>JAWHQI010000008.1:14684642-15927857 GCA_033032865.1 Dactylorhiza incarnata
TGCCATAATCATCATGATGAGAATGAAAGTCAACACCCAGCGTTAAGTCCTAACGCCTGGCATTAGACCACATTCCTCTTTTCATTTTGTGAGTAGGTCCAGATCAATAATGCAGCAACCTAGTGTCATAACTGTTCAAGCCTGTATGCTAAAAATATAATGGCAAACAAGATCAAATACAAGTAGGATTTGTTATTCTCAAATAAAAGGGATGCAGAAAACCCATGTTCCAACAATCTCCCCCTTTTGATAATAACAAATCCAATAGTGATAAATCAGATTCATATATATGAGAGACGTGTTTTTTGAAAGTTATATGACACTAAGTAATATTGAGACAATAATAAGAATTATAGATTGTTAAATTGTGCTCCCCCTACTTAAGTGCTCCCCCTTAGTGTATGCTCCCATAGACTAGATTCATGCTCCCCCTTAATCTAGTGAATCCTACTCCTTTAATCATTATGATTTATCATTTTATTCTCCCCCTTTTGTTATTAGTAAAAGTGGGTGGAGTGAAACAAAACTACAGTAAAGAAGACAAAAGTTGGGACATGACTATGAGAGGATTAAGAGTTTTGTTTAAACATATGGTAAGTCGTGATAGAGCTAAGGGAGAGTGTAGCACGACGGAAAAATATATGATAAGCGTGAAAGAATAACATTTCATGTTCTTACCAAAGGACTTCTACCACTTGTTTTTCAAATTAAACTTAAGAAGAATACTACTTGTTGAAAGAATGGCAATATCGTTTGATAAGCACAAGTGAAAAAAAAACTTTAGAAGTAAGCATGAGAAAGCATGGTAAAAAGATACACGATGAAATTAGAAATGAGGAAAACAAAAAATAATTAAGAGTAACATTTTTGTTATAGTTTGACCATTCCAACAATATTTGTAGACTCTTCACATTTGAGCATTTTACTTTGAAAATTTTCATAACTAATAGGCAAGCATGATTTAACATATTCAAAAAGAAAATAGCTACAATGTAACCAATTCGTATTTCAAGTAAAGAAAACATTGTAGAAATCATGCATTGCAATCTAGTGCTTTTACTTAAGTTTTAGAGAATTATGTAAATTTACATTAGGATCCAATTCTCATGAGTAGAAGCGTTATGAAAAATAATGATGTGTGCATAAGGTGTTTTGATAAAAGTATACAAGTGAAATAATCAAAACACATGACATATGTAATGAAATAGTAACAACAATATTAAGATTGTAATCTTATAATTACTTTCACACATCCAATCTAGAATAAAATTTCAAAGCACATATAATGAGTACAACTACCAAGGTGCTTCGCCCACACAATGCTCATTAAGACTTATCAGGGAGCGAAGTATTGCTTAGGGTATCACATAGGCATTTTTATACGAATTTTATTTTTAGTGATCCGGTGTACAAGTAGAAGTGATAAATAAGAATATGTTTGCACAAGACACTTTACAATTCTTTCCAAGGTGATCAACCTCACAATGCTCATTAAGACTTATCAGGAGTAGTGCTTGGTGGAGTTATCTTTGGATTTTTATTTCATATTTCTATATTTTTGGGCCAAAAGACTCTGAATTCACTTGTTGTTGCAAACATTTACAATTTTGAAATAACACTTCTATGTGTGTAAGAAATTTATTATTTGAAAGATGGTATAGGTAATTTAGACATACAACTTAATATGTTAAAACTATTACACTACACAATCATGCAAGTATAAGATTATGAGCACATGTAGATTACCAAAAAGGTGAGTGAATGAATCATTGATTAGCATAAAACATTACTCATACTTAGAGGCATGTTAGGCAATCATACACAATTTTCTATAGACTATTTCATTGCACATAATCAGATTAAGGTCAAGGCATGACAAGATAAAATAATGTTTAGGAAATTTGTAATTAAAATTAGACATTGAAGAGAATCTTTGTGAGTATGCCAAAAACAATTTTGACCATTCGACACAAAGATGACAAAGTTGTTTGCTCTTGTGAAGTCATATAGCCAAACCACAATGTTGTAAATATTTGAGAAAAACAAATGACAAAAAACATATTTATGATCATTTTGAACTATTTAATTTTTTTGTGTATTTTGTAGTAAAATTAATACATTAAGAACAAACTAATTTGAAATCAGAGAAAATAAACTGAGAAAGATAAGTAAAAAATACCAGAAATATTCTAGAGAAGATCTGGATATTCTAGAAAGATAAGAAAATGTTAGTGAAGATCTGGATACCCATGAGGTTCCTCCCATATTATAGGTGGTGACCTTAGGTACCCAGATTTGCTTTAAAGTGTGCTTTCCCTTCTTCCTGCAAGAGTCTGTGGTGTGTCCAAAAAGTAAACAATTGGCACATGCAACAAAAGGGGTTGAGTCCTTTTTCAGAGAGTTTTTTTGACCACCGCTGGTAGACACAGAGGTGGCAGTGGTGAAGGAATTATTTATATAAATAGAGTTTTGGTTTCTGGAAATAGAGATAACACCGGCGTTAGAAGTTAGCGCTGGGCGGTAGCTTCCCGAATCATTTCCCAGCCCAAACTTTGCAGAACCATGGCACTGGTTGCCCAAAATCATATCCAGTGATTTGTGGCCAACTCCAAATTTGTTTATTGCCATATTAAGATCATTGATTCGGGCTTTAAAGCAAAATTTTCACTTACTAAATTTCCACACCTCATTGCGAAATTTTTCTTTTCATTTTCAGTTTAGGAAAGAGAGATTTTTAAACTTCTTTCTAAGTCTCCCTTTTGGTTTGTGAGAAATTCGATATTAGAGAGTGCCTTAGAACGATTATTTTCAAGTTCTTTTGTCCTTGCCAAGTTATGATTATTTTCTTGGCTAGAACCTCTCTTTTACCAAAGTTTTTACTTCCTTATTTAATTTTTGATTTTGTTTTAAAAGAATTTTATTTTCAGTTTTTAGAAGATTAAGATCTTTTAGGTTTTTACTAAAAGATTTACATGTTTTCATGTACTCAATATAAAGATCATCATAAGTAGTAGAAATTACCTCAGTGTCGCTTTGGACACTGCAATCGTCGTCCGTAGATTCATGGCTCTTCCCCATGAGGCACAGATTTGCCTTATCACTATCGCTTGAAGATGACCCGTTTGAACTTTCGGATGAAGAATCATCCCACGTTGCAGCCTTCAAAACCTTATTCTTTTCCCTTCCATTATGTCGCTTCTCTTTTTGTTCTTTTAAGTACTTTGGGCATTGGTTTCTTATATGCCCAGTCTTCCTACAGTGGAAGCACTCGGCAGAAGGTCGTTCTTCATCGTCGTCGCTTGATTTTCCTTTTTCTCCTTTTTGGAAGATGATCCATTTCGAAAGTACTTGCGGAAGGTGTTCCTCCTTTTTGGGTTCTACATGAACTTTGTGAAATTTTTCACAAAGAGACTCTCCTCATCTTCTTCCTCGTTATCATCCTCTTTCCTTGACTTTAATGCCAAGGCTTTCTTCTTTGGCTCTTTGGTGTATTCTTCATTTTGGATTTTGAGTTCTACCTCATGGGTTTTGAGGTTCCCAATGAGGCTCTCAATCTGGAGCCGTATTAGATCTTGCGATTTCGAAATAGCTGTCACCTTTGGGTTGAACTTCATAGAGAGAGATCGAAGGATCTTTCTCTACCGTTCGAGAAGGTTTTTCCAAGGATCTTTGAGGCGTTTATGATCTTGGTAAAATGTGTGTACATCGAATCCACGTCCTCTTCTGGATCCAGTCTGAACCTTTCAAACTCCGATTCCAGTTGAAAGAGCTTTGAGTCTTTAACCTGAGAGGTACCTTCATGAGCTATTTCAAGTAAATTCCAAATGTCATAAGCAGTTTCACAAGCACAAACTCTATTAAATAAAGTCCTATCTAATGAGCAAAATAAGGCATTCATCGCTTTAGCATTATTTTTACATTTATTTTTGTCTCCATCATCCCATCAATGTTTAGGCTTTTCCATGGTTACTTCTCCAACAACATAAGTAGGAGTAGTATACGGTGTTTCAACACTAGCCCAGACGTCTATATCAAAATTTATTAGAAAATAATGTATTCGCGTTCTCCTATAGTTATAATCAGTTCTGGTGAAAAGAGGAGGTCTACTTATTCCTTGCACCTCATGGAAAGCGAGATCACGGAGTACCATAATTCCCGGTCATTAGATCGTATTGGAAAATCCTAGCTCTGATACCACTTGTTGGATTTTGAGGAGCCCTTAGAGGGGGGTGAATAAGGGTTCTTGGAAAACTTTATTATTTAATATTAAACTTTTGATGTTTTCCTTAAATAAGAGTGAATCAAAAGTAAAGAGAAGTAAATTAATTAAAACAAACAAGAAGGGACATGATTATCATATATAATATTTGATTACAAGAATGTGATTTCTATGACGCTAGAAATTGAAGGCAAAATATGAAATATTCTTTTTATTTTCTATACCGACTCTTCTCACCAAGAACCTGTTGGCTTTAGACGATCTTTCCCAGATCTGGCCTCAAGCAACTCTTGCATTTCTATCTCCAGAAAAGGCCTCGAGCACCCCCTAGATCTACTCCCTAGACCTAGTCGCCAATACAAGGCGAATTCCTCCCTAAGTCCTACCCAGACCTAGTCGCCAACACGAGGCGAATTTAATCCACGATTATAATGAAATGGTTACAAATAAAAATACAAAACACAAATCAAAACTCCCTATGAAGAATTCTGGAGATGGCGAAGGCTCGCTGAATATTCTTGAAGTCGAAGCGTGCGTTCTTTGCATTGAATATGCGTTGATCCGGTCTTCCTTGAATTCTTTACTCGAATATGTGTGGGAGATGATGGTCTGAAAATACGGCCCTCTCAGAGTTTCTGAAGTGTTGGAGTAGGGCTCTCTTAGATCAGTAGTTGGAGAAGACAAAATCCACATATTTATAGGACTGGACGCTAATGCCAACTTTAAGGCTAACGCCTGGGATTGACCCAGTATAGAATTGTTTTAATGGCTCGGATCTTCAAAAATAGAAATGAGATTTTACATTTTAGGAAGCATTCATTTTAGGCAACCTTAACGCTGACGTTGTGGATAACGATGGCGTTAGGTCAGATCATTCATAAAGTGCCCCTGCAATCACGATTGCTTCCCTCCTTGCCATAATCATCATGATGAGAACGAAAGTCAACGCCCAGCGTTAAGTCCTAATGCCTAGCGTTAGACCACATTCCTCTTTTCATTTTGTGAGCAGGTCTAGACCAATAATGCAACAACCTTGTGTCATAGCTGTTCAAGCCTGTATGCTAAAAATACAATGGAAAACAAGATCAAATACAAGTAGGATTTGTTATTCTCAAATAAAAGGGATGCGGAAAAACTATGTTCCAACAAACTCCATTGATGAAGACATCTTTGATGTTATACTTTCAGGTCCCCCTGCTCTTGTCAGAGAAGGTGCAAGTGGATCTACAACACGAGAAGTTGTCCTAAGGTGCGACAAATTATCTTCTTTTAAGCAACTTCAACGTCGAATTCTTTACGCTTTCGAATTCTCTTCTCCTTGCTCTCTTGCTCTCTTCTTTTCCAGTTATCTCGTATCCTCGTCTCTTTCTCTCTTTCTCTTCTGTTTGCAGGTACCTCAAATTCCATTGCACCCCCAAAGGTTAACTCTGGCTTTGATGTACATGTCGATTCGTTCAATGCAGCCTCAGATAACTTCAAAGCCATTCTTGGCTTATTTCAGGAAGCTGGGTTAACAAAACTGATATCTACAAGATGTAAGATTCTTGATGTGGAGATGACAGATCTCAAAGAAAATATTAATCTTGAAGAGGATGGAACCCTCAATGGGAAAATAACTGAAACTGACATTAGCATTATAGAGGAAATGCTATCTCTCACCTTCGATCTACAAATAGGTGATGAGTCTGATGAGTTAACAGGGGAAGAGACTAAGAAAGTTCTAGAGATCATACATTTCAGGAAGGAGAAGGAAATCAATCTGAAGAAGATTGATCTGGTAGAAGAATACAGATTTCTTGCTGACATTATGGGAAAAGTGCTGCTCTGCAAAATCTCTGCTCGTGATGCCATCCCAAAGCAGCAGCTGCAGATATTGGGAGTATTAGTACTAAATAAAGGGATCAATTGGGGGGAGATGTCTCCTAAAATTAATAGGGCATAAGTACTCTCATAAGGAGAATGCATATATGAGGAAAATGAGCCAAATCATGTTCCATCATTATCTAGGTGTGTGCAAGTCTAAAGGAGTGCCCATTCCTCCTGGAAAAAGAATAAATATAGGCATATTTTCAAAATGGACCAGGCAAATTGTGAAGCCTGACCAAGCTCCTGCCTCTCCACCTCCTTCTCCAACTCAATAGAAGCCATAAACAGTGATACCAGACACAGTGATAACAGATATTCCACTAGTCCAACCTGGATCAGCTCCATAACCTACAGTTCACCCATGGTATCAGATATTTTACCTACAGTTCAACCCTCTCCTCAAACATAACAACAATCACTACCATCCACTACAACCCCTCCAACACAATACCAGTACCACATCTCTCCAGAAGAATATCAACCTCATTCTTCTATCCACCAAGACCCCCCAGGCCTCAATGAGAGCTTAGCTCCAATCCCTCCATCATTTCTACCCACAAATCCACCTACCTCTACCCTCCTTACTCCATCTATGGATATTAATCAAGCCATCTTTAAGGAAGTAGGGTTGGCCTCCAGCACATTTGCTGACCTACTTGGCACTCAAGCAAGAAGATTTGATAAGAAATACTCACAAATGGAGTCTGAAATCCTAGAATCAAAAGGGTCTCTCATGGCTCTAAAATCTTTTGTGTCCTCCTCCCTAGTAACCAAAGAGTTCTTAACCTCTCCTGTCAGCAAGGTTCAGAAGGGGGAGAAGGTTCAGGAAGAGGAAAAAGTTCAGTAAGAGGAGATGCCTCTGGTAGAGGAGAATCAAGAGGATAATCGGGATGTTCCAGATCCCAATAGAGTAACTGTCATTCAGAAAGTAACATTCCCAATGGAGCCTCCAGCAGAGTCACCAGAAAAACAACCAGTCTAGGGGCAGGCAATTGCAGAAACCCCTAATGAACCTATCCCTGTAGTAACCCAGGGGGAGTCTATTCAAAACACTCAAGAGAATCTGGAAGATGAGATGATTGTTGAAGATACAGCTCTAAACCAGGGGAGGTGATTGCTCCTACTCAACGGGAGCCCCAAGAAGATGATTTGTTGAATGAGGTAGCCATGATTGTTAAGGAAGCTGCTCAGAATGCTGAACTGAATGCACAAATTCAAGGGAAGCTTCCCAAGGAAAATGAAACCTCTCAAGAAGCAGATAAGGTTGTTAAAGAAGATGATGAACCTCTAAAGTTTCCTCCATGGAACAGCAAGCCTCAGAAGGTGTTTTCAAGGAAGAGGAAAACTCTAGATAAAGAATAATGATGGTGAGGTATTCAGATGTTATGAACTTTCTACACTATATCTTCTGGTGGTCACAACCTTCAGAACAATATGTTTTCTTGACAATATATGATATGTTATGTAAATCCATTCATTTCTGCTTTTATTTTCTTATGAATAAGTTGCTTATATTTCCGTTTATGTAAAAACTTGTGTAAAATCACTTTAAACAATTTGTAAAATTTGTTAAGATAGAATAGGGGGAGATTGTTGGGAAAACTCCTTGTGATTTATCTTAACAAATTAGCTATAAGTGAATTTATCTCTTAGGTTATATTACCCATTGTATAATAAGGGTAATTTGGTCATTAGATGTCTTAGAATGTCACACTCACCTTAGAGTGTCAAGACAAAGTCAAGAAAATCTCAAAATAAATTAAGCTAAGACTTGCGTCGATTGAAAGTTGACGCATCTTCGACTTGATATCAACGTAACTCTGACTAGAAGTTGAAGCAACTTATTCAGCCTATGGAAGTATAATTCAAGTCGACGAAATGTCGAAAGAAACTCGACGTAGAAGGAATACCCAGTTGAAGCTATCTGAGAAGTCGACGCAACTTCGACTTCAACTCGACGCAGAAGATGAGGTTCAAGTCCACGTCTTCAACTCGATGGTTACGTCGATAAGTAATCGATGCAACGTCGACATCTGAGTTCATCCAAGCTAAGAAAGAATTCAAAGCTACAACGATAAGAACTCAGATGTGCATCGACATGAAGAAGATGAAGTCGGTGCAGCGTTGAATACAGTCAAAAAAAGGAAGCTTTTTTCTGCTATCCTTTTGAGACTTTTTCAGAAGAGCCACCAGGCTAGAAACAGTTCTCCAATGACTCATTTATTGCCAAGAATGGAATGCAGCTTTCCAGGACACATCAAATCATTTTTGGACGGTATTCAAAAGAGATTGACGGGTCGTGATCAAAAAAAGAAAGGAAAATATGTGGCTAAGATTAATTCCTTTTCAGGACACCCCAAAAGAAGAAAGGATTTGAAATCTCAATCATACTGCATAAGTATGAAAAAGTGAAGAAGAGAAAAAAAATTAGTGTATATACAATTCTTCCTGTCGAATAGGGTGTTCATCTTCTTCCTCCTCAAACCTTAGAAGACAAAAAAACATAAGTGTTCTCTCAGCAAAGGAAAAAGAAAGTAGCTGCTTCATAGTCTCTATTACATATCAACCAGTCTTCAAGAAGTATTCATAGAGAAGGATTAAATAAAATAACCCTCACTATTATAAGCAAGGGTTCATCATTTCAGATCCTGTGAAAGACAGAAGCATCAGAAGTGCTTCTGAAGAATTATGAGACACATAATTCTATCATCTTCTTCTTTTTCTCTCCTTACTTTATTCTACTACTGTAAAAGAGTTTTAAGATTCCCTCTTCAAAGGATTCAGTGGTTCAAGATCTCCTTATCAAAACATCTGTCATTCTAAGAGTCTCCTTAGCAAAAGACTCAGTGGTTCAAGATCTTCGTATCAAAAGATCTTTGGTTCTAAGAGTCTCCTTATCAAAAGACTCGGGCACAGGTTGTGTAATCCTACCAGAGAGGTAGAAGAGAGGAGTTCCCACATTTTGGGGAACCTCTATAAAAATTCATGTGTCTTTGTGTGTGTGATTTTCTATGATGTCCGTACTTTAGATTCTCTTCTTTTATTTCAGCAAACAACATTTAATTTATTCTGTCTTTGGTTTAGCCGAAGCATAATACCTTAGTAATTTTATTGTAAGCTCAGTTAGGATAGAAAAGATTTTAAATCTCTATTCACCCCCCCTCTAAAGAATACTTAGAGGCACACTGTGCACTTTCAGGATCGACATGCAAAGTATTTTAATGCGCGTCACAGAAATATGGAGTTTGCGGTGGGCGATATGGTCTACATGAAGATCAAGCAGTTTAAAGGCGTTTCACGAATTCGGCGACTCAAGAAGTTGAGTCCGAGGTTTGTGGGTCCGTTTTAGGTTACAGAGCGTATAGGCAAAGCGGCCTATTGGTTAGCGTTATCCGTCGAGCTAAGTGGATTACAAAATGTTTTCCATGTTTCAGTGCTAAGGAAAGCATTGGTAGAACTGGAAGACGTTGTCCGGTCTTTGACAGCTCCCATGGCCAAAGATCTGAGGATGATGGTTCGTCCGGTTTGCGTAGAAGATTCTTAAGTCCGACAGTTGTGGAATAAATAGGTTAGCTGGTGAAAGTGCATTGGAATAATTGCGGGCGAGACGAGCTCTTGTGGGAATGCGAGCAAACAATGCGGGATGACTTTCTGGAACTATTTTTGTCAGGTATGTGTGTTAAGTATGTTTTCGTTAACGTCTTAAATTTTGAGGATGAAATTCTTTTAAGGGGGATGGAGTTGTAACACCCCAGGTTTCGCTGAGCGCGGAGGCTGGAATGCCTAAGGCTAATACAAGCTTTTTTGTACCTGGGAGCTAGCGCCGGTGCTAGGCACTAGCGCATGTGTTAGCTGTCCCGTTGAGTAGACTAGTAGTTTCGACAATTTTGTCGAGTTGGATTCGTCGAGACGGCTTCGTCAAAGGGAGTTCATCGAGAGGCTAGCGCGGGAGGTAGCGCTAGCGCCGATGATAGGTTTCATCGAGTGGTACAGTTCATCGGGATGTCAAGATGCTTTTATCGAATGGGTTTTCGTCGAGTGTCTAGCGCAGGCGGAAGAGCTAGCGCCGACGCTAGCTTATGGAACCAAATCCGTAAGTAGCGTTTAATGGTCATCCGATCTTCTTAGATCTTGATCCAAAGGCTCAGATAAGTGCGTCCTAAGGTCCTAAATAGGGCAGGGGAGTTCTATTTTCATTCCATTAAGTCTTTGTACTTTTGGAGGCTAGGGAAAGAGGGAGGGTTTGGAGGAAGAAGAAGGGTTAGATCCGCCATTGTTGGAACACCGGAGCTCCATTCGTCAATCTGAAACCAGATCCATGGAGAGGACTCGAATGCGCTCATTTCTATCCATGCCTTTCAACCGATCCATGGCGAGGAAGAGAACTCTTAGGGTAAAGACATCACTCCTCCCAGTTTTAGGATGCGTGCATGGATTCTATTTCTTTGCCTTTCTCTTTTCTCAAATTTATGTCACCAGATCTCTCAAATGGGAGGGGTTTGGGTTGCCTGGGTTCAAGAAGAACCATCAGGTTGATTGAGTCCATCCCCGACATGATTTTCATTAGAGATCCGCTCCGTTAGTGGATTAGGCATTGTGGGTGAAGCTGAAATTGCGACCAGTTGTCTGATTCAGTGATGTTGCTTAACGTGCTTTCTAGACATTTTTGTTAGAATTCCGACAGCGGCGAAAATGTCGTTGTGATGCCCTTTATGTTTCGCATGAGAATGAACGTTGGTTCAATAAGGGATTTACCATGCATGGTGAATGGATTGTGATGCCGCTTGTATGTGAAGGCGTGGCTTTGTCTTTGTGTTTGGCTGGCTAGCCCATGAATGCTTGCGTTCATGTGTGGAGAGTGTCCCAGCAAGAGAAGTCCCCTTTTTGATAACTGACAAGAACGTCTGTGCTGATGGACAAGCCCGATGACATTGTGGGCCATGTGTGGGTGGGGTCTCGGCGAGAGTTCTTTGCATCGGTTGTTTGGTTTGTTATTGAGGCAAGAACAAGTATGTTGATGAGCCCATTGGCGTGGTAAGCCATGTAAGGGGTGAGGTCTCAGTGGAGTTCTTGGCCGTGGGTTTGCAAGCCCTTGGGGAAATGATGAGTATACATTGATTGTTGTGAAATGATGATGTGTGATGTTATGTTAGAAGTATACACATTATAGGGTGCCTTGGTTGAAACCCAGGTTTGCATACATGCATAGAAACGTGGATGATGCGTGTGGCACTCATACTGTTATTTTTTATGTTACTGTTGTTTTCTACATTTGCATACAAAGTGCTGATTTGCAGGGTGATTACTTCCCCGGGGTCCGCTAGGACGGTCAGGAGGAGGGGTGTTGTTACACCATTGTTGGTCATCCAAAGCTGACCCTCGTTATATCGCTCTTTGTGTAATGGATGCAGAGAAAGGATCACAGGTTGAACCCAGCTCGTCGGCCAAAAAGGCCAAAGCCTCATGAAGTGTACCTCCTCCTATTTTGTTGATTGATTATGCTGTCATTATTTTATTCCGACTTGCATGCCGAGGTAGCATAGGAATGCTATTTTATTTTGGATATTTTATGTGCTATGATTGATGACTTGAGCATCTGTTTTGTAAGGCCTTAAGGCCGTGGTACTCTTATGTAGATGTGGACAACTTCTGTGTCTTTTAAATGTTTCCGTTGTGTTCGTTCTGAGTTTTAAGTTGGGTAGTTTCTATATCACTTTTAATACTAAAGCTGTGGCAATTATATGTTGTGGGGTCCCGGTCGGACCTATATTATATAGTCATTGCAGGGGAGGTGTTACACCATAAAGACCATCCAAGTAGTCAAGTGATTGGAGACATGAACCAAGCAGTCAAAATAAGAAGAAGTGCTCAGAATGAAGCACTCTAACTGAGCTTCCCCTCTCAGATTGAACCAAAGAGATTTGAAGAAGCCAATTTAGATCCTTCTTGGATCATGGCTATGCAAGAAGAGCTTAATCAATTCAAGAGATGCAAAGTATGAAAGCTGGTTCCTAGACCCCCAACATCAAAATGTCATTGGAACAAAGTGGGTCTACAGGAACAAGCTAGATGAGAATGATATCATCGTCAAGAATATGTCAAGGTTGGTTACAAAGGGATATAGATAAGAAGATGGGATTGACTTTGACCAGGCCTATGCACCACTAGCGAGACTTGATGCAATAAGGCTATTCCTAGCCTATGTAGCTCACAAAGGATTCAAGGCGTACCAAATGGATGTGAAGTCTATATTTCTCAATGGAGATCTCAAGGAAGAAGTATATGTTGAGCAGCCTCTAGGTATTATTGTTCTTAAGTTGTTTAAATATGTTACTTTTTAAGGAAAGCTTTATATGGTTTGAAACAAGCTCCTAGAGTTTGGTATGAAACCCTATCTAGCTTCCTCATTGATAACAAGTTTTCACGGGAGAAGATACATAAGACATTATTTCTAAGGAATGTAAATGGCAAGATTTTGCTTGTCCAAATTTATGTTGATGACATAATTTTGGGTCTACTGATGACAACCTTTGCAAGAAGTTTGCTAACCTAATGCAAGGGAAGTTTGAAATGAGTAGCATGGGGGAGTTAAAATACTTCCTAGGGCTCCAAGTGAAGCAATCTGAGGATGGAATTTTCATCTCTCAGACCAAGTTCACTAAAGAGCTTATAACGAAGTTTGGAATGGAGTAAAACCTCAATAAGGACTCTAATGGGATCTAATGTGTCTCTAGACAAGGATGAGAAAGGGAAACCTTTTGATGAGACTTTATACATATGCATCATTAGATCTTTGCTCTACCTAAATGCTTGAAGACCAGATATTATGTTTGCTACATGTGTATGTGCTAGGTATCAGGCTTCCCTTAAGGAATCTCACTATACCTATGCTAAGAGAATCCTAATATACCTCAAGGCAACTCCTAATCTTGGCCTTTGGTACCATAGAAGTAATGATTTTTAGCTAACAGGGTATTCAGATGCAGATTTTGCAGGTTGCAATGAAGACAGGCAAAGCACATCTAGAACCTGTCAATTTCAATGAAAAAGGCTGATCTCATGGAGCAGCAAGAAACAAACAAGTGTGGCAATCTCCACAGCTGAAATAGAATATATCTCAGATGGGAGTTGATGTGCTCAACTGTAATGGATACAACATCAGCTGGAAGATTACAACATCAAGACAACCAAAATAGCCATGTCATGTGATTCTTCCAGTGTTACCTGAATTGCTAAGAACCTTGTGTCACACAGCATGGCTAAGTACATAGAAATCAGGTACCACTTCATCAGGGAACATATTGAAAAAAGAGGATATCTGTCTTGAGTATGTCCCCACAGACATCCAAGTAGCAGATATCTTTACAAATCCCCTTGATGAAGCCAAATTCAACTTTTGTAAGTTTAAGCTTAGTATGCTGAATTTAGAGTAAGCATATCATTGTTATCTTATTTGATAACTATTATGCATATGCATGCTAATAAGACTCTTGCAGAGAATTAATCAGAAAATGCAGGAAAATCAAAAATTAAGTCTATGTCGTAGAGTATACAAGACGACATAGAGGTCATGTCGAAGGGTTATCAAGCCGACATAGAAGGCGTATCATCGTGCTGATTCTTCGACGCAGAAATTGGCTAATATTGGATCTTTCATCACAACTGTTCAATTAAAGATTGATGAGTAGTATTTATGCGTATTTTAATTATAGTATTTAGGTTAATTTCAATATAAAATTGTAAATATTATTTATATTTTAGTTAAAAATCATTTCTTTTGCAATTTCTGTTCTAATTATAGTTGTTTTTTTGTTTTGCAGATTTTCTGGAGATTTTGGTCAAAATTCATAGTACGCGCCCTAGGTCACGCCCGTGACCAAGGGTGTGTAACTTTAATATCAGGCCAAAAGCTGTTTCCGCGCATTTGAGCTAGTCCACAACAAGCCACGCCCCAGGTCACACTCGTGACCCAAAGTCACACCCGTGATCAAGGCGCATGTAAACATAGAATCTTGCTAGCGGTGATGCCGTCGAGAAGAGGAGCTACCATCGAGAAGATTGACCCAAGTCATGCCCGTGACCCAAAGTCATGCCCGTGACTTTCGCGCATGATCCCTGCTTTCTTCCACACCGAATTCAAGCATATGCTGCATTAATTGAAGCCATCCAAGTACACGCCCGTGACCTAAGTTACACGGGTGTGTAATGTCCAACTTTCTCCCGCCATCACGCAAGCTCCACGCCGCCGTCCCAGCCGATATAGAACATTGATTACACGCCCCAGGGTCACGCCCATGACCGAGGGCATGTAACCCCAAATTTTCTCCTATAAATTCAGGAGCTCATTTCCAGCAATTCCTCCTCTTGCAACTCTCCTGCCCCCGGCCCATTTGGGCTCTTCTTGTACAGATTTTTCTTATTTTCATGTTTATGTTTAGTTTTTTCTTAGTTTAATTTCTTGTAATTTCATTTCATACAAGTTAGCCTAGTTTTAATTCAATGCAATGTAACTTAGTTTAATTTCATGTATCTCTCTTTTTATGTAATGAATTTTAAGCTCTTTCTTTTACTTTTGCAAAATTTCCTCTTCTCTCCTTATCTCTTTCTCTTATTTTTTTCCTTTAGCTAATTTTTAGTTATTCTTGATTTTTGCAAGCTTTGATTCGAAATTATCTTCACCATATTATCGTATCTTCTCTCCTTTGATTTATTCTCGAAAAATAACGATATCGAGTTCATATGCCGGTTATGAATTTCGGTATTTGTTTTTGTATTCTAGTTAGCCGAGAGGCTCGTGCGTACGAATTGATCACTCGAGAATAAAAAGAGTTGCACGCACCCCTCGAGATAGGATGACGTAAATCTTCTGGATAGGAGTCAAATCCTATAGTGGGATTCACCTCGTTAAAGCAAGTATTAGGCGTTTCGGTTATAGGACGAGAGTCCGGCCGATCAACTTAATCTCAGGTGGGCGTATTCCTCGAGCGAGGTGCGTTCATAAACTAGGAATCTCCACGGTCAAGGTTTAGAGTTGAATGATAATTTGTATCTTTTTATTTCTTTTCAAAGCGAGTTCTAATCAAGTTTTGTTTTTGTTTTATTTTCTTTTCGTTCTCTTTTAACTAATTTTAATTTTAAGTTCTTTCCCGCTCTATTTTTGATAAAATAATAGTTTGCAATCTCGAAGTAGAAGTACACGACAAACCCCTGTTTAATACGACCTTGATATTTTTCTTTAATATCCTATATTATAGATGATAAGGTACGCTTGCCTTCATCGGATATAGAATTGGAGAACATCAACAACATTCGCTCTTTTAATTTTCACAAAATCATTAAACAATTATTTTCATATCAAAGATCAATTGCTTTAGCAAAAGCACACAAGTACATGCCTTTTGACATTCCTAAAATAAAACATATATATATAGGGTAAATGCTTTGAAACATGTTACGCTTTCATTTGCCTTGAGCCAGCAAAAACAAAAAGCTTGTCCCGCGCGACATCGACGACCTTTAACTCTCCAGCTTTTCTCATAATGGCACCAAAGAAAGGGGAAGATTACTGCAATATCGGATGTGAACTTGTGAGAGGTGGATTCAATAGGGCAGATGATGAGATTAAATCTGGTATTGGACTATTAACAACAGTCGGGCTTGAATATGTTCTTTCTGAAACCACCATGATTATGCATAGAGAATTAATGGAGTTGTATTCCAATCCCCAAATAAGCACATCAGGCAAAGCCATCAAAACAAGGGTAAGTGATACCTTGTTAAGGGTTACAGTTCAAGGGATGACGAGAGCACTCCGACTGTTAGTTTTTGAAGAAGATGATGAAGAGGATGTGATTTCTAATGAAGACTACTCTAAAGAATTAAAATGGCGTGGACATGAGGGAGAATGTTATGGCTCCTTGAAATGAGTAAACTTCAACTCAAAGGGAAAACTCCTAGCATATATAATTGGAAAGGTACTGATTTGCAATCCTGGATCACACGATGGAATCTCAAGAGAGATGTTAGAAATAATGACCAGGGTCATTTTGAGCAAAAAGACAAATTGGGCTCAAATTTTGTTTGACAAAATTGGGGAAAGCTTTAAGGCCCCAAATTTTGGTAGAATATTATCCCTGTATCTGTTGTCATGCATGCCAGACAAGCTGAACAAGAAGCTGGGGACTCCCATCCATTGCATGAAGAAAATGTATATAAGAACCCTAGAAAGGTGGGAGAAAGTGTTCTCCAAGAGTCCTAAGCAAACCAAGAAGGCCGGTGCAGTGAAAAGAAAGAGAGTTGTTGAAGTTGAGAGAAGTTCTTCAGAGGAAGAGGAACATATTGCCAACCTAACTCCTACACAAAATGAGGGGGAGACTGTCAGGCATCAGTTCTAAGTCTAACAACAGAACCATTGGGTGAGCCCATGGTCAATGATGTATCTACTTGATAGTTTATAGGTTAGTAGTCTAATTCACCTAGAGTGGGGTGAATAGGTCTCTTTGTTATTTACTTAATTGTAGCTAGCAGTTAAAGATTAAACTCAAGCAAACACATAAATCACACAATTGTTTATAGTGGTTCCCCAAGACTATGTGTATATGGGTAGTCTACTATCCCTATCCACCTTTCTAACAGTGTGTTTGACAAGGCAATCTCCTCCAATCTCAGCTTCTAGAGCTTACAACACAGATCCCACAGGATCTCTCAGGCTTTTCCAAGCCCTACCTCAGGCTAACCAGCCCTACCAAATCAAAGTGCACCAACTCCCATAGCTTAGAGGTCACCTTGATCTCCTACCTCAGGCTTATCAAGAAGCCCTACTTCTCAGGCAAAAATTCCCTACAGCTCAGGCTCAACAACCTAACCAAACTCAGGCTCAACAGCCCTTTAGCTCAGGTTCACCAACCTTACAAACTCAGGCAATGTGCCTTACAAACTCAGAACTACACAGTTCTTACAATGAGTAATTGTTTAGCTTACAACAGTTGACAGTAGTAGTATAATGTCTACTGTTGTTCCTGCACAGCTGGTGCTACTTTGAAGCTGGGCTAAATGAAATCTCAAGTCCTTGCTTCTTTCTGATCCTTCTCTTCAGTAGAGGAGTAAATATCTTCTTGCTCTTCTGGATAGAAGAGCTATCTACTCTCTTTGTATCTTCTTGCTGGTTTAAGAAGCAGAAAGAGAGAAAGCTTGAAAGCCGTCATTGAAATAGTGATAATGGCTCTCTACTTTTCAACACACCAACATGATTGTTCTGAAAGTGCCCTAGAGTGTTCTTTTATACTTCATTTATCTTCAATGGCTCTTAGAAGGCTTCTGATACAGCATGGAGAAGGATAGAAAACATTATCCAGCTTTACAGCTGTTTGCGCCAAAAGAAATTGCCGCCAGTGTCGATTCTTAGATTTGAATCTATCTCAGTGGTTGGCCTGAGATAGTTTTGAGTCTCAGCGGTTAGGCTGTCTTATTCTCAGCGGATCCGCTAAGACAATTTGTCTTCTCAGCGATTATTGTCTATCTGCAGCTCAGCTGAGGCAGACTCCATCTCAGCAGCTCATGGCCTTGTCTCAGCAGTTCTGCTTAGACAATAAACTCGCCTCAACGGTTTTGACAGCAAATCACTGAACTTATTCCAATGCTTGGAATTTCTTAACCATGCATATTCCCGATGCAAAATAAGGTTTATCAAATACAATATGTACTTAGCATTGTGAGTGATGCATCTTCAAATCAAGGGAACATTGATGGCAATATTCCCAACGCTACTGTTCCAGAATCTGTTGCTCCAGCTATTGAAAGACGGGAAGCTACTCAAGAAGGTGCTTCAATTAAGGGGGAGACACGCACTGAGCTCCCAGCTCTAAGGGTTGAGGAAGCAACCCCAGAAGGTCATGTATGTTGTTGATGCTGAGGATACATGACCAGGAGTTGTTGTTCTAATATAGGACTCCCCTGATATTCTGTATGATGATGAGGAAATGGCTACAATGTATCAATACATGGTACAAAGAAAGGTTGTTGAGAAAGAGAAGGATATTCCTAGCATATCGACTCCATAACCTCAAGAAGACACTTCAAGTTCACGCATTCATTAAATACAAGAACTGCTAGTAGCTGAAAGAATTAACTATCAATCCTATGTGGACAATGTGGTGAAGGACCTCAAAGAAGACACCTCTGCTCAGATGAAGGAGATGAAATCAGAAATTGACCATGTCAATAGTCAAATCACTCGTTGGTTCACCGAGGCAAGAACAACAGTAGATTGTAATATGAAGTCATTGCAATCTCTAGGCACCAGGATGGATTCTACTTTGGAATCTCATCAGAGGACAGAGCAAAATTTAGAAAGTGCAGTTGACTTCCTAACTAAGAAGATGGCTGACAGTCAAAGCACATAATGAACAAATGAGTGAACACTCAATCGTTCACCAATGAGACTTTGTCTAAAAAGATAGAAGTCTCCTCAAAAGACATGCAAAGATATAAAAGAGGTCATTACACAAAAGGAGGAATAAAGGAGGTCATTACTATTAATTCTTCAGGGCTAAGACCGGCTGTAACGCCCCTGGTTTTTCATTAATTATTTACGTACCCATTGTGTCGTATTTTTTGGCGTAAGGGCATTACTTCAACCCTTCGGATTTTAGTTTTGAGTCTTAGCTTAGATAATGTATCTAATTTAGGTCGCTCGTGCGAGTTTTCGCGTCGTTCGAGTTAAGGGGAAAACTCGGGGTTATTTAGAATAATTATTGAGATTTCAGCTTTGGGAATTTTGATCTCAAGTTTGGCTCATCGGAATTGAATTGTGACTCCGTCGCTGGATTCGTAGCGCCGATTTTTAGTTTATGTGCGAATTTCATGAAAATCCGAGGTGATCTAGTTGCCTTCGTAGTTTAAATAGAATGTGAGAATTATTTATTAATTAATCATGAATTTAGGGTTTTATATAAATACCAAAGTTTCCAAAAGACCCTATTCTTCTTCTTCTCCAAAGAGCCGACCAGATTTCTTGCGTGAACGAGAGGCGTGTCGAGGACTTCTTCCGGCCGGCGATTCGAGAGCTAGAGTAGACGGAATCGAAATCGGAGAGTAGAATCGGAAAGCTCTCAGCGAGATCTTCGTTCTAGTGTTTCAGGTTTTTTGTGCTCGGGTGAGTTCTTAACCGATCCATAGCTTTTGGAGCGGAGAACTTCGTGTTTGGAAGGTGTAAGGCAAGTGGCATTCCTTTTTTCTTCTCTCCTTTGTTGGAATGTTACTCCTTGTGTTAATTTGTTGTCATGTGCAGTCTAGCACGTGATTGAGTGATTTTTTTTTGCTTTGCTAGGCAAAGCCTATAACCTCCTTATTGGTCTCCCCTGATTCCTCTAACTTCCCCCTATATACTTAACAATTAAATTGCTGTCAAGAAAATCATCTGTTTTTACTCAAAAATTTCGTTTTTTTTTTTCTTCTTCTCGAGAAATTCAGAGTTCTTCTCGAGAAATACAGAGTTATTCTCAAAAAATCATTACTGATTCTCGAGAAATCATTACTGCTTCTCGAGAAATCCTGACTACTTCTCAAGAAATCATTACTGCTTCTCGCGAAATCCTGACTGCTTCACGAGAAATCCTGACTACTTCTCGAGAAATCCTAACTGCTTCTCGAGAAATCATTACTGCTTCTTGAGAAATCCTGACTGCTTCTCGAGAAATCATTACTTCTTCTCGAGAAATCCTAACTGCTTCTCGAGAAATCCTGATTGCTTCTCAAGAAATCCTGACTGCTTCTCGAGAAATCCTGACTGATTCTCGAGAAATAATTACTGCTTCTCGAGAAATCATTACTGCTTCTCGAGAAATCATTACTGCTTCTCGAGAAATCCTGACTGCTTCTCGAGAAATCCTGACTGCTTCTCGAGAAATTCTGACTGCTTCTCGAGAAATCCTGGCTGCTTCTCGAGAAACCATTATTGCTTCTCGAGAAATCCTGACTGCTTCTTGAGAAATCCTTACTGCTTCTCAGGAAATACAGACTTCTTCTCAGGAAATACAGACTTCTTCTCAGGAAATACAGACTTCTTCTCAGGAAATACAGACTTTTACTCGAGAAATCCTTGAATCTTCTGATCAAAGTTTTGGGCCATTTTTCTTTATTTATGACCCTGTTCTTTGGGTTTTCCGGTGTTGTTTCTCGGGCTAAGTCTCGTGTGCTAATTAAAATTAATTAATGAGATCTACTACCTTTAGCCTTGCACGGTGGCCATTATAAAGGACATGAACAGCAGGCATGGCCTGTGGTCCTGTGGGCCGTGTTTGGGGGGCAGTGGGCAATTATTTGAGCCTTGCACGATGGCCATTTTAAGGGACATGAACAGCAGGCTTGGCTTGTGGTCATGTGGGCCGGTTTTTGGGTAGGCAGTGGATAAAGGACCGCCACCCATTTAATTTGAGCTGATCAGTCTCATAAATAGAAGTAACAAGATAAATGAACTTTACCTGTATCTCAAAAAGGGTATTGGTGCTCTTGGTCCGTTGTTTAGCTCTATGCTTTGGAGCTTCTTTTCTGTAAGTTTGGCTTGGGTTGGTACCCCTTAAGCCTTTTATTTTCCTTGTTTCGTAAAACTCTTATGTTCTTCTGCCACTTGTGCTTTCCTTGCTGAGGCGTTCTTTATTTGTATTGAATGCCTCAGGTGCTGAGCTGTAGCAGCTAGAGGCGTTGTTCGGAGACCTTGGGAGTTGTAGCTGCTGTTTTACCCCGCTGCTGCGAGGTAGTAGTAGTTAGTTTTCTTCTTGTGTTCAGACATGCTAGTTTGAAGCCAATGGGTTGGTGTCAGGTTGTTGATGCCCATTGTGCCTCTCTTTGTTGCATTTTAGTTTACTTGCTAGTTATTGCCACTACTTTTCGATCTCGTATATCTTGCTCTCTGGGAAAGATTTATGCCTAGGTGCATTATAGTTATGAAAAATGATTTTCTTCCATCCTCATCGCATATTTGATTGATCAAATTCTTATATTTAAGTCACAAACAAGTATCTTCATACCAAAATCTAGATATGTGCATATCATTTCCTTTACGTCCAGACATCACGTGCATATAGGACCTTAATTGAACCAAACCAAGTACTTTTTCCGCTGCAAATTTTACATATATATTTTCTTCTGTGGACTAGTTGATCCACGAATTGAGAGACACAGTCCTTAACCCAGACCTAATAAGTGATTTCAAATAATGAATCATCATGAAAACCCATTTTGTAATGAATAAGAATTAGGTTTCCGCCTGAGTGTCTGTAGTTGTCTCCTGCATGACGTGGCATCATGATGTGCATTCACTCTACTCTGATATTTTTAATTGCTGAGAAAATGTGGGTTGTGATAGTTGGTATCAGAGCTAGGTTATATCGACAAGTTGGCCGAGTGACTAATTCTGATATAGTTTAGTTGTTTGGTCTCATTGCATACACACACCGAAGTGTCGTCTGTACGACTTGGCTGAAGCATGAACACTATACTCATAAGCATGATAAGAAGTATACAGGGCATATTATGTAGTATGGGATGCATAATATGTGTTTGTATGTGAATCCTCATAGGTGACAACAAGTGACTGTTATGTAGTATGGGATGCATAACACCAGTCCCATGGATGTCCATTAGCTCGATTTTTATTTTTCGTTGCATGTGATATTATGTATTATAGGGTGCATAATATTTCATGTGTATGCCGCTCGTAACATGCATTAAGGCTTTTCTTAGAATGCATAGCACGACATGCAAATCATAACATCGCATAAAGCACCCGTGCCAAGCTAAAGATTTATATGATGACACACGTACACCCATGATTTCAAAGCAAACACAAGAAAATTCGTGCATTCATGAATTTTGCATGAGTCAAGAGGGATGATGTAGTATCATCCCAAGTTTTAGCATGACATCATGAAATCCAAGAGCAAGGTGGTAGCAATAGCAAGTATTTGTGCATGTATGTTCTGAACCAAGCAGAGTAGTCTTAGTGTAAGGTTAAGTTTTAATTGTAGGTTTATGCGTTTTAGCAGAAATGGTGAGTAAGTGAGTCGTGACTAGATCAACTCCTCAGTCGGAGGGAGAGTCGTCCGGAGCGTAGAGTGAATCTTTGATCGAGAGTCTGTGCCAGAGCAATGAGCCTCTAACGAGGCAAATGGTTGCGATGCAGTCGCAAGTTGAGGCATTGTTGTCTGGCGGTGCAAGGCAGCAAACTGCGATGCAGGCCCCCGTATTAGAGCAGACCTTACCTACCCCTCCTACTCCCCTGGTACCCCCAGTAGCGATACCGCCGGAAATGAACTTCATTTCGCACTTTGAGAGGTTGGGACCTCCATCGTATGACGGACGAGCTGACTTCGTAGCCTTGGACGATTGGCTTATAATCATGGAGGAGATGTTCTCATATTCAGGGATCGTCGCGGACCAAAGGGTGATGATTGACGCGTACCAGCTAAAAATCCTCGCAAAGTGCTGGTGGTTGAGGGAGAAGGAAGACCTTACTGGAGGATGTACGTGGGAAACCTTCAAAGGGATGCTGATAAGGAAGTTCCTGCCGTCAGTAGAACGGGACCTGTTAATGAATGACTTCCTGCATCTAAAGCAGAGGCAGCTCTCGGTAAGTGAGTATGAAATTGAGTTTTGCAAGCTGAGTAGGTTTGCCCCAGCCCTGGTAGCCTCGGAAGAAGGTAGGGTGAAGAGATTTTTGGGTGGTCTCCGCAGTGACATCCAGCAGCTGGCCGGCATGTACAGGTCAGAGAAGTACATCGAGGTAGTTGAGGCAGCGCTGAAGTTGGAGGCGATTGATAATGCCAAGAACCGAGGATCGGCAGTGAAGAAGGGAAAGAGGAAGGCTGGAGAAGAAGGGAGTTCTGGTGCACCTGGTACAGCTCCGAAGAAAGGAAGCGGAGAAGCATGCAGTTTCTGTGGCTGCCCTGGCCATCCAGTTGAGAAATGTTTCAAGAGAAAGGGAGTTCAGAAGCAACAGTGAGTGCCGGCAATCCAGAGTGCCCCAAAAGGAGAGGTGCTTTGCCCGTTATGCATGCAGAAGGGTCATGCTGAGGCCCAGTGTTGGACCAAGGAAAAATTCTGCTTCTAGTGCGGATAGAAAGGGCACATGAAGTTCCAATGCCCGTGAGTCCAACCCCCGTTACAACCAGTTCCACTTTGAGCCTTGCCGCCACAGCAGCATCAAGACAAAGGGAGAGGAATCTGAACGTGATAACCCAGGAGCAAGCGCAGTCCTCGACCCAAGTGATCTTAGGTTAGACTTCAATCTAGCTGTTAAGTTTTGGTTTAATTTCGTTGCGTTAGACTAGTTTCTTTTTCACATTTATAGGGAGATTTAAGGTAAAGGGTCGTTGGGTGCGTGTTCTGTTCAATTCTGGTGCTACACATTCGTTCGTGGCTAGGACTTTCGTCAAGCGCCATTGTTTGACCCCTGAGTTGGGCAAGGATTTGTTCCTCGTTAAGTTTCCTTCCGGTGTTTTGGTATCCTCGAACCAGCGCATCCAGAGATGCCCCATCCTCTTAGGAGATTTCTTGGCATTTGCTGATCTCAAGGTGCTGGACCTAGAAGACTTTGATGTGATATTGGGCATGGACTTGTTATCGAGTTATGATGTTGTCATCCGATGCAAGGAAAAGCGTCTGGACTTTGTGATGGACAACGGTCATCCCATGAGCATTTTTTGGATCTCCATGCCAGAGTTCCCCGATAATTTATGCGGCATGTGTTCAGAAACTGTTAAATTCCGGTTGTTTGGCTTACCTTGTTTCAGTGTTAGAAACTATTAGTGGTTCGCCGTGTATCGAGGGTGTTCTGGTGGTGCGAGCATTTCCTGATGTCTTCCCTGTTAGTCTTCCTGGTCTTCCGCGTGATAGAGATGTGGAGTTCATTATTGATCTTCAGCATGGTACTCGTCCGATCGCTAAGGCACCATACCGTATGGCCCCGCGTGAGCTAGAAGAGTTGCGAACTCAGTTAGATGAGCTGTTGCAATATGGATTCATTAGACCAGGTTCTTCGCCCTGGGGTGCTCCAGTGTTGTTTGTGAAAAAGAAAGATGGTTCTATGAGGTTGTGCATAGACTATAGGGAGTTGAATAAGGTAACCATCAAGAACAGATATCTGTTGCCGCGAATCGATGATCTGTTTGATCAGGTACGTGGTAGTTCAATATTTTCAAAGATTGATCTTCGATCAGGTTACCATCAGTTGAGGATCCGTGAGTCGGACGTCCCTTGAACTGCCTTTCGTTCCCGTTATGGTCATTTTGAATTCCTGGTAATGACATTTGGCTTGACAAATGCACCCTCTGCGTTTATGGACATGATGAACCGTGTGTTCAAAGAATTTTTAGATCACTTTGTAGTAGTTTTCATCGATGACGTGTTGGTGTATTCCAGGAGTGCTGAGGAGCATGCTATGCATTTGCGCTTAGTATTGTCTACTCTAAGAGAGCACAAGTTGTATGCGAAACTGAGTAAGTGTGAGTTCTGGCTTTCTCAGGTGTCCTTTCTGGGTCATGTAGTGAACAAGGATGGAATTACTGTAGACCCAGCTAAGATTTCTATCGTGTTGGACTAGAAGACGTCTACAACGCCTGAGGAGATAAGGAGTTTCTTAGGTTTGGCAGGTTACTATAGGAGATTTGTCTAAGGATTCTCAGTGCTATCTGCACCCCTGACTAAGCTTACCCAGAAGAACGCAACTTTTGTTTGGAGTGATTCCTGTGAAGCGGCCTTCCAAGAGTTAAAGAGGCGTTTGTGCAGTGCTCCTGTCTTAGGTTTGCCGATTGAGGGAGTAGAGTATGCAGTTTATGTAGATGCATCTCTCTTTGAACTGGGGTGTGTTCTGATGCAAGAAGGAAAGGTGATTGCTTCTGGGTCAAGACAACTGAAAGGTCATGAAAGGAATTACCCTACGCATGACTTAGAATTTGCGGCAGTAATTTATGCCTTAAAGCTTTGAAGACATCTTCTTTAAGGAGTGTCATGCAAGATTTTTACGGATCATAAGAGTCTGAAGTATGTCATTACCCAGAAAGAACTAAATTTGCGCCAGCGTAGATGGTTGGAGTATGAGGCGGATTATGAAGTTGACATCCTTTATCATCTGGGTAAGGCTAATGTGGTGGTCGATGCCCTGAGTAGAAAGACCGCGCATGTCTTCAATCTCTCTGTGCAGTCCTTAGTTGAGGAGTTTATGCTGATGGATATCTCAGTCGGTAGTTGTACCGCACCTTCGAGTCTTGAAGCTGAAGAGCCTTCTTGGATTTCCCTTACGAGACTGCACCAGAAGGAAGATCCTGACTTGCAGCATCTCCGGAATAGGTCCGAGAAAGGGGAATTACCATACTTTTTAATCGATGATAAAGATACCCTGATGTATCGAGGTAGATATTGCATTCCCGCATCAGAAGATATTCGAGCAAAGATCTATAGTGAAGCGCATGACTCAAGAGTTTCCTATCATCCTGGTTCCACGAAAATGTACAAAGACCTGAAGCAGATCGTTTGGTGGTCAGGTATGAAGAATGATATAGCTAAGTATGTTTCATAATGTTTTACTTGTTAGCGCGTTAAGGTAGATCATAAGAGGCCTGGAGGTAAACTGAACCCTTTGGATATTCCAAGCTGGAAGTGGGAGAGTATTTCAATGGACTTCATTACTGGTTTACCGAGATCCCCTAGAGGACACGATCCGGTATGGGTCATAGTTGACAGATTGACAAAGTGTGCTCACTTTGTGCCTTTTAAGATCGGCTACTCTTTGGAGAAAATAGCAGAACTTTATTTGAATGAAGTCATCAGATTGCATGGTGTGCCCGTGAGCATTGTGTCAGATCGGGATTCCAGATATTTGTCTCTCTTCTGGAGGAGTTTGCAGGGAGCTTTGGGTACTGACTTTAGATACTCTACCGCTTACCACCTTCAGACCAATGGTCAGATGGAGAGAGTGAATCAAATTTTGGAAGATATGATCATGTGCTATATATTTGGATCATGGAGGAGCTTGGGATAAGCATCTTGGGTTGATGGAATTTGCCTACAATAACAGTTATCAGGAAAGCCTGCAGATGGCCCCCTTTAAGGCTCTGTATGGGAGGTGTTGCCGAACTCCCTTGTTTTGGGCTGAGGTTGGTGAGAGTCCGTTGTTAGGCCTAGAGGCTTTGGAAGAAATGAATGTTGTCGTGACTCATATCCGCGAGAAGCTTCGTATTGCCCAGGAGCGGTATGAGAAGTATGCCAATCGGAGAAGGGTGGACCTGGAATTCTATATTGGGGACATGGTGTTTTTGAAAGTTTCTCCGATGTCGGGCGTTAAGAGATTTGGAAGAAACCATAAGTTGGACCCCCAGTATGTGGGACCGTTCTAGGTTGTGGAGCGCATAGGAGCGTCAGTTTATAGACTAGACTTGCCTGCTTCATTCCCTGATGTTTATGATGTGTTTCACGTGAGCCTGTTAAGGAAGTGTTTGCGTAGTGACCAGCTTATTCTCGATTCAGTGCCTCAATTGTAGCCCAATCTTTCCTAAGTAGAAGAGCCTATCGAAATTTTGGAGACTCAGGAGCAGGTGTTGCGGAAGAAGACGATACCGATGGTTAAAGTTCATTGGAGAAATCAGGGCGTCGAGAGCGCAACTTGGGAGTTGGAGTCTGCCTTGAGAGAGACTCATCCTAGCCTCTTCTCCTAGATTTTCGGGTAAATCTTCGGTCTAGAATCTTTGGTTTTTCTGTATCTTACGTGGTCGTTGGATTTCAAGTTTCGGGATGAAACTTCCTTTTAGGGGGAGTGACTGTAACGCCCCTGGTTTTTTGTTAATTATTTACATACCCGTTGTGTCGTAATTTTTGGCATAAGGGCGTTACGTCAACCCTTCGGATTTTAGTTTTGAGTCTTAGCTTAGATAATGTATCTAATTTAGGTCGCTCGTGCGAGTTTTTGCGTCATTCGAGTTAAGGGGAAAACTCGGGGTTATTTAGAATAATTATTGAGATTTCAGCTTTGGGAATTTTGATCTCGAGTTTGGCTCGTCGGAATTGAATTCTGACTTCGCCGCTGGATTCGTAGCGCTGATTTTCAGTTTAGGTGCGAATTTCATGAAAATCCGAGGTGATTTAGTTGCCCTCGTAGTTTAAATAGAATGTGAGAATTATTTATTAATTAATCAAGAATTTAGGGTCTTATATAAATACCAAAGTTTCCAAAAGACCCTATTCTTCTTCTTCTCCAAAGAGCCGACCAGATTTCTTGCATGAACAAGAGGCTTATCGAGGACTTCTTTCGGTCGGCGATTCGAGAGCTAGAGTAGACGGAATCGAAATCGGAGAGTAGAATCGGAAAGCTCTCAGCGAGATCTTCGTTCTAGTGTTTCAGGTTGTTGTGCTCGGGTGAGTTCTTAGCCGATCCATAGCTTTTGGAGCGGAGAACTTCATGTTTGGAAGGTTTAAGGCAAGTGGCATTCCTTTTTTCTTCTCTCTTTTGTTGGAATGTTACTCCTTGTGTTGATTTGTTGTCATGTGTGGTCTAGCACGTGATTCAGTGATTTTTTTTGCTTTGCTAGGCAAAGCCTATAACCTCCTTATTGGTCTCCCCTGATTCGTCTAACTTCCTCCTATATACTTAACTGTTAAATTGCTGTCAAGAAAATCATCTATTTTTACTCAAAAATTTCGTTTTTTTTGCTTCTTCTCGAGAAATTCAGAGTTCTTCTCGAGAAATACATAGATCTTCTCGAGAAATCATTACTGCTTCTCGAGAAATCATTACTGCTTCTCGAGAAATCATTATTGCTTCTCGAGAAATCCTGACTGCTTCTCGAGAAATCATCACTACTTCTCGAGAAATCCTGACTGCTTCTCGAGAAATCCTGATTGCTTCTCGAGAAATCCTTACTGCTTCTCGAGAAATCATTACTGCATCTCGAGAAATCCTGACTGCTTCTCGAGAAATCCTGATTGCTTCTTGAGAAATCCTGACTGCTTCTCGAGAAATCCTAACTGCTTCTCGAGAAATCCTGACTGCTTCTCAAGAAATCCTGACTGCTTCTCTAGAAATCATTACTGTTTCTCGAGAAATCCTGACTGCTTCTCGAGAAATCCTTACTGCTTCTCAGGAAATACAAGCTTCTTCTCAAGAAATACAGACTTATTCTCAAGAAATACAGACTTCTTCTCAGGAAATACAGAATTCTTCTCAGGAAATACAGACTTTTACTCGAGAAATCCTTGAACCTTCTGATCAAAGTTTTGGGCCGTTTTCTTCATTTATGACCCTGTTCTTAGGGTTTTCCGGTGTTGTTTCTCGGGCTATGTATCGTGTGATAATTAAAATTATTTAATGAGATCTACTGCCTTTAGCCTTGCATGGTGGCCATTATAAAGGACATGAATAGCAAGCATGGCCTGTGGTCCTGTGGGCCGTGTTTGGGGGGGGGGGGGGGGGGGGCAGTGGGTAATTATTTGAGCCTTGCACGGTGGCCATTTTAAGGGACATGAACAGCAGGCTTGGCATGTGGTCCTGTGGGCCAGCTTTTTAGGTAGGAAGTGGATAAAGGACCGCCACCCATTTAATTTGAGCTAATCAGTCTCATAAATAGAAGTAACAAGATAAATGAACTTTACCTGCATCTCAAAAAGGGTATTGGTGCTCTTGGTCTGTTGTTTAGCGCTATGCTTTGGAGCTTCTTTTCTGTAAGTTTGGCATGGGTTGGTACCCCTTAAGCCTTATATTTTCCTTGTTTCGTAAAACTTTTGTGTTCTTCTACCACTTGTGCTTTCCTTGCTGAGGCGTTCTTTGTTTGTGTTGAATGCCTCAGGTGCTGAGCTGTAGCAGCTAGAGGCGTAGTTCGGAGACCTTGGGAGTTATAGCTGCTGTCTTACCCCGCTGCTACGAGGTAGTAGTAGTTAGTTTTCTTCTTGTGTTCAAACATGCTAGTTTGAAGCCAATGGGTTGGTGTCAGGTTGTTGACGCCCATTGTGCCTCTCTTTGTTGCATTGTAGTTTACTTGCTAGTTATTGCTACTACTTTTCGATCTCGTATATCTTGCTCTCTAGGAAAGATTTATGCCTAGGTGCATTATAGTTATTAAAAATGATTTTCTTCCATCCTCATCGCATATTTGATTGATCAAATCCTTATATTTAAGTCACATACAAGTATCTTCATATCAAAATCTAAATCTAGATATGTGCATATCATTTCCTTTACGTCCAGACATCACGTGCATGTAGGACCTTAATTGAACCAAACCAAGTACTTCTTCCGCTGCAAATTTTACATATATATTTTCTTTTGTGGGTTAGTTGATCCACGAACTAAGAGGCACAGTCCTTAACCCAGACCTAATAAGTGATTTCAAATAATGAATCATCATGAAAACCCATTTTGTAATGAATAAGAATTAGGTTTCCGCCTGAGCGTCTGTAGTTGTCTCCTGCATGATGTGGCATCATGACGCGTATTCTCTCTACTATGATATTTCTAATTGCTGAGAAAGTGCGGGTTGTGACACCGGCACCCACGTACAACGTGTCCTTGACGACCACAATGAAAGCAGACAATAAGTGACTTCTGCCTCATCCTTGATTCTCTTGAACTCTCAGCTTTGGATTCTTCAAAGGCATGTGCTCTTTTTTATTCAACAGCTAGCAATCTATTTCTTTCAAACTCCTCTTCCAACTCACTCTGCTCTAGGCGAATGACAAGATCCAAGTTGCAGGCAACTTGAATCAAAATGGTGAAATTGATAGACGCTGCTGCGCGCAATTTTATCTCTCACTCCTCACGCAAGCCTTTAAAGAAATATCACGCTTTGTCCTCATCACTCACCAGGATATGCTCAGCATAACAACTCAATCGCAAAAACTCTTGGAAGTAAGCCTCCACAGACAACTCCTTCTGCCTCAACATCAGAACTTCTCGTAGTATAAGGCGGGTAGTCGTCAGATTGAAATGTTCCCAGAACGCTGACGCAAATTCATTCGCTGGGATTTTGGACCAAGGACGTCGAGCAAAACGTCCATGACACTCCTCTTGCCACCATATCTTAGCCTCCCCAAAAAGTGCAAAGGAGATAAGAGTGAAACTTAGCTCTGACATGACTCCTAAGGCCTAAATGAGGTTTTAATCCATTCCAACCAATCCTGAGCATAAGTGGGCGACTCGACACCATTGAACAAAGGTGGATGGAAACTCAATAAGTAAGTCACCCAATCATGAGTCTCGTATGTTTCTTCTCCAATATCAGATATAGGCGCAGATGCCACAGGGATGGGTGTCCTATCAGCAGTCACACCGGCACACTGATCTTCCATCACTCCTATTTCAGCTTCACTAGTTGTGGTTGTCTCCTGTAAGGGAGTGAGGCCACCATCTTCACCAATCGCCTAGTAGAAAGATGCAAGAACTCAACAACACACGCGACATTATATAACATAAACAACTAATCAACACGCAAAGAACACTCAGGTCCTTAGTCATAACATCCAATGCATGACTACTATAACAGTATTAGGATAAAACTCTACAAGTGACACCGTAGCGACTGTTGGATCGGTAGTCGCCCTTAGAGGGGGAGTGAATAAGGGTTTTCAAAAACCTATATTATATTTTGTAATACTTGAAATAATAAGAGATCAAAATAGTGATTTTGAATAAAGATCTAAATTGTTTTATAATAAAAGAGATGACAATAAACAATTTAGAGAAAAGAAGAACAAATCATTTTTATTACAAAAGGAGAGACATGATTACTATTAATAAAAATGATTACAAAATTTTGATTTCAATGACGCTAGAAATCAAAACAAAATATGAAACACTCCTTTTGTTTTCTATACCGACTCGTATCCCCACGAACCGGTTGGCTTTAGCCGATCCTTCCCCGGATACGGCCTCAAACCGCTCTAGCCAACCCTTCCCCGGATATGGCCTCGAGCACCCCCTAAATCTACTCCAGAGACCTAGTCGCCAACACGAGGCGAATTTCTGTCCTAAGTCCTACCCAGACCTAGTCGCCAACACGAGGCAAATTCTCTAACAGTTACAAAATATATGAAATAAAATAACAACAACAATATTAAAACTCCCTCTAAGAAACTTCTGAAGTCGGAGATGAACGATCGCTGTAGAATAAGCGAGGTTGAAGCGATCCCTCTTTGGATGTAGCGTGATGAAGTCCTCCTTCAGAAACTCTCTAAGCATTTGGTGGGAGATCAACTCTCGGTCATATAAGGCTTTGGAATTCTGGCACTAGACCTCTCTTAGGAATCAGCACACCACACGAGAAGAGAAGGGTCCATTATATAGCCTCAGCGCTAGCGCCTACGCTATCCCATATTAGGACACATTCTGCACGGCAGAATCTTTATTCCAAGGAAACAATTCTCTCTTGCCTTCTGTGCTCCTCGCTATCGCATGCGCTATCGAATATCGCCTGGCGCTATCTCCTTCTATATGTTCTTCCGACAATTTCGCTTAAGCCAATATTTTGTCGAACGAGATTTCGTCGAACACCGCTAAGAGTTTGTCGAACGAATTTTCATCGAACGAGATTTCGTCGAACGCCGCTAAGAGGTTGACGAACGAAATTTTGTTGAACTCAATTCGTCGGTCAGGCTTCAACATTCGTCGAGCTCAATTTCATCGACCGGAGTTCGTGAGCGGGCTTCAACATTCATCGACCTCAATTTCGTCGACCGAAGTTCGTCGAGCGGGCTTCAACATTCATCGAACGGAAATTCGTCGAACGACGGTGATGAGAATTTCATCAAGCACTGCTTACAGTTCGTCGAACGAAAGCTAGCGCCTACGCTAGTACTACCGCCAGTGCTAGTAGGAGTTTTGGATTTGATGGCTCAACTTTGGGGGCAACCTTCTTATGTAATCCTTGAGTCATGTGGACTTTGTTATCCTGGACACTTAAACACACAAGATCAAATACACATAGGATTTGTTATTCTCAAACCTAGGAGATGCGGAAGACCATGTTCCAACAAACTCCCCCTTTTGATAATAACAAATCCATTAATGATAAATCAGAATATTAATATATAAGCGTGAAGAAACATACTTGTGTGTGTATGAGAATGATGACTTAGGATAATTTATGATTTTAGCATTTAGAATTGCTCCCCCTAAATACATGCTCCCCCTAAGTGAATGCTCCCCTAATATGTAAGCTATCATCTTAATTAAGCATTTTTGTTTTATATTTTGATAGCAGATTATATTTATCATGTTAGTTCTCCCCCTTTTGTTATTAGCAAAAGTGGGTAAGGAGACACCACTTAAAAGTTGATAACAAGTTAAAGGCATGATCAAGCTTATAGAGAGAAGGAAATAAGAAGGAGTTTTTGAGTAATTTTTATAGATCAGAGTTTTTAGCTTAAAGAGGTAATGATTTCCAAATAACCAATCTACCCAGACAATATATCTACACCCTAGCCCCGTACTAAGTGACGAATGGGCATGAGGAGCTGCAAACATGCCGTAGGTTAGGGTGTTAGTCCCATATGCAAACACTAGACACAACTTAACCTAGCACTCTTTCCCCCTAGTGCCTCGCAAGGCCCCACTGGAACCCTCCCCGGTTAAGGACAAGACATGACTAGAGATAAAGGTTATCTAATGTCTACAACCCTACGCCCCCGCTATGGTGAGAAATGAAATCATGGATAATAATTATTGGAAACATTAAGCATTTAAATTTAGTAATAAGTTCATAGCCTATGGGTTTATATTTTTATTTGAGTTACTCACATAGCTATTTTGAAATCCATTAATGAATCAGAGTTTTTAATATAACAATATTTTCATAGAAATAAATCAGAGTTTTTAGCAAAAAAAATATTCATGTTTAGAGTAACCAATATAAAGTTTACCATGCAAGTCTACCACTTGTTGAAAGAAAGGAATTTTAAGATTCAAGTGATGATGCACACAAAATAAAAGACTTTAAGTAAGCATGAAAGCGCAAGGTAAAACAATTATATGGTTATGATGCGGATGACTTATAGAAATACAAAAAATATCTTATTGTAATTAATGATGATCCATAAAGAGATATGTGAGTTAAATTTCAAAAAGAAGATGTTTTTGTAAATCATTTTTCAATTAAAATCTTTAAGTTTGACAATAATGTAACCAAGCATGAGATAATGGTATCAAAAAGAGATTACTACAATGTTATTTTATTCACAATTTCAAAACATACCAAACATTGTAGAAAGCATGCTACGTTATCTAGTGCATTTTATAAATAAAGAGTAGTATAGACTTTGCATTAGGATCCAATACTCATGAGAAGAAGTGTTATGGAAGATAATGATGTGCACATAAGTGTATTTTGAATAGAGTAAACAAATGTCGTAATAAAAAATACAAGAAATATGTAAAGTAAAGAGCACAATAAAACACAAATAGTTTACTTCCACAAACTTCAATGCACAAAAAAATGTACAACTACTAAGGTGCTTTGCACACACAATGCTCATTAAGACTTATCAGGGTGCAAAGTAGTGCTTGGGGGATCACATATTTTATTTTATTTTAATATTGAAACTAGTGATTCAGTGTACTTAAGAGTAAGTGGTTTTTATTTTGAAAGAAAGTTATGGTTTGCACAAGATACTTTACTATTCTTTCCAAGGTGCTCAACCTCGCAACGCTTATTAAGACTTATCAGGAGGTTCAAGTAGTGCTTGGTGGAGTTATCTTTGTCACTTTATTTTATGATTTTTTTTGTACAAAGTTCTCCGAATACACTTGTTTTGCAAACCAATATAATTTATGAAAACATAACCACTTTTCTTAACTTTTAAAAGTGTAAATAAAAGTAGTGTAGGTAAGATACTTGTGCAATTTTAATTCATTGTACTAATACAAAACATACACAAGCATTCTTAGATTAAACACATGTAGACAATGCCAAAATAAGTGAGTGAATAAAGATCATTATCAAACATAAAACATTTACTCATACTTAGACGCATGCTAAGCGTAGTTCTACACAACTTTTTCAATATAATTGATGCACATATTAATAGATATATCAAAGCATGATGAAAACAATGTTCAAAGTAGTTTGAAAAGATAAATTGCAACATTATGGAAGTTCTAAATAATAGATTAAATCAGGCTTGATTTTCAATGAAGTCCATACAGTATTTTTGATATTTTTGAAGAATAATTTTTATTTAAAGTTTGAACTCATAAGATTGATGTTGGACTTCCCGAGGACTACCTTGTGAGAGGTTCGCCCGGTACTAGGTGATATGATGGGATGATAGCCCAAATCACCCTTTCGCAAGATACATGTAAATAGAAAAGTTAAGTTCAAAATAATAATTTTTGATACTTGTTTTTTTTTTTGTTTTATATTTTGTAATTGATTTTTGCTTTTAGAAATAGAATTTAAACAAATGACAAAAAAACCAAAAAAGGCAAAACATATTTTTTTGTAATTTGGCTTTTGTATTTTTGTATTTGATTTTTCAAAAATGAAATAAAAGCAAAAGTGCATAAATGAATTGTACACATAGATTAATATATTTTTAGGGATTTTTCAAAATTTTAAAAATACAGAAAAACAGTACACAATTTTTGATGATTTTGATATTATTGTTTGTTGATCTTGATTAAGTGTCCAAACAGTAGTTTCATGCTGAAATTTCAGATTTTTAGGAAATGTCTAGATAGTGCAAATTTCATGAAACATTAGCGATTTTGTATATGACTTTACCAACTAAACTTTGCATGAGATGACATGAATGAACAAATTAAATATGCATGATTTTAGTGATTAACCATAATGTTCATGCACAAGAATATCTTGGATAAGCCCTAGATGAGAATACCCAGCCTGTATATCTTGGTAAACACATAAAGCCTAACATAGACACAAAAATTCTTTAGGTGGCAATGTTAGAATTATAAGTTTGAGATTAATGTTATACCACGGTTTGATTGTGTTTCAACTTAGAGACCTAGAATGAAGTGATGATTTATTTGATTTGATATCAAGATGATTCAAAGGTCTAAACTTGAAATAAATCACAATACACACATAATACACCAACCATGGTATGTAATTATAATATCAATAGTCATCAATTAATATATAAATTATAATTCACATAATTGTGATAAAAATAATTATTTTTATAAGACTTTTGATATGACTTATGATATGTGATGCTAGAGAATTTTAGCAAAGGACATCAATAGATTATGGTGGTGCTTGTGAATTATGATGGTAAATTCTTTCAATACATTTTATTGATTTTCTTTTAATTAAGAATTTTGAATATATATATATATATATATGTAACGTCCCAAGGCCCTGGACTTACCATCGGGACAACGTCCACCGACAGCCTCGCCTGGCGACCGTTACCGGCTGCAGCCCAAGCACCCCAACCCCTCTCCAGCCCACAGGCGGGTTGTTGGTGGCCACAACCTCCCTTTGGTGAGCGAAAGCTCTAGTTAAGCTGCAGCGCATGGACTTCCCAGGAGGTCACCCATCCCAGTACTACTCCAACCCGAGCACGCTTAACTATGGAGTACTTTCACTTCTCATCACCAATTGAGTGACCTCCTGGGAAATCCATGCGCTGCAGCTTAACTGGAGCTTTCGCTCACCAAAGGGAGGCTGTGGCCACCAACAACCCGCCTGTGAGATGGAGAGGGTTTGGGGTGCTTGGGCTGCAGCCCGGTAACGGTCGCCAGGCGAGGCTGTCAGTGGACATTGTCCTGATGGTAAGTCCAGGGCCTTGGGACGTTACAAAAAAAGTGCACTTTTTATTGTAACGTCCCAAGGCCCTGGACTTACCATCAGGACAACGTCCACCGACTGCCTCGCTTGGCGACCGTTACCGGGCTGCAGCCCAAGCACCCCAACCCCTCTCCAACCCACGGGCGGGTTGTTGGTGGCCACAGCCTCCCTTTGGTGAGAAGTGACCCAGTTAAGCGCCTTTACGGGGACTTCCCAGGAGGTCACCCATCCCAGTACTACTCCAGCCCGAGCTCGCTTAACTATATAGTTCTTTCACTTCTCACCAAACGGAGGCTGTGGCCACCAATAACCCGCCCGTGGGCTGGAGAGGGGTTGGGGTGCTTGGGCTGCAGCCCGGTAACGGTCGCCAGGCGAGGAAGTCGGTGGATGTTGTCCTGATGGTAAGTCCAGGGCCTTGGGACGTTACAATATATGTGATTTTTGATAGGTTAACACTAGTGATTGTTTAGATCATGTTTGACATTAAGGAGTGAACACAATATAATTTTTTGTTGTGAACAAAGACAACCATATTGAAAGTTGGGCTTTTATTTAAGTCATGTTATTTCACTAAACCACTTGTTGGTGAAGGCTAAAAATCTAAATAGCCTAGTAACTGGATTTAATTTGAAATATCTTATAGCAAATTTAGAGTTTGATTCATATGGATAATATAAGATATTTAGAAGCAATGAATATAAGAATAAAAATAAGTCATCAAAATAAAATATGATTTTGAACTTTGATCAATTTGATTTTATAAACATATTAAGCTTTTAAGAGATAAAATCATATTTTTAATACTGTATAGGATGACCATGACATGATAGTTCAAAAGAAATAAGAAAACAAGAAAAATTAAAAGACATGAAAGCATATCATGAAGTAGAACTTTGTATATTTCATTTAGTAAGGATTCTACTTCATGCAATTGATGATGCCTAATGAATAAGAGTTTTAGGTATCCAAAGAGGACCAAGTGGGATGGTTCCTTTGGGCACCCAAATATAGCATGTTGACTTTTGGGGAGACAAGGATGGATGGACCCTTTCTTTTGCCATTAGTGCATCATTCTTAAGTATAGATCTCCATTCATACCTTGGACAAATACTATTTTTATTTTTCAAATTTCCATAGTCATTATCTTGTATGTTTGGATAAAAATGACTTTTGAATTTATTATTTAAAGGAAATTTGTTTGCGTTTAATTTTAAGTTGGGAGAAGATTGATATTGTAAATGATGATGATGATAGTGTTTTGGAATTTCATTTACAATCTTTTGATGTTTTTTATTTCCTTAGTTTAGCTTATTCACGTTTTGAGAAATCATATTCAACTTGCTTTTGGATTTTGCATTATATTGAGAATGTATGTTTTGAGAATTTTTCTTTATGATTTCCTTAAGCAAGTTGATTTTAGTTTTTAATTCATTATTTTCAATCTTTAAATTATGTCTAGCTTTATTATAAACGATTGTGCTATTTTTAAGAGTGGAAACAATTTAATCTATATGATCATGATAGTTATTTCTATATTCATCAAATGTTTCATCCATCTCTTTACTTTCAATTTTATAGTCTTTGCACTTAGCACAATCATTTATCAAAGATGAATTTTCTATACATAATTTTTCATTTTGTTCTTTTACAATAAGAAGTTCCTTTTCAAGTTCCTTGCATTTTTCTTTTAAATCATCAAATTCCATATAAGGTGTAGTGTTTTCAACTAAGGAACCATGTATAGAACTAGATAAATTTGAATTTGATTGTTCATTAATTTTTGCCTTTAAATTTTTATTTTCTAAGCGCAAATGTTTATTAGCATCTTTTAATTTCTTAATTTTGCGCTTTGTAGTTTGAAGCAATTTTAATGTAGAAATAGAAGTACAGAAAATGGGATTTGATTTCCTTACATTGCTTTTGGGAGAGGCACGATTTGAGCATATCATTTCTTGTATATCTTTTTGGCACTCCTCTTCCGAAGACAATACTTCTTCTTCTTTTCCATTTGATGTGTGCTCCATTGATCCGTCATGAGAGGAGCATTCTTGAAGACTTGTGCAAGCTTGCATATTCTCCGGTTCTTGCGATTGTTCCATACCTGTAGAAGGAGAATCATACATTTCTTCAAGAAATTTCCATACTTTGTATGCACTAGAGAAATAATATATTAATTTGAAAATATCTTGAGATAACACAAAAAATATAATGCATAGCTTTTGCATTTAGGTGACGCTCTTGTTTATTTGATTCGTCAGCTGGTCTAACTATTGATATATCCCATGCATTGATATCTAAACTTTTAATAAATTTTTCCATTAATAATTTCCACCCTTTATAATTTCTCCCTTCGAATAAAGGTGGTTTAGGAGATTTTTCTTCTTCATAAAAATTTACCCCACTAGTAGAAGCGAGATCATGAGATGCCATTATTCTTGGTTGTTAAGCCGATTGGAATAACCTGCCTCTGATACCACTTGTTGGATTGGTAGGTGCCCTTAGAGGGGGGGGGGGGGGGGGGGGGTGAATAACGGTTTTCAAAAACTTATATTATATTTTGTAATACTTGAAATAATAAGAGATCAAAATAGTGATTTTGAATAAAGATCTAAATTGTTTTATAATAAAAGAGATGACAATAAATAATTTAGAGAAATGAATAACAAATCATTTTTATTACAAAAGGAGAGACATGATTACTATTAATAAAAATGATTACAAAATTTTGATTTCAGTAACGCTAGAAATCAAAGCGAAATATGAAAGACTCTTTTTGTTTTCTATACCGACTCGTATCCCCACGAACCGGTTGGCTTTAGCCGAACCTTCCCCGGATACGGCCTCAAGCCTCTCTAGCCAACCCTTCCCTGGATATGTCCTCGAGCACCCCCTAAATCTACTCCCGAGACCTAGTCGCCAACACGAGGCGAATTTTTGCCCTAAGTCCTACCCAGACCTAGTCGCCAACACGAGGCGAATTCTCTAACGGTTACAAAAGATATGAAATAAAATAACAACAACAATATTAAAACTCCCTCTAAGAAACTTCTGAAGTCGGAGATGAACGATCGCTGTAGAATAAGCGAGGTTGAAGCGATCTCTCTTTGGATGTAGCGTGATGAAGTCCTCCTTCAGAAACTCTCTAAGCATTTGGTGGGAGATCAACTCTCGGTCATATATGGCTTTGGAATTCTGGCACAAGACCTCTCTCAGGAATCAGCAAACTACACAAGAAGAGAAGGGTCCATTATATAGCGTCAGCGCTAGCGCCTGCGCTAGTGGTACCGCCGGCGCTATCCCATATTAGGAAACATTCTGCGCGGCAGAATCTTTATTCCAAGGAAACAATTCTCTCTTGCCTTCTGTGCTCCTCGCTATCGCCTGCGCTATCAGATATCGCCTGGCGCTATCTCCTTCTATATGTTCTTTCGACAATTTCGCTTAAGCCAATATTTCGTCGAACGAGATTTCGTCGAACGCCGCTAGAGTTTGTCGAATGAATTTTCGTCGAACGAGATTTCGTCGAACGCCGCTAAGAGTTTGTCGAATGAAATTTTGTCGAACTCAATTCGTCGGTCAGGCTTCAACATTCGCCGAGCTCAATTTCATCGGCTGGAGTTTGTGAGCGGGCTTCAACATTCGTCGACCTGAATTTCGTCGACCAGAGTTCGTCGACCGGGCTTCAACATTCATCGAACGGAAATTCGTCGAACGACAGTGATGAGAATTTCGTTGAGCGCCGCTTATAGTTCGTCGAACGAAAGCTAGCGCCTGCGCTAGTACTACCGCCAGCGCTAGTAAGAGTTTTGGATTTGATGGCTCAACTTTGGGGGCAACCTTCTTATGTAATCCTTGAGTCATGTGGACTTTGTTATCCTGCACACTTAAACACACAAGATCAAATACACATAGGATTTGTTATTCTCAAACCTAGGAGATGCGGAAGACCATGTTCCAACAGCGACAATAGGGTTAAACACAACACTATTAAAATGATGCCAAAAGTAGTCACCACGCACGTAATCCATCATACAAATACACAATAGCGTACAATTATCAAGTCGAATATTAGACTTGAGTCAAACCTAGTTCTATCATGGCACTCACAATATAGGGTATACAAAACCCTGCAAACACACCTGGACATTTACTTGTCCGGACAACCACACTAGACTCTCAGGTACCCAAGTCACAGAGTTTACGAACTCAATGCCAAACTATGGCTCCAAACACAAGCATAGTGCACACAAAGCCTCCAAACTAAAATTAGTAGTGCACACCTCCCAATTTCACTGAACCTCTTACCGGTCCAAACTCTCAAGCCAGACTCATGGTCTATCTAATGTTTCAGCACAAAAAGAATAGATTTCATATTTAACTAAAAGAGTGTGACAGAGGGGAGCATCCTGCAACTGTCCAAAGAGAGCGTGATGAGGAATCCACCCATCCTTTCAATACACTTCATTGCTCAGGAATTAGAATTCATCACCTCCATTAACATAGTGTGTCATTACTTAATCATCAATCTTAAGTGTGTATTTATGCGCTCGCTTGCGCACATCGAGGTCACACCATCAAGCGTAGGGGTAACACAAATGATCAGATGCCTTTTTTTCATATATCACACTTAATTTCACACGATATATGTGTAATACAACGATTCCAACTATAGGATGACAATGATTTGACACCATCTTTAGTTATCTAATATAGTATTGGGTGAATCACTACAATAGATCTCATCTTAAAGGCCATGTCTTTTCGTTCCACTAGTCATGTTTGCATAAGGGTAGCCACAAAGGCTCACACCACTTATCAACATACTAAGGTGGTCACACCTAAGTTATGGAAACACCCAAATTGCAGCGGCGAGCCTCCTGACATTCGTATTCCTTTATAGGTAACCGCTAATTCCATTTTCTAATAGCACGATCCTTGGAGAAATGAAGGCCAAAAGCACTTCAGTCAATCATTATTAATGCTTACACATGTGAGACGCATGGTCTAGCAATCTTAAATAGACAAAATCACTAAGCATGAGATGCTTAAATTCCCAAAAGTGCACGAAAACCAGGATTTTGGTCATTCCTATGTGGACATTCTGCTTAAATTTAGACGTTAAGGCTCTTGCACTGTATGTGCTCACCACCCGTTAAAAAGGGTTCATCCCGAAACCTAAAGACTATCGAATCGTGAAACCTAAAGTCTGATACCAATTGTAACATCCCTGGACTGCAAATAGAATATAGTGTTAAATTTTTTTGAAAGACCGTTTAGGAGTAAGCAGGAGTTGTATCAACAAGAGTTATAGCCAAACAACCACAATGCCAAAACAGCAACACAAGAAATCTTAATTGAAACAGAACTGCTTTACAATGCGAGGTATACATGGCGAGACATGATTCATAAGAATCACGGAGATGAGAAGAACAAACACACCAAAACTGAAACTAGCGGTCTGCCAAAGCAGAGACCGCACAGACCGTAAAAAGGCTCAGGTTGCCCGACTTGCTCTGCTGTACTCCCAGACCGCTTGCACAGTCAGACCGCAGAAACACCTTGAGACCGCGCGAACAGAAGCAGACAACCTGCACTGCCAGACCGCAATCCCAGACCGCACGAACTGAAGCTTTATTGAATTGAACAAAGAACTGAAGCTGTCGCTAGACCGCAAATCTGATCGCCTAACCGCTGAAGGTCGCCTGATCGCTGAGCTAGCTGCGAACAACACAAGAACACAATAAACCAGTTCGCTGACAACCGCAGACGAACTGTTTATTCAAGCCACCGGAAATCTCAAAGGAAGGAGACCGCAACCTACTGACCGCAAACCTGCGAACACAACAACCGGTTAACTCACTTCCGAGATCGCGGGACTCCAAACTAGAGACCGCAAGAAACAATCCGGGCTCTTGATTTTACAGTTCTTGTTAGGAATGATGGGCCATGCACCCCTATTGATAGGCGGGTGGACGGATGTCATCACCGCACAAACTGGGATACAGTCACCACCCATCAGATCGCGAACGGTCTCAAAAGGCAGACCGCGCGAACACAACACTTGGACAATATTCAGTCCAAGACCGAAGTCAGCAGCAAGCCGCGCACAAGCCGCGCGGATACAGCGACCACCCTTCCTGAGATCGCCAAGACAAGGACGAACATCTGGCCGACTTGAGCCAAGTCGCCAGAACAGCCCAAACAAGCCGCCCGGTCACTGCGGTCAACCAAGAACAGGCCGCCCAGAACAAGACTGGAAGAACTCGCAACAAGTCGCCAGAACCAACGACCAAACCAAGAAGCAAGCTGGCCGATCACAGCAGATCGCCAGAACAGCAGGGAGAGATCGCAGAACCAAACCGCCAGAGCACCAACGCAGGCCGTGCGGTCTCTGCGGTCTCCAGCCTTCAGACAGGCCGGACTCCCTTCCACTTCACTTCAACAATTTCAACACTCCCCCTTGAAGTGGGAAGTGGAAACTAGACCGAGCAACCCCCTTAACCGTGTAAACGGTCCCTTCGCCAGCGGCTTTGTGAAGATGTCTGCGACATTGTCCGCACTCCGAACATGCTCGACCATAAGAGATCCTCCCAACACCTTTTCACGAATGAAATGGTGCTCAATCTCAATAGGTTTGGTCCTCGCGTGATAGACTGGATTGTTGACCAGCTTGAGAGCACTCTCATTGTCCCCGCATAGCATAGTGGGACCTCGAACCTCCTGATGAACGTCCTCTACCAACCTCCTGAGCAAAATGGCTTCCTGAGCTGCCAAGGCCGAAGCCTTGTACTCTGCTTCTGTGGTAGATACAGACACCGAGTCTTGCTTCTTGCTACACCAAGAGATAGCTGTGGGGCCCATCATAAAGACATACCCAGACGTTGACCTCCGATCATCCACGTCTCCCCCATAATCAGCATCCATGTATCCATGCAACTCCAAGCTTGACCCCCTCCTATATAGGAGACCCAAATCAGAGGTCGACTTCACATACTTCAAGATGCCTTTTGCCGCCAGAAGATGAGGCTTCCGTGGTTCCGTCATGTACCAACTCACCTTGCCTACTGCATAAGCAATATCTGGCCTTGTGATAGTCAGGTAGATCAAGCTCCCAACCAGAGCTCGGAAAACCAACGGTTCAGATTGAACTCTTCCCTCATCCTTCCGAAGTTTATGATGTTGCTCCAGAGGTATAGAGCTGCTCTTCCCTTCCTCCATGCCGAATCGCTGAACAATCCGCTCCGCATAGCCAGCCTGAGAAATGAGCACTCCGCTCTCCCGCCTCTGCACCTCGAGTCCAAGGAAATGGTGGAGCTCCCCCAGATCCTTCATCTCGAATCTGATAGCAAGCTCAGCCCTGAGTCTTGCAACAGCTTCCTTCGAGTTCCCGGTGACAATCATGTCATCCACATACAGCAACACAATCACCCGAAGCACCCCCTCCATCTTGATGAACAAGCTAGAATCAGAGTCTGAAGCAAAGAATCCGCATAATAAGAGATACTCTGCAATCTTCCCGTACCACGCTCGAGGCACTTGCTTCAACCCATACAGGGCCTTCTTCAACTTACAGACATAGTCCGGATACTCCTTCGAGATGAAGCCTTGCAGTTGGATCATGAAGATATCCTTGTCAATCTCGCCGTATAAGAAGGCATTCTTCACGTCGAGTTGCCAAATATCCCAACCACTTGAAGCCGTCAAGGCAATAACAAATCGAACCGAAGTCATCTTTGCCACTGGACTGAACCTCTCATCATAATCTTCTCCGTACTGCTGTGAGAACCCGCGAGCTACAAGCCGAGCCTTGTACCGCTCGATACTGCCGTCAGCTTTCTTCTTGAGCTTGTAGACTCATTTGCATGTCACAGGAGTGGTGCCCTTGGGCTTGGGCACAAGAGACCAGGTCTCATTCTTCTCGAGAGCTGCCATCTCTTCTTGCATAGAAATGTCCCACTCCTTCACGCCTCTGGCCTTCTCAAAGCTCGACGGCTCCCTCTCATCCAAGGGACCAGCGAAGAAGCATGAAACAAAGTTCACCATGTTCCCTCCTGTGTATCGATCTGGTGGTTGAATAGTCCTCTTCGACCTCCTAAGAGGTTTCCCCTAACTAACCACCTCCTCAACTGCTTCTTCAGAACTAGATCCTATTCCAGGCAAATTTAGAGCATCGCTCCCCCTGCTTCCAGAACCTGAAGCTTCCTCCTCTGAGCTAGACACAGCTGGAGCTCCTAGTGAAATAGGCAACTCCACTTGAAGATCTTCAGCAGCCTTCCCTCTTATATCAACCCTGCTTTCCGGTAGCTCAACTCCTGAACTCCCCTTGTAGGAAGTTACTTCATCGAACACCACATCCCGAGATACCACAGATCTCCGTGTCTCAGGATCCATGCATCTCCATCCCTTCTTCCGCTCATCATACCCAACAAAGACTAGCTTCCTTGCTTTCGCATCTAGCTTTGTCCGAAGAGCATCAGGAATATGCACATAGCAGGTTGACCCGAACATCAATTCGTGAGGGGTCTTCATGTTGATAGGACTTAAAGGCAACCTGTTGATGACATAAGCTGCACAATACATTCCCTCCGCCCAGAAGGACTTTGGGATACTCTTAGCATGAAGCCAGCATTTGCAAGTTTCCGTCAGATGACGGATCTTCCTCTCGGCAACGCCATTCTGTTGTGGAGTATGGGCACAAGTAAGCTCTCACCTGATGCCATGCTTCCTGCAAAAACTTGAGAACTCACCAGAGGTGAACTCCCCACCATTGTCAGTTCTAAGTTTTTTAACCCGCAGGCATAGCCGGCCTTCAACCAGCTCCTTGAACTCCACAAATTTTGCAAATGCATCCGACTTCTCCTTCAAAAAATGCACCCAGACATATCTGGTGTAATCGTCAATCAACACCAACATGTATCTGTTGCCTCCAAGGCTTGGGGTGGCAGTCGGTCCCATCAAATCACCGTGGATGCACTCCAACGGCACTTTGCACCTTATTTGCGATTTGTCAAATGGAAGTCGATGAGAATTACCAAACTGCCATCCTTCGCAGACATGACCCTATCCATAGGAGGACAAGCTAGGCAAGCCATTGACAAGGCCCCTTACCGCCATAGCCTTCAATTTGTCCACGCCTACATGCCCCAACCTTTCATGCCAGATGGCCGCTCCATCATTGGTCCTCATCTTATCAACATAGGTACTTGTCGATAAAACGAACAAGTCCTTCACCAGCTTGCCGACATGAATAACATCTCCCTTTATCTCCGGTTGAGTTTTGAGAAACTTCACTTCTGTTGGGCCAAACAGAATGTGATAACCGGCATCGACCGCATTGGTCACAGAGAAGAGATTTTTCTTCATACCAGGCACGTGATAAACACTCCTTAACGTGAGTGGACCCTTATCACTACTCAGAGAGACGACTCCTTCATGCTCTACTGGATGAATAGAATTATCAGCCGTAATTATAGCATTGTTACCTGAGTAAGGCGCCAAAGAAGAGAACTTTGATCCATCCCCGGTGAGGTGATGCCCACACCCTGAATCAACAATCCAGTCCTCATCATAGTTGATGGAAGTCAAGGCCTTAACGGGCATCGCCATTATATTAGACGCAAAGGCTCCTCCCCATCCAACTTCACCAGACTTTGGCATCTCCTTCTCCACTGCATGTCCCGGCTGAAGATTCACCCGGCAATCTTTCTTGAAGTGCCCGGTCTTATTGCATCTAAAGCACCTCGGTCCCTCTCCTTTCTTCTTCCCATCAGACTTAGGGGCATAGCCTCTATCTTGCTGACCTGAAGTGGAGGGTCCATCATGACCCGGCTTCTTCTTCTCCCATTTCTTCTTCTTCTTCTTCCCAGAGAACATCACATCACTTTCTCCCCCGGAGATAGAAACCCCCGCCATCTATCTTGCTAAACTTTCTTGCGAAGCAAGAAGGTTCTCCAGCTCCAACAACGACGGTTGATTTGCCCAACCCTGAACTGAAGTCACAAAGGCAAGATACTCCTTCCACAACCCGCGGATGATATGCCTCTTCAGTTTTGCCTCAGAGATTAGCTCATCAGGGTCCAACGCAGAAATCTCTGCCGTGAGGTTCTTCATTTTGAGAAAGAAGGAGTAAATAGAAAGATCACCTTGAGAGGCTTTCGCCAACTCATTTTCAAGATATTGTAGCCTCGCTACATTCTTCTTATTGAACAACCCATCCAAGGATGTCCAAATCTCAGCAGCAGATTTACATCCGATGATGTGATCAAACAGCTCCGGTGAGATAGCCCTTTTGAGAGTGAATTCTGCCTTAGCATTCGCCTTCCTCCAAAGTCTCACCTCTGCCATATTATCTCCGGCTAGAAACACCTCTTGTGTGTCTTCTCCGCTAACTACCTCCCATAGATCCTCGCCAAGCAAGTAACTCTCCATACATGACTTCCATTTTTTAAAGTTAGTCGATGTGAGGAGTTCAATACCAAGACCTCTTACGTATCCACCTTCCATGGCAATCTATGTGGTCTCTTCTTCACAAAGACGATGACAACTCTAGTTGATCACTGCTTATCCACTCCAGAAACCTCGCTCTGATACCATGTTAAAATTTTTTGAATGACCGTTTAGGAGTAAGCAGGAGTTGTATCAACAAGAGTTATAGCCAAACAACCACAATGCCAAAACAACAACACAAGAAATCTTAATTGAAATAGAACTGCTTTACAATGCGAGGTATACATGGCGAGACATGATTCATAAGAATCACGGAGATGAGAAGAACAAACACACCAAAACTGAAACTGGCGGTCTGCCAAAGCAGAGACCGCAGAGACCGCAAAAAGGCTCAGGTCGCCCGACTTGCTCTGTTGTACTCCCAGACCGCTTGCACAGTCAGACCGCAGAAACACCTTGAGACCGCGCGAACAGAAGCAGACAACCTGCACTGCCAGACTGCAATCCCAGACCACACGAACTGAAACTTTATTGAACTGAACAAAGAACTGAAGCTGTCGCCAGACCGCAACTCGGATCGCCTAACCGCTGAAGGTCGCCTGATCGCTGAGCTAGCTGCGAACAGCATAAGAACACAATAAACCAGTTCGCTGACAGACCGCAGACGAACTGTTTATTCAAGCCACTGGAAATCACCAAGGAAGGAGACCGCAACCTGCTGACCGCAAACCTGCGAACACAACAACCAGTTAGCTCACTTCCGAGATCGCGCGACTCCAAACTGGAGACCGTAAGAAACAATCCGGGCTCTTGTTCTTACAGTTCTTGTTAGGAATGATGGGCCATGCACCCCTATTTATAGGTGGGTGGACGGATGTCGTCACCGCACAAACTGCGATACAGTCACCACCCATCAGATCGCGAACGGTCTCAAAAGGCAGACCGCGCGAACACAACACTTGGACAATATTCAGTCCAAGACCGAAGTCAGCAGCAAGCCGCGCGGATACAGCGACCAACCTTCCTGAGATCGCCAAGACAAGGACGAACATATGGCCGACTTGAGCCAAGTCGCCAGAACAGCCCAAACAAGCCGCCCGGTCACTGCGGTCAACCAAGAATAGGCCGCCCAGAACAAGACCGGAAGAACTCGCAACAAGTCGCCAGAAACAACGACCAAACCAAGAAGCAAGCTGGCCGATCACAGCAGATCGCCAGAACAGCAGGGAGAGATCGCAGAACCAAACCGCCAGAGCACCAACGCAGGCCGCGCGGTCTCTGCGGTCTCCAGCCTTCAGACCGGCCGGACTCCCTTCCACTTCACTTCAACAATTTCAACATATAGCATGGGTTCGGTCAGGGCCCCACAACATACAAGTTTCACAAACCATAAACGTTATTAATTGATAAAAGGAAGCTACCCGACCATATTAATAATCTATAACAAACTACAACAGAAATTTATAAACGTCCATACAATAAGTGGGGCATGAATGTCCCCGACAAAAAGAAAGTACGCCACCAGAAGTAAAGTACACGGCCTTAAGGCCTTACATGGCTTTTAACAAAGCATAACAAAAAGTCTACACGAAAACCTCAAAACAAAGAGAAGACAATAACCAGCTCCTCAGCAACCCATGGGCTCCGGCCCACTACACACCACTATGATCTCCGCCACCTGAAACCAAGAACAAACAGGCGGTGCAATGAAGGTCAACATGGGGCTGACCAACACAACGTAATGACTCCTCCCCCCGGGCCATCCGAGAGACTCCAGGGCGAGTATATCGCTCTCCTACAAGTATGCACGAATTCCAAAATATGCAAACAAGAAACAAAGGACAAAGAGCTAGGGGACACACTAAGCATCACCCTTCAAACTACCACACACGTGTTATGCACACACCGTGATAAGTAGTATTTTTATTACTTTTTAATAGAAAATTTTGTAAATATTTAATATGAATTTTCCTTTTTATGTCAATTTTAGGTTATAAGTAGTTCTTTTTGTAATTTTGATTCTAACTTAGCTTAATTTCAAATTTTGCAGAATTTTGGGACAAATCGGGAAAAATGGCATGTCACGCCCTCGGTCACGCCCGTGACCAAGGGCGTGTAACCTGAAGATCAGTCCAGAATCGATGCTGCGCTGTTTGAACCAGTCCACACCAAGTCACGCCCCAGGTCACGCCCGTGACCCAAAGTCACGCCCGTGACCGGGGGCGTGTAATCTTAGAATCTTCCACGTAGAGCCGCCGTCGAGACATGGAGCTGCAGTCGAGTAGTCAACTTGAGTCACGCCCATGACCCACATGTCACGGCCATGACTTGCCCGCATGATCTCTGCTTCGCCGCCGCGCCAAATTCCAGCCCACGCCGCATTTAATGCAGCCGTCCAAAGTCACGGCCGTGACCCGACATGTCACGCCCGTGACATGTCATTTCTCGCCGCGCCGTCCAGAAAGCCCACGCCGCTGTCGGATCCGATGTGAATAGTGCAGTCACGCCCTTGGTCACGCCCATGACCAAGGGCGTGTAATCTGAAAATTTTTCCTATAAATTCAGAGGTTCTCCTTGAGTCCAGGGTTCAGAATTTTGGAGTGGGGGAGGTGCTGTTGGAGCCAATCTTGAGTATTTTTTCCACTTTCATGTTCATGTTCATGTTTCTTTCCTTTCATGTTCTCTTCTTTTTCCCATGCAATGTACTAGCTTTCTTTCAATGCAATAGCCTAGTTTAAGTTTGTAACTTTGTTTTTCCTAAGCTTGCAATCTCTTCTCTTAAGACTTGTAATAGTTTTCATTCAAATAAAAATTAGTTGTTCTCTTTATTTTGTCTCCTCCTTACTTAGTTAAATTTTCTTATTATGCATTTTTATTTTTCTTCCTCTTTCCCCTCCACCATGATTAACTAATCCTCATTAGTACTCGATCAAAATGATCCGAGGATGAGTTAGACAAGTTATGATTTTCTAAAGTTTTCTTTTTCCGTTTTTATAAACACTTGAATTACCCTTGATTTTTAATTAGTGAGGCCATATTTTCGATATATGGTTTTCGCTTATGTTTTCATACTTAGTTAGCCGAGAGGCTCAAAGTATGAATCGATCACTCAAGGGTAAAGAGAGTTGCACGCACCCCTCGAGAGAGGATGACGTAAATCTCCCGGATTGGAGTCAAATCCAATAGTGGGGTTCACTTCATAAAGCAAGTTTTAGGTAATCGATTATAGGACGAGAGTCCGGTTGATTTTTCCTAAACTTAGTTGGGCATTAACCTCGAGAGAGGCATGTTCGGGCTTCGGGAACCTCCACGGTCAAGTAGTTCAATTTAAACGGAATTAGATTTAATCTCTTTTCACTTGTCTTTTCTCACTCCAAGGTGACTTTTGATTGAGTACTAGCCCTTTTTTTATCATCATCTAAACCCTTAATTTAGCTTGCAATTTCACTTTTTTTTCTAGCTAAGTACCAAAACCCCAAAATATCATTAGATAAGATAATAGCGACTTTCCTCAAAGTAGAAGTAATCAACGCGCCCCGTGGAATACGACCTTGGTATTTCTTAATATCCTATACTATAGACGATAAGGTACACTTGCCTTTATCGGATATAGTTTTGGAGAAAATCTTAACCCTTCACTAAATTTCAAAACCTACCAAATTAAATATCAAGTTTTTGGCGCCGTTGCCGGGGATTTTTGCGTAGATATTTTGAAACAAGGATAGCTATTAATTTTATCATGTTGTTTTTATTTTAGTTTTTCTATTTTTGAAAATCTTAAGGGTGAAATTAAAATCTTGGAAAGGGACGTTTGGGGTGTCATCCCATCTCACCTCCTAGTACCTTGCAAACCCTTCACCGGGTAGATCTTGGGAAGTCCAAGACTAACTTAATCTGCCTAAAAGAACAAAAAAAAAATTCTCTCTTTCTTCTTCCTTCCTTCTCTTTTTAGTGTATGACCCGTGGTAGCACTTCGATTCTTCCTTTTGATCCGGAAATCGAGCGAACCCTTTTGAGGCACCGCCGTTCTCGTGATCAAGGAAATCAAGTAGAATCCGAAGAGTCAATCGGGGACACTAACGCAGCAAATATGGATCATGATCTTAATCCTCCTAATCTTAACGAGCCAAATCCAAATGAGGACGCGCAACGGACCATGTCCTATTATGCGCGGCCGAATTTGGAAGGCACACAATCGAGTATTGTTCGCCCCACGGTGGCGAACAATAATTTTGAGATCAAGTCCAGCATCATACAAATGGTGCAACAATCAGTGACCTTTGATGGTCAACCGGACGAGGATCCAAATTCACATATCTCTTACTTTCTTGAAATTTGCGACACTTTTAAGATCAATGGCGTCACCGATGACGCCATTCGATTACGTCTTTTTCCTTTTTCTTTGCGGTCTAAGGCCAAGCAGTGGCTGGGCTCCCTACCTAGGGGATCCATCACTACATGGGCCGAAATGGCGGAAAAATTTCTTAATAAATATTTCCCGCCTTCAAAGACCGCCAAATTGCGCACGGATATTGCGTCATTCATGCAAATCGACTCGGAGACTCTCTATGATACATGGGAGCGCTTCAAGGAGCTTTTGCGTCGATGCCCTCACCACGCACTTGCCACTTGGCAACAAGTGCAAATATTTTATAATGGCTTAAATCTCCAAACGAGGCAAATGATTGATGCGGCCGCCGGGGGGACATTAAATAATAAAACCCCGATCGCCGCTCAAGAGCTTTTCGAAGAGATGGCCACAAATGCGTACCAATGGAACATGCCCCGAGCGCGGCCTAATAAGCCGGCCGGAATTTTTGAAATAGACGCTAACGCAAATTTGGCTTTACAAGTTGAGCGCTTAACAAAGCAAGTGGCGGAGATGTCTGCTTCCTCCGCCACTCCTCCTTGGGCTAATAATGTTTTACTTGAAGAGCAAGTTGATTACATGGGAAATCCGCCTCGGCCTTCCTATAACCCGAACACCGCGCCGTATAATAACACCTACAATGCGGGTTATAGGAATCATCCGAATTTCTCATGGAGCAATCAAGGAAATGCTCAGCGTCCCTTAAATTTAAATCAACCTCCAAATCAACTTCTTAATTTAACTCCCCCTCCAAATTTTAATCCACCCGGTTTTCCACCGCAACAGTAAAAGCCCTCTCCGCTTGAAGAGGTTTTTGCAAAATATGTTGCTACAAATGAAGCGAACATCCGGAACCTCACCGGATCGATCAAAAATTTGGAGAACCAAGTGGGCCAGCTAGCAAAGATAATCTCCGAGCGCCAGCAAGGAGCCCTTCCGGGAAACACGGAGCCAAACCCAAAGGAGAGCGCAAATGCGATTACACTCCGAAGCGGGAAGGAGGTGGTTTCAAAACAGGACGAACCCATGGTAACTTCCTCCCCTCCTCCTCCTCCTATTTTATCTTCAAATTTACCTGCTACGTTAGCTCCGCGGGCTTCTACTTCAAATATTCCGTATCCATCTAAGTTTAAAAGCGAGAGCGCCGAAAAGAATTATAAAAAGTTTTTAGATATTTTAAAGCAAATTCACATTAATGTACCCTTCTGCGAGGCTATCTCTCAAATGCCTAAATATGCGAAATATCTTAAGGAGTTCTCTCCAATAAGAAAAAATTAGAAGATATTTCGCATATTTCTTTGAACGCAGAATGCTCCGCGGTTGTACTCAACAAATTGCCTAGAAAAGTGAATGATCCGGGACGGTTCTCCATCCCGTGTTTATTTGGCAATTCGTTAGTAAAACACGCTTTAGCGGATCTGGGAGCAAGTATCAATCTCATGCCTATTTCACTATTTAAGAAACTAGGTCTAGGAAATCCAAGCCCCACTCGAATGAGTACTCAATTAGCGGATCGCTCTTTAAAATATCCGATAGGAATAGTGGAGGACGTGCTCGTCAAGGTCGACAAGTTCATCTTCCCGGTGGACTTTGTCATCCTTGACATCGAAGAGGATGCCGAAGTACCCCTCATACTCGGCCGCCCCTTCCTTGCCACCTCCCGCGCCATTATTGACGTAAGTAACAGAAAGCTCCTCCTTCGGGTAGGAGATGATGAAGTTTCTTTCGGCATAAATTCCTCGATGCGGAACACATTAGAAAACGACGATTCATGTTTTTACCTGGAAGAGTGTTGGGAATTCGATTCACCTCCCGAGTTAGTCTCCACCTCGAGTCACGAGTCCGAGCTCGCCGAACTCTTTTGTCTGGAAGAAGAAGAAGTCACTCGTTTCACACCACCCGAACCACTATTTTTAGAAAAATTGAAAATCAAAACTTCTTATGAAGAACCACCCGTTTTAGAACTAAAGCAACTTCCCCCTCACCTTAAGTATTTATTTTTAGAAAAAGAGTCGAAGCTACACGTCATCATTTCATCCGAACTTAGCAACTCGGAAATTTCTGAGTTAGCTATTGTCTTAAGAAAGCACCGCCACGCAATTGCGTGGCAAATTTCGGATATTAAGGGTATAAACCCTTCCTTCTGCACTCATAAAATCTTTCTCGAAGATAATTCCCGAAATTCGGTCCAGCCTCAACGACGGCTAAACCCTAACATGAAAGAAGTCGTTAAGGCCGAAGTGATCAAACTATTGGACGCGGGAATTATCTACCCGATATCGGATAGTACTTGGGTTAACCCAGTACAAGTCGTACCGAAGAAAGGTGGCGTTACGGTAGTAGCTAACGAGAATAACGAGTTGATCCCAACCCGTACTGTTACGGGTTGGCGGATGTGCATCGATTACCGAAAACTAAATGATGCCACCCGTAAGGATCACTTCCCTCTACCGTTTATTGATCAAATCTTAGAGCGCCTTTCAGGTCACTCCTACTACTATTTTCTCGATGGTTTGTCGGGATATTTTCAAATCCCAATTTCGCCCGACGACCAAGAGAAAACCACTTTTACTTGTCCCTTTGGCACCTTCGCTTATTGAAGGATGCCATTTGGTCTTTGTAACGCGCCAGCTACATTTCAAAGATGTATGCTGGCGATATTTGATGAGTTAGTAGAGGAGGTGATGGAAGTGTTTATGGACGACTTTTCCGTATTCGGAAAATCATTTATAAATTGTTTAAAAAATCTTGAGCGTGTGTTGCAGCGATCCGAGGAAACGAACTTAGCACTTAATTGGGAGAAATGCCATTTTATGGTCAAGGAAGGATTAGTCCTCGGTCATAAAATTTCGGGCATGGGGATCGAGGTCGATAGGGCCATGATTGAAGTGATTGAAAAGCTCCCCCCTCCAACAAACGTAAAAGCTATTCGTAGTTTCCTAGGGCACGCAGGGTTCTATCGGCGCTTTATACAAAATTTTTCCAAAATCACAAAGCCGTTAACCCATCTTCTTGAAAAGGAATCCTCATTTATTTTTAGCAATGAATGCCATTTGGCTTTTAAACTTATTAAAGAAAAACTTATAAACTCCCCGATTCTAGTCGCGCCGGATTGGTCGCTCCCTTTTGAAATCATGTGCGATGCGAGTGACATTGCGGTTGGTGCCGTTTTAGGCCAACGGGTGAGTAAGTATTTCCACCCTATTTATTATGCGAGCAAAACACTCACGTCGGCACAAGCGAATTACACCACTACCAAAAAGGAGCTTCTAGCGATCGTTTTTGCCTTCGATAAGTTTAGGTCATATATCACCCTCTCGAAAGTTATCGTCTTCACGGATCACTCCGCACTTAGGTATCTTTTAAGAAAATCGGACGCCAAGCCTTGTCTTTTGCGATGGATCCTCCTCTTGCAGGAGTTTGACTTAGAGATCCGGGACAAAAGAGGAGCCGAAAACTTGGCGGCCGATCACCTTTCTCGTTTAGAAAATCCCTCCTCGGAAGTATTGATAGAATCTGACATCGATGATAAATTTCCCGAAGAGCGCCTCCTCGCTCTCAAAAATATTAATTCATCGTTTACCCCCTGGTTTGCAGATCTGGCTAACTATTTAGTAGCCCGGGTCCTGCCGAAAGAATTCTCGAGTCAGCAAAAGAAGAAATTCTTTTCTGATTTAAAGAATTACTTTTGGGAGGACCCCTTTTTATTCCGTGTATGCGCAGACCAAGTGGTGAGACGATGCGTCTCGAGTGAGGAGGCTCTTAAAATTTTACGACATTGTCACGAGGGACCATCCGGTGGCCATTATCATTCAAACCGAACCGCGAGGAAGGCGCTGGAGGCGGGCTTTTATTGGCCCTCGCTCTTCAAAGATGCTCACACCCTTGTGAGTACTTGCGACAGCTGCCAGTGGTCGGGCAACATCTCTCGCCGGGATGAGATGCCCCAAAATATTTTCTTAGAATGCGAAATTTTTGATCTTTGGGGCATTGATTTCGTTGGTCCTCTCCCTCCTTCGTTTTCAAATAAGTATATTCTAGTAGCGGTCGACTACGTGTCGAGTTGGGCGGAAGCGCAAGCTCTCCCCACCAACGATGCGCGAGTCGTCGTTAACTTTTTAAAAAAATTATTCTCTCGATTTGGCACTCCGCGCGCTATTGTGAGTGATCGGGGCACCCATTTTTGTAATACTCAATTCACAAAAATCTTAGCAAAATATGGTGTCACGCACAAATTATCCACTGCATATCACCCACAAACGAGCGGCCAAGTTGAAGTCGTTAATCGAGAATTAAAACGAATCTTAGAAAAAACAGTTTCTATTAATCGGAAGGATTGGGCAATAAAGCTCGATGACGCGCTATGGGCCTATCGAACGGCGTACAAGACCGCTATCGGTTGTACACCATATCGAATGGTCTATGGCAAGGCTTGCCACCTTCCGGTCGAATTAGAACACCGCGCATTTTGGGCGCTTAAATTTTTAAATCTTGATTCTACTTTAGTGGGCGAACAAAGAAAATTTCAAATGAACGAATTAGATGAGTGGAGAGCGAATGCGTATGAGAGTAACAAATTATATAAGGAGCGAACAAAGTTTTATCACGACAAACATATAAAATTTCCAAAAACTTTTTCGCCGGGCGACCTCGTCCTCCTTTATAATTCTCGTCTTCACCTTTTTCCGGGAAAGCTGAAATCTCGATGGTCCGGACCTTTTATTGTTAAAGAGGTTTGGTCCTATGGGACAATTCTAATTTCCCACCCGGAAAAAGGTTCCTTCAAAGTTAACGGGCACCGCCTTAAATTGTATCTTCCGGGAGACTTACCTAATGACAAGAGTGATGCGATATTTCTTCATAATATAACATGATCGGCAAGTGGGTCAAGCTACGCGACCTTAAACAAAGCGCTTTTGGGAGGCACCCCAAAGTTATCTTTTGTTATTTTCTCTTGTCTTTTCTTTTCTTCTTTAACAACTTTTGCAGGTAATCGCGGCTTCCGAACAAAAGCTTCAAAAAAATCAGGGAAGCCCTTTTTCCTTCTCTTCTTTCGTTTTTGCATTTCTTTTTTACCGTTTCTTACTTCATACTTATTTTTAAACATTGGGGACAATGTTTAACTTTAAGTATGGGGGTGTAAATAGCCCTTTGTAAATATTTGTAAATAGTTTTAAAATGAAAATTTTCAAAAAAAAAAAAAAAAAAACAACAAAAAGAAAATTTTAATTTTGTTTCTATGATTTCCTTTATTTAAGCACTTGTAAAATCCAAAAACTCAAAAAAAAAAAAAATTAGAAAATCGAAAATTTAAATCTTGGAAAGGGACGTTTAGGATTTCATCCCATCACACCTCCTAGTACCTTGCGAACCTTTCACCGGGTAGCCCTTGAGAAGTCCAAGACTTGCAAAAATTGTTAAGTTTTAAAGCTAGTTTCCTTTCTTTGTAAATAGTTTTTAATGTCAAAAATTTAAAAAAAAAGATAATATCAAAAATTCAAAAAAAAAGATAATATCAAAAAAAAAAAAAAGATAATATCAAAAATTCAAAAAAAATTCTTATATCCCTCCTTCTTGTTGTTTTTGTGATTTCTTAGAAATCTAGTTGAGAATGTTTATAAGCATGTTTAAGTTTTTAATTGGCTAAAATTTTGCTTATCATAGTTTGTTAATTTTAAATTTGAGGTAATCTTGATTTAAGAATCATCAAATGATTTTAAATTGATTAGAGAATTTTGTTAGCATGACTTCTCTTTTTTATTTTTAAATGGCTTCATTTTGTAGTAAATTTCCTAAACCTCTTTAGATTTCAATTATATTTTCTTCTAACTTCTTAGATCTTAGGAATTTTAATTTTACTAGAATTTGCTCTCAATATGATTTAAAGCTAGCTAGATTTATTTCCCCCTACCATACCCCCTTTGATGGCATAAAAAAATGTATTAAAAGATCATATGTCATGGGAATAAGAGGATAAAATTCATTATTCCCTAAAACATATGCACCCAAAATATTTGAAAAGATTATATGGCATGGAGTAAGAGGATAAAATTCATTACTCCTAAACCATATACATTTTGGGTTTTTATTAGAAGAAAAAAAAAAGAGAAAGAAAGAAAAAAAGAGAGGAAATTTCATGATAAATTTCATTTCCTCCATTCAAAAATGTCTCTTCTTATGCCAAATTTTATGAAATCCCCCTTAGCCAATTATCATTGTTCTAGTTTTAGTTGAAAATTATGGAGAGAGCAATATTTAGTAATTTACTTTTCCTTAAGTTTCTTTTAAGGTAGAGTTCTTATAATTTTAATTTAATTTAGTTTTATAATTTCTACAATTTTGTTAAACTACTTAATTTTCTTGAGAAGTTCTTGCCTAAATATTTTTCCCTCTTTTCAAATCATCATCATAATTTAGGACTTAACTCCCCCTTGAATTTACTCTTAACTTAACTTTTGGTTAAATGAAATTTTAGTTTTAAATTAAAAATTTTTTAAGGATGTCTTATAAATTATGTCTCACACTTTTGCTCTGGAATAGCAAAACCTCAAGTATGGGGGTATTTGATAAGTAGTATTTTTATAACTTTTTAATAGAAAATTTTGTAAATATTTAATATGAATTTTCCTTTTTATGTCAATTTTAGGTTATAAGTAGTTCTTTTTGTAATTTTGATTCTAACTTAGCTTAATTTCAAATTTTGCAGAATTTTGGGACAAATCGGGAAAAATGGCATGTCACGCCCTCGGTCACGCCCGTGACCAAGGGCGTGTAACCTGAAGATCAGTCCAGAATCGATGCCGCGCTGTTTGAACCAGTCCACACCAAGTCACGCCCTAGGTCACGCCCGTGACCCAAAGTCACGCCCGTGACCGGGGGCGTGTAATCTTAGAATCTTCCACGTAGAGCCGCCGTCGAGACATGGAGCTGCAGTCGAGTAGTCAACTTGAGTCACGCCCGTGACCCACATGTCACGGCCGTGACTTGCCCGCGTGATCTCTGCTTCGCCGCCGCGCCAAATTCCAGCCCACGCCGCATTTAATGCAGCCGTCCAAAGTCACGGCCGTGACCCGACATGTCACGCCCGTGACATGTCATTTCTCGCCGCGCCGTCAAGAAATCCCACGCCGCTGTCGGATCCGATGTGAATAGTGCAGTCACGCCCTTGGTCACGCCCGTGACCAAGGGCGTGTAATCTGAAATTTTTTCCTATAAATTCAGAGGTTCTCCTTGAGTCTAGGGTTCAGAATTTTGGAGTGGGGGAGGTGCTGTTGGAGCCAATCTTGAGTATTTTTTCCACTTTCATGTTCATGTTCATGTTTCTTTCCTTTCATGTTCTCTTCTTTTTCCCATGCAATGTACTAGCTTTCTTTCAATGCAATAGCCTAGTTTAAGTTTGTAACTTTGTTTTTCCTAAGCTTGCAATCTCTTCTCTTAAGACTTGTAATTGTTTTCATTCAAATAAAAATTAGTTGTTCTCTTTATTTTGTCTCCTCCTTACTTAGTTAAATTTTCTTATTATGCATTTTTATTTTTCTTCCTCTTTCCCCTCCACCATGATTAACTAATCCTCATTAGTACTCGATCAAAATGATCCGAGGATGAGTTAGACAAGTTATGATTTTCTAATGTTTTCTTTTTCCGTTTTTATAAACACTTGAATTACCCTTGATTTTTAATTAGTGAGGCCATATTTTCGATATATGGTTTTCGCTTATGTTTTCATACTTAGTTAGCCGAGAGGCTCAAAGTATGAATCGATCACTCAAGGGTAAAGAGAGTTGCACGCACACCTCGAGAGAGGATGACGTAAATCTCCCGGATTGGAGTCAAATCCAATAGTGGGGTTCACTTCGTAAAGCAAGTTTTAGGTAATCGATTATAGGACGAGAGTCCGGTTGATTTTTCCTAAACTTAGTTGGGCATTAACCTCGAGAGAGGCATGTTCGAGCTTCGGGAACCTCCACGGTCAAGTAGTTCAATTTAAACGGAATTAGATTTAATCTCTTTTCACTTGTCTTTTCTCACTCCAAGGTGACTTTTGATTGAGTACTAGCCCTTTTTTTATCATCATCTAAACCCTTAATTTAGCTTGCAATTTCTTTTTTTTTTCTAGCTAAGTACCAAAACCCCAAAATATCATTAGATAAGATAATAGCGACTTTCCTCAAAGTAGAAGTAATCAACGCGCCCCGTGGAATACGACCTTGGTATTTATTAATATCCTATACTATAGACGATAAGGTACACTTGCCTTTATCGGATATAGTTTTGGAGAAAATCTTAACCCTTCACTAAATTTCAAAACCTACCAAATTAAATATCACACCGAAAGCACATGATCTAAACTTCAATGCCCAGTATAAAAGTATGACTACGTCTCGGTTAATTGTAGTGACAGAAGGGACCAAACCTACAACTGCTCGATAGCATGGACAGAGGACTGGTGGTTTGGGATGAATGACCTACAATTACCCCCTTTTGAGGTGGAAAAGGACTGATAAGAAAATATACGACCTACCACTGCCTTTTGACGTGGCAGAGGGTTGGTCAGAATACATAGGACCTACAACTGACATTTCAAAGTGGCAGAGGACTAGTCTACGGATGCGCAATCTATGCAAGGACGGGGATATGCCTGTCCAACAAAAGCCTACACAACATCATTCTACCGGGCCCAACACAGACCCGCCTAGGAATGGGGCATTCACGGATAAAGCCTACGAATTCCTATAATACTATGATGAATAGTACGAGACATTCTCGTTCGCGTATCTAGGGATAATCGCAATGCACATCACAGAAACATCACTGATCTGGGCTTGCCTCCACGGGTAGGCTTCACACAGCATGCCTAAATCCAAACTCGCATGTCAAATCACTAATGCACATTTATGTCGGGGATGGACACAATCGACCCGGGGGGTTCACAATGAACCGAGAGAAACACACACCGCGTCCAATTGGAGGCGTGGGGCCCTACTAAGCAAAGTAAAACAAAAAGGGTACATCGGGGTCATAATCCCATGCCATGGAGGAGTACCCACTCTCCACCGCGTAGCGGGAGAGGCACTCTATGTGCAGTTCACACAAACATACATCAGGGTCACAATTCCACGCCCTGGCGGAGTCCCCATCCTCTACGAAAATGGCGTGAGGGGACTCTCATTGCACAGAACATAATCACGTGCACAAAATATAGAAAATACGGTCCTAAGACCGGGGAAAGAAATTGTTACCCATGGCGCATGATGCAGAGCCATATAACGATCGCAACAACTTTCTCTCGGTGATTTGAGCTTCCAAATAACTTTCTGTAGCTTCCCTTGGCAAGCTCACACTCTGCAAACAGCTCCTTCACAACTTTCTTTGAACAAGAGGAGATCTCAGCAAGAATTGTTTGTCAAGGCAAAATCCTCCCTTTTTCTCCTTCTCTGATGTCGGTGCAACAAGAGGTTCACGATAAGGAGTTCACGATAGCATCCCTAGAGATGGATTTCGATAGAGATGGTGTCTACAAGGATATTCAAGACAAACTCATGGAAGGGCAGCACTCTATCCAAATTTCTCCTTCCTACTCTCATTCATCGACAAACACATGGGGCAACAAAGTTCCACGACTTAGAGAAGCTCCGTATAGCAACACCATAAAGAGGAGATCGATAGTAAGGGTTCGGCAACTATCGATCTCGATAAGAAAGGGGGACCTACAGTGGAACTTCGACAAAATAGGGTCGGATTCCTCTTTTGCAGCAACTGCAGGAGACAGAGGATCTTCCTCCTCTTTCTCAGCCGACAACAGCAAATAACAAATCTTCCTCCTTCTCGACCAACAACAGCAAACAGAGGATCCTCCTCTCTTTCACGATCGGCGCAGGAGACAACGAATAGGTGTCCGGCAACCTCTATCCACACTCCAATCATTACAAATGTGTTAATGAGGGTGGTCGGGTATATTTGCTTGGAGGTTAGGGATTTGAGTTTTAACCTAAATAATAATGTTATCCGCACTCCAACCTCATTCCGCACACCCATTACAAATTTTATTAATTTTTAAAAATCTTTATCAACGGGGTTGCGGGTTCGATACCCGGCCTCAACAATGCGTTGCTGCTGAGAAATAGGCACGGAGAGGCTTTGGGGTGATTGGGTTGCAGCCCAGTAACATGCCGGTTTGGGATTTCCTCTGGTTGAACTGGGGTAGGCTGGCCCTGGGCATTACATGAAGAATGCGGGGGCTACATACCAACGGATGATGGATCAAGTTTTCAAAGAACAAAAGGGGAGGAACATGGAGGTGTATGTAGACGACCTCTTGGTCAAGAGAAAGAGCGCCCAAGAGCTTATCATTGATCTGGAGGAGACCTTCGCAACTCTCCGAAGGTTCAAGATGGGGCTCAATCCTGCCAAGTGTGTGTTCGGGGAAGGAAGAGGGAAGTTCATAGGACATCTCCTCACCCCCGAAGGAGTGGAGCCCAACCCTGACAAGGTAAAAGCTATCGTCGAAATGGCATCGCCGAAGAGCATCAGGGAAGTTCAGAGGTTGACTGGAAGGCTGGTCAGCCTTAGCAACTTCCTGTCAAAGGTAGGAGAGAACTGCACACCATTCTTCAAAATGCTCCAAAACAACCAACAATTTGAGTGGACCGAAGAGTGGGAGAATGCTTTTCAAAAGCTGAAGCAGTAGCTAACCCATGCACCTCTCCTCCAAGTCCCGAGGGAAGGAGAGGACCTACTCCTCTAACTAAGAGTGGGGGGAGGCAGTGAGTTCAGTACTCATCGGAGAAGAAGGAAAGAAGTAGCTACACATCTACAATGTAAGTTGAGTGCTAAAGAAGGCATAGATGCAGTATCCCATCCTCGAGAAGCTAGCATTCGCCTTAGTGGTGTCAGCGCGGAAGCTCCGGCCTTATTTTCAAGCCCACTTCATCTGAGTCGTGACTGATCACCCCCTCTAAATCTTAAGCAGTCTAAAGAAGAGAAAGAGAAGCTCTAAATTAATTCACAACTTATATTATTCCTTGGATCATCTCGATAGAGTACTAATAGAAATTTAGCTACTCCTTGAGATTAAGGAATCAACAAAAATAGAAGAGTGCATAATGAAAGAAGAATAGAATGAGAGAGCAAGAAGAACTAATTTTATTAACTATTGCAAAAGAATGTTACAAGCTATGGAATTGAAAACTACAAGCTATTGAATTGAAAACTACAAGCTATTGAATTGAAAGTACAATTGCAAGAAGAAAGAGAAGTACAAGAATGCTTAAAATATGAAAACAATATAAGAAATGAAGAAAAGAACTCCCAAAATTCGTGCTTAAAGTTTTGGAGAAGCTGCCTTTAAATAGGCGAAAATTGATGTTACACACCCTCGGTCACTCCTGTGACCAAGGGCATGTAAGGGGCATGTTTGAAGCTGGTGTGGGAGAGATGCCTTCTGGATTCATTGCAGGTGGTACGTGCGCGTCAAGCCCTAGGTCACGCCCGTGACCGAGGGCGGGCGTGTAATCTTTAAATTGCATTAGGCAGGAAGTCTTCGGAGCCCGTTCATCATTCTGGCAACAAGGAGCTACACGCTCGTGACCTTGGAAGTACACAAGTGTGACATTGTGTGCCACGGGTGTGTACTTGGCGAATTGCATATCAAGGTCATGGATCATGTACTGCTGAGCTGGAACCATGCTTTATGTGTACACGTCCTTGGTCACGGGCGTGACCTAGGGCGTGCACTTCGCGAATCTTCTTAGAATGAGCCCAGGATGGCAGCAGTAGGTCTGGAACACATCTTGGGCTGTAACGCCCTTGGTCACATCTGTGACCTTGGTCGCGTACTTGTAATTTTTGCTCAAAGTGTCCAAAAAAACTTGAAAACATAAAATAAGCTTAAGTTAGCTCAAATAAATGAAAAGAAGTAATTTGGATGGGATAATGCATGTAAATTATATAAATTCATATTAAAATAGTTTTAATATTATATTAAAGGATGAGTATAAAAAGTACTCATCAAACACTCCCACACTTGAGCTTTTGCTATTCCAGAGCAAAAAATGAGGAAAGATTTACAAGACATCGATATTATTTCTAACTAACTAAAATTTTATTAGACCAAGAGTAAGTTAAAAACAAATTCTAGGAATTCAAGAATTAAGTCATAAGTTATGGAATTAATTTAAAAAGAGAAACATGCTTAGCTAAAGACTTCTCACGATGACTATTTAGCAAACGAAATTGTAGAAATTTTCATACAAAATTAGATTGAAATTATAGAAACTATAACATAAGAGACTTGAGGAGAAAACACCTACCAAAATATTGCTCTTTTAATAATTTTATTTAAGACTAGAACCAATAAAATTGGTTGAGGAGGGTTTTTAATCAAAATGGCAAAATAAAGAGTTCTTGAATTAGAGGTGGTGAAACCTCACTCATAAATTCATATAATCTATTAAATGTATATGTTTAGGAAAATGATTAATTTTATCCTCTCATTTTCCATGCCATATAATCTTTGAAATTTTTCTTCAATCAAAAAACCCAAAATGTATATGCTTAGATGTAATGAAGTTTATCCTCTTACATCATGACATATAGTCTATTAAATGAATTCGAGTGCATATGTTTAGGAAATAATGAATTTTATCCTCGTATTCCCATGACATATGATCTTTTACTATATTTTTTTATTGGCCAACAAAGGGGTGGCGGTAAAGAATTCTAGATCTTAAATTAACTGTTTTGAGAGCAACTTTTTCATGGAATGAAATTTCCTAGCTAAGATCTGAAAGTTAGTAGAGAATATAATAAAAATCTAAATATGTTTAGCCAATTTACCACAAAATGAAGCCATTTACAATTAAAAAGAAAAGTAGAGCTAAATAAATTCTCTAATCGAATTAAAAACATAAAATTTTAGTTAAAATTAAATTACTTCAAATTTAGATCTAACAAATTCTGATAAAACAAAATTATTAGCTGAATTAAAAATGTAAAAAAATTTATAATCAATCATCAAACTAGATTTCTAGAAAATAATAAAAGCAACAAGTAAGGAGAAATTATTTAAATTATTATAAGAATATTTATTTATTTGAATAATTCTTGGACTTCCCGAGGTATTCCCTATGAAAGGCTCTCACCTATACTAGGAGATATGATGGGGTGACATCCCAAACCTTCCTTTCTAAGAAATTAGATTCTTATTAAATTATATTTTTTCAAACAAAAATACTTTGAAAAGCTACGCTACACCCCCATACTTAAAATTAAATATTGTCCTCAATGTTTAAAACTAAGTATGCAGTACTAAGAAGACTAACAAATTTTGAAAAAAAATTAAGTAAGCTAACTGATGATAAAATAAAAAAGGAAGATCAAAACAAGAGAGATAAGAGGGTGAAGAGGGCTTCCCTAGTTGGTAGACGGGGTTGCCGGAGCAAATACCTGCAAAAAAACACAAAATATAGGATAATGAAAGACGATAACGTTGAGGTGCATCCCAAAACCGCATTGTTTACCGTCGTGTAACTTGACTAAGTGGCGATTTTCATAAAAATTTGGGAAGGGAAACGTTTCTATTTTGCCGGATGCTGGGTTGCCGGGTGATATAATTTTAATAGATGTTTGTTAACCTTGAATGAGCCTTTTTCTGGGTGCTCTATTAGCACGGTCCCATATGGCCAAACTCCTTTTACTATGAAGGGACCGGACCATCGGGATTTTAATTTGCCTAGAAAAAGCTTAAGTCTAGAATTATAAAGGAGTAAATCTCCCAGTGAAAAAGATTTTGAAATTTTAATTTTTTTATCATGATAAAACTTAATGCGCTCTAAAATTTATTATTTTCGTAGGCATTTATACGTCATTCGTCTAATTCATTTATTTGAAATTTTCGTTGTTCGGAGGCTAAGTTTAAATCTAAATTTAAAAATTTGAGCGCCCAAAATACACGATGTTCTAATTCTACTGATAAATGTCATGCTTTTACATAGACTAGCAGGCACGGTGTACATCTGATGTCATTTTGTACGTTGTCCGATAGGCCCATAGTGCGTCGTCTAATTTTAGCGACCAATTCTTCCTATTAATGGATATAGTTTTTTCTAAGATTCTTTTTTACTCACGATTCTCTACCTCCACTTGGCCATTTTCTTATGGGTGATAGGCAGTAGAAAGCTTGTGTGTAACTCCATATTTCGCTAAAATTTTAGCAAGTTGGTTGTTACAGAAATGTGTGCCCCTAGTACTAATTAGTGCTCGGGGTGTGCCAAATCGTGAAAATAATTTTTAAATAAATTTACGATGACTCTCGCGTCGTTGGTGGGAACGGCTTGTACCTCCGCCACCTTGACACGTAATCAACCACAACAAGAATATATTTATTATTGAAAGAAGAAGGTAGCAGACCTACTAAATCTATTCCCCAAAGATCAAAAATTTCGCATTCTAAAAATATATTTTGGGGCATTTTGTCTCGGTTAGAAATATTTCCTAACCTTTGGCAGCTATCACATTTACTCACAAAAGTGTAAGCATCTTTGAATAAGGTGGGCCAATAGAAGCCCGCCTCTAGCACCTTCCTTGCGGTTCAGTTTGCTTGGTTGTGTCCACCGGTTGGTCCTTCATGGCAGTGTCGCAAAATTTGTTCACCTTCCTCACCCGAAATACACCTTCTTATCAATTGGTCTACGCAGACACAAAATAAAAAGGGATCCTCCCAAAAATAATTTTCAAGTCCGAAAAGAATTTCTTCTTTTGTTGACTTGAATAATTTTTTGGAAGGACCCGTTCCACTAGATAGTTGGTAAGATCTGCGTACCAACGGGTGGAAGAAATCGTTACCTTATTGATGGCGAGGAGACGCTCTTCAGGGAATTTATCTTCTATTTCGGCCTCCACTAATGCTCCTGCCACCGGATTCTCCAATCTTGAGAGGTGGTCAACCGCCAAGTTCTCGGTTCCTTTCTTGTCTCAGATCTTTAAATCGAATTTTGCAAGAGGAGAATCCATCTCAATAGTTGGGGCTTGGCGTCCCCTTTATCTAGCAAATACCGGAGGGCGGAGTGGTCTGTAAATACAATAATCTTTGATAGCGTTATATATGAACGAAATTTATCAAATGCAAAAACAATTGCTAAAAGTTCTTTCTCTGTTGTTGTATAATTAGCTTGGGCGGAGTTGAGCATTTTGCTTGCGTTATAAATTGGGTAAAAATATTTATTCACTCATTGGCCTAAGACGACACCTACTGCAAAATCACTTGCATAGCACATGATTTCAAACGGAAGAGATCAATCTGTCGCAATTAAAATAGGCGAGTTGATAAGTTCATTTTTAATTTTATTAAACGCTTTTAAGCATTCTTCATCAAAAATAAACGCGGATTCTTTTTCTAATAATTGCGTTAATGGTTTAGTAATTTTTGAAAAATCTTTAATGAACCGTCTATAGAAACCCGCATGTCCTAGAAAACTCCTAATAAATTTAACATTAGTAGGTGGAGGGGGTTTTTCTATAACCTCGATCTTGGCTTGGTCGACCTCGATTCCTTTACTTGAAACTTTATTTCCGAGGACTAATCCCTCTTGGACCATAAAGTGACACTTCTCCCAGTTGAGTGTCAAATTCGTGTTTTCGCAGCATTGAAGAACATGATCAAGATTATTTAAAGTACTTTTAAAATAATCGTCAAAGACTGAAAAATCATCCATAAAAACTTCCATGACGTCCTCTACTAATTCATTAAAAATTTCCAACATACATCTTTAAAATGTAGCCGGCGCATTGCAAAGACCAAACGACATTCTTCGATATGCGAATGTGCTGAAGGGACAAGTTAAAGTGATTTTCTCTTGGTCTTTAGGCGCAATTGGAATTTGAAAGTATCTCGAAAGGCTATCAAGAAAATAATAGTGTGAGTGACTGGATAGACGTTCTAAGATTTGGTCAATGTAGGGTAGCAGAAAGTGATCCTTGCGGGTGGCATCATTTAATTTCCAATAGTCGATGCACACCCGCCAACCTGTAACAGTACGGGTTGGAATCAACCTGTTATTTTCGTTTGTAACTACCGTTATTCCACCCTTTTTAGGCACGACTTGCACCAGGCTAACCCAAGTGCTATCAGAAATTAGGTAAATAATCCCCACGTCTAATAATTTTATAATTTCAGCCTTAACGACGTCCTTCATATTGGGATTAAGGCGTCATTGAGGCTGAATAGTGTCGCGAGAGTTATTTTCAAAATTTATTTTAAGCGTGCAAAATGAGGGGCTAATCCCCTTGATATCCGAAATTTGTCATGCAATTGCATGGCGGTGATTATTTAAAATTTTAATTAATTCAAAAATTTCTGAATCGCTACGCGCGGAAGATATGATTATAGGCAATTTTGACTCTTTTTTTAAATATATATTTTAAATAATCCGGATGTTATTTTAATTTAGACCGGCGGCTCTTCATAAGATGTTTTAATTTTGAAATTATTTAGATTTATTTGTTCAAAGTTAAACTGCTGCGTCATTTCTTTTAAACAAAATAATGTTTCTAATTCCGTATTTTCAAAAAGAGGAGAAATTATTTTAGCAAAAGATGATAATTCTTCTTCAAAATTTGATTCCAAAGTAAAACAAGAATCGTCGTTAGGAAGCGCATTTCTCATTGATTGATTTACATTAAAAGTAACTTCTTCATCCCTGTACAACCCCGGTGTCTGCCAGGGGGTGAACAGTGGCGAAGGGATCGTTGGGAAAAAGCAGTAAGAAGGTTAGCGAGCCAGAGCACCGGGCGAGCAAGGCTCTCGTCGTCGCTCGCAGGAGGGCAAGTGGGGCCAGGGGCCTTGTCGTTCGCTCGCAGGGAGGTGAGAGAATCGAGCCACGCGGCTCGCGAGAGAGTCTCCAGTGGGTGGCTCGCCTAGGAAGGGTCCATGACCAATTTTACCTAAAAACCCATGGTGGCCTGCAGTTAGCCACTCCAAACAGCGGAGTTTGGCTATTGGCAGACTATTTTAGGATGCATATAGTAAAAGAGTAAAGTGGAATCCCGCTATTAGCAGACAGGACTCAAAAACTATAAATAGACCTTGAAGGGCACCTTGGGAAAGGACTCCAATCTCAGCTCTTTGAGCTTCTTCCTCCCTAGGTTATCTTGGCTTAGCTCTTAAGCTCTCCAAGGTGCCCAGTCTCATCTTTGGCTTGGGAGGGGAAGCGCTCAAAGATTTTTCCGGGTGTGTTGTGGGACCTCCTCGCTGCGACCAAGGGTCTGTGCTTAGTTCTGAGTCTCCAGTCAGTTCCTTCCAAGGAATTAGTAAGTGCTAGCTGCCCCTCATTCTTGAGAGCCCGAGCTCCACAAAGAAGCCAAGTATTGGTTTCAACATTTTTGGTGCGGTGAGCATGAAATGCAGCTAGCTCAAGAAAGTTCCAAGGAAGAGATGGCAGGAGACAACGAGCGAGAGGAGGACTTCGGTGGCTCGCCGCCACCTGGCTCGCCAGCAACGGTGGAGATGCTGGACGACCTCAAGAGAGATTTGCTCGGGTCCTTCCAGTGCTCCCTCGTCATGGCCCTTGGGGGGTTCGCAACCCTTGTGCCCCAAGTGGCCCCTCTAGCTGGAGTAGGCGAGCACGCCTCAGGGCAGAGACCAGGGAAGGAGGCGGCGTCCTAGGAGCCGGAGCGAGATCTAGCGTGGTGGGAGCTCTTTCCCAGCCCAGCGAGCGCGGTTGGTATTAGAGCAAGTGTCATCCCGGGAGGAGGGATCCCTGATAGTGGGATCCCAGCGAGCGGTCCCCCAGTGAGTGCGAGACCGGGAGGAGCCGATTTGCTCGGGGAGCTCGCGGGGCGAGTGGAATAAATTAGGGGTGCGAAGGGGGGGAGTCCCTTCGGCGAGTTGGTGCTCTCGACATCTCTCCCAGAGGGGTTCAATGAGCTGTCCATGACTCAGTATACCAGCAAGGATGACCCCACTCAGCACCTGCAGTGGTTCGAGGACATGGTCTCCATCAGGCCTATGTCGGACGCTTTCAAGTGCCGACTCTTCTCCACAACCCTGAAGGAGAAGGCGAGGGACTGGTTCTATATGATTTCGAGGACTTGCGTCACGGCTTCCTGCTGCGCTTCTAAACCTCGAAGAAGAGGAAGAAGGACCCTGAGGCACTCTTCGGCATCAAGCAGAGGCCGGGGAGTCGCTAGCTCATTACGTGGATCGATTCCAGAAGGAGGTCCTCCTCATCTAGGAGGTGGGGTACACCCTCCAGCTCGCCTTCATAGTGGGGTTGCGAGAGGGATTCTTCAATATGGACCTCAAGAGGAGGTATCCTTTGTCTTTTGAGGAGCTGATGGAGAGAGCAGCGGAAGAGATAGAGGGGGAGACCGCAAACCCCGAGTTCACAAAAAGGTTGGCACGGCTGAGTGAGATGGAGGTCAAGCATCCAGAGCCAAGGAGAAGAGAGGAGGCAAGAGCCCCGGAGGTGGGGTGAAGGCAGCTGGAAGGAGGGAGGAAGGGCCCCAGAAGGGGTTTCCACCAGAGAGGGGGTAACTTCAAAGGAGGCCAAGGAAGACCCCACCAGCTAGGGTGGAGGCAGGGCCCGAGGCCACCTCACCCCCACCCGCCTCAGCAGGCGATGGCGGTCAATCAGGGGAGGCTGGGCAGGGGATGAGGAGCCAGAGCCGGAGGGGCCGCTCCTAGGAGGAGGAACAGGGAGGGAGAGGGCAAGAGAAGGATGGAGGCATTGCCTTATTCTGACTTCCACGGGGAGGAAGGTCACACAACAGCCACCTGCCCTGAGTTCTTGGAGATGAAGGAAGCCAGAGCACCAGCGTCATGGGAGCAGCGGGCGGTGAGGATTGAGGAGGTCCTGTCTCAGGACGAGGAGGATGAGAGGTGTGAAGACCAGGTGGATGTGGGGACCCGAGGGGGGATCAGGGCGATCCATGGTGCGTAAGGATTGAGGCGACCCGGAAGGCAAGCCTCCGCACCATCTATCATCGTAGCGTGGCTTTGAAGTCCCTAGCCCCGCCCCCGATGGAGAAGATCTTGTTCACTCAAAAGGACATGTCGGGTCTTGAAGACCCTTTTTGCGATGCGCTGGTCATTCAGACAGCGAACGAGAACTTCACCGTATCCCGGATCCTTGTGGAAAATGGGAGCTTGGTCAACGTTATCTTTAAGAAGGCATTCGACGATATGAAGGTGGAGAGCAGGAGGGTGTTGGCCTCGGACGGCCCACTGTTTGGGTTCTCCGGTGAGAGGAAGGAGGGAGAAGGGGGAGTGAGACTCCATGTGGTCTTGGGGGGCAGTCCAGGAATTGCCGTTTTGTCATAGTGGATGCCCCCTGAAGCTACAGTGCCATCTTCACACGGCCACTTATCAGTGCGTTCCTCTGCATCCCCTCCACATTCCACCAGTGCCTCAAGTTCAGGGCAGGAGGAGTCCAAGTATGGATAAGGGGAGATCCAAAGGTAGCCTGTCAGTGCTATGTGACTGCCGTGAAAACCATCTCATGGATGGCTGATGCGGAAGAGTGGGATCAGGAGATGGGTGAGCCGGCATGGCTCAAGGAGGAGAAGGAGAGAGAAGAAGGGGAAGAAGAAGCCCAGGAGGAAGGGGTGGAAGAATTGATGGAGGTTCGGGAAGAGAGTAAGGAGGAAGAGGCCGAGATGCTGGCCTAGGGCGACGAGAAAGAAGGAGTTTGGGGGGAGCAGTCCCGGCTGGAGGCCGTGGATGAGATCATGGAGCTCGAGGTCACCACCCGAGTGGGGGTGGTGGAGAAAGTCAATATCAGCGGAGAGCTCAGCCCACAAGAGCAGAAGCAAATCCTGTCCTGTGTGCAGGAGAACGTGGATGTCTTCGGCTGGAGCGCAGCCTAGATGCCCAGGATCAATGCAGATGTGGCTTTCCACCACCTCAACCTCGAGCCCGGCACCCGACCTATCCGACAGAAGAAGAGGGCTATAGCTGACAAGCTGGAAGGGCCCATCCGAGAGGAGGTAGGAAAGATCCTCCAAGCAGGTTTTGTATCGGAGCTTATTAGATCGATAGGCGCCCTTAGAGGGGGGTGAATAAGGGAATAAAATTCTTTTTATTATTTTAAGGAAATTACTACAATGTTTAGGAATAAATTTGAGCAAAATTACAATTTAGCAAAAAGTACTTTGCAATAATAAAATTTACACCAAATGAAAGAAATCAAGTAAACACAAATAGAGACATGATTGTATTATATAAAAAAAGTTTTTACATAAATTTGATTTCAATAACGCTAGAAATCGGAGGCGTACAAATGAAAATATCATTTCCTTTTCTATACCGACTTGTATCCCCACAAACCGGTTGGCTTTAGCCAATCCTTCCCCAGATATGACCTAAAGACGCTTTAGCCAATCCTAACCCCGGATATGGCCTTGAGCACCCCCTAGATCTAATCTCCTAGACCTAGTCGCCAACTCACGTGGCGAATTACCTCGTAAGCTACGCAAGGACCTAGTCGCCAACACAAGGCAATTTTACTACAAAAATTCACAATAAAGAAATAAAGTAAATAATAAGAACTCCCCCTATGAGATTTCTGAAGATGAGGATGAAGGATCATTGTAGCATAAGCGAGGTTGAAGCGATCATTTTTCAGATGCAGCGTGACGGCTTCCTTCTCCAGAAATCTTCTTTGGCTTTGAGTGGGAGATCAACTTTCGGCAGAGTAACAGCTCTGTAATTGTGGCACAAGTAGTCTCTCTGGAAGCTCTTACCAAAATGAGAGAGAAGCCATCAATTTATAGAACATGGAGATAGTGCTTGCGGTAGCTCCTAGCGCCTGCGGTAGCGATCGTGTAGAAGCGGTGACGAAATCGTCGTGGCATGGCATTGTACACGAACTTGAGCTAGCGCCAGGCGGTAGCGCTAGTGCTGGCGGTAGAGCTAGTGCTAGGCGGTATCCCTAGCGCTGGCGGTAGCTCTCCTTCAGAGAATTTGATTTGAAGCTCGAGCTAGCTGTGGAAAATTGCACCTATAGTTCCTGCACACTATAAACACACAAGCAAGATCAAATACAATATGGGATTTGTTATTCTCAAACAAAGGGATGTGACACACATGTCCAACAATCTACCCCTTTTGATAATAACAAATATTCTTAGCAAGAAATCAACAAAGGTGTTTATAGAATATGATAAGCGAGATAAAAGTGCAACTATAGTATATGATAAGCATGAGAATAGTGCATACTCCCCCTATCTTAATGCTCCCCTTATATAAATGCAATTTATGTTTTACTCCCCCTAAATGATAGATTACATGAATTATTCTCCCCTTAATCTTCTAAATTTCTCCTCTAGATTTCTTCAATTAATCTCCCCCTTTTGGTATTATCAAAAGAAGGTGGGGTAAGGGAAGTAAGGAAGCATTTCTTAGGAATTATAAAACATGATCGAGTTTTTGTAATATATGAAATGATAAAGAGTTTAAGCATAGTATATAAGAGATTTCAAATAAAAAGATAAGAGTTGTAAGCAAGCGGAAGATTAAAAGAAACATCCTTTTGAAAGCATGAAAAGCATAAGTATAAATATGAGTTTAAGTTCAAAAATGTAAAGATGCTTTAACCTTTTTGAAATCTCAAAATTTTACATAAAGCTACCAAGCATGAAATGAACATATTAAAAATAGAATATACTACAATGTTACTTACTTTCAAGTGAAAGAGATACTAAAACATTGTAGAGATCATGCTTGTTTATCTAGTGCATTTCTTATATAAAGAGTAGTATAGATAAAGCATTAGAATCCAATACTCATGAGAAGAAGTGTTATGAAAGATAATGAAGTGCACATAAGTGTATTTTGCGCAATGTTAACAAATGATTTAAATCACAAAATATAAGACATATGTAGAGTAAAGTGCACAATAAAACGCAAGTATATTAACTTTCACACACTTTAATGCACATAATTATTTACAAAGTGGTGTAATAACCAAGGTTTGCACAAGACACTTTACTATTCTTTCCAAGTAGTACTTGTTGGAGTTATATTTGTCTATATTTTTTGTTCACTTTTGTGAGACAATATTCTCCGAATACACTTATTTTGCAAACCCAACAAAATTTTTTAAACTCAACCACTTTTCTTAATTTTTAAGTGCAATTCAAATGTAGTGTAGATAATAAACTTATGCAAGTTTTAATTCATTGTACAATTGCAATACACAAGCAAGCATCTTTTAGATTTAAACACACATGTTGATTACCAAAATAAGTGAGTGAAATGTATCATTATCAATCACAAAACATTTACTAATACTTAGAGGCATGCTATGCTTGGATCTACACATATTTTTCAATACAATTAATGCACTTAATTAGATATATCAAAGCATGATAAACAAAACAATGTTCATAGTAATATGAAGAAACAAGTTTTAACATTGTAGATAATTCTAAATAATAGAATACATACATGTTTGATATTAGCAATAAAGATCATACAATTTTTTGTTGTTTTGAAAAATTTTAATGAAAGAAAAAATAGAAAACCACAAAAACATATTTTTGTGTTTTTGAATTTTGAAGTTTTGTAGTTGAATTGTCATAATATAAATAAAACAAAAATAAAAGAAGTCAGAAACACAAAAACTAAGCAGTACATATGAACTAATATATTTTTATTGATTTTTTGAAAATTTTAAAAAACAGAAAAAAAGAACACCGGCGCAAGCACCGGCGCAAGTGCTACCGCGGAAAATAGTAAATGATTTTTTGAGAATTTTAAATTTTCACTTTTTAATCTTGATTAGGAGTCCTTAGAGTAGTCTTATGCATAAATTTTGTAATTTATGGAGATTTCTTGATTGCTCAAATTGCATAAAACTTTAGCGTTTTTCAATTAACTCATCCTAAGATGTCTAAGACTCCTAATTTCAACCTTAACATTTGAAACCTTGCATCGGGAAGAGGTTTAGTGAATATATCAGCAAGTTGAGAGTTCGTGCCAATGAAACTTGTCCTAACATTTTCCTTTTTAATGTTATCACTTATGAAATGATGACGTACATCTATATGTTTGGATCTATAATGATGTACCGGATTATTTGTAAGATCAATGGCACATTTGTTATCACATTTTAATTCAATATGTTTTAGATGAAAACCAAAGTCCTATAGAGTTTGGCTCATCCATAGTGCTTGTGCACAACAACTCCCTAATGCAATGTATTCGGCCTCCGTGGTGGAGAGTGCAACCGAATTTTGTTTCCTACTAGACCATGCAACTAATGAAGGTCCTAGAAAATGGCAAGTACCCCTAGTGCTTTTTCTATCAAGTGAGCAATTGGCATAGTCCGAATCGGAATAGTCATGAAGTGTAAATGAATTATTATGCGGGTACATAATCCTAACCTAGATGACCCAATTAGATATCTAAAAATTCGTTTTACCGCTTTTAAGTGAGATTCTTTTGGATTGGCTTGAAATCAAGCACATAAACATACGACAAACATAATATTGGGTCTAGTTGCACTTAGATAGAGTAGAGATCCTATCATACCTCTATATAAAGTTTGATCAATTGAAATTCTGGATTCATCTTTTCCTAATTTTAGTGATGCACTCATTGGTGTAGAAGCTTGTTTAAGGTTTTCAAAACCAAATCGTTTAAGTATATCATGGACATATTTAGTTTGACATGCAAAGATACCATCAATTCTTTGTGATATTTGAAAACCAAGGAAATAAGAAAGTTCTCCTACTAGACTCATTTCAAATTCATTTTTCATCACTAAAATAACTTCATTACACAACTCTTCATTAGTAGATCCAAAAATAATATCATCAACATATATTTGTAAAATAATCATATCATCATTGTTGTGCTTAATGAAGAGAGTATTATCTGCACCTCTCATAATATAACTGTGCTTTAATAAAAATGATGTAAGTCTTTCATACCATGCACGAGGCGCTTGTTTTAAACCATAAAGCACTTTTTCTAGTTTATAAACATGATTTGGAAATTTTTCACTAATAAAACCGGGGGGGGGGGGGGGGGGGGGGGGGGTTGTTCAACATAAACTTCTTCTTTTACAAAACCATTTAGAAAAGCTCTGTTCACATCCATTTGAAATAGTTTTATTCTTTTAAAGCTTGCAAATGCTAGAAAGATTCTTATTGTTGGGAAAAACTCCTTTTTGATTTAACTTAACAAATTACTTAAAAGTGATTTTATTTACTAGGATTTGGTCAGTGTATAGTAATGGTGATCTAGTCATTAGATGTCTTAGGATGTCACACTCAACATAGGGTGTCAGGACCAGATCAAGGGAAGCAAAATTGGGCTAAGTTAACATTTGCGTCGAATAAAATTCGACGCAACATCGAGTCCATATCAACCCAACTCTGACTAAAAGTCCAAGTGGTTCAAACTCTCTGTCGAAGTAACTAAAGTCAATGTAACGTCAAATAGATGTCGACGTAGAGGTCAGGGACTTGTCGGAGTAACTGGAGTAGTCGACACAACTTCTACTTCAACTCGACGCAGAAGATTTTATCTGTCGAAGCCATCTAAAGTCGACGTGATGTCTACTTCATCTCGATGCAGAAGATGAAGCTCAAAGCCAGGCAGATCAACACGACGTACACGTCGATAAGATATCGACGCAACGTCGAGTAGCAAAGTTCAGTCGGAGCACAGATGAAATTGAAGCAGCTCCTAGAAGAACTCGAAGCTACGTCGATAAGAGAAGAAATGAATTGGACGCTACGATGAATACAATCTGTAAAAGTATATCTTCTCAGCTGTCTTTCTGATTCTCCTTTCATGGCCCACATTCTTCAAGATCGTTCCCTAACGGCTCAATAATTGCCTGAAATGGAAAGAAGCATTAAAGATGAAGACAAAAAGATTTCTTGGAAACATATTCTTTCCAGGTGGACGGGCTGAGAATTAAAGAGGAAAGAAAGAGAAAGTGATAAGCAGATTACCTTATCAAGGCATATCAGAAAGGGAAAGCATTTTGAATTTGAATAAGGAAGGATAAAAAGAGATAAAGAGACAGAGGCAAACAAGGCATTCATCACTATCAGCCGTCTCCTTCATTTTTCTAGGGTTTCCTCTTCTCCCTCTCTCAGGAACTCTAACTGAGAAAATAAAAAGGAAAGGAAGGCTATACTTTTCTTCATAAAATATAACAGAGGATCTGAAAGCTGCTCTTCATCACAATCTCATAGTAGCCAGATTATAATCTGAAGAAGAAGAAAGGATCTGACAATACAAAACTTCTACAAATCATCACTATCAAAAGCAGGAGCTAATCAAGAGCAGGTGATCCTTTGGAACAACTCATAGGCTGATCTTCATACAGCCATCTTCAAGAATTCTGAGAACAGAATTCCTTCAACCTTCTCCCTTCTTATTTCTCATTCTATAAAAGAGTTTTATTAATCCCTCTTCAATGGATTCAGTGGTTCAAGATCTCCTTATCAAAAGATCTGGTGGTTCAAGATCTCCTTATCAAAAGATCTGGTGTTTCATGATCTCCTTATCAAAAGATCATTGGTTCTAAGAGTCTCCTGATCAAAAGACTCAGGCACAATGGTGCATTCCTACCAGGTGGTAGAAGAGAGGACTACCCATATTTTGGGGAACCTCCATAAAATTCATTGTGTCTATACTGTGATTTTCTGTGTTGTCCGGTCTTTTATTCTGCACTTTATTTCGTGCATTCTTTATTCTGCCTGGATTGTTAAGCATAACTCCTTAGAGTAATTTATTGTCAAACACAGTTAGGATAGAAATATTTTAAAAACTCTATTCACCCCCTCTAAAGGATTCTCAGAGGCACACTGTGCATTTTCAATTGGTATTAGAGGGAGGTTAATCATTAAGAGGCTAACACCTTGATCAAAAAGACATCCTACTCTTATTTCTTTTCTATAAATATATTGTATAAAGAATATGAGTACTAAGGATTATGCTTCCAGAATACCCCTAGTGTGTAACTTAAATAAGTTCACACTCTGGAAGGCCAGGATAAGGCTTTATATGAATTCAATTGATGAAGACATATATAATGTTCTTCTCACAGGTCCTCCTGCTCCAGTCAGACAAAAGGAAGGAGAAACCACAACAACCGAGGCTGTCCCAAGGAAGGAGTGGACAGAGGCTGAGAAGAAGGTCAAGGCATGTGATGCCAAGGCCATGAATATTTTAGTGTCAACAATGTCAGATGGCATCTTCCAGAAGGTTGCTGAATGCCAATCAGCAAAGGAGATCTGGGATTCACTCCCCACAATGGTGGAGGGAAGTGCTGATGAAAGAAAGGACAAAAAGTCCCTTCTCATATCCCAGTATGAGAACTTCCAAAAGAAGGCTGAAGAATCTGTTGCCAATATGTATGACAGATTTAGTCTTATCATTAATGAGCTCAGAGGCTTAGACAAGGAAATATCCTTGACTGAAATTAATGATAAGATTCGCATGTGCTTCCCTAGCTCATGTGACTCAAGGATCTAGGCAATTAGAGAATCCAGAGGCCACAAAGAAATCTCAACTGAAGCTTTGCTATGAAAGCTTAAGTCCTATGAGATGCTTCTGAAAAATAGGGCCAGGCTGAAGAAAGAGAGACCTCTCAAGCCCCTGTTCAAAGGTCCCTTGCTCTCAAAGATACTGAAGGGGAATCCTCCACTCCTGAGGATGAAATGTTCAGTCTGCTGGCAAATAGATTCAAGAAGTGGGTGAAGACTGAGGACTTAAGGAGAAGAGAAAGGGACTTAAGGCCTAGGTATGATAAGACTCCAAAGAAGGAGGTTATCTGCTATACCTGCAACAAACTAGGGCACATTGCTCCTGACTGCCACAAGAGGAAAGGGATAAAAGCAACAGCAAGGATGAGAAGAAGAAGAAGAAGTTCTTTAGAGAAAAGGACAAGAAGAAAGCCAAAGGCTTTATTGCTGAGACTTGGAGTGATTCTGAAGCAGAAGTGGACTCCTCATCATCTGAAAGTGAGGATGAAGAAGAAGCAGTAGCAGCCTGCATGATGGCTCTTGGGATGGTATCAGATGAAGAAAATGATCAGGTATCATCTGTCTTTGATGAATTTGATTTACTTCAGAAGATTTTAAATCATGCTTTAAAGATTTCTGTATTGAGCATCTTAGGGTAGAAAAAGAACTAGGCATATCTAGAACTGAACTAGAGGACCTTAAGAAAAATGAAATGCATCTAACTAATCAAAACCTAACAAATGAAATTAATGATAAAGAATTAGAGTTGATTAAGCTTAGAGAGGAAAATACAAATCTAAAAGAGGAGCTAGCAAAGGCAAAGGCCTTTGAGGACTCATTCAATGGGAGGAGTCAGAAGCTCAAGGATATCACTTAAAATCTCTCTATGAGATTTAATCACCTAGGATTTGGAACAGAGCCCTCCACTAGTACAGAAACATCTAAGAAACCAGCCTGGAAAAATCCAGTGCCATTTGTTAGATCTAGTGAACTTCAATCTAGTGAGAAGAGTGCATCACCCAAGGGTGGAGAGAACAATCATCCAGATAGGATAGACAAACCTAAAAAAGGCAAATAAAAGGGAAAAAACCCATAGGCAAGAATCATTTAGAGAAGTCAAATAACAATCACCTGAAAGTACAAACAAAATCTAAGATAATAAGACACTCTACTGATCTCTTGCATTTAGATATGTTCTATACTCATCTAAAGCATCAAAACAAGAGGTTTGGGAAATCCATTCCCTATCATCCCAAAGGGTATCATGAAAGACCCTTCTATTCTTTCATTGAACCCTACAATGGTAAAACCAAAGAGCCCAAGATAACCTGGGTCCCATCTAATGTTTGAGTTACCTGTGCAGGTGTAGGTAGGGTCTCACTCAGGAGAAAATGGAGTGAGGAAAATTATGTAGGTCATGAATAAGGAACACAAATCACTCAAGGGAGTAATCTCTACCTTAAATCCTCCTTAACATTTATTACATCATATTATCATCTATTTTCAATAAGTAAAATTGCTGGGAAAAACTGCAAGGATTTTCTAAAAGCAATAGATATGTTTATTAAGAGGTGCGTTGAATAGAAGCCGATGTACCATTGACTTCTACTTGACGTCAGCGTTGAGAAGCACATAGAGCAGACAATTCGAGTAGAATTTGACGCAGCGTCAAGTTCTTATCGACGCATACGTATACTTAATAATTGTTGATTAAAATCGAAGTCACGTCGAATGGAAATCAACATAATGTCGACAGGACTACGTTGACATATGATCTTTGAATAGTCTCGAAGCTACGTCGAGTACTAGTTGACGTAGTGTCGATATAGTAGCGCGCGCAGAATTGCTTCTAGAAGCAATTTTGACACAGCTTTGCATGCCAAATAATAAGTAATATCGACGGTGCATCGACATAAACCCTAAGTTGCGGCGATTCATCTGCTTTTAAGCAATTACTGTGTCGAAACACTTGTGCTTTCGAATTTTCTTGCTCTCTTGCTCTCTTGCTCTCTCGTGCCTCTTTCTCTCTCGCTTTCTCTGTCTTTGCAGGTACATTAAAAGAAATGGCTCCTCCAAAGGTTAATTCAGGATTTGATGTGGACATTCATTCGTTCAGTGCTGCCGCAGAAAGCTTTAAGGCCATCCTTGGTCTATTCCAAAATGCTGGCATGACCAAGCTGATCTCCACCAGGTGCAAAATCCTGGATACTGAGCTAACTGAGTTCAAGGATATTGATCAAATCGGAGATGATGGCTCCCTTAGTTGGAAAGTGTATGAGACAGATATTCTTATAACAGAGGACTTGCTAGACCAGACATATGATCATCAGACAGGGAATGAGCCTGATATATTATCAGGAGATGAGATTAAGATGGCCCTGAACACTATACAGTTCAAGAAAGATAAGCCCATCAATCTAAAGAAGATTGATCTTGGGGAGGAATATAGATTCCTTGCAGATATTGTAGGAAAAGTGCTGCTATGTAAAATATCAGCACATGATGTTGTTCCAAAGCAACAGCTTCACATAATGGGACTTTTAGTTCTGAAAAAAAGATTAATTGGGGGAGATGCCTACTAAAGATGATTGGGCATAAGTATGCCCATAAAGAAAATGCCTATATGAGAATAATGAGCCAAGTGCTCTTCAAACATTATCCAAATATCTGCAAGTCAAAAGGAGTGCTCATTCCTCCTGGAAAGAGAATTAATATTGGAATCTTTTCCAAATGGACCAGGCAAATAGTGAAGCCTAGTCAAGCTCCAGCATCTCCTCCTCCATCTCCTCCTCCTCTAGAGTCATATAGGGAGATTCCAGATCCCCCAAGGGATGATCCTTCCCCAATGGAAACTACTCCATAGCCCCATCAAGAAGATACACTAGACTCATTTCAACAACAACAACAACTTCAACAAACACTGCAACAACAACAACAGATCCTTTCCACTTCTCCACCTGAACCATCTTCTTTACAAACCCAACTACTTCCATCCATACCACCTCCACCATCAATCCATTACTCACCTGATGTCTACCATCCTCTCACTCCCATTCAAGAAGACTTCCCTTCATCACCTCCACCTCTAGCTCATCCTCCCATTGATATTGAGCAAATCATCTCCAAAGCAGTAGCCATTGCCTCCTCAACTTTTGCATATCAAGTGGCCTCTCAGGCCAGGAAATTTGACAAGAAATACTCACAGATAGAGGGTGAGTTAATAAGGTTTCACAAGAAATCAGAGCCTCAAACAGTTTATATCTTCCTCCATGGTCACAAAGGAATTCTTAACCTCCCTGGACGGCAAGGTTAAGAAGGGGGAGAACATTTTGGAGGAAGAAAGACCTGTTCTAGAGTTGGGTGGACAAAATAAAGGTGATGCCAATGAAGCTCCTGACAGAACTACTATAATCCAACAAGCACACATCCATGGGGAGCCTGGAGATCAGGGGGAGCTTGCTCCAAAAATGTTAAATGAGAAAGTAGATGCAGCAGTTCAGGGGGAGATCCCAGACATTCAGGGGGAGTCTGCTCTAAGCATTGAAAGGAATCTGGAAGCTAAAATGACAGTTATAGGAACAGTAGCTGATCAGGAGAAACTTCAGATTGAAATAGAGCTAGATCAAGTAGTCAAGATTGCTCAGGAAGCTGCCCAAGAAATTAAACAAAATGCACACACTCAGGGGGAGTTTTCCAAGGAAGATAATGTTGAAGAAGCAGATGATGATGAGCCTCTTCAAGTGGCACAAAGAAAAATTCCAAAGGTCTTCTCTAGGAAAAGAAAAACCCCTGAGAAGGAGTTCTGAACTTCAGTCACCAGATAAATTTTCAGGTTTTGTGGAATTACATTTGGTGGAAAAACAATGCTATACAATTTCTTGATATGGAAAACTGCTTTCTATTGTTTCCCCTATGTGTCTATGTTATCTTGCATGTATGTTTGATTATATTATGAAAAACTATATAAATCACTTTAAACAAACTGTAAAATTTGTTAAGATAAATAGGGGGAGATTGTTAGGAAAATCACCTTTTTTGATTTAACTTAACAAATTACTTAAAAGTGATTTTATCTATTAGGATATGAATTACCCATTGTATAGTAAGGTTAATCTAGTCATTAGATGTCTTAGGATGTCACACTCAACATATGGTGTCAGGACCAGATCATGGGAAGCAAAATTGGGCTAAGTTAACATTTGCGTCGAATAGAATTCGACGCAACATCGAGTCCATATCAACGCAACTCTGACTAGAAGTCCAAGTGATTCAAACCCTCTGTCGAAGTAACTAAAGTTGACGTAACGTCGAATAGATGTCGACATAGAGGTCATGGACTTGTCGGAGTAACCAGGGTAGTCGACGCAACTTCTACTTCAACTCGACGCAGAAGATGTTATCTGTCGAAGCCATCTAAAGTCAACGTGATGTCGACTTCATCTCGACGCAGAAGATGAATATCAAAGCCAGTCAGATCAACACGATGTACACGTCGATAAGATATCGACGCAACATCGAGTAGCAGAGTTCAGTCGGAGCACAGATGAAATCAAAGCAGCTCCTAGAAGAACTCGAAGCTACATCGATAAGAGAAGAAATGAATTCGATGCTACGACGAAAACAGAATGTAAAAGTATATCTTTTCATCTATCTTTCTGATTCTCCTTTCATGGCCCGTATCCTTCAAGACCATTCCCTGACGGCTCAATAATTGCTTGAAATGGAAAGAAGCATTAAAGATGAAGACAAAAAGATTTCTTGGAAACATATTCTTTCCAGGTGGACGGGTCGAGAATTAAAGAGGAAAGAAAGAGAAAGTGATAAGTAGATTACCTTATCAAGGCATATCAGAAAGGGAAAGCATTTTAAATTTGAATGAGGAAGGAAAAAAAGAGATGAAGAGACAGAGGCAGACAAGGCATTCATCACTATCAGCCGTCTCCTTCATTTTCTAGGGTTTCCTCTTCTCCCTCTCTCAGGAACTCTAACAGAGAAAACAAAAAGGAAAGGAAGGCTCTACTGTTCTTCATAAAATAGAACAGAGGATCTAAGAGCTGCTCTTCATCACAATCTCATAGCAGCCAGATCATAATTTGAAGAAGAAGAAGAAGAAAGGATCTGACAATACAAAACTTCTACAAATTATCACAATCAAAAGCAGGAGCTAATCAAGAGCAGATCTTTTGGAACAACTCATAGGCTGATCTTCATGCAGCCATCTTTAAGAATTCTGAGAACAGAATTCCTTCAGCCTTCTCCCTTCTTCTTTCTCATTCTGTAAACGAGTTTTATTAACCCTCTTCAAAGGATTAAGTGGTTCAAGATCTCCTTCTCAAAAGATCTGGTGGTTCAAGATCTCCTTATCAAAAGATCTGGTGGTTCAAGATCTCCTTATCAAAAGATCATTGGTTCTAAGAGTCTCCTGATCAAAAGACTCAGGCACAGTGGTGCATTCCAACCAGGTGGTAGAAGAGAGGACTACCCTCATTTTGGGGAACCTCTATAAAATTCATTATGTCTGTGCGGTGATTTTCTGTGCTGTCCAGTCTTTTATACAGCACTTTCTTTTCTACATTCTTTATTCTACCTGGATTGTTAAGCATAACTCCTTAGAGTAATTTATTGTCAAAGACAGTTAGGATAGAAATATTTTAAAAACTCTATTCACCCCCCCCCCCCTCTAGAGGAATCTCGGAGGCACACTATGCACTTTCACTTATAGACAAATCTAGCAACGGGTGCAAAAGATTCATCAAAATCTATCCCCTCGATGTGAGAATATCCGTGTGCTACTAAGCGTGCTTTATTTCTAGATATTCTAGACTCACCATCTAATTTAATTTTAAAAATCCATTTTACACCTACAACTGGATGATTAGATAGTCTTTCTACAAATTTCCAAACATTATGTTGCTCAAATTGTTCTAACTCTTCATTCATAGCTAAAAACCAAAATTCATCATTTAAAGTGGTTGAAATGTTTTTTGGTTCAATTTCGGAAACAAAACAAATATTTGCATAAGATTCATGAAGAGGAGAGCGAGTTCTTACCCCAATAGATGGTTCACCAATTATTAGCTCCCGTGGTTGATCCTTTGTAAATTACAGAGCACTTTGGTAAGTGATCATCCTCTTTGCCTGCCAAAAATCTTTCTATACAAGGAACAAGTTCATCAAATTTCACATTAATTGATTCTTCAACTTTTCTAGTTCTTTTATTAAAAATTCTATAAGCTTTACTATTTGAAGAATATCCAAGAAAAGTTCCTTCATCACATTTTTCATCAAATTTTCCCAAGCTATCTTTAGTATTTAAAATGAAACATTTACAACCAAAAACTTTGAAGTAAGATACGTTAGGCTTCTTTTGAAAATAAAGTTCATATGGTGTGTGAATAAGAGATGGGCGAAGCATAATTCTATTCATAACATAACATGATGTATTTACAGCTTCGGCCCAAAAGGACTTATGCAATTTATATTCACATAGCATAGTGCGTACTACTTCTTGAAGTGTCTTATTCTTTCTTTCTACAACACCATTTTGTTGTGGTATGAGTGGTGTGGAGAACTCATGTTTAATACCTAACATATCACAAAAAGATGTAAACTTATCATTTTCAAATTCTCCTCCATGATCCGAGCGAATGCATTTAATTTTTAAATCGCTTTCATTTTGAATGCGAGTACATAATTTTGCAAATTCGCAAAACGCATCGGATTTGGAAGAGAGAAATAATGTCCAACAATATCTTGAAAAATCATCTATTAAAACAAATGTATATAATCTACCACCAAGACTTGCGGTGCTAACGGGACCAAAAAGATCCATATGAATTAATTGCAAGGGTCTTGTAGTAGAAATGAAATTTTTACTTTTGAAAGAGGATCTAGTAAATTTACCTTTTTGACATGGTTAACAAAGTGAAGGTAAAGTTCCGTTTAGCCTAGGCAGTCCTCTAATTAAATCACTTTTGGAAAGTTTAATAATAAGCTTTGTGCTAGCATGTCCTAGCCGCCTATGCCAAAGTTCTAATTCATCATTTTTAGTGATAAAGCATTTTATAGATGATTTAGAAAGATCATGAAAAGAAACTATATAAACATTATGTATTCTTGGTGCAGTTAGTAAAATATCTTTTGTAGTAGGATTGGATATTTTACATAAATTAGTGGAATATTCAAATAAAACATCTAATCCTTTATCGCATAATGGGCTAATAGAAATTAGATTGTGTTTTAGCCCTTTAACAAAAAGAACATTATATATCGTAAAGGAATCGTTACCAACTGTACAACTTCCCATGATTCTTCCTTTTCCGTTATCGCCAAACGTCACGATCCCTCCCTTCTTCTTTTCTAGGCTAAGGAACTTTGCTTTATTTCCCGTCATGTGCTTGGAGTATCCAGAATCCAAGTACCACGAGTCGTCATTGTCCTTAGCCTTCCTGCACAACTAGAAAGAAGATGAGAGTAAAGATTCAGATACCTAAGTGGTACCACCCATAGAATAAGTGGAAGCCTTAGGTACCCAGATTTGCTTTAAAGTAGTTTGCTTCACTTTCCTGCAAGAACTAGACGTGTGACCTAACCTAAAATAGTTTGCACACGAAATAAAGGGGGTTGAGACCCTTTTCTTGAATTTTTTCTTGCTGGAAGGAATCAGATTTATAGAAGAAAAAGATTTTGCAAAACAAAACTTTGGATTTTTGTATGAGGTGCTAGCGCAGGCATTAGTGGCTAGCGCCGGGCGGTAGCCCTCAGCTCGATATTCGAGCCCAAATTTTCCAGAACCACAACACTGGTTCCCTAAAATCATATCTAGAGAATTTTGGCCCATTCCAAATTTTTTAATGGCCATGGTGAGATCATGAACTTGTGCTTTAAGTGAAGAATTTTCTTTCACAAGCATGACACACCTATTTTCAAAACCTTTATTATTATTTTTAATTAGCAAGAGAGAGGCTTTTAATTTCCTTTCTAATTCCATCTTCTCTTTTGTAAGAGTTTTGGCATGGGAGAGGGCTTTAGAATGAGATCTTCAATATCTTTTGCCATTTTAGTGGAGTGATCACACTCTTGACAAGAAACCTTTCTCTTTTCTAAAACAATTAATATTTTGGAAAGCTTTTGATTTTCTTTAATTAGAGATTCATTTTCACGATTCAATAAAATATTATCTTTCATATTTTTATCAAAAGCTTTGCGAGTTTCAAGAAATTCATTAAACAATTCATCATAAGTTGGAGGAGTTACCTCAGTGTTGCTATAAACACTGGTGTCGTCGTTATCATTTCCTTGTCCCATGAGGCACATGTTTGCTTCCTCATCTTCGCATGATGAAGACCCGCTTAATCCTTCGGAGGAGGAGGAGTCATCCCATGTTCTAGCTTTTAGCACCTTCCTCTTTTTCTTCCCTTTGTGTCGCTTTTCCTTTTTCTCCTTCAAAATTTTGGGCACTGGCTCCGAATATGCACGGTCTTCCTGCAATGATAGCATTCTGGTGGAGGCCTTTCTTCTTCATCATCGCTCTCCTTTTCCTTCTTTGAAGATGACCCTTTCCATCTTCCTTCCTTTTGGAAATATTTCTGGAAGGTGTTTCTCCTTTCTGGATTTCTCATGAACTTTCGGAAGTTCTTTACCAAAAGGCTTTCTTCATCTTCATCCTCATCCTCTTGGCACTCCTTCTTTAATTTTAGTGCCAACGCCTTCTTCTTTGGCTCCATGTTGTATTCATCGTGTTGGATCTTGAGTTCTACCTCATGGGTTTTGAGATTCCCAATGAGGCTCTCAACTTGGAGCATTCTTAGATTGTGCGACTCCGAGATAACCGTTACCTTCAAATTGAATTTTGGAGGAAGGGAATGAAGAATCTTTCGGACCAAGTCATCGTTGGAGAAGGTCTTTCCAAAAGCTTTGGAGGCATTGATGATCTTGGTGAAGCACATGTACATGGCATCAAATCTTCAATTTCATCCATCCAGAACTTTTCATATTCCGACTCCAGTTGGAAAAGCTTTGAATCTTTAACCTGCGATGTACCTTCATGAGTAATTTCCAAATGATTCCAAATATCATATGCAGTAGTACAAGCAGAATTTCTATTAAATTCATTTCTATCTAACGCACAAAATAAAGCATTCATGGTCTTGGCGTTATTTTTGCATTGAAGTTTATCCCTATCATCCCACTTATCCTTAGGTTTTTCTAATGTTACTTCTCCAACTACAATTGTAGGAGGAGAGTATTCCTCTTCTACCATATTCCAAACCTCAATATCTAGGGTCATAAGAAAACATCTCATCCTATTTTTCCAAAACTTATAATCTAACCCAGTAAATAGTGGAGGTCTACTAATTCCCTGTCCCTCGGAACAAGCGAGATCATAAGACGTCATTATTCCTAGTTTTTAAACCATTTGGAATAACCTTGCTCTGATACCACTTGTTAGATTGATAGGCGCCCTTAGAGGGGGGTGAATAAGGGAATAAAATTATTTTTATTATTTAAAGGAAATTAATAAAATGTTTAGGAATAAATGAGAGCAAAATTACAATTTAGCAAAAAGTACTTTGCAATAATAAAATTTACGCCAAATGAAAGAAATAAAGTAAACACAAATAGAGACATGATTGTATTATATAAAAAAAAGTATTTACATAAATTTGATTTCAATAACGCTAGAAATCGGAGGCGTACAAATGAAAATATCTTTTCCTTTTCTATACCGACTTGTATCCCCACAAACCGGTTGGCTTTAGCCTATCCTTCCCCGGATATGGCCTCAAGCCGCTCTAGCTAATCCTAACCCCGGATATGGCCTTGAGCCCCCCTAGATCTAATCTCCTAGATCTAGTCGCCAACTTACGTGGCGAATTACCCCATAAGCCGCGCAAGGACCTAGTCGCCAACACAAGGCTATTTTACTACAAAAATTCACAATAATGAAATAAAGTAAATAACAAGAACTCCCTCTATGAGATTTCTAAAGATGAGGATGAAGGATCGTTGTAGCAAAAGCGAGGTTGAAGCGATCGTTCTTCAGATGCAGCATGACAGCTTCCTTCTCCAGAAATCTTCTTTGGCTTTGAGTGGGAGATGAACTTTCGGCAGAGTAACAACTCTGGAATTGTAGCACAAGTAATCTCTCTGGAAGCTCTTACCAAAACGAGAGAGAAGCTATCAATTTATAGAACATGGAGATAGCATCTGCGGAAGCTCCTAGCGCCTGCGGTAGCGATCGTGTAGAAGCGGTTACGAAACCGTCACGACGTGGCATTGTACACGAACTTGAGCTAGCGCCAGGCGGTAGCGCTAGCGCTGGCGGTAGTGCTAGCGCCAGGTGGTATCCCTAGAGCTGGTGGTAGCTCTCCTTCAGAGAATTTGATTTGAAGCTGCTAGCTACCTGTGGAGTATTGCACCTATTGTTCCTGCACACTATAAACACACAACAAGCAAAGATCAAATACAATATTGGATTTGTAATTCTCAAACAAAGGGATGTGACACACATGTCCAACAATCTCCCCCCTTTTGATAATAACAAATCCTCTTAGCAAGAAATCAACAAAAGTGTTTATAGAATATGATAAGCAAGATAAAAGTGCAACAATAGTATATGATAAGCATGAGAATAGTTTATACTCCCCCTATCTTGATGCTCCCCATATATAAATGCAATTTATGTCTTACTCCCCCCAAATGATAGATTACATGAATTATTCTCCGCTTAATCTTCTAAATTTCTCCTCTAGATTTCTTCAATTAATCTCCCCCTTTTGGTATTAGCAAAAGAAGGCCGGGTAAGGGAAGTAAGGAAGCATTTCTTAGGAATAATAAAACATGATTGAGCTTTTATAATATATGAAATGATAAAGAGTTTAAGCATAGTATATAAGAGATTTCAAATAAAAAGATAAGAGTTGAAAACAAGCGGAAGATTATAAGAAACATCCTTTTGAAAGCATTTAAAGCATAAGTATAAATAGGAGTTTAAGTTCAAAAATGTAAAGATGCTTTAACCTTTTTGAAATCTCAAAATTTTACATAAAGTTACCAAGCATGAAATGAACATATTAAAAATAAAATATACTACAATGTTACTTAATTTCAAGTGTAAGAGATACTAAACATTGTAGAGATCATGCTAGGTTATCTTGTGCATTTCTTATATAAAGAGTAGTATAGGTAAAGCATTAGAATCGAATACTCGTGAGAAGAAGTGTTATGAAAGATAATGAAGTGCACATAAGTGTATTTTGAGCAATGTTAACAAATGATTTAAATCACAAAATACAAGACATATGTAATGTAAAGTGCACAGTAAAACACAAGTATATTAACTTTCACACACTTTAATGCACATAATTATTAACAAAGTGGTGTAATAACCAGCGTTTGCACAAGACACTTTACTATTCTTTCCAAGTAGTACTTGGTGGAGTTATATTTGTCTATATTTTTTGTTTACTTTTGTGAGACAACATTCTCCGAATACACTTGTTTTGCAAACCCAACAAAATTTTTTAAACTCAACCACTTTTCTTAATTTTTAAGTGCAATTCAAATGTAGTGTAGATAATAAACTTATGCAAGTTTTAATTTGTTTTAAACACACATGTTGATTACCAAAATAAGTGAGTGAAATGTATCATTATCAATCACAAAACATTTTCTCATACTTAGAGGCATGCTAAGCTTGGATCTACACATATTTTTCAATACAATTAATGCACTTAATTAGATATATCAAAGCATGATAAACAAAACAATGTTCATAGTAATATGAAGAAACAAGTTTTAACATTGTAGATAATTCTAAATAATAGAATACATACATGCTTGATATTAGCAATAAAGAGCATACAGTTTTTTGTTGTTTTGAAAATTTTTAATGAAAGAAAAAATAGAAAACCACAAAAACATATTTTTGTATTTTTGAATTTTGAAGTTTTGTAGTTGATTTGTCATAATATAAATAAAACAAAAATTACAAAAGTCAGAAACACAAAAAGTAAGCAGTACATATGAACTAAAATATTTTTATAGATTTTTAGAAATTTTAAAAAACAGAAAAAAATGAACACCTACGCTAGCGCCGGTGCTAGTGTTAGCGCGGAAAACAGTAAATGATTTTTTGAGAATTTAAAATTTTCCCTTTTTGATCTTGATTAACAGTCCTTAGAGTAGTCTTATGCGGAAATTTTGTAATTTATGGAGATGTATTGATTGCTCAAATTGCATAAAACATTGGCGTTTTTTAATTAACTCATCCTAAGACGTCTAAGACTCCTAATTCCAACCTTAACATTTGAAACCTTGCATCGGGAAGAGGTTTAGTGAATATATCAGCAAGTTGAGAGTTCGTGCCAATGAAACTTATCCTAACATTTTCCCTTTTAATGTGATCACTTATGAAATGATGACGTACATCTATATGTTTGGATCTAGAATGATGTACCGGATTATTTGTAAGATAAATGACACTTTTGTTGTCACATTTTAATTCAATATGTTTTAGATGAAAACCAAAGTCCTCTAGAGTTTGGCTCATCCATAGTGCTTGTGCACAACAACTCCCTAATGCAATGTATTTGGCTTCCGTGGTGGAGAGTGCATCTGAATTTTGTTTCCTACTAGACCATGCAACTAATGAAGGTCCTAAAAAATGGCAAGTACCGCTAGTGTTTTTTCTATCAAGTGAGCAACTGGCGTAGTCCGAATCGGAATAGTCGTGAAGTGTAAATGAATTATTATGCGGGTACCATAATCCTAATCTAGATGACCCAATTAGATATCTAAAAATTTGTTTTACCGCTTTTAAGTGAGATTCTTTTGGATTGGTTTGAAATCGAGCACATAAACATACGAAAAACATAATATCGGGTCTAGTTGCACTTAGATAGAGTAGAGATCCTATCATACCTCTATATAAAGTTTGATCAATTGAAATTCCCGATTCATCTTTTCCTAATTTTAGTGATGCACTCATTGGTGCAGAAGCTTGTTTAAGGTTTTCAAAACCAAATCGTTTAAGTATATCATGGACATATTTAGTTTGACATGCAAAGATGCCATCAATTCTTTGTGATATTTGAAAACCAAGGAAATAAGAAAGTTCTCCTGCTAGACTCATTTCAAATTCATTTTTCATCACTAAAATAACTTCATTACACAACTCTTCATTAGTAGATCCAAAAATAATATCATCAACATATCTTTATAAAATAATCGTATCATCATTGTTGTGCTTAATGAAGAGAGTATTATCTGCACTTCCCATAATATAATCGTGCTTTAATAAAAATGGTGTAAGTCTTTCATTCCATGCATGGGGCGCTTGTTTTAAACCATAAAGCGCCTTTTTTAGTTTATAAACATGATTTGGAAAATTTTCACTAATAAAACCGGGGGTTGTTCAACATAAACTTCTTCTATTACAAAACCATTTAGAAAATCACTTTTCACATCCATTAGAAATATTTTTATTCTTTTAAAGCTTGCAAATGCTAGAAAGTTTCTTATAGACTCTAATCTAGCAACGGGTGCAAAAGATTCATCAAAATATATCCCCTCGATTTGAAAATATCATTATGCTACTAAGCGTGCTTTATTTCTTGATATTCTAGACTCACATCTAATTTATTCTTAAAATCCATTTTACACCTATAACCGGGTGATTAGATGGTCTTTCTACTAATTTCCAAACATTGTGTCTCTCAAATTGTTCTAACTCTTCATTCATAGCCAAAAACCAAAATTCATTATTTAAAGTGGTTGAAACGTTTTTTGGTTCAATTTCAGAAATAAAACAAATATTTCAATAAGATTCATGAAGAGAAGAGTGAGTTCTTACCCCAATAGATGGTTCACCAATTATTAGCTCCCGTGGATGATCCTTTATAAATTGCAGATCGCTTGGAGGTGTTGGACATGTGTGTCACATCCCTTTGTTTGAGAATAACAAATCCCATATTGTATTTGATCATGCTTGTCATGTGTTTATAGTGTGCAGGAACTATAGGTGCAATACTCCACAGGAACAAAGCATCTTGGAACCAACAAACTGAACTAAACACTACCGCCAGCACTAGAGGTTAACGGAGGTGCTAGCGCTAACACCAGCGCTAGCGCTACCGCTTGGCGCTAGCTCAAGATCGTGCACAATGCCACGCCGCCAATGGTTTCGTAACCGCCTCCACACGAATGCTACCGCAGGCGCTAGGAGCTACCGCGGGCGTTAGCGAGAAGTTCTATAAATTGGAGCTTTCTTTCTCATTTTGAACATCCATCCCAGAGAGATTGCGTGTGCCACAATTCTATTGATGTTATGCTGCCGAAGATGGATCTCCCATAAAAAGCTTAAAGAGAATTCTGGAAGAGGACTACGTCACGCTACATCCGAAGGACGTTCGCTTCAACCTCGCTCATACCATAGCGATCCTTCATCTCTAACTTCAGAAGATCTCATATAGGGAGTTTTTATTATTGTTATCATCATTTTCATTCCATATATTTTTGTAACTGTTTAGAGAATTTGCCTTGTGTTGGCGACTAGGTCCTTGTGTGGCTTAGGGGGTAATTCACCGCGTGAGTTGGCGACTAGCTCTAGGAGATTAGATCTAGGGGGTTCTCGAGGCTATATCTGGGGAAGGATTGGCTAGAGCGGCTTGAGGCCATATTCGGGGAAGGATAGGCTAAAGCCAACCGGTTTGTAGGGATACAAGTCAGTATAGAAAAGGAAAAGATATTTACTTTTGTACGCCTCCGATTTCTAGCGATATTGAAATCAAATTTATGTAAACATTTTTTCGTATAATGCAATCATGTCTCTTTTTGTGTTTACTTGATTTCTTTCATTTGGCATTAATTTTACTATATTGGTTACTAAGCTTTCAATTCAAATCACTTTATCTAAATTGTTTATTTTAAATCTCTTTCATCATAAAACAATTTAGCACTTGTTTCTAAATTCTAAAATTGGAAATTACAATATTCTCTTCCTTTAGCTAAATTGTTATTTTGCTCTCTTGTTAACTTTAAAATAATCGTCATTTTCATACAATTATAAAAAGTATTTTTATTCCCTTATTCACCCCCCCCCCCCCCCACACACACATACTCTAAAGGCGCCTATTGATCCAACAAGTGGTATTAGAGCCAGGTTATTCCAAACGGTTTAAAACCAGGAATAATGGCATCTTATGATCTCACTTATTCTGAGGGTCAGGGAATTAGTAGACCTCCACTATTTACTGGGTCAGATTATAATTATTGGAAATATAGGATGAGATGTTTTCTTTAGACCCTAGATATCGAGGTATGGAATAGGGTAGAAGAGGAATACTCTCCTCCTACAATTGTAGTTGGAGAGATAACATTAGAAAAACCAAAAGATAAATGGGATGATAGGGATAAACTTAAATGCAAAAATAACACAAAAGCCATGATTGCTCTATTTGTGCGTTAGATAGAAATGAATTTAATAGAATTTCTGCATGTACTACTGCTTGTGATATTTGGAATCATTTGGAAATTACTCATGAAGGTACATCGCAAGTTAAAGATTCAAAGCTTTTCCAACTAGAGTCGGAATATGAAAAGTTCTGGATGGATGAAAGCGAAGATGTTGATGGAATGTACACGCGATTCACTAAGATCGTCAATGCCTCAAAAGCTCTTGGAAAGATCTTCTCAAATGGTGACTTGGTATGAAAGATCCTTCATTCTCTTCCTCCAAAATTCAACCCGAAGGTGACGGCCATTTTAGAATCGCACAATCTAAGAACGCTCCAAGTTGAGAGCCTCATTGGGACTCTCGAAACCCATGAGGTAGAACTCAAAATCCAATATGATGAATACAACAAGGAGCCAAGGAAGAAGGCGTTGGCACTAAAATCAAAGAAGGAGTGCCAAGAGAATGAGGATGATGATGAAGAAAGTCTCTTGGTGAAGAACTTCCGAAAGTTCATGAGAAATCCGGAAAGGAGAAACACCTTCCGGAAATATTTCCAAAAGGAAGGAAGATGGAAAGGGTCATCTTCTAAGAAGGAAAAGGAAAGCGATGATGAAGAAGAAAAACCTCAACCGAAATGCTATCATTGTAGAAAGACCGGGCATATTCAGAGCCAGTGCCCAAAATTTTTGAAGGAGAAAAAGGAGAAGCGGCACAAGGGGAAGGAAAAGAGGAAGGTGTTAAAAGCAAAAACATGGGATGACTCCTCCTCCTCCAAAGAATCAAGCGGGTCTTCATCAAGCAAAGATGAGGAAGCAAATATGTGCCTCATGGGACATGGAAATGACGACGACAATGCCAGTGTTCTTTGCGACACTGAGGTAACTCCTCACACTTATGATGAACTTTTTAATAAATTTCTTGAAACTTGCAATGCTTTTGATGAAAATATGAAAGATAATATTTTATTAAATCAGGAAAATGAATCTATAATTAAAGAAAATCAAAAGTTTTCCAAGAAATTAATTGTTTTAGAAAAGAGAAAGGTTTCTTGCCAAGAGTGTGATCACTCCACTAAAATGGCAAAAGATATTGAAGAGCCGCTTTCTAAAGCCCTCTCTCATGCCAAAACTCTTACAAAAGGGAAGGGGGAATTAGAAACGAAATTAGAAGCCTCTCATTTGCAAATCAAAAATAATAAAAAAGGTTTTGAAAATAGGAGTGTCATGCTTGTGAAAGAAAATTCTTCACTTAAAGCACACGTTCATGAACTCACCATGGCCATTAAAAAATTTGGAATGGGCCAAAAATCTCTGGATATGATTTTAGGGAACCAGTGCTATGGTTCTGGAAAATTTGGGCTCAGATATCGAGGTGAGGACTACCGCCCGGCGCTAGCCACTAACGTTGGCGCTAGCACCACATACAAGAAGCCTAAATTTTCTTTTTCAAAATGTTTTTCCTTTGCAAAATTGATTCCTTCCAGCAAGAAAATATTCTAGAAAAGGGTCTCAACCCCCTTTATTTCGTGTGCAAACTGTTTTAGGTTAGGTCACACATCTAGTTCTTGCAGGAAAATAAAACAAAATACTTTAAAGCAAATCTGGGTACCTAAGGCTTCCACTTATTTAATAGATGATTTTTCAAGATATTGTTGGACATTATTTCTCTCTTCCAAATCCGATGCGTTTTGCGAATTTGCAAAATTATGTACTCGTATTCAAAATGAAAGTGATTTAAAAATTAAATGCATTCGCTCGGATCATGGAGGAGAATTTCAAAATGAAAAGTTTACATCTTTTTGTGATATATTAGGTATTAAACATGAGTTCTCCACACCACGCACACCACAACAAAATGGTGTTGTAGAAAGAAAGAATAGGACACTTCAAGGACTAGCACGCACTATGTTATGTGAATATAAATTGCCTAAGTCTTTTTGGGCCGAAGAAGTAAATACATCATGTTATGTTATAAATAGAATCATTCTTCGCACATCTCTTAATCACACACCATATGAACTCTATTTTCAAAAGAAACCTAACGTATCTTACTTCAAAGTTTTTGGTTGTAAATGTTTTATCTTAAATACTAAAGATAACTTGGGAAAGTTTGATGAAAAATGTGATGAAGAAACTTTTCTTGGATATTCTTCAAATAGTAAAGCTTATAGAATTTTTCATAAAAGAACTAGAAAAGTTGAAGAATCAATTAATTTGAAATTTGATGAACTTTTTCCTTGTATAGAAAGTCTTTCCGCAGGTAAAGAGGATGATCACTTACCATCTTTGGAGCATGGTGACGAGGAACCTTCCAAAGAAGAAGAAGAGGAGGCCAAGGAAGATGAATACGTACCTCTAAGTGCCTTAAAATTCACAATGGATCATCCACAAGAATTAATAATTGGAGAACCAACCATCGGGGTAAGAACTCGCTCTTCTCTTCATGAATCTTATTCAAATATTTGTTTTGTTTCCGAAATTGAACCAGAAACATTTCAACCGCTTTAAATGATGAATTTTGGTTTTTGGCTATGAATGAAGAGTTAGAACAATTTGAGCGACATAATGTTTGGAAATTAGTAGAAAGACCATCTAATCACCCGGTTGTAGGTGTAAAATGGATTTATAAAAATAAATTAGATGGTGAGTCTAGAATCATTAAAAATAAGGCACACTTAGTAGCACAAGGAAATTCACAAATCGAGGGGATAGATTTTGATGAATCTTTTGCACCCATTGCTAGATTAGAGTCTATAAGAATTTTTCTAGCATTTGCAAGCTTTAAAAGAATAAAACTATTTCAAATGGATGTGAAAAGTGCTTTTCTAAACGGATTTGTAAAAGAAGAAGTTTATGTTGAACAACCCACCGGTTTTATTAGTGAAAAATTTCCAAATCATGTTTATAAACTAGAAAAAGCACCCTATGGTTTAAAACAAGCGCCCCGTGCATGGTATGAAAGATTTACATCATTTTTATTAAAGCAGGGTTATATTATGGGAAGTGTGGATAATACTCTCTTCATTAAGCACAACAATGATGATATGATTATTGTACAAATATATGTTGATGATATTATTTTTGGATCTACTAATGAAGAGTTGTGTAATGAAGTTATTTTAGTGATAAAAAATGAATTTGGAATGAGTCTACTAGGGGAACTTTCTTATTTCCTTGGTTTTCAAATATCACAAAGAATTGATGATATCTTTGCATGTCAAACTAAATATGTCCATGATATACTTAAATGATTTGGTTTTGAAAGCCTTAAACAAGCTTCTGCACCAATGAGTGCATCACTAAAATTAGGAAAATATGAATCAGGAATTTCTATAGATCAAACTTTATATAGAGGTATGATATGATCACTACTTTATCTAAGTGCAACTAGACCCGATATTATGTTTGCCATTTGCTTATGTGCTCGATTTTAAGCCAATCCAAAAGAATCTCATTTAACAGCAGTAAAATGAACTTTTAGGTATCTAATTGGGTCAACTAGATTAGGATTATGGTACCCACATAATAATACATTTACACTTCACGGCTTTTCCGATTCGGACTACGCCGGTTTCTCACTTGATAGAAAAAGCACTAGCGGTACTTGTCATTTTCTAGGACCTTCATTAGTTCCATGGTCTAGTAGGAAACAAAATTCGGTTGCACTCTCCACCACGGAGGCCGAATACATTGTATTAGGGAGTTGTTGTGCACAAGCACTATGGATGAGCCAAACTCTAGAGGACTTTGGTTTTCATCTAAAACATATTGAATTGAAATGTGACAACAAAGGTGCCATTGATCTTACAAATAATCCAGTACACCATTCTAGATCCAAACATATAGATGTATGTCTGTGGCGCAAATCTCGCACACCGCTATAAGCGGTAGCTAGACTGCGACATGAAACGGCAGTGTACCGATCGTTCAAGTAATATAAAACGAGGAGTAATCCCCGAGTATCGAATCTCGAAGGAACACAGTAAGGTGGAGTTCACTATTGAGGCAGGACTTGAGATTGAAGTCCTTTAAGTCCGATGGATGCGGAAACGGGGGTTTTGGATTGTGGAAAATAAAGAGAAAATGCTATGACTACTCCTATGCAATGCCGCTATGCAATGCTTCGCTTGGCGGGATGGAATCTACGTAGGCCTTGAGGGCGCTACTTCGTAAGGGCGGATGGACGAGTAGGCAAGCGGAATCGAACTGTGCAGGCCTTGAGCGCGCTGCTTCGTAGGGCGAGTGGATTACACGGGCACTATGCCACGCTTTGCTAGGCGGATGGACTAGTAGGCATACGGAGTCGAACTGTGCAGGCCTTGAGCGCACTGCTTTGTTAGGCGAATGGATTACACGGGCCGTTAGCACCGCTTAGCTTGGCGGATGGACAAGTAGTCTTACGGAATGAGGGTCGCAAGCACCTCTTCGACAAGCACGCCACTAGCAATTGCTAGTGCGGCACCGAACACGAAGGCAGAATGGAAATTAGATGGGGGCGCACCTCATAAACACATATGAATAATATAATCTCAAATAAATGAAATAAACATTACATAACAAGATTCATTGTGCACATCATCAAAATATAGAAGAGTCTAACCTAAACAATCATCAACATAAAGAAGGAAAAAGAGGGTAAAGGGGTCGACCACATCCGAAGCCTTGCCGAAGATTCACGGTTGGAATCGCTAGGTTGTCAATCCGCGTCCAAGCTCGGTCTTCAACTGCGTCTGAGGTAGAGGAGGGTTGTCACTTCCTCCCAATGGCTCGTCTTCTTCGTGTCACGATCCAATCTACTCCGATACACGATCTCCTTGCTTGACGTTGGCGATCTTTGGGCTAGAAACCTATCCTTGAAGCTCTTGGATGATGGAGGAGGCCTAGGGGGGCGGAGAACCTGCGGAAGGGGCGAAAACGGCGGAGCTGGGCGGAAGGAATGCGCGATCCTGACCTAATTCGCGAGCAGGTCAATTTATAGGCGCTGGAATAAACAGTGCGCACGATCAGTGGCACACGACCAGTGGTCGTGCACACTAGAATCCTGTGATCGTGCGCTTGCCTAGGCAGAGCCTGCAATGTAAGAAATTTATAAAATATAATGTTCGCACGACCAGTGGTGCACGACTAGTGGTCATGCGCACTATCGTAAATGGTCGTGCGTTCGGTCAAGACAGAACTCAAATTTCGGGGGTTGAGTGCGCACGATCAGTGGCGCACGACCAGTGGTCGTGCGCAATAGAACTAGTGATCGTGCGCAGTGTTCCTGTACAGAATTGTACCGGGGACACCTGCACGACTCCTGTTCCAACAGAAATGCTAATCAGGCCACTGAAGGTGGCACTCAATAATACGATAAGGCTATCAAAAGAAAATAAACATAAAACACACCAAATTATGCCAAGAAGTGCACCTAGCATAGAATGACAAATATGAGCTAAAACAAGGCTAAAGTGCAGTGGAAAGACTAGAAAAACGGCCCAGATGAGTCCATTTATGTGTATATAATTGGGACTCATCACACCCCGAGACTTAACTGTTTGCGCGTCCCGAGCAAACAAATTCCTCAAGCGGCTGAGTAAAATACATAGCTGGCATAGAAATTGTAAAGCGGAGTATCATGCGAAGTCGCATGCTCATGCGCGTAGAGATACAGTAGACAAAATTTCTAATTATACATATTAGTTTATACTTTTCTAGGGGCGTATTTATATATTACGTTTACTCAAAAAGTGAATCACGGTGAATCATAAGGTCGTACATAGGAAGAAAGTTAACTGAACGCTGAGGCGAGCATTGCCAAAGATCGGGGCTCGAGACAATCTCCATTGAAATCCATCAATGTCGGTGACCATAAGCTTGCCCGTTCGCACTCTCTCCACGGCACTGGTTTGACTCAAATGCGTGAATCAATAGGACTTTAGGTTTTAAATGGGGCTTGGGTTTAGGTGAGGTGTACAATGATAAAGACGATGGCTCAAACACTAAACCCAAATGAGCTAGTGCAGAAATTCTCCTCATTCACCACACAAATATGCGGGTACACCACACCCCTAGACTTGGATTTGACTACATGGGTGTGTGCACCGCCTACTCCCAAACATACATTTATACACATATTTTTTTTTCAATAAAGCTCATATCTTCTTCTTTTCTTCCCACTTCTCTTCTTTTTCTTATTTTCTTTTTCTTTTCACATATTTTCAGCAATTAAAACAATGATGCATATCCGCATTTTCACAAACATATCACTACATCAACAACCCAATCATGAAAGTAATAAACTAGAGCTCAAATTTGGGTGTGCGACTAGGATTGGCTTTTAGGCTTTGGTGAAATAGAAGTGGGGTTGAATCAAAGAAAGGGTAGGCACAACTGGGCTAACGAGGATATAGCGATAGGAATAGGCACAAAGCTCAACCGGGCCAGAATGATGGCCTATATCACATTCACACAATTGACTAACCGTATACCCATGCTTCAAGAATCGCTTGGGGCAAGTTCTAGCCACCGAGAAAGATGATCCTTCCTCCCGACTCGGGCAATACAAGGCTAACGAACGCCTACACACATTCCTATGCTACCGTCTGATTCACACCGGATTCACCACTTTTTGAGTAAAGTAAACAATATCTACGCTAATAGAAAAATACAATCTAAAAGCCTAAAAAAATTAAATCTACACGAATTTCTAAGCGAGACATGAGCACTCGACTAGGAGCACTACAGGAGTCAACATTTTACTCCGCCTCATAATCCTAAGCCAGCACAATGATTTTCCAAATCACACGAAAAGAAATGAGTTCGGCTCAATACATGCCAACAGCTAAGTGCGCGCTCATGTGGGTGTTGTGGTGTGCAATGAAACTGAACAAAACAAAAATAAATAACACCTCCTAGTATGCTGTGCAATGGTGCACGTGAGCGGGTAAACGGAACTACTCTCCCCCAGACTTAAACTAAACAAAATGCGCAAAATATAGCTATGAAATTTAGAATAATGCTGGGGAAAGAGAGTACCCAGTGCTCAGAAATGAGCATACCAGAAGATTGGCGTGTAAACCATGAAAGAGCTGCAGCATCCTCCATCCCGAAGATGAACCTGCAGGGGTCAGCTCCGCAAAAACAAAAGAAGAAGATAAACTAAAATAAACTACAGCTAACTAAGCAGGATTGAATAAAAATGAAATGCATGAGAAAGTAAGATAACTACTGGGGTTATTGTCATCCCAGCACGACTTATTCAAAAACTAAAGGTTCTAGCTAATGGGCGTATGGAAGGAGAAGTGGACAGGTAATTGGCCTAATATCCGTGTCGGTAGCGGGTACCGATACGGTGATAGAACAGTCACTCCCGACCTAAATAAAAATACCTGCTCTTCACAGGTAGGGGAAGCAGAAAGTAAGAAGTGGAGGAGGAGTCCTCCTCACTATTCTCACCAAAAACATCCTTGCCTAGCAAGGTGTCATCAACAGGGAGGTGGCGGGAGGAAAAGGCAATGAGTGGAGCTTCCTCTACGGAGGGGGAATCAACCTCCTCACATAAGAGGATGCTCTCATCATTGACTTGGGCAATATGCACCAAATCCTCCTGGGGTACCTGTGAAGACTCAACCTGCACAGGCTCGGATGAAGAGGGGGGATCGAGAAATAAACAAGACGAAGAACATAAATAATCAAAAATCGGGGGAGTGGTCCCGGTCTCACTCCCATCAGGTTGGGGAAGTAAAATAATGTTTGCATTGTCATCAATGCTACAAGGTTCGGCGGGATCAACAGTGGCCATGCCTAAGATTTGGACTTCCTCCACCGGTGCTGAGGAAAACTCCTCTTCACCTAGAAGGTTGTCCTCCTCCATAGGAGTAGGCACAATACTAAGATCAACCGCCTCCTCTTGTGACACATCATCGACAATGTCGTCAGAGACGAATGTAGTATGCACAACAGGGGGAAGAATAGTGCTCGGATAAAAGTCGAGCACCGATTCCTCACAAAGAATCGAATCCACTAGGGGTGGTGGATTCACTGGGAGAATAGGCTCAGCAATGTCGGTGCCCAGATCAGCCACACATTTGGTGACTGTGTCAACGCCATACCCTTCAAGATGTGAAGGTGGCAAAGAAACAAAACCGGATGTTGAAGGTGTGCCGCCAGAGTTAGGATTCTGGACGATCTGAATATCCGGCTCGTCATCCTCATCCAATTTGCGACGAAAAGCAGCACAATCCTTCAGGGCATGATCTGTGCTCTGACAAAACTGGCACTGCCTAGCGGGCTTCTTTGGCACAGCGGGTGCTGAAGCCGAAAAGAAGTAAGACGGTAAAGGCTCAGCAGAGTAGCCATAAGACTTACGCACACCATATGGAGTATCAGACGAAGTCGATGCTCTATATGCTGGGCGAGAAGAATTATGCCCACCATTCTCCGTAGGGCATTCATCACTAGAGTGGTAGGTAGCTCCACACCAACGACAACAGATATTAAGATGTGCCCACATAGTGCGAAGATAAAATGATTCAAAAAGAAAAACACTATTGTGCGAAATACCACACCTAACAAAAATTACTAACGCTGCCTAATTAAAAACAGAAAACAGAATACGAGGAAATAAAACAAAGGAATGCAATTTACAAATGGAAGGGCTTCTCCCTTAGGTTCTCCCTCTCCAGAAAACTCACACGACCTTGTTCCCCGGCAACGACGCCAAAAACTTGATAGCACAAATCTCGCACACCTCTATAGGCGGTAGCTAGACTGTGACACGAAACGGCAGTGTACCGATCGTTAAAGTAATATAAAACGAGGAGTAATCCCCGAGTATCGAATCTCGAAGGAACATAGTAAGGTGGAGTTCACTATTGAGGTAGGACTTGAGATTGAAGTCCTTTTAGTCGGATGGATGCGGAAACGGGGGTTTTGGATTGTGGAAAATAAAGAGAAAATGCTATGACTGCTCCTATGCAATGCCGCTATGCAATGCTTCGCTTGGCGGGATGAAATCTGCGTAGGCCTTGAGCGCGCTACTTCGTAAGGGCGGATGGACGAGTAGGCAAGCGGAATCGAACTATGCAGGCCTTGAGCGCGCTGCTTCGTAGGGCGAGTGGATTACACGGGCCGCTATGCCACGCTTCGCTAGGCGGATGGACGAGTAGGCATACGGAGTCGAACTGTGCAGGCCTTGAGCGCACTGCTTCGTTAGGCGAATGGATTACACGGGCCGTTAGCACCGCTTAGCTTGGCGGATGGACGAGTAGTCTTACGGAATGAGGGTCGCAAGAACCTCTTCGACAAGCACGCCACTAGCAATTGCTAGTGCGGCACTGAACACGAAGGCGGAATGGAAATTAGATGGGGGCGCACCTCATAAACACATATGAATAATATAATCTCAAATAAATGAAATAAACATTACATAACAAGATTCATTGTGCACATCATCAAAATATAGAAGAGTCTAACCTAAACAATCATCAACATAAAGAAGGAAAAAGAGGGTAAAGGGGTCGACCACATCCGAAGCCTTGCTGAAGATTCACGGTTGGAATCGCTGGGTTGTCAATCCGTGTCCAAGCTCGGTCTTCAACTGCGTCCGAGGTAGAGGAGGGCTGTCACTTCCTCCCAATGGCTCGTCTTCTTCGTGTCACGATCCAATCTACTCCGATACACAATCTCCTTGCTCGACGTTGGCGATCTTTGGGCTAGAAACCTCTCCTAGAAGCTCTTGGATGATGGAGGAGGCCTAGGGGGCGGAGAACCTGCGGAAGGGGCGAAAACGGCGGAGCTGGGCGGAAGAAATGCGCGATCCCGACCTAATTCGCGAGCAGGTCAATTTATAGGCGCTGGAATTATCAGTGCGCACGATCAGTGGCGCACGACCAGTGGTCATGCCCACTAGAATCCTGTGATCGTGCGCCTGCCTGGGCAGAGCCTGTAATGTAAGAAATTTATAAAATATAATGTTCGCACGAGCAGTGGTCGTGTGCACTATCGTAAATGGTCGTGCGTTCGGTCAAGACAGAACTCAAATTTCAGGGGTTGAGTGCACACGATCAGTGGCGCACGACCAGTGGTCGTGCGCAATAGAACCAGTGATCGTGCGCAGTGTTCCTGTACAGAATTGTACCGGGGACACCTGCACGACTCCTGTTCGAACAGAAATGCTAATCAGGCCACTGAAGGTGGCACTCAACAATACGATAAGGCTATCAAAAGAAAATAAACATAAAACACACCAAATTAGACCAAGAAGTGCACCTAGCATAGAATGACAAATATGAGCTAAAACAAGGCTAAAGTGCAGTGGAAAGACTAGAAAAATGGCCCAGATGAGTCCATACATGTGTATATAATTGGAACTCATCAACGTCATCATTTCATAAGGGATCACATTAGAAAGGAAAATGTTAGGATAAGTTTCATTGGCACGGACTCTCAACTTGCTGATATATTCACTAAACCTCTTCCCGATGCAAGGTTTCAAATGTTAAGGTTGGAATTAGGAGTCTTAGACATTTAAGGATAAGTTATTTGAAAAATGCTAAAGTTTTATCCAATTTGAGCAATCAAAACATCTCCATAAATTACAAAATTTTTGAAAAAATAAAATTCTCAAAAAATCACTTACTATTTTCAGCGCTAGCACTAGCGCCGGCGCTAGCATGGGTGTTCAAATTATTTGTTTTTTTATATCAAAAAATCTTTAAAAATATGTTAGTTTATATCTACTACATAGTTTCTGTATTTCTGACTAATTTTGTTATTTTTATTTTATCTATATTATGAAAAATCAACTACAAAACTTCAAAATTCAAAAATACAAAAATATGTTTTTGTGGTTTTTTGTTTTTCGTTCATTAAAAATTTTCAATACAACAAAAAAAAACTGTATGATTTTTATTGCTAATATCAAGCATGAATATGTTCTATTATTTAGAATTATCTACAATGTTAAAACTTGTTTCTTCATATTACTATGAACATTATTTTGTTTATCATGCTTTGATATATCTAATTAAGTGCATCAATTGTATTGAAAAATATGTGTAGATCCAAGCTTAGCTTGCCTAAGTATGAGTAAATGTTTTGTGATTGATAATGATACATTTCAATCATTTATTTTGGTAATCAACATGTGTGTTTAAATCTAAAAGATGCTTGCTTGTGTATTGTAATTGTACAATAAATTAAAATTTACATAGGCTTATTATCTACGCTACATTTGAATTGCACTTAAAAATTAAGAAAAGTGGTTGGATTTAAAAATATTGTTGGGTTTGCAAAACAAGTGTATTCGGAGAATGTTGTCTCACAAAAGTGAACAAGAAAATAGACAAATATAACTCACCCAAGCACTACTTGAACCTCCTGATAAGTCTTCATAAGCATTGTGAGGTTGAGCACCTTCGAAAGAATAATAAAGTGTCTTGTGCAAACCTTGGTTATTACACCACTTTGTTAAAAATAATGTGGATTAAAAGTGTGTGTGAAAGTAATATACTTGTGTTTTATTGTGCACTTTACTCTACATATGTCTTGTATTTTGTGATTTAAATCATTTGTTAACATTGCTCAAAATACACGTATGTGCACTTCATTATCTTTCATAACACTTCTTCTCATGAGTATTGGATTCTAATGCTTTATCTATACAACACCTTATTTAAGAAATGCACTAGATAACCTAGCATGATCTCTACAATGTTTTTGGTATCTCTCAAACTTAAAATTAAGTAACATTGTAGTATATTTTCTTTTCGATATGTTCATTTCATGCTTGGTAACTTTATGAAAAACTATGAGATTTCAAAGAGGTTAAAACATCTTTACATTTTGAACTTAAACTCATATTTATACTTATGCTTTTCATGCTTTCAAAAGGATGTTTCTTATAATCTTCCGCTTGCTTACAACTCTTATCTTTTTATTTGAAATCTCTTATATATTATGCTTAAACTCTTTATCATTTCATATATTACAAAAGCTCGATCATGTTTTATAATTCCTAAGAAATGCTTCCTTACTACCCTCACCCCACCTTTTGATAATACCAAAAGGTGAAGATTTATTGAAGAAATCTAGAGGAGAAATCTAAAAGATTAAGGGGAGACTAATTTTTGTAATTTAGGGGGAGTAAAACATATATTGCATTTATGTAGGGAGAACATTAAGATAGGGGGAGTATGCACTATTCTCATGCTTATAATATATTATAGTTGCACTTTTATCTCGCTTATCATATTCTATAAACACCTTTGTTGATTTCTTGCTAAGAGGATTTGTTATTATCAAAAGGGGGAGATTGTTGGACATGTGTGTCCTTTCCCATTGTTTGAGAATAACAAATCCCATATTGTATTTGATCTTGCTTGTCGTGTGCTTATAGTGTGCAGGAACTATAGGTGCAATACTCCACTGGAAGAAAGTATCTTAGAACCAACAAACTGAACTAAAGCACTAACGCCAGCACTAGGGGTTAACGCAGGCGCTAGCACTACCGCCAGCGCTAGCGCTACAGCCTGGCGCTAGCTCAAGTTCGTGCACACCGCCACGCGACTGACGGTTTTGTAACCGCCTCTACACGAACACTACCGCAGACACTAGGAGCTACCGCAGGCGCTAGCGAGAAGTTCTATAAATTGGAGCTTTTTTCTCGTTTTGGACATCCATCCCAGAGAGATTGCTTGTGCCACAATTCTATTGTTGTTATGCTGCCGAAGATGGATCTCCCACAAAAATCTTAAGGAGAATTCTGGAAGAGGACTACGTCACGCTACATCCAAAGGATGATCGCTTCGACCTCGCTCATACTACAGCGATCCTTCATCTCCAACTTCAGAAGATTTCATATAGGGAGTTTTTATTATTGTTATCATTATTTTCATTCCATATATTTTTGTAACCAATTAGAGAATTCTCCTTGTGTTGGCGACTAGGTCCTTGTGCGGCTTAGGGGGTAATTGTCTGCGTGAGTTGGCGACTAGGTCTAGGAGATTAGATCTAGGGGGTGCTCGAGGCCATATCCGGGGAAGGATTGACTAGAGTGACTTGAGGCCATATCCGGGGAAGGATAGGATAAAGCCAACCGGTTTGTGGGGATACAAGTCGGTATCGAAAAGGAAAAGATATTTACTTTTATATGCCTCTGATTTCTAGCGATATTGAAATCAAATTTATGTAAACACTTTTTCATATAATACAATCATGTCTCTTTTTGTGTTTACTTGATTTCTTTCATTTGGCATTAATTTTACTATATTGGTTACAAAGCTTTCAATTCAAATCACTTTATCTAAATTGTTTATTTTAAATCTCTTTCATCATAAAACAATTTAGCACTTGTTTCTAAATTCTAAAATTGGAAATTACAATATTCTCTTCCTTTAGCTAAATTATTATTTTGCTCTCTTGTTAACTTTAAGACAATTTAGTCATTTTCACAAAATTATAAAAACAATTTATATTCCCTTATTAACCCCCCCCCCCCCTCTCTAAGGGCGCCTATCGATCCAACGGGAGGCACATAATCATCTTCCTTGGCCTCCTCTTCCTCTTCTTTGGAAGGTTCCTCTTCACCATTCTCCAAAGATGGTAGGTGATCATCCTTTTTGCCTGCGGAAAGTCTTTCTATACAAGGAACAAGTTCATCAAATTTCACATTAATTGATTCTTCAACTTTTCTAGTTCTTTTATTAAAAATTCTATAAGCTTTGCTATTTGAAGAATATCCAAGAAAAGTTCCTTCATCTCATTTTTCATCAAACTTTCCCAAGCTATCTTTAGTATTTAAAATGAAACATTTACAACCAAAAACTTTGAAGTAAGATACGTTATGCTTCTTTTGAAAATAAAGTTCATATAGTGTGTGAATAAGAGATGGGCGAAGCATAATTCTATTCAAAACATAACATGATGTATTTACAGCTTAGGCCCAAAAGGACTTAGGCAATTTATATTCACATAGCATAGTGCGTGCTAGTTCTTGAAGTGTCCTATTCTTTCTTTCTACAACACCATTTTGTTGTGGTGTGCGTGGTGTGGAGAACTCATGTTTACTACCTAACATATCACAAAAAGATGTAAACTTATCATTTTCAAATTCTCCTCCATGATCCGAGCGAATGCATTTAAATTTTAAATCACTTTCAATTTGAACACGAGTACATAATTTTGCAAATTCGCAAAACGCATCGGATTTGGAAGAGAGAAATAATGTCCAACAATATCTTGAAAAATCATCTATTAAAACATATGTATATAATCTACCACCAAGACTTGTGGTGCTAACGGGACGAAAAAGATCCATATGAATTAATTGCAAGGGTCTTGTAGTAGAAATGAAATTTGTTCTTTTGAAAGAGGATCTAGTAAATTTACCTTTTTGACATGGTGAACAAAGTGAAGGTAAAGTTCCGTTTAGCCTAGGCAATCCTCTAATTAAATCACTTTTGGCAAGTTTAACAATAAGCTTTGTGCTAGCATGTCCTAGTCGTCTATGCCAAAGTTCTAATTCATTATTTTAGTGATAAAGCATTTTATAGATGATTTAGAAAGATCATGAAAAGAAACTATATAAACATTATGTATTCTTGGTGCAGTTAGTAAAATATCTTTTGTAGTGGGATTGGATATTTTGCATAAATTAGTGGAAGATTCAAATAAAACATCTAATCCTTTATCGCATAATTGGCTAATAGAAATTAGATTGTGTTTTAGCACTTTAACAAAAAGAATATTAGATATCGTAAAAGAATCGTTACCAACTGACCACTTCCCATGATTCTTCCTTTCCGTTATCGCCAAACGTCACGATCCCTCCCTTCTTCTTTTCTAGGCTAAGGAACTTTGCTTTATTGCCCATCATGTGTTTGGAGCATCCAAAATCCAAGTACCAAACGTCTTCATTGTCCTTAGCCTTCCTGCACATCTAGAAAGAAGATGAGAGTAAAGATCCGGATACCCAAGTGGTACCACCCATAGAATAAGTGGAAGTCTTAGGTACCAAGATTTGCTTTAAAGTAGTTTGCTTCACTTTCCTGCAAGAACTAGACGTGTGACCTAACCTAAAATAGTTTGCACACGAAATAAATGGGGTTGAGACCCTTTTCTGGAATTTTTTCTTGCTGGAAGGAATCAGATTTACAGAAGAAAAAGATTTTGCAAAACAAAACTTTGGATTTTTGTATTAGGTGTCAGCGCCGGCGTTAGTGGCTAGGGTAGGGCGGTAGCCCTCACCTCGATATCTGAGCCTAAATTTTCCAGAACCAAAGCATTGGTTCCCTAAAATCATATCCAGAGATTTTTGGCCCATTCCAAAATTTTTAATGGCCATGGTGAGATCATGAACTTGTGCTTTAAGTGATGAATTTTCTTTCACAAGCATGTCACACCTATTTTCAAAACCTTTTTTTATTATTTTTCATTTGCAACAGAGAGGCTTCTAATTTTCTTTCTAATTCCCCCTTCTCTTTTGTAAGAGTTTTGGCATGGGAGAGGGCTTTAGAAAGAGAATCTTCAATATCTTTTGCCATTTTAGTGGAGTGATCACACTCTTGACAAGAAACCTTTCTCTTTTCTAAAACAATTAATTTTTTGGAAAGCTTTCGATTTTCTTTAATTTGAGATTCACTTTCACGATTCAATAATCTATTATCTTTCATATTTTTATCAAAAGCTTTGCAAGTTTCAAGAAATTCATTAAATAATTCATCATAAGTGGGAGGAGTTACCTCAGTGTCGCTATGAACACTGGTGCCATCGTTATCGTTTCCTTGTCCCATGAGGCACATGTTTGCATCCTCATCTTCGCTTGATGAAGACCCGCTTGATCCTTCGGAGGAGGAGGAGTCATCCCATGTTCTAGCTTTTAGCACCTTCCTCTTTTCCTTCCCTTTATGCCGCTTTTCCTTTTTCTCCTTCAAAAACTTTGGGCACTAGCTCCGAATATGCCCGGTCTTCCTGCAGTGATTGCATTCTGGTGGAGGCCTTTCTTCTTCATCATCGCTCTCCTTTTCCTTCTTTGAAGATGACCCTTTCCATCTTCCTTCCTTTTGGAAATATTTCCGGAAGGTGTTTCTCCTTTTCGGATTTCTCATGAACTTTCGGAAGTTCTTTACCGAAAGGCTTTCTTCATCTTTATCATTATCCTCTTGGCACTCCTTCTTTGATTTTAGTGCCAATGCCTTCTTCTTTGGCTCCTTGTTGTATTCATCGTGTTGGATCTTGAGTTCTACATCATGGGTTTTGAGATTCCCAATGAGGCTCTCAACTTGGAGCGTTCTTAGATTGTGCGACTCCGAGATAGTCGTAACCTTCAGATTGAATTTTGTAGGAAGGGAACGAAGAATCTTTCAGACCAATTCGTCGTTGGAGAAGGTCTTTCCAAGAGCTTTGGAGGCATTGATGATCTTGGTGAAGTGCGTGTACATGGCATCAACATCTTCAATTTCATCCATCCGAAACTTTTCATATTCCGACTCCAGTTGGAAAAGCTTTGAATCTTTAACCTGCGATGTACCTTCATGAGTAATTTCCAAATGATTTCAAATATCATATGCAACAGTACAAGCGGAAATTCTATAAAATTCATTTCTATATAACGCACAAAATAAAGCATTCATGGTCTTGGCGTTATTTTTGTATTTAAGTTTATCCCTATCATCCCACTTTTCCTTAGGTTTTTCTAATGTTACTTCTCCAACTACAATTGTAGGAGGAGAGTATTCCTCTTCTACCATATTCCAAACCTCAATATATAGGGTCATAAGAAAACATCTCATCATATTTTTCCAATAATTATAATCTGACCCAGTAAATAGTGGAGGTCTACTAATTCCCTGTCCCTCGGAAAAAGTGAGATCATAAGATGCAATTATTCCTGGTATTTAAACCATTTGGAATAACCTTGCTCTGATACCACTTGTTAGATCGATAGGCGCCCTTAGAGGGGGGTGAATAAGGGAATAAAATTCTTTTTATTATTTTAAGGAAATTACTAAAATGTATAGGAATATATGAGAGCAAAATTACAATTTAGCAAAAAGTACTTTGCAATAATAAAATTTACGTCAAATGAAAGAAATCAAGTAAACACAAATAGAGACATGATTGTATTATATAAAAAAAAAATTTACATAAATTTGATTTCAATAATGCTAGAAATCAGAGGCGTACAAATGAAAATATCTTTTTCTTTTCTACACCGACTTGTATCCCCACAAACCGGTTGACTTTAGCCTATCCTTCCCTAGATATGGCCTCAAGCCAATCTAGCCAATCCTAACTCCGGATATGGCCTTGAGCACCCCCTAGATCTAATCTCCTAGACCTAGTCTCCAACTCACGCGGCGAATTACCCCCTAAGCCGCGCAAGGACCTAGACGCCAACACAAGCCGATTTTACTCAAAAAATTCACAATAATGAAATAAAGTAAATAAAAAGAACTCCTTCTATGAGATTTATGAAGATTAGGATGAAGGATCGTTGTAGCATAAGCGAGGTTGAAGCGATCATTCTTCAGATGCAGTGTGATGGCTTCCTTCTCTAGAAATCTTCTTTGGCTTTGAGTGGGAGATGAACTTTCGGCAGAGTAACAACTCTGGAATTGTGGCACAAGTAATCTCTCTGGAACCTCTTACCAAAATGAGAGAAAAGCCATCAATTTATAAAACATGGATATAGCGCCTGCAGTAGATCCTAGCACCTGCGGTAGCGATCGTGTAGAAGCGGTTATGAAACCGTCGTGGCGTGGCATTGTACACAAACTTGAGCTAGAGCTAGGCGGTAGCGCTAGCGCTGGAGGAGCGCTAGCGCCAGTCGGTATCCCTAGCGCTGGCGGTATCTCTCCTTCAGAGAATTTGATTTGAAGTTGCTAGCTACCTGTCGAGTATTGCACTTATAGTTCCTGCACACTATAAACACACGACAAGCAAGATCAAATACAATATGGGATTTGTTATTCTCAAACAAAGGGATGTGACACGCATGTCCAACAATCCAGTATCCAGGTTGGGTCTCCAATGTGGTTATGGTGAAGAAAGGAGGAGGTAAGTGGAGAATGTGTGTTGACTTTTCTTTGCTTAATAAATAATGCCCCAAGGATTGCTACCCTTTGCCTCGAATCGACGAGCTGGTTGACTCAGCCATCGGTTTTTCTGTGATGTCTTTTTTAGATGCTTTTTCAGGTTACCACCAAATTCGCATGCCCCCCCCCCCCCCACATCAAGGATATCTCTTTCATCATGGGGGATGGGTGTTATTGCTATAAAATGATGCCCTTTGGGCTCAAGAACGCAGGAGCCACGTACCAGCGGATGATGGACTGGGTCTTCCGAGATCAAAGGGGTAGAAACCTGGAGGTCTATGTAGATGATCTCTTGGTGAAAAGTCAGAACCTTGGGTCTCACCTCCAGGACCTTCAAGAAACCTTCGGGATGTTGAGAAGATTCAAGATGAAGCTCAACCCCCAGAAGTGTGTCTTCGGGGCTAGCCGGGGAAAGTTCCTCGGCCACTTGCTCACCCCAGTAGGGGTGGAACCCAATCCAGACAAAGTCAGGGCCATCATGGAGTTGGGGTCCCCAAGGAATGCGAAGGAGGTTCAGCGGCTAACAGGGAAGATAGCCGGGCTCAGCAGTTTCCTCTCCAGGGCGAGAGAGAAGTGTGCACCCTTCTTCAAGGTGTTGCAGGGGAATCAAAAATTTGAATGGACCCCTGAGTGCGAGAGGGATTTTTAAGCGCTAAAAGAGCAATTGACCCAAGCTCCTTTGCTGCAAGGGTCGAGACAGGGAGAGGACTTATCCCTATACCTGGGGGTAGGACCTGAGACAGTGAGTTTAGTACTGGTCCGAGAAGAAGGCAAAAGGCAGCTCCCAATCTACAATGTTAGCCGAGTCCTAAGGAAGGCGAAGCTTCGGTACCCCATCCTGGAGAAGTTGGCTTTCGCCTTGGTGCTGTCGGCCAGGAAGCTCCGGCCCTATTTCCAAGCATATTTGATCAAGGTTGTGACCGACCACCCCCTTTGCAACATCATGGAAGGGGTAGGGCACTCGGGGAGATTGGCGAAGTGGTCGATAGAGTTGAGTGAATTTGATATTTCATATGTGCACCGGTTGTCAATAAAGGCCCAAGCGGTGGAGGCCTTTTTGGCGGATTACGTGACCGAAGTGGAAGAATCCGAGCTGCCCAGCTTGTTGGCTTGGAGGATGATAGTGGACGGGGCCTCGGGCAAGCATTCCTTCGTGGGAGGGGTGGTTTTGATAAGCCCCCAAGGGACGAGGATCAAGCCGGCCATCAATATTCATTTTGCTCTCACCAATAAATGGGCGGAGTACGAGGCAGTAGTGGCGGGCATGCGGCTGGCCCGGGAATTATGAGTGCAGGATATGGAGGTCTCGATGGACTCTATGGTGGTGGCTTACCAGGTTAGAGGGGAGTTCAAGGTGAAGGAGTCAACTCTCCAACAATACATGTAAAAGGTCAAGGGGCTCATAGTGCAGTTCCGGACCTTCTCAATCCATCACATGCCAAGGGAGGAGAGTGCCGCGGCGGACCTCCTGGCCAAGTTCGGCCCCAGGGAAGGGGGATGGTGTCGGACTTCTTATGGCCATCTATCGAGGAGGGAGAGCTAATGGAGGTGTACCAGCGGGCATCATGGATGGATCCCTTCATAACCTTCTTGACGTCGGGAAAGTTCCCCGAAGGGGATGTGGATAAGCGGTGCTTCAGGTATAAATCGGCTTATTACTCATTACATATAGGAGGGCTATACAGGAAAACACTCTCGGGGCTCCTAGCCCACTGTGTATCAGAGGAGGAGGTCCCGAGGGTCCTGGAGGAAATCCACTCGGGGGAGTGTGGCAGCCACTCCGGGAGCCGGACCCTGGAGGGGAGAGTGTTGAGGCAAGGCTATTTTTATCCTACCCTCAGTAAGGATGCGACGGAGTTGGCAAGGAAGTGCTCAAAGTGCCAAATGTTTGCCCCTCTCCATCTTCTGCCAGCCCAAAGGCTTCGGTCCATCACAGTACCCTGGCCATTTGCCATATGGGGTTTGGACCTTGTAGGTCCTTTCCCGCAAGCGCGCGGCCAGAGAAGGTTCTTATTGGTGATGATTGACTATTTCTCCAAGTGGCTGGAAGTGAAGTCTCTAGCCAAGGTAACATCCCAAGTAGTTAGAAATTTCATATGGGGGGAGATAATATGTAGGAATGGGCTCCCGCTAGCCATAGTTACAGACAATGGGCCGCAATTTGCTAGTGATGAGTTCGTCAGCTTGTGCACCCAGCTCGGTGTAGATCTTCGGTTTGCGTCAGTCCACCACCCGAGGAGCAATGGGCAGGTGGAGGCGGCAAACAAAATTATCGTGAACTTGCTAAAGAAGAAGGTCGAAAACCTCAGGGGTAACTGGGTAGAGCAGTTACCCTCGGTCGTCTGGGCCCTGAGGACCACTCTGAACATGGCTACAGGAGAGACTCCATTTAAGCTTTCCTACGGGTCCGAGGTTGTTCTTCTAGTAGAGTTTGAAGTGAAGTCCCCTAGGGTGGTCTCCGCGGGTGAGGGGATGAAGAATGGCTAATAGAAAATGGGGAAGAGCAAAGGCTATCGCTGGACCTAGTAGAAGAGCTTCGTGACTTAGCCACCATCCGGCAAGAAGAGGTCAAACGGCGGATGGCTCGGTACTCCGACAAACACATCCGAGTAAAACAGTTTGAGAAAGGAGATTTGGTGCTAAAGAAGGTCGGCGTGGCTGGGAGAGGAGCCGCAGTAGGAAAGCTCAATCCTAATTGGGAGGGGCCATATATTATAGACAAGGTGCTCAAGTTAGGAGGGTACCACCTCTGGATGTGGATGGGGTACTCCTCGGCCTGTCCAGGAACGGGGATGACCTGAAAAGATTCTATCCTTGAAAGTTTTTTGTAATTAACTTGTTAAATGTTCTATTCTCAATACATTGGTTTGGAAGTTTTTTCTAAGCAGGAGTTCCTATATTTTTAGTGCTGAAATGCCACAGATCGATCCCACTGACGGGCTCTCATAGATGGTGGGATAGGTTGATCTCTAGAGAGGCGGGCAAGGTGGAATGTTTTTGGTGCTGGAGTGCCCCAGATCAATTACGCTATCGGGCTCTCATAGACGGTGGGACAGGTTGATCTATGGAGAGGCTGGCAAGGTGGAATGTTTTTGGTGCTGGAGTGCCCCAGATCGATTCCGCTGTCGGGCTCTCATAGATGGTGGGACAGGTTGATCTCTAGAGAGGCTGGCAAGGGGGAAAGTTTTTGGTGCTAGAGTGCCCCTGATCGATTTCGCTGTTGGGCTCTCATAGACGGTGGGACAGGTTGATCTCTGGAGAGGCTGGCAATGTGGATAGGTTTTGGTGCTGGAGTGCCCCAGATCGATTCCGCTGTCGGGCTCTCTTAGATAGTGGGACAGGTTGATCTCTGGAGAGGCTAGCAATGGGGAAAGTTTTTGTTCCGAGAGTGCCCAAGATCGATTCCACTGACGGGCTCTCATAGACGATGGGACAGGTTGATCTCTGGAGAGGCTGGTAAGGTGGAAAGTTTTTGGTGCTGAAGTGCCCCAGATCGATTCCGCTATCGGGCTCCTCATATACGGTGGGATAGGTTGATCTCTAGAGAGGCTGGCAAGGTGGAAAGTTTTTGGTGCTGGAGTGCCCCAGATCGATTCCGCTGTCGGGCTCACATAGACGGTGGGACAGGTTGATCTCTGGAGATGCTGGAAAGGTGGAAAGTTTTTGGTGATGGAGTGCCCTGGATCGATTCTGCTGCCGGGCTCTCATAGATGGTGGGACAGGTTGATCTCTGGAGAGGCTGGCAAGGGGGAAAGTTTTTGGTGTTGGAGTGCCCCATATCGATTACGCTGTCGGGATCTCATAGATGGTGGGACAGGTTGATCTCTAGAGAGGCTGGCAAGGTGGAAAGTTTTTGGTGCTGGAGTGCCCCAGATCGATTCCGCTGCCGGGCTCTCATAGACGGTGGGACATGTTGATCTCTGGAGAGGCTGGCAATTGAGTTATTCATGTTAACGGTTTCAGTTCGCCAAACCTCTCAGGAGCTTGACAGGGTGAGCCATAGGGCTCGCTCGTGAGGAGTACAAAGCCGCCATTGATGTAAGACACCAAGTCCAAGGGTAACCGCTAGGCGGTTGGATACGATGGTTGCATGGCTCGTCAGGCCGGGTCCTAGCTCGCAAAAGACACCTGGAGGATCCATATGCAATGCTTGATACTAGCGAGTTGGGGGGTCCACCGGCACGGCGGATAATGAGCAATGTTGATCGCTCGAAATGGGCAGGCAAGCGAGGTAGGGTAATGTCAATCCCGCTCGCAAGAGTCCAGCTGGGCGAGCCAGAGGACGAAAGAGGGCCACACTTAGCGCAAGAAAACAGATGGTCCATCTAATGAAATTCCTAAGCAGGAGAGGCTACGTGAGCGCACTCTTAGGTAGGCGCGAGTTAAGGTGGTGAGACCAAAGGAAAAAGCTATGAAAGGTGCAAGCGCGGATAAAAGTAAGTGCACAAGCATATCATAAATATATTTACGCGAGCATAGAAAATTGTATTTGTGCGAGCAAGACAGAAAGACAATTACAAGATAGAAAAATATTTCACATTTTCTTTTCTCAAAAGTGTTACAACATAACGGCGAACTCACCGGGTGAAAACAAAAATTTTACATGGGAAATTTAAAAAGCTAATGCGGGTCGCTGGACGGCTCTTCCTCGCTCCAGTGGTCGATGGGCTCCGGGATCGGCGCGAATAGGTCCAGGATGACGTCTTCAATGTCGAGCTCCAGGGCATCCGGGGAAAGCAGACCGGCTCCCTTGAGGGTCTCGAAGATGAGGGTGGCCACGCCTATGGAATTCTTGCGGGTCGCCTCCTGTTCGCCGCGAGATGACCTGCGAGTCCCAGCTCGTAGAGGGGATGGAGGGAGCGCAACCCTGTCAGTTCACAGACGTGCGCTTTGAGGAACGCGGCCACTGCTTCCAGGTCCGCGTTCCGCGAGAGCAGCTGGCTCGCTGTCTCGGCATCCTGAAGAAGAAAAATGTGATTAGGCAAACTACCTATAGCGAGCAAGAGAGAAGTTGAGTGGAGAACTTACCATTCAGCCCTGAAGGCTGGAGAGGAGACCTTCTGAGATGTCCTCCCTCCCTTTGAGGCTTGCGATCTCCTCGATAGATGCCTTGAGCTCGCGCTGGAGCTCTTTGATTCCTTTTTCGCGGTGTGGTATCGCTGAGCCGTCATGTGGGACAGCTCCAAGGAGCGGAAATGGGCTTGCATGGATTCATTGGCGAGCAGACGGGAGCCCACGGCGCCGGAATTGGCGGCGTCCTCACGGCCATAAAGCCCGAAGGCGAGGGAGAACACCTCGCCTACCACCTTATCGCTCTCCACCCAGGAGGGGAGGAGCGACGAACAAGAGATCCTGTTGAGATCAGGATCCGACGCGAGCACCGGCTCGCCGAGGGCGTCAGGGAGTTTGGCACCCAGGCCAAAGTTTTTGTGGCTGATGGGCTTGGGCCCGCCAGGGGCACCCTTCGGCTTGCCGCCCTCCTGGGCAGCTTTTTGGCTCGCGGAGGGGAAGAGCGGAGTCTCTGACTCGCTCAGCTCCACGATTTCTTTTCCCCTTGTTTTGGAGGGGGTGTCTTTGTTCCTCTTCTTGGCGGGGGGCTTCGCGGCGAGCTAGCTCACGGGCAGCGTCCGCTTCTTGCCCAAAGATGAGCCAGGGGGTTCTCGGCAAGCATCGGCGGCCGCGACGGCAAGAGTGCTGGAGGAGAGGGTGGCGCTCCTCGCATGCGGGGGGGGGGGGGGGGGGGGGGGGGGGAGGGGGGAAGATCCCGCTCCCCTACAAAAGAAAAGAAAAAGTTAGCGGATAGAATGGGAAAAACATATGTAAGAGTTTGCGAGTGCGAGCCGAACCTCCCCCTTGCGGGACCAACAGCAGTGAGTCTGCCCTTTGTCGGAGGTGGACGACCTCGAAGTTCTTTGCATCCAGGTACTGGTAGAGCCTCGCGTCGTTGCCGCCGATTGAGGCAGGAGGATGGTAGGTTGCATCATCCATTTGGAGGGGGGAGAATGGGATGTTGACGAACGGACCTTTCACCAGGATGAACTTTTGGTGCCAGTAGTGGGCTTTGTTCACCGTCTCGCAGATGTTGACATGCTGGCTCGCAAAATGGGTCGTCCCGTCCTTATATGCGCGGAAGGAAAATACCTTGCGGAAAACGAGCAGTCTGAACTCGATCTTCTCCTCCCGCAAATAGCATGCGAACGCGACCATCACGGCGATCGCGTTCGGCGTCAGCTGGCTCAGCATAACGCCAGAGTATTTGAGTATCTGAAAAAAATTTCAGTAGAAGGTTAGCCTGCTCTCAGCGAGGCAAGCAAACCTTGTAAGGGTCGAGTAAATTACCTGGCGCACCTCGAGCCAGAGGGGGAGTCGCAACCCATTCTCAAAATGAGCAATGGGGATGGCAAGCTCGTCGGTGGATGGATGGTTGAGGGTGGCGGTGCTCGGCGGGAGGCGAGCGGTGTACCCCAAAGGGATGTAGTTGTCCACGACGGTGAGGAACTCATCATCAGTTACCGAGGCGTCGAAGAAGGTGTGGTCGTGGAAGGCCCCAGCGCACCAGGCTCACCCTTCTGATTCGCCCTTGACAACCATAGTTGTAGTTCTTGTGAGGCGAGAAAGGAGCGAGTGCGAGCTGAAGTTAGCGAGAGGGTCTGGAAGAGAGAAGAGAAGTTGGAGAACAGTTAATGTGGTAGTTAGAAAGTAAAAGATGATGGTTATTTATAGAAATGAAATGGGCGAGAAGGATACGAAGCGCCGGGGGTGCGGATAGCGGAATCACGCGGTGATTTCTCTCCACCCTTGGGTATTATCCACTCCAAGCGGGTTGGCGTCCTAGCAAAGTCCGCTGGCTCGCCGCCGCCGAGCCAAAACTGTAGAAAGGAAAAACAAGGGCCATGAAGGGTGAGGCGATGTCTCGCGAGCCAGACATATTTAAGCAAAAACTAGCAAGACGCGAGTATTAATAGCGTAGCGATAAAAAATCATACGAAGCAAGAAAGAAAGCCCGCGAGCGAGCGGGAATATCCTTATAACAATATTACCAATTGTTTATTACCCCCAGAGGCGGGGGAAATAGTGGCGAGAGAAAAGAAACAAAGAACAAGGAAATAAAACTAGTCAGTAATTATGCCATTTCTAGTAGTCGCGGCCTCGCACACCAGAGCGCGGCGGAATTCTCGTATAGTGGTACTCGCGGACCGACTGGACCTCGCGCTGCATCAGCCGCATGTAGTCCTCGATTCGCGCGAGGTGCACCCTTGGAGAGTTGACCTCACCACGAGCGATATGCTGCACTTCGACGAGGACGCAGGCGTTCGCATCCTCCATGGCGGCGAACCTCTCCTCGAAAGCGGCCTGATTCAGCCGGTCCTAATCGTATATGAAAGTATCTAGTTGCGGCCTAAATCACCTAGAGGGGGTGAATAGGTGGTTTCTATGTCTTTTTGCGGAATTAAAAACTATAAGAAATAAAGCGCACAGAAAACCAAAGAGCACAGTACACACAAGGATTTATAGTGGTTCCCCATACTTGGGTAGTCCACTTTGCACCTCACCTATCTAGCACAACCGGCTAGACTAGGCTACTTCACTATCTCAGATTATCAATAATCCAACAACTCAGAGTCAAACTCCTACAATCTCGGAGAACAAACTCTCCTACAAAAACTCGGAGCAAAACAACTCCTACGAAAACTTGGAGCAAAACAACTCCTACAGAAACTCGGAGCAAAACAACTCCTACAAAAACTCGGAGGAAAACCTCCTACAAGAATATGTAAAAGATTTTACAAAACTTTAGATTGAAAAACAATCTTCTTGAAATCTTCTGGAGACTTGACTTGATCAGATCTGAAAATGATAGTCTTCTTCCGTGAAAGAATAGAAAATCTGGATCTAGAGAGAGGAAGAAGTAACCTTTTTCTTGAATGCTTGATCTGAAACTTAGAGTTGACTGGATCAAAATGAGAATGAATCTTTTATTTGTGGTTATCTTGTCGACTGCTCTTGGCGATGAAGAATCACAAACCACTTTCTTGTTAGAGGAGAAGAACTTGCGTGAGAAATAATATCATCCAACAGAACAAGAGAAAGAAATTCTGTATATAATATTTGCACTCTTCACTTCCCTTTTCATGATTAACCTTGATTAAAAAATCAGAGGGAATATATATATTAACACCTCCTCTTCAATCGGATAAATAAAAATAAATAAGGAAGATTTTATTTCCAACGGCTATCTCAAAGAAATTAAGGAATTAAATCAATTCCAACGGCTATAATCAAGAAATAATTTAGGAATAATATTTTCCAATGGCTATCTCCAAATAATAAGGCAAATAATCTTCTAACAGCTGTCTGCATGATTTAAGGAAGAAATTACGTGAAGCATTAATGAGGATCTGATGGCAATTTGAATTTTGAAACAGCGCAAAGAAATCTGTCATCTGTTGAAATTTCGTCGAACGAAAGAGCGCTCGACGAAAGGCCAACGCTCTGCGTTCAACGAACTTCCACCTCTCTGCATTCGACGAAATGCCACTGCTCTACGTTCGACGAAATATCTTCAGCTAACGGCTAAACAGTAGTCGACGAAATATATATATATACAGCGGTCGGCGAAATATATATATAAACAGTGCTCGACGAAATCTTCAGCCAACAGCGCTCGACGAAATTTTGTGTTCGACGAATTATTTCAGTTAGCCGAACTGAGATCGACGAAATTTTCCCAATTCGTCGTACTAAAAATTCTTAAGCAAATTTTTCTTTCTTCCAATTTTAGCAGCAACTCTTCTAAGCTCTTCCTTTGTGTTTGAATATAAAGTACACCCCAATAGAGAGATTTCACATAAGTTAACACTTCGGTCTATACCATGAGGAATTACATAGTATAGTCCTGTGTTTAACAACTTATTGAAACCTGACATTGGTTTGCACTTAACCATTTAGAACCTGCAAACACATAACTGAAAAAAACATCAAATACAACTCAATTCAACTTAGTTCAAAGGAACACTTCTTCAAATCAAGGTAATTGTGGCTACAATACCCAACAATCTCCCCCTTTTTGAAGAAGTCAGAACCTATGTACTGAGTTGAATTGCACTTAGATAAATATATATCAAATAGATAAGGAGAGTTAAAAAACTTAGCTTTTTCAACTTTCTCTCCCTTTCAACTTTCTCTTTCAACTTTGCCAATTCTAATTTTGCCGATTCCTCCCAACTTCAACTTCTCTACCCCTTTCTGACTACTTCAGATAGGGAAAAAAAGCATGAGAGCTCAAAGCTCCCCGTCAGCAACTGCATAGGAGTACACATTTGGGAGTATATTTTTAATATATAGAATTAGCTCCCTGATGAGTAATTTATTTACTCATCTTTTAGTTTAGGTTTATTATGGTTTTTATATAAAATTATGTTATTTTTTGGGAATTTTATCATATAAATCCTTCCATTGTTATTTCATAAGCTAACTTAAGTTTGTTTTGTGTTTTCAGGTTTTCTGGGCTGTTTCGAGCAAAAAGTTAAAATTACACGCCCCAGGTCACGGGCGTGACCATGGGCGTGTAACCTACGAAATACTCCAGACCTGCTTCTGCCTCTCCGGGGACGCTCCGTGAAGTTTTCGCCAAGTACACGCCCCAGGTCACGGGCGTGACCAGGGGCGTGACCCAATGTCACGGCCACGACCCGCCACAAGCATCCGGAGCACGCCGCCACGTCAATTAAAATTACACGCCCTCGGTCACGGGCGTGACCAAGGGCGTGACATCCAGCACACGGGCGTGACTTTTCCCGCGCCAATTTCCCGCCGAAGCTTCCCGCCAGCAGCACTTAATTGAGATTACACGCCCTAGGTCACGGGCTTGACCTAGGGCGTGAAACGTCCGTAACGCTGGAATTGAAGCCAGACGGCGCCTTCTCCGCTCACAGCAAATCACGCCTCTTACACGCCCTTGGTCACGGGCGTGACCAAGGGCGTGTAACACCAAAAATTCAGCTATTTAAAGGGAGCTTTTCCAGATGTTTGGGGACGAAAGTTTTGGAGTTCTAGCCTATTTTCTTGCACTTATTTTAATCCTGTATGCCCTTTTCTTCTTACACTTTCATTTCAAAAGCTTGTAACTCTAAATTTTCTAGTTGTAATTTCTTTTGCTAAGTAATAAAATAGTTCTTTCCCTCTTACTTGTCTTCTTATTTTCATTATGCACTTCTTCCATTTCATCATTTCCTCCATCTCTATGAGTAGCTAAATTCTATTAGTACTCGGCCGAGATGATCCAAGGGAAATATAATTCTTGATCTAAACTTTAGCTTCTCTTTCTTCCGTAGAATAATCTTGATTTATTCTAGAACAATTTTTGGATTGAGATTATATTATCGATATATAATTCTCATCTTTGTTTTCGCAATCTTATAACCGAGAGGTTTTGATTCGAATCGATCATTTCAAGAATAAGAGAGTTGAATGCACCCCTCAAGCGAGGATGACATAATTCTCCCGGATTGGAGTCAAACTACGATAAGGCGAGTTTTAGATCTTGATTCTAGAACGAAAGTTCGTTGATCAACTAAACTCAGTTGAGTGTATCCTCGAGAGAGGTGCGTTCATAAATCAGGAACCTCCACGGTCAAGTATTTTCATGAGAGATTTAGAAGTTGTTCTTTTTTATATTTTATTTTCCCGAGGTGATTCAAGGTTGAGTACTAACCTTTAACTCATTAATTTAATTAAGATATTTCTCTTTCTCGCAACCAACCAACCACAAGTTTTATTCGATAAAATAATAGAGATTTTCTGAAGTAAGAGTATTCAACCACCCCGAGTCTAATACGACCTTGTTTTAACAACCTATACTACATTCGATATGGTACACTTTTGCCGTTATCGTTTGCAAGCATAGTTTTGTCCATCAAGTACTTTGGCGCCGTTGCCGGGGACTCGGTTAATATTTCGAAAACCGAAATATCTATTAATTTTATCTTTTTCTTTTTCTTAATTTTAAGGTGCAACTAAATTCCTGGAAAGGACGCTTTGGGTTTGAATTCCCATCATAGCCTCTAGTACCTTGCAAACCCTTCACCGGGTAGATCTTGGGAAGTCCAGGACTATTTTTAAATCACCTAATAAAAAAAAATCTAAAAAAATATAATTAAATAAAAATAAATTTATTTATCTAAAATCTTATTTTTCCCTTTTTCTTTTTCCATTTATTTTCTTTTCTTTTGGTTTATGACCCGAGGAAACTCTTCAATTGATTTTGAATTTGGTTTTGATCCGGAAATCGAGCGCACCTTGCGGCGACGTCTCCGATTTAGTGATCTACCAATAATTCGCGAAGAGTCAGTCGGAGAGACTAACGAAGATATAATGGGTGACCCCGACCATAATGAGGCTCCGCTACGGACTATGTCCTATTATGCGAGGCCAAATTGGGAGGGAACACAATCAAGTATTATTCGCCCGGCAGTGGCAAATAATAATTTTGAAATCAAAACGAGTATCATTCAAATGGTACAACAAACCGTCATCTTTGACGGGTTACCAGATGAAGATCCAAATTTACATTTATTGAATTTTTTGGAAATTTGCGACACGTTTAAAATTAATGGCATCACCGATGACGTCATTCGTTTGCGTTTATTTCCATTTTCTTTGCGGACTAAGGCCAAGCAATGGTTGGGATCTCTTCCTAGAGGTTCCATCACTACATGGGCCGAAATGACGGAGAAATTTTTAACTAAATATTTTCCTCCGGCGAAATCTGCTAAATTACGTACGGACATTCTCTCGTTTACGCAAATAGACTCGGAGTCTCTCTATGACACATGGGAGCGCTTCAAGGAATTATTGCAGAGATGTCCTCACCACGCCCTGCCTTTATGGCAACAAGTTCAAACATTCTACAATGGTTTGAATCTCCAAACGAGGTAAATGATTGATGCAGCAGCTGGGGGAACTCTAAATAACAAAACCCCAGATGCCGCTCAAGAGCTTTTTGAGGAGATGGCCATGAATGCTTGTCAGTGGAATGCGCCACGGTCGCGTCCTAACAAACCGACCGGACTCTTTGAAGTCGAGGCCACACCGAATTTAGCACATCAAGTAGAATGGATTACTAAGCAAATGGAGGAGATGTCTGCTTTCTCCACCATTAACGGGGCTAATAATAATTATTATTATATTAATAATTATAATCAAGAACAAGTAGATTACATGGGGAACTCCTATCGTCCTCCTTATAACCCAAATAATAATATTCCTAATAGCTATAATCTGGGTTTAAGGAACCACCCAAATTTTTCATGGAGCAACCCCAATAATGCTCAACGCCCCCCACAATTGAATCCCCCCGGATTCGCTCCACCACAACCACCAAAGTCCCCTTCACTTGAAGAGGTCTTCACCAAATACGTTGCCACTACTGACTCCAATATCCAGAACCTTTCCGGATCTATTAAAAGTCTAGAAAATCAAATTGGACAGCTCGCCAAGATGTTCTCCGAACGCCAGCAGGGAGCTCTACCGGGGAATACTGAGCCCAAACCACGGGAGAGCGCCAACGCAATTACCCTCCGTAGCGGAAAGGAGGTAACTTCTTCAAAATTGGTCGAGACAGAGGTAAACGTTTCGACTTCATCTCCGCAAGTTATTTCTTCTCCTACTCTACCTTCTTCTACTTTAGCTCCACGTGTTCTTAAAAATCCTTCTATTCCTTATCCTTCACAATTTAAAGATGAACGCAATGAGGAGCAATATAAAAAATTTACTGAAATTTTTAAACAAATTCAAATAAACGTGCCATTTTTCGAAGAAATCGCCCAAATTCCCAAATACGCAGAATATCCAAAAGATCTACTTTCCAATAAAAATAAACTTGAAAATTTTTCGCGTATATCTTTAAATGCTGAATGCTCGGCAATTTTATTAAATAAATTACCGCAAAAATTAAACAATCCGGGACGGTTTTCCATCCCGTGCTTGTTCGGTAATTTCTTAATAAAACACGCCTTGGCAGATTTGGGCGCTAGTATAAATTTGATGCCATTTTCATTATTTAAAAAGCTTGGTTTGGGCACTCCAAGCCCAACCAATATTAGCATCCAACTAGCGGACAGATCTATTAAATACCCGATAGGGGTGATTGAGGACGTGCTTGTCAAGGTTGACAAATTTATCTTCCCGGTAGATTTTGTCATCTTAGACATTGAGGAAGACGCCGAAGTCCCAATTATACTCGGACGTCCTTTCCCCGCCACCTCTCGGGCAATCATTGATGTTAGTAATGGCAAACTTCTCCTACGAGTTGGGGATGAAGAAGTAACTTTTAGCATTAACAACTCTATGAGAAATTCGTTTTCTAATGACGACTCTTGCTTCACTTTAGAATCAAATTTTGAAGAAGAAATAACGTCATTTTCTGAATTAATTTCACCCTTATTTGAAAATCCGGAAATTGAAAACTTATTTTGTCTAAAAGAAATAACTCGGCCGCTCAAATTTGAAGAAGTAAAATTAAATATTTCTAAAATAAAAACATCTTACGAGGAGCCACCGAGTTTGAAATTGAAACAACTGCCGGAACATTTAAGATATGTTTTTTTAGAAAAAAAATTCAAAATTGTCTGTGATTATATCTTCCGCGCTTAACGATTCGGAGATTTCCGAATTAATAAAAATATTAAATAATCACCGCCATGCAATTGCATGGCAAATTTCTGACATCAAGGGGATTAACCCCTCTTTTTGCACGCACAAAATTAATTTAGAAAATAATTCTCGCAGTACTATTCAACCTCAACGACGGCTTAATCCAAATATGAAGGACGTCGTTAAGGCCGAAATAATAAAATTATTAGATGCGAGAATTATTTACCCAATCTCTGATAGCACTTGGGTTAGCCCAGTGCAAGTCGTGCCTAAAAAGGGTGGAATAACGGTAGTCACAAATGAAAATAATGAGTTGATCCCGACCCGTACTGTTACGGGTTGGCGAGTATGCATCGATTATAGAAAATTAAATGATGCTACCCGCAAAGATCACTTTCCGTTACCCTTTATTGACCAAATTTTAGAACGATTATCCGGTCACTCACACTACTGTTTTCTCGATGGTTTTTCGGGATATTTTCAAATCCCAATTGCGCCCGAAGACCAAGAGAAAACCACATTCACCTGTCCGTTCGGCACCTTCGCATATCGAAGAATGTCGTTTGGTCTTTGCAACGCGCCGGCTACATTTCAACGATGTATGCTGGCAATTTTTAATGAACTTGTAGAAGACGTCATGGAAATTTTCATGGACGATTTTTCTGTTTTTGGCGATTCATTTAAAAATTGTTTAAATTATCTTGATCGTGTTCTTCAACGCTGCGAAGACACGAATTTGGCACTCACCTGGGAGAAGTGCCACTTTATGATCCAAGAGGGATTAGTCCTTGGGCATAAAATTTCTAATAAGAGGATCGAGGTCGATAGGGCCAATATCGAGGTCATAGAAAAACTTCCCCCTCCTACCAATATAAAATCTATTAGAAGTTTTCTAGGACATGCGGGTTTTTATAGACAGTTTATAAAAGATTTCTCAAAAATTTCGAAACCGCTAACTCATCTCTTGGAAAAAAAAATCCGCGTTTAATTTCGATGACGAGTGTTTGAAAGCGTTTAATAAAATCAAAAATGAACTAATAAATTCCCCTATTTTAATCGCGCCAAATTGGTCTCTTCCGTTTGAAATCATGTGCGATGCGAGCGATTTTGCTGTAGGTGCAGTTTTAGGCCAACGGGTGAATAAACATTTTCACCCAATCTATTACGCAAGCAAAACGCTAACATCCGCACAAGCGAATTATACAACAACGGAGAAAGAATTTTTGGCAATAATTTTTGCGTTTGACAAATTTAGATCATATTTAATGCTTTCAAAAGTTATTGTTTTTACAGATCACTCCGCTCTCCGGTATTTACTACAAAAAGGAGATGCAAAGCCTCGACTGCTAAGGTGGATCCTCCTACTACAAGAATTCGATTTGGAGATCCAAGACAAAAGGGGAGCGGAGAATGTTGCGGCCGACCACCTCTCACGGTTGGAGAATTCGGCGGCAGGAGCACTAGTGGAGGCCGAAATTGACGACAAATTCCCTGAAGAGCGCCTCCTCGCCATCGTAAAGGTAACAACTTCTTCCACCCCTTGGTACGCAGATTTGGCCAATTATTTGGTGGGCCGGGTCCTACCGAAAGATTTTTCAAGTCAGCAAAAGAAGAAATTCTTTTCAGATTTGAAAAATTATTTTTGGGAGGACCCCTTTTTATTTCGTGTCTGCGCGGACCAAGTGGTAAGAAGGTGTATTGCGAGCGAGGAAGGCATCAAAATTTTACGGCACTTCCACGAGGGACCAACCGGTGGTCACTATCAAGCGAACCGGACCGCAAGGAAGGTAGTAGAGGCGGGCTTCTATTGGCCCTCCTTATTCAAAGACGCTCACAATTTTGTGAGAAATTGCGATCGGTGCCAACGATCAGGTAACATTAGTAACCGGGACGAAATGCCCCAAAATATCTTTCTAGAATGCGAAATTTTTGATTTGTGGGGAATTGATTTCGTAGGTCCTTTACCCTCTTCCAGTAATAATAAATATATTCTTGTTGCGGTCGATTACGTGTCTAGGTGGGCGGAAGCGCAAGCTTTTCCCACCAACGACGCGAGAGTCGTCGTACAATTTTTAAAAAAATTATTTTCACGATTTGGCACACCCCGAGCACTAATTAGTGATCGGGGCACACATTTTTGTAACAACCAACTTGCTAAAAGTTTAGCAAAATATGGAGTTACACACAAGCTATCTACCGCCTACCACCCACAAGCAAATGGCCAAGTGGAGGTGGTGAATTGCGAAATTAAGAGAATTTTAGAAAAAACCATTTCCGTTAATAGAAAGGATTGGGCTTTAAAATTAGACGACGCACTCTGGGCCTATCGGACAGCCTACAAAACTGCCATTGGATGTACGCCGTACCGGTTAGTCTATGGTAAAGCTTGTCATTTGCCGGTAGAATTAGAACATCGCGCTTTTTGGGCGCTAAAATTTTTAAATTTGAATTTAGATTTAGCCTCCGAATAAAGAAAACTACAACTAAATGAACTAGAAGAATGGCGCGCGAACGCCTATGAAAATATTAAATTTTATAAGCAGCGAACTAAATTCTATCATGATAAAGAAATTAAACATCCAAAAACTTTTTCACCGGGAGATTTTGTTCTACTGTTTAACTCTAGACTTAGGCTTTTTCCGGGGAAATTAAGAACCCGATGGTCCGGTCCCCTCAGAGTAAAAGAAGTTTGGCTGTACGGGACCGTGCTTATAGAGCACCCGGAAAAAGGATCTTTTAAGGTTAACGGACAACGTTTGAAATTATACCACCCCGGCGACCCAGCGATCGGAAATATCGAAACAATGCATTTAACAAATATTTAAGAAAACGCCACTTAGTCAAGCTACGCGACGGTAAACAAAGCGCTCTTGGGAGGCAACCCAATGTTAACCTCTTTATTTTTGTCCTTCTTTTCTTGTTTGTTTTTCTAATTTAACTCTGCAGGTGTTTGACCGGCAACCCCGACTACATTCAGGGAAGTCCTCTTTACACTTTAGTAATTTATCATGATTTTTCTTTAATGTCATGTTTTTTTAGTTTTATCTTTCATACTTAGTTTTAAACATTGGGGACAATGTTTAATTTTAAGTATGGGGGTGTAACATAGCTTTCTTTGTAGTTTTACTTGAAAAATAAAAAAATAAAAAAAAAATTATAAAAAAAACTGAAATTAAATTTCTTGGAAAGGACGCTTTGGGCTTGAATTCCCATCATAGCCTCTAGTACCTTGCAAACCCTTCACCGGGCAGATCTTGGGAAGTCCAAGAACAAAAAAATCTATTAGAAAATGTTCTTTTTATTCATCAAAACTCCCACTTGCTAAATTGTAAGTTCTAAGTAGACTATTTTTCATATGGACTAAAAAATAGTTTTGTGCTAGAATAGTTTTTGAAACTTTAGAGTAAAATTGTTGACTCATGTAGTGCTCCTAGTAGTATGCTTGTCTTTGAGTAGTTTTGGTGTAAAATTAAATTCTTGGCATAGATCTAAAATTATGTTTAATTAATTTGCGTCGTAAAAATTTATTTTACTTTTAAATTCGAATCCGGTCTTATCCCAAAAGTAGTTTAGGTGAGTGTGTAGAAGATTGTTAGAAAGCTATTACTCTAATTGAACAAAAGGGTGTCCTTTCTCGATGTCTAGAACTTGCCCCAAGCTATTTTCGAAACATGTGCGCTTTAGACAAATTAACTTTACGGAAATGATTTAGGCCTTTCTTTGGATAGTTTGAGCCTTTGCACCCAACCTAGATTTACCACCATTGTTCACACAAATTTGAGCCTTACACCTTTATTTGATCCACCCTCATCATTTCGGCACCAAAGCTAAAAAGCCCAAAACCCAAATGAACACTTTGAAATTTTGAGCTAAATTGAAAAAAAAAAATTGGGTACGATTCTATGAAAAAATTATGGGTATCAATTCAAAAAAAATGTGTTTAAATCTCAAAAAGCAATAATCTCATAATGATATGCGGCCTAGGTATGTACATGCATACTTGGAATGATCCCAATTATGAAGATTCATGATTTAAATAAAAGAGTATGAGAGTGTTTCCCCTTTGAAAAAATGCGAGTATGGGGGTAAAGCTTCATTATTTTGTGGTGGCAATCATTTTCTTTTAGCTCAAAAATTTTGTTTAAGTGGAATGCGCCTTCATGTTTATCATTGTTACCTCACCCTTAAACCCAAGCCTTAAAATGTACCCTATTTAAGTCCTAAAGATCCATAGAGTCGATTTAGTTCGAAGTGTAGTGGAGAAAGTGCAAACGGGCAAGCCTATGGTCGTCGACATTGATGAATTTCTTTTGAGGCCACCCCGAACGTCTACATCTAGCAATTTAAATCTCAGCAATCACGCTATTTTCTCCCTTCACATAACTTTTTGATTGACCGTCGACTCATTTTTAAAGTAATAAATAAATAATTATAACGCATTTTTGAAGTATTTCATAAATTAGCATTTATGCCAAGAACATCTTTTTACTAAAATATCTACACATGCTAGCATAATACTTCGCATTTTACTCTCTAGTCTTCATAATTCTATCTTGCATTAATTTTTCTTACCCTTGTGAAAAATGGATTGCTCGGGACGAGCAATGAGCAAGTATGGGGGTATTTGATGAGTAATTTATTTACTCATCTTTTAGTTTAGGTTTATTATGTTTTTTAATATAAAATTATGTTATTTTTTAGGAATTTTATCATATAAATCCTTCCATTGTTATTTCATAAGCTAACTTAAGTTTGTTTTGTGTTTTCAGGTTTACTGGGCTATTTCGAACAAAAAGTTAAAATTACACGCCCCAGGTCACGGGCGTGACCATGGGCGTGTAACCTACGAAATACTCCAGACCTGCTTCTGCCACTCCGGGGATGCTCCGTGAAGTTTTTGCCAAGTACACGCCCCAGGTCACGGGCGTGACCAAGGGCATGACCCAATGTCACGGCCATGACCCGCCACAAGCATCCGGAGCACGCCGCCATGTCAATTAAAATTACACGCCCTCGGTCACGGGCGTGACCAAGGGCGTGACATCCAGCACACGGGCGTGACTTTTCCCGCGCCAATTTCCCGCCGAAGCTTCCCAGCAGCAGCACTTAATTGAGATTACACGCCCTAGGTCACGGGCGTGACCTAGGGTGTGACACGTCCGTAATGCCTGCATTGAAGCCAGACGAAGCCTTTTCCGCTCACAGCAAATCACGCCCCTTACACGCCCTTGGTCACGGGCGTGACAAAGGGCGTGTAACACCAAAAATTCAGCTATTTAAAGGGAGCTTTTCCAGATGTTTGGGGACGAAAGTTTTGGAGTTCTAGCCTATTTTCTTGCACTGATTTTAATCTTGTATGCCCTTTTCTTCTTACACTTTCATTTCAAAAGCTTGTAACTCTAAATTTTCTAGTTGTAATTTCTTTTGCTAAGTAATAAAATAGTTGTTTCCCTCTTACTTGTCTTCTTATTTTCATTATGCACTTCTTCCATTTCATCAATTCCTCCATCTCTATGAGTAGCTAAATTCTATTAGTACTCGGCCGAGATGATCCAAGGGAAATATAATTCTTGATCTAAACTTTAGCTTCTCTTTCTTCCGTAGAATAATCTTGATTTATTCTTGAACTATTTTTGGATTGAGATTATATTATCGATATATAATTCTCATCTTTGTTTTCGCAATCTTATAACCGAGAGGTTTCGATTCGAATCGATCATTTCAAGAATAAGAGAGTTGAATGCTCCCCTCAAGCGAGGATGACATAATTCTCCCGGATTGGAGTCAAACTACGATAAGGCAAGTTTTAGATCTTGATTCTAGAACGAAAGTTCGTTGATCAACTAAACTCAGTTGAGCGTATGCTCGAGAGAGGTGCGTTCATAAATCATGAACCTCCACGGTCAAGTATTTTCATGAGAGATTTAGAAGTTGTTCTTTTTTATATTTTATTTTCCCGAGGTGATTCAAGGTTGAGTACTAACCTTTAACTCATTAATTTAATTAAGCTATTTCTCTTTCTCGCAACCAACCAACCACAAGTTTTATTCGATAAAATAATAGATATTTTCCGAAGTAAGAGTATTCAACCGCCCCGAGTCTAATACGACCTTGTTTTAACAACCTACACTAGATTCGATACGGTACACTTGCCGTTATCGTTTGCAAGCATAGTTTTGTCCATCACTCCCCCTCAATCTTTTCTCCCCCTTAGTCTTATCTCCCCCTTGGAAGTTCAGTGCCTGGACTGATTTCCTAAGCTTTTCAGCAACCTTACTATATACTTCTATGTTCTGGTCATGAACCATGAACATCCACTATCCAAATGCCTGATTAGAGCTTTGGTTGGCCTTTGGACATACCTGCAAACACAGATTAATTTCCCTTAGGAATCGAGAAGGATTTGGGTCCTAGGTTCCTGGTTATATCAACACCACTCGGAGTGTTAACATTGCAAGGGGTCATTCTTACATTGTTAACCCGTGGAGTCTTATAATTTCTGGGGTTAAACCAACAATCTATGGCGAAGTGACCAATCTTGCCACAACACCAACAATCAAATCGATTGTATATTCTCTTGTTCTCCTGTTTTATCTTTTGAATGGGGAGTTTAACAGGAGCAACCTTCTTAGAAGTAGAAGCCTCGTGGTTGCAACACACACATGACTCCTTTTCAAGAGATTTAACAACAATAGATTGGATCTTTGGTGCTTTCTTAGCAACTGATCGATGTACAAATGAACCATGATCCTTGAGGATTACTTCTTCATAAAGTGCCTTGAAAGCAGTTATTTCGAGGCTCCGGGGACGGCTCCATCCTTGGTTCCTCTTACTTGACTCAACATAAGTTGGTCTTGTACAGTGACCATAGGATGAATCAAAGTCAAAAGGGTTTGTAGGAAAAACCTCCTTTCTAAATGAAGGTTGACTTTGATCAGCCTTTCCTTTTCCTTTCACAGCTCTCTTCTTAGCGGCCTTACTACTTTCAGCCTCATGACCAAGGCCACTAACCTTCGCAGGAGCAGAAAATCTTTCAATGATTGGAAGAATAGTTTTTGGTTTGGAGAAGCTTTCAACTATCTTCCTTTCCACCACTAACTTTTCTTCTAATTCATTTATGAATTTCTCCTTAAGATTTAATAACTCAGTGGAGCTTTTAAGTTCATCTTTCAAGATTTGGACTTCTTCTTTGATAGGAGTTAATTTTTCAATTTTCTCCCTCAAATCTGATTCCACCATCTTGAGAGATGCAATCTCTTTTGCTTGAGATTTGACTACCTTGCGACATTTGTCAAATCCTTCCAAAACGGCTTTATACCGAGTCACTAATTCTGAATCTTCCTCTGAAGAATAGCCTTCATTCGCATTGGAGTCAGTTTCAGATGCAGAATGAGGAGTGTGCGAATTTACCTTCCCTTTGTATGAGGAGACGCTTCCTTCCTCATCTGAATGTTCCATAAGCCCAAAATAGGCTTCTTCATCTGAGCTTGACTTCCCTGAGTCACTATCACTAAGACTCTTAGTCTTCTTTGCTAAGAAGCTCTTTTCTTCTTTCCTTTTTCCTTTGAAGGATTTCTTCTCTTTCTTCTTTTTTATGGACATTCCGTACTTATGTGTCCTGGCTTATTACAGCAATAACAAATGATATCAGTCGAAACATGTTTATTTGGTTTGGCTTTATACCTGTCGTTGTTGCGTTCTTTCTTGTGATGGTCATCGGCATGTCTTGATCTTCTATGATCTGATGAGGAGGATTGACCTTTCCTTTGCTTCCTTCTTCTGAGCAATTTCTTGAATTTCTTGGAGAGTGAGGAGAACTCTCCATCAGACATATCAGAGCTTGAGGGGCAAGCATCTGATTCATCATTTTCATCTGAGGATTGTCTCCTAACAGGTGATGTAGCTTTATATCTTCTTGACCCTTCGGCTCTGAATGCTACAGACTTCTCTCTTCCAAAAGTCGAGCATCCTCCTTCTTCTTCTTCTTCTTCTGCCTTTCTGATGCTCAGCTTGAGCTCATGTGATAGAAGCTTTCCGAACAGAATCTGTGGCTCCATCATAGCCAACTTTCCGAATTCCCGGATAGCAATTGCCATGGTATCCCATTCTTTCGTCAGGGATCTCAAGAACTTGTCATTTAGTTCTCCGACGGTGAATTCCCGATCATAATTTCTAAGACTGTTTACGATCTTGAAGAACTTTTCATAAGTGTCTGAGATGGAGTCTCTCAGATCTTGCTTAAATGCTTCATATTCTTGATTCAGCAAAGATCATTGATCATCTCGCACTTCTTTTGTACCTTCCATGAGAACCACTAGGGAATCCCACATTTCTTTTGCAGATTTGCAGTGTATCAGATTTTGCAACATAGAATCATCCACTGCGTCGACAATGATGATCTTGGCCTTTTTATCCAAAGAGACGAGAGCAATCACATCCTTGGTCAATTCCAGCATTTTCTTGGCTATTTGAATATTAGTATTAATTGAAGAAGGTTTCATGGGGACATGAGGGCCTTCTTCCACAATCTGAAAGATTCTTGGATCGGTGGCTTCCATGTAGAACTTCACTCTTTCCCTCCACATGGGGAAGTTCTCTTTATTGCAGACTGGCAACATGATAGAATCCTTGGATTTATCCATTCCGGACATACTGTCTCTTGCAAACTAGATTTAGAGATCTTGTTCAAGGTACTAGCCATTTAATGAACAACCTCCCTCTGATACCAATTGAAAGTATCTAGTTGCGGCCTAAATCACCTAGAGGGGGGTGAATAGGTGGTTTCTATGTCTTTTTGCGGAATTAAAAACTATAAGAAATAAAGCGCACAGAAAACCAAAGAGCACAGTACACACAAGGATTTATAGTGGTTCCCCGTACTTGGGTAGTCCACTTTGCACCTCACCTATCTAGCACAACCGGCTAGACTAGGCTACTTCACTATCTCAGATTATCAATAATCCTACAACTCGGAGTCAAACTCCTACAATCTCGGAGAACAAACTCTCCTACAAAAACTCGGAGCAAAACAACTCCTACGAAAACTCGAAGCAAAACAACTCCTACAAAAACTCGGAGCAAAACAACTCCTACAAAAACTCGGAGGAAAACCTCCTACAAGAATATGTAAAAGATTTTTACAAAACTTTAGATTGAAAAACAATCTTCTTGAAATCTTCTGGAGACTTGACTTGATCGGATCTGAAAATGATAGAACTTCTTCTTCCTTGAAAGAATAGAAAATCTGGATCTAGAGAGAGGAAGAAGAAACCTTTTCTTGAATGCTTGATCTGAAACTTAGAGTCGACTGGATCAAAATGAGAATGAATCTTTTATTTGTGTTGATCTTGTTGACTGCTCTTGGCGATGAAGAATCGCAAACCACTTTCTTGTTGGAGGTTTAACTTGCGTGAGAAATAATATCATCCAACAGAACAAGAGAAAGAAATTCTGTATATAATATTTGCACTCTTCACTTCCCTTTTCACGATTAACCTTGATTAAAAAATCAAAGGGAATATATATATTGACAGCTCCTCTTCAATCGGATAAATAAAATAAATAAGGAAGATTTTATTTCCAATGGCTATCTCAAAGAAATTAAGGAATAAAATCAATTCCAACGGCTATAATCAAGAAATAATTTAAGAATAATATTTTCCAATGGCTATCTCCAAATAATATGGCAAATAATCTTCTAACGGCTGTCTGCATGATTTAAGGAAGAAATTACGTGAAGCATTAATGAGGATCTAATGGCAATTTGAATTTTGAAACAGCGCAAAGAAATCTGTCGTCTGTTGAAATTTCGTCGAACGGAAGAGCGCTCGACGAAAGGCCAATGCTCTGCGTTCGACGAACCTCCACCTCTCTGCGTTCAACGAAATGCCACTGCTCTACGTTTGACGAAATATCTTTAGCTAACGGCTAAACAGCGGTCGACGAAATAAATATATACAGCGGTCGGCAAAATATATATATAAACAGCGCTCGACGAAATCTTCAGCCAACAGCGCTCGACGAAATTTTGTGTTCGACGAATTATTTCAGTTAGCCGAACTGAGATCGACAAAATTTTCCCAATTCGTCGAACTAAAAATTCTTAAGCAAAATTTTCTTTCTTCCAATTTTAGCAGCAACTCTTCTAAGCTCTTCCTTTGTGTTTGAATATAAAGTACACCCCAATAGAGAGATTTCACATAAGTTAACACTTTGGTCTATACCATGAGAAATTACATAGTATAGTCCTGTGTTTAACAACTTATTGAAACTTGACATTGGTTTGCACTTAACCATTTAGAACCTGCAAACACATAACTGAAAATAACATCAAATACAACTCAATTCAACTTAGTTCAACTTAGCTACAACACCCAACAATATATCTCTCGCAGCATCATAGTGTGTTTCTGGAATATCTTAGCGACTCTCCTCTTCATCTGCTCCGGGTCACCTGGGTCCCCCAGGAAATCTGCGACCTGGCTCGGCGAGGGAGGGGGCGACATCTCCACCTCCCCATGCTCTGACTCGGTAGTCGGGGTTGGAATACGCCTGCGAACAAAAGAAAGTCAGCATAAGAGTTAACGAGAGGGATAAGTGGCGAAGATTGTTTAACCTGGCGAAATGAGAATGATATGGGTTCGCGGGCGAGAGGAACTGGGCTGGCCTTTGAAAGCTTCAGTGAAGGCCGGGGTATGATATTTCCCTAAGCCGGGGCAGTGCGACGTCTCTCCTGCGACCAGGGGCTCGATGAGCAGCGAGCCGCCTGGGCTCCGTTGGCCCAGAATACCGAACACTGGAGTGATGATGTTCTAGTTCGGCGGGCGGGGCGAGCCCTCCAGAATGGGGACTCATAGCTACAGAGTCGGTGGGTGAGATCCTGTAGAAAGGAATCAAGCGGGTCAGCGATCAAGGAAGAGCGAGAGAAGAAAAGATGAATGGCTTACCAGGATGCGAGGGTGAGGCTCACAGGTCAGTGGTCCTCACATCAAGGGGGATCAGTCCTGCCGGGGGATGGGGGCGAGACCCCGTTGGAGATGGCCGGATAAGATTCTTTTCCGCGGGAGGGTCCTGCGAGCAAGGAAATAGAGTTAAGCAAATACTATAGGGAATATCAAATCCTTTTTAAACAGAACCTGCGAGGCGAGCCCGTGGTGGGGAGAGGGAGACAGCGGAGATGACTCATCCTCCCCAGACGTTCGTCGGATGGTCTTAGCCCTCTTAACCTGAGGAGGGGGCGGGGCCGGCTGTGGAGAGATCCAGGGTGCGAGCTCGGCAGCTTTAGCCTTCTGGATGGTTTGTGAGGCCTTGAGGCGAGCAGGTATCTCCTCCTTCTTAGGCATCTCACAAGGAACAGTGGCGAGCGGGGAAAGGAATAAGGAGGGAAGAAAAAGTTCATGCACCGATCAGAAGGAAGGGTATTTATAGCAGTGGGTATGGGTCCCACCAAAAGATTCTCACTACGTCACCAAGGGGCCGGCGAACACCAGGGGTTGGATGTTTCTTCGCGAGCCTAAAATAGCCTCACGAAGAGCGGGGATTGTGTACAACCCAGGTGTCCGCCAGGGGTGAACAATGGCGATAGGATCTTCAGGCAAAAGGAGTAAAAAGGTTAGCAGGACAGAGCACCGGGTGAGCCAGGCTCTCGTCGTCGCTTGTAGGACGGCGAGCGGGCCAGGGGCCTTGTCGATCGCTCGCAGGGATGCGAGCGAACTGAGCCACGCGGCTCACGAGAGAGTCTCTAGTGGGTGGCTCGCCCAGGAAGAGTCCATGACCAATTTTACCTAAAACCCATGGTGGCCTACAGTTAGCCACTCCATACAACGGAGTTTGGCTGTTGGCAGGCCATTTTGGGTTGCGTATAGTAAAAGAGTAAAGCGGAATCCCACTATTAGCAGACCGGACTCAAGAAATTATAAATAGACCTTGAAGGGCACCTTGGGAGAGGAATCCAATCTCAACTCTCTTAGCTTCTTCCTTCCTAGGTTATCTTGGCTTAGCTCTTAAGCTCTCCAAGGTGCCCAGTCTCAGCTTTGGCTTGGGAGGGGAAGCGCTCAAAGATCTTCTGGGTGTGTGGTGGGACCTCCTCGATATGACCAAGGATCTGTGCTTAGTTCTGAGTCTCCAGTCGGTTCCTTCCAAGAAATCAGTAAGTGCTAGCTGCCCCTCATTCTTAAGGGCCCGAGCTCCACAAAGAAGCCAAGTATTTGTTTCAACAATCCGCAACTCGTAGGAGAAGTTTTCCATTACTTACATATTATTTCCCGAGCGGTGGCTAGGAAGGGTCGGCCAAGTATGAGGGGTTCTTCGGCGTCCTCTTCAATATCGAGGATGACATAGTCTACCAAGAAGATAAACTTATCAACCTTCACTAGCACATCTTCTACGACCCCGATTGGGTACTTAACTGACCGATCTGCCAGTTGAATGCTCATATTAGTTGGGCTTGGGGTGCCCAAACCAAGCTTCTTAAATAAGGAGAATGGCATCAAATTTATGCTCGCTCCTAGATCGTACAAGGCATGTTTGATTAATAATTTACCGAACAAACATGGGATGGAGAACCGTCCCGGATCATTTAATTTTTCCGGTAATTTATTTAAAATGAACGCCGAGCATTCTGCTTTAAGAGAAACGCGTGAAATATCTTTAAGTTTCTTTTTATTTAATAGTAAATCTTTGAGATATTTTGCATATTTAGGCATTTGAGAGAGTGCCTCGTAGAATAGAAGGTTAATTTGTATTTGTTTTAAAATATTTATAAACTATTTGTATTGCTTCTCGTTGTGCTCATTTTGAATTTTAGAAGGATATGGAATTGAAAGAGCTTGAATATTGCGCTGAGCTAAATCAGAAGAAATAAAATGTAAAGAGGGGGTTGAAATGGTTACCTCGGGCTCAGCCAATTTTGAATATTTTACCGCCTTTCCGCTATGGAGGGTTATTGTATTGGTGCTCTCCCATGGATTGGCCTCAGTATTGCCAGGCAGAGTTCCTTGCTGGCGTTCAGAGAACATCTTGGAGAGCTGTCCAATTTGATTTTCCAAATCTTTAATAGATCCGGTGAGATTCTGTATATTGGACTCATTGGAGGCAACATATTTAGTGAAGACCTCTTCTATTTCAGAGGGCTTCGAGGGGGGGGGGGGGGTGGTAGAAATCCAGGTGGATTCATATTCGGAGGGCGCTGAGCATTATTTTGGTTGCTCCATGAGAAATTAGGATGATTCCTTAAACCTGAACTGTATGCGTTGTTAAACGGAATGTTTTGTTGGTTGAAGGAAGGGCGATATGAATTTCCCATGTAGTCCACATGCTCTTCAATTAAAATATTATTATTGTTATAGGCCTAATTAGTGGTGGCGGAGGAAGCAGACATCTTCGGCTCTCCGCCACTTGCTTCTTTAATCATTCAACTTACAACGCTAAATTAGTGGTTGCCTGGACTTCATAGAGTCTGACTGGCTTATTAGGGCGTGTCCGTGGCACATTCCACTGGTAGGCATTCATGGCCATTTCCTTGAAAACCTCTTGACTGGATTGTGGAGATTTATTATTTGAAGTACCTCCGGCAGCCTCATCAATCATTTGCCTCGTTTGGAAATTCAAAAAATTGTAGAAGATTTGAACTTGTTGCCACTTTGGGAGCGCATGGTGAGGGCATCTCCGCAAAAGTTCCTTAAAGCGCTCACATGTATCGTAGAGAGTCTCCGAATCGATTTGCAGAAATGACGCAATATATGTGCGCATTTTGGCAGTTTTGGCCAGAGGAAAATATTTCGTTAATAATTTCTCCGCCAAATCAGCCCAAGTCATGATAGATCCTCTATTGAGAGAGGACCATTGTTTGGCCTTTGATCGCAAAGAGAAAGGAAATAAGCGCAATCGAATGGCATCATCAGTGATGCCATTTATCTTAAACGTATCGCAAATTTCGAGAAAATTAGAGAGATGAGAATTTGGATCTTCGTCCTGCAAACCATCAATGGTTACCGATTGTTGCACCATTTGGATTATGTTATACTTGATCTCGAAATTATTATTTGCCACTGTAGGGCGCACAATACTTGATTGTGTCCCTTCTAGGTTCGGTCGCGCATAATAGGACATGGTCCGTTGTTGGGCCTCTTCATGATTTGGCTCTCCCATAATTTCTACGTTAGTGTCTCCGATAGATTCTTCAAAAATGATTGGTACTTCCTCATCACGGAATCGGAGGCGACACCGTAAGGTGCGCTCTATTTCTGGATCAAAATAAGAATTAGGATGATTCGAAGAATTTCCTCGGGTCATACACCAAAAGAAAAAAAGAAATATTTAAAATTAAAATAGCGGGGGGAATGAAACAAAAAAATTATTGAAAATAAATAAATTATTAGGCGTTTTAAGATTAGTCATGGATTTCCCAAGGTCTACCCAGTGAAGGGATCGCACTGGTACTAGGAGATATGCTGGGGTGACATCCCAAACCTCCATTTCCAAGAATATTGTTGCACCTTTAAAAAATTAAAATGAAGAAAAGAAACGATAAAATTAATAGTTTTTTTTTAAATATCAACTCATTCCTCGGCAACTGTGCCAAAAACATGGAGGAAAACTACTATGCCTGCAAACAACAACGACAAGTGTACCGTATCGAAACTAGTATAGGCTTATGAAAACCAAGGTCGTATAAAAATCTGGGCGAGTTGAATACTTTTACTTCGAGAAAGTCTTTATTATTCTATCAAAAGAACTTTGGGTTGGTTCGTTATAAGAAAAACAAGGTGAATTAAAAAGATGAATAACACAATGACTAGAAGGCTAGTACTAGATCTTGAATCACCTCAGAAAGAAAATAAAGTAGAAGAAATAAGAATTCTAATTCTCTTAAGAAAATTACTTCGACTGTGGAGGTTCCCGAATTCTAAATGCACCTCTATCAAGGATACATTTAACTGAGTTTAGGTTGATCAATCAAACTTTCGTTCTAGAATCGAAACTCCTAAAAGTCACTTTATCGTAGTGAACCCCTTTATGTCATCCTCTCTCGAGGGTTGCATACAACTCTCTTTATCCTTGAATTATCGATTCGAATTAAGAGCCTTTCGACTACTATATTACGAAAACAAGAATGAGAATTATATATCAAAAATATAATCTCAATTCAATAGAAATCAAGGATAAATCTTAAGCAATCTAAAGAAGAGAAAGAGAAGCTACAAATTAATTCACAACTTATATTATTCCTTGGATCATCTCGATCGAGTGCTAATAGAAATTTAGCTACTCATTGAGATTAAGGAATCAAAAAATAGAAGAGTACATAATGAAAGAAGAATAGAATGAGAGAGCAAGAAGAACTAATTTTATTAACAATTGCGAAAGAAAGTTACAAGCTATCGAATTGAAAACTACAAGCAATTGAATTGAAAGTACAATTGCAAGAAGAAATAGAAGTACAATAATGCTTAAAATAGGAAAACAATATAAGAAATGAAGAAAAGAACTCCCAAAATTCGTCCTTAAAGTTCTGGAGAAGTTTCCTTTAAATAGGCGAAAGTTGATATTACGCGCCCTCGGTCTCGCCGGTGACCAAGGGCGTGGAAGGGCGTGTTCGAAGCTGGTGCGGGAGAGATGCCTTCTTGATTCATTGCAGGCATTACGTGCACATCACGCCCTAGGACATGCCCGTGACCTAGGGCGTGTAATATTTAAAATGCATATGGCGGGAAGTCTTCGGTGAACTGGTGCATCATTCTGGTGGCAAGGAGCTACACGCCCGTGATCTTGGAAGTACACAGGCATGACATTATGTGTCACGGGTGTGTACTTGGCGAATTGCATGTCAAGGCTATGGATCACGTCCTGCTGAGCTGGAATCGTGCTTTATGTTTACACGCCCTTGGTCACGGGCGTGACCTAGGGCGTGTTCTTTGCGAATCTTCTAGGAATGAGCCCAGGATGGCGGCAGCAGGTCTGGAACACATCTTGGGCTGTCACGCCCATGGTCACGCCCGTGACCTTTGGCGTGTACTTATAATTTTTGCTCAAAGTGTCCAGAAAAACCTGAAAACATAAAATAAGCTTAAGTTTGTTCATAGAAATGAAAAGAAGCAATTTAGATGGGATAATTCATGTAAATTTTATAAATTCATATTAAAATAGTATTAAGATTATATTAAAGGATGAGTACAAAAAGTACTCATCACCCGTAGTGACAAACAATAACTTTGAGATCAAGTCTAGCATCATACAAATGGTGCAACAATCAGTGACCTTCGATGGTCTGCCGGGCGAAGATCCAAACTCTCACATTTCTAATTTTCTCAAAATTCGCGACACTTTCAAAATCAATGGCGTCGCCGATGACGTCATTCGATTACATCTTTTTTCTTTTTCTTTGCGGTCTAAGGCCAAGTAGTGGTTGGGCTCCCTTCCTAAGGAGTCCATCACTACATGGGTCGATATGGCGGAAAAATTCCTTACTAAGTATTTTCTGTCTGCAAAGACCACCAAAATGCGTATAGATATTGCGTCATTTATGCAAATCGACTCGGAGACTCTCTATGATATATGGGAGCGCTTCAAGGAGCTTTTGCGTAGATGCCCTCACCACGCACTTCCTACTTGGCAACAAGTACAAATATTTTATAATGGCTTGAATTTCCAAATAAGTCAGATGATTGATACAGCCGCCGTACTTTAAATAAGAAGACCCCGGAGGCCGCTCAAGAGCTTTTTGAGGAAATGGCCATGAATGCGTATCAATGGAATTTTCCTCGAGCGCGGTCTAATAAGCCAGTCTTTATTTTTGAATTAGATGCTACTTCTAATTTAGCTTTACAAGTTGAGCGCTTAACTAAGCAAGTGGCGGAGATGCCTGCTTCCTCCGCCACACCTCCTTGGGCTAATAATGTTTAAATCGAAGAGCAAGTTGATTACATGGGAAATGCACCTCGGCCTTCCTATAACCAGAACTCCGCTCCATACAATAACACCTATAATACGGGTTATAGGAATCATCCGAATTTCTTATGGAGCAACCAAGGAAATGACCAGCTTCCTTTAAATATTAATCAACCTCTTAACTTAACTCCCCCTCTAAATTTTAATCCACCCAGTTTTCCACCGCAACAGCAAAATCCCTCTCCACTTGAAGAGGTCTTTGCAAAATATGTTGCTACAAATGAATCGAACATCCGGAACCTCATCCGGGAAAAACGGAACCTCACCGGATCGATCAAAAATTTAGATAATCAAGTGAGGTGGCTAGCAAAAATGTTCTCCGAGCATCAGCAAGGAGCTCTACCGGGAAATACGGAACTGATTCCAAGGGAAAGCACGAGTGTGATTACCCTCCGCAGCGGAAAGGAGGTGGTTTCAAAACAGGACGAACCCAAGGTACTTACTCCTCCTCCTATTTTATCTTCGAATTTTCCCGCTACGTTAACTTAGTACGCTTCTAGTTCAAATATTTTGTATCTGTCTAAGCATAGGAGTGAGTGCCCTGAGAAAAAAAACAAAACGTTTTTAGAAATTTTAAAACAAATTCATATTAATGTTCCTGTTGGATCGGTATGCGCCCTTAGAGGGGGTGAATAAGAGTTTTTAATACTTATGTTATATTTTGATTATCTTTGAAATAATGCGTGAATAAGAAGGTGAGAAATCAAACAAAACAATTAAAACAAAGTGGAGACATGTTTTATTAATATGAAATAAGGTTTTATAAAAGTTGATTTCTATAACGCTAGAAATAGGTGGCGAATAATAGTAAACTCTTTTTGTTTTCTATCCCGACTCGCATCCCCACGAACCGGTGGCCATAGCCTATCCTTCCCCGGATTCGGCCTCAAGCCGCTCTAGCCAATCCAACCCCGGATATGGCCTTGAGCACCCCCTAGACCTAACCTAGATCTAGTCGCCAACACGAGGCGAATTTCTACCATAAGTCCTACTTAGACCTAGTCACCAACACGAGGCAAATTCTCTAACAGTTTACAAGAAATATGAAATGATAATAATAAAAACTCCCTCTTGAAGAACTTCTGAAGTTGGAGACAAAGATCCGCTGTAGAATAAGCGTTGTAGAAGCGGACGTTGTTTGGATCCGGCGTGAAGAGATTCTCCTTCAGAAATTCGTAGAGCTTTGGTAGGACATCAACTTTCGGCCAAATCAGACTCTGGAATTCTAGCACTCAATCTCTCTCTCTCTCTCTCTGATGTCACTTTGAAACGAGAGAAGAGGGGTCCAATTTATAGCCTCAGCGCTAGCGCCTGCACTATCGCTACCGCCTGCGCTATCCCAGATTAGGACATATTCTGCATGAGGGAATCATCAATCCAAGGAAACATTTCCATTTGCCTCTTGTGCTCTGCGCCACCGCCTGCGCTATCCGCTACCGCCAGGCGCTAGCTCCTTCTATATGTGCTCCCGGAATTACGCTAATCATCGCTAGCGCTGGGCGCTAGGTGCTACCGCCGGCGCTAGATGGCATGTTGGATTTGTTGGCTCAAATTTGGGGCAACCTTCTTTTGTTATCCTTGAGTCATATGGACTTTGTTTCCTGCACACTTAAACACACAAGATCAAATACACATAAGATTTGTTATTCTCAAACCTAGGAGATGCGGAAGACCATGTTTCAACAAACTCCACCTTTTGATAATAACAAATCCATTAATGATAAATCAGGGCATTAATATATAAGCATGATGAAACCTACTTGTGTGTGTGAGAGAGTGATGCCTTAGGATAATTAGTGATTTTAGTGTTTATAATTTCTCCCCCTAAATACATGCTCCTCCTAAGTGAATGCTCCCTTAATATGTAAGCTATTATCTTAATTAATCATATTTTGATAGCGGATTTTATTTATCATGTTAGTTCTCCCCCTTTTGTTATTAGCAAAAGTGGGTAAAGGAAGCAAACACATAACAGTTTTGATAATAAGATAAAGCCATGATCGAGCTTTGAGAGAGAAGAAAATGATAAGGAGTTTTTAGAATAATTTTCATAGAAAAAAAAATCAGAGTTTTTAGCATAAGTATGTTCATAGAAATAAATCAGAGTTTTTAGCATAAGTATGAAAAGAGCACAAGGTAAATGTAATATACCATAAGACTTATAAAAATACAACAAACATCTTTTTGTAAGACATGATGAATCATAAAATGAAAAAGATGTTTTTGTAAATCCTTTTTCTTTGAAAAATTATCATGAAGTAACCAAGCATGAAAGAGATATATGAAAAAGAGACTATTACAATGTTATTCTAATTCATAAAGTCAAAACATACCAAACATTGTAGAGAGCATGCTAGGTTATCTAGTGCATTTAGATATAAAAGGTATTATAGAATTAGCATTAGAATCCAGTACTCCTGAGAAGATGTGTTATGGAAGATAATGATGTGCACAAAGTGTATTTTGAAAAGAGTAAACAAATGTTATAATCAAAAATACAAGACAAATGTAGAGTAAAGTGCACAATAAAACACAAATAAGATTACTTCCACACACATTAAAGCACATAGAAAAGACCAAGTGGTGTAAAGAAAAAAGTTTATGGTTTGCACAAGACACTTTACTATTCTTTCCAAGGTGCTCAACCTCACAATGCTTATGAAGACTTATCAGGAGGTTCAAGTAGTGCTTGGTGGAGTTATCTTTGATAATTTACTTTATTCATTTTTTTGTACAAAGTTCTCTGAATATACTTGTTTTGCAAACCAATGAAATTTTGAAAGCACACCAACTTGTCTTAATTTTAAGAGTGCAAATGAAAGTGGTGTAGGTAAGACATTTGTGAAATTTTAATTCATTGTACACTAACAATACACAAGCAAGCATTCTTAGATTAAAAACACATGTAAACTTTGCCAAAATAAGTGAGTGAATAAATATCATTATTAATCATAAAACATTTACTCATACTTAGAGGCATGCTAAGCATAGTTCTACACACCACTTTTTAATATAATTTATGCACATATGACTAGATATATCAAAGCATGATAAAAACATTGTTCAAGATTGTTTGAAAAAATGAATTTCAACATTGTAGAAGATCTAAAGGAAAGATTATACCATGCTTGATATGAACAATAAAGTCCATACAGTTTTTTTGATAATTTTGATGTTTTATATTTTGTATTTGATTTTGCCTTTATAAATAGAATTTAAACAAATTAAAAAAAAAAGAGTTTTTGTAATTTGGCTTTTGTAATTTTGTATTTGGATTTTTCAAAAATGAAATAAAGTCAGAAGTGCAAAAATAAATAGTACATATAGATTAATATATTTTTATGAATTTGTCAAAATTTTAAGAATACAGAAAAAGAGATAGGTGCGCTAGCGTGGGAAATATTACACAATTTTTTATGATTTTGAAAATTTTAATTATTGATCTTGATTAAGTGTGTCAATAGTAGTTTCATGCAGAAATTTCAGGATTTTAGGAGATGTTTTAGATGGTTAAAAATTGCATAAACGCGTTTATGAATGTGTTTTAACTCGAAAGATCTAGGACCCCTAACTCAAGACGTAATAATCAAAATCTTGCATCAGGAAGAGGTTTAGTAAATATGTCAGTGAGTTGAGAGTCCGTACCAATGAAACTTACTTTTACATGCTCTTTCTTAATGTGATCCCTAATGAAAAGATGGCGAACATCTATGTGTTTGGATCTAGAGTGGTGTACAGGATTATATGTTAGGTCTATGGCACTTTTGTTGTCACATTTAGGATCAATGTTTTTGAGATGAAATCCAAAATCCTCTAGAGTTTGGCTCATCCATAACGCTTGTGCACAACAACTACCAAGTGCGATGTCTTCATCCTCCGTGGTGGAGAGTGCAACCGAAGATTGTTTCCTACTAGACCAAGCAACTAATGAGGGTCCAAAAAAGTGACAAGTACCGCTAGTGCTTTTTCGATCTAGTGAACAACCGGCATAGTCCGAATTGGAATAGTCGTGAAGTGTAAATGAAGCATTGTGTGGGTACCATAATCCTAATTTAGATGACCCTAATTGGTAACGAAAAATATGTTTTACTGCTTTTAAATGAGATTCTTTTGGATTAGCTTGAAAGCGAGCACATAGACACACGGCAAACATTATATCTGGTCTAGATGCACTTAAGTAAAGAAGAGATCCTATCATTCCTCTATATAAAGTTTGATCAATGGAAATTCTAGATTCATCTTTTCCTAGTTTTAAAGAAGCACACATAGGAGTAGAAGCTTGTTTAAGATTTTCAAATCCAAATCGTTTAAGCATATCATGAACATATTTTGTTTGGCAAATAAAGATACCATCAGTTCGTTGTGAGTTTGAAAACTAAGAAAATATGATAGTTCTCCTACAAGACTCATTTCAAATTCATTTTTCATTACTAAGACTACTTCATTACACAACTCTTCATTAGTGGCTCCAAAAATGATATCATCAACAAAAATTTATAAAATAATTAGATCGTTATTATTATTCTTAATGAAGAGTGTGTTGTCGGCACTTCCCATAACATAACTGTGCTTTAACAAAAACGATGTAAGTCTATCATACCATGCACGGGGCGCTTGTTTTAAGCCATAAAGCACTTTTTCTAATTTGTAAACATGATTTGGAAAATTTTCATTTATAAAACCGGGGGGTTGTTCTACATAAACTTCTTCTTTTATAAACCCGTTTAAAAAGCACTTTTAACATCCATTTGAAATTATTTTATTCTTTTAAAACTCACAAATGCCAAAAATATTCGTATAGATTCTAAGCGAGCAATGGGTGCAAAAGTTTCTTCAAAATATATCCCCTCGATTTGAGAAAAACCTTGAGCAACTAAGCGTGCTTTATTTCTTATAATCCTAGATTCACCATCTAATTTATTATTAAAGATCCATTTTACGCCAATAACAGGATGATTAGATGGTCTATCTACTACTGTATTTCTTTTAAATTGATGTAACTCTTCATTCATAGCCAAAAACCAAAATTCGTCATTTAAAGCGGTGGAAAGGTTTTTAGGTTCGATTTTGGAAACAAAACAAATATTTGAAAACATTTCATGAAGAGAAGATCGAGTTATTACCCCAGTAGAAGATTCCCCAATGACTAGTTCTTTTGGATGATTTTTTGAGAAGTTCAAGATGCTTGGGGGCACATATGCATCTTCCTCGGCCTTCTCCTCCTCTTCTTTGGAAAGGTCCTCTTCATTGTGCTCCAGAGATGTCAAGGGTTCATCATTTGTACCTGTAGGAAGTCTTTCTACACAAGCAATAAATTCATCAAACTTTATATTAATAGACTCTTCAACCATACTTGTTCTTTTGTTAAATATTTTATATGCTTTACTAGTTGAAGAGTATCCAAGAAATATTCCTTCATCACATTTTTCATCAAATTTTCCTAAAGTGTCTTTTGTATTTAGAATAAAATATTTGCAACCAAATACTTTAAAATATGATACGTTAGGTTTCTTTTGATAATATAGTTCATACGGTGTGAGATTTAGAGATGGGCGAAGCATGACTCTATTCATTACATAGCATGATGTGCTTACGGCTTTGGCCCAAAAAGACTTAGGTAATTTATATTCAGATAACATAGTGCGTGCTAGTTCTTGGATTGTCCTATTCTTTCTTTCTACAATACCATTTTGTTGAGGTGTGCGTGGAGCGGAGAACTCATGCTTAATACCTAACATTTCACAAAAAGATTTAAAATTTTCATTTTCAAATTCTCCTCCATGATCTGAGCGAATGCATTTTATTTTTAAATCTAGTTCATTTTGAATATGAGTACATAATTTTGAGAATTTGCAAAACGCATCAGAATTGGAAGAGAGAAATAAAGTCCAACAATATCTCTAGAAATCATCTATTAGAACAAAAGTATATATTCTTCTACCAAGACTTGCGGTGCTAACGGGACCAAAGAGATCCAAATGAATTAATTGCAATGGTTTTGAAGTAGAAATTTTGTTTTTGCTTTTAAAAGATGATTTTGTAAATTTTCCTTTTTGGCATGGAAAACATAGTGAAGATAAATTTCCGTTCAATTTAGGCAATCCTCTAATCAATTTCTTTTTTGTTAGTTTTAAAATGAGCTTTGTACTAGCGTGACCTAAACGTCTATGTCATAGTTCTAATTCATCATTTTTGATTATAAAACATTTTATAGATGATTTGGAAAGATCATGAAACGAAATTATGTAAACATTGTGAATTCTAGGTGCATTTAGTAACACATCTTTTATTTTAGGATTAAATATTTTGCAAAGATTAGTTGATGATTCAAATAATACATCTAATCCTTTATCACACAGTTGGCTTATATATATTAAGTTATGTTTTAATCCTTTAGCACAAAGAACATTTGAGATAAGAAAGGATACGTTACCCACTGTACCTACTCCCATGATCCTTCTTTTACCGTTACCACCAAACGTTACGATCCCTCCTTTCTTCTTTTCTAGGCTAAGGAATTTTGCTTTGTTGCCCGTCATGTGCTTGGAGAAGCCTTAGTCCAAGTACCACAGGTCCTCCATTTCCTTAGCCTTCCTGCAAATCTAGAAAGAAGATGAGAGTAAAGATCTGGATACCCAGAGGTACCACCCATAGAGTAAGTGGATTTCTTAGGTACCCAGATTTGTTTTAACGTTCGTTGTTTTATATTCATGCAAGAGCTAGACGAGTGTCCAAACTTAAGACAATTTGCACATGAAATAAAGGGGGTTGAGACCCTTTTCTGAATTTCTATATTGCTCTTGCTGGATGATGTTTGAACTTTAGAAAAAATATGAGATTTTTTAACTGTTGAGCTACCGCCAGCGTTAGTGGCTAGCGCCAGGCGGTAGGGCTCACTTTGATATCTGAGCCCAAACTTTCCAGAACCATAACATTGGTTTCCCAAAATCATTTCCAAGGATTTTTGACCTATTCCAAATTTTTTTATGGCCATATTGAGATCATGATTTTGTTTTTTAAGAGATATATTTTCTTGTACAATCATAACACATTTATTTTCAAAGCCCTTTTTGTTATTTTCAATTTGTAAGAGAGAGGTTTTTAGTTTTCTCTCTAAGTCCCCCTTTTCTTTTGCAAAATTTTTGATTTGTGAGAGGGCCTTAGAAAGAGAAACTTCAAGTTCATTTGCCTTACATAAGGAGTGCTCATACTCTTGGCATGAAACCTTTCTCTTTTCAAGGGAAATCAATTTTTAGTAAGATTATGATTTTCTTTGATGATAGATTCATTTTCACGATTTAAAATAATATTATCTTTTATACTTTGATCATAGGATTTGCAAGTTTGAACAAATTCATCATAGAGTTCTTCAAAGGTGGGAGGAGTTACCTCAGTGTCGCTAAGAACACTGGTGTCATCATCGTTGCTTTTTTCCATTAAGCATAAGTTCGCTTCCTCCTCGCTTCTTGACTCGGACTCGTTTGAATCTTAGGAGGAAGAATCATCCCAAGTTGCGTCTTTCAATACTTTCTTTTTCTCCTTCGCTTTGTATTGTTCTTTTTGCTCCTTTTGATACTTCGGGCACTGGCTCCGAATGTGCCCGGTCTTTCTGCAGTGGTAGCACTCCGGTGGTGGTCTTTCTTCTTCATCTTTGCTTCCTTTTCCTTTCTTTGATGAAGAGGAAGATCCTTTTCGTCGAGCATCCTTTTGGAAGTATTTCTGGAAGGTGTTCCTTCTCTCCGGATTCCTAATGAACTTCCTGAAGTTCTTCACCAGGAGACCTTCTTCATCTTCATCATCATCTTCGATGCTCTCCTTCTTTGATTTTAGTGCCAGCGCCTTTTTCTTTGGCTCTTTGTTGTATTCATCATGTTGAATCTGGATTTCTACCTCATGGGTTTTGAGATTCCCAATAAGGTTCTCAATCTGGAGCATTTTTAGGTTGTGCGACTCCGAGATGGCCGTCATCTTTGGATTGAACCTTGGAGGTAAAGAGCGAAGAATTTTCCACACAAAGTCCCCGTCTGAGTAGATCTTTCCAAGTGCCTTTGAAGCGTTGACGATCTTGGTGAAGCGAGTGTACATCGAGTTGATGTCCTCTTCGGTATCCATCCTGAATTTTTCATATTCAGATTCCAGTTGGAATAGCTTTGCATCTTTCACCTGCGATGTACCTTCATGAGTAACTTCCAATTGATTCCAAATATCATAAGCAGTTATGCATGCAGAAATTCTATTAAACTCAGTTCTATTTAAGGCGCAATATAAAGCGTTCATCGCCTTAGCCTTATTTTTGCACTTTAGTTTATCGTTATCATCCCATTTATCTTTAGGTTTTAGTAATGTCGCCTCTCCCACTACAGTTATAGGAGGAGAGTACCAAACTTCTATCGTGTTCCATACTTCCACATCCATGGTCATAAGAAAACACATCATTTGATTTTTCCAGTAGTTGAAATTTGACCCAGAAAAAAGAGGTGGTCGACTAACACCGTGACCCTCCGGAAAAGCGAGATCATGAGACGCCATTATTCCCAGTTGTTAAGCCGATTGGAATAAAATCGCTCTGATACCACTTGTTAGATCGGTAGGCGCCCTTAGAGGGGGGTGAATAAGGGTTTTTAAAACTTATGTTATATTTTGATTATCTTGGAAATAATGCGTTAATAAGAAGGTGAGAAATCAAACAAAACAATTAAAATAAAGTGGAGACATGTTTTATTAATATGAAATAAGGTTTTACAAAAGTGGATTTCTATAACGCTAGAAATAGGTGGCGAATAATAGTAAACTCTTTTTGTTTTCTATCCCGACTCGCATTCCCACGAACCGGTGGCCCTAGCCTATCATTCCTTGGATTCGGCCTCAAGCCGCTCTAGCCAATCCAACCCCTGATATGGCCTTGAGGACCCCCTAGACCTAACCTAGATCTAGTCGCCAACATGAGGCAAATTTCTGCCCTAAGTCCTACCCAGACCTAGTCGCCAACACGAGGCGAATTCTCTAATAGTTTACAAGAAATATGAAATGATAATAATAAAAACTCCCTATTGAAGAACTTCTGAAGTTGGAGATGAAGATCCAATGTAGAATAAGCGTTGTAGAAGCGGACGTCGTTTGGATCCGGCGTGAAGAGATTCTCCTTCAAAAATTCGCAGAGCTTTGGTAGGACATCAACTTTCGGCCAAATCAGACTCTGGAATTCTAGCACTCAATCTCTCCATAATGTCACTTTGAAATGAGAGAAGAGGGGTCCAATTTATAGCCTCAGCGATAGCGCCTGCGCTATCACTACCATCGGTGCTATCCCAGATTAGGACATATTCTGCGCGGGGGAATCTTTAATCCGAGGAAAAATTTCTGTCTTGTCTCTTATGCTCCGCGCTATCGTCTGCGCTATCCGCTACCGCCACGCGCTAGCTCCTTCAATATGTGCTCCCAAAATTGCGCCAATCATCGCTAGTGGGCATATTGGATTTGTTGGCTCAAATTTGGGGGCAACCTTCTTATGTTATCCTTGAGTCATATCGACATTGTTTCCTGCACACATAAACACACAAGATCAAATACACATAAGATTTGTTATTCTCAAACCTAGGAGATGCAGAAGACTATGTTCCAACAGTTCTGTTCTGCGAGGCTATCTCTCAAATGCTGAAATATGCAAAATATCTCAAGGAGTTGCTCTCCAATAAAAAGAAACTTGAAGATATTTCGCATTTTCTCTAAACGTAGAATGCTCTGCGGTTATAGTTAACAAATTGCCTCAAAAAGAAAATGACATGGGACGGTTCTCCATCCCATGTCTTTTTGGTAATTCGTTAGTAAAACACGCCTTAGCTGATCATGGAGCAAGTATAAACCTCATGCCTTTTTCGTTATTTAAAAAGTTAGGTTTAGGAAATCCTTGCCCAACCCGAATGAGTATCCAACTCGCAGATCGTTCACTAAAATATCCAATAGGGATAGTGGAGGGCGTGCTCGTTAAGGTTGACAAGTTCATCTTCTCGGTGGACTTTGTCATTCTTGATATCGAAGAGGATGCCGAAGTACCCCTCATACTCGGTCGCCCCTTCCTAGCCACCTCCCATGCGATTATCGACGTAAGTAACAAAAATCTCCTCACACAGGTTGGAGATGATGAAGTTACTTATATTATAAATCCCTCGATGTGAAATACTCTAGAGAATGACAATTCATGTTTCTACCTAGAAGAATGTTTTGAGAATGAGTTTTATTCACTTCTCGAGTTAATCTCCTCAATGAGTAACGAGTCCGAGCTTGGCGAGCTCTTATGTTTAGAAGAAGTTTCTCGCTCCACACCACCCGAGCCACTACGTTTGGAAAAATTAAAAATTTGTATGAAGAGCCACCCGTTTTAGAATTGAAAGCAACTCCCCCCTCAACTTAAATATTTATTTTTAGAAAAAACTCCAAGCTACCTGTTATCGCATCATCCGAACTGAGCGATTCAAAAATTTCAGAATTAACTCTAGTTTTAAGAAATTACCGCCACGCAATTGCGTGGCAAATATCTGATATCAAAGGGATCAACCCTTTCCTCTGCACTTACAAAATTTTCCTCGAAGATAATTCCCGCAAAACAGTACAACCTCAACGACGGCTAAACCCGAATATGAAAGAAGTCATTAAGGCTGAGGTTATCAAACTTTTAAATGTGGGAATCATCTACCCGATCTCGGATAGTACTTGGGTTAGCCCAGTACAAGTCGTTCCAAAGAAAGGCGGCGTAACGGTAATTGCAAACAAAAATAATGAATTGATCCCAACCCGTACTGTTACGGGTTGATAGATGTACATAGATTATCGAAAACTAAATGATGCCACTCGCAAGGATCACTTCTCGTTGCCTTTTATCGATCAAATCTTAGAACGCCTTTCAGGTCAGTCCTACTATTGTTTCCTCGGTGGTTTTTTGGGATACTTCCAAATCCCTATTTCCCCCGACGACCAAGAGACAACAACATTCACTTGTCCCTTAGGCGCCTTTGCTTATCGAAGGATGTCGTTTGGCCTTTGTAACACACCAGCTACATTCCAAATATGTATGATGGTGATCTTCAATGAGTTAGTAGAGGAGGTGATGGAAGTCTTCATGGACGACTTCTCCATCTTCAAAAATTCTTTTCAAAGATGTTTAAAATCTCGAGCGTGTGCTTCAGCATTGTGAGGAAACGAATCTAGCTCTCAATTGCGAGAAATGTCATTTTATGGTTAAATAAGAATTAGTCCTTGGCCATAAAATATCAGGCAAAGGGATTAAGGTCGATAGGGCCAAGATCGAAGTTTTCGAGATACTCCCCCCTCCAACGAATGTTAAAGCAATTAGAAGCTTCCTAGGCCACGCACGGTTTTATCGGCATTTTATTCAAAAAAATTCTAAAATCACGAAGCCGTTAACCCATCTTCTCGAAAAAGAGTCTTCTTTGTTTTTTAACGACGAATGTCTTTTGGCCTTTAAACTTACAAAAGAAAAACTTATAAATTCTCCGATTCTAGTCGCACCGGATTGGTCACTACCCTTCGAAATTATGTGCGACGTGAGTGATATTGCGGTAGGCGCCGTATTAGGCCAACGGGTAAACAATTATTTCCACCCTATTTATTATGCGAGCAAGACACTCACGTCGGCACAAGCAAATTACACCACTACTGAGAAGGAGATTCTAGACATCGTATTTGCTTTTGATAAGTTAGGGTTGTAAATCACTCTCTCCAAAGTAATCGTCTTCGAAGATCACTCTGCTCTTAGATTCCTTTTAAGTAAATCAGACGCCAAGCCCCATCTATTGTGATGGATCCTCCTCTTGCAAGAGTTTGATTTAGAGATCCAGGACAAGAGGGGAGCTGAAAACTTGGCGGCCGATCATCTTTCCCGACTAGAAAATTCCGCTACGGAAGCGTTAGTTGAAGCTGATATTAATGATAAATTCCCTAAAGAGCGCCTCCTTGCTCTCAAAAATATAATGACATCTTCCACCCTCAGTTCGCAGATTTGGCTAACTATCTAGTAGCCTGGGTCCTGCCAAAAGAATTCTCGAGTCAGGAAAAGAAAAAATTCTTTTCTGATTTAAAGAATTATTTTTGGGAGGACCCATTTCTATTCCGTGTCTGCGCGGACCAGGTAGTGAGAAGATTTGTCTCAAATGAGGAAGGTCTACAAATTTTACGTCACTGCCTCGAAGGACCAACCGGTGGTCATTATCAAGCAAACTAAACCGCAAGGAAGGCGCTGGAGGCAGATTTTTATTGGCCAACACACTTTAAAGATGCTCACACCCTTGTGAGTACTTATGACAGCTGCCAGCGGTCGAGCAACATCTCCCGCCGGGATGAGATGCCCCAAAATATTTTTCTAGAATGCAAAATTTTTGACCTTTGGGGTATCAACATCTCCCTCCCTCTTTTTCAAATAAGTATATTCTCATTGAGGTCGACTACGCGTTGAGGTGGGCGGAAGCACAAGCTCTCTCCACCAACGATGTGAGAGTCATCGTAAATTTACTAAAAAAATTATTCTCTCGATTTGGCACGCCACGCGCTATAGTTAGTGATAGAGGCACCCATTTTTGCAATAGCCAATTCGCTTAAATTTTAGCAAAATATGGTGTCACGCACAAGCTCTCCACTGCTTATCATCCACAAATAAGCGGCCAAGTTGAAGTCGTGAATCGATAATTGAAGCGAATATTAGAAAATTTGTTTCTATTAATAGGAAGGATTGGGCACTTAAGCTCGATGATGCGCTATGGGCCTATCGAACGACGTACAAGACCTCCATCGGTTGTACACCATATCGATTGGTTTATGGTAAGGTTTACCACCTTCCAGTCGAGTTAGAACACCGAGCATTCTGGCTGCTTAAATTTTTAAACCTCGATTCTACCTTAGCGGCCGAACAATGAAAGTTTCAAATAAATGAACTAGATGAGCGGCGCGCGAATGCGTACGAAAGTAACAAATTTTTTAAAGAGCGAACAAAGTTTTACCCAATGCTTTAAGAACCATACTAGAGCGGACAGTCTAACCGGTCCAACCGTCGACCGGCCGCCCTAGAGGTCAGGGTGCTGTGCTAGAACCAGCTCTGCCGAAAACCGGCCAAAAACTGGTTGACCGCCCGGATGAACTGGGGAACCGGGAACCGGTCCTGTTTTCCCTTAACCGGACGGTCTCTTAATCCATCATGGATTTGAATTTGAAGGGTGCACATGTTCCGTATTTTATAATTTATATGTTAGGGCTTAATTCAAGAATTTTTCTACTGAGGCTGTTGGCGATACTGCCGCCTGGAGTATTCCTCTTCCTGGACTTTTTTCGCATTCGGCAATCATATTCCTTGCACGATTTGGTGGCTTTCGGCGAGGAGATCTCAGATCCTCTTCTTCCTCGCACGATTTGGAGGCTAACGGCGAGGAGATCTCAGATCGTTTTCTTCCTCGCTGTGAGTTCATCTTCTTCCTCGCAGTCAAATCATCTTCTTCCTCGCAGTGAGTTCAAATTCTTCCTCGTAACATTTATTCATGGTTTGACTATTGTGCTCCCTTTTTATACTAGTGGCTTAGTAGCATTTTGAAATAGTATGCAGAAATCCAGCGAGTATGCAGAAATCCAGTGAGTTCATATTAAACTCACCAGTCCCCACTCCCCAGCATTAATTTTTGCATTATTGTTGTTTGATTTGGTGCTTGCCTGGGATGTAACCTTTTATCTCGGATGTATTAATCAATGGCTTCGGGTATAAAACTGGAATGAAATTGGGAATAAGAGCGAGCTTTGTGATTTTTCAAACGTGTTGTATGAATTATTTGGAGGAAACTAACTCTCAGAAGCTAGATGACATGGTTGAATTTTAATTCGTTTTATAGATGCATGGATGATGCAAATAAATGTAAAACTATTCAATTAAACTAGCAGCTTATGTGATAGTTGTCTAAATATTAAGTAACAGAGCTCATTAAGTTATATGTAGAATAATATTTTGTTTATTTCCTATTGTTCAGTAATAGAGCTCATCAGGTTGCACAGATTGGTCAGTAATTGTTCAATTCAGTAATTGTTCAGTAGGACAAATTTATATAAAACTTGTGAGATTACTGTTTGATATTCTCATTTGATTACAGTTTGACTTTGTCTATAACATGGGATGAGAGGAATGCATATTTTTGTGAGATTACTGTTTGATATTCTCATTTAATGTTTGTATCAGAAAATGGACTCTTCTTCTGAGCCGTCTAATGTTTCTTTACAAGCTGACCATGAAAAAAATGATCCCGGTTGGAATCATTTTAGTCTCATGCAAAGTTCTGACGGTAAAAAACAATATAAGTGTTTACATTGCGGAGTGACTTATAAGGGTGGAGGAATTAATAGAATAAAGCAACATTAAGCTGGGATTAAAGGAAATATTGGTGCTTGCAAAAAGGTTCCGCATGATATTCGACATCAGATGCAAGAAAACTTGAAAGTAATAACTGGAAAAAAAAGCACAAGAATCCTTAGATAGTGTAAATCCATAGGGTGATCACGTGGATGATGATAGAACTTCTCTTCCTATGTCTCAAAACTCCATCGTATAGGAAAAGGGTAAGAGAAAAATTGATCAAGTTGAAAATTACTTTGCCCCTAGAACATCTGCAGGATCACAACCATCATTGAAAAGTGTCTTATCCTCAAAAGAGGCGGTACATCGTGCTGATATGGCCATAGCTAGATGGTTTTTTGATAGTTGCATACCTATAAATGCTTTAAATTCAGCATTTGCACAAAATTCTATTGATGCAATTGCTTCAATTGGTCCTGGTTATAAGCTGCCTACCTACCGCATGATGAGAATTAATTTGCTTAGAGATTGCAAAGAACAATGTCGGTTTCTTTTATATTCATAAAGAGATAATTGGAAAGAACCTGGATGTACGTTAATGGCAGATGGTTGGACTGATAGGAGGAGTAGAACTCTAATTAATTTGTTGGTTTATTCACCTCATGGAATTTCATTTTGCAAATCAGTTGACGCTTCAGATGTTACAACAGATGCGACGACTTTGTGTTCTTTATTTGCATAAGTAGTTGAATGGATAGGTTCAACAAGTGTGGTTCAACTTGTTACAGATAATGCAACAAACTACAAGAAAGCAGGGGAGTTATTACATGAAAATATGTAAATATTTATTGGTCACCATGTGCAGTTCGTTGCTTAAATTTAATTTTAAAGGATATTGGAAATTTAAGTCATATGGTGGACATTACAAAAAATGCTTCAAAGGTTATTGTATTTATTTACAATCATATCTTTCTTTTGTCTTTGTTGGGGGAAAGGGAAGTATGGAGAGAGATCATTCGCCCAGGAGCTACACAATTTGCCACTACATTTACGCTTAAAAGTTTACATGAACACAAGCATGATTTGCTGGCATTAGTGACTAGTAAATATTAAACTGATTCAAAAATTTCAAGATCAAGCAAAGGTCAAGATGTTATTAATATCATTTTGGATAATCATTTTTGGAACATGTGCTTGGTGATGACTGTTGGGAAAAACCCCTTCGATTTAACTTAACAAATTACCTAAAAGTGATTTTATTTCTTATGATTGAATTACCCATTGTATAGTGAGGGTAATCTGGTCATTAGATGTTTTAGGATATCACACTCAAACTAGGGTGTCAAGACCAAGTCAAGAGAAGCAGAATTTTGGCAAAGTTAATAATTACGTCGAATAGAATTTGACGCAATGTCAAGTTATTGTTGACGCTACTCTGACTAGAAGTCCAAGTAGCTAACCCTTCTGCCGAAGTAATACAAGTCGACGTTATGTCAAATAGATATCGACTCAGAGGACATGGACTTGTCGGAGCACTTGAAGAAGTCGATGCAGCTTCTACTTCAACTCGGCGCAGAAGGAAATATCTGTCGAAGTAATCTAAAGTCGACAGAATGTCGACTTCCTCTCGACGCAGATAATAAAGCTCAGAATCATATCTTCAACTCGACGGTTACATCGATTGGGTATCGACGCAACGTCGACTAGCTGAGTTCAGTCAGAGCAAGGATGAATTCGAAGCTGCTTCTATAAGAACTCGAAGGTTCGTCGATAAGAGAGGAAGTTAACTCGATGCTACGTCGAATACAATCTAAAAAGGGAAACCTTTTTAGCTGTCACTTTGGACCTTCTCTCATGGCCCACCTCTCTCAAGACCATTCTCCAACCGCACATTAATTGCCTGAAAAAGAAAGAAGGATTAAAGAAGACAAAAGTCTTTCTTGGAAACAAGTTTTGTGCTGGTGGACGGGTCGGGAATTAAAGAAGGAAGGAAGGATTTATTGTCCAGACAAATATACCCTTTCAGGACTTGCCTGAATGGGAATGAAATTCAAATTCAATTGAGGGACAATAAAAGGAAGGCACTTATCACAATCGGCCATACTGTTCTATTGGGTCTCCTTCTTCTTCCTCTCTCACACAGGAACCCTAACAGAAGAAAATACAGAGAAGGAACATCTGATGTTCTTCTTCTCTCTAAGAATAGTACAGAACAAGGTTGTTCATCATCACAATCTTATAGCAGCCGAAGTTCAATCAGAAAGAAGATAGAAGGGTCTGACAATCATAGCTTCTGCAAATCATCACCATCTTCAGCAGAAGCTCATCAAGAGCAGATCCTGTGAATAGATACAAGAAGCTGTTCTTAATACAGCCATCATAAGAATTCTGAAAACAGAATTCCTACATCCTTCCTCTTTCTCTTTCTCATTCCCTTTTGTAACAGAGTTTTATTAATCCCTCTTCAAAGGATTCAGTGGTTCAACATCTCCTTATTAAAAGATCTGGTGGTTCAAGATCTCGTTATCAAAAGATCTGGTGGTTCATGATCTCCTTGTCAAAAGATCAATGGTTCTAAGAGTCTCCTTACCAAAAGACTCAGGCACTGTGGTGCATCCCTACCAGGTGGTAGAAGAGGGGAGTACCCATATTTTGGGGAACCTATATAAAAAATTATGTGTGTCTTCTGGTTGCTAATTTTTGTGATGTCCTATAGCTAGTTTACTCTACTGATTTCTTCTTTATATTTCAGCACAAGTTTATTCTTCTTGAGATCTTGTTTGAGCATAAATCCTTAGATTATTTTATTGTACTCAGAGTTAGAATAGGAATAATCTTTAAATCTCTATTCACCCCCCCCCCCCCCCCCTCTAGAGGATTCTCAGAGGCACACTGTGCACTTTCAATGACAAAGGTTGCAGGTCTACTAATCATATTGTTACGCATTGTTGATTCTAATGAGAAGCCATCACTTGGCTATGTCTATGATGGAATGCATAGAGCAAGAAAGGGAATTAAGTTGATTTTCAAAAATATTAGGCGATTATATAAGCCATATACACGCATTATCAAAGATAGATGAGATTATCACCTTCGCTAAAGACTTCATTCTGCAGCATATTTCTTGAACCCTTCATTCCAATATGATCAAGTCAATTACTCCAATAAACCTGAAGTTGTGCATGGCTTAATTGATCTTATTAGAAACAAGGACATTTGCAATAAATCTCCAGTTGCAATGAATGAAGTTAAACTATCTCGTGACCAGCTTGAGAGTTTTGGGAAGTCAATAGCTTTGAGACATTGAGTTTTGGAAGAATATGTTATTCCATGAATTTGTAATTGCTATCATTACATTATGAAGGTATAATATTAGTTTAATTTCATATATAGCTCCAAAAATGTCTTCACGGTTCAACCTCGGTTCAATCGGTTGAACCGATTGAACTTTGAACCTTTCACTCCACTGGTTCGGTGTCCAGTCCGGTTCTCAAAACCTTGGTTTTACCACGATAAAAATATAAATATTCCAAAAACATTTTTGCCGGGCGATCTCGTCCTCCTTTATAACTCTCGTCTTCGCCTTTTCCCGGGAAAGATAAAATATCGATGGTTCGGCCCCTTTATCGTTAAAGAGGTTTGGTCATATGGGACGGTTCTTGTATCCCTCCCAGAAAATGGCTCCTTCAAAGTAAATGGACACTGTCTTAAGTTGTATCTTCCAGGAGAATTATCTATCAAGAAGAGTGAATCAATATTACTTCCACCGATAACATGAGCGCCAAATTATTAAAGTTACGTGACCTTAAACAAAGCGCTTTTGGGAGGCACCCCAAAGTTATCTTTTTGTTATTTTTGTTTTTGCATTAACATATTTTTCCACAACCCCGCCAGTCCACCCAAAAATTTCATAATCAGGGACACCTCCATTCCCTCTCTCCCTCCTTCTCTTTTATCATGCATTCCTTTTTATTTTAGCTTGCATTTTATTTTCTTGTTCACTTTTTCTTATTGCTTTATACTTAGTTTTAAACATTGAGAACACTGTTTAACTTTAAGTATATGTGTGTAAATATATTTCTTAAATTAGAAAATTTTCAAAAAAATTGTATTTTCGTAAACCCTAAACCCAAAAATTCAAAAAAAAAATTCAAAAATCAAAAATCTAATCTCTCGGAAAGGGACGTTTGGGTTATCATCCCAACACACATCCTAGTATCAGTGAGAACCCTTCACGGGGTATACCTCAGGAAGTTCAAGAGTTAAAAAAATTAGGATTAAAAACTAGTTTCTTTTATTATTATTATTATTAAAAATTCAAAAAAAAAATTTAAAAATTCAAAAAAAATATGAAAAACTTCGAATAAAATCCAAAAAAATTTATAAAGCCCTATTTGTTATTTCTTGTAAATCTATTTGAGAATGTTTATAAGCATTTTTATTTTTCTTTAATTGGCTAAAATTTTATTTTAGCATACATTGTTAAATTTAAATTGTAGGTAATCTTATTTTAAGAATCATTTTATGATTTTAATTTGATTAGAGAACATATTTAGCATGACTTCTCTTTTTAGTTTAAATAGCTTCATTTTGTAGTAAATTTGCTAAACCTCCTTAGATTTCTATTATATTTTCTTCTAGCTTTTTAGATCTTAAAGAAATTTCAATTTACTAGAATTTACTCTCAAAATAATTTAATTTATAAGCTAGAAATTTTTCTCTACCCTACCTGTTTGTTGTCATATAAAAAAGAGTTTTAAAAGATCATATGTACTTATGGGAATAAAAGAATAAAATTCATTATTCCCTAAACATATGCACCCAAAATCATTTAAAAGATTATATGGCATGAAGTAAGAGGATAAAATTCATTACTCCTAAACATATACATTTTGGATTTTTATCAGAAAAGAATTTTAAAAGATTATATGGCATGTAAAATAAGAGGATAAAATTCATCATTTTTCTCATCATATATATTTAGAAAAAAAATTGAGTGAGGTGAGAGGATAAAATCCATCACCTCCATTCTAAGATTCTTCTTATACCAAATTTTATGACCCCCCTAGCCAATATCATTGATTTAGATCTAAGTTAAGTTAAGGAGAGTAATATTTAGTTGGTTACATTTTCCTTAAGTTTCTTTTAAGTTAGAGTTCATATAATTTTAATCTAATTTAGTTTGATAATTTCTACAAATTTGTTTGCTAGTTAGTTATCTTGAGAAGTCCTTAGCTAAGCATTTTTTCCTCTTTTCAAATCATCATCATAATTTAGGGCTTAATTCCTCCTCTAAACTATTTTTAACTCACTTTTGGTCTAAATGAAATTTTAGTTTCAATTAAAAATTATATTAATGTCTTATAAAATATGTCTCATACTTTTGCTCTGGAATAGCAAAAGCTCAAGTATGGGGGTATTTGATAAGTAGTTTTTATATGGATTTTTAGTTAAAAATTTAGTATTTATTTAATAAGAGTTTTTCTTTTTCATGTCAATTTTAGTTTATAAGTAGTTCTTTTATGCAATTTGATTCTAATTTAGCTTATTTCAACTTTTGCAGAATTTTGGGACAATTAGGGTAAAATTTGTATGTCACGCCCCCAGTCACGCCTGTGACCAATGGCGTGTAATCTTAATGCACGTCCAGAGTTGCTGCCGCGCGATTTGAGCTCATTTCCCCCAAGTCACGCCCGTGTTCAATTACACGCCCTCGGTCACCCCCGTGACCAAGGGAGTGTCAACTTATAGATGACTCTCAGTCGCTGCCGTGTCTAGATGGAGATTTCGTGCACATTTGACTTCAGTCACACTCGTGTCCGTGAAAGACACGCCCGTGACTTATCCCGCGTGATCTCTGACTTCTGTCGCCCCGCCAATAACACCCATGCTGCATTTTATGATGTCGCCCAAGTACACGGTCGTGACCTCCAAGTCACGGGCGTGTAACTGCTAATTTTCATTGTGCCGTTACGCAAGCCCCATGTCGCCGTCCCAACTGAGCAGAACAGTATTTATATGCCCTTGGTCACGGGCGTTACTGAGGGCGTGTAACTTGGAATTTTTTCCTATAAATTCCAGAGGTCTCCTTGAGTCCAGGGTTCAAAATTTTGGAGAGGGGGAGGTTCTTCTAGAGCTGTTAGTTGTTATTTTCATGTTTTTTCTTCTGCTCTCTCTCTCTCTTCTTTTCAAGCAATGTTCTCCTAGATTTCTTTAATGTAATAGTATAGTGTAAGCTTGTAATCTTTTTTTTCTAGCATTTGTGCTCTTTCCTTAGAACTTGTAATCACTTTTGATATTAATAAAATCTAGCTTTGCTTTTCTTCACTTATCTTTCTACTTTAGTCTTTTTTTCATGCAATCTTATGTCTCTTTCTTTGTCTCCTCCACCATGATTAACTAAACTCTCATAGTGCTTGATCGCAATGATCTGATGATGAGATAATCAAGTTATGATCTTCTAGCTCTCTTTTCCCATTTACGTAAACTCATTTGATTTACCCTTGATTTGTAATTAGTGAGGCCATATTTTTGATATATGGTTTTCGCTTAGGTTTTCATACTTAGCTAGTCGAGAGACTCAAACTATGAATCGATAACTCAAGAGTACAGAGAGTTGTACACACCCCTCGAGAGAGGATGACATAGATCTTCTGGATTGAAGTCAAATCCAATAGTGGGGTTCACAGCGTAAAGCAAGTTTTAGGCAATCGATTATAGATTGAGAGTTCGGTCCATTCTTCCTAAACTTAGTTGGGTATTTCCCTCGAGAGAGAGACATGTTTAAGCTTCGGGAACCTCCATTATCAAGTAGTTTACTTAAAAAGAATTAGAATTTTTCTTATCTTCTCTTAACTATTCTCATGCCGAGGTGATTTTAGATTGAGCACTAATCCTTTTAATCATTGTCTAAGCCTTTTCTTATTTGCAAATTGTCTCTTTTTAGTTAAGAAAAACAAACATCAAAAATCAATAGATAAGATAATAGTGTCCTCCTCAAAGTAGAAGTAATCAACGTGCCCTGAGGAATATGCCCTTGGTATTTATAAAATATCTTATACTATAGACGATAAGGTACACTTGCCTTCATCGGATATAGGTTTGGAAAATATCATCCCATAAAACCCTTTCTTCGCTTTTCCAAAAAATCACAACTCCAAATTATTTTCATATTAAGTTTTTGGTGTCGTTGTCGGGGACTTGGGTTGATATTTTGAAAAGAGGATAGCTAATAATCTTATCATTTTTTTTCTTTTTCTTTTTTTTCTAGTTCCAAAAAAAAATCTTAAAGGTGTAATTTAAATCTTGGAATGGGACGTTTGGGTTATCATCTCATCACACCTCCTAGTACCGGTGAGAACCCTGACACGTTTACGGCAAGTGTACCGATCATACAAGTAATAAAAGTTGGGAGAGACTCCCCGAATATCATTCTCAAAGGACTGCAAGTTGGGGTGTATGATTTTCTCGCTAGGGAAAACAATTATAAAGATTTCTATGTTAATAAAAAAGGGGGTTTTGGTTTGGTTGAGAGATTGCGGTTGATGAAAGCTACTTTAACTAATGCGGGTCGGATGCACCGCTTCGCTTGGTGGATGGATGACACGCTTACGGTAAGTGCACCGGTCGTACAAGTAATAAAAGTTGGGAGAGACTCCCTGAATATCGTTCTCAAAGGATTGCAAGTTGAGGTGTATGATTTCTCATTAGGGAAATTGATTATAAAGATTACTATGTTAATAATAACAAAAGCGGGGGTTGATCTTCAGTTTCCTAAATTAACAATAACGAAAGAAAATGCAGGCCTAAAGCACCGCTTTGCTTGGCGGGATGGAATGCAGGCCGTAATACCATGCTTCAGTAAGAGGGTGGATGAGAAGGCTCGCGGATGGACTATTCATAACCGGTGGATTGAGGGTCGTAGGCCCCTCGTCACAAAACACGCAACTAGCAATTGCTAGTACGGTGCACAACGCAGTGGTGGAGTGGATGGTGGAATGGGGTGCTCCTCAACCAACATAAACCACATTGAATCTCATAAACATGAAATTACATTAGCTAAATAAATGGTTTATGCACATCATCCAAAATAACAAACATACAAAGGTAAACTCTGAAGCAATACACAAGGGGAAAGAGAAAACTGAAGCTCGAAGTCTTTGCTGAAGGTTCTCAGTCAAATCGTAGGGTTGTCAAGCCTCATCCGTGCTCAGTCTTCAATTACCGTCCGGGGTCCAGAGGAGCTGTAACCTTCCTCCACTCTACCCGTCTTCTTCGCGGTTTAGCTCATGCTAACTCTTGTTGGACACACCTTGAATGCAGTGGAGACTTTCCGTCGATGGCATTTTTAAGCTCGTGGATGATGGAGGAGGCCGATGAGGAAGCTTTGGCGGAAGATTCGCAAGAAAGCGGTGGCCGGAGCTTCTCCTAGGTCGAGCGGTGGTGGAGAGGCAAAATGGGCGGACTGGAGCGGAAATGGCGGGCTCCAAAGTCTTTTTCCGAATTCCCCTTCAAGCCAACAGATTTCCTGGCTTATATACCAAAATATCAGAAATTAAGTCTTGCACGGTCGAACGCACGACCGTGCGTAGACCGTGTAATATTAACAAAGAAGAAAGACTTTGAAGAAGAAGCAGTAGTGCCCGTGCGTTTTACTAACGCACAGTTAAAGCCGCTCGTGCGTAAAAATGCACAAACAAATCCAGATGGCCTAAAAATCAAGCTTAATAGGTGATAGTGCGATTCCTTCGCGCACAGGCAACTACCCGTGCGTAAAAATGCACGATCAAAGACAGAACATCGTTTTTCACCTCAGATGAGAGCGCACGACTGCAGACGACCGTGCGTCAAGGAAAATGCACGACCGTGCGATACATGTAGACATGAAATTTGGGTTAAATAGGATGAACCATCCACCTGTATAAACATCAACACAGTTGGGAATACCCCTCCAGCTCAATACAAATACAGAATAAAAGGTTAGAGAGCACCATGTGCTTACCCCCAACAACAAGAAGCACAAAAGCATATCAAGACGGACCTAAATAGTGCACATAGCGCGGAAGTGATTATAAGAGAAATACAAGCAATTCTAGCTCGAATAAGACGTGCACAAGAGTGAAAACTAGCCCGGTTGAGTCCATAAAATCGTATAAATATTGGACTCATCACACCCCCAGACTTAACTATTTGCTCGTCCTGAGAAAATCATCCCTTATGCGGATGGGAAAAAGGATTAGCTGGCTTAACAATTGCAAAAGCGGAGTACCATGTGAAGTCGCATGCTCGTGCGCATAGAAATGCAATAGAAGAAATTTTTAATTATACAAATACAACAACAACAACAACAACAACAACAACAGAACCCATATAGTCCCCAATCTTTTTAATTATACAAATACTTTGTAATAATCTAAGAGCGTAATTATTTATTATTTCTACACAAAAGTTGAATCTCGGCGAATCATTCGGTTATGCGTAGGAAGAAAGTAAACTGTTCGCTGAGGCGAACATTGCTCAAGATCGGAGCTCGGAACAACCTCCATTGAAATCCATCAATGTCGATGACCATAATAAGCTCACCCGGTCACACTCTCTCCACGGCACTAGTATGGATCATTACGTGAGTCAGTAGGACTTTAGGATAAAAATAGGGCTTGGGATTCGGTAGGGTTTACAAGGATAAACATGAAGGTTTCCGTACCTAACCCAAAAGAGCTTGCGTCAAGGAAATTATCCAAGCACCACAATAAGGACACGGGTGCACCACACCCCTAGACTTGAACCTGAAAACGTGGGTGTGTGCACCGCTTAACCCCAAAACAACTCTTAAAAAGATTTTCAATTAGGCTCTTTTCTTAACCAAACATTTTTTTTCTTTTCTTTTCTTTTCTTTTCTTTTTCTAATTTCTTTATTTTTCTTTTCTCGCCACTTTTTCAGCGAATAATCCAAGGAAGAGCAAACCACACTTTCACAAACTTTATACCGCATCAACACCCTCAATTAAAAATAATACAACACTAAAGCTCAGATTGGGTGTGCGACTAGGATTAGCTTGCAGGTTTTGGTGAAATATAAGTGGAGCTGAATCAAGAGATGGGGTAGGCACAAAGGGCTAGCAAGGATAATGATAGGATCGGTATATAAAGCGCAACCTAGCCAAAACGAAGACCTACATCATGCTCACGCTTTGAACTAACTTATGTCAATGCTTCAAGAGTCGCTTGGGGCAAGTTCTTAGCCACTGAGAAAGATGATTCTTCCTCCCAACTCGAGCAAGACAAGCCTAGCAACAGTCTACACACATTCCTATGCTACTGTCGGATTCACTCCGGATTAACCACTTTTGAGTAAAATAACCAATTATTACGCAATTAGAAAAATTACAAAATATAAGCATAAAGAAAAATTTATTCTACACACAATTCTATGCAAGATGTGAGTACTCGACTAGAGCGCTACAGGAGTCAACATTTTACTCTGTCTTACACCCCTAAGCCAGCACAACAATTTTCCCAATCCTACAAAAGAAACGAGTTAGACTCGTTACGCGCCTACAATTAAATGCGCTCTCTATTTGGTGTTGTGGTGTGCTATGAGAGTGAACATAAAAATATGATTGTAACTTCTAGTATGCTGTGCTTATGTGCACGTGCAAGTGGGCACTAGGTACGACTCTCCCCCAGACTTAAAGTCAAGCAAATTGAAAGAAAACATTCGCATAATAAAAAGGAGCTAAGGGTAGAGGGTACCTAGGCTCATAAATGAGCCTACCAGAAGATTGGCGTTAAACTGTAAATTAGCTCAATGTATCAGCCATCGAAGTCGCCCTACCTGTAGGAATTGCTCCGGCACCGCACAGAACATAAACAAAACTGTCGGCACTGATATTAATCATGAGAAGATATATGCGGCATAGACAAACGATACAACAATGATGAAAAATATCATAAAAAAGTTGTCCACAACCACACCCTAGGGACGATGCCCCAGCAGAATAATATCAAGTACAGAGTCAAACTAATAGAGCACCCCAAATATTTAAAAGAAACAAAACTACTAAAAACAACAAGATGCCCTGGAAGAAGTAGCTGAGCAATCACTGGGGAGATAGTGGAGGAGACTGCGAAGGAGGAGGAGGAGTACGCATCCGCCGAGATCGTGAGGTGGATGACCGAGCTGGAACAACAGGAGGCTCAACTCCTAAATGTGCAACAATCCGCAAAGAAAGTTCATACTACATGGTCATGGCATCCTCCATGCGAACAAACAGCTCGTAGAACTCAGGATACTGCTGCTCAATGCTATGTCGCGAGGCATCCCACTGAGAAGCAGGATCAACAGAGTGGGGCACATCAGGAGGCTTCCTACTCATCCCATCCAAGGTGCTTGCCTCGGCAGCATCGGCACGAACAGCACGCTCAACACATCCTAACCCAACTTCACGGACTTAGTAGCTCCAGTTGTCGCCATGTCGCACCTTTTGAATCAACTTGAATGCCACCATCATGGATACAAAAATATGGTAACCTTTGGAGACGACTATCATGGGTGGCAGCGAATCCCATATGCCAAGTCCTTTGGCGATCCGAGTGATATACAGCGAGCCTCCGATTGACTTCAGGGGGAGGTAAGTGGCCTGACGAAGAAGATAATGGGCGAGCACTCGCCTGAGATGGAGAGGCACACCCTGGTGCATGCTGTAAAGGGAGAGGAGATCCTGCGAGCCTGCTATGTTCTGGCTCATGGTATGGGCATTGATGTTATGCTCGATCAAGTGCAGGACATAGCGGAGTGTGGGGGAAATAATATTGGTAGACTTTGCTGCACGAGCCTCGTACGGCAGATCCCATCCTGTGAGGGACTGCCAGAATTCGCTAGGAGATACTCCCTCATGGAAATCATCCGGACAGTTGAGAACATATGTTTGCATGAGTTTGTCATGGGTGTAAATCCCAGCGCAAACCGCCAGTTGGCCAACACCCATAGTATGGGTACGGCCCCTCATACGGAATGAAACCGACGTGGGCTCTCTGGTTTCCTCATTAACGTGATCAAGGATGCAGAAGGTGGAGAGGAACTCAAGCGTGAGTTCATGGTAGCCCAACTCCATAATGGAGAATAGGTTTCTCCATGATCCCACATCGAGTAGCCTTGCCACCGCCGCATCCAAGTGGACGGTTCGGAGATCCGGGACAGAAACAAAGTGATGATCTAGGAATGTTTTCTATCGCAGCAAATTATACCTTTCTAAAAACTCAGGTCTCCCGAACTGCAGCATTGTCTCTGCACCAAGATTGTATGTTCTTGAAGATGAAGCTCCTCCACCGCGGCGAAGCATGCTCACCACCTTCTTGATACCCATGGGGCTTAGCTCAAGAGCTTTGGAAGGGGAAGAAGAGAAGTGGAAGAGAAAACGAGATGGAGAGGGAGGAAAGGGAGAGGAGAAATCACGCACGGGAGAGAGCTCATGAATCGCACGACGGAAAAGATTAGGGCCAGCGTGCGATTTTGTCTGGAGGCAGGAGAACTTTTATAAAAGTAAAAATTGCACGGTCATGTGATTTGATCACACATGAGCAACCCAATCGTGCGATTGCAAAATTCTGCAAAAATTCCCCATTTTTCATGGTTGGGTCAAATCGGGAAAAATGATGTGCGCGCTCCAAAATGAACGGGAAGAACAAAGAAATACTCGAAAACAGTGAATGCTCTACTACCATCTCCATAGGGTGCGCGACACATGAAAACTCTCAAAAACAAGAGATAAAACTTGTAAATTGCAAATAATAAGGAAAACTATAATGTTGATAAAATTTAAATTAACTACTCATACGCCTAGATAACTACTGGGTTTTTTGTCTTCCCAGCACGACTTATTTAGCACTAATCACAACTCTAGCTAATTGGTCTATGAAAAGAGAAGTGAATAGGTAACTAGTTTATTATTCGTGTTGGTAGCGGGTACCGATACGGCATGAAAGTGAGGTTAGATCTTAGATTTACTCTAGAGGGGGGTGAATAGAGTATTAAAAGTTTTTAACTTATTTTATAGCGGAATTAAAATACTGATATATATATATATGTGTGTGTGTGTGTGTGTGTGTGTGTGTATAACATAGTGAGTGTAAAAGCAAAACAAGAAATCACACAGCATAGTACAGAAAGAAAATAAACACAAACACAGAATACACAAGGATTTATAGTAGTTCCCCAATCAACCTGGGTACATCTACACTTCTACCACCCTTGGTAGGAATCCACTAGGTTTTTGATCGGGTTCCCTATCACCAATGGAGTTTTAATCATGTGCCCAAACACCAATGGAGTTTTGATCAGGTGCTGAAACACCACTGAGATTTTGATCAGGTGCTCAAACCAAATCACAGGTTTTTAATCAGGTGCCCTGCCACCAAAGGATTAACTTTTGAAGGGAGTTAGAACCCTGTACAAGATGGGATAAAAAGGGTAAACAAAAATGTTTATGAGATTCTTCTCTGTCAATATGCTGAGAGAAGACTAGTGGATTGTTGATGTAAAGCTCCCCCTGTCTGATAGAAATTCTTGACAGTTGATGGATGGAGCTTTCTCTTGAATGAAAATCTTCCTTGATAGCAGATGAATCTGAGAGACAATATTTCTCAGATTATTGTTGCTCTTTGAAGATTAGAACTAGCAGCTGAAAACTGAGAGAAGATCTTTGATGTTCTCAGAGATTGAGAGTGATGTTGTTGAGGATGAAGATCTATTTTTCTTTTTGACTTTCTGTATATCTCAAGAAATGTTCCTTCTCTGGTCGACTGTTTCTTCTCTATCTTAGTCTCTTTCTATAATTCTTTTTCTTTTTGACAATATATCACTGATTTGAAATTCAAATCCTCCAATTAAGGAATATAATAATCAGAAGGAATATATCTTGGAACTGCAATCTGATTCAGCAATAATAACTAATTCCTTTTTCCTTTTCCATAAAAGTATCCTTTTCTAATATGTCAAACGACTACTTTCTTGAGAGAAGATAATGGAAAGGAATAAATAAAAGGAAAGATAAAAACTTGTCTTATTTGAAAGAATAGATCTGTTGCTGATTTAGTCGAGCTGAGTTCAGAGAAAAATAGAAAACTGATCCTTCAGAAATTTGTCAAGCTGGAGAAGATTCGTCGAGCTGAAAGCTGAGTTCGTCGAACTGAAAGTTGAGTTCGTCGAACTGAATCTGGAGTTCTTCGAACTGAATTAATTCGTCGAACACAATCTGGAGTTCGTCGAACTGAATCTGGAGTTCGTCGAACTGAGAGATAATCTGCTGAACTAGCTGGAAGATTGAATTTGTCGAGCTGAGAAGCAATTTCGTCGAACTGAACATCTTGTTACTTAAACGTCGAACACAGAGCTGAGTTCGTCGATCTCAAACTGGAGTTTGTCGAACTGAAGAGATAAACTGCTGGACTGGCTGGAGAACTGAGTTCGTCGAGCTGAGAATGAAGTTCATCGAACTGGAGCACGACGTTCATCGAACCCAGGATGGAGTTCGTCGAACGCAGAATGGAGTTCGTCAAACGCAGGAACTTGGAATTTTTCCTAAGTTCTAGCAACTCAGACACCCTAAAACCTGGACTCTTAGACTATACATTGGGGTCAACTTAGTCCTAGTCAACAGATAGTGATCCTATCCCAAATCAGTAATAGGGTTGTTCCAACAATCTCCCCCTATTTGGGTTAGGACACTATTTGACAAAATCAACAAACAAACATAGAGCATATATCTGACAGAAATAAATTTCATTTCAGCAGATAAGTAATATAGTACTCTAGGTTTAGAAAACCTTACACTTTCAAATTCTTGCTTTCTGAATTCATACATTGTAGAATACTGAGATAAATCCTTGCCTTCAGCTTTTGGCTTTGTTGATCTGAGCTGTAGCAATTAATGGAACTGAATCTGTCATATGAGAATTAATAGTTAGAGTTGTTTCTATATCACAAACAGGAGCTGTTGTATCAAAAACCATATCAGCATCAATATCAATCATCACTGAATCATCATTCACTGCATCAAAAGGAGCTTCTTCATAAAGCATCTCCCCCTGCCTAGTTTCAGGAAGACCTGAAGCTAGGCCCCTAGAAGAAGGGACATTTGAAGAGGAGGAAGGGAATGATGCAATCTGATTTCCAGAAAATGATCCTGATAATGTTGTTGCATTCTCTGATTTAACTATATGAACCCATTCTTTCATTTCTGCTACTAGGAGTTTGATCCTGGTGGTCATGAATTTCTTCAGTTGTTGTTCTTCAAAAAGGTGAAGAATGCCCTGGAAGATTTGATCTGAGTGAGCAAATGACTCCATGTCGATGTCGAACCCAGCATCAAACTTCCTTGAAGAAATGACTGCTTGAGAAATTGCCATTGTTACCTGCAAGAGAGAAAAATGATCAAGTGCAAAAGAAACTGGAGGGAGGCAATTTCTGAAGGCGCAAATATAAAATGAAATAAAAGTTTGATTATAAAGAGAGATCGGAGAAGGCGCAAGCTTTCGTAGAACGAGGTTCAGCTAAACCTAATAAGATCAGAAGTCGAAAAGACTTAGCCTACGTCAGACTGCGTTCGGCGAAAAATTAATTTTTGTCGATCTAAGTTTGACGATCGAGCTTGTCTTCGTTGATCCCTGGATCTAATAGGTATCGTCGATCTCCGTTCGACGAACGACTAAATTTCGTCGTTCTCCGTTCGACGAAATGAGGGGATAAATAAAAGATATAATTTTTAATTGATTGAATCTCCATCTATCATTCCTAGCTGATTTATAAAGAAAATATGCTTCTTTTCATCCAAGGGTTTGGTGAAAATATCAGCTCTTTGTAATTCAGTAGGAATAAATTGTAGGCAAATTTTATTTTTATTCGCATTATCTCCGATAAAGTGGTGCCTAATTTCTATGTGTTTAGTCCTACTATTGAGTATTGAATTTTGTGCTATAGATATTGCACTAGTATTGTCACAAAATATAATTGACTTATTTAAGTTGATACCATAGTCTAGAAGTTGATTTTGTATCCATAGTATCTGTGAGCAGCAACTGCCTGTAGCAATTTAATCTGCTTCTGCTATTGATGTAGACACAGATGTCTATTTCTTACAAAACCAAGACACTAGCTTATCACCAAGAAACTGGCAAGTTCCTAATGTGCTTTTCCTATCTACTCTGCATCCAGTATAATCAGAATCTGAGAATCCAATTAAAACAAATTCTGATGCAATTGGATACCAGAGTCCTAGATTTGGACAACCCTTTATATATCTCAAAATTCTTTTTAGTAAAATAAGGTGAGATTCTTTGGGGTTAACTTGGAACCTAGCACAAATGCATGTAGCAAACATTATGTCTGGTCTACTAGCTGTTAAGTAAAGTAATGAGCCAATAATTGCTCTATATACTTTCTGATCAACAGGTTTCCCTGATTCATCATTGTCTACAACAGCATTGGAGGGCATGGGTGTTTTCATAGTGGAAGCATCAGACATACCAAATTTTTTCACTAATTCCTTAGCATACTTGGATTGTGATATGAATATGCCATTTGGAGTTTGCTTCACTTGAAGACCAAGGAAGTAAGATAACTCACCCATACTACTCATTTCAAATTTAGATTGCATTAGGTCAGAAAACCTTTTGCATAGATTTGAATCAGTAGAGCCAAAAATAATATCATCTACATAGATTTGAACAAGTAATGTTTGATTTTTATGTATCCTGAAAAATAAAGTTTTATCAACAATGTCTCTTCAGAATTTGTTCTCCAAAAGAAAATTAGCTAGGGTCTCATACCATGCTCTGGGAGCTTGCTTGACACTATAGAGAGCTTTATTAAGCTTAAATACATAAGAAGAGTGAGTTAGAGAGATAAAACATGGTGGTTGTTCCACATAAACTTCTTCTTTGATATCTCCATTCAGAAAAGCACTCTTCATATCCATCTGATAAACTTTGAACTTCTTGAATGCAGCAAAGGCTAGAAATATCTTTATAGCTTCAAGTCTAGCAACAGGAGAAAAGGTTTGATCATAATCAATTCCTTCTTCCTGAGAGTATCCTTGGGCTACAAATCTTGCTTTATTTCTGATTATGAAGCCTTGATCATCTAGCTTGTTCCTGAAGACCCATTTAGTGCCAATAACTGGATGGCCCTTTGGTCTTGGAACCAAATCCCAAACCTTGTTCCTTTCAAATTGATTGAGCTCCTCTTGCATTGCAAGAATCCAGTATGGATCTTGTTCTGCATCTTTTATGGATTGAGGTTCAACTTGTGATAGGATACAAGTATGCATCTGATTTTGGTTGAGTTGATGCCTTGTTTGAACACCTGCTGAGATATATCTAATGACTTGAGATATTGGATGATCTCTAACTGTGATGTGATCAACAGTTGGAGTGGGTTCAGCAATAGTTTCCTCTTAAGGGACTTGTTTAGCTGTCACTTGATTTGAATTGTCAGCAAGATCTGGATTATCTTCTTCTTCACTGTCTTCAATAAGTAGAGAATCTTTACTCTGTAGATCTAATCCATTGACCTCTTCACATAGAGCTGGTACCTGCAAAGTATCTTTGGTATAGGTGGTGTTCCTCTCCTCATTTAACATATTAGTTTCATCAAAAGATACATGCATGGACTCTTCTATCTTAAGAGTTGATTTGTTGTAAACTCTGTATGCTTTACTAGAAAGAGAATATCCAAGGAATATACCTTCCATAGCTTTTGCTTCAAATTTCCATAGATACTTTTTATCATTGTTATGCACATAGTATTTACAGCCAAATATCTTAAAATAGTTAACCTTATGCTTTTTATTCTTAAGTAATTCATAGGGTGTTTTACCCTTAAGTTTGTGTATCAAACTTCTGTTCAACACATAATTTGCTGTGTTCACTGCCTCTGCCCAAAAAGAGAGTGGAAAGTGAGCATCAGCAAGCAATGTAGTTGCTGATTCAATTAGTGTTCTATTTTTCCTTTCAACTACCCCATTTTGTTGAGGAGTTCTAGGAGTAGAGAAACATTGCCTGATCCCTTCTTTTCCATAGAATTCTCTCATCAGAAGAGATTCAAACTCAGTACCATGATCACTTCTGATCAATGCAACTAGAGTAGAGTACTCAATCTTGATGGACCTGAGAAAGTCTGTCAGAACACTGAAGGTGTTAGACTTGTTCCTAAGAAAAACACCCAAGTGAATCTTGAGAAGTCATCTACAATAACTAAGGAGTAATGCTTCCCTCCTAGACTCTGTATTGCAGTGGGTCCAAAGAGATCCAAATGCAGTAAATATAGAATCCTAGGTGAATCACTCTTGGATAAATATTTAAAACTACTCTTGGTTTGCTTTCCTAGTTGACCAGCCCTGCAGAGTCCTTCCTTCTTGTATGAAATAGAAGGCGGTCCTCTAACAAGATTGTCCTTAGAAATCTTAGAGATAGTTCTAAGGTTAATATGTCCTAGCCTTTTATGCCATAATTCATTTGTTTTACTTATTGAATTAAATAAACAAATATTTGAATTGGCAGAGTCAAAATTGACTAAATAAATATTTCCATGTCTTATACCAGATAACACATTAATGTTTTCATTATTGGTAATAAGACAAAAGGAATGATTAAAAGTTACCTGATAACCTTCATCACATAGTTGGCTTATGCTAACGAGGTTATGCTTGAGACCCTTGACATATGCTACCTCTTTGAAGGTAACTGCTCCAACTTTGATTTTTCCATATCCTTTGGTTTGTCCACAGTTGGAGTCTCCAAAAATCACTTTGGGTCCAAGCTTTGCCTTGTAATTGCTTAAGTTGGCCTTGTTTCCTGTCATATGCTTTGAGCACCCACTATCCAAATACCATTGTTCTTTTATGTTTGGATGGCCTTGTACCTGCACAACAGAAAATAAACTAGTTGTTTTTTACCCAGACTACCTTGGGTCCTTTTGTCTTTCCACAAAATTCAGAAATGTAAGAAATCTCAGGCTGATCCTTATAGCCTTGTGGATGATATCTCCTTGGAGGAATGATCCACTCAGTAAAGAGATTCTTAGTATGTTTAGAATGAGAATTCTTTTGAAATTCTGTATATTTTTCGTTCGATGAATTTTGGTGAGTTCGTCTATCCTCATTCGACGAATTGAAGTAATTTCGTCAAGCATCGTTCGATGGATAACTATACTGAAATTCTATGTTCAGCGTTCATCGATCTCCGTTCGATGAATTCTTGTGATTTCGTCGATCTCCATTCGACGAATTCTGTTGAATTCCTTTATTCTTAACATCCTTGCTTGAGATATTTTTATCTACCTCTACTGCCTCTTTGCCCTTGGCAGAAATGAACTTCACAGGTGTAGATAAAGTATTCTTCTTAAGAAGATGTGGCTCACTTGATGATGCACCCAAGCCCAGTCTGGCATTAAGTCTGGCATTCACTATGCTTGTGATGTCCATCAGTTTGATGCTTCTTCCATTGAGGGATTCTTTAAAATTTTTAGCCTCAGATAATTTGTTCTCAATGAGAACAATGTGTTCTTTGGATGCAACCAATTCTTTCTCAAGATTGACATTATCTTCAGTCAGTAGATTCATTTCAACCAACTTATTTCTGAGGGAAATTATTTCCTTCTCAGATTTAATTAAGTCTAAACAAAGAGTTTTAAAATCATTTTTAAAATCATTTGAATTAAAATCAAAGTTAGATATTACTTGATCAACATCAGTTTCAGATTCTGATTCATCTGAATTGTTTGTTGATGCATTGATAGCCATCATGCAGAAACTTCTTTCATCTGCATCATCTTCATCATCACTGGAGCTGGATGATGATGCATGATCTGAATCATTGCATGAGTCATAAATAGCCATCAAGCATTGATCCTTTTCATTTTCATCATTTTCATCTTCATAAGAGCTGGATGATGACTCTGACTCTTCTGCAGAACCTTCAACCATGTTGTTGAGGGAAATCCAAATATCCCTGGCTGAGGTGCATTCCACAACCTATTGGAATATTTCATCAGACATTGTTTGTGCCAAGATATTCATTGCTTTGGCTGCACTTCTTTGTTTCTTCTGGGCATTTGTCCACTCAGGAGCTAGAACAGTATTATTGTTTGGTGCTGTCTCAGTACTTGTTGATGATGTAGGAGTAGGGGGTCCTGTCAAAATATCATTAAAGATATCCTCATCAATAGAATTCATATATAATATGATCCTTGCCTAACTGAGTTTAGGTTGCACATAGAAGTGCTTGAGTATTCTTTGTTCTGTGCCATGAGTTTTTAGCAAAAGAAAACTCTAGAGGAAATTAAGATCTAATTGATCTTTTGATTCAGGTGTTAGTCTGTAAACAATCAACCAACCTCTGATACCAATTGAAAGTGAGGTTAGATCTTAGATTTACTCTAGAGGGGGGTGAATAGAGTATTAAAATTTTTTGACTTATTTTATAGCGGAATTAAAATACTGATATATATGTGTGTGTGTATAACAGAGTGAGTGTAAAGCAAAACAAAAAATCACACAGCACAGTACAGAAAGAAAATAAACACAAACACAGAAGACACAAGGATCTATAGTAGTTCCCCAATCAACCTAGGTACATATAATCTTCTACCACCCTTGGTAGGAATCCACTAGGTTTTTGATCAGGTGCCCTATCACCAATGGAGTTTTGATCAGGTGCCCAAATACCAATGGAGTTTTGATCAGGTGCCCAAACACCATTGAGCTTTTGATCAGGTGCTCAAACCAAATCACAGGTTTTTGATCAGGTGCCCTGCCACCAAAGGGTTAACTTTTGAAGGGAGTTAGAACCTTATACAAGATGGGATAAAAAGGGTAAACAAAAATATTTATGAGATTCTTCTCTGTCTACAAGCTGAGAGAAGACTAGTGGATTGTTGATGTAAGGCTCCCCCTATCTGATAGAAATTCTTGACAGTTGATGGATGGAGCTTTCTCTTGAATGAAAATCTTCCTTGATAGCAGATGAATCTGAGAGACAATGTTTCTCAGATTATTGTTGCTCTTTGAAGATTAGAACTAGCAGCTGAAAACTGAGAGAAGATCTTTGATGTTCTCAGAGATTGAGAGTGCTGCTGTTGAGGATGAAGATCTATCTTTCTTTTTGACTTTCTGTATATCTCAAGAAATGTTCCTTCTCTGGTTGACTGTTTCTTCTCTATGTTAGTCTCTTTCTGTAATTCTTTTTCTTTTTGACAATATATCACTGATTTGAAATTCAAATCTTCCAATTAAGGAATATAATAATTAGAAGAAATATATCTTGGAACTGCAATCTGATTCAGCAATAATAATTAATTCCCTTTTCCATTTCCATAAAAATATCCTTTTCCAATATGTCAAACAGCTACTTTCTCGAGAGAAGAGAATGGAAAGGAATAAATAATAAGAAAGATAAAATCTTGTCTTATCTGAAAGAATAGATCTATTGCTGATTTAGTCGAGCTGAGTTCAGAGAAAAATAGATAACTGATCCTTCTTCAATTTGTCAAGCTGGAGAAGATTCGTCGAGCTGAAAGCTGAGTTCGTCGATGATGGGCAAAACTATGCTTGCAAACGATAACGGCAAGTGTACCGTATCGAATGTAGTATAAGTTATTGAAACAAGGTCATATTAGACTCGGGGCGGTTGAATACTCTTACTTCGGAAAATCTCTATTATTTTATCGAATAGAAATTGTGGTTGGTTGGTTGCGAAAAAAAAAAGAGAAATAGCTTATTTAAATTAATGAAAAAGTTAGTACTCAACCTTGAATCACCTTGGAAAAAATAAATAAATAAAGAAATAAAACTTCTAATCCTCTTTAAAAGAAATGCTTGACTGTGGAGGTTCCTGATTTATGAACGTACCTTTCTCGAGGATACGCCTAACTGAGTTTAGGTTGATCAATCGAACTCTCGTTCTAGAATTGAAACCCCTAAAGCTCGCTTTATCGAAGTGAACCCCTCTATTGGATATAACTCCAATCCGGGAGATTTACGCCATCCTCTCTCGAGGAGTGCATTCAAATCTCTTTATCCTTAAAGTGATCGATTCGAACTCAAAACCTCTCGATTATTTGACTACGAAAACAAGAATGAGATTATATATCGATAATATAATCTCAATCAATATAAATTCAAGGATAAATCTTAAGCGATCTAAATAAGAGAAAAAGAAGTTCTAAACTGAATTATGAATTATATTTTCCTTGGATCATCTCGGCCGAGTACTAATGAAATTTAGCTACTCATGGAGATGGAGGAATTGATGAAATACAAGAAGTGCATAATGAAGATTGAGAGTAGAATAAGAGTAAAAGTGCTATTTTATTAATCGAAAGGGAAATTACAACTAGGAAACAAGAAATTACCAACCTGAAATGAAAGTGCAAGCTAAGAAAGAAGATTACAAGCTTAAGAATAACAAAAGCAGTACAAGAAAATAAACTTAGAACTCCCAAAATTCGTCGCCAAACATCTGGAAAAGCTCCCCTTAAATAGCTGAATTTGTGGTGTTACACGCCCTTGGTCACGCCCGTGACCAAGGGCGTGTAAGGGGCGTGATCGAAGCGGCAGCGGAGAGGGCGCCTTCTGGAGTAATTGCGAGCGTTTCGGCCGTGTCACGCCCTAGGTCACTCCCGTGACCGAGGGCATGTAATTTTAATTGTCGTGGCGGCATGCTCCGGATGCTTGTGGCGGGTCGTGGCCGTGACATTGGGTCACGCCCTTGGTCACGCCCGTGACCTGGGGCGTGTACTTGGCGAAAACTTCACGGAGCGTCCCTGGAGTGGCAGAAGCAGGTCTGGAGTATTTCGTAGGTTACACGCCCATGGTCACGCCCGTGACCTGGGGCGTGTAATTTTAACTTTTTGCTCGAAACAGCCCAGAAAACCTGAAAACACAAAATAAACTTAAGTTAGCTTATAAAATAACAATGGAAGGATTTATATGATAAAATTCCTAAAAATAACATAATTTTATATGAAAAACATAATAAACCTAAACTAAAAGATGAGTAAATAAATTACTCATCAGTCGAACTGAAAGTTGAGTTCGTCGAACTGAATCTGGAGTTCATCGAACTGAATTAATTCATCGAACACAATCTGGAGTTCGTCAAATTGAATCTGGAGTTCGTCGAACTGAGAGATAATCTGCTGAACTGGCTGGAAGATTGAATTTGTCGAGCTGAGAAGCAATTTCGTTGAACTGAACATCTTGCTACTTAAACGTCGAACACAGAGCTGAGTTCGTCGATCTCAAACTGGAGTTCGTCGAACTGAATAGATAAACTGCTGGACTGGCTGGAGAACTAAGTTCGTCGAGCTGAGAATGAAGTTCGTCGAACTGAAGCACAACGTTCGTCGAACCCAGGATGGAGTTCGTCGAACGCAGAATGGAGTTCGTCGAACGCAGGAACTTGGAATTTTTCCTAAGTTCTAGCTAACTCAGACAGCCTAAAACCTTGACCCTTAGACTATACATTGGGGTCAACTTACTCCTAGTCAACAGATAGTGATCCTAGCCCAAATCAGTAATTGGGTTGTTCCAACATGGCGACAAAGCAGTTACCCCCATACCTGAATATATATACCTGCACTAAACGATGGGTAGGGTAAGAAGTATGAAGAAGACATCTCAATGTCTGTCTCCATACACAACTAATTCATTCTATCGTCGGTCTGCATAGCGGGCCAGAAAACTTCCTGAATTAGATTCAATGCGGAATCCTGCGATGAATCAAACACGAGAGTGGGGTAAAGAAACAAATTAGAAGAATGACAAAAACGAATTTCATCTTTGGGAGGGATCCCGGTATCACTCCTGATAGGATGTCCCAATGAAATATTGTCGGCATTATCGGCAATGATGCAGGTCTCGGCAGTATCAACGGGTGTCTTGCCCAAGATTTGGACATTCGTCCCTGGTGCAAAGGTAAATTCCTCTTCACCTTGAGGGTTGTCCTCCTTCATAAGGATAGACTCAATATATTGATCTTCTGCCTCATCCTGCGAAACACTCTCAACAGTGTCGTCAGAAGCAGATGTAGTAATATGCACAAAAGAAGGAGAAATAGTGCTCGAACAAAGGTCATGCACCACTACCTCACGAAGAATTGAATCATCACAATGTGATATAAGCACAGGGGAGAAGGGCTCCGCCATGTTAGAGTCTAGATTAACCACACATCTAATATCTGTATCAAAATCATTCCCTTCAAAGCATGGAGGTGATACAGATACATAACAAGATGTTGAAGGTGTGCTACCATAAGTAGGAGTTGGGATGATCCGGATGTCCGGCTCATCATCCTCGCCCACTTGGCGAAGAAACTCGGCACAATCCTTCAAGGCATGGTCTGTGCTCCGACAAAATAGACAATGTTTTGTATTCTTCTTTGGTCCAAATAGGGTCTGGGATGAATTCAAAAACGGCGTCTGTGGAGCAGAATGATAACCATAGGACTTAGGCACATTGTAAGGGGTACCATGTGATATCGTCGTCTGATACATTGAGTCTAAGGTACTAGGGCCACCATCTCCCGATGGGCATCTATCACTAGCATGGGAGATATCTCCATACCAGCGGCAATGGATGTTGAATGCAGCCCACATTGCATGAAGATACTCAGATTCAATAGAAATACCCAAATGTGCAATCTACTACAACTAACAATAAACAATTGCAACACCTTATAATAAAAACCAGAAAAAGGGATAAAAGTCAAACAAAGAAACTGAAAGTGCACAGTTAACCTCACTAGAATTCTCTAGAGGGGGGGTGAATAGAGATTAAAAATATTTTGTGCAATTATATATATATATATATGTGTAGTGATCACAGATTAAGGCTTCCCACACACCAACAAGAATTAAGAAAGTAAAGAAAGTAAATGCAAGAAAAGAAATCACAGCTCAACACAAGGAAATATAGTGGTTCCCCAAAATTTGGGTAGTCCACTCTTCTACCACCTTTGGTAGGAATTCACTATCTTGCACTGAGTCTTTTGATAAGGAGACTCTTAGAACCACCCTGAGTCTTTTGATAAGGAGACTCTTAGAACCAACTGAGTCTTTTGAAAAGGAGACTCTTAGAACCAGTACAACTGAATTTTTTGAATAGAGATTCTAAGAACTCTTTTACAGTATTTGAGAGTGAAATGAATGTAAAGAAGAAAGAGAAATAATATAAAGACAAGAAGGAATCTTCTTCTTAGCAAGAAGATTGGAAGCACAATAAGTAGTGAATGAAATCTCTTCTATAGTGAGAAGGAGATTTGTAGCTTTTCTCTCTTTTAGTGAGAGTTATTAGAGTTTGCAGCAAAATGACTTCAGAAGCAGGAGAAGATGGAAGCTTGATGGTTGTTGCAGGACTATTTCTCAATTTTCTCTCTTTTTCACTTGGGATCTTTTCCTCTTTTTCAATATGTATATGGTGGATCACTTCTTGTTGTTCTCTGTCGACCTTCTCCTTATTTATAGCTCTGTGTATTAAGATAACACTATAGGAGAGAAATCAATTTGTAGACTGAGTATTAGAAAGAGAGAAATATTTCCATAACTATTATATCTATAGAAGGAAAGAATTCATTCTGATTTAAAATAATGTCCATAATGGATTTAATCAAATTAGCCAAGAATCTATTAGAGGAAAAGAATGATTCAGAACGGCTATAAAGAATAAATTGATTCCATATAAATCAGATCTATAAAAGAAGGAAAGAGATCTGGCGATTTTTGAATTAAACATAGAAATCGACGTGCGTCGATTACTATCCGACGTAAGCGTCGAATTCGTCCTGGCTGGACGTCGAGAGGAGAATAAGGAAGGTGCGTCGACTAAGGTGCGTCCACTAGAAGTCAGAGCTACATCGACATAAGATACGTCTAATTCTTCTTAAAGTTACTTTGACTCATTCTGAAAGGAACGTCGACACCACTTCGACGTTGCGTCGAATACTATTCGACGCATATTTACTTAACCTTGATTTTTCTTTCTTAGAATTCATATTCAATTCATTTTCAGGGGTTAAGATAAATCATTTTCCCAACAATCTCCCCCTATTTGTCTTAATCCTATTTAGAGAGAAATTGTATCAGCATATGATCAATCACAGCAAAGTATTTATATAGGTAAGGAATATATTAAGCAAGTAGAAGAGAAATTGGAAAAAGAAATCCTATAAACAAACTTCATGTTCAGATCAATCAGTTTTCAACCATAAATATATCATTCATTGTTTTAAGGCATTATTCAGGAGGGGTAGGAGGAGTCTTCCTTTTTCTAGTGAATACAACTGTTTTAAGAGAGGGGGTTGCTCCTTCTCAGCACCAGGTAGTTCACTCAGCTCCCCCTGAGTTACATCTGTTTGCTCCCCCTGGGATGGAACTTCCTTGGTTGCTTCTACTTCTGCCTCTTCAGTTTCTTTTTCAGTTCCAGCTTCAGTCATAGCAGTACCTGGCTCCTAAGCTCCTATTTCACCTATCACAGTATCTAGCTCCCCCTGAGTTTCAGCTTCTTTATTTTTCTCACCATCTGCCACATCTTCCTTTTCAACTTCATTTTCTGCTCTGCTTACCTCCCCTTGTAACAGTAACACTTGATTTGCAGCTTCTCTTGCTATATTGAGTACCTCTATTATTTGTTCTTCAGAATGTAGCTCAGGTACTATCTCATTTCCAATTGTCTTGAGCAGTGCAAGACTATCAGTTTTTGAGGTAGGAGGTGACTTGTGGGAGAGAGATTTAGGAGTGGAGGGCTTCTCTTCATCTAGCTTCTCCCCCTTCTTGACCTTCTTGGCCAAGGAGGTTAAGAAAGACCTGGTTACTTTAGAGGAAGAGAGAGAGGTCTTTAGACTTTGCACAGAGGCACTGACCCCATCTATTTGGGCGTGCATGTGTAGGATGGAGGAATGAATCTGGGAGCAGTTCTCATCCAGCATTGCTTGGAATGTTTGAGCTGTTGATGCAATGCACTGAGTGAGGAGAGCTTCAGTGGATGCAGATGGTTCATGTTGTGGTTGGTGATGAGGAGAGAGTGGTGGAGGTGGTGATGAAGTTGGAGAGAAGTTAGTTGATACATGAGTTATGGGTGATAAAGGAGGTGGAGAGGATGAGAAAGTAGGAGGAGGAAGAGATGGAGAAACTGTTGTTTGAGCAGGTGTTTGAGAAGAGGTAGGCAGAGGAGGGGTTGTGAGAGTGGTAGAGACTAGTGGAGTAGATGATGGTGGTAGAGAAGAATTGTCTCTTTGAGGAGGAGGAGGAGGAGATGGATGAACAGGAGAGTTAGGAGGAGATGGAGTCTTTTCAGGAATGGAACTAGGCTTAGGAATTTGCCTGGTCCATTTGGAGAATAGAGCTATTGACATCCTTTTCCCTGGAGGAATAGGGATTCCTTTTGACCTACATAGGTCAGGGAAGGAGTGGAAGAGTACTTGACTCATAATCCTCATATATGCATTTTCTTTGTGTGAGTATTTAGAGCTTATCATCTTGAGCAAGCATGTGGCCCAGTCCACCTTCTTTTTCAGCACCAGGGCCCCCATGATGTCCAGTTGCTGCTTGGGCACTGCATCATGGGCTGAGATCTTGCATAGCAGGATTTTTCCTACTATATCTGCTAGCAGTCTGTACTCCTCAGAAAAGTCTATTTTCTTTAGATGGATTGGTCTATTCTTTGCTTCATGGTGGTTAGCAGATGCTTGATTTCATCAGGTGTGAGGTCTATAGATTCATCACCTAATAAGGGAGTGATGAAGACTTATTTAGCTATTCTTTAGAAGCTGATTTTCTTTCCCTATTTGCTTTGAACAAAGATAATATTAGGGTGTACCTTATGGAAGATCAAAGGTTGTCCTAATGTGTTCTGCAGATATTGAGACAGGTGTCTCATGGATTGTTCCTTGGATTTCTCCTTGTTCAGATATCTGAACATGAGTCATCAGCTCTGTGAGCTCTGTTTCCAGGAGCTTGCATCTTATGGAGATGAGCTTATCTAGTCCAGCTTCAGTGAACAGAGCAATGATGCTTTTGTAGTTTTCTGCGGCGGCTTGGAAAGATTCAAGGTCAATGTCGAAACCAGAGTTGGTCTTGGGAGCCATTTTAGGTTAGTGAGAGAGAGGAAGAAATCGGCTGGACTGAGGAGCAAAAAGGATGAAGAATGCAAAGTAGTGAAGGTTTCTAACTGAAGAGTTTTTTTAAGTCAGGTGAAACGTCGAAATGCGACACTATTCGAGGCTTATTCGGTACTTCAGTGGATGTGACCGAAAATATTTTAGTATTGCCGCTCGTTTTCATGAAATCGACGTTACGTCGAGTGGAATTCGACGTAAGCGTCGATACAACCCGCGTTAAGATGCTAGGGTTTCGTATCGACGTATACGTCGATTGTAGTTGACGCATGCGTCGATTTCACTTATTGAGTTGAGTCATCGACGGTGCGTCGATTAGAAGTCGATGTGACTTTTAATTTTCCTGAAAAATTCTAGGTGTTTATTTCTTTTTATCTCTTCCAGTCCTAAAGATTTCTAAGTTAGTCTTGGACTAATTTTCACAGATAGTTTAATTGATTGTGCCAACATTGTTTGGCAAGGTGGCCAGTTTTGTTACATATGTAGCACTTGATTATCTTAGTATTGTGAGAATTTGAGTTTAGAGAGGGATAGAAGTGTTGATTAGGATAGTAAGTTTGATTTAGATGAGAATTTTGGTTAGGATAGAGGTGTTGATTAGGATAGAAATCATGATTAGGATGAATGGGTCCTGAATAGGGGTTAATATGGAAGGTTTTTCGAGGATAGGCATTTAAGTTGCTCTGAGTTCTTATGCGTCGATATCTATTCGACGTATGTTGATAGTTGCGTTGATTTATATTCGGCGCTTTCTCCAGATAGCGTTGATCTGGTATCGATGCATGAACAAAGTTGCGTCGATTTGATGTCGACGTACTTTTATTCAAGCGTCGAGTTGAGGTCGAGGCACCTGAGAGATTGCGTCGAGTAGAATTCGATGCACTATCATTCATATGTCGATATGAAGTCGACGCAACTGTATCTTCATAAATTTTCTTTTTCCCTTTTTCTGATTTGGCTCTTTTATGTATTGTTTCTTTTGGCTTAGTTGCTTCTTCAGATGAAGTTTGAGAGTCATCAGCTGAATAATATGATGTTTCATCAAATTGTTTAATTTCCTTGAGGGAGTCTTCTTCCTTATTTAGTGAGTCTTTTTCTTGGTTTGATTTGATAGGTTTGGTGAATTTTACAGGGATCATCCAAGCAGGTTTGTTGGATGGAATTATGCTGGTTGAGGGATCAGCCCCTAGACCAAGATTTTTATGTCTCCTTTTTGTTGTTCAGTGATTTCCTTGAGAGTTTGGCTTCTCATTTTTATTGATTCTTCAAAAGCTTTTGCCTGGGATACCATATCCTTAAGGAGCTGGTTTTCTATTCTAGCCCTTTCTACCTCCTTTTCTATGATGTTAGCCCTTAATTCATAATTTTTAGAGCATTTAACTTCTCTATTTCTCTGGTTTTTAGCCATATTAATTTGTTCTTTTAGATCTTTAATTTCTTGTTTAGCTTTTAGTTGATCTAGACACATTCCCATAAAATCATTTCTGAAATTATCACTTTGAAAAACTATTTCATCAAAAATGCTTACCTCATCCTTATCCTCAGATTCCTCTATGAGAATAAGGCTATTTTCTCTTTCATCTTCAGAAGATATGCTTTCTTCTGATCCTGTCTCACTCCATGATTTGGTACCATCATCTTTCTTTGAGCCTTCAAGTGCCATTAAGCATAGGTCTTCTTGCTTAGGCTCTTCATTGTCACTCTGAGAAGAGGAGCTGTCCTCAGAGTCTGTTTCACTCCAGGCTTCTGCAATAAAGCCTCTTTCTTTCTTCTTCCCCTTTTTCTTGAGATCTTTCTTTTTCAGATCTTTCTTTGTCTCAGCATTTTCTGGACATTCTGGGGCAATATGTCCAGGTTTCCTGCAAGAATAACAAATAATTTCTTTAGTAGGAGTTTTGTCATACCTTGGTTTTGACTCTCTCCTTCTTGATCCATCTATCCTGGCCCATTTCTTGAATTTTATGGCCAGGAAACTGAATAGTTCTTCTTCAGTGACAGAGCTTCCTTCTTCTGTTGCTTTTAATGCAATGTTCCTGTCTTTTGAAGAAGTTTGGGTGTTTTCTCTTCTCTTCTTCTCTTCTCTGGTTTTCAGCAGTTGCTCATAGGATCTGAGTTTTCCTAAGAGAGCATATGTTGAAATTTCCCTTTGTCCTCTTGTGTCTCTTATTGCCCATATCCTTGAGTCCCATGAACTTGGGAGACTCATCAGCAATTTGTCATTGATCTCTATGAGAGATATTTCTCTATCCAAGTCCCTTAGTTGATTGATGATCAGACTGAATCTGTCATACATCTCAGAGATGCTTTCTTCATTCTTCTTTTGGAAGTTCTCATATTGAGAGATCAATAGAGCATTCCTATCTTTCCTTTCATCAGCACTTCCTTCTACCATCTTTATGAGAGCCTCCCAAATTTCTTTGGCTGATTCACAATCAACAACCCTTTGAAAGATTTCATCAGAGAGGGTTGAGACCTGAATATTTACAGCTTTTGCATCACATGTTCCTGCCTTCTTCTCTTCAACTGTCCACTCAGCCTTTGGGACAAGTGTTTGAGTCACTTCACCACTTGAGTCTTTTCTATAAGGCTTGGGAGGACCTGTCAAGATAACATTAAATAATTCTTCATCAATAGAATTCATATAAATCCTAATTCTTGTTTTCCAAACTGCAAACTTTTCAAGATTGCACATTGGTTGTCTGGTGGAAGCATAATCTTTGATTTGTGCCATGTGAAAAATAATTTTTAGAAATATATATATATATATATAAGAGGCAGGATCTTTTTGATCAAGGAGTTAACCTTTTTAGATCAACCTAGCTTTGATACCAATTGAAAGTGCACAGTTAACCTCACTAGAATTCTCTAGAGGGGGGTGAATAGAGATTAAACATATTTTGTGCAATTATATATATATATATATGTAGTGATCACAGATTAAGGCTTCCCACACACCAACAAGAATTAAGTAAGTAAAGAAAGTAAATGCAAGAAAAGAAATCACAGCTCAACACAAGGCAATATAGTGGTTCCCCAAACTTAGGGTAGTCCACTCTTCTACCCCCTTTGGTAGGAATTCACTATCTTGCACTGAGTCTTTTGATAAGGAGACTCTTAGAACCACCCTGAGTCTTTTGATAAGGAGACTCTTAGAACCAACTGAGTCTTTTGAAAAGGAGACTCTTAGAACCAGTACAACTGAATTTTTTGAAGAGAGATTCTAAAAACTCTTTTACAGTATTTGAGAGTGAAATGAATGTAAAGAAGAAAGAGAAATAATATAAAGACAAGAAGGAATCTTCTTCCTAGCAAGAAGATTGGAAGCACAAGAAGTAGTGAATGAAATCTCTTCTATAGTGAGAAGGAGATTTGTAGCTTTTCTCTCTTTTAGTGAGAGCTATCAGAGTTTGCAGCAGAATGACTTCAGAAGCAGGAGAAGATGGAAGCTTAATGGTTGCTGCAGGACTATTTCTCAATTTTCTCTCTTTTTCACTTGGGAGCTTTTCCTCTTTTTCAATATGTATATGGTGGATCACTTCTTGTTGTTCTCTGTCGACCTTCTCCTTATTTATAGCTCTGTGTATTAAGATAACACTATAGGAGAGAAATCAATTAGTAGACAGAGTATTAGAAAGAGAGAAATATTTCCATAACTATTATATCTATAGAAGGAAAGAATTCATTCTGATTTAAAATAATGTCCATAATGGATTTAATCAAATTAGCCAAGAATCTATTAGAGGAAAAGAATGATTCAGAACGGCTATAAAGAATAAATTGATTCCATATAAATCAGATCTATAAAAGAAGGAAAGAGATCTGACGATTTTTGAATTAAACATAGAAATCGACGTGCGTCGATTACTATCCGACGTAAGCGTCGAATTCGTCCTGGCTGGACGTCGAGAGGAGAATAAGGAAGGTGCGTCGACTAACGTGCGTCAACTAGAAGTCAGAGCTACGTCGACATAGGATACGTCGAATTCTTCTTAAAGTTACTTCGACTCATTCTAAAAGGAACGTCGACACCAATTTGACTTTGCGTCGAATACTATTCGACGTATATTTACTTAACCTTGATTTTTCTTTCTTAGAATTCATATTCAACTCATTTTCAGGGGTTAAGATAAATCATTTACCCAACAGAAACTAAAGGAAATCTTTACAAGAAATTTTCCTAACAAAAGAATCACAACGCCAGCTACAATCCCCGGCAACGGCGCCAAAAACTTGACATGCTTACGACAAGTGCACCGGTCTTACAAGTAATAAAAGTGGGAGAGACTCCTCGAATATAGTTCTCAGAGGATTGCAAGTTGGGGTGTGTTGGAACAACCCTATTACTGATTTGGGATAGGATCACTATCTGTTGACTAGGACTAAGTTGACCCCAATGTATAGTCTAAGGGTCAAAGTTTTAGGTTGTCTGAGTTAGCTAGAACTTAGGAAAACTCTAAGTTTCTGCGTTCGACGAACTCCATACTGCGTTCGACAAACTCCATCCTGTGTTCGACGAACATCATGCTCAAGTTCAACGAACTGTCCAATTCTCTGCGTTCGACGAACTTCATTATGTGTTCGACGAACTCCTCTCTGCGTTCGACGAATGTCAGCGTTCAGTTCGACGAACATGCTCTCCAGCTCGACGCATTCAGTTCTCCAACCAGTCCAGCAGTTTATTTCTTCAGTTCGACGAACTCCAGATTGAGATCGATGAACTTAGCTCTGTGATCGACGAATAAGTATCAAGATGTTCAGATCGACGAAAGTGCTTCTCAGATCGACTAATTCAGTTCTTCCAGCCAGATTCAGCAGATTATCTCTCAGTTCGATGAACTCCAGCTTCAGTTCGACGAACTCCAGATTGTGTTCGACGAATTAATTAAGTTCGACGAACTCCAGATTCAGTTCGACGAACTCAACATTCATTTCGACGAACTCAGTTCTCAGATCGACGAATTTTCTCCTCAGCTCAAAACTTCAGAAGGATCAGTTATATTATTCTCTGAACTCAGATCGACTAATCAGCAATGGATCTGTTTGCCCGGAAAGCCCGCGATCTCGTCTTCACAGTGCAAAATGGCGGTCTCAGCGGTCTTCGAATTTTGTGATCGCCCAGATCGCCTGCCATCAGCCCAGCCAGATTTTTCCAAGTTCCAAACAGTCGAAGCCGATCGAGATCGCCAGTCCAAGCGGTCTGGGCATCTCCTGTATTTTTACTACTTGTACCCCCATTTCCCTGCCCCGGCTCTCCTGTACCCCGGGCAGCCCATAGTTTTCAGTTCTGCCCGTTTGGGCAGCCCCCTCGTCTATAAATAGAGGGGTAGGGGTACCTGAAAAAGGACTTTTGGCTCCGAGGCTCCAGCTTATGACTTGTGTAAGCGGTCTCATTTTTTCGTGATCGCCATCCTGTGATCGTTTTCTTCTTTTCCAGCCTCTCCTGTCTTAGTAACCTGCACTTCGCAGTTTTCTCCCATCCCTCTTAGTGTGTGAATTTTGGAGGTGCCATTTTTGGTACCAACAGAACGAACACACGACCTTCAGATCCGAAGTGTCAGGTGAAATTCATAGACTTTCAAGATGGCTGATCGCCGTAGAGGTCGTACCTTGTGATCCCCCAGTGTTCCCCCTTCCGATCACAACCCGTTAGAAGCGCTTGAGCGCCGCTTCGAGCTTCGTGTTGAACAAGCTCTTCGCGAGGTCGCCCGAGCTAGGCAGGAAACCGCCTCTGTTTAGCAGGAGATCGCGCGGTCTCAGCAAGAGGCCGCTCGAGATCGGCAAGAAGTTGTCCGGACTCAGCAGGAGTCCGCGAAACAGATTGAGGCCATGAACAAGGTTCTGGCCGCGATCTCCCAGAAGATCCTTCCTCAAACTTCTCAGGTCGCCACTCCTAACCGCATGGCAAGCGGCCATCCGAGCGATCACCCCGTCTTCCAGCCCGCAGCTCCTCAGCGATCTCAGCGTGAGGAGTTTGACGCCCGTCATAATTCTTTCCGAGCCGTAGCCCAGGGGCCTCCGGCTCAGGCCCTAAATTTTGAAGAAGGGTTTGCTTACCCTCAAGCTCCTCCTGCTCCCTTTCTCCCTCCTCTAGGACCTTCTAAATTAGGGGAGCCTTCCCCCTTTACCGATGAGATTCGTCGGGATCCGATTCCTCATGGATTCAGAGAGCCCCGCCTTCTTGTGTATACAGGAGAGACCGACCCAATGTGTCATCTTCAAGCCTTCGAGTCTGATGTTGCCCTCAGGACCATTTCGGATGGAGTGAGGTGCAAGCTGATGGTCACCTCCTTTGATGGGTCGGCCATGGAATGGTTCTATAAGCTGCCCTGTCAGTCTATCCCGAGCTTTGCTGCCCTGAGGCAAGAGCTCCTCCTAAGGTTTGCCACTGCGAAGAAAAGGAAGAGTGGTCCTGCGACCCTCTGCAAGATTAAGCAAGGCGACAACAAAACTGCAGCGCATTTTGTTGACCGCTTTCAAAAAGAGATCTTGGGAGTCAGAGATATGGATCCTGAACTTTATATGGTAGCTCTGATTAGCGGCCTGCAGGAGGGCCCTCTGAAGTTTAAAGTCACCACCAAGGAGCCTGGCTCCTATCAGGAGTTGATTAGCATTGCCAATCGCTACAAAGAAGGGGAGATTAACAACCCCACCTATGTGAGCAATTTGACCAACAGAGCCACTCAGAAAGGCTCTGCGGGATTCTACCCGGCTTCATCTTGCTCAAAGCCTCAACAAGAGCTCCCACCTCCAGCTCCGAGAGGTAAGAACTATCGCAACAACCGCTTCAATTGAGGTAATCAATCTTTCCCGCCTCAAGGTTCATTTCTTCAAACCCCTGCTACACCTGCTTCGCAAGCTACCCCAGTCCACCAGATTCAGTACATCCAACCTCCTCTTCTGGCCCTCCCATCTCCTTACGATGAATCCTAAGAGTCTTTTACAGACTTTGGGGTTCCAATGAGTGAGGTACTCCAAACCATTCAGAAGCAGCCTTTTTTCAAAAGGCCGGTTCCGCTGAACTCTGATCCAAGAACAAGAAATCCAACCCTCTACTGTGAGTATCATAGAGAAAGGGGTCACTTGACGGAGGACTGCAGAGCCCTCTGCTTGTTCTTGGAAAAGCTTCTGAAAGAGGGTAAAATCCCTGATCTCATTCAGAAGAGCGATCCTGCTAAAGCCTCAACCTCCAAGGCCAAGGAGGTTGCTGAGGTTCAATGGGCATGGGAGGAAGTAGATGATGTTGGCCATCTGGGCAACATCGGTTTTCCCAGCGAATGCGTGGACGCTAATAATGAGGGTGCCTTGGGCAACCTTTTCTGCATCCATGGGGTTGCAGGTCCGGAGTCCTCGAGAAAGGAAAGTCTGAAAAGAGTTTATCAATCATAGGTTGCTGCTGCCTCTTCAGCTCCGGTCCGAGGGACGGTCACTTTTGGAGATGAAGATCTTCCTCAGACCGCGAATCCCTTTGATGACGCGGTCGTTATTAAAGCGGTGATAGAAAATTATACGGTGGAGAAAATTGTAATAGATATGGGAAGCTCGGTCAACGTGCTCTTCAAGCCAGCCTTTGAGGCGTTGAAGACAGGTAAACCCCTCCTGTCAACTGAAGGACCTCTTTATGGTTTATCAGGAGAAAAGAAGGAAGTTGAAGGGCTCGTCACTCTCTCCGTGATTCTGGGAGGAATAGTAAGGCTGGTCAAATTTATAGTCGTTGATGCTCCTGGCAGCTACAACGCAATTTTTGGGAGGCCCTTTCTGAACGGGTATCAAGCCATTGTCTCCACCTATCATCAAGCGGTGAAATTCGCCTTGAATGGCAAACAACACTGAATCAGGAGTGACCCAAGGAAATCTAGGGAATGCTACGTAAAGATGGTCAACATGATCGTGTCATCTCCTCCCCAAGAAGTCATGATGGCTGGGTCAATTGAAGTTCCTGAACAAGTCCAAGCTGCAGAAGAAGTTGAGGAGGTTGCAAGAGATGGAGTTCGCTTGGAACCTGCCCAAGCAACTCAAGATGTTCAGATCAGCGAGGAAGATGAGAGCAAGAGCCTCTCCATCAACGTTGAATTATCTGAAGCTGACAAGAGTCAGCTCATCTCTTGTCTTCTGCAAAATCTAGATATCTTCGCTTGGTCGGCAGATGACATGCCTGGAGTGGATCCAGATGTCGCTTGCCACCATCTCAATATTGACCCAAACTTCATCCCGATCCAGCAGAAGAAAAATTCTGTTGCAACCACTCTAGCTCAGCCTATCCATGAAGAGGTAGAGAAGCTTCTGAAGGCAAAATTCATTCAACCAATCCAATACCCTGAGTGGGTATCAAACATTGTAATGGTGAAGAAGTCAGGTGGGAAATGGAAGATGTGTGTCGACTTTACCAAACTCAATAAAGCTTGCCCCAAGGATTGCTACCCCTTGCCTCGGATAGATTCTTTAGTTGATTCCGCGGTAGGTTATTCTTTTATGAGTTTTTTAGATGCTTTTTCAGGTTACCATCAAATCAGGATGCACAAACCAGATATACCACATACTTCGTTTATCACAAATGATGGTTGCTTCTGTTATCTCGTAATGCCTTTTGGGCTAAAAAATACTGGAGCAACCTATCAGAAAATGATGGATACAGTTTTCAAGAGTCAAAAAGGAAGAAACCTTGAGGTATATGTCGATGACCTCTTGGTAAAAAGCAAATTATTCTCTTCTCATCTTAGAGACCTCTCGGAAACTTTTGCGACCCTTCGAACTTTTAATATGAGGTTGAATCCGTTGAAGTGTGTTTTCGGGGCAAGTAAAGGAAAATTTCTGGGTCACCTCCTTACTCCAGAAGGGTTGGAACCCAATCCTGACAAAGTAAAAGCTATTTTGGAGATGCCACCTCCCAATTCCCCCAAAGAAATTCAGCAGCTGGGAGGGAGGATGGCAGGCTTAAGTTGCTTCATCTCCCGATCAGGGGATAAGAGTGCACCTTTCTTTAAGACCCTCCGGGGAGGGAGTAGGTTCGAGTGGACAAAGGAGTGTGATGATGCTTTCACTCAGCTTAAGAAGCAATTGACATCAACCCCTTTGCTCCAAAGCCCGCGAGAGGGAGAAAATCTATTTCTGTATGTGGGAGTCGGAGCCGACGCCATAAGCTCTGTTTTGGTCCGAGAGGAAAAAAGAAGCAATTTCCAGTCTATTACGTGAGTCGAATCCTGAAGAATGCAGAGACTCGCTATCCTATTCTCGAAAAGTTGGCCTTAATGCTCGTGATTTCGGCAAGAAGATTAAGACCATACTTTCAAGCCCATTCGATTCTAGTTGTCACTGATCTTCCATTAAAGAATGTCTTGGAGAAACCAGAACATTCAGGAAGGTTGGCAAAGTGGGCAATCGAGCTCAGTGAATTTGACATATCTTATGTTCCAAGAGTGGCAATCAAAGCTCAAGTTTTAGCAGACTTCATGGTGGATGCCAAAGAAGTTGAGTCACAGAAGGGGGTCGGAGTACCCCTTGCTTGGACAATCTTCGTGGATGGAGCCTCAGGAAAAAATTCTTCCGAAGCTGGAGTTGTCTTAATCAACCCTAATGGAGTAAGATTGGATCAGACGCTGAAGTTCTACTTTCAAGTGACGAATAATCAGGCGGAATATGAGGCTTTGCTAGTCGGTCTTAAGTTTGCTAGAGAGCTGGGGATTGACGATGTCAGAGTTCTCACAGATTCTTTGGTGATGGCTTCTCAAGTGAATGGAACTTTCGAAACCAGAGATGGTATTTTAAAGCGATATCTAACTCTGGTAAAAATTGAGGTAGGAAAGTTCAAAAGCTTTGCTATTGAACATATTCCAAGGGGTGAGAACATGGAAGCAGATGGGTTGGCAAAGTTTGGACTTCTCTCGGGAGGAACAACTTCAGAATTGTTTCGTCCAGCAATTGAAGAAGGAGAGGTTATGGAGATTGATCAGCATCCGTCTTGGATGGATCCATTCGTTCTATATCTTTCGACAGGAAAGTTCCATTCAGCAGTAAAAGATAGGAGGAGGTTTAAACAAAAAGCAGTTAACTATTATCTTGTTGCAGGAGTGCTTTATAGGAGAACTTTCCTTTCTCCACTAGCACGAAGTGTCTCGGAAGGAGAAGTTCCAGTAGATCTTCAAGAAGTTCATGCAGGAGAGTGCGGAAGTCACTCAGGAGCAAGAACTTTAGAGAAAAGAATCCTGAGGCAAGGGTATTTTTGGCCTCAAATGAGGAAGGATGCAGAGAAGTTTGCTAAGAAATGTGTCAAGTGCCAGAAATTCGCTCCTCTCCAAAATCAGCCGGCTCAGCAGCTCAAATCGATAGCAACCCCATGGCCATTTGCAGTTTGGGGGATGAATTTGATTGGGCCTTTTCCTATGGCAAGTGGGCAGCGCCGATATATTATAGTCATGATTGACTACTTCAGCAAATGGATAGAGGCAAAGGCATTGGCCAAAATTACTACCCAAGCTGTGAAGAATTTTATTTGGGGGGAGATAGTATGTCGGCACGGAATTCCAATGGCAATCATCACAGATAACGGTTCTCAGTTCAATAATTCAACTCTTATTAATTTCTGTGATCAAATTGGCATTGAGCTACGTTTTGCTTCTGTGCATCATCCCAAAAGTAATGGGCAGGTAGAAGCTGCCAATAAGCTTATCATAAATCTTTTGAAAAAGAAAGTGGAAAATCTCAGAGGCAACTGGGCAGAACAACTACCTTCAGTCCTCTGGGCCTTAAGAACAACTCCAAGTTCTGCCACTGGAGAGACTCCTTTCAAGTTATCGCATGGTTCCGAAGCTCTTATTCCAGTAGAGCTCGAGGTAAAAAGTCCAAGGGTACTGTTAGCGCAACAAAATCAGATTGATTGGATGGAAGAAAACGATGAGGAGTTGAAATGTAGCCTCGACTTAATTGAAGAATTAAGGGATACAGCAACCATCAGGCAAGAGGAGGTGAAAAGAAGAATGGCAAGATTATTCGATAAAAACGTGAGAACCAAGGAATTTGTTGTTGGGGACTTGGTATTGAAAAAAGTAGATGCAGCAGCAAGAGCCAGCTCAGTTGGGAAGCTTAACCCAAACTGGGCGGGGCCATTCGTGGTAAAAAAGGTGCTGAGAAATGGGGCCTATCATCTCCAAACCCATGAGGGAGAGGAGTTGCCTCACTCTTGGAGTGGAGATGATCTCAAACTTTTCTTCTCTTAAAAAGTTCGTATTCAATTTTTTCCCATTCTATCTCTCATTTCTCTTCTTTTAAGTATTGTGCAGATACGGCCAAGACATTCATGATATACATAATGAATGGCAAGTTTTAAAACAAGTTGTTTATAAAAACCAAAAACTTGTCAAGTAAGACATCGACGGGTCCTACTTCATTCTCCCTCGGCTTGTTATCTTGACGTGTAATTCTGCCAGGACCACAGATGTCGGGAAGATTTCAAATCTGTGTAGCAGTGGCTCGCCAAGCTCGAGCGGTGAAAGTTTAGGATGCCGGGTCCTAGCTGACATCTGGCACATCTTAGCAAGGAGGTCTGGGTGGCTGGCTCAGCTCTGTCATGCATTAAAAAGGACATTGTTATGGTCTTGATGATCTTCGGGGAAAGCAATGTCGGTATAAGCCTCATCGGCATGACCACACTTGCCCTACTTATCATTTTGATCTATAACTCTCGAATATTCATTAAAACATTGTTAGGTAAGGGGCGTTCGGAAACATCTATGACCGTCACCTGAACCTCGAAATATAATCTATCAGGGAAAGCAATGTCGGTATAGCCTCATCGACATGACCACACCTGCCCTGCGGATCATTTAGAAATTCTCCTTCTCTCCTCTTCCCTCTTCTCTTTTCTACAAGGTCTCATTTATCTCTTAATACTGAGATCGAGCGGTCAGAGTTTTTTGAGACCGCATGTTTCCTCTCTTCAAAGGGTGATCTACATTATTCATGATTAATGGCTTGATCTTCTCCAGGATCTGGATGAAAGTGATCGCCGATATTGATTTTTTGAAGGAAGTTGGAATCGTCCTTGGTTTGTTGTGATCCCCAGGCGTGGTTTTTCTAAAAGAGGAGAAAGAAATTTGAATTTCTTGTGATCGCCAGGCATGATTTTCTAAAGAGCCTTGGTTTTCAAAAAGTTATTCGAAGAGATCTGAGTTATTTGTGATCGCCGGCTTCATCCTCTCTAGGACTTAGGTAGAAGTGATCGTCGTGCGAGACTTTCCAAAGATGATTGAAATTGCTATTCAGGAATCTTTTATGTTGGTTTGATAGTGATTGGTCTGATCATAATGGGATCGCAATCTAGATGTCTCTTATTATTCAAAGCTATATGAGAATGCTCTTAATCCTTCATTTCCCATCAAGTGATAGTTGGGTTTTCTTCAAAGTGGCGGTCTGAATATATTGTGATCGCCGGATTGATATTCATGAAGATATATTATCAAGTGATAAACTGAGCAAGTGTTTAATTTTCTAGTAAGCGGTTTAATTAAGGTTAGATCGCAGAATTATCTTTCTTATACAGTTTTGGACTTCTGTTAAGATTCTAATATCTTCATGGACTAGAGATCGACAAAACTTAAAGCATCGAGATCGAATGATAAGTGTATTTTAAGAAGAACGTGATCGCATACGATAGAAGCCGTGATCGATTTATATGAATAATATAGCAGAAATAAATACAGATAAAAGAGATTCATTCATGAACTAAATAATTTTCCATTCATTTCAAAAATTACAATATCAGGCGCGGTCATTGACCGGCGATTACATCATTTTTCTAAAAAAGGAAAAATCTATTTCTTCTGTTTCTTTTTCCGCGGAGACCGCTCCTCTGATGAAGAAGTTGAGCTCTCTGAGGACTCACTATCACTGTCAGACTCCCTCGATCCAGAGTCCGAGGCTGCTGCCGAGCTTGTCTCCTCGCCCTGGAAAACACTTCCACTAGGAGAAGCGTGATCGTCTTGGCTCCCAACGACCTCGACAGATTCATCTTCGGTGGTCTCCGCGGTCTTCGATTCCTTAGCTTTTTTCTTCTCCGCCTCCTCGATCATTTCTGCGATCTCAGGAAAGAGATCGTCAAAAGACGTATCCCGAAAATCAGCAGTAAGACCATCTTTTTCGCGAAGAATAGCAATTGTCTTGTTTGATGCATCTCTGACAGTTGTATATAGAGATCTGAGGTAGTCAGGCTTATGAATATCATATGCGGTCTTCTTGAAATCCTATAGAAAGGAAATGTATCAGATCGCAGCGGTCAAGGTAAGATAACATTTAAAGATCGCATTTTCTTTGAATACTTACATCAAAACGATCATGCAGACGCTCTGCGTGCTTCAGAGATGCGCGAAGAGATCGCCCCATATTATGATTCAAAACCGTGCTTCGGGCGGTCACCTGAGCGCATACATCAGGGAGATCGTCGATCCTAATCCTCAACGCTTCATTAGCATTCTTTTTCCCATAAAGGGCAGAAGTGACCGCAAAAGCTTGATTCGAAAACCTCCCTCCCCAGAAAGGAAGATCGGTGGACACCTTCAGAGACTTTCCAGTCTCACCCCATCTCAGTAGAGGTTTTCCTTTGGTATCTTTTACTTTCTTTCCAAAACCCAATAGGGGAAATGGTCCCTCCTCCAGATCGCCCTCCTCTGCGATCTCCTTTGCTTTTCTCTGGCGATCTTGCTTCAGTCACTTTTCGCGCTGAGTAAGGACTTCACCACTCAGCGTCACTGGATCGACTTCTGGGATCGCGAACCCGACTGCAAAAGGAAAATAGTTTAAAAGGGAAAATTATAGATTCTATTAGAGAGATCGCAGGAGATCACAAAAATCGCCGCTTACTTTCTTCCGGCAAGACCGCAGCAACCTCGGGCCAGATCGCCAGGTAATGATTCAGATCGAATCGTTTCCCTGCCAGCCATTCCAAGACTGCAAGTTCTTCGTCTGAAACAAGATTTTTCTTTCTAAATATCTTCTCTGCTCGCGGAGAAGGATGGCTGGCGAGACCGCCGAGATCGCCTTCAAAGATCAGATACCTCTCAGTCCAGAGAGGGATTTTGTTCGGAAGATTTAGAACTTTTATTCCGTTACAGCTGAGATACAGTAATCCTTTGAATTCTTCTTTGTTCGGACCATCCTTTAATACCTTGACAGAAAAAGTTCCTCGAAAGATCGACATTGTGAATTTTAACTTCACCGATCTCAAATAATTGATAAAGACACTCATCAGACCGATCGCGTTCGGTGGAATCTGGGCTAGAACGAGACCGTAATAATCCATCACTTCCAACATTTCCCAAGGGATGGGAATTTGAAGACCATAGGCGAAGTGATCGATCGGGATGATATATCTACTTTCATCCCCAGAGTTCAAGCCTTCATCTTCGAATGGAACTCTGATCGCAATCTCATCATCGATCTTATATTTTTCAATAAAGGAGGAGTATTCCTTCTCAGAGTATTCCTTCTCCGAGATTTGTCCATACTTGTGATCGGAGTCTAAGAAGATCTCAGCAGCTTTGGAACGCGCGGACACCATTTTCTGAGATCGCTGGAGTCAACAAACTGAAGAAAACTCAAGAAAGATAAAATAATGACCCGGGAAAGCAACTATTTATAGAAAAAGAGAGATGATTAGGTAATAATTGCACTTCGCAAGATCGCCCTGCAAGTTATCCAGATCGCCAAAAGCTACAAAGCCAATAAAGCTCATACAAAGATCGCAAAACACATTCCACAGCATAAAAACAGAATATCATAGAGCAACATTAAGTATATTTTACAGACCCAAGAGAAAAAATAGCATTGTTTGTAAGAGATCGCTAAATACAAAAATTAAAGCTGCGATCTCATTTTCTCTGGTCCTTCCTTCTTCCAACGAATGCCTCCACATCCTGCATTTCGTTGACCGCAGTCCATGCAGATGCTAAACTGTGATTGGCCGCCATGGCTGCCCTATGGATTTTAGATATCTCGCGATCTACTTGCTCCATAGGGATTACCACAATATCCGACGATCTATTATCTGGGTGACCGCTGGAAGGACCTGCTTTCATTGACATATGAGGGCCACCCCGAAGGGCAGCGATCTCAGCAGAAAGTGCAGCAGCCTTCCCTCGATAGTATTCGGCATCTTTTTCGGCCTTTCGGAGTTTTTCTTCATATCCTCCCCGAATATGCTTTTCTTTGGCTTCAAAATTTGCGGTCTGGATTCGGAGACGGTCTTCAAGCGTGCGTTCGCGGTCTCGCATAGTCCTTACATCTTCAAGCATCGGGCCTAGGAGATCAGCGAACTCTGGAGGAATTGAGGCTTTCCTTGGTATCTCACCTTCTTCAGAAACAAAATTCGCATTCACATCTGCGATCAGGAGAAAAATAGTCAAAATTCAGAAATTGTTTTTCAGAAGAGAAGGAAAGATTTCATGCGAAATACTTGACAGAGTGGCGAGACTACAGTCAAGTAAAGTCTTTTCAACATCTTTTGAGACCGCGGTATCAGTGGTCAACAAAAGACGGTCAGATCCCCTTAAGCATTCTAAATTGATTTTTTCTAATTGTCTTCTTCGTGACCGCTCGCCTTCTTTCCTTCTTCTTTTTAACTCAACATTACTAACAAGGATATCTTCAGTTTCAATAATGACAATCTCAGGTCGCTTTCTAGGAGATGCAGGGCGGAAAGCAAGTTTGGGAAGTGAATCAATCGGTCTCGCGACCATCTTCGCCTTACCAGACTTAATAAAGTCCAACGCAGCTGCGCGGTCTGCCGCTTCCACATCCAGCTTTTTGCCCATTTCTAATAAGATATCGCCGCGATCACTAGATGCAGCGGTCTCATTTTTCTCCTTCCCCTTCTCGGTCGAGACCGCCTCTCCAGCAATTCTCTTTTTCCCTTCTTTCCTCTTCTTCTTCCTCTCCTTATCCTTCTTCTCAACAGCTAGAACTCGCCCCTTTTCTTTCCTTTCTTTCTCCGCGGCCATGGAAATCACTTCTCTTTCTTTCATCTCCCTCTCATCTTTGGCGATCTCCTCCTGTTTTCTTTTCTCTTCTTCTCTCTTGTTTACACTTTCAGTGACCGCCGCAAGCCTGGCGATCTCATCCTCTTTTTCTTTTCTTTCTTCTTCCTATCTTTTCCTCTCATCTTCTTCCTTCTTCTTCTTCTCCTCCTCTCCTTTCTTCTTCCTTTCCTCTTCTTTTCTTCTTTCTTCTTCAGCAACTTCTTCCTCGGCGATCAATCGAAGTCGTTCAACTTCAAAAGGATCCATTGAATGAAATAATCAAGGAAAAATTAATAGAAAAGTCAATCTTAAAATAAGTCAAAAATTCTATCACTTACGCCTGAAACATTCTCAACAGGGTTATCTTCTGAAAGATATGTCTGAAGATCGATGTCCCCGGCGGTCACAATTTGTCCATCAGTTTTCATCCTCTTAGCAGTCTGATCAGGAGAGCTCGCTTCTTTTCTTTTTAAGTCTCTAACAACTTTTTCTTTATCAGCAATCTGGCTTCTAAGATTCTCAGCTGAAGCCTTCACCTGCTGCATAGCAGCCTTGATCGATTCTACAGAAGCGATCTCTCCAGAACGATCAGCGGGCTGATTGACCACTTCCGGGGTCGTCTTAACAGCAGCTTCTGTGACCGTTAAATCAACGATAGCCTTTGAAGCAGGATCATCCTTTTTCTTTGAACTCTTGATCGATTTTTCCTTGCCGGAACTGACGGTCTTCTTCGAAATAACTTTCTTTGTTTTGGACGCAGATCTTGGTGATTTTTGGGATTGCGCTGACATTTTCATCAAGTCTAAAGCATCCATCTCAGGAAAAACTTTTTTCGCGATCTCAATAAACAGTGACCGCTCGAGGATCGGAATCTCTCAATATCTTTGAATCTAAAGATCTGAGGTGGCATTTATAGCCCAAGCCGCATTTATGACAGTCGCGGTCTCCGCGGTCAAAGCTTACATTTTCGAAGTTTTAGCATAACTTAAAAATGTGCGGGGATTATGTTTGTCCGGAAAGCCCGCGATCTCGTCTTCACAGTGCAAAATGGCGGTCTCAGCGGTCTTCGAATTTTGTGATCGCCCAGATCGCCTGCCATCAGCCCAGCCAGATTTTTGCAAGTTCCAAACAGTCGAAGCCGATCGAGATCGCCAGTCCAAGCGGTCTGGGCATCTCCTGTATTTTTACTACTTGTACCCCATTTCCCTGCCCCGGCTCTCCTGTACCCCGGGCAGCCTGTAGTTTTCAGTTCTGCCCATTTGGGCAGCCCCCTCGTCTATAAATAAAGGGGTAGGGGTACCTGAAAAAGGACTTTTGGCTCCGAGGCTCCAGCTTACGACTTGTGTAAGCGGTCTCATTTTTTCGTGATCGCCATCTTGTGATCGTTTTCTTCTTTTCCAGCCTCTCCTGTCTTAGTAACCTGCACTTCACAGTTTTCTCCCATCCCTCTTAGTGTGTGAATTTTGGAGGTGACATTTTTGGTACCAACAGGATCTATTCCTATCAGATAAGTCAGGATTTAATCCTTTCCTTTTATTATTCTCTTATTTCGAGAAAGTAGCCGTTGACATATATTGGAAAAGGAAAAGAAATTAAAGGATATTGCTGAATCAGATTGCAGTTCCAAGAATATCTTTTCAGATTATTTTATTCCTTAAATAGACGATTTGAATTTCAAATCAGTCAGATTTCTCTAAGGAAAATTATTACAGCATAGCAGCAAGATAGAAAGAATAGAGAATACAGTCGAGAGAAAAAGAAAAAGAAATACAGAAAGCCAAAAAGCTTTTCAGATCTTCATCCTCAACAGTAGCATCTTTCATTCTCTGAGAACAACAACACAAAATCATTCTCTCAGTTTTCAGCTGCAAGTTTCTTGATCTTCAAAGAGCAACAACAATCTGAGAAACCTTTGTCTCTCAGATTCATCAGCTATCAAGGAAGATCATTTATATTCAAGAGGAAGATCCATTCATTATCTGTCAATCATTTCTATTAGACAGGGGGAGCTTTACAACAACAAGAAATCCACTAGTCTTCTCTCAGCTTGTTGACAGAGAAGAACTTCATAAACCCTCTTTATCCCATCTTGTACAGGGTTTTAACTCCCTTCAAAAGTTAACCCTTTGGTGGCAGGGCACCTGACTAAAAACCTGTGGTTGGTTTGAGCACCTGATAAAAAGCTCAGTGGTGTTTGGGCACCTAATCAAAAATCCATTGGTGTTTGGGCACCTGATCAAAAACCCATTGGTGATAGGGCACCTAATCAAAAACTAGTGGATTCCTACCAAGGGTGGTAGAAGAGTATATGTACCTAGGTTTATTGGGGAACTACTATAGATCCTTGTGTCTTTTGTGTTTTTGTTTATTTTCTGTACTATGATGTGCTGTGTGATTTTTTATTTGTTTCATACTCACTCAGTACACATATATATATCACTATGTTAACTCCGCTATAAAATAAGTTAAAAACTTTTAATACTCAATTCACACCCCCCCCCCCCCTCTAGAGTAAATCTAAGATCTAAACCTCACTTTCAACTTGCATCAGAGGTTACTTTCAATTGGTATCAGAGGTTGGTTGATTGTTTACAGGCTAACACCTGAATCAAAAGATCAACTAGATCTTAATTTTCTTCTAGAGTTTTCTTTTTCTAAAAAACTCATGGCACAGAACAAAGAATACTCAAGTACAAGACCTCCAATGTGCAATCTTAATAAGTTTGCATTATGGAAGGCAAGGATCTGATTATATATGAATTCTATTGATGACGATATCTTTGATGTTATTTTGATGGGACCTCCTACTCCTACAGCAATAACAAGTGTTGAAGCAGCAACAAACAATAATGATGTTCCACCTCCTGAGTGGACAGATGCTCAAAAGAAGCAAAGAAGTGCAGATGCCAAAGCAATGAATATCTTGGCACAGACAATGTCTGATGATATTTTCAAAAGGTTGTGGAATGCACCTCAGCCAGGGATATTTGGATTTCCCTCAACAACATGGTTGAAGGATCTGCAGATGAGAGAAAAGACAGAAGTGTTGTTAATGGAATGTTCACCTAGAGGGGGGGTGTTAGGTGATCTTGCTTCTTTTCAAAATAATAGCGCGATTTATGATTACTCAAACAAAGCACACAAGTATTGCACAAGAAAATCACACCAGACGACACAAGATCTATAGAGGTTCCTTAAGACTGGGTGTCTTGAGTAGTCCTTTGTCCCTCTACGCCTACCTAGCAGTGTGCTAGGCTCGGTAAACTCTGCCAAAACTTCAGGCCCTCAAGCCTTACAACACGGACCCGCAAGTCCTACAGACTAGGCCCGTAAGCCCCTACTGCACCCGAGCCCACAAGCTCGACACTCAGGCCCTCAAGCCCTACACAACACAGACCCGCAATTCCTGTGCCTACAGCCTAAGCCCGCAAGCCCCTACTACACCCAAGCCCTCAAGCTCGACAAATTCGAACCCGCAAGTCCACTGCCCTGGCCCTCAAGCCTCGCATCTCTCCAGCCCTCAAGCTAGACAAAATCGGACCCGCAAGTCCACTTCCCTGGCCCTCAAGCCTCACAGCTCTCCAGCCCTCAAGCTAGACAAATAGGCCCTCAAGCCTTACAAAAATAAAGGTTTACAGTAACGAACACTATTTCTTCTGCCTGATGAAGATCGGTAACTTAGCCTGATGGAGATCGGCTTCTTGAGGTTGAAGAAGATGTTTCTGATTCAGATCTTGACAGCACAGTTCTTCTTCAATCTCTTCTCTTAGCCTGATGAGGAACGGCTTCTTATCAGTCAATGGAGATCACTGATTCTTCTTTTTTGTTTCTTTCTTTTACGCCGCTTTTACTATTCTATTTTATGTATGCGTAAGTTATTTCTGATGGATCCACGCTTTAGGGCAACCTTTTATCTCTTTTATAAGACTGCGAGGCTCCCAACGGTCTTCTGAAAAAGTTCCTTAAGTGGCAGATGCCCCATTCCTTAAGAGCATGCGCTGATTGGACAATCAGGCGGCAGCATTAATTGCTGACAGCGTGTCTGCAACATTTGAATTCCGTCTCGACGACATTTCTAGCTTCATGCCGACACTGACAGCATCACGACGATATGCATAATATCTCCACGACATGACTTTGTCGATGCCTTAGGCCTTGGTGGATCTTCAAGTCTTCTAGCTTCTGCCTTTGATGCTGGTATCTCGATGATACGAGATATCCCAGCATTTCTGCATATACAGCGATATGCTATTCCTGACCGTGTCATCGTGATCTTCTTTCTTACAGACTGTCATCGTAATCACTTTGTTCTTTCGATTACATGAGCGATATCATGTCCACAGACTATGCTTGCCTTCAGTTGTCCTTCTTCAGACTTCTCGATGTCATGCCTTCTTTACAACGATGTCTATTCTTTCTCGACGACAAGACTACTCTGTTGATGTCGACGATATTGCATCTTCTCGACGACATTCCTTCCTTTGATATCTTCATGTCTTCTCTGTGTTCGACGATCTTCATTCTGCGTTCGACAAACAGCATTCTGCGTTCGACGAACTTCATTCTTCTATCCCGTCTCTGCGTTCGACGAACTTCATTCTGCGTTCAACGAACAGCATTATGCATTCGACGAACTCGCCAAGTCTTGGCGTTTACTTTGTCCTTTCTCTTCGTTCAACGAACTTCATTCTGTGTTCGATGAACTGCTTTCTGCGTTCGATGAACTGCATTCTGCGTTCGACGAACTCGCCTATTCTTCCTGAGATTTTGAGCTAGAGAAGTAATCAAATACAAAGTGAAGTTTTCTTGACTTGGTGACTTCTTCAAATTAGGAATCATGTGGGCAAGATTCCCAACAAGAATATCTCATCTCATCTCTCAGTATGAAAACTTCAAGAAGGGAGAAAATGAAACAGTAGCTGACATGTACAATAGACTCGGTCTCATAATCAATGAGCTGAGGACTTTGGACAAAGTGATCTCTATCACTGAAGTCAATGATAAGATACTTATGTGCTTCCCCAGCACATGGGACTCTAGGATTTGGCCAATCAAGGAAGCCAGAAGCCTTAATGAGATCTCTACTGAGACCTTGTTAGGCAAGCTAAAATCCTATGAGCAGCTTATCAAGTCCAGAGAAGCTGAACAATCTACCCCACCTCCAGCATCCAAGAAGGAGAGAAGTATTGCTTTCCAAGCAACAGAAAGGAAGATAAAGCTCCAGAAGAAATGGATTTTATGAGCCTACTAGGCAAAAGGTTCTACAAGATGGCTAGAAAAGACTTCAGAAAGAAGGATTCCAGATCAAAAGAAAAACCAAGGTACGACAAATCAAATTCTAAAGAAATTATCAATTTTGGTTGCAGGAAACCTGGACACATTCTACCTGAGTGTCCATAGAATCAAAAGAAGGACAAAAGAAAAGAGAAAGAAGAAAAGAGGCACTCCAGCAAGTCATCCTCCTACAAACACAAACATAAGGGAAGGGGCATTGTAGCTGAAACATGGACTGAGACAGACTCAGAATCTTCATCCAGCTCATTTGAAGATGAAAATGAATCAAATGACAAATATCAATGCTTGATGGCTATCTATGACTCAAGTAGTGAGTCAGAACATGCATCATCATCCAGCTCTAGTGATGTTGATGATGATGAAGAAGAAAGAAACTTCTGCATGACGGTTATCAATGCCTCAGGAAGTAATTCAGAAGAATCAGAATTAGACAATGACAGTGATCAGGTAATATCTACCTTTAATTTTAATTCAAATGAGTTTAAAGATGAATTTAAAACTCTTTGTCTAGATTTAATTAAATCTGAGAAGGAGATAATCTTTCTCAGAAATAAGTTGGTTGAAATGAATCAACTGACTGAAGATAATGTCAATCTTAAGAAAGAATTGGCTGCCTCCAGAGAACACATTGTTCTCATTGAGAACAAATTATCCGAGGCTAAGAAATTTGAAGAATCCCTAAATGGGAGAAGTATCAAACTGATGGACATCACAAGCACAGTGAATGCCAGACTAAATGGCAAACTGGGCTTGGGTGCATCATCAAGTGAGCCACATCTCCTTAAGAAAAACATTTTATCTACACCAGTAAAATTCATCTCTGCCAAGGGCAAAGAGGCAGTAGAAGTAAATAAAAACATTTCAAGCAAGGATGTTAAGAATAAAGGAATTCAACAGAATTTGTCGAACGGAGCTCGACGAAATCACTTCATTTCGTCGAACGGAGATCGACGAAAGCTGAGCACAGAATTTCAGTATAGTTATCTATCAAACGGCGCTCGACGAAATTACTTCGATTCATCGAACGGCGATCGACGTACTCTGAAGATAGACTTCCAGCATAGTTATTATTCGAACGGTGCTCGACGAAATTACATCAATTCATCGAACGGCGTTCGACGAACTCACATGAATTCGTCGAACAAAAAATATACTGAATGTCAGAAGAATTCTTATTCTCAACAAACTAAAAATCCTTTCACTGAGTGGATCATTCCTCCAAGGAAATATCATCCACAAGGCTATAAGGATCAGCCTGAGATGTCTTTCATTTCAGAATTTTGTGGTAAGACAAAAGGACCCAAGGTAGTCTGGGTCAAGAACAACTAGAATGTTTTCTGTTTTGCAGGTACAAGGCTATCCAAACATAAAAGAACAATGGTATTTGGATAGTGGGTGCTCAAAGCATATGACAGGAAACAAGGCCAACTTAAGCAATTACAAGGCAAAGCTTGGACCCAAAGTCATTTTTAGAGACTCCAACTGTGGAGAAACCAAAGTATATGGACAAATCAAAGTTGGAGCAGTTACCTTCAAAGAGGTAGCATATGTCAAGGGTCTCAAGCATAACCTCATTAGCATAAGCCAGTTATGTGATGAAGGTTATCAGGTAACTTTTAATCATTCCTTATGTCTTATTATCAATAATAAAAACATTAATGTGTTATCTGGTATTAGACATGGAAATATTTATTTAGTCAATTTTGACTCTACCAATTCAGACATTTGTTTATTTAATTCAATAAGTAAAATAAATGAATTATGGCATAAAAGGCTATGACATATTAACCTTAGAACTATATCTAAGCTTTCTAAGGACAGTCTAGTAAGAGGACTGGCTTCTGGTTCATACAAGAAGGAAGGACTCTGCAGGGCTTGTCAACTAGGAAAGCAAACCAAGAGTAGTTTTAAATCTTTATCAAAGAGTGATTCACCTAGGATTTTATATTTACTGCATTTGGATCTCTTTGGAACCACTGCAATACAGAGCTTAGGAGGGAAGCATTACTCCTTAGTTATTGTAGATGACTTCTAAAGATTCACTTGGGTGTTCTTTGTTGTTTATTGGGTGTCAACTTATCACTTAGAGGGCGGGTGAATAAGTTTATCAAATTATTTTATCCCCTTTAGATGTTCATGATTTCTGATTAGTATATCTATAAATTATAAAGCACAACACAGAAAAGCACACAGTGATCTATAGAGGTTCCTCAAGACAGGGTGTCTTGAGTAGTCCTCTTTCCCTCTGCGCCTACCTAGCAGTGTGCTAGGCTCGGCAAACTACGCCAAATCTCCAGGCCCGCAAGCCTTACAACACGGACCCGCAAGTCCTACAGCCTAGGCACGCAAGCCCCTACTGCACCCGAGCATGCAAGCTCGACACTCAGGCCCTCAAGCCCTACCCAACACAGACTCGCAAGTCCTGTGCCTACAGCCTAGGCCCGCAAGCCCATACTGCGCCCGAGCCCTCAAGCTCGACAATATCGGACCCGCAAGTCCACTGTCATGGCCCTCAAGCCTCACAGCTCTCCAGCCCTCAAGCTAGACAAACTCAGACCCGCAAGTCCACTGCCCTACCCCTCAAGCCTTACAACAATAAAGGTTTACAGTAATGAACAATGTTTCTTCTGCCTGATGAATATTGGCAACTTAGCCAGATGGAGATCGGCTTCTTGAGGTTGAAGAAGATGTTTCTGATTCAGATCTTGAAAGCACAGTTCTTCTTCAATCTGTTCTCTTAGCCTGATGAGGAACGGCTTCTTATCAGTCGATGGAGATGACTGATTCTTCTAAGAATGCTTGAATCTTGTTCTCTACTTTTTCTTCTTCTTCTCCGCAGAATGTATTGTTGTATTGAAGCAATGGCGGGATTCTTTTTCGTTTTTCTCTCTCACGAGGATTGATTTTTTCTAGGGCATCCTCTTATCTCTTTTATAAGAGTGTGAGGCCCCCAACGGTCTTCTGAAAAGTTCCTTAAGTGACAGACACCCCATTCCTTAAGAGCACGCGCTGATTGGACAATCAGGCGGCGGTATTAAATGCTGACAGCGCATCCGCAACATTTGAATTCCATCTCGATGATATTTCCATTATTACGACGATATGGATAATATCTCGACGACAGGACTTTGACGATGCCTTAGGCCTTGGTCGATCTTCAAGTCTTCTAGCTTCTTCCTCTGATGCTGGTATCTCGACGATACGAGATATCCCAGCGTTTCTACATATATGACGATATGCAATCTCTGATCGTGTCGTCGTGATCTTCTATCTTGTAGTTTATCGTCGTAATCACTTTGTTCTTTCGACGACATAAGTGATATCACTTCGACAGACTATGCTTGTCTTCATCTGTCCTTCTTCAGTCTTCTCGATGTCATGCCTTCTTTACGACGATGTCTGTTCTTCTCGACGACAAGGCTACTTTGATGATGTCGATGATACTGCATCTTCTCGACGACATTCCTTCCATTGATATCTTCATGTCTTCTCTGCGTTCGACGAACTTCATTCTGCGTTCGATGAACAACATTTTTCGTTCGACGAACTTCATTCTTCTGTCCCATCTCTGCGTTGGACGAACTTCATTCTTCGTTCGATGAACTTCATTCTGCGTTCGACGAACTCGCCATGTCTCAGCATTTGCTTCTGTCCCATCTTTGCGTTCGACAAACTTCATTTTGCGTTCGACGAACTGCTTTCTACGTTCGACGAACTGCATTCTGCATTTGACAAACTCGCCAAGTCTCAGCGTTTGCTTTGCTCATCATCATGACGACAGGCATACTTTCTCGACGATATTGTACTTAGTGAAATAAATAAAGTACTTGACATATTGTCTGATTTCTGCAAACATGAACTAGATATGACATTAAATACAACTTGCACTTATCATTGAGCTGAGCACTTCTTCAAATCAGGAACACTGTTGGGCACTGTTCCCAATAATCTCCACCTATTTGAAGAAGTCATAACCCACTCAATGATAAATGCCACTAAAATAAAAGGTTTAATATTTCAAGTAAACAGGCATATAATGATGACATTGCAGCTATAATTGAGTGAACACAGAATTTGACAGTTATTACTTCATTTATAAATAGTGCCAAATGTTTTCAAAAGGTTTGACATTTCTACATTTAGCCCCTTAAAGATTTAGTCATCTATGTCTCTGGTGCCCTCATAGCAGCTTCACCTTTTGCTTTCTTGGCACTGGCTTCATGTTCCTTTTCAGCTTGTCTGATGAAGTACTCAAATGGTTTAGGATGATACTTTAGAGGTTCAGGAGTGTCAGCTGGAATTCTTCCTGCTTGCTTATTCCTTCTGTATTCTCTCCTTCTTCTTGATCTTCATGCTTAGCCCATTCTTGAGGATTGTATACATTGTATCTTTCACCTTTATTAGCTTTCACTTGCTCCCATGGTTTTAGAATGATGGTCCTGGATATGGGACTCCAGCTTTCATAGTCATCCTTTTTCTCCATTTCCTCCCTGTACTTTCTCTTTCTCATTTTTATTTCTTCATCCTCCAGTGCTTCCTTTTCTTTACCCTTATCAGTGGCAGTATCAGGAATGTCTGTATGTTGCTCTTCAGCAGGCTCGTCATAATGTAGAGGAGGGAGATTCATTGCTTCCCTGATGGTGTTTGTGGTCCAGATTGCATGATCACCACTGGCCTTTATTATGGATCTCTCCCCCTTTATGACTTCTTCAGATATCCCCCTTTGAAGATTCTCCTCGGAGGCCAATATCTTGTTTTTGAGCATGTGGATTCCTTCTTCCAAGTGATTCTTGGTCTCAAGCAGATAACTATCTAGATCTTTATTGTGGTGATCTAGACTTTCTTGGAGATCAGTTTTTTGTTCAGTCATCTTCTTGGTGGATGTAATGTAGGCCTTTTCTATGCTGCTGACAATCAATGTCTGATTAACCCCTAGGTTAGATACACCCTTGTGAGAAGAGGTGACATAGCTTAGGCATGTCGTTTCAGCAGACAGTTCCCTTCTTAGCTCATTGATAGCAGAGGTGACATAGCTTTCAAGTTTTAATCTTTGCTCTTCCAGGAGCATCTTTATCTGAGATAATAGTGAGAGCTCCACTGGTCTATTCTCTGGAGATGAACTATCTTGTTCCTCTTCTTCATTCCCTTCAATTATTGGAGATAGAGATTTTCTTATGGGTGAATGGTTTGGCTCATTTTCCTTTTCAGGACTTTCCTGATCTTTGTTAATCTCATCAGCAGGGTTCTCTTGGTTGTCCTCTTGCATTGCTGGTTCAGAATGACCAGCATCTTCAGCCCCTATGATCTTATTGATCACTTCTTCCACTTGAGCAGGGAGCTCATTGTTCTTCTCCCCCTCAGTTTCAGCACTTCCTTGATCTGTTCCTGCTGTTATCCTGGATCCCTGACTTAGAGCAGAGGTCCGGAGGGTGACATTCCTTGTCTTCACAGGTACCTCAGAGTCAGATGGAGGTGAGCTGTTGCCTGACTCACTTCCTTCAGACGAGCTTTCTCCCTTCCTCTTCATATCTTCTACTGTCTTCAACTTCTTGGGAGGTTTAGTCAGAACTTTCTCCCACCTTTCCAGTATCCTGAAATCCATCCTTCTCATGTGATGGATTTTTACTCCATACTTTTTGTTAAGGCTTTCAGGGTAGGATTGCAGAAGATACAGTGATAGTATTCTTCCTAGATTTGGAACTTGAAGGCTGCCTTGAATTCTCTTGAAAATAATCTGACCCCAGCTGGTCTTCTTCCTTAGGATTATACTTGTCATTGTCTCGAACATGGGCCTGGATATCCTGTCATGCCACCCTACCTTGCAGAGGAGTGCTTTTCCCACAATGTCTACCATCAGCTTTCCTTGATGATTGAAGCTTTTCCTTTCCAGAGACCCATAGGTCTTGCTCGAATGCCCGCACCATGCCAGAGCCTTGTCAAGGTCTTCCTGGGTGATCTTTTCATCTTCCTCCCCCTTTGCAATGTCCGGCAACTGAAGAGCCCTGTTCAATCTCTTGGGATTCACCTTGACCTTTATCCCATTGATTACGCTCTTCACAGACGTTCCCTTTCACCCACCCTTGGCATTCGAGTAGAACTCCAACACTTCTCATTTTAATATTACTGTAGGCTCAGAGAGGGCGAACTCCAGACCGACGACGTCCAATAGCTTGACAGCATGTTGAATCTCTTTTGGTCCTTCCACGAACCCATTCCTTACCACTTCACTTCCTTCAAATAGGAATCCTTCCTTCTTTGGCGCCATCTTTTGCTTGATCCAGAAGGATTTCAGCATTATCGACTTGTTTACTCTTAGAAGGCGTGGAGAACACGACGGCTTTTAGGGCTAATGTAGAGAGTGTTTTAACCTTAAGACATTTGACCTTATTTATAGTGTCCGAGTTGGAAGTCGAAGTGTCATTTGTTAAATGTCTGATTAACTCGAGATTAGCTGTAATGATTGGTTAAGCACAGAATTATTTAAGAGTCCGCTTGTTGGGAATCTTGCCCACATTATTCCTGATTTGAAGAAGTCACCAAGTCAAGAAAACTTCACTTTGTATTTGATTACTTCTCTAGCTCAAAATCTCAGGAAGAATAGGCGAGTTCGTCGAACGCAGAATGCAGTTCGTCGAACGCAGAAAAAAGTTTGTCGAACACAGAATGAAGTTCGTCGAACGAAGAGACAGGACAGAAGCAAATGCCGAGACTTGACAAGTTCGTCGAACGAAGAATGAAGTTCGTCGAACGCAGAAAGAAGTTTGTCGAACACAGAATGAAGTTCGTCGAACGAAGAGACAGGACAGAAGCAAATGCCGAGACTTGACAAGTTCGTCGAACGAAGAATGAAGTTCGTCGAACGCAGAGACAGGATAGAAGAATGAAGTTCGTCGAACGAAGAATGAAGTTCGTCGAACGCAGAGACGGGATAGAAGAATGATGTTTGTCAAACGCAGAATGAAGTTTGTCGAACGCAGAGAAGACATGAAGATATCCAAGGAAGGAATGTCGTCGAAAAGATGCAGTATCGTCGACATCAACGAAGTAGCCTTGTCGTCGAGAAGAACAGACATCGTCGTAAAGAAGGGATGACGTCGAGAAGACTGAAGAAGGACAGCTGAAGACAAGCATAATCTGTCGACATGATGTCGCACATGTCGGCGAAAGAACAAAGTGATTACGACGACAGACTACTAGATAGAAGATCACGACGACACGGTCAGAGATTGCATATCGTCGTATAAGCAGAAACGCTGGGATATCTTGTATCGTCGAGATACCAGCATCAAAGGCAGAAGCTAGAAGACTTGAAGATCCACCAAGGCCTAAGGCATCGACAAATTCATATCGTCGAGATATTATCCATATCGTCGTGATGCTGTCAGTATCGGCATGAAGCTGGAAATATCATCGAGACAGAATTCAAATGTTGTGGACGCGCTGTCAGCAATTAATGCCGCCGCCTGATTATCCAATCAGCGCGTGCTCTTAAGGAATGGGGCGTCTAACACTTAAGGAACTTTTTCAAAAGACCGTTGGGAGCCTCGCAGTCTTATAAAAGAGATAAAAGGTTTCCCTAAAGCGATAATCATCAATCAGAAAGAATCCCGACGTTGCTTCTTAATACAACAGTACATTCTGCGGAGAAGAAGAGGAAAAAAGTAGAGAACAAGATTCGAGCGTTCTCAGAAGAATCAGTCATCTCCATCGACTGATAAGAAGTCGTTCCTCGTCTGGCTAAGAGAAGAGATTGAAGAAGAACTGCGCTTTCAAGATCTGAATCAGAAACATCTTCTTCAACCACAAGAAGCCGATCTCCATCAGGCTAAGTTGTCAATCTCCATCAGGCCGAAGAAGCAGTTGTCATTACTGTAATTTCATTCTTGTAAGGCTTGCGGTCCTGAGTGTCTAGCTTGAGGGATGGAGAGTTCTGAGGCTTGAGGGCCAGGGCAGTGGACTTGCGGGTCCGACATCGTCAAGCTTGAGGGCTTGAGACCTGTGAGGCTTGCGGGCCAGGGCAGAGGCTAGACTTGCAGGTCTGAGCTAGGTAGGGCTTGAGGGTCTGATTGTCAAGCTTGAGGGCTTGCGGGCCAGGGCGGAGGCTAGACTTGCGGGTCTGAGCTAGGTAGGGGCTTGAGGGCCTGAGTGTCGATCTTGCGAGCTCGGGTGCAGTAGGGGCTTGCGGGCCTAGGCTGTAGGACTTGCGGGTCCATGGTGTAAGGCTTGCGGGCCTAAAGTTTTGGCGGAGTTTGCCGAGCCTAGCACACTGCTAGGTAGGCGCAAAGGGACAGAGGACTACTCAAGACACCCGGTCTTGAGGAACCTCTATAGATCTTATGTCGTCTGGTGTGATTTTCTTATGCAATACTTGTGTGGTTTGTTGAGTAGTCATAAATCGCGCTAATATTTTGAAAAGAAGCAAGATCACCTAACACCCCCCTTAGATGAACATTCCATTAACAACAAGTGGTATCAGAGTGAGGTTGATCAAAAGAAGACTTAACCGTCTGATCTAGATCGTGGAAAGACTCACCATGGCTGGTGGAGATCAGAATCGGGAAATGAGAGCCATGAAACTCCCAATCTGCACAAATGAGAACTTTCCCATCTAGAAGGAAAGGGTAAGGCTTTTCATGGAGGCAGCTGATCCAAGAATTTACTTAACAATCCAACCGGGTCCCTTTATCCCTACAACTCCCTCCACCATTAATCCAACAAGAAAGGTGATAAAGAAATATTAGGACATGACCAAGGACGAGTTAGCCTTGGCAGGCCTAGATAAGAGGGCCCAAAATGTCATTGTGAGTGCCATAGATGACTCTACCCTCCAGAATCTGATTCACTGCAAAACGGCCAAGGTGATGTGGGACTCCCTGATCGTGTACATGGAGGGTACTGAAGAGGTAAGGGATGATAGGAAATCCCTTCTCAACCAGGAGTATGACGCCTTCAAGCAAGGCAAGAATGAAACAATCTCTAACTGTTATGAGAGATTCTTCAAGATAGTGAATGGACTAAGAAACTATGAAAGAGAGTTCACCAACTCTGATCTTAATGACAAGTTTCTTAGATCCCTCACAAAGGAATGGGACATCAAAATTTGTGCCATCAGAGAGATGGGTCAGCTGGGCATCATGGAGCCCAAGAACATGTATGTGAAGTTGCTGTCCCATGAACTTCAGCTCAACACCAGGAAGGCTGAAGAAGAAAGCTCAAAGGGGAGCTCAAGAGACAGATTTGTGGCTCTAAAAGCTGAGAGCACGAGAAGATCCAAGGGCAAGACCTCTGCAACTCAGAACATATCTGAGAACAGTGAAGAATCAGAAGCCAGCTCTTTAGATTCTGATGATACTGACAGAGAGGTGGCCCTTCTCTCAAAACAGTTCAGGAAGCTGATACACAAGAGGAGGGGGGACAATCACAGAAACTCCTCCTCAAGATCCAGAAGATCTGACAGATCCAGAGCCCCCAAGGAGGAAAGGTACAGAACTAACCCTGGAAACATGATTTAAATAATATTGTTTGCTATTCCTGCAGCAAGACAGGTAACATGGCTGCTGACTGCCCATCTAAGAAGGAGTCGAGGAACCATGGAGAAAGAAGAAGCTCAAGGAGCAAGAGGAAATCTGAAAAAGAATTCGTGGCCAAGAAGGTCAGAACACTGAGTGACTCTGACTCAAGTTCCTCTGATACTGAGTAAGATGCACTCATTGGCTTGATGGCCATCGGTGAAGACAACCAGGATGACATCTCTCCTGGGAAGGTAACTAACAAAACTTCTCTATCTGTCTCTGATTCTGAATCAGCAGCAGATTCCTTGCATGATGATGAGGGTGTGTCTGCTGCCAACAGCACAGCCTCAAGATCCCAATATGATGTTGAATCTGAACTGATAAGGCAATATAAAGCCTTGTGGAAAGCTTTCAAAAGCTGTAAGAAACTCCTCAAAGTCCAGACCAAGGAGTTAGATTCCTTGAAGCCAGTTCAGTCTAAGCTCCAGGAGACAGCTGAGAAGCTGGCTACTATGAACAAAGAAGTGGACAAATTCAAGGAAGCCATAAGGCTTAAGAATGCTGAATTAGGACAGAAGAACAAGGTCATCAAGGACCTTGAGGAAATGTTGTTGGCTGAGAAGAAACTAGCATCCAGCTTCTCTATACCCAAAACTATCCTGCCCATCATTGACACCTTCTCTGGACAGTTCAGAGTTGGTATCGATTTCAATAAAGAGATAGTTACGGGCAAAGATTCTGAAGCTAGACCTTCCGATAAGAAGGTGCTGGTGTCAAGTCCTTCAACCCACAAACCTGCAGCAACAGCAGTCAAGGGTAGGGGAAAGGATGTTCCTACAAAGCCTGTTCCCAAGAAGGTGAAACAAAATGTGATGAGACCAATTCCTCCCCAGACTCACACATATGAGGTTCACCCAAGATCTGTTAGGCAAGAAGCCTTCTCTCCTGCTCATCAGCACTGCCACCCCATTCAGATGATGAAGCAGAAGAGAAGATATAACAGATATGAATGCTGGTGCTGTGGGAAAGTAGGCCACATTGCTTTAGACTGTTGGTTCAACCCAACAGGACTCAATGCAAAGAGAGTGCAGAACCCTCAGAGGTTTGTTGTTCCATTTTACCACCCTAACAGAAACCAAGGACCCAATCCATATTGGGTACCTAAGGGGAAGTGATTTGTTTTGCATGTATGTCCAAATGCCATCCAATCTCCAATTTGGTATTTGGACAGTGGTTGCTCCAGGCACATGACTGGAGTCAGAAAGTACTTAATGTTGGAACATGGTCTTCCGCATCTCCTAGGTTTGAGAATAACAAATCCTATGTGTATTTGATCTTGTGTGTTTAAGTGTGCAGGAAATCAAAGTCCACATGACTCAAGGATGGTTGTCCCCAAAATTGAGGCCAGAATTCCAACATGGCCACTAGCGCCGGCGGTAGCGATAGCGCCTGGCGCTAGCGATGATTAGCGTGATTCCGGCAGTGTTTTTAGAAGGAGCTAGCACCCGGCGGTAGCTACTAGCGCTGGCGGTAGCATGGCGCACAAGAGGCATAGTGCAAAATGTTGTCACGGATTGAAGATCCTGCCGCGCAAAATGTTATTTAATCAGAGATAGCGCCAGCGGTAGCGCTAGCGCCGGCGGTAGCGCTGAGGCTATAAAATGGACACTTTGGATCCGTCTTCATCATCCTCTAGAGATCCCAAATTCTAGAGCCTCGTGCCACAGCATAGAGAGGAGAGTTCAGAGAGATACTCCCACAAATCCATAAAGCCATAAGGAGATCCGTGGAGAAGATTTCAACACGCGTCATCATCATGACGAAAGACCGCATCGACTACGATCATACTCTGCGGGCCTTCGTCCACTTCTCCAAGAGATCCATATAGGGAGTTTTTATCATTGCTGTCTTCTATTTTATTTCTCTCTTTCTTTGTAAACGGTAGTGAATTCGCCTCGTGTTGGCGACTAGGTCTGGGGTAGGACTTAGGGCTGAAATTCGCCTCAAGTTGGCGACTAGATCTAGGCTAGGTCTAGGGGGTGCTCGAGGCCACATCCGGGGAAGGATTGGCTAGAGCGGCTTGAGGCCGAATCCGGGAAGGAGAAGGCTACGGCCACCGGTTCGTGGGGAAGCGAGTCGGGATAGAAAATGAAAAGAGCTTTTATTATTCGCCTCCGATCTCTAGCGTCATTGAGATTAAGTTTTGTAAAACTTATTTAATATCAATAAAGCTTGTCTCTTTTTTGTTTTACTTGACTTCTTGTTTTAATATTGCAATATTCCAAAGTTTTTTTTCTAAATTAAATCTAAAGTTTTTGAAAACCCTTATTCACCCCCCCCCCCCCTCTAAGGGCGCCGATCGATCCAACAAATGGTATCAGAGCGGTTTTATTCCAATTGGCTTAACAACCGGGAATAATGGCGTCTCATGATCTCGCTTCTATCAGTGGGGGTAATTTTGAAGAAGAAGAAAAATCTCTTGCACCACCTTTATTCGAAGGATCAAATTATAAAGGATGGAAAATTTTAATTGAAAAATTTATTAAAACTTTAGATATCGAAGTATGGAATTTAGCCATAACTAGACCTGCAAATGAATCAAATAAAAAAGAACTTCAATTAAATGCAAAAGCTAAACACTATTTATTTTGTGGTCTTTCAAATGAAATTTTCAAATTAATATACTATTTTTCTAGTGCATACAAAGTATGGAAATTTCTTGAAGAAATGTATGATCTTCCTCTCGAAGGTATGGAACAAACACAGGAAGAGAAAAATGTCCAAGCATCCACTATCATTCAAGAAGATCTCTCTCAGAGCGAAGCCATGGAGAATATTGAAATAGAAAAGGAGAACAATAAACCAAGAGAAAGAGAAGATATAGATCCATCTATAATGGATGAAGAACTAAAAGATGACGAAGGAATTTCATGTTCACAATCTGCCTCCTCCAATAGCGCTGTAAGGAAAACTAAATCTTCTTCTTGTATGATAACTTCTATCCTTGGTTTCAATATATTAAAAATGGCTAAACGTAAGATCAAAAAATTGAAAATTACTAATAAAAATTTACGTTTAGAAAATAAGAGGCTAAAGGCTAATGTTAATTTAGAATCAAATTGTGATGTGTTTTCACCATCGTGTCTTTCACTTGAAAAAACAAAACCTTGTTTTGATTGTAATAATATTAAAGAAAAAGTCAAAGAACTTGAAAAAGAAATTCTTTGTATAAAAGAACATAATGAAAAATTATGTTTAGAAAATTCATCTTCGAAGAATGATTGTGCTAAGTGTAAAGACTACGAAATTGAAATTAAAGAGATGGATGAAACATTTGATGAATATAGGGATGAATATGAAAAACATATTGAATCAATTGTTACCACTCTTAAAAATAGCACAAACGCTTATAACAAAACTAGACATAATTTAAAAACTAAGAACGATGAATTAAATGCTAAAATCAACTTGCTTAAGGAAATCATAAAGAAAAATGCTCAAAACATTCATTCACAATATCAAGATATATCTAAAAGCAAGTTGAATACAAATTCTCAAAAGAGTAATAAATCAAACAATAGAAATAAAAGACATCAACAAATTGTAAATAAAAGTCCAAAACACTATCATCATCAATATAAATATTCCCCCAACTTAAATTTAAATGTTCACAAATTTCCTACGAATAATAGCTTCAATAATCATCACAATTATAATCCTCAAAATAAAAATACTTACAATGGAAATTTGTTGCATAAGAACAATATTAAACCTAAGTTTGAATGGAGGCCAAAAACTAAAGATGAAACACACACTCCACCCAAGAGGGCTCATTCATTTCCATCTCCCCAAAAGCAAACACGTTATATTTAGGTACCCAAAGGAACCACCACACTTGGTCCCCTTTGGATACCTAAATCTCTTATTCATTAGGTATCATCAATTGCATGAAGTAGAATCCTTTCAAAATGAAATATATAAAGTTCTACTTCATGATATGCCTTCATGTCTTTTAATTTTTCTTGTTTTCCTATTTCTTTTGAACTATCATGTCATGGTCATCCTATACAGTATTAAAAATATGATTTTATCTATTAAAAGCTTAATATATTCATAAAATCAAATTGATCAAAATTCAAAATCATATTTTATTTTGATGACCTATCTTTTATTCTTATATTCATTGCTTCTAAATATCTTATATTATCCATATGAATCAAACTCTAAATTTGCTATAAGATATTTCAAATTAAATCTGGTTATTTGGCTATTAAGATTCTTAGCCTTCACCAACAAGTGGTTTAGTGAAATAACTTGATCTAAAAGAAAATTCAAAGATCTAAATCAAAAATTTTAATTAAAGGAAATCACTAAAATGTATTGAAAGAATTTATCTTCATAATGAATATAGAATTCACAAACACCACTCTGATCTATTGATGTCCTTTGTTAAAATTCTCTAACATCATAAGTCATATCAAAAGTCTTCTAAAAATAATTATTTTTATCACATTTATGTGAATTATAATTGATATATTAACTGATGACAATTGATATTATAATGGTCAGTGTATATTGCGATTTATTTCTAGTTTAGACCTTTGAATCATCTTGATATCAAATCAAATAAAATCGTCACTCCATTCTAGGTCTATAAGTTGAAACATTGTATCAACAAACCTTGGTATAACATTAATCTCAAACTTATCATACTAACATTGTCGCCTAAAGAATATTTATGTCTACGTTAGGCTTTATTTGTTTACCAAGAGATACAGGCTGGGTATTCTCATCTAGGGCTTATCCATGGTATGATTGTGCATGAACATTATTGTTAATCTCTAAAATCATGCATATTTGATTTGTTCATTCATGACCTCTCATGCTTACATTTCATATCATTTTCAAACTACATTGGTAAATATAAGCCTTAAAATATTAAAATGGAGATATAATGAAATATATCACTTACAAAGTTAGTTGGTAAAGTCATATACAAAATCGCTAATGTTTCGCACTATCTAGACATTTCCTAAAAATCTGAAATTTCAGCATGAAACTACTATTATGACACTTAATCAATATCCAAAATTAAAATTTCCAAAATCCTAAAAAATCGTTCATTATCTCCCGCGCTAGTGCTACCGCAGGCGCTAGCGTCCATGTTCGATTTTCTATATTTTTTAAAAATTCAAAAAATCCATAAAAATATATAAATCTATATTTTCTACTTAGTTTTGCACTTCTGTTTTTCTTTATTTTTTGAAAAATCAAATACAAAACTACAAAAACCAAATTACAAAAAATATGTTTTTCTTTTTCGCTTGTGTTGTTTCCTTTGTTTAAAGTTCATCTTTATGCAAAAATCAAATATAAAAATTACAAAAGCAAAAATTACAAAAATATGCTTTTATTTGCTAAAATCAAATACAAAACTATAAAACTTTAAAACTATCAAAAAACTGTATGATTTTTGTGAAAAATCAAGCATGATCTAATCTATTATTTAGAATTTCTACAATGTTGCAATTTATCTTTTCAAACTACGTTGAACATTGTTTTCATCATGCTTTGATATATCTATTAATATGTGCATCAATTATATTGAAAAAGTTGTGTAAAACTAAGCTTAGCATGCCTCTAAGTATGAGTAAATGTTTTATTTTGATAATGATATTTATTCACTCACGCTTTTTGGCATTGTCTACATATGTGTTTAATCTAAGAATACTTGTGTATGTTTGTATTAGTACAATGGATTAAAATTGCACAAGTATCTTACCTACACTCCTTATTTTGCACTCTTAAAAATTAAGAAAAGTGGTTATGGTTTTCATAAATTCTATTGATTTGCAAAACAAGTGTATTCAGAGAACTTTGTACAAAACAACAATCATAAAATAAAGTGACAAAGTTAACTCCACCAAGCACTACTTGAACCTCCTGATAAGTCTTAATAAGCATTGTGAGGTTGAGCACCTTGGAAAGAATAGTAAAGTGTCTTGTGCAAATCAAATCTTTCTTTCAAAAATAAGAAAAACCACTTACTCTTAAGTACACCGGATCACTAGTCTCAAAATTCAAAATAAAATATGTGATCCCCCAAGCACTACTTTGCACCCTGATAAGTCTTAATGAGCATTGTGTGTGCAGAGCACCTTGGTAGTTGTACTTTTTATTGTGCATTAAAGTGTGTGGAAGTAATCTTATTTGTGTTTTATTGTGCTCGTACTTTACATATATCTTGTATTTTTGATTAAAACATTTGTTTACATTACTCAAAAATACACTTATGTGCACATCATTATCTTCCATAACACTTCTTCTCATGAGTATTGGATCCTAATGTTAATTCTATATTACCTTTTATTTATGAAATGCACTAGATAACCTAGCATGTGTTTCTATAATGTTTGGTATGATTTGAAATTGTGAATTGAAATAACATTGTAGTAATCTCTTTGTGATAATATTATTTCATGCTTGGTTATTTTTGTCAACCATAAAAGATTTTCATTGAAACATGATTTACATAAACATCTTCTTTTTGAAATTAAACTCATATATCTTTTTATGGATTATTCTTGATTACAATAAGATGTTTCATTTATTTCTACAAGTCTTCCGCATCATCACCATATAACTTGTACCTTGCACTTTCATGCTTATATCAAGTCTTAAATCTCAATTTTTTTTCTTAAAAACAAGTGGTAGACTTGCTTGGTAGAATTTATATTGGTTGTTCTAACACGCATATCATTTTTATAGTAACAAACTCTGATTTATTTCAATATAAACGTGTATGCTAAATGCTCTTCCAACAAGTGAAACATTGCTAAAAGGATGTTTCTTTCTTCCAAAATGCTTCAACTCTTATCTTTATAAAGTTAGTTTTGAAACTCAAAAACATCTCCTTTTTAACTTAAACTCTTATTTAGTATTATGGTGTTTCTTTTTCGAAATCTTCCGCAATGCTCAAACTTTGATACATTCATGAATTTCAATACAGCTAAGTAAGTTTTATTTCAAAAAATTCAATTATGATTCTTCCCATTAGATTTAAAAGCTTCATGTTTCAAAAAACTATTATCCGTGACTTCATATCTCACCATAGCGGGGGCGTAGGGTTGTAGACATTAGATAAACTTATCTTTAGTAATGTCTTGTCCTTAACCGGGGAGGGTTCCAGTGGGGCCTTGCGAGGCACTTGGGGGAAAGAGTGCTAGATTGAGTTTTGTCTAGTGTTTGCATATGGGACTAACACCCCAACCTACGGCATGTTTGCAGCTCCTCATGCCCATCTGTCACTTAGTACGGGGCTAGGGTGTAGACATATTGTCTGGGTAGATTGGTTATTTGGAAATCCTTATTTTTATTCTTAAAACTTTTATATAAAGGGAATATCATTACTTTTTTATGCTAAAAACTCTCATTTCCTTCTATGAAAAATTTTGCAATGCTTATAACTCTGATCTATTTAAATGAAAAACAATTCTAAAACTCCTTATCATTTACTTAAAAAGCTCGATTATGCCTTCTCTTCTATTTACAAATTCTTTGGTGCTTTGTTTCCCTACCCACTTTTGCTAATAACGAAGGGGGAGAACTAACATGATAAATATAACCCGCTATCAAAAACCCAACATGACAAATTAAGATGATAGCTTACATATTAGGGGAGCATTCACTTAGGGGGAGCATGTATTTATGGGGAGCAATTCTAAATGCTAAAATCAATAATTATCTTAAGTCATCACTCACACACACACACAAGTATAGTTTCATCATGCTTATTTATTAATGCTTTGATTTATCATTAATGGATTTGTTATTATCAAAAGGGGGAGTTTGTTGGAACATGGTCTTCCGCATCTCCTAGGTTTGAGAATAACAAATCCTATGTGTATTTGATCTTGTGTGTTTAAGTGTGCAGGAAATCAAAGTCCACATGACTCAAGGATGGTTGTCCCCAAAATTGAGGCCAGAATTCCAACATGGCCACTAGCGTCGGCGGTAGCGATAGCACCCGGCGCTAGCGATGATTAGCGCAATTCCGACAGTGTTTTTAGAAGGAGCTAGCGCCTGGAGGTAGCTACTAGCGCTGGCGGTAGCATGGCGCACAAGAGGCATAGTGCAAAATGTTGCCGCGGATTGAAGATCCTGCCGCGCAAAATGTTACTTAATCAGGGATAGCGCCAGCGGTAGTGCTAGCGCCGGCGGTAGCGCTGAGGCTATAAAATGAACACTTTGGCTCCGTCTTCATCATCCTCTAGAGATCCCAAATTCCAGAGCCTCGTGCCACAGCATAGAGAGGAGAGTTCGGAGAGATACTCCCACAAATCCATAAAGCCATAAGGAGATCCGTGGAGAAGATTTCAACACGCGTCATCATCATGACGAAAGACTGCATCGAATACGATCATACTCTGCGGGCCTTCGTCCACTTCTCCAAGGATCCATATAGGGAGTTTTTATCATTGTTGTCTTCTATTTTATTTCTCTCTTTCTTTGTAAACGGTAGTGAATTCGCCTCGTGTTGGCGACTAGGTCTGGGGTAGGACTTAGGGCTGAAATTCGCCTCGTGTTGGCGACTAGATCTAGGCTAGGTCTAGGGGGTGCTCGAGGCCACATCCGGGCAAGGATTGGCTAGAGCGGCTTGAGGCCGAATCCGGGAAGGAGAAGGCTAGGGCCACCGGTTTGTGGGGAAGCGAGTCGGGATAGAAAACGAAAAGAGCTTTTATTATTCGCCTCTGATCTCTAGCGTCATTGAGATTAAGTTTTGTAAAACTTATTTAATATCAATAAAGCTTGTCTCTTTTTTGTTTTACTTGACTTCTTGTTTTAATATTGCAATATTCCAAAGTTTTTCTAAATAAAATCTAAAGTTTTTGAAAACCCTTATTCACCCCCCCCCCCCCCTCTAAGGGCGCCGACCGATCCAACACTTAAGATAGTTCATTCCTGTGGAGAATGGACCAACCATGATCTTTGGAGATTCAGAAAAGGGGGTGACCCGGGGCTATGGCAACATCTCTAATGGGTTAGTTACCATCACAAAGGTAGCTTATGTGGAGGGGTTGAAACACAATCTCATAAGCATAAATCAACTTTTGTATTTAGGCTTTGTTATTACTTTCCACAAGGACAAGTGCCTAATTAAGAAATTCTCAGATTCTGAGGCTACCTTAACTGGCACTCGGAGTGACAATATTTATTGCTTAAACTTTCTCAATACAAATTCTCCCATGCCCATATGTCTTGTAGCTGATGGTAAAGAGGCTCTATGTGTACAATGGCACAAGAGACTTGCACACATAAACTATAAGACAATAGGCAAGCTTCTCTCACAAGACCTAGTTAGGAATGGACCTAATATTAAGTGCATCAAAGATGGTCCTTGTCAAGCTTGCCAACTTGGAAAGTAGACTAGGACCAGCTTTAAAAGCATATCTAACAAAGAGTACTCTAGGTGCTTATTCTTACTGCATCTGGATTTGTTTGGTCCTATGTCAGTTCATAGCTTAGGAGGGAAGGCCTACACCCTTGTAGTTGTTGATGATTACTCAAGGTTCACTTGGGTATTCTTCCTCAAAAAGAAGTCAGATACCCTAGATATCTTAAGAAATTTTGTCAGGCAGATCCAGAATGAGATGGACTGTACTGTGGTCAAACTCACAAGTGACCATGGGACAGAATTTCAGTCAGGGGCCATGATAGAATTCTGCCAAGAACTAGGTATCTCCCAAGAATTTTCATCACCCAGAACCCCTCAACAGAATGGGGTTACTGAAAGGAAGAACAGAACCTTGATAGAGGCAAGTAGGACAATGCTTAGTGACTCCTCTCTACCAGAATACTTCTGGGCAGAGGCTGTCAACACTGCTTGTCATGTGATAAACAGGGCTTCAATCATCAAAGACCACAAGAAAACTCCCTATGAGTTAATGAAGGGCAGAAAACCAACCCTATCCTATTTTAGGATCTTTGGTAGCAAATGCTATGTTCTTAATAATGGGAAATCCAAACTAACCAAGTTTGCTGAGAAAAGCAGTGAGGGTATTTTTGTTGGCTACAGCTCTCATAGCAAGGCCTATAGAGTGTACAACATCAATTCCCAAGCAGTGGAAGAATCTGTACATGTGGTATTTGATGAGACTAGCCTTATACATAAGGGCTGGTACAGTGGAGAGAATAGAGAAGCTATCCATTGAAGACAATGCTGGTACCTCACTCAGAAATAAGAATCAGTCAGTGATAGTTGAAATCGAGGAAGAATTTGCAGGAAGTCCAGAAACAGCTGAAGAAATCCAACCTGAAGAAATGCAACCTGAAGAAGTTGCTAATGCAGAAGTGCCCAGAATACTACCAATTGCCTTGAGACAAGCAAGAGATCATCCCCAAGAGCAGATAATAGGAGTTGTCAACCAAGGTGTGCTGACAAGGAGTTGAGCTGCAAATGAAGCATTGTACCTGAGTTTTCTCTCTCAAATTGAACCCAAGAAATTTGAGGAAGCAAATCATGATCCATTTTGGATTGCAGCAATGCAGGAAGAACTAAACCAATTTAAAAGATGCAAAGTTTGGAAACTGGTTCCAAGACCCCAAGGACAGAACATCTTAGGAACTAAATGGGTCTACATAAACAAATTGGATGGAAATGGAATCATCACCAAGAATAAAGCAAGGCTAGTGGTAAAAGGCTACAGACAAGAGGAAGGGATAGATTTTGATCAGGCATTTGCTCCAGTAGCCAGACTGGAAGCAATAAGACTATTTCTGGCCTATGCAGCCTACCAAGGTTTCAAGGTCTACCAGATGGATGTGAAGTCAGGCTTCCTAAATGGTGACCTCAAAGAGGAGGTATATGTAGAGCAGCCCTCAGGTTTTGTAGATCCTACTCACCCTGATTATGTTTACTTTCTTAGAAAAGCACTTTATGGCTTAAAACAGACACCTAGGGCCTGGTATGAAACTCTATCAAGCTTTCTAATTGAGAACAAATTCTCAAGGGGAAAGATTGATTAGACATTATTCCTAAGGGATGTAAAGGGCAAGATCTTGCTAGTGCAGCTCTATGTGGATGACATCATCTTTGGCTCTACAGATAACAATCTCTGCACAAAGTTTGCCAACTTGATGCAGGAAAAGTTTGAGATGAGCAGTATGGGTGAGCTCAAATACTTCCTAGGTCTCCAAGTGAAACAATCTGAAGATGGTATTTTCATCTCCCAGACCAAAGTCACTAGGAGCTAGTCAAGATATTTGGATTGGAGAGTGCTTCTTCAATGAAGACTCCAATATGAACCAATGTGTCTCTGGATAAGGATGAGAAGGGCATACCCTTTGATGAAACCAAGTACAGATGCATGATTGGATATTTGCTTTATCTAACTGCAAGTAGGCCTGACATAATGTATGCTACATGTGTCTGTGCTAGATATCAGGTAAATCCTAAGGAATCTCATCATGTCTCTGTCAAGAGAATCTTAAGATACCTAAAGGGTGCATCAAATCTTGGCCTATGGTACCCTAAGAACAATGGATGTGAACTGACTGGCTACTCAGATGCAGATTATGCAGGGTGCAAGGAAGATAGGAAGAGTAACTTAGGGACATGTCAATTCCTTGGTGGAAGACTGATCTCTTGGAGCAGTAAGAAGCAGACCAGTGTGGCAATCTCAACAGCAGAATCAGAGTATATCTCTGCTGGGAGCTGTTGTGCCCAACTGCTATGGATTCAGCATCAACTTGAAGACTACAATCTAAAGATGACCAAAACACCCCTGTTTTGTGACTCTTCAAGTGCAATCTCAATTGCTAAGAACCCTGTCTCTCACAGCAGGACTAAGCATATTGAGATCAGGTATCACTTCATCAGGGAGCATGTGGAAAATGAAGATATCACCCTTGAGTTTGTCCCAACAGACAAACAAGTGGCTGATATATTTACAAAGCCCCTAGAAGAAGCTAAGTTTAACTTCTTCAAATTCTAATTGGGGATGTTAAACTTAGAGTAATCCTTAACTTATTCTTCACTGATCCCTTTCTAGATGATTGGTTAGAAAATCTCTCAGGATTTGGATGAACTATGACTGAGCAAGGGGGAGCTTGCACTATTTTCTACCTAAAGGAGAGCTGCAGGAAAGAAGTCAGAAAGGGGGAGAAATGGCATCAATATGTTCAAGACAAGATGCTCAAGAAGACCTCAAAGATAGGGGGAGCAAAGGAGAAGGGGGAGCCAAAAGAAGAGACATCAAATCAAGGGGGAGCTACATGCTTGATGTACTCATAAGTTAAGCAAAAGATAAGTAAAATCTTCAATGCTCATGCCTTCTATTTAAGATTATAACATTTATTGTCAAGTGAAAGTAGTCTTGAATTGAGATTCTGACTTCTTCAAATAGGGGGAGATTGTTGAGAATCTTGCGCACATGATTCTTGATTTGAAGAAGTCGCCAAGTCAAGAAAACTTCACTTTGTATTTGATTACTTCTCTAGCTCAAAATCTCTGGAAGAATAGGCGAGTTCGTCGAACACAGAATGCAGTTCGTCGAACATGGAAAGCAGTTCGTCGAACGCAGAATGAAGTTTGTCGAACGAAGAGATAGGACAGAAATAGACGCCGAGACTTGGCAAGTTCGTCGAACAAAGAATGAAGTTCGTCGAACGCAGAGATGGGATAGAAGAATGAAGTTCATCGAATGCAGAATGAAGTTCGTCAAACGAAGAATAAAGTTTGTCGAACGCAGAGATGGGATAGAAGAATGTTGTTCATCAAACGCAGAATGAAGTTCGTCGAACGCAGAGAAGACATGAAGATATCCAAGGAAGGAATGTCGTCGAAAAGATGCAGTATCATCGACATCAACGAAGTAGCCTTGTCGTCGAGAAGAACAGACATCGTGGTAAAGAAGGCATGACGTCGAGAAGACTGAAGAAGGACAGCTGAAGACAAGTATAGTCTGTCGACATGATGTCGCTCATGTCGTCGAAAGAGCAAAGTGATTACGATGACAGACTACAAGATAGAAGATCGCGACGACACGGTCAAAGATTGCATATCGTCGTATATGCAGAAACACTGGGATATCTCGTATCGTCGAGATACCAGTATCAAAGGCAGAAGCTAGAAGATTTGAAGATCCACCAAGGCCTAAGGCATCGACAAAGTCATGTCATCGAGATATTATCCATATCATCATGATGTTGTCAGTATCGGCATGAAGCTGGAAATATCATTGAGACGGAATTCAAATGTTATGGACGCGCTATCAGCAATTATTGTTGCCGCCTGATTGTCCAATCAGCGCGTGCTCTTAAGGAATGGGGCATCTGACACTTAAGGAACTTTTTTAGAAGACCTTTGGGAGCCTCGTAGTCTTATAAAAGAGATAAGAGGTTGCCTAAAGCGATAATCATCAATCAGAAAGAATCCCGTCGTTGCTTCTTAATACAACAGTACATTCTGCGGAGAAGAAGAAGAAAAAAATAGAGAACAAGATTCAAGTGTTCTCATAAGAATCGGTAATCTCCATCGACTGATAAGAAGTCGTTCCTCATCAGGCTAAGAGAAGATATTGAAGAAGAACTGCGCTTTCAAGATCTGAATCAGAAACATCTTCTTCAACCACAAGAAGCCGATCTCCATCAGGCTAAGTTGTCAATCTCCATCAGGCAGAAGAAGCAGTTGTCATTACTATAATTTCATCCTTGTAAGGCTTGCGGTCCTGAGTGTCTATCTTGAGGGCTGGAGAGCTGTGAGTCTTGAGGGCCAGGGCAGTGGACTTGCGGATCCGACATCATCAAGCTTGAGGGCTTGAGACCTGTGAGGCTTGCGGTCCAGGGCAGAGGTTAGACTTGCGGGTCTGAGCTAGGTAGGGCTTGAGGTCCTGATTGTCAAGCTTGAGGGCTTGAGACCTGTGAGGATTGCGGGCCAGGGCAGAGGCTAGACTTGCGGTACTGGGCTAGGTAGGGCTTGAAGGCCTGAGTGTTGAGCTTGCGGGCTCGGCTGTAGGACTTGCGGGTCCGTGGTGTAAGTCTTGCGGGCCTAAAGTTTTAGCGGAGTTTGCCGAGCCTAGCACACTGCTAGGTAGGCACAGAGGGACAGAGGACTACTCAAGACACCCGGTCTTGAGGAACCTCTATAGATCTTGTGTCGTCTGGTGTGATTTTCTTGTGCAATACTTGTGTGGTCTGTTTGAGTAGTCATAAATCGCGCTAATATTTTGAAAAGAAACAAGATCACCTAACACACCCCCCCCCCCCCCCCCCCCTCTAGGTGAATGTTCCATTAACCCTACCGGTGATGATTGGATATCATCGTGATGCAGATTCGAGTCATTTTGATGATACCAATCATCATTTCGATGACATGGTTTTGGTTCACTCTTTTGTATGACCAGTGCAATGCTTTTGGTAGTGTCATACATATGTTCTCCTTGAATGATAACTTTTACTTATTTAAGTGAAAATTACTTTTACAAAATGATAAAGATGAGGTTATTTATTGAGCATCAACATAATTACCTTCACCTTAGCTTTTAAGTCTTCTTGAGCTAGTAGCTCCCCCTTGATGGGATGTCCACTTATCTTTACTCTTATCTCCCCCTAGATCAGTGCACCTTGGCATGTGGTGAGTTTTTCTTAGTCCAGAGTTGAGCCTGGAGCACTTATTGTCCATTAGCCTTGTTTGTTTTTGATAGGCTAAATGGACTACCCTGCAAGAAAGATTTAATAATCCTTAGGAACCCTAGGTGACTTGGGTCCTAGGTTCTTGTTAGCATAATAGGGAATTCTTCTACTCTCCTCATCCCTTCCAGGAGGTCTCTCCTTTGCACTAGCACACTAGGGTTGTGCCAACAGTCAATGGCAAAGTGTCCCACTTTGCCACAGCACCAACATTCATAGATGTTGTACCTTCTTTTCTGAACAATTTTTGAAGTATGTTCAGTAGAGAAGGCAGCAGCATTCTTCCTATCTCTCTCAGTCAAGAGCTGACTACCTGCTCTAGTATAATTGTTTCTTCTTGACTTTATCTATTTGTCAGCAACAGATGTCAGCTTGGTAGCGACATGGTGTTGATGGCATCAGATATGATCAAGTGAGAATTGATTATACTGGGGTTACCAGTCTGCTTCTTATCTGGAAGAGATTGGGAAGATGTTCCTCCTTTATCCTTGAAAGTGGGGGCTGGGGCACCAAACACAAATGGTCCATGATGGGCCATTTGGATTTCCTCATGGGGAGCCTTTAATGCACTCATCCCCATGCCCTTTCTCTTCCCATAGTCAGGAGCATTTCCATAACTAATGGAGCTTCCATTCATCCAGTGACCATGGACACTGTCCTGATCATACCTATTTGAGGGAAGCACTACCTTCTGAAAGATGGTATGAGGTTCTGCTTTAGTTTTTCCCCTTTCACCATTCCCAGCATCTATTGCCCCTTCATTGAAACCCAATCCCCTCCTATTTCCATAGGAGGAGAAGGTGTCAATGATGGGCAGTACAGTTTTGGGCTTAGAGAATTGAGCTACCAAGCATCTTTCCTTAAGAAGGTCATTCTCAAGTTTCTTGATAAGCTCTTCCCTTTGGCTTCTTTCATCATAAAGTTTATCTATGATTTTCTTGAGGTCACAGGAGTTGGTTCCCTCATTGGGGGACATACCCATTTCCTTGTTCATCTCAGCCTTAATGGGCCTGAGTGAATCTAGCTCCCTAGCTTGCTTCTCAACAAGCTTCTTGCTCTTTCTCGGAGCTCCCAAGAGATCACCAAACTATTCTATTAGATCAGCATGGTTCTTATTGTTGCATGATGAGCAGTCTTCTACATCATCTTCAGAAGATGTACAATCACCTAATGCACTCTTGGTGTTCTTAAATAAAGCAGGTAGTAAAGGTGTGTGAGTGGTGCATACCTGATCATAATGTGATTCATCATGATTTTCTTCATCTGATAGAGCCATCAGCCCATGAACCTCTTCATCCTCAAAATCACAGTCTGTAAGAGTCAAGGGTGCTCTTATTCTTTCTCCTGCTCTAGAGCATTCTTCATCATTTGATTCACTGTCTGAAGTAGTCAGTGGTGCTCTGATGCATACCTCTTCATGAGGGGTTTCTTCTTCAAAATCTTCCTCTGACCCTTCCATGAGGACTCCTAGGGAGTCCCACAGGTCCTTTGGTGTTGTGCAATGACTCAGCTTCTGGTGTGTTGGCAGTCTACTGCACCAGCTAGAATGCTTCTGGCTTCTTTGTCCAAGCTGGCTAGAAGAGTTTCATCTTTTATCATTATCAATGAGGGTCCTTCTTGAACAATTAAAAACATTCTTGGATCCATTGCCCCCATGTATATTTAGCTCTTACTTTCCAAAGGGAAAAGTTCTCTCTAGAACAAACAGCTATCCTTGATTCCATAGCTGTGAAAAATGGACACCTAAGGGCAGATCTGTTCACGTTGTTATGATTTTCTTTGAACAACCTCCCTCTGATACTACTTGTTGTTTATTGGGTGTCAAATTATCACCTAGAGGGGGGTGAATAGGTTTTTCAAATTATTTTATCGCCTTTAGATGTTCTTGATTTCTGATTAGTAGATCTATAAATTATAAAGCACAACACAGAAAAGCACACAGTGATCTATAGAGGTTCCTCAAGACAGGGTGTCTTGAGTAGTCCTCTTTCCCTCTGTGCCTACCTAGCAGTGTGCTAGGCTCGGCAAACTCTGCCAAATCTCCAGGCCCGCAAGCATTACAACACGGACCCGCAAGTCCTACAACCTAGGCCCGCAAGCCCCTACTACACCAAAGCCCGCAAGCTCGACACTCAGGCCCTCAAGCCCTACCCAACACAGACCCACAAGTCATGTGCCTACATCCTAGGCCCGCAAGCCCTTACTGCGTCCGAGCCCTCAAGCTCGACAATATCAGACCCGCAAGTCCATTGCCCTGGCCCTCAAGCCTCACAGCTCTCCAGCCCTCAAGCTAGACAAACTCGGACCCTCAAGTCCACTGCCCTGGCCCTCAAGCCTTACAACAATAAAGGCTTACAGTAATGAACACTGTTTCTTCTACTTGATGAAGATCGGCAACTTAGCCTGATGGAGATCAGCTTCTTGAGGTTGAAGAAGATGTTTCTGATTCAGATCTTGAAAGCACAGTTCTTCTTCAATCTGTTCTCTTAGCATGATGAGGAACGACTTCTTATCAGTCGATGGAGATGACTGATTCTTCTGAGAATGCTTGAATCTTGTTCTCTACTTTTTCTTCTTCTTCTCAGCAGAATGTACTGTTGTATTGAAGCAACGACTAGATTTTTTTCATTTTTCTCTCTCACGAGGATTGATTTTTTCTAGGGCATCCTCTTATCTCTTTTATAATAGTACGAGGCCCCCAACGGTCTTCTAAAAAAGTTCCTTAAGTGTCAGACGCCCCATTCATTAAGAGCATGTGCTGATTGGACAATCAGGCGGCGGCATTAAATGCTGACAGCGCGTCCGCAACATTTGAATTCCATCTCGATGATATTTCTATTGTTACGACGATATGGATAATATCTCGACGACAGGACTTTGTCGATGCCTTAGGCCTTGGTTGATCTTTAAGTCTTCTAGCTTCTGCCTCTGATGCTGGAATTTCGACGATACGAGATATCCCAGCATTTCTACATATACGACGATATGCAATCTCTGACCGTGTCGTCGTGATCTTCTATCTTGTAGTCTGTCATCATAATTACTTTGTTCTTTCGACGACATGTGTGATATCATGTCGACAGACTATGCTTGTCTTCAGCTGTCCTTCTTTAGTATTCTCGATGTCATGCCTTCTTTACGATGATGTCTGTTCTTCTCGACGACAAGGCTACTTTGATGATGTCTACGATACTGCATCTTCTCGACGACATTCCTTCCTTCAATATATTCATGTCTTCTCTGCATCTGACGAACTTCATTCTGCATTCGACGAACAGCATTTTGCGTTTGACGAACTTCATTCTTCTATCCCGTCTCTGCGTTTGACAAACTTCATTCTGCGTTCGACGAACTTCATTCTGCGTTCGACGAACTTGCCAAGTCTCAGTGTTTGCTTCTGTCCCGCCTGTGCGTTCGACGAACTTCATTCTGCGTTTGACAAACTGCTTTCTGCATTCGACGAACTGCATTCTGCGTTCGACGAACTCGCCAAGTCTCAGCGTTTGCTTTGCTCATCATCATGACAACAGGCATACTTTCTCGACGATATTGTACTTAGTGAAATAACTAAAGTACTTGACATATTGTCTGATTTCTGCAAACATGAACTAGATATGACATTAAATACAACCTGCACTTATCGTTGAGCTGAGCACTTCTTCAAATCAGGAACACTGCTGGGCACTGTTCCCAACATTCTTTCTTAGGAACAAGTCTGACACCTTCAGTGTTCTGACAGACTTTCTCAGGTCCATCAAGATTGAGTACTCTACTCTAGTTGCATTGATCAGAAGTGATCATGACACTGAGTTTGAATCTCTTCTGATGAGAGAATTCTGTGGAAAAGAAGGAATCAAGCAATGTTTCTCTGCTCCTAGAACTCCTTAACAAAATGGGGTAGCTAAAAGGAAAAATATAACACTAATTGAATCAACAACTACATTGCTTGCTGATGCTCACTTGCCACTCTCTTTTTGGGCAGAGGCAGTGAACACAGCAAATTATGTGTTGAACAGAAGTCTGATACATAAACTTAAGGGTAAAACACCCTATGAATTACTTAAGAATAAAAGCCTAAGGTTAACTATTTTAAGATTTTTGGATGTAAATGTTTTGTGCATAACAATGATAAGAAGTATCTAAGGAAATTTGAAGCAAAAGTTGTTAAAGGTATATTCCTTGGATACTCTCTTTCTAGTAAAGCATATAGAGTTTATTATAAATCAACTCTTAAGATAGAAGAGTCCATGCATGTATCTTTTGATGAAATTAATATGTTAAATGAGGAGAGGAAGACCACCTCTACCAAAGATACTTTGTAGGTACCATCTCTATGTGAAGAGCTCAATGGATTAGATCTACAGAGTAAAGATTCTCTACTTCCATCAAATGAAATTATTGAAGATGGTGAAGAAAAGGATAATTAAGATCTTGCTGACAATTCCAATTAAGTGACAGCTGAACAAGTCCCTCAAGTGGAAACTATTGTTGAATCCACTCCAACTGTTGATCACATCACAGTTAGATATCATCCAATATCCCAAGTTATTAGAGATATCTCAGCAGGTGTTCAAACAAGGCATCAATTACACCAAAATCAGATGCATACTTGTTTCCTATCACAAGTTGAACCTCAATCCATAAAAGATGCAGAACAAGATCCAAACTGGATTCTTGCAAAGCAAGAGGAGATCAATCAATTTGAAAGGAACAAGGTTTGGGATTTGGTTCCAAGACCAAAGGGACATCCAGTTATTGGCACTAAATGGGTCTTCAGTAACAAGCTTGATGATCAAGGCTTCATAATCAGAAATAAAGCAAGATTGGTATCCCAAGGATACTCTCAGGAAGAAGGAATTGATTATGATCAAACCTTTGCTCCTGTTGCTAGACTTGAAGCTATAAGGATATTTCTTACCTTTGCTGCATTCAAGAAATTCAAAGTATATCAGATGGATGTGAAGAGTGCTTTTCTGAATGGAGATATCAAAGAAGAAGTTTATGTGGAACAACCACCAGGTTTTATCTCTCCAACTTACTCTTCTTATGTATTTAAGCTTAATAAAGCTCTCTATGGTCTCAAGCAAGCTCCCAGAGCATGGTATGAGACCCTAGCTAATTTTCTTTTAGAGAACAAGTTCTGTAGAGGCATTGTTGATAAAACCTTATTTTCAGGATACATAAAAATCAAACTCTACTAGTTCAAATATATGTAGATGATATCATATTTGGCTCTACTGATTCAAATCTATGCAAAAGGTTTTCTGACCTAATGCAATCTAAATTTGAAATGAGTAGTATGGGTGAGTTATCTTACTTTCTTGGTCTTCAAGTGAAGCAAACTCCAAATGGAATATTCATATCACAATCCAAGTATGATAAGGAATTAGTGAAAAGATTCTGTATGTCTGATGCTTCTACTATGAAAACACCCATGCCCTCCAATGTTGTTGTTGACAATGATGAATCAGGGAAACCTGTTGATCAGAAAGTATATAGAGCAATAGTTGGCTCACTACTTTACTTAACAGCTAGTAGACCTGACATAATGTTTGCTACATGTATTTGTGCTAGGTTCCAAGTTAACCCTAAAGAATCTCGCCTTATTTTACTAAAAAGAATTTTGAGATATATAAAGGGTTGTCCAAATCTAGGACTCTGGTATCCAACAGCATCAGAATTTGAATTAACTGGATTCTCATATTCTGATTATGTTGGATGCAGAGTAGACAGGAAAAGCACATCAGGAACTTGCCAATTTCTTGGTGACAGGCTAGTGTCTTGGTTTTGTAAGAAACAAACATCTCTGTCTACATCAACAGCTGAAGCAGAATATATTGTTGCTGACAGTTGCTGCTCACAGATATTGTGGATACAAAATCAACTTCTAGACTATGGTATCAACTTAAATAAGTCAATTATATTTTGTGGCAACACTAGTGCAATATATATAGCACAAAATTCAGTATTCCATAGTAGGACTAAACACATAGAAATTAGGCACCACTTTATCAGAGATAATGTGGATAAAAATAAAATTTGTCTACAATTTATTCCTACTAACTTACAAAGGGCTGATATTTTCACCAAACCATTGGATGAAAAGAAGCATATTTTCTTTATAAATCAGCTAGAAATGATAGATGGAAATTCAATCAATTAAAAAAATTATATCTTTTATTTATCCCTCAATGTTCCCTTGTTTTGAAGTGAGTTCAGTTGGTTTACTGTCAAAACCGCTGAGACAAGCTCTCAGTCTCAGCTGAACCGCTGAGACAGCCTAGGGCCGCTGAGAAGTTGTCTGGATTTGCTGGGACGAGCCAGAAGAATCTGCTGAGACTAGAAGCTGTCTCATCCCAACCGCTGAGACGAAACCTATTAGATCCAGGGATCGATGAAGACAAGCTCAGTCGTCGAACTGAGATCGACGAAAATTAATTTTTCGTCAAACACAATCTGACGAAGTCTAAGTCTTTTCGACTTCTGATCTCTCTATATAATCAAACTTTTATTTCATTTTATCTTTATGCCTACAGAATCTGCTTCTCCTTCCAGTTCCTTTGCACTTGATCTCTCTTTTTCTTTTGCAGGAACAATGGCAATCTCTCTTCTAAAAATTGCATCCTTCCCTACCTCCTATACAACTATCACTTCTTCTAGGGGCCTAGCTTAAGGTCTTCCTGAAACTAGGAAGGGGGAGATGCTTTATGAAGAAGTTCCAATTTCAGGGGGAGATGCTTTATGAAGAAGCTTTTGATGCAGTGAATGATGATTCAGTAATGATTGATACTGTTTCAGATTTGGTTTTGATAGAAGCAGTTTTCAGTTCTTGATGAAGAAGTTCCAGATCATGCAGATGCAGATTCAATTATGGTGTTTGATATAGCAGATATAGTTTTTGATAAAGAAGATTCAGATATGACAGACACAGCTCAGATCAACAAAGCAAAAGCAGAAAGCGAGGATTTTTCTCAGTTTTCTACAATGTCAGAATTCAGAAAGCAAGAATTTGAAAGGCAAATCATTTTCAAGCCTCCTTTAGAGAATGACAAAGCTCATGATTATTTGATTTTAACGTAAAGTTTTCTAAACCTAGAGTACTATATTTCTTATCTGCTGAAATGAAATTTACAATTTCTGTTAGATATATATGCTCTATGTTTGTTTTAATTTTGCCAAATAGTGTCCTAACCAAAATAGGGGGAGATTGTTGGAACAACCCTATTACTGATTTGGGCTAGGATCGCTATCTGTTGACTAGGACTAAGTTGACCCCAATGTATAGTCTAAGGGTCAAAGTTTTAGGCTGTCTGAGTTAGCTAGAACTTAAGAAAACTCTAAGTTTCTACTTTCGACGAACTCTATACTGCGTTCGACGAACTCCATCCTGCGTTCGACGAATGTCATGCTCCAGTTCGACGAACTTGCCAAGTCTCTGCGTTCGACGAACTTCATTCTGCGTTTGACGAACTCCTCTTTGCGTTCGACGAACGTCAGCCTTCAGTTCGACAAACTTGCTCTCCAGCTTGACGCATTCAGTTCTCCAGCCAGTCCAGCAGTTTATTTATTCAGTTCGACGAACTCTAGATTGAGATCGACGAACTCAGCTCTGTGATCGACGAACTCAGCTCTGTGATCGACGAACTCAGCTCTGTGATCGACGAATAAGTATCAGTCAGATTTCTCTAAGAAAAAATTATTACAGCATAGCAGCAAGATAGAAAGAATAGAGAATACAGTCGAGAGAAAAATAAAAAGAAATACAGAAAGCCAAAAAGCTTTTCAGATCTTCATCCTCAACAACAGCATCTTTCATTCTCTGAGAACAACAACACAAAATCATTCTCTCCGTTTTCAGCTGCAAGTTTCTTGATCATCAAAGAGCAACAATAATCTGAGAAACCTTTGTCTCTCAGATTCATCATCTATCAAGGAAGATCATTTCTATCAGACAGGGGGAGCTTTACAGCAACAACAAATCCACTAGTCTTCTCTCAGCTTGTTGACAGATAAGAACTTCATAAACCCTCTTTATCCCATCTTGTACAGGGTTATAACTCCCTTCAAAAGTTAACCCTTTGGTGGCAGGGCACCTGATCAAAAACCTGTGGTTGGTTTGAGCACCTGATCAAAAGCTCAGTGGTGTTTGGGCACCTGATCAAAAATCCATTTCTGTATGGGCATTTCTTGAAATCATGAGGTGAAAATCTGTGATGAAGAACATGTGAAGATCTGGAAGGATTTCTGTGTTTTTTTTTTAAATGAACAGATCTGCAGCAATGCTGATGAACGGATCTGGTAATTGAATATAAAGAACAAATGAAGAACAAATCTGCAGCAGTAATCCAGTGTTAACCTTTCTGCGGACGAGAGAAGAAGATGAACAGATCTGGAATGGAAGTTCTGCAAGGCGCCGACAAGATGATGACGATCCGGCAAGGTAACTCCGATCTGATCTGAATGATGGCAGGATGGAGAGATTACAGCAGGAGCTTTGAAGATCTGAAACTCTATGCGATAGAAGAACGAAAGGGGCAAATAAGATCTGGCTAACAGGAAACCCAAACGAAAACCTAATTGATTTGGCTAGACAATCCTGATTAACTCCAACGCCTACCAGTTATATTTATAAAGGGGAGAGGTATTTAGACAAAATGAATTAGAAAAAAAATAGGAAGAGTAGGCAGGCAACGTAAATAATTTTAGATAAAATAAATACATATTAATAATCATATTGATAAATGAAAAAAAAAAGTGAATTAATAAAAGAAATGCAATGCATGAACCTAAGAGCAGATGGCAAATAATTTTAATTAAAAAATTGAACTTGAAAATTTTACAATTCAAATCTATGGGTCACACAGCTAAGCTAACCCAATCCAAATCTTGCGATGAAAGGACTTCACAAAATTGTGTCTGCATATCACAAACACTTAAACAAAATATTAGAACAAATAATCCCTAGTTTGTTATCATCAAAACATACGCATTTTAGAGGGTCAACAATCTCCCCCTTTTTGATGATGATAAACTATTGATTATGGAGGGGAAAGTAAAAAATATAGCATGAATAACAAATAAAAATATAAACTCCCCCTAAATATATGAACATATAAAAGATGACGAGCTCCATAATCTCTAGAAATTTCTCCCCCTATTTTGACACAATCAAAAAGGTGTATAATCAGTTCAACGGTTGATCTCAAATGAACATCCCTAAACAATGTGTAACAGTATTCATAAAGATGGATCTAAAATTAGCACTGAACATACAGCAAATTATAAAAGGTGTAATCATAAAAGGTGTATAATCAAACTTATATTTAATTATCAAACTTAGACAGCATTCACAAATTGATACAGCAAACTTATACAAGGTGTATAATCATACCAAAATTATCTTATATTTAATTGAAGGATACATCAATCATACCAACTTCAGCAATCATACACAAATCGATAATCAAAAGGTGTATTAATCAATTATAAAGATGGATCTAGCATTCCTATATTCATTCGAAGTTAAAAGAAACAATCACTACTGAGAGGTTTTGTAAAAATATCTGCTAATTGATTTTTGGTCTCAACATGAGAAATAATAACATCACCACAAGTAATATGATCACTAATAAAGTGATTACGAATATCAATATGTTTTGCGCGAGAATGATTAGAATGATTTTTAGATATGCAAATAGCAGAATTATTATCACAATAAATTGGAATTTTATCACATGTTAAACCATAATCAAGAAGTTGTTGTTTTAACCAAAGAATTTGAGTAGCACAACTACCTGCCGCTATGTATTCAGCCTCGGTTGTAAAAAGAGCAACTGAATGTTGTTTGCGACTAAACCAAGAAATTAAAGACTGTCCAAAAATTTGATAAGTTCCAGACATACTTTTGCAATCAATAGTACTACCAGCATAGTCAGCATCAGTATAACCAATTAATGAACATAAACCATAATTTTTTGGATACCATAAACCCAAGTTAACCGAGCCAGAAAGATATCTAAAAATACGTTTTACTGCTATAAGATGAGATTCTTTAGGATTTGCTTGAAATCGTGCACATAAACAAACACTGAACATGATATCAGGCCTACTTGCAGTTAAATATAGCAAAGAACCAATCATACCTCTATATAATGTATTATCAACAGGTTTTCCAATTTCATCCACTTCAATTTTTTTTTTGATAAACTAGAAGGTGTTTTAACACTTTTAAGTTTAGATAAATCATATTTCTTTAATAAGTCTTTTATAAATTTAGATTGAGAAATAAAAATACCATCTTTACTTTGTTTAACTTGAAGACCAAGAAAAAATGAAAGTTCACCCATCATACTCATTTTAAATTCACTACTCATATAAGATGCAAATTCTTTACATAAAGAACTATTAGTAGAGCCAAATAAAATATCATCTACATACACTTGAACTAAAAGAATATCTTTATCTTTGTGCAAAATAAAAAGTGTACAATCAACATTACCTTTTATAAAACCTTTTGATAACAAAAAAGAACTTAAACGATCATACCAGGCTCTTGGAGCCTGTCGAAGACCATAAAAGGCTTTATTAAGTTTATATACAAATTCAGAATGCAAATGATCTTCAAAACCAGGGGGTTGACATACATAAACATCTTCATGAATATAACCATTTAAAAATGCTGACTTAACTTCCATTTGATATGCAATAAAATCCATATGACATGCAAACGCTAGAAACAAACGAATAGCTTCTAATCTAGCAACAGGAGCAAATGATTCTTCAAAATTAATACCTTCAATTTGTTTGAAACCTTGGGCAACCAGTCTAGCTTTATTTCTAATTATGTTACCTTGATCATTCGATTTATTTTTGAAAATCCATTTTGTTCCAATAATAAATTTATCTTCAGGTTTAGGAACTAATTCACAAACATTATTTCTTTTAAATTCATTCAATTCATCATGCATAGCAATTACCCAATCAGGATCAAGAAGAGCTTCTTTAAGATTGTTAGGTTCAATAGGAGAAATAAACACACTATGATTAATTTCATCCATAACTTGACTTCTAGTTCTAATACCTATTGAAGGATCACCAATAATTAATTCTTTTGGATGAGAATCACTAAATTTCAATTCTTTAGGCAAATCATGGTTTTCTGAAGAAACAACGTTAATATTTAAATCATCTAATTTTTCTAAATCATCATCCAAAGGTTTTTCAAAATCTTTATAAACTTCATCAAAAGTAACATGAATAGATTCCTCAACGGACGATGTTCTTTTATTAAAAACACGATAAGCCTTTTTATTTAAACTATATCCAAGAAAAATAGCAACATCAGCTTTAGCATCAAATTTACCCAAATTTTTCTTACCATTATTTAAAATAAAACACCTACAACCAAAAACATGGAAAAAATTTATAGAAGGTTTTCTTCCTTTATATAATTCATATGGGGTTTTCTTTAAAATAGATCTAATGGAAATTCTATTAAGAACAAAACAAGCAGTGCTAATGGCTTCCGCCCAAAAATATTTTGGCAATTTATATTCATTTAGCATAGTTCTACCCATCTCTACTAAACTTCTATTTTTACGCTCAACAACTCCATTTTGTTGAGGAGTACGAGGAGCAGAAAAAGTATGAATAATACCATTTAAATTACAAAATGATTCAAATAATTCATTCTTATATTCTCCACCATTATCACTACGAATAAAAATAACAGAAAGTGATTTTTCATTTTGAATACGAGAAATAAGAATCTTAAAATTTTCAAAAGCCTCATTTTTATTGGATAAAAATAAAGTCCAAGTATATCTTGAAAAGTCATCTACTATAACAAAACAATAATTTCTACCACCTAGACTAGCAATATTAATTGGCCCAAAAAGATCCATATGCAACATTTCTAAAGGCCTAGATGTAGAAATTTCTTTCTTGCTAGAAAAGGAAGTTTTAACTTGCTTACCCTTTTGACATGAAGAACAAACATGGTCTTTTTCATATACTAATTTTGGTAAGCCAGAAACTAAATCTTTTGAATTTAATCTTTCTAAAAGTATCCATACTAGCATGACAAAGTCTCCTATGCCATAACCATGGATCATCTAAGCAAGATTTTAGACAAATGATTGATGCATTCTTATTAGCAAATCAATCTAAAATATTGACATCTTCAAACCTATAACCCATAAGTATAGTGATATTTTCCTTTTTAATATAACATTTCGAAGAAATAAATTCTACACTAAAGCCAACATCACATAATTGACTAATGGAGAGTAAACTATGTTTCAAGCCATCTACATATAGCACATTTTTAATAATAAGATTAGAATTTGGAATTTGAATTTTACCTTTGCAGGATCCTTTCTTTTTGTATTGTCTCCAAAAGAAACAACATCTTTATCTTTTTCTTTGAAAGAAATAAATATAGATTTATCACCTGTCATATGCTTTGAGCACCCGCTGTCTAGATACCATTTGCCTTCACTGCCACCATTATGAAGACAAACCTATATGTAAAGAATCATTTTCGAACTTTTGGTACCCAAACAAAGTTGGATCCATTCATGTTAGTTTGAAAAGGTAGCAGATGTGTATGAGACGGAATTGTGTGTGCTAATTGTAAACTACGTGACGTACCATTCTTTGCATAACAATCAAAAGATACATGCCCTTTTTGCTTACAATAATTGCAAAACTATTTAACGAACTATCATGAAATGAATGAATGTGACGGTAATTTTGAGCACTAGAATTTCGTATATAAGATCTATCAAGATTTGATGAATAATGTGAATTTGACATATGTGATTTTTGAAGTAATTTATGCTTAGCTTGTAAAATGATAATCTCTCTTTCAAGAGACACACATAAAATTGATCTTTCATTTAATTTAATATTTTGAGATCTAAGCATCTTACATTCATTTTTAACTCTAATTAATTCATCACATGAAAGAGAAGATAATCTATCAAGTAAATTTTTATTTTCTTGAAGTAAAGACTCATTTTTCTCTTTTATTACATAAAAATTCTTTTCAAGATCTTGATCATATTCTTGTGGAATAGAAGATAAACATGATAAACTATTTTTTTTGTTCATTTAGTTGTTTTTCTAAAATTAATTTTTCTTCTTTTAAAATTTCAAAATCATTCGATAATATCTTATATTTTTCTACAGTTGGCAAGACATTATTAAGTCGTTCAGAAATTGAAAGAATATCAAATTTAGCATTTGTTAGTAAAGAAATATTATTATCATGTTCTATTTTTAATTCTTTATGCTTTCTTTTTACTTTATTGAATATATGCAATAATTTTTGAAAGTTTGAATATAACTCTTCATAAGAAGGTTGTACCTCTTTATCGGAATCGGACGATTGCTCGCTATCAGTGTGGTCCATCAAGCATTTAGCTTCTTCTTCAGAACTGGATTCTGCACCTGATGTTGCTTCCTCTGAATCCTCCCAATTTGCTATGTAAACCTTTTTCTTTTTCTTCTTCTCGAATTGTGTTCCATCCTTCTTTCTTTCAATATTTGCTTTCTTTTCATTTGTGTCCTTTCTTGAATAGCAATCTGCTATCATGTGACCGGGCTTTCCACATCCAAAACATACTGCTTGTGGCTTATCACGTGAAACAACTTTCTTATACTTATAGTTATTAAACTTATTGAATTTTTTACCTCTCCCTTCACCCTTGAATTTAAGATGCCTTTTGATGAAATATGCAAGATCTTCTTCATTTATAGACTTGGATGATGAAGATCCAGAATCCTGAACATTCAAGGCTATATCTTTTGTCTTTAGAGATGCATTCACTTCTTCTTTTCTATCAGACAAGGTTAGCTCATATGCAAGTAAAGAACCAAGTAAATGATCAAGTGAATAAGTAGACAAATCTTTAGATTCTTGGATTGCAGTGACTTTACCATCATATAATCTAGGTAAACTTCTAAGTATTTTATTTACCTTTTCTTGATTAGTATATTCCTTTCCTAGAGAATATAATCCATTTACAATCTTAGTAAATCTAGTAAACATCTCAGAAATAGATTCAGACGGAAGCATACAAAATAATTCATATTGATGAACAAGATTGTTAATTCTACATTCTCTTACTTCATTTGTACCTTCATATGTGAGTATTAATTTATCCCAAATTTATTTTCCTGTGGACAAGTTGCAAACTCGCATATAATCGTCTAGTTGTAAAGCACAAAAAAGAATATTCATCCCTTTAGCATTTAATTCAGCTAATTCTTTTTGAGTAGTTGACCATTTCTCAAATGAAGTTTCTAATGTAACCCCTTCTACTACGGTAGTAGGTGACTTATAACCTTTTTGAATTAAATTCCACATAGTAAAATTTATAGATTGTAAATAAATTCGCATTCTATTTTTCCAATAATCAAATGGAACATTATCAAATAAAGGCGGCCTAGAAGTAGATTGACCCTCAAGTAAAGTATTCACAAAATTCTGTGCCATTTATAGGATCTTTTCTAAGGAGGTTAGTCCAATAGTAATAAATAAATAATAACCTATCCTATGATACCAATTGTTGGTTGAAATGACACACTAATCCCAAGAGGGGGGTGAATTGGGATTAAATAAAATTTAAAATTTGATTTGTATACTTAAGGATTTAACTTGTTCTTGAAGAAAGATTTGGTGAGAGAGTACCAATTTTTATAAAAATAATGATAAGTATAATAGGTACACCAAGATTATAAAATCAACAAGAAATGAAATGCTAAGGAATTAAAGGACACCAGGATATAAAGTGTTCGGATCTCCCAGGATCCTACTCACTTGCTAAGAGGCCTCCCGCTCACCTTAGCACCCCCAAAAAGAAATTCTCACTAGAATAGAATTTTTACCAGCCCTTTTCCCAAAGGCCAATGGGACATTCGAGACCCGCACAAGTAGCTGAATAGGTTCTTGAAATAAAAGTACAATGAAAGAAATTACAACAATTACCCTACAATCTTCAATATTCAAAAAAAACTTAATTAAAAGAATTTGCCAAAATTCAATAAATATGGTTGCTCTTGCTATTATGATGTATGAAAAAAATGAGATAAGATTTTATAAAACTGATGTTAAACAAGAATGAACTTGTAGCTGAGATACACATAAAATGATTTTCTCAAAATTAAAAAAAAACTTGAACAACCTGTTAATTCCACGGTTAGAACAACTTATAATAGTAATGGAATAACACAAAGAAAATGATAACTATAAAGACTAGATTAATATTACTGTACAAAAAAAAATAATCAGTGAAAGTGAATACGTAATAAAGAACTGTAAATGGTGAATTAAGGCATGAAACTTTTGCAAATTCCTCTGTAGACCATCAACTGAAATATCCACCAAGAAATTTTATATTGAAATGGAAGTTTGGAGACCTGTATATGTAATGGCGATGACAAACTTGAAGAGATAAACAGGATCAGAAAATTAAACGATGGTGTTCTAGTGCCGAAAACAAAGAAAAACTATGAAGATGGTGTGCAGTAAATGGCGATGAAGATCAGTGCGGTAATGGCATTTCTTGAAATCATGAGGTGAAAATCTGTGATGAAGAACATGTGAAGATCTGGAAGAATTTCTTTGTTTTTTTTTAAATGAGCAGATCTGCAGCAATGCTGATGAACGGATCTGGTAATTGAATATAAAGAACAAATGAAGAACAAATCTGCAACAGTAATCCAGCGTTAACCTTTCTGCGGACGAGAGAAGAAGATGAACAGATCTGGGAAGAAAGTTCTGCAGGGCGCCGGCAAGATGATGACGATCGGGCAAGGTAACTCCGATCTGATCTGAATGATGGCAGGATGGAGAGATTACAGCAAGAGCTTTGAAGATCTGAAACTCTGTGCGATAGAAGAACGAAAGGGGCAAACAAGATCTGGCTAACAGGAAACCCAAAAGAAAACCTAATTGATTTGGCTAGACAATCCTGATTAACTCCAACGCCTACCAGTTATATTTATAGAGGGGAGAGGTATTTAGACAAAATGAATTAGAAAAAAAAAATTAGAAAGAGTAGGCAGGCAACGTAAATAATTTTAGATAAAATAAATACATATTAATAATCATATTGATAAATGAAAAAAAAAATGTGAATTAATAAAAGAAATGCAATGCATGAACCCAAGCGAAGATGGCAAATAATTTTAATTAAAAAATTGAACTTGAAAATTTTACAATTCAAATCTATGGGTCACACAGCTAAGCTAACCCAATCCAAATCTTCCGACGAAAGGACTTCACAAAATTATGCCTGCATATCACAAACACTTAAACAAAATATTAGAACAAATAATCCCTAGTTTGTTATCATCAAAATATATGCATTTTAGAGGGTCAACAGTTACTTTCAGGGTGTATGATTTCTCGTTAAGGAAAATTGATTATAAAGATTACTATGTTAATAATAAAAAAAGGGGGTTGATCTTGAGCTTCCTAAATTAACAACAACGAAAGAAAATGCGGGCCTAAAGCACCGCTTCGCTTGGCAGGATGGAATGCAGGCCGCAATGACGTGTTTCGGTAAGCGGGTGGATGAGAAGGCTCGCGGATGGACGATTCGTAACCGGCGTAGTGAGGGTCGTAAGCACCTTGTCACAAAACACGCAACTAGCAATTGCTAGTACGGCGCACAATGTAATGGTGGAGTGGATGGTGGAATGGGGCGCTCCTCAACTCACATAAACCACATTGAATCTCATAAACATGAAATTACATTAACTAAATAAAGGGTGTATGCATATCATCCAAAATAACACACATACAAAAGAAAACTCTGAATTAATACACAAGGTGAAAGAGAAAACCGAAGCTCGAAGTCTTTGCTGAAGGTTCTCGGTCGGAATCATAGGGTTGTCAAGCCTCGTCCGTGCTCGGTCTTCAGTTGTCGTCCGGGGTCTAGAGGAGCTGTCACCTTCCTCCACTTTACCCGTCTTATTTGAGGTTTAGCTCAAGCTAACTCTTGTTGGACACACCTTGAATGCAGCGAAGACTTTCCATCGATGGCATTCTTGAGCTCGTGGATGATGGAGGAGGCCGAGGAGGAAGCTTTGGCGGAAGATTTGCAAGAATGCGGTGGCCGGAGCTTCTCCTAGGTCGAGCGGTGGTGGAGAGGCGAAATGGGCGGACTGGAGCGGAAATGGCGGGCTCCAAAGTCTTTTTCTGAATTCCCCTTCAAGCCAGCAGATTTCTGGGCTTATATACTAAAATATCAGAAATTAAGTCACGCGCGATCAAACGCACGACCAAGCGTAGACCGTGCAATATTAATGAAGAAGAAAGACCTGGAAGAAGAAGAAGCAGTGCCCGTGCATTTTACTCATGCACGGTTGAAGCCACCTGTGCATAAAAATGCACGTACAAATCCAGATGGCCTAAAAGCCAGGCTTAGCAGGTGATCGTGCGATTCCTTCGCGCACGGGCAACTGCCTGTGCGTAAAAATGCACAATCAAAGACAGACCATCATTTTTCACCTCAGACGAGAGCACACGGCCGCAGCCGACCATGCGTCAAGGAAAACGCACGACCGTGCGATACACGCAGACATGAAATCATGGTAAAATTGGATGAACCATCCACCTGTATAAACATCAACATAGCTGGAAATACCACTCCAGCTCAATACAAATACAGAATAAAAGGTTAGGGAGCACCATGTGCTTACCCCCAACAACAAGAAGCACAAAAGCATACCAAGATGGGCCTAAATAGTGCACATAGCGCGAAAGTGATTATAAGAGAAATACAAGCAATTCTAGCTCGAATAAGACGTGCACAAGAGTGAAAACTATCCCGGATGAGTCCATAAAATCGTATAAATTTTGGATTCATCAATGGACAAGTAGGCTTGGGGATGAACGAGAAGGCTTGTGGATGGATGATTCGTAACCGACGGAGTGAGGGTCGTAAGCACCTCATCACAAAACAAGCAACTAGCAATTGCTAGTGCGGCGCACAATGTAGCGATGGAGAGGATGGCAGAATGGGGGCGCTCCTCAACTCACATAAACCACAACAAATTTCATAAACATGAAATTACATTAACTATAGCAAAGGTTTATGCACATCATCCAAAACAACACACATTCAAAAGAAAAATCTGAAGCAATACACAATGGGGAATGAGTAAACCCAAGCTCAAAGAGTCGTTGAAGGTTCTCAGTCGAAAACATAGGGTTGTCAAGCCTTGTCCGAGCTCAGTCTTCAGTTGCCTTACGAGGTTCATAGGAGTTGTGACCTTCCTCCATGTTACCGGTCTTCTTCGTGGTTCAACTCAATCTAGATCTTGTTGGAGACACCTTGAATGCAGCAGAAACCTTCCATCAATGGCGTTCTTGAGCTCGTGGATGATGGAGGAGGCCGAGGAGGAAGCTTTGGCGGAAGATTTGCAAGAAAGCGATGGTCGGAGCTTCTCCTAGGTCGAATGGTGGTGGAGCGATGAAAAGGGCAGACTGGAGCTAAAATGGCGGGCTCCCAAAAGTGTTCTCCAAGACAACAGAATTCCTGGATTTTATACAAAATTATCAGAAATTAAGTCATGCATGGTCGAACGCACGACCGTGTTTAGACCATGTGTTATTAACAAAAAAGAAAGCCCAGGAAGATGAAGTAGCAGCGCCCGTGCATTTTACTCACGCACAGTTGAAGCCGACCGTGCGTAAAAACGCACGAACAATTCCAGAAAGCTTGAAAACCAGACTTAACATGTGATCGTGTGATTCCTTCGCGCACGGGAAACTGCCTGTGTGTGTATAATTTGCACGACCAAAGACAAAATGTCAAACTAAGCCACAAATGACCTCGCACGATCGAAGCAATCATGCGTCAATGAAACGTACGACCGTGCAATACATGCAGACATGAAATCTGGGCAAAGTGGATGATCTATCCACCTGCGCAATAAAGCCTACAGCAAAGACCCAGCTGGGAATACTCCTCCAGCTCAGTACAAATACAGAAAAAGGGTTGGGGAGCACCATGTGCTTACCCCCAATGACATAAAGCGCAAATGCACCCGAAAATAGGCATAAACAGTGCACATAACGTGGAAGTGAATACAAGTGAAATACAAGCGATTATAGCTTGAATAAGACGTGCACAAGAGTGAAAACTAGCTCGGATGAGTCCATAAAATAGTGTAAATATTGGACTCATTACACCCCCAGACTTAACCATTTGCTCGTCCCGAGGAAATCATCCCTTATGCAGACAAGAAAAAAGGTCTAGCTAGCTTAACAATTGCAAATGCTGAGTACCATGCGAAGTCGCGTGCTTGCACGCATAGAAATGCACTAGAAGAAATTTTTAATTATACAAATAGTTTGTAACAATCTAAGAGCACAATTATATATTATTCTACTCAAAAGTCGAATCACGGTGAATCGCCTGGACATGCGTAGGAAGAAAGTAGAAAAATCATTGAGGTGAACATTGCTTAAGACCAGTGCTCGGAACAACCTTCATTGAAATCCATCAATGTCGGTGACCATAAGCTCACCCGGTCACACTCTCTCCACGGCATTAGTTCGGTTCATTGCGTGAGTCAGTAGGACTTTAGGAAAAATATGGGGCTTGGGATTCGGTAGGGTTTACAATGATAAACATGAAGGTATATGCACCTAACCCAAAAGAGCATGCGCCAAGGAAACTATCCAAGCACTACAATAAACACACGGGTGCACCACACCCCCAGACTTGAACCTAAAAACGTGGGTGTGTGCACCACCTACTCCCAAAACGTCTCTTAAAAAGATTTTAAATTAAGCTCTTTTCTAAATCAAATTTTTTCTTTTCTTTTTCTTTTTTCTTTTACTTTTCTTTTTCTAATTTCAAAACTTTTTCAGCGAATATTCTGAGGAAGTGCAAACCACACTTTCACATAATTTACACCGCATCAACACCCTCAATTGAAAATAATACAATACTAGAGCTCGGATTGGGTGTGCGACTAGGGTTAGCTTTTAGGCTTTGGTGAAATATAAGTGGAGCTGAATCAAGAGACAGGGTGGGTGATGCGCAAATCTCACACACCGCTATAGGCGGTAGCTAGACTGTGGCACGAAACGGCAGTGTACAGATCGTTCAAGTAATATAAAATGTGGGAGTGAATCCCCAAATATCAATCTCGAAGGAACACAGTAAGGTGGAGTTAACTATTGAGGAAGGACTTTGAGATTGAAGTCCTTTATGTCGGATGGATACAAAAGGGGGTGGATTGGTTTATGAAAAATAAAGTAAAAGAACTAAATATACTCCTATGCAATGCCGCTATGCAATGCTTCGCCAGGCGGGATGGAAAACTACACGGGCCGCTATGCACCGATTCACTAGGCGGATGGAAGAGTAGGCACACGGAATGGAGTGGAGGGTGGAATGGATTTGGTGGCGCACCTCATTCACACATATGAATAATATAAACTCATAAACATGAGATAAACATTACAAAGCAAGATTCATAGTGCACATCATTAAAAGATAGAGAAATCTAGCATTTACAACTACCAATACAAAGAAAGAGAGAGCAAGGAATCGACCCAATCTGAAGCCTTGTTGAAGATTCACGGTTGAAATCGCTGGGTTGTCAATCCGCGTCCAAGCTCGGTCCTCAACTGCGTCCGGGGTAGAGAAGGTTGTCACTATCTTCCAATGGCCCGTCTTCTTCGTGTCACGATCCGAACGCACAGCCAAGCTTCCTTCTCCTTGGATAATGGTGGATGTAGGGCTAGATCCCTCTCCTTGGAGCTCGAGGGTGATAGAGGAGGCCTAAGGGGGCGGAGAACCTGCGGAAAGGGCAAAAACGGCGAACTGGGCGGAGCAAAAGTCGATCCCTTCTTAGGGCGGAAATCTGCGCTTTTATAGAGAATAATCAAAAATTTGGTCACGCACGGTCGAACGCACGACCGTGCGTGAACCGTGCGATATTAATCGAGAACAAAGGACAGGAAGACGAAGCAGTCGCGCCCGTGCATTTTACTCACGCACAGTCGAAGTCGACCGTGCGTAAAAATGCACGAGCAAATTCAGAAACCTCAAATTCCGGCAAACAATAAGAGGTCGTGCGTTTTGTTCGCGCACGGTTGAGGCCAACCGTGCATGAAGAAAATGCACGAGCGGGGCAGATCACCATATTGACCAGCTGATCATTTCGCACGACTGTGCGTCAAGCAAACGCACGACCGTGCGATTCATACAGGGTGAATTCTGGACAATATGGATGATCTGCCCACCTGCACAACGAAACCACACGCTGGGAACACACCCCCAGCACAAGCATAATAACAGAAAAAGAATGGGGAGCACAATGTGCTTGCCCCCAACAAAATAGTGCGCAATTGCACACCACGACGGGCCTAAAAGTGCACTTAGCATGGAATGAAGTATATAGAACACATATGAGTGATTATGGATCTAATATGTAGTGCATTGACTAAAATACCGGCCTAGATGATTCCATAAAAGTGTATATAATTGGGACTCATCAGTTGGCACAAAGGGGATAGCAAGGATTATGATAGGGTTGGTACACAAAACTCAACTTGGCCAAAACGAAGGCCTACATCGTGCTCACGTATTGAACTAGCTTATATCAATGCTTCAAGAGTCGCTTGGGGCAAGTTCTTAGACACAGAGAAAGATAATTCTTCCTCCCGACTCGAGCAATACAAACCTAGAAATCGTCTACACACATCCCTACGCTGCCATCGGATTCACACAGAATTCACCACTTTTGAGTAGGATAAATAATTATTACACAATTAGAAAAAATACAAAACTATAAGCATAAAGAAAAATTTATTCTACACACAATTCTATGCAAGACGCGAGTACTCGACTAGAGCACTATGGGAGTCAACATTTTACTCCGTCTCACAATCCTAAGCCAACACAATAATTTTCCCAATTCTACAAAAGAAACGAGTTAGACTCGTTACGCGCCTACGATTAAGTGCGCTCTCTAGTGGGTGTTGTGGTGTGCGATGAGAATGAGCAAATAACTATAAGATTGTAACTTCTAGTATGATGTGCTATGTACACGTGCAAGTGGGCACTAGGTACGGCTCTTCCCCCAGACTTAAAGTCATCCCGATCAAAAGAAAACATTTGCATAATAAAAAGGGGCTAATGGTAGAGGGTACCTAGGCTCATAGATGAGCCTACCAGAAGATCAGTGATTCTTATCCAAAGGCAGCAGTCCCGCGTTCTCTAAATAGATTTGACCCTGCGATTAAAGCATTCCCCAGACAAAACAGAGATAAACTAATATATAGAATAGAACAAGAAACTGAATGGAACCAAGTGGTTCCAATGGGTTGTCTCCCAAGAGCCCTTTTGTTTACTGTCCTTAAGGTGGACCAAATACCTATATTAGCCTTATAACAAGAGAGTTCTAGCAATTGTCCAAAATATTATCAAAATAAACACATAAGCACAGCTGAAGAAATAGAATGAAGCTAACTAAAACAGCAGAAACACAAGCCCGGAGACTTCGTCACGACTCAGATGTATGTTGATTTGTGATGATTTTCCCCAGCCACACGAGATGGGAAGGAGGTGAAGGCTTTAGGGCTCAAAGGAGATGTCTCTCCCATTCCCCTAACCTCTTCCTTCTCGTGCTAGAGGGCGGTAAAGCGCGTTGCGCTTAATAATTCATTCTGCTTCAATTTCTCCACAGTAGGAGAGCGCCAACGAGCAATATGAGCTCGATCAAGATCACTATCTAGCGGTCTCGGAACAGCCAAGGGCTTCATTTCTTCACCCCATATGGGTGACAGATCTGCCCCACAAACCTATTTTAACTGTTTATAATTAACTCCTATTTTAATAGAATTATTCAAAATGTTTGTGGCCATGCTGGCCATGGTAACTTCTACTTTTGCAGCCTCGCCGCCTTTTTTCTCATCATTCTCCTCCTCCATCGTATAGTTCTTTTCTATCTCCTCTCGTTCCATCTCTAACTCAGCGTCTGTCTTATTTCTCTTTTCTTCCACAACTGCATTCGACTCACTAACAAGCTCATCAGAAATAATAAGCACAAAATTGATATCATTGTTTATTATAGATGGGCGAGTGTGGTGTGTCACTTTGGGTAACAAGGTGACACACCCACTAACAATGTGAATGGTGGCACCACTCTCCTTCAAGAATGGGACACCCAAAATAGGCATGGAATTGTTTTCCATGGGGCCCAAAACTTGAAAGTTCATGACAACCGAAGTTCCATCTACAATCACCTCGACATCCTTAATTTCTCCTTTCGTTTCCACCACCATTCCATTAGCAAGGACAAGCGACGTCCGATCATCAGCATTGATTTTTTGGTTAAGATTTTCAGTGTCTTGCAATGTAAGAACATTGCGCGAAGATCCAGTGTCGTAAAGAGCGGTGGTTTCAACATTATTAATCTCACACTTCACAATCAAATCGCCCTCATAGCATCCATCCGACTCGATTATGCTCTTTCCCTGCTCACGAGGGTTCTTCTCCGTCATGCGGGGGAGAGCACCTTGATTACGCTCAGAAAGCACTTGAGCCAATTGGACCAGTTGCATTTCTAAGTTCCTCATCGAGGCAGTTTGATTGGCCATATTTGCTTGGGCCACGTCAACAAACTTCTCCATCATTTCTTCTAACGCACTTTTTTGCTGCACCGGAGCGCCTTGGTTATAACCGGGTTGAGGCGGCCTTGGTTGGTTTCTGGGCGCTTGAGCATTAAATTGATGATGGCTCGGTTGCCATCGTTAGCCTGTAGTGTTTTGGTTCTATGAGAAATTTGGGTGATTTCTAACACCCGGATTATAAGTATTCGAGAAAGGTGCAGTGCGGTTTTGATTTTGAATGTAATTAACATTTTCTTCCACATTGAGATTGGAAAATTCATAGGAGATTTCACCTTATGGGCATTCGTAGGTATGATTTTCGGAGTTCCCGCACCCTTGACAAGAAATAGCCATCACCGGAGCTGAAGAAGAGGCAGGCCTCTTCAACAATGTTATGCTCTCGTATGGTGACGGTGCTGCCTCCACAGGTGGACCAGAAGTGTTCACTTCAAATAGTCTTCTTGCATTCCGCGGGGTGTTCCGCCCAGCATTCCAAAAAGAACTATGAGTCACAGTGTCCTGCAAAATTCACAATGCTTCGTCAGGAGTGTGATTCAGGAGAGTTCCGTCGGCAGCAGCATCAATCATGGCCCTGCAGTTAAGCTCTATTGCGAAGTAGAAATACTCCACAAGGTTCCAGGGTTGCAGCTCATGGTGAGCACACTTCCAGAGGAGTTCCATAAATCTTTCCCAAGATTTTGCGAGGGTTTCCTGATCGTGTTGCTGGAAGGTTGCAATCTCTCTCCTTAAGTTCATAGTTTTGTCCACTGGGTGGAACTTTGCCAAGAATTTGGAGGAAAGCATCTCCCATGTGGTTGTTGTGCCCGACAGGATCGTACAGAGCCAAACTTTTGCTTTATCACAGAGGGAGAATGGGATTAATCGCAATTTTACAGTGTCGCCAGCTATGCCGGCATACCAGAATGTTCCGCATATTTCTGAGAACTCTGACAAGTGAAGATGGGGGTCTTCACTTGCCAACCCAGAGAACTGGGCATTATTGCGGATGATGTTTAGGATTGTCGGCTTGATCTCGAACTGGTTATTCGTGATGGCTGTGCAAAAACTGGGATACACACTCCCCACAGTGGGAGTGGTGTAGTCTCGCATCGTTCTGGGCCTTGGCCGGGCCACCTCATTTTCATCAGCTACCTGACTAGCAGCTGGCACATTCTCTCCCCCGGGATTAACTTCATTTCTGTTAATATTAAGATCCATAGAAGCAGCAGCGCGACAACGCGCGCGCAATGTCCTCTCTATCTCTGGGTCATACTCTACTAGCTCACCAGGGCCTTGCCCTTGCATAAACTTACACACAACAAAAAGAAAAAACAACAAAGAACCTTTATAACAGCTTCCTGGAAGAAAAACTCATACAATGCTTGCAATCCCCGGCAACGGCGCCAAAAACCTGACACGTTTATGACAAGTGTACCGATCGTACAAGTAATAAAAGTTGGGAGAGACTCCCCGAATATCGTTCTCAGAGGACTCCAAGTTGGGGTGTATGATTTTCTCTTTAGGGAAAACAATTATAAAGATTTCTATGTTAATAAAAAAGGGGGGTTTGGTTTGGTTAAGAGATTGCGGTTGATGAAAGCTACTTTAACTAATGCGTGTTGGATGCACCGCTTCGCTTGGTGGATGGACGAGTAGGCTTGCGGATGAATGAGAAGGCTTGGGGATGGATGATTCGTAACCGGCGGAGTGAGGGTCGTAAGCACCTCGTCACAAAACACGCAACAAGGAATTGCTAGTGTGGCGCACAATATAGCGATGGAGTGGATGGCGGAATGGGGGCGCTCCTCAACTCACATAAACCACAATAAATTTCATAAACATGAAATTACATTAACTATAGCAAAGGTTTATGCACATCATCCAAAACAACACACATTCATAAGAAAGATCTGAAGCAATACACAAGGGGAAAGAGTAAACCCAAGCTCGAAGACTCGCTGAAGGTTCTCTGTCGGAAGCGTAGGGTTGTCAAGCCTTGTCCGAGCTCGGTCTTCAGTTGTCATCCGGGGTTCAGAGGAGTTGTCACCTTCCTCCGCATTACCAGTCTTCTTCGTGGTTCAGCTCATGCTAGATCTTGTTGGAGACACCTTGAATGCAGCAGAAACCTTCCATCAATGGCGTTCTTCAGTTGTCAAGCCTTGTCCGAGCTCGGTCTTCAGTTGTCATCCGGGGTTCAGAGGAGTTGTCACCTTCCTCCGCATTACCAGTCTTCTTCGTGGTTCAGCTCATGCTAGCTCTTGTTGGAGACACCTTGAATGCAGCAGAAACCTTCCATCAATGGCGTTCTTGAGCTCGTGGATGATGGAGGAGGCCGAGGAGGAAGCTTTTGCGGAAGATTTGCAAGAAAGTGATGGCCGGAGCATCTCCTAGGTCGAACAGTGGTGGAGCGATGAAAAGGGCGGACTAGAGCTAAAATGGCGGGCTCCCAAAAGTGTTCTCCAAGATAGCATAATTCCTGGCTTTTATATAAAAGTATCAGAAATTAAGTCACGCACGGTCGAACGCACGACCGTGTGTAAACCGTGCGTTATTAACAAAAAAGAAAGCCCAGGAAGACGGAGCAGCAGCGCTCGTGCATTTTACTCGCGCACGGTCGAAACCTACTGTGCGTAAAAACGCACGAACAATTCCAAAAAGCTTGAAAACCAGACTTAATAGGTGATCGTGCGATTCCTTCGCGCACGGGCAACTGCCCGTGCATGTATAATTCGCACGACCAAAGACAAATAGTCAAACTAAGCCGCAAATGACCTCGCACGATCGAAGCAATTGTGTGTCAATGAAACACACGACCGTGCGATACATGCAGACATGAAATCTGGGCAAAGTGGACGATCTATCCACCTGCGCAATAAAGCCTACAACAAATACCCAGCTAGGAATACTCCTCCAGCTCAATACAAATACAGAAAAAGGGTTGGGGGAGCACCGTGTGCTTACCCCCAACGACATAAAGTGCAAATGCACCCCAAAATAGGCCTAAACAGTGCACATAACGTGGAAGTGAATACAAGAGAAATACAAGCAATTATTGCTTGAATAAGACGTGCACAAGAGTGAAAACTAGCCCGGATGAGTCTATAAAATAGTGTAAATATTGGACTCATCAAACCCCTCGCGGGGAATACCTCGGGAAGGCTAAGAGTAACTTAATCTGCCTAAAAAGAAAAAAATTAAGTTTTTCTCTTTCTTTCGTTTTAATTTTTTTTATTCTCTCTTTTCTCTTTCTTTTTCTTCTCTCCCCTTTTCTTTTTCTAGTGTATGACCCGAGGTAGTTCTTCGAATATTCCTTTTGATCCAGAGATCGATCGAACCCTTTTGCGGCGCTGTCATTCTCGTGATCAGGATACGCACTTAGAATTTGGATAGTCGATCGGGGACATTTGTTATGATCTTTGAAGACTTCTCACCAGGTGGAGTAGAAACCTCGACATTGTGCATCTTACGGGATCCCCCCCCCCCCCCCGAGTGTCACCCATAGTCCAAGTTTCATCAACATTTGAAGAAGGTGAGTTTCCATAGTGTGAGCATGCAGGTGCAAGCATATCTATGTGAGAATCATGAGTTAGGCAATCATAGCGAGCATCTTTCAAAGTCACACATGTCATTGCGGAGATCACTCAAACTCACTTCGAGCCTATGAGTCTAGAGAGCACTCATTGCGTTCGAGCCTAAGTGCTTATCGAATTCCACAAAGAATGCGAGCATGAGAAAATAAGGAGAGCAAAAAATGTATTTTCTTTCATATATAAGCGAGTATTATATCAACAAAAATCTTTACAAGTCTGGCATGATGGTCAAAAAGGGGCCCTACTGACTAGGCGTCATCATCGCCTCCTTCGTCCTCGTCGAAATCTTCACCGTCGCTGGTATCTTCATCTTTATCATTCTCGATGTTGATGATTCCCTCTTGTTGGGAAAAACCCTTTGATTTAACTTAATAAATTACCTAAAAGTGATTTTATCCCTTAGGTTGAACTACTCATCGTATAGTGAGGGTATTCTGGTCTTTAGATGTCTTAAGATGTCACACTCAACCTAGGGTGTCAAGGCCAGATCAAGAGAAACACAATTTGGGCAAAGTGAACATTTGCGTCGAATAGAATTCGACGCAACATCGAGTTATTATCGACGCTGCTCTGACAAGAAGTCCAAGCAACTCACCCCTTCTGTAGGAGTAGATCAAGTCGACGCTACGTCAAATAGATATCGACGTAGAGGCCATGGACTTGTCGAAGTACCTAGAGCAGTCGACACAGCTTCTAATTCAACTCAGCGCAGAAGAAGGAATCTGTCGAAGCCATCTGAAGTCGACACAACGTCAAGTACCATTTGACGCAGATGATGAAGTTTAGAGTTAAGCTTTCAACTCGATGGTTACGTCGATAAGATATCACCGCAACGTCGACAAGATGACTTGAATCAGGGGAAGAAAGAATTTGAATCTGCTCCTACAAGGAATCGAAGGTGCGTCGATAAGAGAGAAAGAGAACTCGACGCTACGTCGAATACAGTCTGAAAAGGATATCTTTTCAGCTGTCATTTTGAAGCTCTCTCTCATGGCCCACAACACTGAAGACCATTATCCAATGGCTCATTAATTGCCTCAAATAGAAAGAAGGATTGAAGAGGACAGAAAAGCTTTCTTGGAAACAAGCTTACAGTTGGTAGACGGGTCGGGAATTAAAGAAGGAAAGAAAGAGAACTTGCCCAGCAAAATACCTTTTCAGGACCTACCAGAAAAGGAAATTAATTCAAAATCAAACAGAGACAATAAAAGGGAGAAGCAGAAAGAGAAAGACAAAAAAAGGGCATTGATTACAATCGACAAATAGTTTTTTGTAAGGGCTTCCTCTTCTTCTTCCTCCTCAAGAACCCTAACAGAGAAAATACAGAGAAGAAAGAACTGTTGTTATCTATCTCATAGAACAGAAGATCTGAAGACTGCTCTCTATCACAATCATATAGAAGCCAGATCTCAATCAGAAGAAAGAGAAAGGATCTGATAAATATAGCTCCTGCAATACATCACCATCATAAGCAGATCCAGTGAAAGAATCAAGAAGTTGTTCTTCATACAAGCTTCATAAGAATTCTGAGAACAGAATTCTTCCTCTTCTCCCCTTCTTATTTCTCCTTCTCGTTCCCAACTGTAAAAGAGTTTTGAGAATCCCTCTTCCAAAGGATTCAGTGGTTCAAGATCTCCTTATCAAAAGATCTGGTTGGTTCAAGATCTCCTTATCAAAAGATCTGGTTGGTTCATGATCTCCTTATCAAAAGATCAGTGATTCTGAGAGACTCCTTGTCAAAAGACTCAGGCACAGGTGGTGCATTCCTACCAGGTGGTAGAAGAGAGGACTACCCACATTTTGGGAAACCTCTATAAAATCTTTGTGTCTTCTGGTTGCTCATTTTCTGTGCTGTCCATTTTATTTACTGCTTTTCTATTTTCCTGCTTTACTTGACTGCACTGTTTTATTCTGTGTGAGAGCATAATACTTAGTGTTTTATTGTATTTGCACAAATAGGATAGAAATGTTTTTAAATCTCTATTCACCCCCCCCCCCCCCCCCCCCTCTAGAGTATATCTTAGAGGCACACTGTGCACTTTCAATTGGTATCAAAGGGAGGTTGATCATTAAAAGGTTAATACCTTGATCAAAAAGACCTCCTACATTTATTTTTATTTCAAATAATTTTCCTTAAAGAAAATGAGTTCTAAGGATTTTTCTTCCACAAAACCTCCAGTGTGTAACTTGAATAAGTTCACACTCTGGAAGGTCAGAATAAAACTTTACATGAATTTCATTGATGAAGACATCTATAATATTCTTCTCACAGGTCCTCCAGCTCCAGTCAGACAAAAGGCAAGAGAATCCTCAACAACTGAGGTTGTCCCAAGAAATGAGTGGACAGAGGATGAGAAGAAGGTCAAACCATATGATGTCAAGGCCATGAATATTCTGGTTTCAACAATGTCAGATGACATTTTCTAGAAGGTTGATGAATGCCAATCAACAAAAGAAACCTGGGATTCACTCACCACAATGGTGGAAGGAAGTGTTGATGAAAGAAAGGACAGAAAGTCCCTTTTCATATCCCAGTATGAGAACTTTCAGAAAAAAGCTGAAGAATTTGTTGTTGATATGTATGACAGAATCAATGTTATCATTAATGAGCTCAGAGGCTTGGACAAGGAGATATCCTTGACTAAAATTAATGATAAGATTCTCATGTGCTTCCCTAGATCATGGGATGCAAGAATCTGGACAATCAGACAGTCCAGGTGCCACAGAGAAATCTCTACTGAAGCTTTGCTAGGAAAGCTTAAGACATATGAGATGCTTCTGAAGAATAGGGCTGAGTCTGAGGAAAAGGAGACTACTCTAGCTCCTATCCAAAGGAGCATTGCCCTGAAAGAAACTGAAGGAGAGCCCTCTACTCCTGAAGATGAAATGTTCAATCTCCTAGCAAGGAGATTCAAAAGATGGGTCAAGGCAGAAGACTCAAGGAGAAGAGAAAGGGACTCAAGGCCCAGGTATTATAAAACTCCAAAGAGGGAGATTATCTGCTTCACTTGCAACAAGCCAGGGCACATTGCTCCAGAGTGCCCACAAGAACAAAGGGACAGAAGCAGCAACAAAGATGAAAAGAAGAAGAAGAAGTCTTTCAAAGGGAAAGACAAGAAGAAAGCCAAGGGCTTTATTGCTGAACAATGGAGTGACTCAAAAGCAGAGTTAAGCTCCTCATCATCTGAAAGTGATGATGAAGCAAAAGCTGAAGCAGCCTGCATGATGTCACTAGGGATGTCATCAGATGATGAAAAGGAACAGGTATCTGTTTTTTATGATTTTGATTCTAGCTCAGAGGATTTTAAATCTTGTTTTAAAGATTTCTGCATTGATCATCTTAAGGTAGAAAGTGAATTAGACATAGCTAGGACAGAATTAGAAAACCTTAAGCAAGATGGAATATACCTAAGAAATCAAAATCTAACAAATGAAATCAATAATAAAGAGTCATAATTGGTTAGACTTAGAGAAGAAAACATAAAATTAAAAGAAGAGCTAGCAAAGGCAAATGCCTTTGAGGACTCACTCAATGAGAGGAGTCGGAAGCTCAAAGACATCACAGAAAATCTCTCTGTGAGATTCAATCACTTAGGGTTAGGAGCAGAGCCTTCCACTAGCACAGAAGCACCTAGGAAACCTGCCTGGAAAAATCCAGTGTCATTTTTTAGACCTAGTGAGTACCAACCAAATGAGAAAAATACATCATCTAAGTGTAAGGATGGTAGTTATTCAGATAGGATAAATGAATCCAACAAAGTAAATCAGAATAAGAAAGAAAAACCCTCTGGCAAGAATAAAGTAGAGAAATTAAATAACCTCAATCACAAGGTTAAAGCAAAACCTAGGGTAATAAAACATTCTGCTGATCTTCTTTATTTAGATACATTCTATACTCATTTCAAGTATCAAAATAATAGGTTTGGGAAACCCATTCCTTATCATCCAAAAGGGTATCATAAAAGACCCTTATGTTCCTTCATTGAACCCTATAATGGTAAAAGCAAAGGGCCCAAGGTACCTGGGTTCCTTCTAATGTTTGAATTACTTGTGCAGGGTAAGGAAGGGGACTATCTAGGAGATAGTAAGAAAAGGAATAAATAACTAAACTCAATCAAGGGTGTACTACTTCTCTTAATTCCCTTGTTATCTTTATAGTTCATAAAATTATTATCATAAACTCTACTTTCAATAAATATAATTGCTGGGAAAAACAGTAAGAATTTTCTAAGGAAATAGATCTGTTCATTCAGAGGTTCGTCGAATAGAAGTTGACGTACCATCGACTTCTACTCGATGCCAGCGTCAAGAAGCATTTAGAGTGGAGAATTCGAATAGATCTCGACGCAACGTCGAGTTCCTATCGATGCATGCGTCGTCTTATTGGCCGCTGATCAAAGTCGAGGTTGCGTCGATTGAAAATTGAAGTAACGTCGACTGGACTACGTCAACTTAAGGGTTGTTGAACAATCTCCACAATGGTATTACGTCGACTGGATTACGTCAAATATTATTCGACGCAACGTCGATATTACTGCGCGCTCAGAATTGCCTGTAGAAGCATTCTCGCCTTATTTCTGCGCGCCAAATACTAATCCTTATCGACGGTGCATCGACATAAACCCTAAGGGGCGACGAATCGTCTTCTTTTAAGCAACTTCTGCATCGAGATCATTGCGCTTTCGAATTTTCCTCTCCTTACTCTCTTGCTCTCTTGTTCTCCAGCTCTCACGTGCCTATCTCTCTCTCTCTCTCTCTCTCTCTCTCTTTTTCTCTTTGTGCTTGCAGGTACCATCGATTAAATGGCTCCACCCAAGGTTAACTCAGGATTTGATGTGGATGTTGATTCGTTCAGCGCAGCTGCCAAAAGCTTCAAGGCCATTCTTGGCCTATTCCAAGATATTGGTTTAACCAAGTTGATAACCACAAGATGTAAGATTTTGGATATCGAACTGACAGCATTTAAAGACCGTGTTCAGATTGGAGAGAGTGATTCTTTTAAGGGAAAAGTATACGACATAGATGTACAGATAACAAAGGAGTTACTAAATCAAACATATGATCTTCCATCTGGGAATGAACCAGATGAATTAACAGGGGATGAGACCAAGAGGGCCCTGGAACTGATGCAGTTCAAGAAGGACAAGCCCATCAATCTGAAGAAAATTGATCTTGGGGAAGAACACAAGTTCTTGGCATATATAGTAGGGAAGATGTTGTTATGTAAAATTTCAGGACATGATGTTGTTCCAAAGCAACAGCTTCAAATTATGGGAGCTTTGGTTCTGAAGAAAAAGATAAACTAGGGGAAGATACTCCTAACAATGATTGGGCATAAGTATGCCCATAAAGAAAATGCTTACATGAGAATCATGAGCAAAGTGCTCTTCAAACACTTCCCAAGTATCTGCAAATCAAAAGGAGTTCCCATTCCTCCTGGGAAAAGGATTAATATTGGGATCTTTTCCAAGTGGACCAGGCAAATCTTGATGCCTGGTCAAGCTCCAGCTTCACCTCCTCCCTCTCCTCCTCCTCAAGATTCTGAGAGGCAAATACCAGATCCCCCAAGGGATAATATTCACCCTCAAGAGGATGTTCCAGCACAATAGCAACAGTAACAACAACAGCAACAACAACGACAATAGCACCAATCCATTCCATCTTTTTCAACCCCAGAGCCCTCTCTTCAAACTCCCAATCAGTTATCATCCACTTTTACCCCAGACTCTCACTCTACTCCATCTCCACCACCTCCAATTCATGTCTCACCAGAAATCTACAATGCACTCTCCCCAATCCAAGAAGATCTACCTTCATCACCTCCTCCATCTACCTCATCCATCCCCCCAATTAACCTTGACCAAATCATCTCCAAAGCAGTTGGCATTGCCTCCTCTACATTTGCAGATTCAATGGCTTCCCAAGCAAGGAAATTTGACAAGAAGTACTCCCAAATGGAGGCTGAGTTGTTAGATTAAAAAAGATCTCTTCAGGGTCTCAAGGATTTTGTATCTTCCTCCATGGATACAAAGGAATTCTTAACCTCTCTGACCAGCAAGGTTAATAAGGGGGATAACATTTTGGAGGAAGAAAGTCCTGCTCTAGATTTGAGTGGACAAGATAAAGGTGATGCAGATGAAGCTCCTACTCCTGACAAAGTGACTATCTTTCAAAGTGCACAGGTCCAGGGGGAGCTTGTTCCAGAGAATCAGAATCAGGAGGAAACAGCTACATCAAATTAGGTGGAGCTCCCAGATATACAAGGGGAGCTTGCTCCAGCAAAACAGGGGGAGCTCCCAGATATTCAAGGGGAGCCTGCTTCAGAAGCTCAAAGAAATCTGGATACAGAGATGAAAGATGTAAGCACAACAGTAGTTCAGGGGGAACTTCAGAATGAAAATCTGCTAGATGAAGTAGCTAAGATTGCTCAGGAAGCTGCCCAGCAGGCTGAAGAGATTTAGGGGGAGCTTTCCAAAGATGTTATTACAGAAGATGATGAGCCTCTGAACATTGCTTCAAGGAAAGTAAAATTGTTTACAAGGAAAAGAAGAACTTCTGAGAAGGAGCAGTGAGGCTCAGGTATTTTGTAAAGTTGTATAGTTCCTGAAAAATAGCTGTGGATATCTATATATCTCTTGACAATTGAAAGAAATGGCCTATGCAAACAGTCTGTCATTTTCTTATGCCTATGTTGTCCTATATGTATTATTTATGCAAAAATTATGTAAAATCACTTTGAACAAACTGTAAAATTTGTTAAGATAAATATGGGAGATTCTTGGGAAAAACCCTTTGATTTTACTTAACAAATTACCTAAAAGTGATTTTATCCCTTAGGTTGAACTACCCATTATATAGTGAGGGTATTATGGTCTTTAGATGTCTTAGGATGTCACACTCAACCTAGGGTGTCAAGGCCAGATTAAGAGAAGCACAATTTGGGCAAAGTGAACATTTGCGTCAAATAGAATTTGACGCAACATCGAGATATTGTTGATGCTGCTCTGCAAGAAGTCCAAGCAACTCACCCCTTCTGTAGGAGTAGATCAAGTCGACGCTACATCGAACAGATATCGACGTAGAGTCCATGAACTTGTCGAAGTACCTAGAGCAGTCGACGCAGCTTCTAATTCACCTCAGCGCAGAAGAAGGAATCTATCGAAGCCATCTGAAGTCGACGCAACGTCAACTACCATTCGACGCAGATGATGAAGTTAAGAGTTAATCTTTCAACTCGACGGTTACGTCGATAAGATATCGACGCAACATCGACAAGCTGACTTGAATCAGGGGAAGAAAGAATTCGAAGCTGCTCCTACAAGGAATCGAAGGTGCGTCGATAAGAGAGAAAGAGAACTCGATGCTATGTCGAATACAATCTGAAAAGGATATCTTTTCAGCTGTCACTTTGAAGCTCTCTCATGGCCCACAACACTGAATACCGTTCCCCAACGGCTTACTAATTGCTTCAAATAGAAAGAAGGATTAAAGAGGACAGAAAAGCTTTCTTGGAAACAAGCTTACAGTTGGTGGACGGGTCGGGAATTAAAGAAGGAAAGAAAGAGAAATTGCACAGCAAAATAGCTTTTCAGGACCTACCAGAAAAGGAAAATAATTCAAAATCAAACAGAGACAATAAAAGGGAGAAGCGGAAAGAGAAAGACAAAAAGGGCATTGATTACAATCGGCAAATAGTTTTTTATTAGGGTTTCCTCCTCTTCTTCCTCCTCAGGAACCCTAACAGAGAAAATACAGAGAAGAAAGAATTGCTGATATCTATCTTATAGAACAGAAGATCTGAAGGCTGCTCTCTATCACAATCATATAGCAGCCAGATCTCAATCAGAAGAAAGAGAAAGGATCTGATAAACATAGCTCCTGCAATACATCACCATCATAAGCAGGAGTTAATCATAAGCAGATCCAGTGAAAGAATCAAGAAGCTGTTCTTCATACAAGCATCATAAGAACTCTGAGAACAGAATTCTTCCTCTTCTCCCCTTCTTATTTCTCCTTCTCATTCCCAACTGTAAAAGAGTTTTGAGAATCCCTCATCCAAAGGATTTAGTGGTTCAAGACCTCCTTATCAAAAGATTTGGTTGGTTCAAGATCTCCTTATCAAAAGATCTGGTTGGTTCATAATCTCCTTATCAAAAGATCAGTGGTTCTGAGAGTCTCTGAAAGTGGGGATAGATCAAGATTACTCTAGAGGGGGGGTGAATAGAGTATTTTAAAATAATTTTACTTAGCTTAAACAAATCTGTAGAAAATAATTTGAGTTATTTAAGTATATGTGTAAGTGAGTGCAACACAGATATAAACATAAACTAAAACACAGCACACACAACACAGCACAAATAATAAAGGCAAACACAAAAGACACAAGGATCTATAGTAGTTCCCCAATCAACTTGGGTACATCTACCCTTCTACCACCCTAGTAGGAAATCCACTAAGGCCTTTTTTTGATCAGGTGAGCCTTCACCACAGAGCTTTTGATCAGGTGCTCAAAACCACCACAGAGCTTTTGATCAGGTGCACAAAACCAAAAATCAACTTTTGAAGGGAGTTACAACCCTGTACACAGTTATAAAATGAAAGTATATAAAGATGATGGTGTCTTCTCTTTTCTCTAACAACAGAGAAGACTAGTGGATTGTTGAATGGTTGTCAGATCTCCCCCTGTGAATAAGAGTAAGAAAAAAATAGGAGAGAAAATCTGCTCAGGGTGTAGGTCTTCTTGATCTTCAGAGTATCTCCAGCAAAAGTTCTCTAGAAGGAATTGATGCAGATGATTCCTAGAGATTAAGAGTAGGCGTCCGGAGAAGATGAAGACTTTAGAGAAAATCGGAGAGAGTTCTTTTGAGGAATGAAAACTGAGTAGCAAAAGATTATATGTCTTTCTGTATCTGTGTCTTTCTCTAGAATAAATAGCAATGATAATCTCTGGACGAGAGAGAGTTGATCCTCTTTCAAATTTCAAACAGGGCTGGAAAGGAATGAGACAAAAAGGAAAGATTTTTCCTCTGACAGAAAAGGAATACCAATATATTAAATTCCTTGAAACTTGCAATCTGCCTTATAGAATAATCTGCACGCAGCCCTTAATTAATGCAGCAACGGTCATAAAATCTTTGATAGAAAATACTGCAATAACTGACTGATATTATAATGAGAACAGTTGTCAGCCTTCATAAGAAATCCTGAGGATAACTCCAAAATAATACTCTGAATAGAAGAGGTCACTGAATATAGAAACTCTGAAGAAGTTCGTCGACCTGAGGGAAAGTTCGTCGAACTTAAACTGGGAAGTTCGTCGAACAAGAAGAAACTTTCGTCGAACAGATCTTTGAATTTCATCGAACCAAGTTCGTCGAACGGATTCTGAATTCGTCGAACGTGTTCAAAGTTCGTCGAACACCTTGACTTAGCTAATCTTCAAATCTCTTCTAGACTTAGCCTATGACCCTTATACTATACATGATGGGTCAAAACAAATCATATACCTAGAAATAGACATCCTAGCCCAAATCAGTAATAGGGTTGAACTATGTTCCAACAATCTCCCCCTATTTGGGTTAGGATCTTATGTACAGCATTTATCAACTAAACAAATATGCATAACAGAATTATAGGAAAAATATCTGACAGAAAGGAAATTCAGTAGATATAAATCAATTGTCACAAGCAGATATCATCACAGAATAATTAAGACTCAATTAACCAGAGAGAGAATTTTAAGGATTCCTGTCCTCTGAAGATGGCTTCTTGAAGATTATTTTCCTGCTAGTATCTTCATATTGCCTTCTGCTTAGCTTGCAGTTTTTATCACCCAGTGTTACCTTCTTGGAAATAGTTGGCAGAACAGCCTCTGGGTGGAGACTCATGTAGGCAGAAGTGTTGAACATATTCTTCACCTGGTACTGTTGAAATTCATGTTCTCTATAGGGAGATATGGTAGAAATATGAGAGGTATCCATACCTTTTTCTCTGGCCTCTTTCATCTGAGATAGAGCAACATGCTCTCTAAACCTTGCCATATTGTACAATCTATCTGCTTCGGCTTTATCTTCAGCTTCCTTATCTTCGATTTCTTATTCAGATAATTGGCTATGCTTTCTTTCATAAACCTGATAGCCTGAAGATCTTCCTTCCCAGTAAGAAGAGGATTGACCAGATGGCTTGGAGCCAGCAGACTGAGATGTCTTGGATGTGGAAGAAAGTCCTCCTGCAGAACCTGCACCTGGAGGAGGTGGAGGAGGAGGGGGTTTCTTGAACATAGCAGGGTGATCCTTCTGGTATCTTCTTTCAAGCTTCCTTCTCTTCAACTCATTCTTGGAGAATTGCATCCAAGGTTGAGTTATTTCAAGAGGCTTGAGATTTTTCTGCACATAATAGGGAATGTCATTTTTATCAGGCTTTTTGGAAGGGGCTGGCAACTTCTTGCATGGAGCTTTTCTTTTCTTGGATTTGACTTTGGCATCACTATCATCACTGTCATCATCATCATCAGAATTTGAAGATGAAGGCACATTTTCATACATTTCATCAATTTCCTTGTATGCTTCAATCCTTCTTTTCTCTAAATCATCATCAATATTCTTGACAGCAGCAGCAGGCTCAGAAGAAGAGGAGGGGGCAGAGGCAGAGGCATCAGGCATCTGTTCATCAAGAACTGCCTGTTCAGGAACAGCAGGTTCCTGATCTGCCTTAGAAATAACTGGCTCTGGAACTGGAGACACTAGCAAATCTCAATGCCTGGCTTCCAAGTCTGGGGAATAGCAGACAATGGCCTTGGAGAGGTCTTCAGCTGATTCTTTGGAAGATGGGTCTGAGCAGAGGGACTGAATGGTAAGCTGCAGAATCTGATCCACTAGAGGGGTGGATTTGAAAGAGCTGCTGGGAGGAACTTCTGGAGTAGAAGGAGCACCTTCTGTGCTTTGAGCCAGGGAGACCAAGACTGTGCTGACATCAGCTAGGTCTGACCCTTGCTCTTCAGGAACTTCTACCTCTAGAGCTTCATCCTGGAACATCTCCCCCTGCCTAGACTCTGGGAAACTAGAGTCTGGGCCCCCAGATGAAGGGAAAGAGGAAGAGGAGAGAGAAGCAAATTGAGAGAGAATAAGATCAAGCTTAGAATGCACTGGGGCCAGACTTTGATCAATAAGCTCCTGTAATTTAGAAGCTATGTGACCAAACACCTAGGTGGCTATTTGTGAGACATCCACAACCAGTACATCTGGAGTTGGGTGAGAAGAAGAAGAAGAAGAAGGGATGGAAGATGTGGTATGAGCACAAGAAGTGGATGGAGGAGGAGGAGGAGTGAAATCTGATGGGATTTCATCCTGAGAAAAGTCTGGAATGGAAGTGTCTTATGGAGTGGAGAGGTTTTCTGGAGGTGGAGGAGGAAGAGAAGAGGAGGCAGGCTCTTCAGAATGTTGAAGAGTCTGTGAGAGAGGAGGAGGAATCTGGGGTGGGGGAGTGGCTATTACAGCCCTGGTGTCCTCAGAAGTTTGAACTGTTGGAGCCACTGGAGCTGATTTCTTCTGGAATGTCCTATCCCACTTCTTGAAAAGAAGGGGAGTCAGTTTCTTTGAGGCATTAATGCCAACAACAGTAGAAACTGAGAGGGCTGGACACTTGGCCTGAAGGAAGATTCCCAGAATCCTTCCATAGCCTACATTCCTTGAGGTCACTTTCTTTTTGATGGAATCAAACAGAGTCAGACCCCAATTGATGTGCCTCTTCTCAATCAAAGCACTCATGACTAGAAATTGCTGCCTGTTTATGTAGTCATGTGCTGAGCTCTTCCCCAGCAGAACCTTTCCCACAACATCTGCCAGGAAGGTGTATTCCACTGCAAAATCACGTTTAAGAAGATGTTTAGGGTTACTCCCAGAGTACCCCATCCTGTCCAGCATCAGATTGAACTCTTCCTCAATGAGTTCCAAATCATCATCTCCATTTTCGAATTCAAATATCTCAGACAAAACAGCAGCACTCAGAACAACTTCATTCCCTGAAACCTTTCCTGCAATTTCTGTGCCATTTCGAATCTCAGAAGTGAATGCCCATTCCTTTATCTCATTTATATGAATCTTGGGCCGGCAAGTCATAAACTTGCGCAACTTTGGGTCTTCAAAGAGATTCAGAATGTTTGTGAAGCCTTCTCCTAACTGGGCAAATGATTCCAGATCAATATCGAATCCCGTATCGAACTTTATTGAGGCGAGGACTCTAGCAGTGATCGACATTGTTCCTGCAAAGAAAGAAAAACGATCAAGTGCAAAGGGAACTGGAGGGAGACGAAGAGTTTGAGAGCGCAAAATACAGAATCCAGACGAATAGAGATTAAATATTAGGGTTCGGCGAAGACGAGGGTTTGCGCGGAACGGATTTGACGAGATGACACGTGTTAGCGGGAAATAAAAAGCTGTATTTCGTCAATCTCGTTCGACGAATAAAATATTTCGTCGATCTCGTTCGACTAATTACTTTTCAAAACTTCTTTCGTAAGGAAGATAGAGCGTCAGAGACTTCGTCGATCGGGTTCGACGAAATCGAGACTTCGTCGATCGAGTTCGACAAAAATTCTTCAGAACTTTAGAAAGAAATCCTGACCAGTTTGTCGGCCTCGTTCGATGAAAAAGATGTCGTTCGTCGAGCGCATTAGACGAATTTTCTGAACCTTAATATATTGAAAATTGTTGTTGGGTAGAAAACTTTGCCAATTAGATTGACTCCCCATTTGTCATTCCAAGCTGATTTATAAAGAATTGATGTTTCTTTTCATCCAAAGGCTTGGTGAAAATGTCAGCTCTCTGCAAATCAGTTGGTATGAAGTCTAAACATATTTTTCCCTTCTCCACATTATCTCTGATAAAGTGGTGTCTGATCTCAATATGTTTAGTTCTACTGTGGAGTACTGGATTTTGTGCTATTGATATTGCACTGGTGTTATCACAAAAGATTTTGGAATTATTTAGATTGTAACCATAGTCTAGGAGCTGGTTCTGTATCCACAAAATTTGTGAACAGGAACTGCCAGCTGCTATGTATTCAGCTTCTGCAGTTGATGTAGACACAGAGGTTTGTTTCTTACAAAACCAGGACACAAGCTTATCTCCAAGGAACTGACAAGTCCCTGAGGTGCTTTTCCTGTCTATTCTGCATCCAGCATAATCAGCATCTGAGTATCCAGTTAACTCAAATCCTGATTCTGTAGGATACCAGAGTCCTAGATCTGGACAACCCTTTATATATCTTAAAATCCTTTTTAATAGAATATAGTGAGATTCTTTAGGATTTACCTGAAATCTAGCACTAATACATGTGGCAAACATGATATCTGGTCTACTGGCTGTTATGTATAAAAGAGATCCCACAATGGCTCTATATACTTTCTGATCAACAGGTTTTCCTGATTCATCAGTGCCAACAGCTGCATTTGAAGGCATGGGAGTTTTCATGGGGGAGGCATCTGACATCCCAAATCTTTTAACAAGCTCTTTAGCATATTTAGATTGGGATATGAAGATGCCTTCTGTTGTTTGCTTAACTTGCAAACCAAGAAAGTAAGACAGTTCTCCCATACTGCTCATTTCAAATTTTGAATGCATTAGATTTAAAAATCTTTTGTATAACTTAGAGTCAGTAGAACCAAATAATATATCATCTACATATATTGGTACCAACAGGGTTTCAGATTTATGATTTCTAAAAAACAGTGTGTGGTCTACTTTGCCTCTAGAAAACTTATTCTCTAAAAGAAAGTTTGTAAGGGTCTCATGGAGCTTGTTTGAGACCATACAAAGCTTTATGTAATCTAAAAACATAAGAGGGTTGAGTTGGAGAAATAAAACCTGGTGGTTGTTCCACATATACTTCTTCTTTGATATCTCCATTTAGAAAGGCACTCTTAACATCCATTTGAAATACCTTGAATCTTTTGTATGCAGCAAATGCTAGGAATATTCTAATTGCTTCCAGCCTTGCTACAGGTGCAAAAGTCTGATCATAGTCTATGCCTTCCTCTTGGCAGTATCCTTGAGCCACTAGTCTTGCCTTATTTCTGACTATGACTCCTTGAGCATCCAATTTATTTCTGAATACCCATTTAGTGCCAATCACTGGATGATTCTTGGGTCTTGGAACAAGTTCCCATACTTTGTTCCTTTCAAATTGATTTAATTCCTCTTGCATAGCAGTAATCCAGTTGGGATCTTGCTCTGCATCTTTGATGGATTGAGGTTCAATTTGAGAGAGGAAACAGGTGTGCAAATTATTTTGATTTAGTTGATTTCTTGTTTGCACACCCACTGAGATTATCTATGAGGAATTTCTATGTCCTCCTGAACTTCAGCATTAACAGCCTCAAGATTTGTAGGAATATTTGTTGCCCAATGTTGGTGCAATAGGACATTCTTCTTCACTGTCCTCATTAGGTAATAGAGAAGGATTTATTAAATCCTCTTTCTGTAGAGTTAGATTATCTAACTTCTCACAGAGAATTGGTACCTGTGCATCTTGTGAGGTAGAGATGTTTCTCTCCTTGCAACTCAAGTTAGTTTCATCAAAAGATACATGAATAGATTCTTCTATTTTAAAAGAAGATTTGTTAAATACTCTGTAAGCTTTACTGCTAACTGAATAACCAAGGAAAATGCCATCTGAAGCTTTTGCTTCAAATTTTCCTAGACGCTTCTCGTCATTATTATGAATGAAGCACTTACAGCCAAAAGCCCTAAAGTAATTTACTCTAGGCTTCTTCCCTTTAAGCAGTTCATAAGGTGTCTTGCCCTTTTGTTTATGAATTAAACTTCCGTTTAAGACATAGTTTGCTGTGCTGACAGCCTCATCCCAAAAGGATTGGGGCAAAACAGCATCTATAAGCAATGTTCTTCTAGATTCAATCAGTGTTCTATTTTTCCTTTCAGCTACCCCATTTTGTTGAGGAGTTCTATGAGCTAAAAAGCATTGCCTGATACTTTCCTTCTCACAGAATTCTCTCATCAGAAGAGATTCAAACTCAGTGCCATGATCACTTCTGATCAATGCAATTTGAGTAGAATACTCAATCTTGATGCTCCTGAGAAAGTCTGTAAGAACCTTGAAGTTATCTGACTTGCTTCTCAGAAAGAATACCCAACTGAATCTAGAGAAGTCATCAACAATAACTAAGGTGTAAGACTTACCTCCCAAACTGTGTATGGGAAGGGGTCCAAAAAGATCTAAGTGCAGCAAGTACCAAATCCTAGGAGAATCACTCATAGATAGTGACTTAAAGCTGCTCTTAGTCTGCTTTCCCAATTGACATGCCCTGCAAAGGCTTTCCTTCTTGTATGATCCAGAAGGTAGTCCCCTGACAAGGTTGCCCTTTGATAACTTGGCTAGGGTCCTATGGTTCACATGACCTAGTCTCCTATGCCACAAATCAGTATTTTTACTGACTTGGTTAAACAAGCAGATCTCAGGTTTGGCTGAATTAAAATCTACTAAATAAACATTACCTTGTCTATTTCCTAAAATAACAATATTATTTTCAGAAAAGATAATGCATCTAGATTGGTTGAAGCAAACTTGATATCCTTCATCACATAGTTGACCTATGCTGATGAGGTTATGTTTGAGTCCACTTACATAGGCTACCTTTTTGAATGTGATTGTCCCAATCTGGACTGATCCATAGCCTTCTGTTTGTCCCCAATTGGAATCTCCAAAAATCACTCTTGGTCCAAGCTTTGCCTTATAGTTGATTAATTTGACTCTTGTTCCTGTCATATGTCTTGAGCATCCACTGTCCAAGTACCACTGTTCCTCTGTGGTAGGATAGTTCTTTTTCTGCAATATAAAGGGGGTTAGGTGTTCTTAACCCAGGTTACCGTGGGTTGCTTCTTGTAACCTTGAAATGCAGAAATATATGAGACAACAGGTTGACTATGATAACCTAGAGCGTGATATCTTCTAGGAGGGATAATCCAATCACTAAAGGAATTCATCAGTTTAGAAGAGGATGTATGTTGTCTGTCCTTAGTAAAATTGGCGTTCGACGAACTTTGTTGTGTTCGTCGACCTGGTTCGACGAAAGATGTGGCATTCGTCGAGCCCTGTCTGCAGCAGGTTTTTTGCTTAGATTCAGGCCTTGGTTTTTGTCGTTTTGTGTTCGACAAAACCTGTTGGTTTCGTCGATCGGCGTTCGACGAACTTGCTTGAGCAATATTTGTTTCAGGAATTTTTCCTGTGTCTTGTATTGCTTCTTTCCCTTTTTCAGATACAAATTTTACTGGGGTAGATAACATATTCTTCTTCAAAAGAAGAGGTTGATTAGATGATGCCCCCAAGCCCAGTTTGCCATTCAGCCTGGCATTCATTGTGCTTATGATATCCATCAGCTTGAGACTTCTCCCATTTAGAGAATTCTCTAGCTGCTTGGCCTCAGTTAGCTGTGTTTCTAGAGAACTCACTTGTTCCCTGGAAATCCCTAGCTCATTTTTGAGCTTAGTGTTCTCAGTGGATATTCCATCCATCTTAGCTAACTTGTCTCTCAGAGAAATAATTTCTTTCTCTGATCTAAAAATATCTTTACACAACTGTTTAAAGTCATCTTTAAACTGTTCTGAATGAAAATCAAAACTGGAAATTACCTCATCCCCATTAGCTTCAGATTCATCATCTGAGTTGTCATTTGATGAGGAGGCATTGATTGCCATCATGCAGAATTCCTTGTCTTCTGCTTCCTTCTCCTCATCACTGGAACTGGAGGATGACTCAGATTCAGTGTCACTCCAGGTTTCAGCAACAAAGCCTTTTTCTCTTCTCTTGTGGCCTTTTGATGAGTGTTTGCTGGAGTGTTCCTGCTCTTTTCTCCTACTTTTCTTGTGTGCTTCTGGACACTCAGTGAGGATGTGTCCAGGCTTCCTGCAACCAAAGCATATTATTTCTTTAGATGGATTTTTATCATACTTTGGCTTTTCATTGTGCCTGTTGGACTTTCTTCTAAAGTCCTTCCTTGCCATCTTGTAAAATCTCTTTGCTAAGAGACTCAGCATCTCCTGATCACCAATCATAGTTTCTTCCTCTGTTGCCTGAAAGGCAATGCTCTTCTCTTTCTTTGAGGATGAAGATGAAGAGGCTTCTGCTTCTCTGCTCTTTATCAGCTGCTCATAAGATTTGAGCTTCCCAAGGAGATTCTCAGTTGTAATCTCACTTAGTCCTCTGGCATCTTTAATTGGCCAGATTCTTGTGTCCCATGTGTTGGGGAAGCACATCAGGATCTTGTCATTAATTTCAGTGACTGTGATCACTTTCTCCAGGGTTCTCAGCTCATTGATGATGAGGCTGAGTCTGTTGTACATCTCTGCAACAGTCTCTGATTCTCCCTTTTTGAAATTCTCGTACTGGGAGATCAAATGTGATCTTCTGTCCTTTCTCTCATCTGCTGATCCTGCCACCATTCTTGTGAGGGAGTACCAAATTTCTTTGGCAGAGGTGCAGTCAACCACCTTCTGAAATATGTCATCAGACATGGTTTGTGCCAAGATATTCATGGCCTTTGCATTAGCAGTTTTCTGTTTCTTTTGTGTTTCTGTCCATTCTGGAGGAGGGACAGCAGTTGTGTCTGTTGTTGTTGAGGTTGATGCAGTTGGAGGTCCTGTCAAAATAGAATTAAAAATTTCCTCATCAATAGAATTCATGTAAAGTTTGATCCTTGCTTGCCATAGTGCAAACTTGTTCAGATTGCACATAGGAGGTCTTGTGCTTGAATATTCTTTGTTCTGTGCCATGGCTCTAATAAACAAAAAAACCATTAAAGTAATCTAGATCTATCAGATCTGTTGGTCCAGGTGTTAGCCTGTAACAACCAACCCAAGCTCTGATACCAATTGAAAGTGGGGATAGATCAAGATTACTCTAGAGGGGGTGAATAGAGTATTTTAAAATCATTTTACTTAGCTTAAACAAATCTGTAGAAAATAATTTGAGTTATTTAAGTATATGTGTAAGGGAGTGCAGCACAGATATAAACATAAACTAAAACACAGCACACACAACACAGCACAAATAATAAAGCACAGAAGACACAAGGATCTATAGTAATTTCCCAATCAACTTGGGTACATCTACTCTTCTACCACCCTGGTAGGAAATCCACTAAGGCCTTTTTTTGATCAGGTGAGCCTTCACCACAGAGCTTTTGATCAGGTGCTCAAAACCACCACAGAGCTTTTGATCAGGTGCTCAAAACCAAAAATCAACTTTTGAAGGGAGTTACAACCTTGTACACAGTTATAAAATGAAAGTATATAAAGATGATGGTGTCTTCTCTTTTCTCTAACAACAGAGAAGACTAGTGGATTGTTGAATGATTGTCTGATCTCCCCCTGTGAATAAGAGTAAGAAAAAAACAGGAGAGAAAATCTGCTCAGGGTGTAGGTCTTCTTGATCTTCAGAGTATCTCCAGCAAAAGTTCTCTAGAAGGAATTGATGCAGATGATTCCTAGAGATTAAGAGTAGGCGTATGGAGAAGATGAAGACTTCAGAGAAAATCGAAGAGAGTTCTTTTGAGGAATGAAAACTGAGTAGCAAAAGATTATATGTCTTTTTGTATTTGTGTCTTTCTCTAGAATAAATAGCAATGATAATCTCTGGACGGGAGAGAGTTGATCCTCTTTCAAATTTCAAACAGGGCTGGAAAGGAATGAGACAAAAAGGAAAGATTTTTCCTCTGACAGAAAAGGAATACCAATATATTAAATTCCTTGAAACTTGCAATCTGCCTTATAGAATAATCTGCACGCAGCCCTTAATTAATGCAGCAACGGTCATAAAATCTTTGATAGAAAATACTGCAATAACTGACTGATATTATAATGAGAACAGCTGTCAGCCTTCATAAGAAATCCTGAGGATAACTCCAAAATAATACTCTGAATAGAAGAGGTCACTGAATATAGAAACTCTGAAGAAGTTCGTTGACCTGAGGGAAAGTTCGTCGAACTTAAACTAGGAAGTTCGTCGAACAAGAAGAAACTTTCGTCGAACGGATCTTTGAAGTTCGTCGAACCAAGTTCGTCGAACGGATTCTGAATTCGTCGAACGTGTTCAAAGTTCGTCGAACACCTTGACTTAGCTAATCTTCAAATCTCTTCTAGACTTAGCCTATGACCCTTATACTATACATGATGGGTCAAAACAAATCCTATACCTAGAAATAGACATCCTAGCCCAAATCAGTAATAGGGTTGAACTATGTTCCAACAGTCTCCTTGTCAAAATACTCAGGCACAGGTGGTGCATTCCTACCAGGTGGTAGAAGAGAGGGCTACCCACATTTTGGGGAACCTCTATAAAATCTTTGTGTCTTCTCGTTGCTCATTTTCTGTGTTGTCCATTTCATGTACTACTTTTCTGTTTTCCTGCTTTACTTGACTTCAATGTTTTATTAAGTGTGAGAGCATAATACTTAGTGTTTTATTGTATTTGCATAAATAGGGTAGAAATATTTTTAAATCTCTATTCACCCCCCCCCCCCCCCCCCTCTAGAGTATATCTCAGAGGCACACTGTGCACTTTCACCGCTTCATCTCCATCCTCATCCTCGCCCTATTCATCCTCGGAGTCTTCATCCTCGTCATTGCTTGACTGGGAAGAGGGAGCGCGAGTAGGAAAGGTGAACTCCTCGTCGAGCAATGTCGGGATGATATCCATCAACGTTGGATTCATCGCTTTAGGCACTAAGTGGTCGTTGTCTCTCAACTATCTCAAGATGACATTCTCGGTTGCTCATGCGATGTCGCGGAGAATACTCGGCATCTCGTCACTATATATCCTGATCTGCTTCCCCAACCGGGATGGACCCGCCACTGAAGGTTGTTGCTCTACGGGGCGAGTTTTCAGCCCGGTGATCTTCACTTGAGCGACCTCCAAGGCTGCCCGGGTGTCCTCTAGCTCCTTCTCGAGCTGCGACATCTTCTTCGTCGTTTCCACCTAGTATCCTACGAACATGACATATAATCGTTAGCCTGATAGTCGACAAGTGGCGAGTAACAACAAGGAGGATGTTTTTCAATCAGGTTGCGAGTACCTCATAAGCCCTGCACTTAGCGGCATTGGGCCTGAGAGTGAGAATGGTCTTGCTCAGTAGCTTGACCTTCTCCTCATAGGCAAGCAGGCTCCTCGCAGACTGATTACTCATCTTCGCCAACCGCAGGAGCGAGCGAGTTCTAGTGGGCTAGATACTCGACCGAGACCTCCAAAAGTGACTCTGCGTCTGCGCGACCATAGAGGGAGAACATGACGTCGAACGCCTCACCCCTATCCTCCCAATCCTCCGACCAAGCGGGCAGGTTGGTGCTTAGGGTCACCTCGTGCACGCGCTCTACCCAGGTCACCAGCGGGCGACCATATGCATCCTCACTACGCACGCCTTCCCCAAAGTTGGGGTGACGGTTAAGATCGCCAACCACCGCAGGATCCGCCTTCCCGCCAAGATCCCTGATCGCGGTCTCCTTCCTCTTCCTCACAGGCTCCTGGATCCCGACCTTGGCCTTCCCTTGTCCTTCCTCTTCCACGAGGAACCCGCCTTCTCGTCGGCATCCACCAGGTCCTCAGGAATCTGCGACAAGTCAATGGGGGGGGATGACGACATCCCTTCATCATCGAGCGGCAGAATCCCCTCGCCCTCCCGAAAAGGAGCTACATCTATCTCCACGAGGAGAGGCTTGCATTGTAAAATGTGAGTAGCTGCAGAAGCAAGAAAAAAGATGATTAGTCGCCAACTAACAAGAATGCCCTAAAGTGCGAGTATAATGAATACTCGCTCAACAATATACCTTCACTCGGGAAGACCCATTGAAGCTTGTTCACCCGTTGTCGCCAGAAGACAACATCAAACCACCGACCTTGGAAGGTGCTGAAGAGCTTCTCCCAAGGTCCCTTCACGAAGGGAGTGACGAAGGCGGTATCAGGCGGCTACTAGGATCGACAAGGAATATCCTCAAAGTTGCTGCCCACTACGACTATCAGCTCGCCCCAATGGTGGTTCTTATTTGTCATGCCGACCAGCATGCAGATGTAGCTGCACAGGAAGATGACTCCCTCGTTGGTCGCCATGAAGGAAAAGATTCTCCTAAATATGGAAATATTGAGGACGATCTTCTCTTCTCGTAAGAAGTAGAGGAATCAGACGATCATCTCCATGTCGTTCGGGTTTATATGGGCGGGGACTGTCCCATAGTAGCGGAGAATCTGGCAAAACTCCGGCCATAGGGGAAGTCGCATGCCAACCTCAAAGTGGTGGATCGGGAAGATGATCTCGCCCTACAGGAAGGTGTTTAGTCCCTCGCTTTGGCCAGGTAGCCTGACCAAGTATCCTTCAGGCAGGATTTTCTCCTTGAAGTCATCAAAGTCCTTCTTCACGGTGATTGACTTCTTGAATGTCAACACGGCGAAGTTTCTCGCATGACCAGCCCGCCGTGCAACAGCTTCGTCAGTCAACGTGAGAAGAAAAAGACGAGAAGAGAGAGTGGGTATCAAAAGGTGAGGAAGAAGGAAACTGATGATACTCACAAGAAGAAAGAGCAAGTAGTTGATAGCGTAATAAATACATACTCACCCACCCTATTTATAGACTGAGGCAAGCGAGGGGGTATCGGCAAGCCCGTCGTGACTAGAAAGAAGGGTATGGCGAGCATCCTAAAAAGTCATTGTGGCGGCGTTGCACGTCCATAGTCGATGACCCTCCATGCGCGAGGACCTGCATGAAAGTACAAAGAAAGCTCGCTAAGTCTGTGTGATGATCCATCATCAATGCTCACAAACAATTTAAAGAAGACACAACAGATACATCATCACAGAAAGCAAGGCAACAAATAAAGGGGGTGATCAAATACTCGCCAAAAAATATTATAAATAGAATGAGAATGTTTTGTTTACATAGTCGCCTAAGGCGATCACTCAACGAGGAAAAAGATAAAAAGCTACTGAGGCCATAGAGGATGTGCATGCTGGTCCAAAGGCTGAGGATGTCGCCCGACTCAGCCCATGTTGCGTGTGCACTTAAGTGCTCGGAGGCCACCGTCATTGCATCCTCGTCCTTGCAAAGCTGATCCTTGATCCTCGTCAGCCTCCCCGTTGAACCCATGCTCGCTCGCATGCCAACCAGCTCCTCTTGATTGAGCTACTGACGATGTTCTATCATCTCCACACGCCACTCCAGTGCGGAGATACGGCGATGATGCTCGCAGATGGCCAAATGATCGAACTTAGCCTCCATCTTCATGTGGGCGCGAGCATTCTTCTCCTGATACTCGCAGGGCGGGAGCCCAATGGCGTCGATCAGCGCTCCCCCAGAGTAGAAGCGGGAGCTGCTAATAGAGAAGATGATCAAATAGTAAGCAAAAATTCCAGTCAAAAGAGATAGCGGCTATGAAGAAACGACAAATTACCAGTCTGAGGAGCTTCAATCCTCGTCTCGCGAAGAGGGCTGCGAGATCGACCCCGGTGAGGAGACCAACCCTGGCGAGGATAAGGGTTGCGATGGGTAGCATCTCTCCGACCCGACGAAGAGCCCCCAGGATGATCACTGCCCACTGGAGCTGGGAGCAGCGATGACATACTAGGTCGGTTGAGGATGTCGTCAGCGTATCCTCTATCACGACCATCTTGTGGTCCCCCTCCCCCTCTTGGGGCGAAGAACGTTGAGGATCTCCCCATCCCCCATGCCCCGATGATCCTACAGGGGGATCAAATGGGTATATGTTGATGGCAGAGGAGGCGGAAGGCCTCCCACGGGCAGCTGCGAAGTGCTCACAGGAGTTGATCGCGAAGAGTCCGGAGGCAGTGGTGGGTTGCTCGCCGGAAGGCCCCCTTGATTCCCGCAGAATGCAGAAGCACCTTGCCCATCCCAGGCTGTGGTTCTTCTCCGGAAGAGCTCGCTTGTCACTCGTAGAGAGAACTTACTTCCCCGGCGAGGTCTCATGAGAGCCATAGTTGATCCTCACATATCGACCCACTCACGATCCCGACTGAGATTCTAGCACGACTATGGGAGTTGATCGTAATGGAGAAATGACCAGATGCTCGCTAGGAGCTCTAGTAGTTGGCAGGTCTGCAAATATAGAAAAAGTCAATCATCGCAAGCAAATTCGGAATGGCGACAATCTAGCAAAGCGAGTATGAAGTCTCGACCTCGCGAGGAGGTGAGCTCTTTATGCAACTGGGTCTGGGACCCTGAAAGATCCACCGCAGGAGGGAGCTGTTACGCAAAAGGAAGGGAAGCATCGGGAGTTGGTTTCTCAACATCGCTACCCAAACCCAGCTCATCAAGTAGTCTCTGGGTGCTCGCATGAATCTCCTACTAATCGGCGGAAAGATCGACAACATTATCCGCTAGATCAGGTTGCGAGTTCTTCTTCTTCGCGAGCTTTTTCTTTTTCTTAGGCGCGAGGAACTCTTCAACATCGTCGCCCTCACTAGGATGCTTTCGAGTATATGGCTCCAACCAACCCTCCAGCTCAGCCATACTCGCCCGAAATTCTTCCTCGGCAGTGAGCGACATCTCGTGTGAGTTCAGACAGGCAGTCCAATAAAAGAGCCCCCTTCTATATATAGAGCCCCGGAGCCAGCCAAGTTGATGTCGATTAGGTTCAATGCTCGCTAGGAGCAGCTCGCCGAATAAGGGCTAGATGTCTCTTTCCGAGCTCCTTTGTTGCTCGTAAAGAGTAGGGATTGTATACAACCCATATTCTTCGAGGGTAAGATCTGATTCAAGTCACGTAGGCACATGTCAAAGTCAAAGGTCAAAGAAAAATCCAGGAGTCAGAGATTAAAGACAACTCAAACAGCAGGAACACTGGAAGGCCTAGGCATGTATGGGCGAGCTTGTCCGATCACCCCCTCATACTCGCCAGGTGGGAGACCATAGGCGATACTCATCGAAGCCAGGCGAGATCCCCTCAATGTTGCATATTCACCGGGTTGAGCTGGGCTATAAATAACCCCCCCCCCCCCCCCCCCCGTCCCTTTGGTTTATCAATAAATAGGACCTCAGGGGTACCGGGAACTACACATTTGGCTAAGCTTTCAGAACCCAATTTTCGAATACTTCTACCCGTCATCCTTGGTCGTCACTCTTGATACTCGCCAAGTTGGTGCCTTCCTCGTACCCTGTTTGGCCATCTTTGGTTGTGGAGGGAAAGTCTCTTCTAAGCTTCTGGGTACGTGGTGGGACCTCTTTGCTGTAGCACCTGGGGTCCTGTTGTTGCTCTTTCGGCCTCTTCGTCGTTGCCCGTCAAGGCATCGAGTCGGATCGTTGGACAAGTAACTTTTGACTGCCTTTATCTGAATTTTTGTAGTCAGGAATTTCCTGGCTTCAACACCACGGTTATGTGCAGAACGAAAAAAAAGTTAGGTGCAAACCAACTTGTTATGTGCAAACCAAAAAAATACCACTTCAATATTTAATATCATACCAATTGCTATATAAAATCAGTTTCAATATAAAACTTAAGTACACAAAAATCATTCTTTTCCATGTCCAAGTGTCAGTCCAAAAATTAGTTGCTACCTGCATTAAAATATAAAAAGATGTGAGGTTAATGAATAATCTTAAAACATGAGTTATACTAAAAGTTAATCCATAACTTACCATATAATGAATTATTGAGATGGGTAAACTTGCTACCAAAATAAATGTCATAAAATGCTTTGAAAGCTGCATGTTGACATTTTAATGTTAGTAAAATGTAACGAATTAGTTATGTAATTTTTAAATAATTTGTAGTAACAAAAAAATTTATCGTACCTTGTAATCAATTTTTCTTTAAATTTTTTTCATTGAACTTCTCCAGTACTCTGCATTTTCTTCCCGGTATCTTCTACAAAGAGATATTGTAGGAGGAAATGGAAATTCATCGCGCATTTGCAATTGAACAAAATGGTTACCATTTACAAATCCAATGTAAAATATCTTGGGAGACGTCAGAGGACGTGAATGCAAAGGTAGAAGTGTGAGTGATTGATATCTAGATAAGTGAACAAATGCTATGTTATAACAAGAAGCAACCACTAATCCAATATCAGGCATTGGCATCCACTTGTCATTCGGAGCTAGAGTAACAGTACAATCTAGTGAACTAAGCAACACCAATCTTCTTTCCTTACCAAATATGTTGTCATACAAGCTTTCTCTATTTTGTAGCTCCAATAATAGCTCAATGTGTACCTTCGCCCAATCAATCCCCATTCTCATTGCATTACTAACCACTATGTAACCACAATGACCACCTGATAATACATCAATCACATCTGAAACATATTCAGAAACATGCGGTGGCATTTCCCTTTGAACAATATATAGTATTCTGCTCTCTTATAATACCACATTTTGTTTAGATTGTAAGGTACTTGTTGTAACATCCCCAAAACTACTAGGCCCCCTTAGTACAAGTTTTGACACTCTCCCCTTCTAAACAAGCTCTCTAGACCAACAGGAGATTGGGGTGACACTAGGGTGAACTCCCTAACCAATATACAGAACCTTAAGGTTGAGAGCAACTAACTTATTAAGAGGATTTGACCTCTAGGGTTTCATTTAAGATCCCAATAGCACAATGAACTCTTTCAACCTAAAAAATTAGGGCAAAACCCTAAGGGCCCCATTATGCCCCCCAAGCTCAATAAGTGAGCTTAAGACCTCCTTGTGTCCCCCTCCGCAAAGCTCCACCAATCTAGGACCCATATAGTCCATTGGATTCATTTGAATCACTCACATTAACCTAGGTGGGCTTGAGCTAAGCCAAATCTCAAGTAACCCATTAAGTCATCATGGGTTAAACTGATTTCTCCTTGGGCCCTAGCCCAACCTCAAGCCCACAATCAGTCCATGACATGGCTGGCTTACCTTTAAATAATGAATTAAATAGGTTGTTAATTAAAGGGCCATTTTTGGGAAAAAGCCAAAATAGGAAGAGAGAGAAAGAGAGGAAGTTTTGAGCACCATGCCAAATGGCACACTCCACCTTAACCCAATCTATTCAGATGACCTTGGAGAGTAAACCCCCACCATTTTTGAGCTGAGGTGGCAACCATGTATGGTCATGAAGGGGGTGAAAAATCGGGTGAATAGTGTTTTACAAAGGAGTAATTTCACCCACCTCGAATGTGGGTTTAGAGTGCCAAATGGCACCTCCCTTCCACCTCTCTCTCCTCACCCGACCTCAGGCTTGATGCCCAGCTGGTTTGGCTCGAGCTGGAAGCCATGCATTGGGTGTTTGAGAGGTGGCATTAATGGCCGAACCACCCTTTTGAATCCCCTACTTTAAACTCCCCCTCAGCCTCATTTGAGGCCGCCTCCACGTTCAGTGAGCTCCACGAGGACAATCCCCCAACTCCGGCGAAGCTTTCGAGCTCAGAACCCCCATCCGACCATGGCTTCCGGCGGCGACAACTCGCGCATGGGAACAAGGGCAAATCCGCGCCTCCGACCACAAACTCAGGCCCGTACCTCTCCCTCTCCCCTCGTGCTAGCTATCTAGATCAAATAGGAGGTGAGACGAGCTCAATCGAGCGAGATCCACCACTGGTTTTCACGGGTTTTTCCGTCAAAATCACCCTCCCCTCTTTCCTTATTCCGGCCGCCACCGGCCGATCAAGACCGCCGTCCCGACAGCCCCCACCTCCGTGAAGGTGGTGGTGGTGGTGGTCGGTCGTGGAGTCAAGTAGGTGGCCGGGAATCGGGCTCAAAGGTAGCCCAGGCACTTTCTTTCTCATCCCTTGGCGGGAGGTTGAAGACGACGCCCTGGCCGTTGGAACTGATCAGATCCTTAAACGCAGACCACCTAGATTTAATAAATGAATAGTAAATCTGTCACATTTTATTCAAGAAGTTCAAGCAGGAAATTGAAGCCCGTAAGGGCCGAATTAGCAAATTTCACCAGAGACAAGATTTGTAGATCTTGATGTCTACTTTCATCTGAGCTTAAAATCAACTGATTTGGACGACTGTGTAGTCCTGTGCATCTATTTTTGTGCAGGATGTACAATTTGTCCATGCATGTGTATAATGTGTATTTTTCTCTTAATATTCATTGCATGCATGTGAAATTTGTACCCAAGGTGTGTGATGGCTATATAAAATCACTGTCCAAATTTGGTGATTTTAGGAGAAAAATTTTCTATAGTTTTTGGAATAATTTAAATTTCATTAATGTGATAATATGTGGGGCATAAACTTAAAGTTTTGGCCCAAATTTTTTGGTGACATGTTTATCATGTGTTGGCCCACCTCTGTACAAAATTTTATTATATTTGGACTTGAATTGGGTGAGTAATCTAGGCATGCATGTTGATTACTCTAGTTGAAGAAAAGTGAATAGTGGCATTCATGTTCATATATGGTAACACATGTACAAGGTTTAAGATTTTGGTATTTTTGAAATTTTTAAAAAATATTGGTGCATGCAACGTGAATGATTTTCAGTCCATGCATGTATCTATGTATGACCTATGCTTGGTGAGAAATTTAGAATTATTAGAGGACACTTTTCTATAGTTTTGCTAGATATTTTATTCTATAAATTTTGTGAGCTTAGGGAATATTAATTTTTAATTTTTGATGAAATCTCAAGGGTTCTCTCCCCAAGTCATGATTAAGTCATCTGTGAGGTTTGGCTAAGTAGAAATGAAGATATGAAGTTTGGAATTTGTGATCACTAGATTGAATAAATGAATAGTAATTAATTGTCACACCCCATGCTGAAACTTTAGGCAAAAAATTGAATGACTTACACTCAAATTCAGAACATATGGTCAACACAAAAGTTGTAGCTCTTGATCTTACCTTTCTAATGATATGTCATACAGAATTTTTGGTGTAGTATAGCTCCCTGTAGACCCATTTTAGTAAAGCATGTATTTTTAGTAATTAATTGTCACACCCCATGCTGAAACTTTAGGCAATAAATTGAATGACTTACACTCAAATTCAGAACATATGGTCAACACAAAAGTTGTAGCTCTTGCTCTGACCTTTCCAATGATATGTCATACAGAATTTTTGGTGTAGTATAGCTCCCTATAGACCCATTTTAGTAAAGTGTGTATAAGGTTACGTATCTGAGCATTTTGATGTCTTTAGGTAAAATGGTCCATGTAATTTAGTTGATTCCCTAATCATACTTCAAGTATAACATATAGAGTGAACTTAAGAACTACATGATTTTAAAACTTAGATTGATAGGAGTTCACTAACCCTGGAAGTGACTTGGCATTGGTTATCTAGAGGGAATAAAGTTAAACTAGCCTCACTCAATAGTAAAAATAGAGTTAGTTAGAAACAACGACGATTCACCTTACTCTAGTGAGCTTACATAGGATGACCAGAAGTCTTGAACAAATCATAAGAGCCTAAAATGTCCCAAGGCTCAAGATCATACATTAGTCCACCCCAATACCCATAGAGATTTCTAGTGAGCGGATGTTATCAATAGAAGGCATGAACCAATTTTCTTAATACATGATATCAAATAAATCATGGTAATAAAATGGTAGGACGACCAGCAGACCCCACAGAAGCTATTAAATTAATCTGGGTGAGAACGAGAAGGAAACACTTGTGAAATAGTAACCCCTAGGTGGTCACCAAAATCACCTCAAGTTTGACAAAAAATTCACCCCCGTTAGGATTCCTATAAGAAGGGGTACCCCAAACCTTTATTAGAGAGGAGGCAACCCTCTACTGTTCAGATTTGAAATAGGACTAAAAAGACCTGTAGAACTCCCGGAAATTCACTTTTTTTACCAAGGCCTAGTTTAGTATGAGCCAATTCACTAAGATGGACCCCCATACCTATTGAGACACCCGACTGTCCCCAAACTTTTACAGGGCTAGGGACACCCTTAGACCCAACCCATGTTCAAAAATCATAAGCTTTAGACATAATTTACCTTAGATTACCCGTAGGGGATTGAATTGAAAGAGGAGTAAAACTAGGAAGATACACACCTCGGAACCACCTCAACTTTGGTGAACAAGTTATTTAAGTAAGGACTCTGGGTAGGGAGAGGTTTCATAACCTTTGAACCAGCAAAATGAAAGGAAGTCCCCTCTTCAAGAATAGAGTTGGGTAGGCCTTCGGTGAATAGTAAAATGCCCTTCGGTAACCGGAATAAATTGAATACTCATTAAATGATCCAAATCGTTGCATATCACTAAACTTGAGAGATACAAATCTTGTTCTTATAAGGCTCATTAATAAAGCTTGTATACTCGGGAGTCGACTGATGCCTTCTCTAAGGCGTATAATTACTAAGATTCCAATTAAACAAATCGATCTCCTCCAGAACTTAACCTCTTGGGACTTGGAGTTTAAGTTAATATGAAATCTCTGAGTACTCGTCAAATAATAGACTCAAATCACTAGAAGATAACCACTCGAGGACGCATCGGGTCAATAGAACACCTTGCCCTTGTTGGAACAAGAACTAAGCAATACGAGGAGAATCTAAAGTGATCATTTAAGGTAGTATAATCGAGACGAGTTAAAACGACTTCGAGTCCCGAGGAGGTCTCAGTTATGTGATCCCACATCACTTAACCTACCCCAAGGCACTTAGGTCTATGCCTAGGGAAATCCAAGGTAAAATTCTAAATCCCTAAGCCTATAAGCTAAGGTAAGGGCACCGTGTCGAACGGATCATGCTACAACGTAATCAACCCCACATGATAAGGTGAGGATTGGTAGGATAATCTAGGTTCACCTTTCAAATTTACAAGAGTAGGGTCAACGGGGAGAGAACTTGTAATTTAGAGTCAAGTGAATAAATTGTTAGACAATTCCACATGCCTACCTTGGAAATGAATTTGTCTTGAGGCCTAGTGAGAGGCTGGATGATCCCGTGTTTTATACGATTAATAGTGAGCTGTAAGCTCGGGGTAAAACTTTTATGAACAATGGAATCTGTGGCGGGTCTTCGGTATGGTCAGGGCTGGCACACCGGCGGACATACGTTGACTCAGGCAAGTGATGAGGGTTAGGGATCTGGATTAGTTGAAGATGTGGAGAAGCCACCATCCCTAAAACTCATACTTGGCCTATCTAAGTCTGACGCGCAGCAAAAAGCACGACTAGTCTGCCTACGCGTGGGTCTCGGTGGGAGTGTGGAGAGGTCTAGGCCTGGTAGTGTGTGTACCCGCCTAGAAGTGGGGGAGCCCGACCCACTGTCACTACGGCCACAGTAGTGAGACCCTGGGTGATAGCTACACCTTGAACAATGGGGAACTTACATGGTCTGTACGTACAGAGTCATGTGTGTGAGTAAATCATCATTTCATAATAATGCACATCATTGCATAACATAGCATACATCATATCACTCATCTTTCCCCTTTATACCCCCATCATATAAAGTAGTATGGGATGCCTTATATGACGGGCCTTGCAAAACGACCCCTTAAATTATCTATTGAATTGATAAGTTTAGGTTTTCCTTCCTTAGAATTATGAAAACCTCTCTGTTGCCCCATGTACCGTGGTTTGTTTACTTTTAGTGGATGCTCCTTAAACTGCAATATGTTACACTTTCTATTGCTTCTCTTATATTGTGATACTGCTTATGATGTTAGTGACCTTGTACACTGGTTATTGCCTTACTATATACTCACCTGTTCTTATTTAGTCTACCGTATTCATTTATATAAATATGTGCTATAATTAATCTACCTGCCATTTGTCATCTGCTTGAAATTATACTGCTTTGTGTCCCTCCTCTTCCTCCTCTCCACCCGGTGCCTAGGAGTCGCAGGGGGAGGCGGGGAGGTTGTGGCTGAGTCTTTTAGACTGACGGTCGGTTGCGACCTAAAACAAGGGAGGCAGCACCAGGAGACCTAGCACCAGAGGACAGGAGGACCTGATTCGGCAGGAGCTACAGATCCCGGAGCCCCTTTTGTTGGCGGTCGTACTACCGTGAGATTTCGTACTAGATTCTTAGTACTTGATGATGAGGACTGTGTTATAGTCACTTTAGTCTTCGAGGAGTTTTAGTTTCAGCTTTATTTGACCGGGTTTGTTCCCGAGTACTCCCTTATGAATTGTACCAGACTATGATGTTACCTTTCTATGTCATTGGGTTTATGGAAGGATATGTATCTCTTATGTAATGTTAACTATGGATGCTTCCTCTAGATTTTGCCGGCAGAATCGGCGTTAAGTGGTGGTTGTCCACCACGAGACGGCGGTTCTGGGCAGTAAGACCCGTAGTAAGGCTAAAAGGGCCTCGACTACTACTTGTTGCCCTATTTTCGGGGCCCATTTCTCTTCATGTTCCCTCCGTCCTTCCAAGTTTTGGGGAAGTCCGGGGGAAGGGGTCTTACAAAGGGTATCCGAGCTTAACGATCCTACATATTCTATCCAACCCTTATTACACCCCGCTCGAGTCTAGTTTGCGGACAAACTAGCAGCGGAAGCAATGGTGTGCCCATAAGGGTTTTTTCTCCCGACCATTTCTCATCTAGCCACCTGAGATTAATACCTCTTTTCAATTTCTCATTCTTATCCTGCAGAATCCTGTCCCAGAGAATAGGGTTCCACCTCCACCTCCCCCCCCCCCCCCCCCCCCCCCCCCCCCCCGCCCAATTTCAAGAAGACAATGTGGGGCAGACACTGCAGGCCATTCTGCAAGCATTCAGGGATCAAGCCCCAGTTAGGGAGCTCAACCCGGCTTCAAACTGGCTCAGTGTGTTCAAAGGACTCTCTCCGCCATCCTTCTCGTGTACAGAATCAGCAGTACAAACTGAGGAATGGATCGATACCATTCAAGAAATGCTTGTTGGAATCCGCTGCCCAACAACCGAAGCAGTGGATTTAGCAGTCTCAGCACTTCGCTCTCATGCTAAGCACTGGTGGAAGACAGCAATGGATACAACCTTCTTAGGTTACGAATACAGTGAAATCTCTTGGGAAGAGTTCAGAGGAGCTTTACTGGAGCACTTCATTCCTCAGTCGGCAAGAGACGAGCTAGAGGAGAAATTCTTACAGTTAAGGCAAGGAAATAGGACTGTCTCGGGGGCCCACCTATCCCGATTCCTAGTTTCTTACCAGTTCAGTGAGGCAGGATTCGCCAAGAAGTTCTTTAAGGGACTGCGAGATGACCTGAGGCAAGCACTCTTATTCGTAGCAGATACTAGTCTGGCCAAGATTGCTGAAGCAGCAAAGAGATTGGAAGCGGATCACCTGATGACCAGGGGCAGGGGGAAGAGAACTGTTGATGAGGAACGAAGAGGAGATAGACAGCTCCCACATCAGTGGGATCAGTTCATTAGGAATCAGAGGAGTGGGGGAAGACCTCGTCCAAACTTCAATCAAGGCCAAGGATCCCACACAGTTTTGGCACCGCAACCACTGCAAGCCCAGGAGCCACCTAAGCAGTTGGGTGGGGCCCCTCCTCCTCAGCTATGCTTCTTCTGCCACCAGCCCGGTCATGTGAAGGCATTCTGTCCTCAGAGAGCATTCCCTCCTCCACCCCAAAGGCCCCCTTATCAGCACTTTGGAGGCCGAGGTCGAGGTCGAGGACGAGGACACCAAGGAGGTAACCGTCAACTCACTGGCAATCAACTATATGCTCTGGACTTGGCCCAACCTTGCAAACCCGAGGAGACTATTACAGGTATTCCAAGTTTTTCCTTTCCTTTATTTTACTTAATTTATTCCCTTAAAATCTTCTCCTAAATATGGGTAACGTAAGAACTATCACTTAACTAGATAACATTCAAATTCGCAATCACAGGCATTCTCTTTGTAAACGGAAAACCTGCCCTCACTTTGTTCGATTGTGGAGCAACTCATGTTTTTATATCAGAAAACTTTATTAAGGAGTTGAAAGGATTAAGCTGCCGCTTGGGTCCTGCTAGGGGAGTCCACCTTCCCGATGGATCCGTAATCAGTGTCACCTCGACTTGTGACGTAGACGTAACCATCGGTGGAAAGAATTTTGAAACCTCAGCTGCTGCGATGAAACTTGTCAAATACGACCTAGTGTTGGGCATGAGCTGGATATCTCGGTATCACGCCATAATTGATTGTCAGCAACGAAGGGTTACTATTCGTCACGGGGACACCACAATCATCTTTGAAAGTGCCTTGCCAGTCTCCAAAAACCTCTTGTCTTCCGTCCAGGCCGTCAAATCGCATCTTCAGGGAAATGAATTATTTTTAGTTTGCTTTGGAATAGAAGAGTCGGGTGAACCCTTAGGAGACATCCCGGTGGTAAGAGATTTTGCCGATGTCTTCCCCGACAAATTACCCGGATTGCCCCCACACAGAGAGGCCGACTTTCAAATTCAACTAGGACCAGGAGCAAAACCAGTATCTAAAGCACCTTATAGGATGGCACCGAAGGAGTTAACCGAATTCCGAAGCCAACTGCAAGAGTTAGTAGAGGCAGGCTTTGTAAGGCCAAGTTCGTCACCATGGGGAGGCCCGGTCCTCTTCGTTAAAAAGAAAGACGGAACCTTGAGACTGTGCATTGACTATAGAGAACTCAACCGTTTGACAGTTATAAACACCTATCCCCTACCCCGTATCGACGAACTGTTTGATCAATTACAAGGGGCCTTCTGGTATTCAAAACTAGATCTCAGATCAGGGTATTACCAACTGAGGATCCGAGAGGAAGATATCCCAAAGACAGCTTTCAGTAGCAGGTATGGATTACACGAGTTCACAGTAATGTCATTCGGACTCATGAATGCTCCCTCTGCATTCATGAGTTTAATGAACAAAGTGTTTGAACCATACATAGATTCCTTCGTCATCATTTTTATAGATGACATTCTAATTTATTCGAAAACAAAGGAGGATCACGCCCAACATTTATCCTTAACTCTCCAGAAACTTCGGGAGAATAAGCTTTACGCAAAGTTCAGTAAGTGCCAATTTTGGCTCAGCGAAGTAGCCTTCTTAGGCCACATCATCAGCGGCGCTGGATTGGCAGTTGACCCAGCAAAAATCCAAGCAGTCCGAGATTGGCCCCAACCGAAAATGGCCTCAGACATAAGGAGCTTTCTAGGACTTGCCGGATACTACCAGAAGTTCGTACAAGGTTTCTCCCGGATCGCACTACCGCTTACCACGTTAACGAAGAAAGATTCGTCGTTCATCTGGACCCCCAAGTGTGAAGCAGTCTTCCAGGACTTAAAAACCAGATTAATCTCTGCTCCAATTCTTGCCTTGCCATCAGGGAAGGAGGGCTTCCAAGTTTACACTGATGCCTCTTACCAAGGAATGAGTGTTGTACTAATGCAAAACGGTCATGTAATTGCATATGCATCCCGGCAATTGAAAAAGCATGAACAAAACTATCCCGTGCATGACCTAGAGATGGGAGCTGTAGTATTCGCACTAAAAATTTGGCAACATTATCTGTACGGAGTACACTGTTACATCTTCTCTGATCACAAAAATTTAAAATACGTAGACACACAGAAGGATCTTAATATGCGTCAAAGAAGATGGGTGGAATTCCTTTGCGATTATCAGTATACAATGCACTATCACCCCGGAAAAGCGAATAAAGTGGCTGACGCTTTGAGCAGAACAGTCGGCACATCGGAACCAGAAATACGATTGTCGTCATTGGAGTTGTTTCGAGAAATGGAAAATTTGAATATTACTCTAGTATCCCGAGCAGACCCCGAATTGTACGAAGAGTATCTGGGATCGATCTCAATCGAGGGTGATATCAAGGATTGCATCCGGGAAGGTCAAAAGCAAGATGCGGATTTGGAACCAGTTTTTGAAGCACTGAATACGGGCACCGCCAAAGACTTCTCTATTATCGACGGTTTAGTCCGCTTCAAGGACCGAGTTTACATTCCGGCTACAAACCAGCTTAGGGAGGAGATCATGACCGAAGCGCATTATAGCAGGTATTCAGTGCACCCGGGAATCACCAAGATGACAGCAGATTTAAAAAGAACCATGTTTTGGCCTGGGATGAAAAAGGATATAACAAATTTTATAACCTCTGCGAAACTTGTCAGTGTGTAAAGGCGGAATGCAGAAATCTGGCAGGACGGCTTCAATCCTTGACAGTGCCTGTTTGGAAATTTGAAGATATCTCGATGGACTTCGTGCATGGGTTACCAAGGTCCCGTTCCGGTCATGACTCAGTCTGGGTAATCGTTGACAGATTAACTAAAGTGGCCAGATTCATTCCGATGAAAAAGAAAGCCCCGGTAAGCGTACTAATTCGACTCTTCGTAGAACAGTTTGTACGTTACCACGACATGCCAAAAACTATCATATCAGATCGAGATGGAAGATTTACATCTAAGGAGTGGAGGGCCGTCCAAGCCTATTTAGGGTCCCGCCTGAACTTCAGTACCGCTTTCCACCCTCAAATAGATGGGCAAACTGAACGCACTATTCGGACGATGGAAGACCTCCTCCGATTATGCATATTGGATAGTGGGGAGCCATGGGAGGAACTGTTACCGTTGGTAGGTTCTTCTACAACAACAGCCATCATACCTCCATAGGAATGGCACCTTATTTAGCCTTGTACGGAAGGAAGTGCAGAACTCCGCTATCCTGGGTGCAAGATGAAGGCCCCTCGGCCTTAGGATCTAAATTCATCGAAGACACCGATGCTCAAGTACGCTTAGTACAACAGAAGATGTTAGAAGCCCAGAGCAGGCAAGCCAAATATTATGACGCGCATCACCGTCAGGTAGAATTCCAAGTGGGTGACCAAGTTTTTCTAAAGATCCGACCAGCTCATGGCATCACCCGGGTACGGGGTCTGAAGAAGCTCAGTCCCAGGTACCTCGGGCCTTTAAGAATTATAAAAAGATTCGGTCCCGTGGCATATAGATTAGAACTATCCCCAGACTTGGCCGACCTGCACAACGTTTTTCATATCTCCTCCCTCCGGAAGGCGCTAATCCGGCCAGATCAACATGTAACTTCAGCTTCAAACCCAGTGGCTTCTGATAGAACTGTTCTTCTAGAGCCAATCCGAATTGATGAAACGGCAGTCCGGACCCTGAGAAAGAAGAAAATTCCACTAGTCAAGGTGTTGTGGTCTAATCATGGCCAAGAGGAGCATACCTGGGAGCCCCTGGATCTCATGCAACAAAAGTATCCAAGGCTATTCAGTGCAGGTACACTTCGCACTCTTCTTTAAAGATTAAGTTTTTTTTTTCTCTTAATGTCAACACCCGTACAACTAATCTTAAATTTCGGGGACGAAATTATTTTATTGCATATTGGGAATTGTAACATCCCCAAAACTACTAGGCCCCCTTAGTACAAGTTTTGACACTCTCCCCTTCTAAACAAGCTCCCTAGACCAACAGCAGATTGGGGTGACACTAGGGTTAACTCCCTAACCAATGTACAGAACCTTAAGGTTGAGAGCAACTAACTTATTAAGAGGATTTGACCTCTAGGGTTTCATTTAAGATCCCAATAGCACAATGAGCTCTTTCAACCTAAAAAATTAGGGCAAAACCCTAAGGGCCCCATTATGCCCCCCAAGCTCACTAAGTGAGCTTAAGACCTCCTTGTGTCCCCCTCCACAAAGCTCCACCAATCTAGGACCCATATAGTCCATTGGATTCATTTGAATCACTCACATTAACCTAGGTGGGCTTGAGCTAAGCCAAATCTCAAGTAACCCATTAAGTCATCATGGGTTATACTGATTTCTCCTTGGGCCCTAGCCCAACCTCAAGCCCACAATCAGTCCATGACATGGTTGGTTTACCTTTAAATAATGAATTAAATAGGTTGTTAATTAAAGGGCCATTTTTGGGAAAAAGACAAAATAGGAAGAGAGAGAAAGAGAGGAAGTTTTGAGCACCATGCCAAATGGCACACTCCACCTTAACCCAATCTATTCAGATGACCTTGGAGAGTAAACCCCCACCATTTTTGAGCTGAGGTGGCAACCATGTATGGTCATGAAGGGGGTGAAAAATCGGGTGAATAGTGTTTTACAAAGGAGTGATTTCACCCACCTCGAATGTGGGTTTAGAGTGCCAAATGGCACCTCCCTTCCACCTCTCTCTCCTCACCCGACCTTAGGCTTGATGCCCAGATGGTTTGGCTCGAGCTGGAAGCCATGCATTGGGTGTTTGAGAGGTGGCATTAATGGCCGAACCACCCTTTTGAATCCCCTACTTTAAACTCCCCCTCAGCCTCATTTGAGGCCGCCTCCACGTTCAGTGAGCTCCACGAGGACAATCCCCCAACTCCGGAGAAGCTTTCGAGCTCAGAACCCCCATCCGACCATGGCTTCCGGCGGCGACAACTCACGCATGGGAACAAGGGCAAATCCGCGCCTCCGACCACAAACTCAGGCCCGTACCTCTCCCTCTCCCCTCGTGCTAGCTATATAGATCAAATAGGAGGTGAGACGAGCTCAATCGAGCGAGATCCACCACTGTTTTTCACGGGTTTTTTCGTCAAAATCACCCTCCCCTCTTTCCTTATTCCGACCGCCACCGGCCGATCAAGACCGCCGTCCCGACAGCCCCCACCTTCGTGAAGGTGGTGGTAGTGGTCGGCCGTGGAGTCAAGTAGGTGGCCGGGAAATCGGGCTCAAAGGTAGCCCAGGCACTTTCTTTATCAGCCCTTGGCGGGAGGTTGAAGACGACGCCCTGGCCGTTGGATCTGATCAGATCCTTAAACGCAGACCACCTAGATTTAATAAATGAATAGTAAATTTGTCACATTTTATTCAAGAAGTTCAAGCAGGAAATTGAAGCCCGTAGGGGCCGAATTAGCAAATTTCACCAGAGACAAGATTTGTAGATCTTGATGTCTACTTTCATCTGAGCTTAAAATCAACTGATTTGGATGAATGTACAGTCCTGTTCATCTGTTTTTGTGCAGGATGTACAATTTGTCCATGCATGTGTATAATGTGTATTTTTCTCTTAATATTCATTGCATGCATGTGAAATTTGTACCCAAGGTGTGTGATGGCTATATAAAATCACTGTCCAAATTTGGTGATTTTAGGAGAAAAATTTTCTATAGTTTTTGGAATAATTTAAATTTCATTAATGTGATAATATGTGGGGCATAAACTTAAAGTTTTGGCCCAAATTTTTTGGTGACATGTTTATCATGTGTTGGCCCACCTCTGTACAAAATTTTATGATATTTGGACTTGAATTGGGTGCGTAATCTAGGCATGCATGTTGATTACTCTAGTTGAAGAAAAGTGAATAGTGGCATTCATGTTCATATATGGTAACACATGTACAAGGTTTAAGATTTTGGTATTTTTGAAATTTTTAAAAAAAATTGGTGCATGCAACGTGAATGATTTTCAGTCCATGCATGTATCTATGTATGACCTATGCTTGGTGAGAAATTTAGAATTATTAGAGGACACTTTTCTATAGTTTTGCTAGATATTTTATTCTATAAATTTTGTGAGCTTAGGGAATATTAATTATTAATTTTTAATGAAATCTCAAGGGTTCTCTCCCCAAGTCATGATTAAGTCATCTATGAGGTTTGGCTAAGTAGAAATGAAGATATGAAGTTTGGAATTTGTGATCACTAGATTGAATAAATGAATAGTAATTAATTGTCACACCCCATGCTGAAACTTTAGGCAATAAATTGAATGACTTACACTCAAATTCAGAACATATGGTCAACACAAAAGTTGTAGCTCTTGCTATTACCTTTCTAATGATATGTCATACAGAATATTTGGTGTAGTATAGCTCCCTGTAGACCCATTTTAGTAAAGCATGTATTTTTAGTAATTAATTGTCACACCCCATGCTGAAACTTTAGGCAATAAATTGAATGACTTACACTCAAATTCAGAACATATGGTCAACACAAAAGTTGTAGCTCTTGCTCTTACCTTTCCAATGATATGTCATACAGAATTTTTGGGGTAGTATAGCTCCCTATAGACCCATTTTAGTAAAGCGTGTATAAGGTTACGTATCTGAGCATTTTGATGTCTTTAGGTAAAATGGTCCATGTAATTTAGTTGATTCCCTAATCATACTTCAAGTATAACATATAGAGTGAACTTAAGAACTACATGATTTTAAAACTTAGATTGATAGGAGTTCACTAACCCTGGAAGTGACTTGGCATAGGTTATCTAGAGGGAATAAAGTTAAACTAGCCTCACTCAATAGTAAAAATAGAGTTAGTTAGAAACAACGACGATTCACCTTACTCTAGTGAGCTTACATAGGATGACCAGAAGTCTTGAACAAATCATAAGAGCCTAAAATGTCCCAAGGCTCAAGATCATACATTAGTCCACCCCAATACCCATAGAGATTTCTAGTGAGCGGATGTTATCAATAGAAGGCATGAACCAATTTTCTTAATACATGATATCAAATAAATCATGGTAATAAAATGGTAGGACGACCAGCAGACCCCACAGAAGCTATTAAATTAATCTGGGTGAGAACGAGAAGGAAACACTTGTGAAATAGTAACCCCTAGGTGGTCACCAAAATCACCTCAAGTTTGACAAAAAATTCACCCCCGTTAGGATTCCTATAAGAAGGGGTACCCCAAACCTTTATTAGAGAAGAGGCAACCCTCTACTGTTCATATTTGAAATAGGACTAAAAAGAGCTGTAGAACTCCCGAAAATTCACTTTTTTTTACCAAGGCCTAGTTTAGTATGAGCCAATTCACTAAGATGGACCCCCATACCTATTGAGACACTCGACTGTCCCCAAACTTTTACAGGGCTAGGGACACCCTTAGACCCAACTCATGTTCAAAAATCATAAGCTTTAGACTTAATTTACCTTAGATTACCCCTAGGGGATTGAATTGAAAGAGGAGTAAAACTACGAAGATACACACCTCGGAACCACCTCAACTTTGGTGAACAACTTAATTAAGTAAGGACTCTGGGTAGGGAGAGGTTTCATAACCTTTGGACCAGCAAAATGAAAGGAAGTCCCCTCTTCAAGAATAGAGTTGGGTAGGCCTTTGGTGAATAGTAAAATGCCCTTCGGTAACCGGAATAAATTGAATACTCATTAAATGATCCAAATCGTTGCATATCACTAAACTTGAGAGATACAAATCTTGTTCTTATAAGGCTCATTAATAAAGCTCGTATACTCGGGAGTCGACTGATGCCTTCTCTAAGGCGTATAATTACTAAGATTCCAATTAAACAACTCGATCTCCTCCAGAAACTTAACCTCTTGGGACTTGGAGTTTAAGTTAATATGAATCCTCTGAGTACTCGTCAAATAATAGACTCAAATCACTAGAAGATAACCACTCGAGGACGCATCGGGTCAATAGAACACCTTGCCCATGTTGGAACAAGAACTAAGCAATACGAGGAGAATCTAAAGTGATCATTTAAGGTAGTATAATCGAGACGAGTTAAAACGACTTCGAGTCCCGAGGAGGTCTCAGTTATGTGATCCCACATCACTTAACCTACCCCAAGGCACTTAGGTCTATGCCTAGGGAAATCCAAGGTAAAATTCTAAATCCCTAAGTCTATAAGCTAAGGTAAGGGCACCGTGTCGAACGGATCATGCTACAACGTAATCAACCCCACATGATAAGGTGAGGATTGGTAGGATAATCTAGGTTCACCTTTCAAATTTACAAGAGTAGGGTCAACGGGGAGAGAACTTGTAATTTAGAGTCAAGTGAATACATTGTTAGACAATTCCACATGCCTACCTTGGAAATGAATTTGTCTTGAGGCCTAGTGAGAGGCTGGCTGAGCCCGTGTTTTATACGATTAATAGCGAGCTGTAAGCTCGGGGTAAAACTTTTATGAACAATGGAATCTGTGGCGGGTCTTCGGTATGGTCAGGGCTGGCACACCGGCGGACATACGTTGACTCGGGCAAGTGATGAGGGTTAGGGATCTGGCTTAGTTGAAGATGTGGAGAAGCCACCATCCCTAAAACTCATACTTGGCCTATCTAAGTCTGACGCGCAGCAAAAAGCACGACTAGTCTGCCTACGCGTGGGTCTCGGTGGGAGTGTGGAGAGGTCTAGGCCTGGTAGTGTGTGTACCCGCCAAGAAGTGGGGGAGCCCGACCCACTATCACTACGGCCACGGTAGTGAGACCCTGGGTGATAGCTACACCTTGAACAATGGGGAACTTACAAGGTCTGTACGTACAGAGTCGTGTGTGTGAGTAAATCATCATTTCATAATAATGCACATCATTGCATAACATAGCATACATCATATCACTCATCTTTCCCCTTTATACCCCCATCATATAAAGTAGTATGGGATGCCTTATATGACGGGCCTTGCAAAACGACCCCTTAACTTATCTATTGAATTGATAAGTTAAGGTTTTCCTTCCTTAGAATTATGAAAACCTCTCTGTTGCCCCATGTACCGTGGTTTGTTAACTTTTAGTGGATGCTCCTTAAACTGCAATATGTTACACTTTCTATTGCTTCTCTTATATTTTAATACTGATTATGATGTTAGTGACCTTGTACACTGGTTATTGCCTTACTATATACTCACCTGTTCTTATTTAGTCTACCGTATTCATTTATATAAATATGTGCTATAATTAATCTACCTGCCATTTGTCATCTGCTTGAAATTATACTGCTTTGTGTCCCTCCTCTTCCTCCTCTCCACCCGGTGCCTAGGAGTCGCGGGGGGAGGCGGGGTGGTTGTGGCTGAGTCTTTTAGACTGACGGTCGGTTGTGACCTAACACAGGGGAGGCAGCACCAGGAGACCCAGCACCAGAGGACAGGAGGATCTGATTCGGCAGGAGCTACAGATCCCGGAGCCCCTTTTGTTGGCGGTCGTACTACCGTGAGATTTCGTACTAGATTCTTAGTACTTGATGATGAGGACTGTGTTATAGTCACTTTAGTCTTCGAGGAGTTTTAGTTTCAGCTTTATTTGACCGGGTTTGTTCCCGAGTACTCCCTTATGAATTGTACGAGACTATGATGTTACCTTTCTATGTCATTGGGTTTATGGAAGGATATGTATCTCTTATGTAATGTTAACTATGGATGCTTCCTCTAGATTTTGCCGGCAGAATCGGCGTTAAGTGGTGGCTGTCCACCACGAGACGGCGGTTCTGGGCAGTAAGACCCGTTGTAAGGCTAAAAGGGCCTCGACTACTACTTGTTGCCCTATTTTCGGGGCCCATTTCTCTTCATGTTCCCTCCGTCCTTCCAAGTTTTGGGGAAGTTCGGGGGAAGGGGTCTTACACTTGTGGTCTGTGACAGTTGCTTATCCATCAACACATACTCAAATAGAGAAGGATTGTGCTTTGTAGATTTTACACCTTCCTTGAATATTTTGTAGCTACCACGTGGCCGACCTTTCAATGTTTTTGGTAACGTAGTCTCCAATGTTTTAGTTGATGTTGGATTTATTATATCACGTAATTTCTTCTTTATTTCTTGCTTTTGTAAAGTACTTGTACTCTTGTAGCTCTTCAAAATACCCTCCATTTCAATATCTATTTCACTGTCATTCACAACTTCAACTTTTATGTTCTCATTAGTGACCTTGTTATCTAATGTCAATTGCTTCCAATGGTTGTGGATCATCCAAAGTTGAAAAGAGTTAGCATTTGACATATAAGCCACTAAATCATATGCACATGGTAGACCCAATGCATGCCGAAATCTATGAGTTCAATTGCCCACATCCACACACCCTTTCTTTGCTAAGAGTTCTTCCTTTTTTTTATCAAATCTAAGGCGGCGGAAGAGACGCGACCAACAGGTTCAAAGTATAACAGACCACAAAAAATATGTGATGTGATAAAATGATTGTCAATATCATCTCGAATAGAGGGATTTGAATCCTAATAGCTTATCTGTTTGATATCTACAAATGAAAATTACTACTGCTTTATTCGATTTTAAAAGTGAATTGTATTTTAACAACTACGGGCAATGGATCAAAAATTCAATGCCATCATTCAGTGGTTACATGACTGAAGCTCCAACAATCGAAGATCCAAACAAAGGCGTCTTCATGATTCTACAACAAAGTAAACACTCAATAAAAAAATAAGCACTCAATCAAAAAATTCCATATGCTAAAATCATGGGATTAAGTTCATACAGAAAGGAAACATATGAAACAATAAACTAGTTAAGTGGCCTCCAATTCAAAACAATATTCAATTTTTTATAACCAATTCAAAAATTCTTCGAGGCTTAGTTTTCCATTGAACTCCTTGATATCAATCTTATTCATTTGATTATAATGTCTATCTTAACTATTTTTAACAATATTTTCTGCAGTGACAGACAATAATTATGGCATTGAGCAACCCAATCTTATGTTGAATTTCTATTAATGTGGCATGTTGCCTATCTGAGAGTTCTTGCCACAACACATCATATGTAGTGGCTATATTATTATATTTTACAAGTGGAACTAAAATATGAGAGTTCTTTCCACAACACATGTAAGACCCTCTCTTTTTGCATTATCACCGGGTCTTATGCTCAGAACCACCGCCTTGCGGTGATACCAACTCTTGGGAAGGTCGCCACTACAAGACACTGATTCTGCCGGCAAATTCACATTCAGGCCAATAATACATCACAGAGAAATATAGTAGAATAATATAAGATTAAGTCCATATCGCAAGGTGATATATATAAAATATCATGAAATAGTCCACAATAAGAAATACTAAAGATAAAAGGGCTCCTGCCCAGTACATATAGTCCTCACTACAGATTGCTCGTGGGAGTAATAAATACTAAACACTCAAGGATCCCATGGTCGCCGCTGCTGCTCCCGAGCTAGGCTGGCTCACCTCCTCCTACATCGTACTCCGGTTGCGCTGGGTCTCCCGGGGCAGCTCCATGTCTCCCATTCGGAGCCCCTGTGGTGTTTGGTCACAACTGACCGTTAGTCAAAAGACTAAGCCAATCCCCCACCCCTCCCCTGGTGACTCCTAGGCGCCGAGCGGGAGGAATGAAGAGGAGGACATCAAAGCAAAAGTACAAGCAGATGGAGGTGGCTCTCACTCACATAAATTGTGTACGGAATACAAAGCTATACTAGCAATTCTACTATGTAAAAACTGAAGAGCATTGAGCAGTAAATAAGTGCAGTAAAAGAGCAATAAAGAAGCACTATAGAAAAGAAAGTAAAGCAACCATCGCAGAGAAAGGTAACCTTAACTTATAAGAATGCTCATACAAGCTCAAAAGTTAAGGGGTCATTTTGTAAAGCCCATCGTATAAAAGATCCCAAAATAATTTATACGATGGGGGTACAGGTTTAAGCAATATTATGAATGATATGAAATACTATGCAAGGTTTAATGATATGTTTCACACCAGTGCAACTCACCCACATGACTCTGTGCGCACAGACCTTTAGTTCCCCGATTTGGAGTTAATTAAACTTTCAGGCACCTCTCGTAGTGGCAAACAGAGACAGTGGGTTGGGCCACCACACTCCTGGGTTGGTATTCACATTACCTAACCTAAACCTTACGTACTACCTGGTACACCAAGCCAGGTGTTACAGAGCATCTTGTACTAATGTTGAAAACCACCAGTCTTTTCTTGGCTAAGTGAATACTCACACTTGCCGAGACATTGTACTGACGTCGGTGTGAACGACTACCCAATATCGATGACCCACCACTTATATGCACAAGCACATATGCTACAATTGAACTCCCGAGCCACCAGCTCACTGGACTAACCAATCCATTTTAACAAACATCAAGCCACAACTTGCGTCACCTTTCCTAGTAAAACTCACACCGAGCCCACTGCTCGCAGGACTAGACCAACCAAACTATCTTCCCACTATATGGAGGGTGTGTGTGTGTACTTGATCTCTTGTTATTAGATTAATCTTTCTTGTTATATGCCCTATCAGTTTACGGGTTAGTCTTGAACTTCCTGAGGTCTACCCTATGAGGGGCTCGCAGCAGTACTAGGAGGTACGGCGGGATGACACCCAAAACTCCCTTTCACAAAACACTTAATTTTTTGGGTGAATACCCAACATCACTCTCGTATGTTACTCTAGAGACCTATAATGGATTAAGGTTCACCAGTAGTATTAATGGTCTCTTGAACACCAATACTCCACTTAAAGTATACAACTCACACCCATAACTAGGGGAGGTCTTGAAGGGACTTTTGCTCCTTCCACCATAGAGTTGACCTACATAGCCTCTCATTGAATCATCTCGACCCATGAGATCATGAAAAAGACCTAAAACCACCAAACTCCTTTTTGGCTATCCGCAGACCATTTCAATCCTAAGGGGGGAAAGTTCAACATTTATGAATGTCCCATATGACTCCAAGGTATCCTTATGACAAATTATATATCCAAAGATTATTTATGGAAAATCAGTAAATTATATTTTTCTCCCTAATTAATTCCATGAAAATCATTATATGATTAATTGTGGCACAACCCAAATTTATGAAGGAACTTCAACTTCCCCATACCCAAATGTCATGAATTAATTTCCAGAGGTTGTAATGGGCCTACAATATCCTCCAACTGAGTTTGACTATTTTTCAAGATTAAGAGCCCATATAAATTAATTAAATTACAAATGCTACATTTAACAATTGTATGAACAAAGTACTGAAAATAATCATCCACAAATTACAATAAATTTTCCAGAGGACCATATTCACCCTAGAGGATCTCTGACCAGGATTCACATTTTTTTTCTAAAGTAAGATATCCACACAATTAATTTATTTCATTATAATTGAATCTAGGCACAGCGAGAAGGAACTACCAAAAATCTTTATCGAGTAACTGTAATAAAATTACCAGAGCTCTATCATGACCCTAAAAGCTCTCTGGCCAATTTTCACAATTTTCTAAAATCAGAAAGCCTCATAATTAATTTAAATCTTGGAAATTAACTTTTGACACATTATGAAGGAACTACCAAATTACCTTATCCAAAAATTATAATAAAATTTCCAAAGACTTATTACATCATGAAAAGTTCACTGTCCAAGTTTCATAAATTTCATAAAATATATGACCATATATTTTGCACTTGAAATGAAAGTTACCAATTTAAATATTAAATATTCAGTGGGTGATAATAACTCTAAAAATTCCAATAAAATTATCAAGAGTGTTTACTCACCCTATGAAACAATATACAATGTTTCAAGCCCATCCTTGGAGATATGACTCCATTCTCTTCATTAACCCCAATATGCAACCCTTAGGGTTGATTTAAATTTTCTTGATATTCTAGCCCTAAACCTTCTAAAATTACTTGAGAAGGTGTATTATTTGATAAAAAAGACCAGAGTTTCACCTCTTTTGGTTGAGGGAAAGTCACCTAAAACCACAGAGTGCACTTTTGAATAAAACAATGGTTAACCTTTCCTAGGTGACCAAGATTGTGCACTAGTTTACCAAATCAAATCAAGCCAAAATGGGCTGCTTTCTCGGGAAAACCAGGTGGAAGCGAGAGCTGGAGGGGGCTTCGTCGCGCTGTTGCTTACGGGAAAACCAGGCGGAAGCGAGAGATGGAGGGGGTGCTTCGCCGCACTCATGCTTATGGGAAATAAAAAGCCTGGGATGCACTTAAGTTATTATCAAGTTTAGAGGAGGAAATGAAAATACGAAAATTGTTTTTTTTGTTTGCACCTAGCGAAATTAGATTTGCACATAACACGACTAAAAAAACAATTTTGAACATAAGAGTAGATGAAGTTCCGTAAGAGTTCTTTCGTTTGAACGGAATTGAAATCCTGGAATTGAAATTAAGGTTTAATCTCAATTTTCTCGTTCGTTTGCACGCTTAACATTGAAATTAGAATTTTAATAAATTTGAAATTCATTTTGAACTATAGACAATTCTTTCCAATATATATAAGAATTTGATAATTTCGGTCGAGTAGCGTTTTTTTCAAGGGGCGTTTATTTGCGCCATGAGAGCGCATTTTTCGCCCGGGTGCTCATATTACGCCCAGGTGTGCACTTTTTTGCCCGGGCGTGCAATTTTTTGCCTGGTCGTGTGTTTTTCGCCCCGGGTGCGCGTTTTTTCCCAGGACACGTGTAATTCGCCCGAGCGCGTGTTTTTCTACAGGGCACACACTTTTTGTCTGTCGCGTGTTTTTTACCCGGGCGCATGTTTTTCACCGGGGTGGGCGTTATTCGCATGGGTGCATATTTTCCCCCAGGGCGCGTTTTTCGCCCGGGCGCTCATTTTTCACCTGAGTGCACACATTTTCGCCCGGGGGTGCGATTTTCGCCTGGGCGTGCTTTTTTCGCCCGTACGCACATATTTCGTCCTGACGCTCATTTTTCGCTTGGGCGCGCACTATATCGCCCGGACGCACTTTTTTGCCCGAGAGCGTAATTTTTCGCCTGGGCGCGCACTTTATCGCCTGGACGTACTTTTTTGCCTGAGAGCGTAATTTTTTGCCCGAGCGCACATTTATCGCGTTTTTTGCCCGATTAAGAGTTTTTCGCCCAGGCGCGCTTATATCACCCCGGGTGCGATTTTCGCCCGGGTGCGATTTTCGCCCGGGAGCGAATTTTAGCTCGGGCGCACATTTTTTCGCCCGGGCGCGCATTTTTTTTCCAGGGCCCACGGTTTTTCGCCCGGGCACGCATTTTTTCGCCCAGGCACGCGTTTTTTTCCCCCGAGTGTGTTTTTTCCTCGGGCAAGTGCTTTTTCGCACGGGTGCGCGTTTTTCGTGCGGACACGATTTTTTTCCCGAGCGCGCATTTTTATCCCGGGCGCGCATTTTTTGCCTAGTCACTCATTCTCACGTGTGCGTGCACTTTCTTATTTGGGCGTGCACTTTTCTCCCGGTCATGCATTTTTTGGCCGAACGCGCAGTTTTTCGTTCGGGCGGGATTTTTTCGCACGGGAGCGCTTTTTTTACAATGACGCAATTTTTTCGCCCGTGTGCGTGTTTTTCGCCACAATGCTCATTTTTCGCCCGCTCGAGCGTTTTTCACCAGTACTTACATATGTGATAGAATGTTAGATTTTTCATAATATATGTGATAGAATGTTAGCTTATTTATAATATTTTCCAAATCTTAGATTTAATTTAATTTAACAAACGAAAAAAAAAATTAATTAATTTTATAATATTCATCAATATTATTTATTAGGGGAACATTGAAATTAAAATTAGAATATTGAATCTCAATATTAAATTTTAATTCTATCGAAATGAACGAGTACTAAATAAGATTGGACATTTGTTAACACACTTTCTAACCACCATTAGAGTTGTCACGGTTCCGGTTATACTAAAATCGTTAACCGAACTGCTAAGGTAACAGTTCTTCAAATTAGAATCAAACCCGTATTTGGTTTGACCGGTTCCGGTTCAAGTATAATTTTTTAACCATTGTGTTAACGGTTCTGGTTCCGGGTCAACAAGAACCAAAACCAAACCGACCACTAACGATTCGGTCCGATTCTATTCGGTTCGGTCCGGTTCCAATCGGTTCCAACTAGAACAAAACCAAATTTGCCGGAATGAATGAGGGAGGTCAAAAATAAAAAACCAAAGGGAAAAAGTATACCCATTTTGTTTTTTTGCAAGAGGAACTTCGAAATCTGAGGTCTGGGCGCAAATATTTCGTGTTACACCAAGGGGGAGTACTTTTTGTATAATATATAATAAGTTTGCTGAAAGTTAAAAATTGAAACCGCAAAACTACAAAATTGCACCAGACCGTGCCGATTTTAAAAATTCAAAGATCACGATCGTTTAATGCTGATGCAATGTTCATGTTGCTGAAGATCACGACTCAACATAGGGTAAAGAACTTTGAATTGTTGCTCTTAAAATCTTATTTTACAATTAAAATTTTGTTTGAAGAATGATAGTTAATTCAATTTGACTAATTTATCAGCTATAATTAGATTTGTTCTTCGTGATATTAAATAATAGTTTATATTCTTTATATTTTTAAAATAAAATATTTCAGAAAAATATGTGAGTAAAATTAAAAATGCATTATATGACTGTATGAAATCGAAAGTACACCGCAAAAACAAATTTCAAATCGCACCAATGTCAAACCACACGACACGGATTTGGTGTGGTGCGATTTTGTTCAGTCCAAAATCGACCCCCTTTATTGCGAATGCGGTTTGGGTTCAAACCGCACTAGTTTCACCCAGAATAGTAAGTATAGATATTATAGATATATTATAAAAAATGACAATATTATAATATTAATAATAATAATAATAAACAGATTGCAGTTCGGTTCTGCTTCGGTCCGATTCGGATCGGTTTTAAAAATCTTGAAACCGCTGGAGACTTATATATTGCGGTTCGGGTTCCAATTCCGGTCCGGATAATAAAATGAAAGAACCACACCTGGACCATTGTTGTTCACAGTTCCAAAATTCAAACTAGAACCCAAATAATTCGGTCCGATTCTTTGCGGTTCCGATTCGATTCCGATTTAGATTAAATTTTTGATTTTAAGTGACAACTTTAAACACCACGTTCACAACGTCTACGGCCAGACGAAGGAGCGTAGGTAACGTGTCAGCCGAACTTAGATTTGGAAACCGAGACTGGAAGAAGAAATTTCGCCATCCAGACGTCCCGCCAAGGCCTAGATTCCCCGCAAGTCGCACCATCTCGCTCGGGTCTTACTGTTGTAGAGCAAGCTGGTGATCGATACCGTGAGACAGTGTATGATGGTCTCCGAAGAGAAAGATTCTGGCAGCGGCAGCCACCAAAGGCCATTGCCGAGGCCCGGCTCCCATTACCTGGCCAAGTACGTACTCCGTGGTAGCGCCGTTCTCCAAGCTGTCCAAGGCCACCTTCGCTCGCCGACCTCAGATGACATCGTCTTCGGAAAGGTAAACTCTCTGCCGCTTCAATTCATAAACTCTTTACCGCTTCGATTTAGCTCTCTGCTATATGAAGCTATGTTTTGATATTTCCGTAGAGCCCTCTTTTGATTCCGTGCTTGGGAATTTTGATAAGATTTGATTGGTATGCTGTTTAGCATCCGCTGGCTTGTATATATTTAATGAGGATGATTATGCTGAGTAGCTTTCAGAGACAGTAGGTCACTTGGGAGATCATATTTATCCAAGTCCGTTTATGTGATCTCTGTCCTTGGATGTAAATGCAAATATGCATGAAGAATTTTGTACGATACATGCTTGGATCACTTTGTGACTTACCTCGTTTTTTTACTTTAAAAAATGCAGAAAAGAACATGTGATTAAATAAACACCATAATTTTCAAGAGTCAACTGAATAAGTCGGGAGTCGGGAGTCGGGTCGGGACGGGACACAAAGTTGGTCTCCTTGACACAAATAATGTGAGTCAACTGAACAAGTGATCGCATAAAGGCTCGAGGTAGTTGAAATTGCATGAGAAGAACTATCCAACTCATGACTTGGGGGTTGATAACTGTGTTTTTTGCCTTGAAGATGTGGAGACACTATGTGCATGGTGCTAAAGTGGACATATTTACAGATCATAAGAGCCTGAAGTACTTTTTGACTTAAAACGAATTGAATATGCGACCACGTAGATGAATCAAGTTTTTCGGAGACTATGAGTTTGAAATTTACTACACACCCGGGAAAGCCAATTTAATGGTTGGTGTGCAGAGTCAGAACCATTTTGGGCAAGGTGATTGGATTCAAGCTCACAGTGAGCACTTGACTAAAGATTTTGAATTTTTGGATATTAGTTGTGTAGCGCGAGGTAATACTGTTGTTTCCTGCGTACATTAGATCAAAGTTCAATGTGATATTGCTGATTTTATTCAGAAGGCTATGATAGTGGACGATGATTTGCAACCGCTAGTGTTGAAAGCACAAGAGGTAAGAATGAAAATCTGACTGTGCTGTTGGACTTTTGCGGAAAAAGAGTAGAGTGTGTATTGCGAAGTTTGAGAAGCTTCGCGAAGAGCTCATATATGAAACACATTTGCTGAATTTTCTGTTCATTTGGGTAGGAAGAAGATATATATAGACTTAAAGAAATCTTTTTGGTGGTTTGACATGAAGAAAGACAACATTGTTTGTGGGGGAACTGCCAAACTTATTCCTTGGTAAATGTGGAATGTCAGAGACCGAGATGGTTTCTAAATCCTCTTCCTATACCTGAATGGAAGTTCGATGATGTCCATGAACTTTGTGCAAAGGTTGCCGAGTCCCAATTGGTAAACAATGCGATTTGCATTATTGTAGATCGATTGACCAAAGTGGTACATTTTGTCCCCAATCGTAAAGATTATGATGTAGAGAGATTCGTAGAGTTATATGCACAAAATATTGTTTGATTGCATGGAATACCATAGAGCATCATTAGTGATCGTGATGGACTCTTCACTTTTAAGGATTGGAGAATAGTCCATCAGTGCTTGAAGACTGAACTGAGTTTATTATGATATTTCATATGCAGACCGATGGTCAGACGAAGATGACTAATCGCACGATGAATGACACGCTGAGTATGTGTGTGCTCGAGTTTGTTCATGATCGAGTTTGCGTACAGTAATACCTTTCAAACCAATATTAAGATGACTCTGTATGAAGCGTTGTATGGAAGGTGATGTCGTACGTTGATGTCTTGTGCGGAGGCGGTCGACACTCGGTTGTGGACAAAAAGGATTTGTATGAGGCTTTCAATAATATTGAGATCATCCGTGAGCGAATGAAGATTGCGCAAGATTGGTAAGCTAAGTATTTCAATGCACGTCACCGAAATGTAGAGTTTACGATGGGCGATATGATGTATTTGAAGATCAAGCCATTTAAGGGCGTATCACGAATTTGGCGTCCGAAGAAGTTGAGTCTGAGGTATTTGGGCCCATTTAAGGTTACTGAATGTACGAGTCAGACTGCTTATCGTCTTGCGTTGTTAGTGGAGTTAAGTGGTTTTCATGATGTTTTTCATGTGTCAGTATTAAAGAAGACCTTAGAGCCTAGCGATGTTTAAGTTGACCTCAACGTTGATCGAGTACAATTTGATGACTATCGTTCAACTGATGTATGTTTAGGATATCGAGGTCTGTACACTGCGTAATAAGGAGATTAAGCTCGCGAAAGTTCGGTGGAACAATTGTGTTTGTGATGAGTTATCTTGGAGACGCCGCTCGCTATGCGAGAGTACTCAGAGCTTTTTGTCTTACACATGTGTACTATTTAATTTCGTGAGCGAAATACTTTTAAGGGGGTTGGAGTTGTAACTCCTCGTTTTCTTGTTTTGGCTAAGTACTGTGTACCTGGTACCTTGGCGTCGTATTTATAGTACTTACATCAGTTGTGGAGTGGTCGGGAGGTCATTATGAGACTTAGCTCAACCTACACGACCGTGTGCAAAGGACGTACGATCGGACCAGTAGCAATCCACCGCTCCCCCTCTTCTAATACAGTACACGATCCAGGAACACGGTTGTGTACCAGAGAACATAGTCGTGTGTTAGCCCATCCGCTACGTTTGTTCTCCAGCAAGGTACACGACCTGGCTACACACCATGCGCCTGGTTGTGCCACGCATACACCCAGACGATTTCTATTTGACAACACGACATGGTCCACGCCCGTGTGCCGTGACCGTGTCAGTGCGCATGCCCAATTGATAAACCCTGTTCGGTCCTTCCAGAACGTGTGATTTTTCTCCTGGGAGGTAAACATTCTGACATACAGTGGTGTGCGAGTTTGTGTGCATGACGTAAGTTACGATTCTTATTTCGTTTTTAGCCGTGGATCGCAGAGGTTTGATGTTGGACGGCTTAAATCGCTCCCTGTTGTAGATGCCAGCCGACATAATGGTTTTGGTGAGAAAATGCCATAATATCGAGATATTAAGCAAAAATGACATTTTTGATAATATCGCTCGACACACAGGTTGGGCACGATATATCGAGCGATATCTTGTGGCTGATATATCAGTATGAGTATTTAATATATATATTTTCATTTCTTTTAAGTAGTCGATCGGTAATATTATGTTTCGTGCTTCATTTCATGCATCTTTCTATGCCATAGCTTTTTGACCCTCTCGTCTCACTCTTATTCAGTGCTCTTTGTGCCAGTTACTGCCGTTGACGCCTCTTTCTTGTGCCCTAGCTCGATGAATCAGTCTTTGCCTTCTTCTTTGAGTTTGTGCCTTTGAGTCTGTGATAGCTTAGCCTCTGGTTCTACCTCTTTCCCTTCGTCTCCTCTGATAGCAGTGTGAGTTTATTTTTTTAAAATACTACTTCTTGGGTTCTAATTTCTATCTTCTTCACGACTTGGTGGATTTCACATTTTGAGATAATTGAGTTGCCTTGTGCCCGATCAGAGACTGAGTTGCCGTTCTAAGATTTCTCGTTTTTTATTGTAGCATGTTACGTGATCCCTATTGGGCTTCTGTTTTGTGCTTGTTTATGAATGAGTTTCTATCTTATGTTTTTGTCTATTTATGATTGAGTTTCCATCTTCTGTTTTGTGCATGGAACTATTGGACGAATGTCATCGATCCTCAAACGATCATACAAGTAAATGCAAGTCGCTTTCTTCAATACATAATTATTTTTTAGACAAAATTGTTTTCATTGGATTCATTACTTCATTATAATCGTATTATTACATGTTTATTGTGTAATTTATAAACATATATTGTGTCCATATTTAAAAAAAACTGTGTATATATAACAATAACACTAAAGCCTTTATCCCAACATAGTGGGGTCGGCTATATGGTTCCTTCGTCGCCATTGCGCCCTATCTTTAGTCATAATCTCGCTAATGCCTAAGTACATCTTGTCTTTCCTTATAGTTTCATTCCAAATCTTTTTTGGTCTACCCCTCCCCTGTTTAACATGCCTAGTGGCTAAACTCTCACAACGCCTAACATGTGCCTTTAATGGTCTCCTTTTTACGTGTCTGAACTATTTTAATCGAGTTTCTTGCATCTTCTCTATAATTGGTGCCACTCCCATCTTATCCTTGATACATACATTCCTAATTTTATCCAGTCTCGTGTGTCCACACATCCACCAAAGCATTCTTATCTCCACAACTCCTATTTTTTGCTCATGCACACAATTCACTGCCCAACACTCATAACCGTAGAGCATCGTTGGTCTAATTGCAATGCGGTTAAACTTGTCTTTAAGTTTTAATGGTACTTTACGATCACATAAGATCCCAGACGTGCCTCTCCACTTCAACCAATTCTATGTCTCAAATCTTTTAGCTACACCTCCATCTTTTTGAACTATCGATCCTAAATATTTAAAGCACTCATTGCGAAAAATATCTTGGTCATTTTCCCTTCTTGCACTATTAAATTTAAGCTCCATATACTCCGTCTTTGTCCTGCTCAACCTAAAACCTTTCTTTTCTAAAGTGTCTCGCCAAGATTCAAGTTTCGTATTTACACCATCGCGTGTCTCATCGACCAAAACAATATTCTCTGCAAACAATAAACACCAATGTATTGCTTGTTGGATATGTCCTGTGAGCTCATCTAAGATAAGAGTAACGAGATACAGGCTTAAAGATGACACTTGATGTAAGCCAACAGTGATAGAGAATTCGCATGTTAATCTTCCAGATATCCTCACTTTCGTCACTGAATTTATCTACATGTCTTTAATTACATCAATATATAATATATTTACACCTTTCTTTTTTAAGACTCTCCATTAGACCTCTCTTAGAACCATATCATAAGCTTTCTCATGATTGATGAACAACATATACAAATCTTGTTTTTTTTTCCTGATAATTGTCAATGAGTCTCCTCAAGAGGTGTATAACTTCCATGATCGACTGCCCTTACATGAATCCAAATTGATTCTCTGAGATGCTAGTCTCTCGTCTTACTCTTCTCTCTATTACTCATTCCATAGTTTCATGGTATGACATTAATTTAATTCCTCTGTAATTTACATAATTTTTTATATCTCCTTTGTTCTTATACAAAGGTACCAAAATACTTTCTCTCTATTAGTCCGACATCCTCTTTGTCATCAGTATCTTATTGAAGAAACATGTAAGCCACAAAATCCCTTCCTTCCTTAAGGCATTTTCATACTCCGATGGATATATTGTCTGGCCCAACCACCTTTTCATTTTTCATCTTCTTCAGAGCATCATTTACTTCCGATGCTTGAATTTTACGATGAAAGTTACGTTCTTATACTTCTATGATTTACTTAACTCTTCCAAGCTTAGTTCATTGTCTTTTTCTTCATTTTAGAGTTGATAAAAATATCTTTTTCATCGCTCCTTAATAGCCACATCATCCGTCAAAATTGTATCTGCTTCATCATTTATGCATTTAACTTGGCTTAAATCTTTTGTCTTCCTATCTCTAGCTCGAGCAATTTTATATATATCACGATCTCTATCTTTGGTATCTAATTGATTGTAAAATAAACTTGACTTCTTACTTTACTTACTGCCTTTTTATCTTCTTTCTTTGCGACTTTATACCTTGCCAGGTTTTCATTATTCATTCAAGCGTAAAGTGCTTTATAGCTAACTCTCTTTGCCCTCACTTCGTCTTGCACTTCCTCTTTCCACCACTAAGATTTTTTATGTGGGGGCGCACGATCTTTTAACTCTCCAAGTACGTTTTTTTTTCACTTATCTTTAAATGTGAAGACAACTTCCCATGTGACACTGAGATCAACATAGGGATCATCAACTAGTTGTTCCATAATAGATGCCTTGAAAGCAATTTGTTTTTCGTCTTCAAGTTCCACAACTAATCATCGTATACACTACTTCCATTGCTTTTCCCGTTAGCAAACATATATTCGAACTTCCAAACTCTATCACAAATCCTATGATCTAGTTTCCTAAGACGCCTAATATGTGAGGGATCTTGCATATTTAACACTACACCCAAGTTCTCTTGGAGGTGTAGCAGTCCTTGCCAATACGCTGCATTCAGACCATACGACGAGGACTCTTGCATATTTAACACTACACCCATGTTCTGGAGATGTAGCGGTCCTTGCCAAGACACCGCATTCAGAGCATGCGACGCGTTCCTTACGGAGAACAACCTAGCTTTTGCAAAATTTCTCAAATTATCCATATTCATAAAAGTGACTAAATTTTTACGCTAACTGTCTACGTAACGCAACCCTCACAATTTCTCATCTGGGCTTGGGACAGACAACGACTGGTTTAAATTTGTTATATATATAAATTTATTTTAATATTAAATCACAACATTGTAAAGTATTTTCGATATATCTCCCACAATCCGACTTTTCAAACTCAAACCGACATGAATTTGACATCCGACATCAGACACCTTGATTATTATAATTGTGTAACACATGAAAATTAAGGAGTTGAAAGCAAGAATTTGCCTTCTATTGATTTTAGCACAGATCATCTTTAAGTGCACAGTTAGGAAAAATCTCTTGTTTATTTTTATTTAGGTTAAATATTCCAACATTATTAGACTTAGGTTCAACTAATATAATCTTATTCATATCATTATTTGCCGGTCAAGGACATAATTTTTATTTCAATCAACTCTAAATTTTCAATTTGTTGGATAAAAGAGTTTGTGGAGTATACCTTTGCCTTTTTAGCCTCTTAATTGGAGTGCGGCGCTTAATCATAATGAGATACATTTCAGTTACTGTGAATAACTTTTATCACAAGAACCTGGGAAATGGTAGAGGCTATGACACAATATAGTTTGAGATTTTAGAGTAATCTTGAACTTCTTAGACAAATGGGAGTTAGAATGAGATGCAATTATGTGGTAGAACAAGAAAATAAAAAAAACACTGAAAAAAGGTAACCTTATGCAACTCATTATAGATGAAAATAAAATGATTAGGAGTCAATTTGAATCATCAAAGCATCTATCAATTAGGAGAAGTGATGATCGTGAAAAACCTTCCAACTCATTTTTATACGAGGGATGAGATAGAGATTGTGATCCATAATGATCTCACTCAGGTATCTGCTTGGATTAAGTCTATCCAAAAGCCTTGTAAAGTTATTATTATGTGAAAGATAGTATAATATTTGTTACCTTTCTTTTGTAAAATGGTGGGCCTTTTTAATGTGTTTTTAATGATCCCAAGTAAAATCTCTTTGCAATTTTTTGGTTGTAAACCTATTATATACTCGCCCGTGATAATTTTTCTCATTTTTATGCCAACTATTTTTAATTCTTTCTTCTGCAAAATGTAATATTATAATGTCATTTTATTTAGGAGACATCGTTGGAATTGGTGATGATTAATGACGATGGAGTTGTTCAATCAATATGTGAGCAACCTGTATTTGGGATAATAAAAGATCTTGCCATCGTAGGATGGACTGGTAAATCCAGGCAATCATGGCCCCAGGTTTGCCCTTTTTCTTAGATATTTTTTATGGTCCTATATAAACTATTTGGGGTCGTCTTTGTAATACATCACTTATTTTGATAATGAAATCCATTAATGCATGTGAATGTAAGTAATACTTTATTTTTTAGATAATAATATATGTTTTATTTTTGTTTATTAAATTATGATGAGTATAAGGCAAATTCCCTATTGATGAAATCATGGAATAAGAACTTAGCATTGTGAGAATGCTAACCGTGGTTACTTCCCATTAAATAAAGGATGAGGTGCAAGTTCTTAAATTTAAGAAAAAATAATAATAAAAATGATTATGGGGACCCTTCCATTCCAATTAGGTTGGGCGGAAATTCAGGGCCTTGTGTTGTTTTGTGATAGAGGTTTTGATTATAGCGGCTTTTGTTGGATGGGGCATTTTGTGAAACAAGCTTTGATGGTAATTTGGCCCTTTCATTTTGATCAATAGATTAGTGGATTAGTAGATAATTTTTTAAAAACCAAAGTCTTGCTTTTCACGAGATATGCTGGTGAAGTGTTAAGGTTGAGGAGAAGTCAAAATACTTGGCTGCCATTTGGTGGGAGTTTGTTGTCTGAATTCCCTTCCTTTGATCAAAATTAAAGGCTATAATCTATGGGCAAAATTCATAAAAAGAAATTTGGCTTGGATTGTTAGAATTTATCCATTGTTTTGGGTTCAGATTTATCTCTTTGGGCTCTTCAAGACCGATTCTCCTCCTTTTCTCCTCCCTCTGTTTCTTCTCCTTTCTCGCCTTAGTCTTGGAGCCAACTGATTTTCGGAGAAGACTGCACTGTTCTGCTCCTCTCCTGGTTGTTCTATGCTGCTGGAAGCTTAAGATTAAGGTTTTTCCCTTCCTTCAATTCTCTGATTTCAGCAGATTACAACTCATTAGATGTTATAGGAATTAAATTAAAGATATATGTATGCATATTATTTTCAGAGGCATACTCGCCAAGATTTTGTCGTTTTTCTTCTTCTTCTTCCAAAAATCTACTATTTAGATGGATTGGAGAGAAGGAATGTATAAGAATCCTAGAAATGACAAAGGAAAAGGAATTGGTGTGTTCTTGTTTCTTTAATTTAAGCTTTATTTCGACTCTAATAATCTTAGATTATGGCAAAATCATGGAACTAGGGTTATGCTTTGGAAAAACAAGTACGGATTTTTATGTTATGAAAGATCATGTATTTCTGGAAATTTGCTTGCATTTCAGAGTTGAGATTATGGTTATTTTATTATTGTTTTGGGCTGCTGCGAACTCTATAAGGAGCGTTTCTTTGGTGTTTATATGTCGTCATTTAGATGGAGTTGAGTTGCTCTTCTGGTTGTATGAAATACCATGATATTTTGGTAATTTTCCATGGTTGAAATTCAGGATAGTAGTCTTTCTGCTCTTGGAGTTATTCTGAAAATTTCAGGATTTAAGCCATGTTTTCTGCTTTCATTGTTTTGGCCGTGAGCTCCTTTGATGGATTTGAGTTTTCAGCATTTATATCATGCTTCACTTGACTAAATTTTGTTTTTCTATATTGTCCGTGAGCTGCCTTGGATGGACTTGAGTTTTGGGCATTTATTTCAGGCTTCACATGTTTTAATTTTTGTTTTCTGTTTTGGCCTGGGGTAGCTCTGAATGGTTTGAGAGTTTATGATTTTTGAAAGGTTTCAAAGGGTAAGCTACTACAACTTCTATAATGTTTTTGCTACAGGCGCTGACACCCTCGACCAAATTTATTGTCAATTCTACTTTTCTTCTTGGACATAACCCAGTAATTATTCAAGAAATACTTCTTAAAATTCACACATAACAGACACACTATTTAATTCTTCTATACCTATCCTCTTTTATCATCACCAAAGTTGCCTCGCAACCCTTCTATATCTTCTTAACAACCTTCATTGCAGATGCCATTGTTAGAACACATTCCCTGAAAACAAACTTGATACCTTCCGGAGAACTTATCTTAACTTCCCACTCACGACAATTGATACCTGTTTTATGTTTTGCCTGTCAATACATTTCAAATAAGATATCAAATTTTGTCAGGGGTTACACTGCTAAATCTACTTCTGCTCGCTTGTTCCCAAAATTTAACGGAATTTTATATTTAGATTTTGTACACGTTTCCTTATTATTTGACATTAAAACCTTTAATTCTGTAAGCAATTAATATGATTCTAGATGGAGGTGTTCAATAATTGCCTTGGAAATAAACGAATGACTTGCGTCATAAGCATAAATCATACCTATGACGACTGAAAGGGGAACAATTATACCTTTGAGAATTCTCTAGAGGGGGGGGGGGGGGGGGGGGGGTGAATAGAGATTTTAAAATATTCCTTAAAAAGCTATTTACCAGATTCAAATATACTCAGATTAACATCCACAATCACACACATCCACAACTAAGTAAATCACAGCAAAAGTAAAATCCAGAAAACATAACAGAAAAGAAGCACAAAAAAACACAGCATAGATGACACAAGAACTATAGTGGTTCTCCAAAATCTGGGTACTCCACTCTTCTACCACTCTGGTAGGAATCCACTATCCCAGTGCTTGAGTTTTTTGATAAGGAGACTCTTAGAATCAATGACTGAGACTTTTGATAAGGAGACTCTTAGAACCAATGACTGAGTCTTTTGATAAGAAAAATCTTAGAACCAATGACTGAGTCTTTTGATAAGGAGACTCTTAGAACCAAACAACTAGATCTTTTGATAAGGAGATCTTGAACCACAAGCTGAATCCTTTGTAGAGGGATTCTAAAAACTCTCTTCACAGTAACAGAAGTGTAGTGAGTAAGAAAGAGAGAAAAAGAAATGTGTCTTCTGATTTGAATTCTCCTTCAGCAGATTATCTGAGGATTCTTTGACACTTCAGTGGACAGGACCTTTGTATATGATTAATCCTTGTTGTAGAAGAAGAAGCAAGGATTTGAAGATGGCTCTTAGATCCACTATCTCAGATTATTTGTAGCAGAGAGGGAAGAGGAAAAGAAGAGGAAGATGCCGTTTATGTTAGAACTATTTCTTGTATGGTTCCTTGTTCATTTTCTGCTTGAGATCTGAATATATGACTCCCAAGAGAATTTCAAATTTCTTGCTTTAGGTGATTGCCCCCAAAAGAAATAGAATCAAATCTTCTTAAACTGGTCCTCAAAAATTGTTACGCGCACGCACTCGCCGGAGGAGCCACGCATCATCAAAACTATCGAAGAGCGCATGTGAAAACATCCTTAGTTAATTAGTGTAATTAATTTGTATTAATTAATTAATATTAATTAAGTATTATTATTTAATGTCTATTGTCATGTGAGCCCCCTCCCTATATAAGGAGTGGGTATGGGAGTTGTTTTTCATCTTTGGATCATTAGGGTTTGACTCTCATTTGAGAGAGGGGTCTTAGGAGGAACCAGTCTCCTAGATCTTGGCCGGCGTCCGCGCCGGATTGTATCAGTTTTTCCCATTTAATGCAAGCATGCCTCTCGATTTGTTCAATACTCTATCAATGGTCCGACCTGCCTCCCCCGTCCGCTCGTTCAAAGCCGTCGGGGATCAAGCCACGGTGAACACCCGCCTCACCGCCATCTCTGTCTGCGCCACGCTCGATCAGCACACTGAGATGCTCGCCAACATTCTCTCCATGGCGCAGCGCCTCCACAATAAGCTCGATCGACTCCGATCGCCCGATTCCGCACCGCCTCCGTAGATCCCGCAGATCCCGCACCGCCCGATTCCAGCAAATCTCGCACCGCAGCTTCCGCTAGATCCCGCACTGCCAGATTCCAGCAAATGCCGCACCGCAGATCCCGCACCGCCAGATTCCCGCACCGCAGATCCCGCACCGCCTCCGACAGGGACATCCACTCACCGTCGAGGCTTTCCGTCGTTCCCTAGCAGCGGTACTCCACTGTTAGCGCTCGCGTCGCCACCTTCTCACTCCGTGCTACCTCCAGACCTCTGCTTCCTCCAAGCGGCGCCCCCGCAGCAACGATCGAAGCAGGCGCCTCCGTCTATGGCATTCGACGCCCCCGCCAGGCACACCTCCAGACCGGCAAACCCCCCTTCACACGCTACCCTCTCTTTTCCCTCCCGAGCCCACCACGTGCCTGCCGTTTTTGTCATCTTCTGCAGGGCCACAGTGCTATCATCGGCCTCCCTCGTGCACCCCACCCGAGAATCATCTTTCCCATGCTGCCAGCTACCCCCCTCCCCCACTAGCTGCCAAATATCACTTTATTCCTTTCTTTTATTTCCCTTGGCCCCATCACATGGACTCTTCTCCCGTCTTCTATCCGCACCTCCCTTCACCCCCTCTTTCGAGGACAAAAATAGCCCGCCGTCGTTCCGTTCGACGATACCCGTTGTTGACATTTTGAAGGATCCCGACAAAAATTTCGAACTCGCCCTTGAGGACAAGGCCGATTTTCAAGACCGGCATATTGTTACGCGCACGCACTCGCCGGAGGAGCCACACATCATCAAAACTATCGAAGAGCGCATGTGGAAACCTCCTTAGTTAATTAGTGTAATTAATTGGTATTAATTAATTAATTTGTATTAATTAATTAATATTAATTAAGTATTATTATTTAATGTCTATTGTCATGCGAGCCCCCCTCCCTATATAAGGAGTGGGTATGAGAGTTGTTTTTCATCTTTGGATCATTAGGGTTTGACTCTCATTTGAGAGAGGGGTCTTAGGAGGAACCAACCTCTCGATTTGTTCAATACTCTATCAGAAATCCTGTCCATTCTCTTCAATTTTCTTCCAAATGTGTCTTCACAAATTCTGTAAAGAATTTATTTCCTTAAGTACTATTCTATTAGTTCTTCAAATTCAAATATCTTCCATAAGTATAATTTTCAAATAATTTAGAAAGATATCTTCTGAAATTTCCATTCTGGAGAAGGATTCGACGCTACGTCGAGTTTTAATAGAAGATGCTTCGAATTCTGCTTTATAATAAAGTTCTGTCAATCTAACTGAGTAATCGACGTTGCGTCAACTTCTACTCGACGCAACTATGCCTTGGCTGATTTTCTTCTGAATTTCAGAATGCTTTGACTAGACTGACTTCCTAGGACTTCTAATGACCAAATTACCCTTACTATACAACATGGGTAATTATCCTAGGAATCAAAATCACTTATAAGTAATTTGTTAAGTTAAATCTAAGGTTTTTCCCAATAATCTTCCTCTATTTAGCTTAACAAATTTTACAGAAATTTTAAAGTGATTTACTGATTTTACAGCATTCAAAAAGAAAATATAAGTTATACAACATTTATATCTGAAGAGAGTTGAAACATGAGCAAGCAACTGAAAACTTTTGGCAACTGAAAGCTTTTATCTCAAGAAAGAATTCACAAGAGATAATCTTAGCAAGAAGTTTTGTGGAGATTAAACCATAATTAATCTTGAGCTCAGATAAAGTATTTGAAGTCCCCTTTGAAAGTAACCTTTGCAATCTTTTCCAGCTTTTAATGCTCAGCAACATACCTTTTAGTTTGTGCATCATTCATAGCCTTCCTCTTTTTAGAATATTGATGTTTTACAAGTGCATTCTTTCTGTGAACCACTAGTGGTTGATCCTCCTCATCATGGTCTTGAAGCTCCCCCTGAACCGGTGTAGCAGTCTTTTCAGCACCTATAGGTGTATCCTCAACCTCCCCCTGATTGAGTGCAACTTCTTATGCGACCTCTTTGGCAATACTCAGTACAGTCTGTTTAATCATCTCATGCTCCCCCTGAGCTGATGTAATTGTATCTAGAAAGTGGTCCAGATCATCAACCTCCTTTAAGACATTTTCATTTCCCGGAGTTTTAAGTGGGTCTAGCCCTTGTGAAGCAACAAAGACCTCTGGATCAGCTTCCTGGTCTTCCTCCTGAATCTCCCCCTTCTTAACCTCAAGTGCAAGAGTGGTTAAGAAAGACTTGGTCACAGGGGAGGAAGCCAACATAGACTTTATGGAATGCACAGAGGCAGTGACCCCATCAATTTGGGTTTGCATGTGAGCAAATGTATGATGGAACTTGGAGGAGTGCTCACTAAGGAGAGAATTAATTGAATTAGTGGCCAACTTCATTGCTTGAACAAAAGGAGAGGTTGACAGAGAGGGTGGAATAGGATCTTGGGGAAGAGAGATGGTATGTGATGAAAGTAGAGCTGTGGTTTGACCTTGAGCTGGTTCAGATGTCTGAATGGTGGTGGAGTCTGGAAGAATGGATAAGGATGTTTGTAAAGTAGGTAATATCAGCTGGTGGAGAGGGTGGAGGAGAGGACTCTCTCTGGAACCCAGCTTGATAATTTGTCTGGTCCATTTGAAGAACAAAGCAATTGTAATCCTTTTTCCAGGAGGAATGTGCACTCCCTTTGAGATGCACAGAGTAGAATGATTGTGCTTCAAAATCTGGCTCATGATGCGCAAATAGGAATTCTCCTTCTCTGCATATTTGTGAGAGATTATCTTCAGAAGACATCTCCCCCAGTTGATTTTCCTGTCAAGAACTAGCACTCCCATTAGATGTAGTTGTGCTTTGGGGATGGCATAATGTGCAGAAATTTTGCACAACAGAACCTTCCCAACGATATCTGCTAAGAATCTGTATTCTTCAGAAAAGTCTTTCTTCTTCAGATGAATAGGCTTGTCCTTTGAGAAGTTCATGACTTTCAGAACTTCTACTCCACGCAAAAATCGAAACAAAGTAGTTTGCTAACCCACCGTTGTTGCCGCATGGTACCGAGGTGTTGCTTGAGAAGATACTTCATGCTGAAATGGTCGGTGCGGATCACAAAGGTGCACCCCTAGAGATATGGCCGCCAGTGCTGGACTGCCTTTACGAGTTCGATCAACTCCGACTGTAACTTCTTATGGTGGAGGGCTATTTTCCTGCTAAAATATGCAGTGAGGTGACCCTCTTATTGCAAGACGACCCCGCTGCCTTGACCCGAGACGTCGCATTCTACTTGAAACTCCTGTGAGAAATTTGGAAGACGCAAGACCAAAGCTGCAATCAAGGCCTGTTGGAGCTCCTGAAAGGCATCATGGCCGTGTTTCCCCAAATAAAGGCATTCTTTTGCAGGAGGGACACCAATGGTTCGGGCTTCGACAATGGCGCTGTAACCCCGAATGAAGCGACAATAATAATTGATGAGGCCAAGAAATCCGCGGATGTCGTGCGGTGTCTGTGGGATAGGCCACGCGGTCACACATTGTATTTTCTCAGGGTCATCCTAGACCCCCTTGGCGTGTACCACACGGCCCAAGTAAGTCACGCTTCCCATGCTGAATGACACTTCGTGGCCTTGAGTAGGCGGTGTTGGCCAATCAGTTAGACTGTGCGAAGGTGCTTCAAGTGATCGGCCCATGTCTCACTGTACACCAAAGTGTCATAAAAACACTAGCACAGATTTACGTAGCATGGGTTGGACTACTGCATTCATTAATTATTAATTCTTGGAAAGTGGAGAGGGCATTCTTGAGCCCGAATGGCATGAACAAGAATTCAAAGTAGCCGTGATGGGTCCTATGCCATCTTCTCCACATCGGCGACCTCCGTGCGCACCTGATGATAACCCGAGTACAAGTATAACTTGGAGACGAAGCGAACTCCATGTAACTCATCCAGAAGTTCCTCCACGACCGGTATAGGAAATTTATCCTTGACTATTTTGGCATTCAGCTCCCTGTAATCCACGCAGAAGCGCCACATGCTGTCCTTTTTGTGCACCCAAAGGATCGACGAAGTGAAAGGAGAGACGCTGCGACGAATAATCCGTTGCTGAAGCATAGCGCTGCACTGACATTTAGTTTCATCCTTCTGAAGGAAGGGGCAACAATATGGCCGTACTACTACGAGTTCCGTTTCCAGCATGAGACATATGCGGTGGTCCTGGCTGCGAGCCAGGGGAAGACCAACTGGTGGTGTAAATGTGTCGCTGAATTTTTGTAGGAGTTGCTGAAGTTCGGGTGAAGCCCCTCCGGAGTGAGGTGTGGAACCGAGTGTGGAGTCCCCCGCAGAAGGAAGGAAGAGATCCCGATTACCGGTGAGTGCCTGTGCCACTCGATCAACTGAGATCCCTGGTGCTAGTGCATAGTGAGACAGTCAAAATCCCATGTCAGGGGGCCTAAAGACCGTAACCAACAGACGCCCAACACCACCTCAAACCCCTGAAGATCCACGAGGAGGTCGACCTGGGACTGGCGGTCCTCGACCAGGATAGGGACCCAACGACAGATGTCCAGACACTCTATCTCACTGACACATGCACTTGGCTGTGAGGCGTCACTGGGAAGTGCAAGCGTGTGGCGGTGGCCTAACTAATGAAGTTGTGAGTACTGCCTGAATACATGAGCACGAGTAAGGTCTGGTCCCCGAGGGTAATGGGCATCTTGATCGTATGGCCATCCCGAGGGTCCAAAATGGTGTGAAGGGAGAATCTCCAGAACCCCTGTGTCTTCGTTCTCATCATCACTGTACAACCCTGTATTCGCCGAGTGGGCCCCCGAGACCCAGGGGCCTTTTATGACATTATTTCTTAACATGGTCACCGACATGGAGAGGAGGGTGAGCGGTGGAGGCGGAGGTCTCCCGCTCGCCCATCCCGTAGGGGGGCGAGAGGAGGAGGCCCCAGCCCCCTCTCGCCCCCGCCCCTGTAAGGGGGGCGAGAAGAGGCGGCCCCAGGCCCCCTCTCGCCCCCGCCCCTGCCAGGGGGGCGAGAGGAGGAGGCCCCAGGCCCCCTCTCCTGCCAGGGGGGCGAGAGGAGGAGGCCCCAGGCCCCCTCTCGCCCCTGCCCCTGCCAGGGGGGCGAGAGGAGGCCCTAGCCCCCTCTCGCCCCCGTCCCAGCAGGGGGCGAGCCTAGGAGGGGGGCGCCCTCCCAGCTCGCCCCGCCCCAGCAGGGGGCGAGCCTAGGAAAGGGGAGCCCTCCCGGCTCGCCCCGCCCCAGCAGGGGGCGAGCCTAGGAGGGGGGCGCCCTCCCGGCTCTCCCCGCCCCAGCAGGGGGCGAGCTCAGGAGGGGGGCGCCCTCCCGGCTCGCCCAGCCCAGTGGGGGGGGGGGGGGGAGCAAGGGAGGAGGTCAGCCCCCTCTCGCCCGGCCCCGGGAAGGCGTTCAGGACTGCGTTTAGCGCCTCGGAACAGCGGGATCTGACTGTTCGCAGGCCAAATCGGGGGGTATTTTCGTAATCTCGTAGGCCAGAATCTGGCTATTTGCAGACCCGGTTCCAAAAACTATAAATAAGCCCAAAGGGGCACCATTTGGAGGGATCTCTCTTTTGGCTATCTCTCTCCCCTAGTCTCTTTAGTGGGTGAGGAGAGCCTCCAAAGGTGCCCAAGCTTAGCATTGACTTGGGAGGGGAAGCGCTCTAAGATCTTCCGGGTGTGTGGGAGACCTCCTCGCTAAGCCCTTGGCCTTGTTCATAGTTCCTTAGCCTCTTAGCCTAGAGCTCTCCCTTGGGAGGAGTAAGTGTTGGTCACCCCTCAACTTTTGAGGGCCCAAACTCCTCGAGAGACCAATTTATTGGTTTCAACATTATGGTGCGGTGAGCGTAGAGAGTGACCAACACAAGAAACTCTCAGGCTGAGCTCCATGTCTGGAGGTGGAGGAGGATTCGACCCAGGCCACTCGCAGCCCTTGGTGGCTGGAGTGACGTTGGAGATGTTTGAAAATTTCAAGCGGGAGGTCATGCAGACCTTACAGGTAGCCTTCGCCACGATAGGCGAAGGCAGGAGAGGAAGTGGTCCGGAGGTCCCGCCCCAACAAGTGGGTGAGAGCCCTCCAAGCCAGCAGCCCAGGAAGGAGGTGCCAGACCCCCACTCGCCCAGTCGCCTAGGAGGGGGCGAGTGGGGAGGTGCCAGACCCCCACTCGCCCAGCCCTAAGGGGGCGAGTGGGGAGGTGTCAGGCCCTCACTCGCCCAGCCCCAAGGGGGCGAGTGGGGAGATGCCAGACCCCCACTCGCCCAGCCCCAAGGGGGCGAGTGGGGATGTGCCAGGCCCCCATTCGCCCACCCCCAAAGGGGGGCGAGCGAGGGAAGTCCTTTGTGTGAGCTGATCCTCTCGGCCCCGGTTCCAGAGGGGTTCAGAGGGATGGAGATGTCTTACTATTCCGGAAAGGATGACCCAGTCCTGCACCTGCAGTGGTTTGAGGACATGGTCTCCATCAGGCCCATGTCGGACGCTTTCAAGTGCCGACTCTTCGCGATATCACTTTGAAGGAGAAGACAAGGGATTAGTTCCACCAGCTCCCTGGGGGGTCTATCTATGCCTTCGAAGATTTGCGTCGAAGTTTCCTGCTGCGCTTCTCGACGTCAAGGAAGAGGAAGAAGGATGCCGAAACACTCTTCAAGATCAAGCAAGAGCCAAGGGAGTCACTGGCTCGCTACGTGGATCGGTTCCAGGAGGAGGTTCTTCTCACCCAAGAGGTGCCAGGATACACCCTCCAACTCGCTTTCATCGTGGGGCTGAGGGGAGGATTCTTCAAGATGGACCTCAAGAGGAGGGCTCCTTTGTCTTTTGAGGAGTTGATGGAAAGGGTGGCGGAAGAAATTGAGAGTGAGGAGGCCAACCCGGAGTTCGCAAGAAGGTTGTCCAGGCTGAGTGAGCCGGAGGCAAGGCAGCAGGGGGGAGGGAGGAGGCTCCCAAGAGGAAGGTCGACCGAGAAGAGGGCAACTTCCAGGGAGAGAGGCCCGACCCCCCAGGGTGGAGGCAGGGATCGAAAGCACCCTCTCCACCACCTCAGCAGGCCATGACAATTGGCGGAGGAAGAAGGGGGAGAGCCAAGAAAGCAGAAAGAAGAGGAAGAAGATGGTATATGGTTGAGTTACCTTACTGTGACTTCCACGATGAGGAGGGTCACGCGACGTCCGCCTGCCCTGAGTTCTTGTAATTAAGGGAGGCGAGGGGTCCTAGGCAACAACAGCAACAACCAGAAAAGGTCGAGGAAGATCAGACCTGGGAGTAGGAAACCGAGTTTTAGTTTTCATATTTATTTTTTTCTTCAAGTCCATGTAGTATGGTGGTTTACTTTCAGACTTAGTTTTTCTCACATGTAATATGATAATCGAAGTTATGAAAGTTTTCCAGGTACTTAGCCCCGATGCTGGCCCGCTGACCAGGCTCCCATCAAGCTGGCAGGGCCGGGAACCGCTCGGTGGCCGGATGTTTCAGAGGTACTTAGCCTCGATGCTGGCCCGCTGACCAGGCTCCCATCAAGCCGGCAGGGCTGGGAACCGCTCGGTGGCCGGATGTTTCAGAGGTACTTAGCCCCGATGCTGGCCCGCTGATCAGGCTCCCACCAAGCTGGCAGGGCCGGGAACCGCTCGGTGGCCGGATGTTTCAGAGGTACTTAGCCCCGATGCTGGCCCGCTGACCAGGCTCCCACCAAGATGGCAGGGTCGGGAACCGCTCGGTGGCCGGATGTTTCAGAGGTACTTAGCCCCGATGCTGTCCCGCTGACCAGGCTTCCACCAAGCTGGCAGGGCCGAGAACCGTTCGGTGGCCGGATGTTTCAGAGGTACTTAGCCCCGATGCTGGCCCGCTGACCAGGCTCCCATCAAGCTGGCAGGGCCGGGAACCGCTCGGTGGCCGGATGTTTCAGAGGTACTTAGCCCCGATGCTGGCCCGCTGACTAGGCGCCCATCAAGCTGGCACGGCCGGGAACCACTAGGTGGCCGGATGTTTCAGAGGTACTTAGCCCCGATGCTGGCCCGCTGACCAGGCTCCCACCAAGCTGACAGGGCCGGGAACCGCTCGGTGGCCGGATGTTTCAGAGGTACTTAGCCCCGATGCTGGCCCGCTGACCAGGCTCCCACCAAGCTGGCAGGGCCGGGAACCGCTCGGTGGCCGGATGTTTCAGAGGTACTTAGCCCTGATACTGGCCCACTGACCAGGCTCCCACCAAGCTGGCAGGGTCGGGAACCGCTCGGTGGCCGGATATTTCAGAGGTACTTAGCCCCGATGCTGGCCCGCTGACCAGGCTCCCATCAAGATGGCAGGGCCGGGAACCGCTCGGTGGCCGGATGTTTCAGAGGTACTTAGCCTCGATGCTGGCCCGCTGACCAGGCTCCCACCAAGCTGGCAGGGCCGGGAACCGCTCGGTGGCCGGATGTTTCAGAGGTACTTAGCCCCGATGCTGGCCCGCTGACCAGACTCCCATCAAGCTGGCAGGGACGGGAACCGCTCGGTGGCCGGATGTTTCAGAGGTACTTAGCCCCGATGCTGGCCCGCTGACCAGGCTCCCACCAAGCTGGCAGGGCAGGGAACCGCTCGGTGGCCGGATGTTTCAGAGGTACTTAGCCCCGATGCTGGCCCGCTGACCAGGCTCCCATCAAGCTGGCAGGGCCGGGAACCGCTCGGTGGCCGGATGTTTCAGAGGTACTTAGCCCCGATGCTGGCTCGCTGACCAGGCTTCCACCAAGCTGGCAGGGCCGGGAACCGCTCGGTGGCCGGATGTTTCAGAGGTACTTAGCCCCGATGCAGTCCCGCTGACCAGGCTCCCATCAAGCTGGCAGGGCCGGGAACTGCTCGGTGGCCGGAGATTGTCAAAGTAAAATTTTCCCCCGAGGTGGCTCCGCTAGCCGGGCTCTCGCTAGCCGGCAGGGTAGGATGGCCTCTCGGGGAGGGTAAGTATTTTTCCCCCGAGGTGGCTCCGCTAGCCGGGCTCTCACTAGCTGGCAGGGGAGGATGGCCTCTCGGGGAGGTTAAGTATTTTTCCCCCGTGGTGGCTCCGCTAGCCGGGCTCTCACTAGCCGGCAGGGTAGGATGGCCTCTCGGGGAGGGTAAGTATTTTTCCCCCGAGGTGGCCCCGCTAGCCTGGCTCCCAGGAAGGCACTCGCCGAGTAAGCAGGGTTGGACTTTTCTTTCCGAGCGTGTACCCCGCTCGAAAAGAGCGGGGATTGTGTACAACCCTGTATTCGCCGAGTGGGTTCCCGGGACCCAGGGGCCCTTTAGGACATTATTTCTTTGCATGGTCACCGACATGAAGAGGAGGGCGAGCGGTGGAGGCGGAGGTCTCCCGCTCGCCCAGCCCGTAGGGGGGCGAGAGGAGGAGGCCCCAACCCCCTCTTGCCCCCGCCCCTGTAAGGGGGGGCGAGAGGAGGAGGCCCCAGGCCCCCTCTCGCCCCCGCCCCTTCCAGGGGGCGAGAGGAGGAGGCCCCAGGCCCCCTCTCGCCCCCGCCCCTTCCAGGGGGGCGAGAGGAGGAGGCCCTAGCCCCCTCTCTCCCCCGCCGCAGCAGGGGGCGAGCCTAGGAGGGGGGCGCCCTCCCTGCTCACCCCGCCGCAGCAGGGGGCGAGCCTAGGAGGGGGCGCCCTCCCGGCTCACCCCGCCCCAGCAGGGGGCGAGCCTAGGAGGAGGGCGCCCTCCCGGCTCTCCCCACCCCAGCAGGGGGCGAGCTCAGGAGGGGGGCGCCCTCCCGGCTCGCCCAGCCCAGTGGAGGGGGGGGGGGGCGAGCAAGGGAGGAGGTCAGTCCCCTCTCGCCCGGCCCTGGGAAGGCGTTCAGGATTGCGTTTAGCGCCTCAGAACAGCGGGATCTGGCTGTTCGCAGGCCAAATTCGGGGGTATTATCGTAATCTCGTAGGCCAGAATCTGGCTATTTGCAGACCCGGTTCCAAAAACTATAAATAAGCCCAAGGGGGCACCATTTGGAGGGATCTCTCTTTTGGCTATCTCTCTCCCCAAGTCTCTTTAGTGGGTGAGGAGAGCCTCCAAAGGTGCCCAAACTTAGCAATTAGCATTGACTTGGGAGGGGAAGCGCTCTAAGATCTTTCGGGTTTGTGGTGAGACCTCCTCGCTATGCCCTTGGCCTTGTTCCTCGTTCCTTAGCCTCTTAGCCTAGAGCTCTCCCTTGGGAGGAGTAAGTGTTGGTCACCCCTCAACTTGTTGAGGGCCCGAACTCCTCGAGAGACCAATTTATTGGTTTCAACAATCACCATCGGATGGGTCGTCCACTTCCACCCAGAAGAGATGTTTGCACCGATGTCCTGGCCTGAATGGGTCGTCGTAATTGAAGCAAAGGCCCTTCGCGCGGCGGTCTGCTATCTCGGAGATGGAGAGTTTGCGACGAAAAGGGGGGCTGTTCGAATCGCCCCCCTTGGAAGAGCTAGGGAGTGGCGGTGGCCATGTGGTGCTGTTTCTTCTGAAGGGTCCCGTCATGTCCTTTCGGCCACCCTGGGACCGGTCTAAAAGCATACGCTTCTCACAAACCCATGCGAGACTTACCATTGTCGTGAGGTCTGGTGGAGCTTGCTATACCACGTCGAGGTATAAGTCTTTCATGTAGGTCTTCTGTTAAAATGGGGACCTACTGCTCGAGACCCACTGATGGAGCACGAGCCAACAAGACCTGAAACTGCTCCAAATAATCATTAATGGGCCCAGTCTACTTGAGGGCGATGAGGTCACCGAGATGATTGCCCCGCATTCGATGGACAAAATAGAGAGTAAACGAGGTCTGGAACTTGTCCCACGTCAAATGCGCCCTTTTCCGTTGAAGTTGAGTGAATTTGAGTTGATCGGAGCCCATGAGGTGAAAGGAGGCGACACCTAGACTGCCCTCCTATGCTGTCCATTGGTTGGTGAAGAAGAGTTCGCAACAGATGAGCCAAGCATAGGTGTCCTTGCGGTCTTCAAAAATGGGAAAAATCCATGGTGATGTAGCGAGGATCGCCACACCTCTCTAGCCTCGGGCTAGCCGATTCGTTGCGTTGGTGCCCGGGTGGTGGATCAAGGGAAGTTATACGCGGAGGCCGTATCAAGATCTAAAACAAAGAACGCGAGCTTGCATTGCATGAAATAAAAGATACAATCGAGAGACAATCTCTCGCCAAGCACCCGGAGGCTGAGTCCTCCAAAGTACCCCTCTCCAAGGAGAAACCAAGAGACTAACACTCAAAGATAACTCACCACCTAAGCGACTCCTTATATAGATGGAGGCCCCACTACAGGACAACAACACTACATGACAAAATATGTATCAACACTCCCCTCCTGAAAAAAACGACCTTGTCCTCAAGGTAGAGGTTCGTAGGGGTCATCCACAAGTGTTAGGGGGTCCAAGTCCCCGAAGTCAGGACCGTCGTCTTCATATCCCACCAACCCGCACAAGTCTTTGAAGGCGCAGACGTGTGTGGGGAGTACGTCTGTTGGCAGCGGAAGGAAAAACCCTTGCGGCGATGCTCGAGGTGCTTATCGTGAGATAAGCACTGGGGTCGTCGGGGCGCCTGTGGAGGTGGGGCTGGCGGCGATGGAGGCGGGCCTAATAGCGGTGGCTCAGGCGGGGGCAGGTGATCCAAGCGGGCAGGCGGCGACGGAGATTTTGGTTGCAAGTTCCTCGTCGAGGAAGACGACAGGGTGGTGTAAAGTTCCTCGTCGAGGCAACGAGCTTGCTTCATGGTGCAGGAAAGAGTCATCGGATTGTGGACCCGGAGGCGCGCCCGAAGGTAGGATTGTAGACCCCCCAAGGAAGTATCCCAGGTAGTGGTCAGGGGATAGACCGGGTACGTGCGTGACGACCTCGATGAATTCTTCAATGTAAGTGGCCACGGTGTTGGACTTGCGCACAGAACTGAGGTGCTCGTAGGCATTGCCCGTCCGGCGCATAGTTGCGGAGGAGTTCCTCCTTCAACGTGTGCCAGGAGAGGTCAGGAACCTGCTGGCGTGCCCAACACACCCAATAGAGCTCCGAACCCTCCATATAGATTGTGGCTAGGGGAACCTTCTAGTTGGCAGGGGTGTACTGAAGGTCGAAGAACAGTTTGGCGCGGGCGATCCAACCAAGACGATCGATGCCGTCGAACACAGGGATCTCGATCCAACGGAGATAGGCCGGGTGGATGCCTGTCGCGGGGTGGAGAAACCCCATATAGTTCGGGACAGGTCGAAGCGGTTGTGGAGGTGGTGGTTGTGGGGACGGTGGGTGGTTTACCGCTGTGGCTGCGAGCTCTCTAAGGAGGAGAGTGAGATCCTCAAGCTGGGTTTCGCGTTGATCCAAGTGATGGGAGTCAGCAAAGCCAGTGGCAGAGGCGTTCTCATCGGCGTGGAGGGCCATTGAACGAGTCACGAGCATGGTAGTGGTGTAAAAAACTCAGCCCATCCCAACCACTTGCTCCAATCCCGCGACCGATCTGAAATAAAGCAGTGCAAATATGTCTCCAAACAACGATTCAAATCCTCTGACTTTTCGTCCGTCTGTGGATGGTATGCCGAACTCATTTAAAGTTGTGTCCCTTGCAGTTTGAACAACTCTTGCGAAAAAGCGCTCATGAATATCGGGTCGCGATCAATGACAATTGAGCGAGGAAAACCGTGGAGACGCACCACACCGGTAATGAAAGCGGCGTCCACCACCGGTGCCGTGAAGGGGTGTCGCAAAGGAAGAAAATGGCCATACTTGGAGAGGCGGTCCACCACTACGAAGATGTAGTCGTACCCCGAGGAGCGGGGAAGGCGCGTGATGAAGTCCATCGCCAAGTCTTCCCAAATGAGCTCGGGAATGGGTAAGGATTGCAAGAGGCCTCCCGAAAATGTAGCTTCGTATTTGGAGCATTGTCAAGTTAAACTGGCGGTGACAGTCTTCCACCTGGCGCTTCATACCCTTCCAATAGAGTGCGGCTGCGATGCAGTGGTACGTGCGGAACGCCCCAGTGTGGCTGGCGGATGGCGTGGCGTGATATTCCGAGAGGAGGCACGAAATGCTGGTGGACGAGGATGAGAGGACCATGCCCCCACAGTAGAGTAATCGACCCCCCATAAGGGTATAAGGAGGGCACGAAGAACCGTCCACCCGTAGCGGTCAATGAGCACGCGGAGCGTGGGATCGACCTCGACTTCCCTTTGCAAGGTGTCCATCTCCTGCCAGACTGGGCGGGAAATGGCTGTCAGCTCGGCGACACCGATTGACACGATAGTGCATTTGCCGCCAAGTTCGTCTTGCCGGAACAGAATTCGACAGTAAAATCGTACCCCAATATAGTTTTGCCATCCAAACCTGCTGTGAAGGAGTGGTCATCTTCTGGCTGAGGAGGTACTGCAAACTATGGTGATCTGTCCACACCACGAAGGGTCGCCCTAACAGGTAAGGTTGCTAGCGCTGGACTACGAGTACGAGTTCCATCAACTTGTTGTCATAGGCGGAGCGAGAACGGATGGTCGCTGAGGACTTGCTGAAATAGGCTTTAGGCCGACCGACTTGCATGAGTACCGCTTTGACGCCGGTGCCTGATGCGTCGCACACCACTGTGAAGGGCTGGGAAAAATTCGGCATTGTCAGAACTGGGGCCATCACCAAGGCTCGTTGTAATTCCATGAATGCGGTGGCTGCCTCCGGGGTCCAGTGGAAGGTGGGGTCGGACGTCTTGCAGAGCAGTCGCGTGAGAGCAAGCTTGCAGATGTCGGATGTCAGACTCATGTCGGTTTGGGTTTTTTATGTCGGATGTCGGATTGCGGGGGATATATCGGGGACATTTCAAAATATCGGATTGTAATATTATATGTATATATATATTATATATCATAATATTTTTTTAATTAGAAAGTAATTATTTTATTTAATGAAGTATACACTAAAAATCATATTAGAAAATGAATCTACTAACAAGTGTTTAATCAATTTGTAATAAATAAGAAATGTTGCATACTTTCAAAATGTCGAAGTGTAACCAAAGGAGAGCTGCGAAGAGGACGAGAGCTGCGAAGAAGACGAGAGTCAGAAGCGGAGATTAGGGCAAGCGAAGAAGACGAGAGCCCAGAACGTCGTGAGGAGGACGCGGGGGAGATGAGGAGTCATCGTGAGGGGCAAACGTAGTATAACTATATAAGTATATAATAAAAACTAATTTAATTATAAAATTTAATAAAAAAACTTATTAATTTCTAATGGCCGCCATAACCCGCCATAACCCCGCCATAACCCGCCATAACCCGCCATAACTCGCCATAACGGGCCGACATGTCCGACATGTCGGCCGCCATACTGGAAAACGCCATTTTTCTCATTTGTGTCGCTAACGTTGCGATTTCCCCTCAAAAATGACATGTCGGCCGACATGTCGGACAAGTCGGCCGACATCTACAAGCTTGCGTGAGAGGAAGGGCCAGCGTGGCCGGGCGATGGAGGAAGGCGCCAACGGCAGAAGAAAAGAGTGGCAAAGCAGCCACGGCTGCACACATCAGATGGTAAGGACGTATGATGCAGGGACGATGCTCGAGCGGTTTTGAGGTGCGGCCGATGTAGGCACGATGCTTGACGATGCACACGACAGGCGGACGGTGCGTGCTAGGCTGGAGATGCGCGCGATGCTCGAGCGCGAGACGCAAGGACGACGCGAGTGCGGAACGATACGATGCGGAGAATAGCCGGCAACTGTAGTTGCGGGCGAGAGCGGAAGGTCGGACCAAATGATACCCAGTATGGTTCGGCGGTTGGGGAAGAGGGAGATCGGAAAGATATAAAACTCTAAGGATGATTTCCTTGGCCATCCCTAGGCTCCAAACTTCATTCAAGTCCAAAATTCCAAGATAAGATAATATAAGAAATTGGGAGGGGGGGGGGGATAATATATTCCCCCAATGACAAACATGTAAATAAGTCAACATAACATTTAAAACATAATATCCCCAAGTAGCAGCCTCCAACCCGTCGATTCATGCTCCGGTCCGTTACCTCCGCGAATATACACGCCAAGTCGTGTCGGTGCCTTCGAGCCCCGTGCCATCCCCTTCCGTAACATCTTTACATAGTTCTTTACTCATTTCATTCTTAGCCATCAATCTTTCGCATAATAATTATAAGTCTCAGTAGTATTCAATAATTTAGCTTTTTGCAATAAAGGGTGATAGTTTCAAACATTTTTAAATCCTGTACCCCTGATATTACACTGGGTTGCTACGAAACCTTCCCATGTATACTAGTTTAACCCTAATAGTTCTATCAGGGTTTCCGGAAATCCTTAGTGTTGTTGATAGGTTTATAAGAAACCTTGGCATAGGTAATGGCTTGTGCTCTTGTTTGTACTAAATCATTGTCCTACTTTGCAAAGTTTTGAATGAAGTTTTACTCGAGTGTCCTTCAAAATTTCAAATTCTCATTGCTATAACCATTGAAAACTAATTTTTCAGATGCTAGGAAAAGATCTATTGGTGGTTCTATCGGATTCAGGAAAACTTTCTTTTCTTGCCTTCTCTTTTGAGATGCACAGGTTTGTTGTCCACATTCTTTCTTTTGGTGGTTATGGTTTATTATTGCGGGGATTTGCATCTGTATTTTTGCTTCTTCCATTGAGATCTTCATTCTAAATGCTTCTTAGGTCTTCTTGGTTGCCTCCAATGCAACACGATGCATCCTGACATGCATCACCATTGGGGAAAGAATTTTTTTTTACTATAAGTCTAGGTATCAGTTTTTTGTTTGTTAAAATTCTGTAACCAGAGTGCAGTATATATTTAATCTGGGGACTCAAATGTGATATATCTTTATACTTTTTGGTAATTATTTTGGTCACATTGATTGTAATTGACATTTTGTTTTTTGATCTCTTGGGAATGTCTTACATTTTTTCAACAAGCTTAGTTGTCGTGTAGGTTCCTTGCGGTGGACCATATACAATTGTCCAAGCCAGGAAATTCCATACATCAGATCGGAAGAATGCTGGCAGTTGATCCCGAGTAAGTATCAGTTGTGGAGATTTTTTTAATAATTTTGCTATAGTATCAGTTGTGAAGTTTACATTACACGTAATTTCAATAATATCAAACTATTTTATCTATTATAGAGGAGTTCTCTTTTTGCAGTAAGTGTTTATGGAATATTTCGATGTTTACTGGATATAATTATTTCACTTTGTTATAATGATTTAGAATATATATCCTTTCCTTTCTTAATTAGTCATGCTAAAAATGATATTATTTTGCCACAATGACTACACAACAAAATAACATACCAAACTCTGCCATCTTTTGACTAAATCTACTAGCAGGTATTTTGGTTATCTTAGAAAGGCGAGCTTAAAAGATTAAATTTGATCCTGTATGGTAATAACTTATCTCATTCCAAGGCGGGAATGGACAATTGTTGTAACAAAGGAGCAAAACACAACTGATGTAATATATTGATTGAAAATGGTACATACATAACAACTGTCCAATTATAGAATAGCGATTGTTATTGCTATGACTGCTCTAGCACTTCAATCTATGGATCGACTTGCTCAAAGCCGGAAGCGTGTCAATTGGATGGAGAGCTTGATGCGACCATCTTGTTTTATTTTAATTTGATTTCCGCTGACTTTAATTTCAGCTTTTTAACCTTCGTTTTAATTTCTATTTATGTAGGTGGCATTAGTTTAATATCTCCCAAACTCTAACTATTAGTTAGGGAGAGTAACTTGCTTGGACACGCTTGACGTTTGAATTGAAAAAAACAAATAGAACAGTTTCTCCCCTTTTGTATCTTCCTTCCCTTGGGAATCTTGCATCAAGCGTAATCAGAGGTAGGTTCCTCGCTTGATCATGACAAGCTACACCACAGATCTATCCTCACTAGATCACAAATCTATTCTCGCCGGATTGCTCAAATTTGATCGCAAAAAACACTCCTTCCTATAGCGTTCCTTCGACAGCTGGGATCTTTACGACGAGTCCCCTGGAGATCGATGACTCTTCTTGGATGCCCGACAATCCTTACAGAGGCTCGACAATGATCCATTTTTATTTTATGAAGGTTGACTCCTCCTTTTCTTTTGGCGGGCCTTACAAAGGCTTGATGGAGATCTGATTCTTTTCTTGAAAGTTGATGTATCCTCCTAGACATTTGCGGGACCGATCTCGTTTCCTGGAGGTCGACGACACTATGGAGCTGGATTGATGCCTCATCAGTAACTCGACGTTGCTCCAAACAACAGAATTAGTGCACACTTTTCACAACAAGCAAATTCCTCTACAGTGCAGTTCTTCTTCTAGGGATGACACCGCCAATGGACCAGCTATCCACTTTTGACGTTTCAACATTCAATACTTACGTTGTGGACAACAAACTACATTCCCAACAAGAAGGCGAACAAAGGAAGCCCGAACACTGAAACACAAATTTCGATCCTCTTAATGAGAGAGATTCGTGTGATGATGAGGTTGAACTCCTACTAAGGCAACTAAGGGCACTTGAAGCCTGAATGGACCAACGTCACACTTAGCAAGCAGAAGAGGAGCAAGGCTTTGCATCATCTTTCAAGATCCCTTTCCATGTTCATCGCAAGGAGCCTCCACATTGTGTGGAACGACGAAATGATTCCATCATCCTAGTTGATTCCCGAAATATGCAGGTATCCTACAAGCAGAAGAGTTTATTGATTGGATGTGCATAGTGGAGCACATATTTGACACAAGGAAAGTTCGTAAGACATGAAAGTGAAGCTGATCGTGCTGAAATTAAAAGGTAGAGCTTCATCTTAGTGGGAGCAACTTAAGATGATTAATGAGCGTAAATGCAAACCAAAGGGTGCAGATTGGGAGAAGTTGAAGGAAAAAAATTAAAGGCACAATTCCATCTTTTCAACTACATACATTTCTCATACCAATGCCTTCAGAGCCTACAATAAGATAGCAGATCTGTGAATGAGTATATTGAAGATTTCCACCAACTCATCTCACAGAATGATTTGTTGGAAAGTGAGAACAACAAGTGGCTAGATACCTTGGGGCCTGTCCATACTATACGCGCTCAATTTGCTCTCTCTTTGGAGTGTCTTAGAGGTGTACTAGAGGGAAATTATTGTAGAGGAGCAACAAAAAGGATAAATCAAGGCTCAAGATTCGATCAAATCTTAAGGGGAGGCATACCTCATGATGTTGGAGCTGATAGTGGATGAGGGGGCCAACCAATATCAGTGAATAACAAGGGAGCAATGGGAATTACCTCAAATATTAGCTGCTACAAATGCGATGACATTGGTCATATCGCCACTGATTGCAAGAGAGAAAATAGCTGCACGGGAAAGCAACTATTGATGGAAGGCAACAAACACCCTACGACAAAGGAGCACCAAGACACATCCTATGATGATGAAAGTGAAGAGGAAGATTAGTGTTGTAGGGGGATGTTGGAGATTCTCTAGTGGTTTGGAAGATTCTTCTAACCCACAAGAAGGAGAAGAAGGCTGTTTGAGGACCCACACCAACTATACCATCGAAGATAAAATGTGCAAGATGATTATTGACAGCGGAAGTTGCGTAAATGTTGTTTCATAGGAGACAATGAACAAACTAAATCTAACACTTGAAAAGAGCCCCCTATCATATAAACTATCATAGTTCAAGAAAGAGAAGGAACTCACGGTTTACTCGCCACCAATCAGAAAATCAACTCGCGACAACTCGCAGTCCATATGGTCAAACCCGCACGTGGGTAGGGGGTTGACCACCATCACCAGACCCCCTCCCTCTAGTAATTATTGCCTACAAATACGATCTATTGTCAAGGGGAAGGGCAGTGCTAGCGACCCACATGGGATCTCTCCTAGAATTAGCGAGCCCTCCAGCGCGCCCAGCTAGCCTGCCTCTCCCCTTAACCTAGCACAACATTTAGTTTGGGAGGGGGAGTTCCTTTACACTACTTGGTGTGTGGTGGGACCTCTGAGCCGTCACTATTCACCTTCTCTCTCGACCTCTCTCGTCCGTGGCGTCTACTTCCGCGGGCCAATAACTACTGCCCATACCCAAGTCTGAACATTGAGGCTAGTGTTCCTGGCTTCAACATCTTGGTGCGGGTGAAGGGATACAATTTTTTAATGATCCTAAAGGGAAATTGAAGCAGATTGTGAGTTCCTTCATCTCTAAACTATGCTCTGTGTGCTGTAGGATAAGGTGGTATATTTGTGCAATTGTGTTGTAATGGAACTCTAATGGATTAGTGTTAGTGAAGTGTCTTGTGAATCCAAAATGATGCGACGTGCTAGCAAGTATCTGAAGATTAAAATCATTAAATCCTGAAATTAGTCAAGACATCCAACAAATCACAACTGAGGTTAGAACATTAAATAAGCCAACAATTTCAGGTCCAATTAGAATTTATAGTGCTTCAATTAAATCTTAGGCAAATAAACTATGTAAGTAGAATATTTCATGGGAAAATATATATGAATTAACATCCAAAATAATATGTTTACCAATTACACAACGATGAGTAATACCTGTAACAAGAACTTACATAAGTAAGAGCCCGATGAATTGGATTTTTAACTGATTTTGAGACTGGATTGTGACCAGGTGGCAGTTACGTAATAATTTCACGTTGGTGGGTTTGGAGAAGGTTGTGTGGACTCGATTGTCAGTATGGCTGACTGTTGCAGTGGGAAGGGTGGTATGGGTGTTGGGAGAGGTGAGGGAAGGCCAGTAAAGGAAATTACTAGTGAATTTGAGGGGTTTTGATAATTGGCAAGACTGAATGCAGGTTGGAACTGCAGTACGTGACTTATCTAGGTATTGGGATGGCTCTGGAAGAGGTATGCTCTCTTGCGAGTCTTTTGGGAGACAAAAATTGAAGGAAATAAGGATATTGACTGAGTGGGAGAAGTCCATTGAAAGGACATGTTGGAGACGGGATTATCCAAATTGGGGTAGACAATTATGGAATTTGAAATGATGGAAGTGAAAGGTTAAAGCTGTAATTGACAATTACAACAAGAGTTGGTGGCAATAGTAGGTAGGTTTAAAATAAGGGAGTTGAGTGGAGGAAGGGGTGGAGGTTGATCAAATGAGGGGGAAGGGCAAGGTCTAGGCTTGGACACCTAAATTCCCAGTGGAGAGATCACAAGTACCTGAAAGTTCTACAATAATTTGAAATTATATGAAATAAAAAATACAAAAATATCATAAAAATACATAGAAATATTCAGTCGTCACTCAGAGTGCTTCCACAGGCTCGAACCGTTCATACGACAATCCTAACTCTGTCTTCTGCATACGTAGACGTGAGCGATCAGCCCGCCTGCGATTTGTAATCCCATCACTATATGTGCTATTATTTTTAGTTAATAATAATGAAGTGCCGTCTCTTTTGAGGTTTTGGAAACTGATTTTAGACTTCACCTTCTATATTTTTCTCATTTCTATTATTTCAAGTTTCTAAAAATTACATTGCTTACTAATGGGGATCACACTTCGAGCATAGGTAGTTTCCCCACATGTATCTATTTGCACAGGAGGCACTGATCAGATCGTCTTTTAGACAATCCAAGTCTGCTGTTGCGTTTGAACTGCTGATTGGACATTTTATGTGGTTTAATTTATTTTTTTGGATTATTATGTAGGGAGATCGGACACTTACTGTGTACGACAAATCACAACCTCCACGATGGGTGCTCTAAGTAGTTCTGTTATAAATATAAGGGATAGGGGATGGTTTCAAGTATTGCAGATTTTGTAGAAGACTTTTCCTGGAATCCGACGGTCATTCGTGCTGTCGAGTCCACAAAACCCTACGATGATGATTTCTTGCGTGTAGTCCTTCCTTCCCATGCGATGTTCTACTGGACGCACTGCTTGAGTAGTCGTGCTCGATAACTGGTTGCACCCAGGCTGATGATCGTTTAGTGATTTCTCACCAAACCGATGACGATCATTGGTGCTTCCTTCTTGCGCCCAGAACACTTATCAAACCGCAATTTCATGGCTTCCACCATCTCACTGAGTTCGTTACACATAGCACACGATTCCATTTGACTTCCCCAACCCCCAATACTCCTTCCAACAGTCACCGTCTTATCGTAGTTCCTCTCCCAGCAAGTCAATTGACCCATACTTACCTTCAAAGGGTTTCTCAACCATCCTACAATGATTATGAAATTTTGCGGAATAATGAATAGATCTGAATATTTTGTTTAACACAAGATGTTGGATTGATTTTTATATTTTAATATTAAGAGTGTTAGCAGGAATGTAAATGAATTATGCAGAAACAGAAAAGCAGAAAAGAAGAACATCCAGACGACACAGAGATTCTATAGAGGTTTCCCAACAACCGGGTACGTCTTCTCTTCCACAATATGTGGAAACGACGTGTATTTTTCACCTGGAGACTCCAACCCAATGTCGACCTTTTCCACCTGCAGGCAACGGACCCAATGGATCTTTTTTCGGGTGATCCAACCACTACACCACGATGGATCTTGGTTCGGGTGATCCAACCACTGCAATCTCTTCTGAAGGGAGAGATTAGAAACCCTTTACAAGTGAAGCTTTAGATCAAGCAGATTTATCAGGATGAGAATGTTGATTCCTAAATCCCAGAAGAGAGAGGGGATCAGTTTCTTAGAGAAGAGATACAGAAAGAGAAGGATAGAGAGAAGATACTATCCGTCTTCTGTAATGTGTCGCCTGTTTTTCTTCTTCAACTAAGGAGTATAAATATCCTCCTTTCTTCTTCAGACTTGACTTCTTTCTATAACAAGTTCCGAAAGGATTGATGCCTTGAAACTTGCTATTTTTGAATCCGCAACGACTCTGTTCCTCTACAGTCATCTGCAATGTTGATCGTTGGGCGCTAAGCTGTGGTTCAAACTTCAGTCACTGAACACTGTGCTGAGGTTCAGTCTTCAGTCGCTGACTATTGCGTCTTCGATTGCTGGTCGCAGAGCAGCTCTGAGCTGGGTGCTGGCCTTCTGTGCAGCGAGCCCCGGTCAGCGATCATTGACAACATTCTCATCTTTCTTCTTGGCTCTGCCTCGTTGGCTGCCTTCCTTGGCTCTGTCTTCCTTGGCTCTGCCTCTTTGGCTTTGCCTTCCTTGGCCCTGCCTTCCTTGACTCTGCCTCTTTGGCTCTGCCTTCCTTGTCTACTTCTAGTCCTGACCCAGACTTCTTCTATTCTTCAAGGGTTGTCTTTACCCGTGCTTTCTTCATCAAATCAGAGGAAATTCCCAACAGATTACCTACGCTTCCTCCCCCATTGCGTTAGTGCCCAACACTTTGTATCAAACCTCCCATCACGAGATCTCCACTACTGCCACCTTGGGCAACACCTACATGATTCTAACGACCTAGGACGAAGGCGGTCTTACCCTCACTTAGGTTATGGAGACAATGCAAAAGATGATTGCCGCCCAAGCTTAACAACATGCCGCATTCACTGCACTGACCGTCTAATTGGACTAAGGTTATGAGAGAACTATCACTCTCATATCGAAGAGTTGGAGACAGTTTGGGTGGATATTCAATTGAGTTTGGATTAAGTGACCGTAGAATCTGTCAATCTACCCAACCACCACACATGGTGAAGTCGTTGTACTGGTTTGATACTAGTTTGCGGGTAAACTTTAGTGCTACCTGTCATATGAACATTTGGGTGAACAATGGTTGGTAGAAGTCTTAGAAGTCACATGCAATGTGAATAGTTATGTACTTGTTACTTTTATTGGTGTACCTTTACTTATTGCACTTTTAGTTTGCATGTTAATATTTTTGCCATATATAGAAGTCTTGCCTTTGTGAGGAAGTGATAGTTTGGGTAGAAATCTTCGAGGGGAATTTGCGTTCTCTGGAGGATGAGTCATTACGAGGTCATATACATGACAAGGGGCTTAATCATAGCTTTGCACATGCTTTGAAGCGTGCTAGTTGATGTTTATTTGTTTTCTTAGTTTTCTTTCGCTTTTCATTTTGGTAATAAAGCCCTGCCAGCCTAGTTCGCATGAAGTTTTCTTTGGAACTTTAGCTCAATGTTTTGATTTGCGATCAAAATGAGACCACTAATATTTTGAAATAGAATAATTTTCTGTCCACTGCTTTGTATAATCTCTGATGATATAAATGCTCAAGAATGCAATGGTTGTCATTCTTCTGTGCTTTTTTTAATTTCATATTGTGAGATGGAAAGTGGTCTGAGTTCATGACATAGTCAGAGGTTAATTGAAACTTTATAGATGGCATGTTAAGTCATTTTATTGTATTTATCCTGAGGTTAAATTGTTATTGATAGGACAACCACTTCATATGTAGGATCTGGTAATGCTTGGTACAATGGAAACTGACATAAAAATGGAAGCTAATTAAACATGGTTTAGATGTGTAGGGTTATGATATGGGTCCACAGTAGTCCTCGTTATTATATATATTTATATGTGTATTGTTACTTTGTCATATTAGTTTTGTCAATTTTAGTGTCGCTATTTATGTTATTATGATGTTTTCTGTCTTTTATTTCATGTAGGATATTTTGGTAATTGTCAAGTCTTGTAATTTCTATTTAAGGGACCCATAGGGTCCATGACTCATGATGAATGAATGAATCTAATTTTCGCTCTCTCTATATGTTCCCCCATATTTCTCTCTTAGTTCCCCCATGTTTCTCTCTAAGTTCCCCTATCCCTCTCTCCAAGTTCCCCCCTCTCTCTCTCTAAGTTCCCCTATCTCTTTCTAGTCTCTCTTCCTCAATTTCTAGGGTTAGGGTTTAGCAAGGCTCCTCTTCTTCCTCTTCCCTCGCATTCTTCACAGGTAGAGCTTGTCTCCCCTTGTATCTTTGCCTCCATCACCACCTCCAATGAAGCCCTGAAGTAAGCCCATAACATCTTGGTATCAGAGACTTTCGATCCTCCATGGCAAACGAAACAACTATATGCTTCCGATTCTTCTTTCCCCCTACTGCAGTCAAGGGACCCGGTGTCGCTTTAACTCTTTCGTGACGTGATCTCCACGGCGCTCCAGCTCACATTTCCGCTCCAGCACCACGACGAGCCCTCCTTCCTGTACAAGTCTCCTAGACGAGTGTTCCTCGACGAGATCTCCTTCCTCCTGGATGCTAGGGACAGAACCCCACTCCAGCTCATAGTTCCACTCCAGCACGACGACGAGCCCTCCTTTCTGTATGCGTATCTCAGCCGAGGGATCCTCGAGGGGATCTCCTTCCTCCCGGTTGCTAGCGACAGACCCGCGCTCCAGCTCACAGTTCCGCTCCAGCACTACGACGAGCCTTACTTCCTGTACACATCTCCCAATCGAGCTCAACCCGCAGAGACGCCCACCCTCCGCTCCTTCCTTCTCCCGATGTGATTTACACCCGCAGAGACGCACGCCTCCAATCTCGAGCTCAACTCTTTCCAGGCTTGATGCAATCCTTCCCTCCAGTTGCACGCCTGTTTTCTCCTTTCCATAGTAGCGGTTCCATCATTTTTTTAATCACTTGATTACTTATTACTTCAAGTAAGTAAGTAATTATTCGGCGTGGAGATAAGTACAACGGAAGGGGCCTCCCTCCATTCAATGCTATTGGAGATATCAACATCCTTTGATGCCGCGCCTTCATGTTTCTTCCCAGCATTGGCAGGCACGTCGGAGGCCTGATTCCACCAGCGCTTGTGGATGCTCTGCCTTTCTCCGCAGTTCTTGTCATGCCACCATAAACCCCAATTCTTCCCTCCTTACAGTTCACACAAACGTCATCATCGCCGCCAAGACTCGCGTTGGTGCCACCACATTTTTCCCCGCCATCTGTCCCCGTGCTCTCCAGTACTGAGCCTCCGCTCCAGTCATCTGTTCTGTCGGTCCCTCTCAATCCATTCCTTCCGACAACCGCCCCCACGTCAGCGGCGCCACTTCTCGTCGCCGCGGCTCACATTCATCCCAGTCCTCCGTCTCCTTCGACTATATGCAGTCCCTATTCACACTCTTCCCAACTCCGGAGATTCTGTCTGACGATCTTCCTTCCGCAAGCGCCCCCGCCATGCCAGATCCCTGCAATCCATCTTAAGAACTTAACGTGTGATGACGACCCGCCATTTGATGCGTCCGCCGCCACGACAACGCGCTATTAGGAGCTGTTCTGCCATGAAATTAAGGAACCAGACAATCAAATCAATCGATCATCGTTTGAGCTTGAGGACAAGCGCGATTTAAAGGGCGGGTGGGATGATATGGGCCCACAATATTCCTCGTTATCAGTTAATTTTGTATATGTATTTTTAATTTGTCATGTTAGCGTCATCATTTTTAGTGTCGCTATTTAGGTTATTATGATGTTTCGTGTTTTTTATTTTTTGTAGGGTATTTTGGTAATTGTCGGAAGTCTTGTAATTTCTATTTAAGGGACCCCAATGGTACACGAATCATGATGAATGAATAAATCTAATTTTCTTTCTCTCTCTCTATAAGCTCCTTTATCTTTCTCTCTCCAGTTTCTTTTCTTCCTCAATTTCTAGGGTTAGGGTTGAGCAAGTCTCCCCTTCTTCCTCTCCCCTCGCATTTTCCGCTGGTAGAGCTCGGCTTCCCTTGTAGATTCGCCTTCACCGCCACCTCCGACGAAACCCCGAAGTAGGCCCATAACAGGTTAGTTCAACAATAAGGATAACCTGACAAGGTCTTTATATACCCTTTTTCTTTGATTATTTATCTCAGCTGGTCTATTTGGAGAAATCAAATTTTGTGTCTTCTGTTGGAGGCATAGACTTTAGTGGTTTTATGGACGTTCATTTATGACAAAAAAACTGAAGTTAGATGTGAATGAAACTAAAGTGTTATATTGCGCTAGAAATTAGTTTATAGATAACTACTACATTTTATTCTAATTACTCAATTCGATCAATCATTTTAGGTTCTTTCTGCATGTTAATCCCAAAACTGCTTTACTGCATCTTTGTTTCGGTTAAATTTACTTAAAAGTCTTAATTCTTTTTTCCTTTTCAGTGGTTATTTTATTGCAGCTAGTGCATTTGAAGACCAGTTTGCTTTATTCTCTATCTCCACATATGCTGGAGACAGTATCATTGATGAGGTGATATTTTTATTGTAGCCTAGCGCTGTCCCTTGTATCTTGGCATATCATTTGTCTAATACCTTAAAGTATTATTTAAGATTTTGAAGATATTCCATGTCATAATTTCAGAAAATGTTCTATCCACCTGAAAACAAAGGAGAACTGATTGTTAAAGATGCTGTCAGGACAAACATCCGCGGTACAATTTGGAGCATGTGTTTTGTTTCTCATGGCACTGATCATTCAAGCAAGGGATATTATCCAATACTGGCCACTATAATGCATAGGTATGATTTTGTTGTTCAGTTTGATCATGTCTGGTTCTTAATTTTCTTAGGTTTGTTGAAGTTTAAATTTGTTACTGCTGATTATTGTAATTAACTTCAAGGAAAGGAAGATTAAGGAATGAATTATTGCTGTTTGGATGCACCCTGAGAACACGGGTTGTTCAGTTTATTTCTTCATATCCTGAAGCTGAAAGTGGTCCATTGACACTTAGCATATCTGCTGTTCCTCATCTTTCTGGATTTGCAGTTGTATTTAGAATTGGTGATGCTCTTCTGATGGATTTCACTGACCCTTATTGTATACGATGTGTTCAAAGGATAAACATAGGTTTACCAAGTGGAATCGACGAGCCTGATTCTTTTCAAGAGTCTTCTAGAGGTATGGATATTGATGATGAAGGGATGTCTAATGTGGCTGTTTGTGCATTGCTGGAACTGAGTGATTCAGCCGCTGCTATGGCCAAAGATAATGATCCGATGAGTATTGACAATGGGATCGAAACAACTTCCACTTTGAAGCATGCGTGTGCTTGTAGTTGGGAACCCAGTGAGTCAGAAGGTGCAAATTTGATTCTTTGTTTGGATACAGGGGAAATATACATACTTGAAATTCATCTCACTATTGAAGAAATCAGAGTTTTTCTTTCCGATTGCCTCTACAACTGTGTGCCCTGTAAGGATCTTATATGGTTGAAAGGTGGTTTTATTGTGGGACTAGTTGAAATGGGGGATGGTTTGGTATTAAAGTTGGATGATGATGCAGGCATTATCTTCAAAAGTCCTATTCAAAATATTGCACCAATTTTAGATTTTTCTGTTGTTGATGACCATGATGAGAAACAAGATCTAATTTTTTCCTGCAGTGGTATGAGCCCTGTGGGATCTTTGAGAATCTTACGCAGCGGTTTAAGCGTGGAGAATCTTGTGAAAACGGCCCCGATTTATCAGGGAATAACAGGTACATGGACATTAATGATAAAAAAGAGTGATCTTTATCACTCATTTATTGTCCTATCTTTTGTTGAGGAGACAAGGGTTCTGTCAGTTGGCTTAAGTTTCTTCGATGCAACTGATGCCACTGGTTTTCATCCTAACGTGTGTACTCTTGCATGTGGTTTGATTTCTGATGGGTTACTTGTTCAGATTCACAGGGCTGGTGTGAAATTATGTTTGCCCACTACAGCTGCCCATGTGAAAGGTTTCCCCCTCTCATTACCTTTCTGCACTTCTTGGCTCCCTGATAACTCTATCAGTTCAGGTGCAGTGGGGCATAATGCAATTATCGTAGCTACTTCGAACCCCTGCTTTTTGATTGTTCTTGGGGTAAGATCATCAGCAACATATCAACATGAATTATATGAAATTCAACGTTTGAGGCTGCAACATGAAGTTTCTTGCATATTTATACCCGAACAAGGAATTAACTTTAAAGAGCTACTATTAGATGGAGATATTGTCAAGAAAGATAATCAAGAGATTCCCTGTAATGGAGATGCACTGCACCTAACTTTTGTAATTGGTACCCACGTGCCATCTGTTGAGGTTTTCTCTTTTACGCACAGTCAAGGTTTTAGATTCCTTGCAACCGGGGAAATTACAATAGACAATGCACTGGGAACTCCTTTAAGTAGCTGCATACCTGAAGATGTTCGGCTCGTTTTAGTTGATAGGTTTTATGTGCTTGCAGGCTTGAGGAATGGAATGCTACTCCGTTATGAATTGCCTCAATCATCTAGTCAATCTTCATTCAATTATTGTCTGAAGAAGCCTGGGAATTTTAGGTCTGTTCTGTTACAGTTGATTGCGATTCGACGAATTGGTAAAACTCCTGTGGTTTTCGTGCCTCTACGTGATTCACTTGATGCAGATGTAGTTGTGCTCAGTGAAAGGTCTTGGCTTTTGCATGTTTCAAGGCACAGCATTGCTTACACATCGATCTCATTCCAACCTGCCACCCATGCGACCTGCGTGTCCTCTTTTGATTGCCCCAATGGAATTTTATTTGTTGCTGACAACAGATTGCATTTGGTAAGTCTCATACAGTTAATTTTAGGGGCTGCCTTGGCTTTCTTGTCCTGTTAGTTAAAGTTAAAAATTTACACCTATATTTTGTTTTTTTTACATGGAGGAAAGAGCTATGGCTTGCATTTATTAACTGATGATGACCTGTTTATAATGTATTTCGTTGAACAAGGTCTTTAATAATCTATTGCATGCATGGAGGTTATCTTGGATCAATGAACATTTGGAGCCTAGAGCTGGCCAAGAATGATTCTTGGACTTAATCCTTTCCCCTTCCCTTCTCTAGAAATTTTCAGGAGAACATTATTTCGACTTCGCCGTTTCCGCATGCAAGCGGCCGCTTCCAGTTTCTCTATGTTGATATAGTCCGCATGAGCCGTTCGCCGAGTCACTTGCTCACACTGAACCTTGACTCTTCTTCTGCGTAAGCCATCTTTGATCGCATACGCTGCAATCGGCTAACGCCCTATCACTCCCTTTTTTCTTTCGCCGACACCAAATAATGCGGCCAATTTTGCATGCTTCCAGCGTGCCGACTCTGCTTTTATCAAGGGTGTAGGGTACAACTCCTTCGTCCTCTTCCGCCATATGCATGCCTAAAGCTTGCTTGGATGTCGTCGAATGCCATTTTGTGAAACACACAAGTATCCTCTCCTCTGTGCATGCCTCTTGCGACACATTGAAGTCCAATATGCTCGCATAGAGGATCACTCTGTTTTACCCGCCACACCTAACAATACTTCATCCTTGGTCAACCTCCTAGCCCGCCCACCGCTGATGTTCCCACGGTGTCCCATGCCTTCGCCTATGCTCCTCACTCACTAGAGGCGTCTCACTTCAATCGATCCGATTAGATGTGATGGATAACTAAAGCGGAACAAATCTTCGACTTACAACATACGACAAAGCCACAAAAGTGTTGATTGTCCTCTTGGCAATGGATGGTTCCGCTTTTCACTGGATGCGATGACTTTGTATTACACTCCTGGTCTCACATGTAGGGACCTTAAGCAGGCCCTCTACAAGTGTTATGATCACCGCTACTTGAACAATGTTGTGGAGAGCCTTTGTGGCCTCCTCCGCACGACCACAATTATCTGATACGTTGATGAGTTCATTGAGCTCATCAATCATGTTCCCATACTTCCTTTGAATCACTACCTCAGTTTCTTTGTGTAAGGGCTACACCCACATTCGCTCCTGTATTATAACTTGTCACCCAACGAACATTTTCGATGCCTTGGAGGTCGCTAATGTGGTCGAAGTGGATTTCACTATCAACACCTCTGACCACGTTCGATTTCCATCCACCTCCTTCACCCCATCCACCCCTAGCTTACCCCCACCCTCCTACATCCCACCCTCCCTTCATCGATACTACACCATCCAAACCAACACCCTTCCCTACCCAAGCCACTATTCCCCAGCCAACCACCTTTCCCACCACTAACTCATCGTCTCTCCAACCAGGAATACCATGGGCTTTGTTTTCATTGCAAACAACCATATTTTACCACTCATGATTGCCCCATTAAAAGATGTGTGCGATGATTGGGTATGGAGAATAGGAAGTCACCCTCGCTGACTTCGAATCCTTGAGGTTCAGGCAACCCCACCACCGGCCCAGGTCGATAGTTCTACCTGCTCGACCTTACATGTCTCTCCAACATCCACACACTATGACCCTAGCAATAGTATGACTAGTATTATCCATGCATGCAAACTTAGTCAGGATTTGGAACTATTTGAGCAACTTCAAATACATAATGAGTTGCCATTCACTGCTGTCGAATAATTGTGGATACATTCAGACATGGATTAAAATAAAACTAAACATATGCCTAACATCAGAAATGAGTTAATTTCTCTGCAAGTGGAGCCTATTTAGATAAGTCAGCTTCAATTATTTAGTATTGCTATTTGCGCTGGTGGAAGGATGGTCCCAGTTAGCAAGTTTGCGAAGCTGTTATATTGTTTTAATTTCTTTCTTCATTTTTTTTTACATCCACACTAATTCTGCAGGTTGAGCTGGATCATAGCAAGAGACTTAATGCGCAGAAGTTCTCAATTGAAGGAACTCCTCGGAAGGTATTATACCATAAAGAAAGTAAAACATTACTGATACTGAGGACGGGGCTTAGGGATGCTTCATTCTCATCAGATATATGCCGCTTGGATCCAGTTAGTGGAGTTTTACTTTCAAAGTTTGCATGCGAGCCTGGTGAAACAGCAAAATGCATGCAAATAACGAGAATAGGATATCAACATCTGTTAGTTGTTGGGACTAGTCAGTGTCCTGGCCGGACTATCATGCCCAGCGGAGAAGCTGAAAGGTCTGCTTCCAAGTATTCTTTTTTGCCTTTTGTTTTCTAACGAGGTTTCTGATATTCCTGCAAATTTAAATGGAATGCAATTGATTTTTAGCTGTTTTGAACTCTATCAAGCTTATATTATTTCATGTCCATCTGTTGTAGAAAATGAAAAAGGCTTAATTGATTAACTAGGAGTCAATATTCCCTCTATATATGGAGACGGATAATACAATACACGAAATTAAGAAAAAAGCTAAACGGGAAATAACACATTGTAACTCTCCCCCTCAAGTTTGACATGCCAACCTTGTCAACAATCCTTCCAAAGGTACTTCCATTCAGACCTTTTGTGAGTATGACGGCAAGTTGTCTATCTGAGGGGACAAAGGGGGTACACACAACTCCCTTTTCAATGTTTTCTTTGATGAAATGCCGATCCACTTCAATATATTTAGTACGGTCGTGCTGGACAGGGTTGTGGGCAATGTTGATAGTAGCCTTGTTATCACAATACAATGGAATGAGTTCGGCGTCTGGAAATCTTAGGTCACTCATCTAGAAACATATTCATAGGCCTTCACAAACTCCATGAGCCATAGCTCGAAACTCTGCCTCAGCACTAGATCTTTCCACTATTTGTTGTTTTTTTACTTCTCCAAGTAACAAGGTGTCCTCCAACAAGAGATCAATTTCCCGAGGTTGATCGCCGATCTTCAATAGACTCGGCCCAATCAGCATCAGTTTACACTTCAATTTTTAGACAAAAATTTGGGCAAACAAGATCCCACTCCCCGCTGAGGACTTGAGATACCTAAGAATTCCGTGGGCATCATCCACATGACGAGTCTTCCGTGCATGCATAAACTGGCTGATAACACTTACAACATATGAGATATCAGGACATGTATGAGCCAAGTAGATCAGCCTCCTTACCAGCCTCTTATGTCTTCAATCTCCTCTCCATCATCACTTCCCAATCTGTGGTTTGCTTCAATTGGGGTATCAGCCGGTCTACATCCACTCACCCCTGTCTTCTTAAGAATCTCCAGAGTATACTTCCTCTGGGAAATGAAAATCCCATGCTTGGACCTTGCAACTTCAATACTCAAGAAATATTTGAGTTTTCCCAGATCCTTGACCTCAAACTCACTAGCCAATTTTTGTTTTAGAATCGTAATTTCTTCCACATCATCACCTGTTATAAGAATGTCATCAACATAGACAATGAGGACTATGAGTTTACCGGTCATATGTTTGATGATCAGTGTAATGTCGGCATCGCTTTGGTGATACCCAAATGACACCATGACTTTGTGAAATCTCCCAAACCAAGCTCTTGGAGACTGTTTCAGCCAATATAGGACTTTCTTTAACCTGCATACCTTTCCCTTGGAACCTTTAGGAGTAAGGCTTAGAGGAAGAAACATGTAAACTTCCTCATCCAAATTCCCATGGAGGAAAGCGTCTTAATGTCAAGTTGCCAAAGGTCCCATCCTTTGCAAGCAGCACAAGGTAATAGAACTCTAATAATGTTCATCTTTACTACAAGAGCAAATATTTCCTGATAATCGATTATAAGGGTTTGAGTATACCCTCTTACCACCAGCCTTGCCTTACACCTTTCAACAACACCTTGAGAGTTCTATTTGACGGAGAACACCCATTTGCACCTAACAATTTTTGTCCATGGGGAAGGTGCACCAAATCCCATGCGTTGTTCTTCTCATGAGTAGCCATTTCCTCAAACACCGCCTCTCTCCACATAGGGATCTCAAGAGCCTTTTGCCAAGATGCTGGTATGGACATGGAAGCAAGGGAAGACACAAAAGTCTTATGGGAAGTAGGAAAAAATTCATAAGATACATAATGTGAAAGAGGATGTTGAGTACAAGATCGGATACCTTTCCTGCGAGCAATGAGATGATCAGAAGGCCCCGAGTCAGGATCCAATGATTGTTTTGGATGCACGATCAGGTAGGTTTAGTGTGTTGGTCCCCTTTTTGCGCAGAGTCTACACCTGCCGGCTAGGAGCAGTAGAATGAATAGGTAGAGCGACAGTAAAGGGACTCACTTCAAATGGTTTAGACTCCCCTGAAGTGAGGGATAATGTGGAGGAACTGGCAGAGTTATAGTAGGAGAGGGCAAAGAAGGAGGGTCACCCGAGGCAGGGTAGTATGCCTCAGATTCACGGAACGTGACATCCATAGTGACAAATACCTTATTTGTAGGTGGGTGAAAACATTTATATCCTTTCTGTGTGGGTAAGTATCAAATAAACACACACATTAGTGCGCGTGGATCAAGTTTAGTAGGACGGGGGTGGTGGATGTGAACAAAGCAGACATCCAAAAACCTTAGGAGAAAGCTGAGAGGAAGGCATATGCAGAATGCCAAGAGGAGTGGCATTCCCAAGGATACGCGATGGTATATGATTAATAGGATACGCTGCAGTGAGGACAACATCCCCCCAATAATATTTGGGAAGATGCATTGTGGACAAAAGACACCGAGCATCCTCCAGCAGATGACGATTTTTACGCTCGACAACACCATTCTGAGCAGGGGAACAAGCACATGTAGTTTGGTTAATAATGCCATGATCAGCCAGATATTGCGCAAACTGTGAATCTAGGTATTCCCAACCACGAGGTAGATCATCCCTTCCCGACGGAGGAAAACCATGGAGTCTGAAGCCAGTGTTCTTGGTGCGACGATTCTTTCCACAATAATCACAAATATGATGGTTTTTATCGGAACCCTTCATCTTAGAGTCACGGGTTGGACGAGCATCCGGAATGTAAGAGATAGTAGGCTAGTAGCAGCTAGAGCAGAACTCTCAGGAGCGGGATCAGAAAGCAAGGTTTGTTTACTATCGAATTCCTGTTGCACAATACTGTAAACCTCAGGTAGAGACAGTAACAACGGACACACCAAAATCTGAACACTGATCTGATCGAAATCCCGATGGAGACCATGAAGAAACTCAAAGATCCGATTGCGATCCTCCCTAGCACGAACCATCGCCTCATCAACAGGGCTAACAAATGTGAGGAAATCAAAATGATCGTATTCTTAATACAACTGAGTAAACTTCAAAAAGTATACAGATGTATGGCGATCACCCTATCAGAGTAACAATATCTTCTCTCAACTAGAAGATCTGAGCAGTATTACCCTTTCGAGAGTAAGTGGCCTCCGCTCGCCGCCAAATGCCAGCATCAATATCCAGAAATAAGTTGTTGCGAGCGATGGTCTCCTGCATAGAATTCATGAGCCAAGACATGACTAAAGAGTTCTTCGAATCCCACTAAAGACAATCCGGTGAGGCCTTTTATGGTTGCTTAGTTTGACCATTGACATAACCAAAGAGGTGACGACTCTTAAGTTCCAAGGTGATAGAACGGGACCATGAAAGGTTATTCGAATCATCCAGACGAATGGTAGTAATCTGCGGAGTATTGTGATCATGGCTTTCGTGGAGAGAACTCACGGGAGGGAGAACCGCCGAGGAGGGAGCAGGAGAATCACTGCTGCTAGATATAGTGTAACGGCCCATAGTCTGACACAATTTAATTCTATTATTCTGAGCAGTTTTTCACAATAAAACAACGCGTCAAATATAACATATAACACAAGAGAAGTACCTGGAGAAAACATAAAACAATTTTTTATTCATTTAAGCATAATTTATATTATGTCATGTTAGAGTACATGAAAACATATACTAAACAGAGCTAGTGCAACACACTATATTTTACCATTTACATACAAAAAAAACTCTAATACAAACTCTAATAAAACTCTAACCCGTACTCTAACCACGTCCTCTCTTTGCTTCTTTTCAGCCTCCGCAGTCAACCTCCTAGCGGGGGATGGCACAGTGGCATCCGGATCCTAAAAATAGAAATCAACAACCCGTTAGTTTAGAAAACTAAGTGAGTTCTTTACTTCTTCAATCACACTACAGACAAACATGAAGAGTCAATATCAATTTGCAGTTATATATATAAACATGTGTAGTAGGAACAATAAAGTAGTAAAGTAAGTAGGAAAAAGGTACAGCAGCAGTATCACAGAGTAATATCAGTGAACAAATACAAAGTAGTAAAATATTCCCCAGGTATCAAGTTCATTCTTTCTTTTATTCTCCTTATCTGTAATCAATTTTCTTATTTTGTTTTTCTGAAATGTTAAGGGACATTCTCAAATCTGTCAGTTATTTGGGCCCTTCAAATCAATGCCAAATCTAGGGAGATCAAACATACACCAGACTATAGCCTCCTAGATTAGACAATTCTATTTTAATTTAGGGTGATCGAACACACGACCTTCCTTGGAATCATCAAAATTATGTAGGAGTTTTGCCCCTCTTATGAGTCTAATCCTTATTTCATGCGTCGACGCACACTCAATTTCATATTCTTCAGTTCTTATTCATTTTCAAAATATAGAAATATTTATATAATATTCCCTCAGAGTTTCTATCGCTTGCTAGTCCATGTTTAACTTTTTAGCGATTTCATGATTATCGGTGATTTTAAAGCATCGAATTTCTTCAATTCATTTCAATCAATATTCAATGTGCATGCAAAGAAAGTAGCTCAGAGTAAAGTAATTCTGCGGGTTCATACTTCAAAATAATTCAAATATACGAAATCAAAGCGATAAGGACTCACCACAACTTTTCCTTTGCCCTTGTCATTCACATGGTTCTCGCCACATCTATCGCCGGACGCCATCCTCTGCAGTATCAAGGAAATTATTTACTTTAGGGTTGTGTCGTTTAAATAGGTACGATTTGACTCCTACGACGACGTAGACTTACCAGAAGGGGTCTAGTGTAGGAAAAACCTAGGTGAACACTCTTAAAACAAACTAATTAATAAAACCTTCAATAGAAAATAATGAAATATTGGAATAAAAATCATTATAATAACAACAACTACCCATAACCCAAAAATCCCTCTGTTAAAGCACATAACAGCTGGACTCAACATGAAGTAAGACAGCCAACAAAAGCCAACATCATAATTGGCCACAATGAAAAGCAATCGCCAATTGAAACCTAGGGTTTTTTGTTTATAAATTCCAACAAAAATTCCATCAGAAAAATCAGCTAGAGAGCCCCTGCCATGCTCATCCAAACCCCCTCCATCAAAATCTCATTTCAGAATTTATAGGAGAGAACTCCTTACGTGATAACAGCCAAGCCACATTCAAGTATCCAAATAAAGAGAGCAATATAGGAGAAAAGAAGAGGGGGAGAGGAAGAAGGCTCACAGTGGAAGGTTTGAAGCCGAGATCTGCCGTTCAATAGTACAGAACCAACCAAAATAGCAGCAACACTACAATGGAACCAAGACACAGCTTAATCGAACCCTTCTAGCACTGTCGACGAGAGAAAGAGAGAGCGTCGAGCAGAGGGAAGAGAATCAAGCAAGTTCTAGCGCCAACTTAGCCTGTGAAGAGCTCCTGGCGGCGAGTGAAATAAGGTTATCGAGAGACCGAGAAAGGAGGAACAATTTAATCCACCGCCTCACTTAAGCACTTACTAAGCACTTAATTAACTTAATTAAATGAGCTTAGCTAATATTTCATTTCAGCCTTATTAATATAAAACCATCACAACTTGTATACTGTTATTATAATCAGCCTGCTCACTAGGACAATATATATATATATATATTTCTATACTGAAAATAATTAACTCCAACGCATAGAGATGAATTCCAAAAACGAAACATCGATACAATTGTCGCTAAGATATAGGAAAACCTTGAACTTCAACATTAAATGTGTGACGTTGAATCGACACTGATTTTTCTTTTTCATCATCGGGAAATTATTTTCGTATTTTAATCAAGATATTTTATATCGTATTGATGCGACAATTTTGTATTCAATATTGTAGTGCAAAGGGACGACTTATTGTATTAAGCTTGGACAATGTACAAAATGCTCTTGAAAGCAGTTCTTTGATCTCTAATTTTTCATCACCTTCCCGGATTGCTTCACCCCTGCATGAAGCTGTTGGGCATGCAACTGAAAGGTTATCATGTGCAAGTGTTGGCAGCAGTCCAGAAGATTCTAGTAATGATGGAATTAAAATTGAAGAAATGGAGGCCGAACATTTAAGGGTGATATATCAGAATCAATTGTCTGGCGCTGTCCTTGCTATCTGCCCATTTTTAGATCGATATCTCTTGGCTTCTGCTGGTAATATTGTAAGTCATAACTTCTGCGTTATGTAATTGAGGTGGTATAGTTTTATCTTAAAAATGTTTCCTTTCATGTCTTAACGTCTAATAAGCTATATTTTTGCAGTTGAATGTATTCTGCTTTGTGACTGATAATCCTCTACGGTTAAGAAAGCATTCCATGACCAAGACACGCTTTACCATAACATGTTTGACTACATGTTACACAAGAATTGTTGTTGGTGATTGTCGTGATGGCATTCTTTTCTACTCTTATACGGATGTACGGTGATGCTGCTAAACCTGAATTTTCTTTTCTCACGTTTACTGAATTTTGTTATTTATAGCCCATGGAACATTATTTCTGATAGTTATAAATGCTTAACTTGTTCTGGTAACATTCCCATTTGGCTCTATCTACAGGATCTTAGGAAATTGGAACAACTTTTTTCTGACCCAACGCAGAGATTGGTTGCTGACTGCACTCTACTAAATATGGACATTGCTGTAGTCTCAGACCGTAGAGGGAGCATCTCTGTGCTGTCAAATGTTGATGATTTAGAAGGTATCCTATTTTCTTAAGCTAAATTGCAAAAATGTGCCTGTACAAATGTATACTATTTTCCCCCGCTTAGTGCTAGTCTGAAAAGAACAGCGCACTGATGCAGCTGTGAGCGAATATATTCTTGTGGTCTGAGGACATTTACACTTGCTTTTCCTATGAGCAAAAAATTCATCTATAAAGATGAATCAGGACTGTACAAGTTGAAGATTCCATGTTTGTATGGGACTTAGCACAGTAGAATCTACATTTTAAACAGTTTTAATTTGAACACATTTAGTAAAACTACCAAAATCACAACTCGATTGTAAATTCTAGATAGCTTCGTCAGATCTTTGCTTGCATGACTGTGAATTTACTTGACATCATGGGTGCCTGTAGATATGCAGAAAAATGTGTTCCCATAAGAGATCAACAACACTATCACTCGGTCCACTAGACTCAAGAGATGCCCTATTTTGCAGGACAAGTCTAGCAAAGTTTAGGTTGATTCTATGAATGACTAAATAAATTATAAATTTACCCGAGGTTACGCTATACTTGCAATAAAGGGATCTGCAAATAATACAGTAACAATCACAATCAAGTAGAGCTTCGACTAAGGAAACAAATGCAAGGGCGCACATATGAGAGTTCAAAATCATAAATATGTAATTCAAAGACCGACAAATAACAAAAATCTCGGGCGCAAATATTACTAGATAATGCCCTCACAAACCAAAATGATCACAATCTTCAATAATAGAAACCAAAGAGCCGATAATTAAACTCACAATTACTACGGATAGAGGGTTTAGAGGGTGTAATGTTGAATGGACGGTGGCCAGGAGATGTTGGTGATCTGAATCTGAGTCTTCAAGGGACTAGGAGTCTGTGTGGGGGTCATTGGGCTGCTATATTTGGGATGAGGGACTGGATAATGGCCTTATTAGAGCATGGAGTGGCTCAACAGTGGTTGCGAGGTGGTTGTGAGTTTGCTGGAAAATTTTTGGATGTGATTTGGAGCAGCTATATGGGTTATATGGACTAGTGTAAGGGTTATGAAGGAATTCAAATACTGAAATTACCTTCCTGGGTAGATTCTGTATGGAGACAGGACCTGGGAGAGGGACCGACATTTCTCTGGGAGGAAGTCGGTAACTCAGAGGGGGTGGCCAGTGGTTTGGAGAGGGTCCTAGATGAAATGGAAGGTTGTAAGAGGGAATTTACTGGGCTGCGAATTGCTAGATGGAATGAAGAGGGGGGATTGTTGGGAGGAGTTTGGGTGGACTGGAGATGAATTTCAACACTTGGCAGTCTTCCTGGATGAATTTCAGAGAAGTCAGATGTGGTTTATTGGGACGACAACCTGCTGGATTGGTTTCAATGGAGTCGCAAAGTGCTGCCCCTCTGACGAGCCTGCTTAAGAAAAACGGGTTCCAATGGACACAGGAGGTGACACGGGCGCTCCTAGATATGAAGGTGGCTCTAACAACCTCCCCAGTCCTACAACTCCCTGACTTTACAAAAGACTTTGTGGTGAGTGTGATGCATTTGTAAGAGGGATTGGTGCGGTCCTATAGCGGCAGGAGCACCCCATCATGTTCTTCAACGTCAAGCTGGTGGTGCATCACATGAAGTTACCTGCTCACGAACGGGACCTGATCGAGTTGGTGAAAGTAGTATAACATTTGTGTCTATACTTGGGCGTGGCATTTCATCATCGGGACATATCACTACAACATTAAATACCTCCAAAAGCAAAAATTGCCCACCTCCCCGCAACAACACTACATCTGCCGACTCCTGTGGTTTGACTGCACCGAGCTAGGAACCTCAACAAGGGACGCTCTTTCCCTCTGTGATGAGAAGGATGCGGTTTTACTAGACATTTCTGAGCCGCACATAACACTATTTGAGTCCATCTGAAGGAGGGGAGTCACAACCCCATTTTGGTACAGATACAGGTGCACATAGAGGCACGAGGGACTCTTAGTCAGTGGAGTTACATAATGGGGCTAATTTGACTTGAGGGGACAACATTGGTGTCTGTACTTGGGCGTGACATTTCATCATTAGGACATATCACTATAACCTTAGATACATCCTAAAGCAAAAATTGTCCACCTCCCCGAAACAACAATGCATCAGCTGACTCCTGTGATTTGACTTCACAGTCTAGAACCGAGCTGGGAACCTCAACAAGGGACACTCTTTCCCTCTGCGATGAGAAGGAAGCGGTCTTACTATCCATTTTTGATCCGCACTTAGTACTATTTGAGGCCATATGAAGGAGGGGAGTTCCAACCCCATTTTGGTACAGATCCGGGTGCGTATAGAGGCAATGAGGGGCTCCTAGTTAGTGGAGTTACATAGAGGGGCTAATTTGACTTGAGGGGAAAATCTACCTCATGCTGATGTCGCCACCAGTTCTGCTTATCATCAGTACTATCCACACCCTTAATCAAAAGGGTGTGGAAAAGACAATACAAAGGGTACTAGTGGACTTCTTATTGAAGGGTTTAAAAATTTGGGTTAAGGAGGTTGTACATACCTGTACACTCTTCCAGTTGAACAAAAGTCTACGAGCACATCCGCTGGCTTTTACAGCCTCTCCACATTCCATCATAGATTTGGGATGGTATTTTCATTGATTTCATTGAGGGGTTACCTCACTCGCAAGGAAAATTTGTACTTTTTGTGAAGGTGGACTACTTCTCGATGGTTGTGCACTTTGTACCCTCAAGCCACCCCTACACATTGGTTAGTGCGCTGCACGCTTTCTTCAAGCACATCATGCATCTACACGGGAGAACGAGTCCGTCATGTCATACCGCGGCACAATGTTTATCGGCTGGTCTGGCACGAGTTGTTCCGTCTCTGCGGACCAAGATGATGCTCTTCTCCGCATACCACCCATAGTTTAATGAAGATATATCATGAACAAGAGAATTGAGATGCACTTACAAAGTTTGATGGGGTATCAGTATAACCCCAAGTGTTGGGTAGTTCACATGACATGTGTTGAGTATTGCTACAATACTTTGTACCACTCCTCATTGTGACAACACCATTAAGGGTGGTCTATGGTCATAACCCGCCTGCAATTATACCATACACTAGCGGAGGCAAAGGTGAAAGGGTTGAACCAACCTATTCAGAGCAGAGATCAGATTTTGGTTGCAGCATGAGGGCATCTCCTTCAGGCTTAGGAGAGGTATAAGAAATATTATGATGAGAAGCACAAACTGATGGAGTTGCAGCTACACACCCTAATGTGGCTGAAGCTGCAACCCCACAAGAAGCTGACGAACATGCGTCGCCTAAGCAACAAGCTCTCGTCACGATGTTATATGCCCTTCTAGGTGTTGGAGAGGATTAACACGATGGCTTATCGCCTGCCAACCGGGTAGAGGATACATGTTGTCTTCCACGTCTCATGACCGAAGACATTCACAGGAGAGCCTTTGATGACATTTCATAGTTACCACTAGTGTTCGATGACCGACTAGTATCCCGACCACTAAAGGCTATTTGGTCCCATCTCAATGGAGGGATGCATGGTACTCGTTCAATATGATGAAACACTGCAGGTGTAGACTTGGCAGACATTGTTGGACTTCCATAAGACGTACCCTGACTTCAAGGTTGAGGACAAACTCGATCTAAAGGAGGGGAGCGATGTCTCAAACCCTTTTATTAGACGCTATTATGGAAGAAGGCGGCAGGATGACGGGGCATAGTTATTCCAAGGTCCGATTTTCTCACTTATGTTATTTCATTGCATAACAGTTACTTACGAGCTCGGGTTGGTCAGGGACGCTCACTTATTATTTCGTTCGGGATTTTGTATTTATACCCGACATATGTTTAACAAGGTTATAAATATCGGATGTCGGGGATGTGCCTTATTGATTTTTAAAATGTGGGATGTCGGAGATATGAGATATTTTACAATATCGAATTTCCATATTTCTTAAATAAAAATATATATTATGTTTACTTATATGTTTTAAAAATTAAAATTAGCATAACAAGTAAAAAAAAAAAATTATATATCTCAAAATAAAGTTGAAAAGTATCTAAAACAAATTATTAGTAACTCATTACAATACTTGTAGCAAGTATCCAAAATAAGTACAAATACATATATTGTAAAATATATTTAATATTGCACATTAAATTCTATTTTGATAACACTAAGGTTTATAGTAAGTAAGAAGATTTAATGTTATATAATGTCACTCTTAACGTTCTATGTAATAACATTATTGTTAACTTTATAGAAAAAAATATTATATAAATCTTATAGCGCTATAATATAATGTTAACATTTTATAATAACATAATTATAAAATGAATTACTATTTGTTAGTAATATTTTATTCTTATTTTAGAATATAATCTTTATTATATTAATATAGTTTGAAGGCGTAGTTTTGTACACAATTTTTTCTTCATCTCTCTCTTTCAGGCTCATATTTCAGCTCTCCTTTCTCATTGTTCCTCTTAATTTTGCTTCATTCTGTGTAAGTATGAGTGCTCTGTGCTTATTTGGTGTCTGGGCGCATTGAAGTTTTTTGATCTCGCGAGAAGTTGTATCTTGGAGAAGTAACATTAGTGAAAAATCTCATCAGAGGATAGTGCGATTTCTTTAGGGCAATGTTTTCATGTCTTACCTATACTCAATGTCTATCTTTCTTTTATTCTTATATTTTATAGTGATTGATTACTCATAATTTTTGCTCGTAATAATGTTCCAGAAAAACATTTCATTACTGTAATCTGAAAGTTTTATATTATCATGTTTTACAAAAATATTATCATGCTTTAGCTTGGGTGAGAGTGTAGAAATTAATGTATAAGTTTTTTTGTTGCATTATTTATGGTAGGGATCACCCATCACATAGGGCTCGCCGTAAGACGGGCCCCATATTCGTATATTCTTACAGGAGGACTTGACCAGACCGATGATCTGACTCCACGGATGCATCCGAATTTTCGTTTACTTAAGTTTCCATATATTATGTTATTTTCATTCATTACTTAATATAATCGGGTCTGTTGCATTAGCAAGCAATCGTAGTTGTTGATGTAAGGGTGCCCTAGAGTAGTTTTTTTTATAAATAAGAGTAGGGGAGTAGACGTCACGCTATTGCTGAATTTTGGATAGCTCTTGGATTCCGACGATCCTCTCATGGTGACAACTCCTTGAGGCCCTAGGTGACAGATCTTATGTAAGTCCCTTTGCTCCTCTACATGCTTTCATCAACTCCCCCACCCCTTCTTCATACCGCCCTGATCACGACCAGACAACCTGGCGGTCTCTTCCAAAACTCACAGCTGCCCCTCCATATCCAAGAAAATCACAAAAGACAGATCCTGCGTTCCGGGCTTGAATCACCCATCAACCGATTATTTCCTCCTCTCCCCAGTCCGATGACCTACTCCGGTTGCATCCCCCCTCCAACCGAACCTCTCTTCAGCCTCCAACCCAACCGCCGACATTCTCCTGCTCCACGATCCCGCTCCCAACCGCAAACTTCGTCTCCTCCACCAGCTGTAAACTCCACCGCACTCCCAGGCGCAAACTCCATCTCCTTTACCATCTACAAACTCCACCCCTCTCCCAACCGTGCAACCCCACCTTTCCTCCACCGCCCTCCTCCCTCCACCGATACCCCCAGGACATCAACCCACACATCTCCATCGATGGGAACTCCATCTTACCGCAACATCCCTTTATTTGTGAGTGTCTTACTGTTGTATGAATTTTTGTTTTCAATATTAAAATATGGTGTTGTGAATTTATGCTCTTTTGAATTAATCGCATTTGTGGAATCTTGTTCCAGATTCGTTTGTGATTTGCAGGAATTATTCGCCGCACGCTTTTGCTTTGCCCCTCCACGCGGAGGAAAGCTTAAGCTTGCTTTGCCTTAAATAATTATTTTACTTGCTTAAAATATCGGCATGCGATTTAATGCTTTATTGCCATGTTTTGATTTCTCCATCGGTCCTTGCATGTGTGCTACATATAGCAGTCAAGAAGAATATAACTATCTTCTTCCTGCACTTCACATTAAGATTGTATTTTAGTCGTACCCCCACTTAGCCTGCCCTACATCAATTGGTATCTTCGCCCAAGGTTTGGGCCATGTTGGTTTTTAGATCCCCCATATCTAACCCTCACGCCACTAACGACCGGGCGACTAGCTTGAATTCAAGCATTTCCCTTGCTGAATTTCAACTAGTTTTGGACCATCTTGATGCCCTAGGAGCCCAACACCAAGAGCTTCATTTTGAAGTCACCAAACCGACCACGAGGATTGGATATTTAGTGACTCCGTGTAGCACCATGATGCAGCGAGATGACCTTCTCGATGAGGATCCCTAGATGCCCCCTCGTCTTGATTTTTGTCACAGAGGTGCTCCCCCTCTCGATCGACATCACATGGATGCTCCCCGTTGGGGTTCCGAACCACCTATAAGGCGGAAACCTGAACAGACTCATGAGCGAAGACAGGTTGTCACCTATGTTAGACACTTGCCACACCACGACGAAGCTCATTCACAGCCGCATGGACAGAGAGATCGTGGACCCTCACCCGTTCGCTACGACTATGACTGAGATGACTTTTTTTGACTCCGCTAGTAGAGAGCGCGGTCCCCCACCCATTCGACATGACCACGACCACGAGGAGAATTTTGGGGATTATTTAAAAGCCTCGTAGAGGTGGTCCTTCTCAGGAGGATGACAATACCTGACACATTCATGTTGAAAATCCCTCCTTTAACGATCGTTTGTACCCGAAAGCTTTTAGTGATTGGCTCCTTGACAAATCACTACTTCGAGTGGTTCAACATGAGTCATGAGCGATGCATCCAATTTGCCAAGATGACTAAATGGGCAAGTCAAGATATTTTGAACTAGCTTAAATAGATCGTGAAAGTGCACAGTTAACCTCACTAGAATTCTCTAGAGGGGGGGGGGTGAATAGAGATTAAAAATATTTTGTGCAAAGTTAATATATATATATATATGTATAATCACAGATTAGAGCTTCCCACACACCAACAAGAATTAAGCAAGAAAATAAAGTAAATGCAAGAAAATAAATCACAGCACAACACAAGAAAATATAGTGGTTCCCCAAACTTTGGGTAGTCCATTCTTCTACCCCCTTGGTAGGAATTCACTATCTTGTACTGAGTCTTTTGATAAGGAGACTCTTAGAACCACCCTGAGTCTTTTGACAAGGAGACTCTTAGAACCAACTGAGTCTTTTGACAAGGAGACTCTTAGAACCAGTACACTGAATTTTTTGAAGAGAGATTCTAAAAACTCTTTTACAATGTTAGATGTAAGAAAGAAAACAGGAAAGATATAAGGACAAGAATGAATCTTCTTCCTAGCAAGAAGATTGGAAGCACAAGAAGTGAATTGAATCTTTCTTCTATAGAGAGAAGAAGATTTGCAGACTTTCTCTCTTTGTGAGAGCTATCAGATTTTGCAGCAGTGTGATTTCAGAAGCAGAAGAAGAAGAAGTGGTTGAATGTTGCTGTAGAGCTTTTTCTCAATTTCTCTCTTTTCTCTTGGGAGCTTTTCCTCTATTTCAAAATGTATGTGGTGGATCACTCAACTGTCATTTTCTGCCGACCTCCTCTTTATTTATAGCTCTGTGTATTCAAAATAATGCTATAGGAGGATAATTAATTAGCAGTCAGAAAAATAGAAAGATGAAAATGTTTCCATAATATTTATTTCTGTAGAAGGAAAGAACCAATTCAGATTTCAAATAATATCCAAATAAGTTAAATCAAATTAGCCAAGAATCAGATATAAGGAAAGAATGATTCAGAACGGCTATAAAATATTGACACTTATTCCATATAAATCAGATCTATTGAAAGAAGGAAAGAGATCTGACGCATATTTAAATTCTGTCATGGAAATCGACGTGCGTCGATTACTATTCGACGCAAGCGTCGAGAGCATCCTTTCTGGACGTCGAGAGAAAAATAAGGAAGGTGCGTCGACTGAGGTGCGTCGACTTCATTAGATGCGTCGACTAGAAATCAGAGTGGCGTCGACTAGACTTACGTCGAAATCTTCCTAGAGTTACTTCGACTCAACCTGAAGGAAACGTCGAATACTATTCGACGCATATTTACTTAGCCTTGTTTTTTTCATTCTTAGAATTCATTTCTAGGGGTTAAGAGAAATCATTTTCCCAACAATCTCCCCCTATTTGTCTTAACCCTATTTAGAGGGAAATTGTACTAGCATATAATTAACCCAGCACAGCATTTGTAAAGATAAGAAATATATTGAGTAACCAAAAAGGAAAGAAGGAAAGAAAGTTGTATATACACAAACTCAGAAGAGAATATATATATATTGACCAATCAATGTTTTGAACATACAAATTTTCATTAATGTTTTTAGAAACCAAATTAACACTCAGGAGGGGTAGGAGGAGTCTTTCTTTTTCTTTTGAAGACTTTTGTAGGTTGCTCTTTCTCAACAGCAGATAGCACCCTCATCTCCCCCTGAGTCACAACAGTTGAGTCCCTTTGAGTTTCATCTAGCTCCCCCTGAGTTTCAGCTTCAGGTAACACAGCATCTGGCTGCTCTTTTTCATTTTCAGCTGTATTCACAATGGTATCCAACTCCTTAGCTCCTACTTCAGCTACCACAATTTCCAGCTCCTCCTGAGGTTTAGTTTCTTTAACTTTCTCATCATCTGCCCCATCTTCTTTTTCAGCTCTGCTTGCTTCCCCTTGCAGTAGTGCCACTTGGTTTGCAGCCTCTCTTGCTATGCTGAGTACCTCTATTGTTTGTTCATCAATATGGAGCTCAGGTACTATCTCATTCCCAAGGGTTTTGAGCAGTGCTAGACTGTCAGTTTTTGAGGTAGGAAGGGATTTGTGAGAAGGAGATTTAGGATTGGAGGGCTGATCTTCATCTAGATTCTCCCCCTTCTTGACCTTCTTGGCCAAGGAGGTTAAGAAAGACCTAGTCACTCTAGAGGAAGAGAGAGATGACTTCAGATCTTGCACAGAGGCACTGACCCCATCTATTTGGGTGTGCATGTGAAGGATGGAGGAATGAATCTGGGAGCAATGCTCATCTAGCATTGCTTGGAATCTTTGAGCTGTGGATTGTATGCACTGGGTGATGAGAGCCTCAGTGGATTCAGATGGTTCATGGTGTGAGAGTTGATGAGGAGGTGATGGTGGAGGAAGAGGTGATAGAGGAGGAGGAGATAATGGATGTGGAGAGGGGATTCTATCATCTTGAGGAGGTATATTTGATGGAGGAGGTGGAGGAATAGAAGAAGGTTGAGCAGGTGATTGAGGAGGTATTGGTGAGGATGATGCTGGGACAGAAGATGTGACTGTTTGAGAAGGAGGAGGAGGAGGAGGATGAGCAGGAGAGATAGGAGGAGATGGAGTCCTTTCAGGGATGGAACCAGGCTTAGGGATTTGCCTGACCCATTTAGAAAATAGGGCTATGGACATCCTTTTTCCTGGAGGGATGGGAATTCCTTTTGACCTACATAGGTCAGGGAAGGAGTGGAACAGTACTTGACTCATCATTCTCATGTAGGCATTTTCTTTGTGGGAATATCTAGAGCCTATCATCTTGAGCAAACAGCTGGCCCAGTCTATTTTCTTCTTTAACACCAGAGCTCCCATGATGTTCAGTTGCTGCTTGGGCACTGCATCATGGGCAGATATCTTACATAGTAGTATCTTTCCTACTATATCTGCTAGTAGTCTATACTCCTCAGAAAAGTCTATTTTCTTTAGATGGATTGGTTTATCCCTTGAGAACTTCATGGTGGTTAGCAGATGCTTGATTTCATCAGGTGTGAGGTCTATAGATTCATCACCTAATAGGAAATGATGAAGACTTATGAGATTTCCTTTCCCTATTTTAGTTGAACAAAGATGACATTAGGATATACCTGGGGAGATCAAAGGTGGCCCTAATGTGTTCTGCTGAGATTGAGACTGGTGTCTCATATAGTGTTCCTTGGATTTCTCCTTGTTCAGAAATCTGAACATGAGTTATGAGCTCTGTGAGCTCAGTTTCCAGAAGCTTGCATCTAGTGGAGATGAGCTTGTCCAGTCCTGCTTCAGTGAAGAGAGCTATGATGTTCTTATAGTTCTCTGCTGCTGCTTGGAAGGATTCGAGGTCGATATCGAACCCAGAATTTATCTTGGGAGCCATTGAAGATCGGTGAGAGAGGGAAAAAGAATCAGCTGGACAGAGGAGCAAGAAGGATGATAGATGCAGAATCGCGAAGGTTTTCTAACTGAAGAGTTTATTTAAGTCAGGTGAAGCGTCGAAACGGGACTCAATTCGAGGCTTATTCGGTACTTCAGTGGATGTGACTGAGAATATTTTAGTATTGCCGCTCGTTTTTATGAAGTCGACGTTACGGCGAGTGGAATTCGACGTGAACGTCGATATGGTCTGATTTGGTATGATAGGGTTTCCTATCGACGTATGCGTCGATAGTAGTCGACGCATGCGTCGATTACACCTGTTGATCTGAGTCATCTACGGAGCGTCGAGTAGAAGTTGACGTGACTTTTGATTTTTCTGAACCACTCTATGTTCTTATTTCTTGTTGTCTCTTCCTAGTCCTAAAGCTTTTCTAAGACAGCCTAGGACTAATTTTTACAGTTAGTTTGATTGATTATGCCAACATTGTTTGGCAAGGTGACCAGTTTTGTTACATATATAGCATTTGATTATCCTATTATTATGAGAATTTGAGTTTAGAGTAGGATAGAAGTGTTGATGAGGATAAGAGTGTTGGTTAGAATAGAGGTTTGATTTGGATAGAATTCATGATTAGGATGAATGGGTCCTGAATAAGGGTTAGGATGAAAGACTTTTGGAGGAAAGATGTTTAAATTGTTCTGAATTTTTGTGCGTCGATATCCATTCGACGCATGTTGATAGTCACGTTGATTTGTATTCGGCGCTTTCTCCAGATGGTGTCGATCTGATTTCGACGCATAGAAAAAGTTGCGTCGATTGGAAGTCGACGTGCTTTTGTTCATCCATCTAGAAGAGGTCGAAGCATCTGAGAGATTGCGTTGAGTAGAAGTCGACACACTATCGTGCATGCGTCGATATGAAGTCGACGCAATTGTATCTTCATAAATTTTCATTTTGCCTTTCTCTGTTTTTACTCCTTTATGTCTTGTTTTTCTTGGTTTGATTGTTTCTTCAGATGAAGTTTGTGAGTCATCAGCTGAATAATAAGATGTTTCATCAAATTCCTTTATTTCTTTGAAGGAGTTTTCTTCCTTATCTTTTGGGTCTTTTTCTTGTTTGTCATTTTGACAGGTTTAGTGAATTTTACAGGGCTCATCCAAGCAGGTTTGTTGGATGGAATTAGGCTGATTGAGGGATCAGCCCCTAGCCCAAGATGGTTGTGTCTTATTGTTTGTTTTTCAGTGATTTCCTTAAGAGTTTGACTTCTCATTTTTATTGATTCTTCAAAGGCTTTTGCCTGGGTTACTTTATCCTTAAGGAACTGATTTTCTATTCTAGCCCTTTCTATTTCCTTTTCTATTCTGCTAGCTATTGATTCATAATCTTTAGAGGATTTAATTTCTGTGTTTCTCTGGTTTTTAGCTACATTGATTTGTTCTTTTAGATCTTTAATTTCTTGTTTTGTTTTTAGTTGATCTAGGTACATTCCCATAAAATCATTTCTAAAATTATCACTTTGAAAATCTATTTCATCAAACATGCTTACCTCATCCTCATCCTCAGATTCCTCAATGAGAATGAGGTTCTTTTCTTTTTCATCATCAGAAGATATGCTTTCTTCTGATCCTGTTTCACTCCATGATTTATCATCATTCTTTGAGTCTTCAAAGGCCATCAAGCATAGGTCTTCTTGCCTAGATTCTTCATTGTCACTCTTAGAGGATGAACTATCCTCAGAGTTTGTTTCACTCCAGACTTCTGCAATGAAGCCTCTTTCTTTCTTCTTCCCCTTTTTCTTCAGATCTTTCTTTTTCAGATCCTTTTCTGTTTCAGCATTCTCTGGACATTCTGGGGCAATGTGTCCAGGTTTCCTGCAAGAATAGCAAATAATATCTTTAGTGGGGGTTTTGTCATACCTTGGTTTTGACTCCCTCCTTTTTGATCCATCTGTCTTGACCCATTTCTTAAATCTTCTGGCCAAGAAACTGAATAATTCTTCTTCAGTGACAGAGGTTCCTTCTTCTGTTGCCTTTAGAGCAGTGTTCCTGTTTTTTGAGGAAATTGAAGTGTTTTCTCTTCTTTCCTTCTCCTCTCTAGTTTTCAGCAACTGCTCATAGGATCTGAGTTTTCCTAAGAGAGCATCTGTTGAGATCTCTTTTTGTCCTCTTGTGTCTCTTATTGCCCATATTCTTGAGTCCCATGAACTAGGGAGACTCATTAGCAATTTGTCATTAATCTCAGTGAGAGAGATTTCTCTATCCAAGTCTCTTAGTTGATTGATGATCAGACTGAATCTGTCATACATTTCAGAGATGCTTTCTTCAGCCTTCTTTTGGAAGTTCTCATATTGAGAGATCAATAGAGCCTTTTTATCTTTCTTTTCATCAGCACTTCCTTCCACCATCTTTGTGAGAGCATCCCAAATTTCTTTGGATGATTCACAGTCAACAACCTTTTGAAAAATGTCATCTGAGAGAGTTGAGACAAGTATGTTCATGGCCTTTAGATCATATGTTCTTGCCTTCTTTTCATCTTCTGTCCACTCAGATATTGGAACAAGTGTTTGTGTGACATTGCCATTTGCATCCTTTCTATAAGGCTTTGGGGGACCTGTCATAGTAATATCAAACAAGTCAGCATCAATGAAATTCATATAAATTCTAATTCTTGTTTTCCAAACTGCAAACTTTTTAAGATTGCACATTGGAGGTCTGGTGGAAGCATAATCTTTGATTTGTGCCATATGATAAAATAGTTTTGAAAAATATATATATATATGAGAGGCAAGATCTTTTTGATCAAGGAGTTATCCTTCTTAGATCAACCTCCCTCTGATACCAATTGAAAGTGCACAGTTAACCTCACTAGAATTCTCTAGAGGGGGGGGGGGGGTGAATAGAGATTAAAAATATTTTGTGTAAAGTTAATATATATATATATATATGTGTATAATCACAGATTAGAGCTTCCCACACACCAACAAGAATTAAGCAAGAAAATAAAGTAAATGCAAGAAAATAAATCACAGCACAACACAAGAAAATATAATGGTTCCCCAAACTTTGGGTAGTCCACTCTTCTACCCCCTTGGTAGGAATTCACTATCTTGTACTGAGTCTTTTGATAAGGAGACTCTTAGAACCACCCTGAGTCTTTTGACAAGGAGACTCTTAGAACCAACTGAGTCTTTTGACAAGGAGACTCTTAGAACCAGTACACTGAATTTTTTGAAGAGAGATTCTAAAAACTCTTTTACAATGTTAGATGTAAGAAAGAAAACAGGAAAGATATAAGGACAAGAATGAATCTTCTTCCTAGCAAGAAGATTGGAAGCACAAGAAGTGAATTGAATCTTTCTTCTATAGAGAGAAGAAGATTTGCAGACTTTCTCTCTTTGTGAGAGCTATCAGATTTTGCAGCAGTGTGATTTCAGAAGCAGAAGAAGAAGAAGTGGTTGAATGTTGCTGCAGAGCTTTTTCTCAATTTCTCTCTTTTCTCTTGGGAGCTTTTCCTCTATTTCAAAATGTATGTGGTGGATCACTCAACTGTCATTTTCTGCCGACCTCCTCTTTATTTATAGCTCTGTGTATTCAAAATAATGCTATAGGAGGATAATTAATTAGCAGTCAGAAAAATAGAAAGATGAAAATGTTTCCATAATATTTATTTCTGTAGAAGGAAAGAACCAATTCAGATTTCAAATAATATCCAAATAAGTTAAATCAAATTAGCCAAGAATCAGATATAAGGAAAGAATGATTCAGAACGGCTATAAAATATTGACACTTATTCCATATAAATCAGATCTATTGAAAGAAGGAAAGAGATCTGACGCATATTTAAATTCTGTCATGGAAATCGACGTGCGTCGATTACTATTCGACGCAAGCGTCGAGAGCATCCTTTCTGGACGTCGAGAGAAAAATAAGGAAGGTGCGTCGACTGAGGTGCGTCGACTTCATTAGATGCATCGACTAGAAATCAGAGTGGCGTCGACTAGACTTACGTCGAAATCTTCCTAGAGTTACTTCGACTCAACCTGAAGAAAACGTCGAATACTATTCGACGCATATTTACTTAGCCTTGTTTTTTTCATTCTTAGAATTCATTTCTAGGGGTTAAGAGAAATCATTTTCCCAACAGATCGCTTGATATTGAATATACTCTACCCCATCACCTGATGGGCAGACATGAAGTATGTCTCTCTTTGACGAGCTTGTGATTAAGAGCGACATTGTGGAGGAGCCCATTGCAATCGCCTCCCATTCTCGGGCCGGTCTACGTTTTGATATCCGCAGAGTGCTGATTCCACACTGTCTCGTGAGCGCTAAGCAGATCTTCCAGTTCGCTTTAGAGTATAAGTAATATCTTTGCTCTTTAGGACCTAGACAAGTCCCCTCTCAACCTGATAGTCGGACCTTTAGGTGGCCCACTCCACCCTCGACCATAGCTGTTGCGCCTCCTTGTGCCACAACATACACGAAGGGCAAGGCAGTTGTTTCTGGAACTCCGAAACCCGGGGGCTTCCAGTGTTATCGATGTGCTAACAAAGGACACGTAGCGGCCCAGTGCTTTACACAGGATTTGCTTATTGAGAAGAGTAAGCCTAGCATAGAGACTAAGTAGACAGTGGACGGGGAGATCACAACCACAGTTAGAGGCCTTCTGCATACCCCTGCACAGATGAGGACTGGCACGCACCTCTATCTTCTACACCTATTTCCCTAGTGCAGGGGGTCCCTGCAAACTAGCTATTTATTGTGAGAGTTGCATGAATATTGTGGCCCAGAAGGGTCTTGAGTGTATGCAGGTGAAGGCTGAGCCCCACCCCCACCCCACCCCTATCGTGTCATCTGGGTCGATAAGATTGCAATCCAAGTCAAATAGTGATGCCTTGTTCCGATCAATCTTGCCACATTTGAGGACCGAGTGTGTTGCGATGTTATAGCCCTATGGACGTCAACCACGCGTTACTTGGTAGACCCTGACTATATGATTGTGACGTCACGTGTTTCAGCTGATCGAACACGTTTGTCTTTTATGATAAGGGTCAAAAGATCACGCTATCCCCTACCCAATCCAATGAGAAATCCAATGTTGGATTGAGCCCTCGATTAGTACGAGCTCCTCGAGACCCCTGCATATCTTTTGATACATAACAAATTTTTGAGGGATAGTATTGACCCTGGGATTGTCTATGTAGTGGCCGACACCCTGGTTTCTGAGTGCCCTATCGATGCCCCTGACCCTCACCCGGTTGTTCGTCACATTTTTGATGAGTTTGCTGATATTATGTTCGACGAGCTTCCCGACGAGCTACCACCCCTGCGTGATATTCAACATGCCATCGACCAAGTCCCGGCAGCTTCACTACCGAATCTCCTCCACTGCCGTATGAACCCCGATGAGCATGTTGAACTCAAGGCGCAAGCCGATGAGCTTCTCCAAAAGAACTTCATATGCGAGAGTTTGAATCCATGCGCATCCCCACCTTTCTTACTCCCAAGAAGGACGGTAGCTGGCCCATGTGTATAGATAGTCGGGCTATCAATAAGATTACAATGAAGTACCACTTCCTTATCTCCCGCTCGACGACTTATTAGACAAGATGGCTGGCGCACAGATCATTTCGAAGATCGAACTTCGTAGTGAGTACCACCAGATCCGAGATCGAGAAGGGGATGAGTGGAATGCTGTCTTCATGACCAAGGATGGTCTGTGCGAGTGGATGACATGCCATTTGGGCTATCGAATGCTTCAGGTACCCTCATGAGAGTTATGATGCAGGTGTAACGAGCTTGCATAGGCAAGTTCTTAGTCGTATATTTCGACGACATTCTGATTTACATTCATACTCACGCTAATCACCTCACACAACCGAGACTTCTATTTGATATTCTACGCAGGGAGAAACTATTTGTGGATTTGAAAAAGTGCTCATTCCTGTTCCGGTCGGTCCACTTAGGATTTATCGTCTCCACCGATGGAGTATCTGTTGACCCTGAAATGGCCAAGTTCATTCGCGAGTGACCCATATTCTCGTCTATTCATGCGGCCCTTTGTTTTCATGGACTTGCTACTTTTTATCGGCTGTTGGTTAAGGGGTTTAGTATGATCATGACCCCTTCACGAGCTTCCTCTGCAGGGGAGATTTTCAGTGGGCCGCAACGGTCACACGTTTTTTGAAGAGATTAAAGAGAAATTGACGACCACCCCTGTTTTGAGACTCCCTGATTTCAATAAGACATTTGAGGTCGCATGCGACACATCTGGCGTTGGCATAGGTGGTGGGTGCATTGAGTCAGGAGGAACATTTTGTTTCTTTATTGAGAAATTGTACAAAGCCAATTAGAAATACTCGATCTACGATCAAGAGTTTTATGCTATTATCCAGTCTTTACTCTACAGGAGGCTTTACCTCCTATCCCGTGAATTTCTGCTCTACTTTGATCACCAAACGTTATGTTACCTATATTCATTGAGGAAGTTAGGACATTGGCACGCCATGTGGGTCTACGTCGTCGAGTACCTGCACTATGTTCTTAAACACCATCTAGGAGTTTAGTCGGTTCAATTGACCCACGTGAGTGGCCTAGTCGAGTCCGAGTGTCTTACTACTCGACCATGACCTAAACCTATCAGTTTCTCACGAGCTAAACAATTGACCTTATTATCGAATTTAGTTAGGATCGTTAAACTCGTGAAGTCTATACGAGTCCAATGAAGTCGACCGCGCTCAATTCCGATGAGTATCGGAGAATTTGCCGTATCGACCCAACTTTAAGTAACACTTTCACCCCCAAAGTGGAAATTTTGTAAATGACCTCATAATCGATCTCATTTAGCGTCGTTAGACTCGTGAAGTCAATACGAGTTCAACGGAACTGTCTGCGCTCGATTCCGATGAGTATCAGAGAAATTATAGCACGAACGCGAGTTTAAGTAAAAGAATTATCCAAAAAGGTCAAATCAAGCAAACGACCTCAGAATTCACCTCAATCAGTTTTGTTAGACTTGTGAAGCCAATACGAGTTCAACGAAACTGTCCGCGCTCAATTTCGATGAGCATCGCCGAAATTATAACGCGGACGTGAGTTTGCAAATATCGTATTTATCCAAATGGTGAAATTGACCAAACGACCCCGTAATTGACCCCAGTCAATTTTGTCAGACTGATAACAATAATGCGAGTCCAACGGAATCGTCCGTTTGCAATTCTAATATCTTTAGGAGGGTTTTCAGTGTTTATGTAAATTAGGCCCTAAATGCTTCGTGAAGCGTAAAATGTGCAAACGAACTCGGAATTTATCTCGGATCGTTCCGATGGATGCGTGTCGACGAGACGGTCGTAACGAGCCAGTTCAGAACAAATTCCGAGTCCTCTACAGCGATATATGAGCGTTTGAATGCATTAATAATAATACAAAAAAATAATTTTATTATTATATTATACACACACACGCGTAACTAATTATGTTAAAGCTCACCTACCTCTACCAGCAACCCGATTTCCAGCGCCGTCACCCTCTCCATATCGAGCCCTCTCCTCCAGCCCGATCTCTTCCCTGTCCTTCGATAGCCATCTCCTTCGGCGAAGCCCAAACGCCTGCGACACCTCCAAACTCCGGCGGCCTCGACCTCCAACATCACGCCATCAACTCTCATCCCTCCTCCATCCAGAGAGTTGCTCGTGCTCTCCTTATTCCGGCGATCCAAGGCCGATCCATCTCCTCCCTCCTTGAGCTCCCTCCGTCCAGGCCAACTCTGCCTCCTTCCATCTCTCGGCATGCCCGAGATCCTCCCCTCTCGAGCTCCTTCCTCCAAAGCTTCATGGTCGAACACTCCAAGCTCAGAGCTCCGACCACCTCATGCTCAGAGCTCCGACCACCATTCCTGCAAGTGTCGGTCATCTCCATGGCCGACCACTCCCAAAGATCAGGCCGCCATCTTCCTTCTCCCGGCCTCCAGATCCGGCGACTTCTCCTTATCCAAGACCGGAAATCCATTTCGGGCAAGCCTCTCCAGGAAACCGAGAACCTCCAGCTCTCTCTTCATCCTCCAGCGAGCTCAACTCCGACAACCAGCTCTTCATCTCTCCGACGAGTTGTATCCGTTTTGTTCTCCGACAAGCTCCTAGGCTGTGAATCACCTCACTTCTCAGTATTCCGGCAAGATCCCTCCGGATCGGAAAGAGTTCTCCTCTTCTCTCTCTATTCTCCGACGAGCCTTCCTCTTCCGAAGCTCCGCCTGAGAACCCTTACTCTCCGAAGACCAAAACAATCACTCAAAAGTGTCGACATCCTCTTCGGCGACGTCCTACGAGATCCAATCTGGCGAGATCCGACTATGGCCAGGAGCGACGGACAAATGTCGCATATGCGGCTATTGGGTAGCATGCATGGACACCCGATGAGTGCTTCCTCGACTTCTTCCGAGCGTAGATCTTAAGGTTTCTAATTATTGACGTTTTCCCGCAAAACCTCATTTTTCTGGCGTCCCACGGACACCTGAGCTTAGTCGTTGCTCGGGGTGGCCGTGGATCATGTAGAGTTGGTCCTTGCGACCCCTCTCCGCGAGTCTCGAGGTGCGATACATTCTATAAATTATATTTGTGCGCGCGATCGAAATAATGACGATCGCGCGACAATAAATTATCTTGGTGCACACGATCAAAATTACGACGATCGCGCGGCGATAAATTATAGGGTTACACGCGATCAAAATATCAATGATTGTGCGGAGACAATGATATTAAATCGCGCGATCGAAATAACGACTTGCTCGGTGGAAAATGATATATATTCGTGCGGTCGAAATAATGTCAATCGTGTGATGAAGATTTGCAGAGGATCATGCGATGGAGATCAATAATGAATCATTCAACGAAATCAACGATGATCGCACATTGGAGATGATCATGAAGCTTGCGGCGAAGATCTTCGACGGTGATGATTACCAGTCTGTGAAATGCTTAATCGACTTAGGATAGAATTATTAAACCGACGTCGTTAGCACTACCCTTTTCATGACAATTAATTAACGCGCCATGATGTCTGATAAATCATGGTCGTGTCCGCCAAGCATATGAGGCTGCTAAACCCAAATCTTATTCTAGGTCTGGGAAGTGATTAAGATATCTAATCTGATGCGTTTATCGCATTTAAATCACATGTTTATACTTAATCATTTAGTGTTTTTTTGGATTTGGCAGATGTGATGATTGAGTAGTGTTTTGGTTGGGTAGAGTAGCAAGTTGTTCGCTTCCCCTGGTTGGTACACTAAATTGTAGGTAGCTCTCCCTGTTTGAAATGATAATTAATCAACGACATGATGTCTGATAACCCAAATTCTACTTAAAGTCTGAGATGTGTTTAGGATACCTAAACTGAGGTGTTGATTGCATTTATATTAATTTGAATATACATAATAGTTTATTGAGATTGTAATTTAGCTGAGGTGAGATGGTTAGCCATCTTGGTTGGGTAGAGTGCAGGCTGTTCGCCTCCCCTAGTTGGTATATTAAACTGTTGGTAATTTTGTATGTGTCATGTGATGATTATTTGTGAATGTATGTGATGGGTTGACTGGCCCTACCGGTGACACACTCCAGAGGGTTTGGAGAATGTCTCATGGATAGCGTCATGGTTGAACGACAGCGTGCGCCTTAGCCTAGTTTGTGATTTGTGTAGGTGTTAGTCACCTGGAGTTCGACCTGAGCTATGCCTCAGTTCTTTTGTTTATACCGCAGGTTGGCGAAGAAAGAGTACGGGCTCAAATAACTGTATGTAAGGCCTATGGATGATTGTGCTGAAATACCCTAGAAGTGGCAAAGATGGGCCAGTGCTACCGTTTGGCCACGACGGTGGTGCCTGTGGGCTTAACTACCCCACGAATAAGCGATCCCAGTCGTTAGTTGGCACCCGATTACGATCGGGCGCGAGCGTCTCGACACTGTGTTTGTTACATCTATGTCAACATAGGGTTATGTGCACATGTTGTGATGAGGATGATGTGTAGTGTATGAGTGTTTTCTTACTACTAACATTACTTCTTTTAGATGATATCTCTTTCTTATTGTTAGTAGTTATTATCGTTTGGTGCGTGAGTGTGGAAACCGCTAGGTTCGAAACAGTAGGTTATAAATACTGTTATTTAAATGCATATATATTGATAGCCTGCAAGTCGTACTTCAATTCCTCACCATACATATTATTATTACCGTTCTGTTATTATTGTATATATTCTGTCTGTCACTTTATGCAGCGTGGTATTTCCTTTCTTTTGAGCGTTAGAGCTTGGGGGGAGCGGGAAGTCCACTCAGTCTAGTTTGACTGACGCTTTCGCTCTTAAACATTTTAGGCGGAGACTTTCGTCGATGGTGATGCAGTCATGCCCTAGGTGCTCCCAGTGCTATGCCGTGGACTCAACATGGACTCAACGTTGACTTGACGTGGAGATAGAAGACATGCTGATGATCATTGCTACCATTAACAACATCATCAATCTTATAGTTAGCTCAATAGTTTATAATTGTATATCATTTTATATATTAGTTTTTTATCCGGCTTGACATGTTTAATTGTGAGTCCTCGAATTTTCTATAGACTATTTGATGTAGGGTAGGCTGTGCAGGGGACTCCTAAAATGCAAGCTAGTGATGTGAAGGGGCAAACTCACCCGAACCTAATGACTATATGTGATGATAAATCTCAAACAGGCGTTCAAATTAATAAGAGCAAATAAGCATCATAATAAACCACACATACATTCATAAGAAAGTTAAGCAATTTCTTTAGGCGTTTAGGCGGTGGCTTTCCTCCGCATGGAGGGCCAGAAATAAAACGCGCGGCGAATCAAATCCTCCTGCAGGTTAAGATATTCACGGACAAATAATAACAAGCTAAAATTCCTTTAAACAATAAGTTCCACAAAGTGAGCAATGTTCACAACCATCAACAACTAAATCCACACACAACAAGTACAACAAAATCTGGAATATAATTAGGGCTGCAATAAACCAAGCAAAACTGAAATTAGGGAGGTGAAACAGAGGTTTCCGGGTGGTGGGAGACTAGATCGGGTAAGGGGGAAGGTGGATCCACGAGCGGGGAAGGGTTGGCTGCGGGTATGGGCGAGTTAGGGCTGGATCGGGGTCCGGACTTGGGGCTGGACAGATCTGTCCGGATCTGGACTGATCCGGCTGGTTTGGTGGATGGAGAAGAGGGCTGGGATGGGCGGCAGGGGAGGCTGCTGTATGGAGGGCTGTTGGCGGGTATAGGGAGACTGACGGCGTGGGGCTGCAAGCAGCAGGGAAGGCGGCGGGATTGTTGTAGATGGGCGGCGGCTGGGAGCTTTGGAGGGGGCGGCGGCTGGGATTCAGCAAGGGGCTGGCGGTAGGTTTCAGCAAAAGGGGCTGGCGGCAAGGGTTGATGCAGGGCTGCGGGTGGAGGAAGGAGAGAGGCTAACAAAGAGAACACTTACCCAAGAAGTCGTCACCAAGGGGCTCCACGACGTCGACACCGCGGAATGATCACCGGAAATGAGGAAGAGGAGATCTCCAAATTTCAGCAATGAGTTTCCTGCAGCCCTAACACATCTATTTATAATGAAATAAAATTAGGGCAACCAAGATGGACGGCTATGATTGGCCGTCGATCTCGGCGCCAAAACAATACTAAATAATATGTGAAATACAACATGCTATATATGAAAATTCGTCAGAACGACGAGCCAGACGCAATCACGGTGGAGGATCGGCGATCCGGTCGCCCCCGCCTGCGGGAATACATGAACGTGGGGTCCGCCCTGCGCCGCGTCGCGCCAGATGGCCCCCCGTCACTATTGTACTTGGGTTGTGGGGCCATCGTGTCGTTGTTGTGGTTGCTTCCTGTCTCCTTTTATTCCTCGTATATTTTTGTGATCTAATACACTATTATTAGTCTTCCGCTAGTACCTCTTCCGCTACTGCTTATAGAGTACCCTGATTGTGATGTGATACTTGTTCGCTTAGCACCATCATCGGTCGCAGTGTTAGGCAGTATTGTAGATGTCTGCCGACATGTCCGACATGTCGTTCGACATAAAGGTTTTAGTGTGAAAATGCCGCGAAATCGTCATTTTAAGAAAAAATGACGTTTTTGAAAATATCGCCCGATATATCGGTTTTACCGGATATATCAAGCGATATTTTGAGGCCAATATATCAGTGAGTATTAAAAATAGTTTCTTTTTCATTTCTTTTAAGCGACTGAGCGTCAATATTTTATTTCGTGCTTTATTTCATGCACCTCTCTGCGCCTAGCTTCGACAAACTTCTCGTCTCACTCTCATTTGATGCTCTTTATGTTTTTTGTCGTCGCCGTCTCTTTCTTGTGTAATTTATAAACATACATTGTGTATATATGTTTACTGTGTTGTTTATGAATATACATTATATGTATAATTGTACAAATTTACAAAAAAGTGTGTGTATATATGAATAAATTTATTTAAATATTAAAATCCGACATTATATAATATCCCCGATATATCCCTAGTAATCCGACATCCGACATTTCAAACGCAAACCAACATGAATCGGACATCCGACATCTGCAACCTTGGCGTTAGGAGAGAATGACGGGAGAGGGTTGAGACGTTCATACCTTTACTCTTCTGTTATTCCCTTCTTTGTTGTGGATTGGCGGTGGTGTCATACTCGGGATACCTTGCACTCTGAGAAAAGCAAAACTCTATTTTGTTGTCGTCAATCGCTCGAAGATGACCCATTTTATTACATTGTAAGACTGTAGACGCGTCTCATGTAGTCATGTCACATCATTATTCGTGATGGATGTCTTTAAGTTACACGATCTACTGAAGTTCATAGTATCTGAGAGATGTGAGATTCACGAGTTATTTTTGGAAGACGCTATGACACAAAACTGATACGACCTTGAAATTTGCATGGGCTTACCACCCTCAAACTGATGGGTAGACTGAGGTAGTTAATACGAGTCTAGGGAATCTTCTTAGTTATCTAGTAGGTAAGTATGCATCTAGTTGGGATTTGGTCTTCCCCGTTGCGGAGTTTGCTTATAATAGTTCAGTCAATAAATCTACTGGTTGAGTCCATTTCATGTAGTACTTGGTTATGAGCCCAGGACGCCTATCAACCTTATCCCTTTTCCCTCCTATCAACCTTATCCCGCCTGTTCCACACCATCCCTTGAAAGATACTAGCATTGACTTCATACTCGGGATACCTTGCACTCTGAGGAAGCAAAACTCTATTTTTGTTGTCGTCAGTGGTTCGAAGATGACCCATTTTATTACATTGTAAGACTGTAGACGCGTCTCATGTAGTCATGCTACATCATTATTTGTGATGGATGTCTTTAAGTTACTAGATCTAATGAAGTTTATAGTGTCTGACGGAGATGTGAGATTCACGAGTTATTTTTGGAAGATGCTATGCCACAAAACTGACACGACCCTGAAATTTTCATGAGCATACCACCCTCAAACTGTTGGGTAGACTATGGTAGTTAATAAGGGTCTAGGGAATCTTCTAGGTGTCTAGTGGGTAAGCATGCATCTAGTTGGGATTCGGTCCTCCCCGTTGCGGAGTTTGCTTATAATAGTTCAGTCAATAAGTCTACTGGTTGAGTCCATTTCATGTAGTACTAGGTTATGAGCCCAGGACGCCTATCAACCTTATCCCTTTTCCCCTGAGTGTCACTCCAGTGAGTCAGATGAGTCCTTCACATGCCATTTGCATAAGTTACATGAGTCAGTCTAACGGCAGATCACTGCTAGTAATGAATCTAATAAATCACATGCAGATGTTCACATGTGAGAACAAGTATTTCATGAAGGTGAGCAAGTGACGGTGAGAATCCGCGCTTAGAGACTCCCTCACGGGTCTGCTAAAAAAATTGATCGTCAAGCGAATGGTTCCCTGTACAATCATATGAGGATTGGAGCAAATGCCTATGAAGTTGATATCCTTTAAAGCATGGATAATCATCGACGCCATGCTATGAGATTCATGAGTATGTGAACCTGTATTGTGGAGACCTTCCTGAGTCTACACCTCCACCTCATCCTCAACCCTGCACCCTGTCCATTCCTGAGCTCTACCCTTCTTTGGGTCAATCTTCTATGGCTTCACCGTTGACACCACCGATCGAACCAGGACCATCAACATGTGAGTTGAGTGTAGATAGCTTCACAAAGATAATATTCCATGAGTACGTCCCCTCTTCGGACGGTCCTTTGTGCTGATACTTAGTAGACTGGCGAGGATGCTCCTTCATCCATGATACCTGGATAGCACCCGTAGAGCTTGATCGACTCGCCCTTGGACTTCGACTACAATATGATCATCTCCATTCATCGGAGATGAATGCTTTTCATTCAGGGGGAGTTGATGGGGATCACCCACCACTTGTGGATCACCGCAAGACGGGGCCCACGTTCGTGTATTCACACAGGAGAACATGACCAGATTGATGATCCGACTCATGAGATGCGTCTGGATTTTCTTTTGCTTACGTTTTCATATATTATATTGTTTTCATTCATTATTTAAAGTAAACGGGTTCGTTACATTCACAACCAATCACATTCGTTGATTTAAGGATGTCTTATAATAATTTTATTATAAATAAGAGTACGGGTGAAGCCGTTATGCTATTACTGAATTTTGGAGAGTTCTACTCTGGTTCCGACGATCAACTCACGGTGACGACTCTGTGAGGTCCTAGGTACGTCTCTTAGGTACAACTCTTTAATCTCCTGTTTCATTTCAAATCCGCTCCTCCATTTTCATACGATTCTGTTCACGAACGAACAACTTGCCGAACCCTTCCAAAACCTGCATCTGTCCCTCTTTATCCAGGAAAGCCGCAAACTGCCTGATCCTGTGTTCTGTGCTTGTTTTTGCCATTAACCAACTGTTTCCTCCTTCCCCCACCCCAACGACCTACTTCCGTTGTAGCACCCGTCCAACCGAACTTCTCCTCATTCTCCAACCCCATCATCGTCAATCTCCTGCTCCACGATCCTGCTACTAGCCGCAGACTCCATCTCCACCACCCGTAAACTCCACCCCACTCCCAGACGTCGACTCCATCTTTTCTGATGTAACCCAAAATGACAATTTGAATTTAAATAATGAATTTGAGATCATTTTTAAATTTAACAACGAAACTCGACTCCACGAGTAACAAAGTGAGTTAATTAAATCAAGTCACATAAGACGCGCATAAGGGCCTAACATCTAGCACAATTAACAATATGAAATAAATTATCCACAAGCGTAAGAGAAGATGAGCAATATAGTTTTTCAAATTTACGACAAATAAGAGTGAAAACTAAGGCAAGCATGCTCTGAAATTTAAAAATCAAATAAAATAAGCATATTGTTAGAATTAGGGCAGCGTAAAATTATTATTGAATAAAAGAGGTATCCCCTTTATATAGGAGGGGATAATACATGATAATAGACACACCTAACACTCCCCCTCAAGATAAGCATATTCTTAGATTTCTTGATTCTTGGTTTGAGCTAGATCCTATATGCTTTCTTTTGGGTTGTTCTTGAATTTCCGCTACACACATTTTGATGTGTCTACTCTTAAGGAAAATCCAACAGGCTGAGCATAAATAGATGTGAATCATTTGGGGCATAATTTTTTTTAGTTTTAAGGGGGTTTCAAAAGGCAGGAGATTTAAAGTTTTCTCCCACTTGGTATTCTTCACATGTAAACTAATTCCTAAAATAATGAGAATTAAACAAGTATTTAATTCTTATTTTTCCAATTTAATGTGTTTCATTATAATGTTTTGTTAATTTTTTGTGTGCTTGGCATAATTATCACATTACCTAGTTTGACGGATCATGTTATTCATGATTTTATTGGTTCGCCACGCTAATAAGTCGTACGAACGTGCGCGAGCGACATGCGCAAAATAAAGCATACCCATGCTAATAACGTGCACAAAAATACATGGGATAAATGTGCGCTAGTGACATGCGCGACGCATATGTGAATAAAATAAAATTTAAGTGCAATGATGCGACGCAAGTTGCATTGTCTTCTACTAGCCGTAAACTCCATCCCTCTCGCAGTCACACAATCCTACCTTTCCTCCGCTGCCCTTCTCTCGCCACTGATACCCCCGGGACAGCAGCCCCCACATCTCCATTGACCGGAACTCCATCTCACGACAACATCCCTTTACTCTGTGAGTGTCTTAGGCTTCGTTTGGCTCGGCTTATTTGCTCCGGTGAGTTTGTACAAAAACGTCATTGTCATATAATGTATATTTGGTATGACAAATGTTACTACCGTTGACAAGAAAAGAAACTAGTTTTGAGCATAAAATGTTGGTATGACTGACGTTTTTGTCCAAACTCACCGGAGCAAATAAGCCGCGCCAAACGAATAGTTAGTGTTGTATGGATCTTTGTTTTTAATATTAAAATATAGTCTTGTGAACTTATGCTCTTTTGGATCAATCACGTTTGTGAAATCTTGTTCTAGATTATTCTCTAATTTATGGAATCCTTTATTGCTATGTTTTGATTTCGCCACCGATTCTTGCTTGTGTGTTACATATAGTAGTCAAGAAGAACAAAGCTATTTTCCCGCACTTCACATTAGAATTGCATTTTAGTCGTACACCCACTTAGCCTACCCTACATCAATTTGTCTCATATATGTATAAAATTAATATGGAACCCCACGTTTTAGGATTATAGACATGAAAATAGGATTAATTCCAATATTTTAATTTCCTCTTTACAACATACTATTATTGTCTCTCACGACCAATTATCTATTATCAATTGTTGCACATTTAATTAATGTCATTATTTAACATCGTCACGTGTCTATGTTAGACGTCTTTTATTAAGAGTCTCTACGCATTTTAATTCGAGTCATTTAGAGTCTACATTATGTCTTTATTAATCGAGTCTATAATATGAGTCATATGAGTCCTATTGTCTTTTATTGTTTTGATCATTTCTCTTATGTTGGGATTATTTATGCTTATGCCATTGTGCAATGTTATTATATGCCTTTGGGGTCATGAATGAAGCCATGCAAGAATTAGTGAAAGTTCTTTCCTCTCTACTTCTTTCCGTGTCTCCTTTTTCTAGGGATAGGGTTGAGCAAAGCTCTCCCCTCTCCCCCTTCTTCTCGCTTCGTGTCTCTTCGGGTGAGTAGGCTCCCTTGTATCGCTGGCGTCCTCGCTATCTCCATCTCCGCTGAAAGAAGCACATAACATGTGCATTAAGGAAGAAGGGTGTGTCAAATTTTTGGTGGAGACCAAAGAACTTACAATCATAATAAATTTACATTATTGATCAACATTGAGTCCCTATTTTTTGTAATTGTTTTGGAGATGCTTACATAAGATATCCAAAGCAAGATCTCTTGGTATATTTTTTTTGCAGATGACATGTTCTAATCAACGAGACATCTATCAAGGTAAGAAAAAAGTAGAACAATTGGAGATTCTTGAGAAAAGTTGGCATTAAATTACTAGAATAATGACAAGGTATATGATATGCAGTTTTAATTGATGTGATGTTAATGATTATCAATTTATTTTATAGAAGATAATAAGAATACTATTTCGAATATATTTGATTATTTTGAAACCATTATAAAGAAGAGTGAGAATAAAATGATGATATAACCTCTAATGTTATGGTTTGGTGGTTAAAATAAAAGTCTTAGGGAGTACTCTGCGATATTGTGGAGACTTGAATGCAAATTTTGAAATTGCAATTAAGGTGAGGATGTTTTCTGGATCTGTGTGTTGAGTAGTAAAAAGAAATTTTGATATCTAAGTTGGGTGTGATGGAAACTAGAATGGTAAGATGGATGCAGGGAAAAATTAGGAAAAGTATATTAAGAAAAATAAGTATATTAAAGGAGCAGTGAGAGTTTCATTTATTGAAGATGTGATGACATAAAATTGATTTAGGTGTTTGACATGTATAAATAAGGCTAGAAAATACACCAATTAGATAAGTCGCTATAGTTAATTTCAAAGAAATATGCAGGGAAAGGGGTAGATTCTTGGTAACATGGATGAAGGTTGTTGATGATAGCTTGCATAAAATAGGGTTAACACCTCCAAAGAAATACTAAACAAAAATAAATGAAAATGTGGATTCTTGAGCGGTCTCAAATAGTTGTGATAAGATTATTGATGATGTTAACATCACTATTACAGAACGAGACGACAACGACGCCCCACACGAACTTGGCAGGTATATAAGCGTAGGGCGGCTCTTATGGATTAGGATGCGACCCAATTGGTCTACTTGCGATGTGGCTATTTATCTTTTATGTTTTATTTATGTAATGCTCTCTTTGTTGTGAACTTGTGTTATTTACACCTTTGCCATTACTTTAGGGCATGTAGGTGAGTTTTTATGTTTGGGGACTCGAGCGTTCCAATATTGCTTCCATCCTCTTCTTCTTCCTCCTCCAAATCTCTCAGTCCAGGTTCTCCAAACCCTAAGGGGTAACTGTAAGACCCCATTTTTCTTAAATAATGAATGCCAATTAGAAAGATGGATACAAGGAAATATACCAATAGAAACTTGTGATGTATAAATTTCTCCCTAATTTTGAATGCAATTCGAGAGTAAAGTACTAAGTATATAGTGAGTTGGTTTTCTCCATTTTGAGTTTTTTCAACTTTTAATGCATTTGACTCTATTTGAGTTTACTTGACTCGCGTATACTAATTTATATGGATTTTCGGCCTCCATCTAATTATTTTGTTTCCTTCTTAGATTGCCCTTAATTGATATCTTATATTTATTTTATATAGGTTTTGGCCTTTATGTTGTTTGAAACTTAAATAGGTTTTCATATTATATATCTTAATTGGAATAATGGTGGGCCTTGAAATAGATAGGTAATGGGCTGGTTTGTATTCATATGATATGCTTTTAAGTGAGCCTTTTATCTAATACTTGGACTTATACTTCCTTTGGTCATTCCTATCCTAATGCAAATGAAGTGGTTGATTAAAATATAAGGTTTTGTCTTTGGTATTAGAGAATTAGTGGAAGGAGCAATCACCCTTGTACCTTTAGAGGAAAGCGCATTACCATTGATTCACCCTTGGATTCAATCCAAGGGTTGAAAAGTAGGGATAAGAGTGGGAATCCACTTAATTTCCTTCTACTTGCCTAGGCCTTTTGAAGCATATATTTTTAATTGGCCTTAAGGAGCTTATATTTTTATTCTAAGTACGAGAGAGAGAAATAGAAGTGTTTTTATTCTTCCCTTTAAGCGGTATTTAAAGGACTACAAGGACACATGAAACATTGACAGCCCATGTGAGATTAAACAAATAGAACCAAACACACATAAACTAGAGACTTTAATACATTGACAGAACAACGATATTAACTCATAAATATGATAACTCCAACACTCCCCCTCAACCTGGAGGTTATACTCGACAGTTTAAAAATATTATATGTTGATTAAGGTAATGGAGGTAGAGATGAGAAATGATAGATATCAGTGGTGGCGCGGGGGTGCGATGATACGAGCGCACAAAACACACAATGCTATGAAAATTACGTCTTTCTTTCATACTCCCTTTCACCTCCATTCCTATCTAATCGGGCTGGACCTTGAGTGTTTGACAACAACCGGTTTGTCACCGTCTAAAAACAGCCGGTTTAAAATCTGCTTTTTCCTCCTTTTTGGAATGGACACGGAGAGCTCTTTTCTCCTTTCCAAAACGATTTTGACATTTTTTATTTTCTTAATTTTATTTAATCAATAGAATTTGTATAAAAAATAAAATTGTCTATTAATTTGCAAAAAATTCCATATATAGTACTTAATTTTGTTTTAAAAATTCCAGAAAAAATCACAATGGAATAAATAAAATTCCTGTTGAGATAATTTTGAATATAATTTAAACTGATCATAACGGAGGTTACCCAAACAAAGCTTCAATTTTGAAAATGCAGTTTATCATCTCTCTTTCAAACAACCTTTTAAAACGACACTGGTACGCCAAACAGTGCCTACCTCATCTACACTCGAAAAACATGTGGACGAAATACAGTAATGGAAGATGTGGGTTTGAGTGTGTACATTTAAACACAACGAGATATTCATATAGAAAGTTTGTTGGAAACTTCAGACCGCGCCATGTCGGGTGTAATCCAAATATAAATCAGTCCCACACGACACACTGGACACGTTAGAATCACGTCAACAAACAAAGTCTGTACAATAGCAAATGCACCTATCAAAATGATGAAATAGGGGAGATGCAACGAGCTACATCTAAAAACACATTGACAGAAGCTTGTGGGCCGTGTGAGACTAAAGCGAGAGCTGGGAAATACACTGTTGTGATGAATATCCATCATGTTGGGGTCCACTCGGATGAATTCCACTATGTGGGGTCAACCGCAGTCGGGGTTCGAGTCACCTTCGTTTCTAACACCCCCTCATGTGGGACACACATGCATTTAGGCATAAGGAAAAAAAACTAGCATCTGGATGATACAGACAACAGGAATACTAAAGACTGCTGAATACACGTTAAGACGAACAAACTATCAAGAAGCTTCATCGTCCCAATTCATTAGAAGTGGCATGTCTCGGGAGGGAGGATGTCAACGGGAGCTAAGTCGATTTCCGCAAGTCAACGAGGTCAACATTTATTTTGAAGAAGCGCGCCTTCCATCGATCTAGATCTGCCGGATTCCAGTTCCCAAAGAAGGGCAACCGATGGGATCTGGAAGGAGATTGCCAGGGCCAGAAGTTGCCACAGAATAGTCGACTGGATCTGCGACATAAAAAATGTCCGTCAAGGAAGCAACGATGAACGTGGCTAGGAAGCAGCGACTGGATCTGAAGAAAGGCAGTTGATCGACTGAATATTGTAGTTGCGGGTTGTCAAGGATTCGTTAGGTTCCTATCCCCCCATTTTCTTTCTTAGGGAACGACTGCAGGTGATGCAGAGAAGCAAGACGATGAGAGCCTTGATGGAAACGAAGTCGCTGAGGATGCTGCGGATGAACCCAAGAACTCTGCGAATGGAAAGCAAGAAGCCGGTGGGATTTTGAGCAGAGTAGTGGTCAAGGCAATAACAAACCGGCTAGATGATAAAAGCGTCGTTCAGCGGCAGGGGCGAGCGCTGAAGAAGAGCACTAGACCGAGGATGCGAAAGAAGTGCGCTCAATTTGGAGGCGGGAGATCGTCATCGGGTCGTTGATCTGCAACAAAAAAACGTCCTCAACGACCACGAGAGCGGAAGCAGAAGCAGAATCCTTCTTCGATGTCGCAACGTTTATGGGACCAAGAGAAATTTCAAGGAGGAAAATATTTCTGCTCTAATACTATATGTTGGAAAAAAGAGAAAAAATAGGAGGTGCTTTTATTTTTTCCTTTTAAGGGGTTATTTAAATGACTACAAGGACATAAGAAACACTGATAGCCCATGTGGTTTTAAAAATTTAAAACCAAACACACATAAACCTAATTACTATAATACATATACAGAAGAACGATATTAACTCATAAATGCGATAACTCCAACAATGGCGAAAGGAGATTTTTATCGCATGCTAATCATGCTGATGTTGAAGAACGCACCTTTAGGTTTAGAAGTTCTCCAAGTTTTTCATCTCACTCTGATAGACTTCCTCTTGTAATAATACACCAAAGCAAGAGATATAACCACCCCCTGGTGAGCTAAGGTAGCTTGACTTTCAACAACCCCCCTCAAGCTAACACCATAAACATCCATCATTCCAAGTCTGAGAGAGAACGTGTGCAGGGTTTTACTAGAAACAACTTTCGTGAACATATCAACAAGTTAGTCCCCAGTACAAACACAGTAGTAATCGTTTGGTTCTGAATTTTCTCCCACACAAAATGGCAATTGATCTCTATGTGTTTAGTCCTCTCATGGAAGACAAGGTTGTTGGCAATGTGGATAGCCGCTTGAGTATCACACTGCAAGTTTATGGACTGCAGGACAGGAAACCTCATATCACCCAAAATAGATTTAACTTGTATCAACTCATATGTTGCAATGACAATAACTCAATTTTCTGCTTTAGCGGAAGCTCGGGCAACAACATTCTGCTTCTTACTCCTCCAGTAAACAAGATTTCCACCTAGAAAGATAGAATATCCACTCGTAAATCTTCTATCAGAGAAGGAACCAGCCCAATCAACATCACAGTAGCCGTGGACTTTAAGATGATCATGATTTTGATAAATGATACCTTTTCCAGGGTCCTTTTTTATATACTTAAGGATCCGAAGAGCAGCATTATAGTGATGAACTTTCAGATTGTGCATAAATTTGCTTATCAGCCCAACCGCAAATAAGATGTCGGGTCTGGTGATAGTCAGGTAAATTAACCTCCCCATAATGCGTTAAATATCAACTTTCTTTTTGAAGATCAGAAGAATCATCCTTATGGATATCATATTTAACATCCACGGACTATCTACAAGTTTCACTCCCAAATATCCAGCGTCACTGAGAAGATCCAAGATGTATTTGTGTTGGGAGATCATAATCATTCTAGAAGATCTAGCAATCTCAATTCCAAGAAAATATCGAATGAGACCCAAATATTTAATTTCAAAAGTAGAGGCCAATTCTCCTTTCACAAGAGCAATGTGTTGATTATCAGTTCCAGTGATAATGATTTCATCTACATAGACAATAATAATATTGGTATATTGCTCCTTTCTGTAGATAAAGACAGAGTGATCATAAGATAGAAATTCAGACTCAAGAGTTTGACACTTAGCTTTCAAACCAGACCCGAGGTGATTATTTAAGGCCATACATAGCCTTCTTAAGACGATATCCATGTCCTTTAGGTACTTCCATGCCAGGCGGGGGAATCGTGTACATTTATTTCTTTAATTCATCCTGGAGAAAAGCATTTTTCACATCAAGTCGATAGAAAGGCCAGACTTGCGGTCAACAATAGATAGCAAGATTCTAACTGAGTCGAGTTTAGCAACAGGAGCAAACGTCTCAGGGAAGTTAATCTCATCAATCTAGGTAAAGCCTTTAGAAACAAGTCTTGCTTTATATCTATCAAGAGTGTCATGTTGAAGGTATTTGATAGTATATATCCACTTACATCCGACAGTATGATGCCCATGAGGGATATGGACAATTTCCTAATTATTTTGATGATGGAGAGCATTCATCTCCACCTCGATAGCTTTCTTCTAGTGAGGATTAGACATAACATCTAAAAAATTGTTAAGGATAAAAATAGAGGAAACTATAGAGGAAACTATGCAAGATAATATTTCAGTGAATGAGAGATAGAGTGATACCCAACACATTTATCAATAGGGTATCTGGTACGACCACTGTGAATTTGGAGAGGAGAAGATGTATCTCCATGTGTGTTCTCAGTGTTTGGATCTGGCAAAGTGTTAGTGGGTGGTGGAACATGAGTATGACTCTCTTGCTCAGTTCTTCTTACACGCTTCCTTTGGTAGACTTGAAGATTCTTTCTTCTGTTGTATACACACAGATCATTTGTAGACACTTCCCTTTCAACTGGAACATTCGAGCTACTAGGAGATAGAGCATCTACGAGAGCTGTGAGAGGTGGCATCATACAACCCTCATCTTCACACTTCTCTTGATATGTATCATTTTCCCCTTCTTTTGAATAATATGGAGTGTGCTCAAAGAAGATAACGTCTTTAGATATAATCCTTCTATGCAACGATGGTGAGTAACACTTATAGATTTTTTGGTTAGCAACATATCCAACAAAAAACACATTTAATTGCTTGAAGACCCAATTTATCCTTATGTGGTCCCACGACTCCAACAAAAAACACATTTAAACTTTCATTTTCCACCATAAGGTGACCTGTATTCTCTAATGTGCCATACATAGCTGTTGGCGATCTTGCATACCTTCCATCAGTGCCACGATTCCTGTCCCAACACTTATCCTTCCTGTGTCCCTTCTTCCCACAGTGGGGATACTTCATCTTACTCTTATCTTCATCTTATATGTTTTTAGAATTTCACTTCCTTTATTTAGGTACAAGGGCAAATTTCTTATATCCCACGTGCACATCAGTACGAAGAGAGTTTATACCACTAGTTTCTCCGCGAATGTGGTGGGCAACAATTTCCAAAACAGGAACAAAGTCTCTTCCTAACATCTGGACTCTATGGAATTCAAGATCTGAAGGAAGGCCAAAGAGCATTTCAAATACCATGCGTTGCATATGTTCAGTCTTATAATCCTCAATGGTCTGAATGGCCGAGTATTGATCAATTTTTGCCCACTTATGAGTCAGCTTGTTATAATACTCCTGAAAGTCATTCATACCCGTCATATGTATCTGTTCAGTTTGAAGTTGATAGATGTTTGCCAACTATTTTTTTTTGAATAATTTCGTTCAATTAATTCCCATATTTCTGTAGCATTTTGACAGAATAGGAATTGACTAGCAATCTTGGGTTCTATAGAGTTAACAAACCAATTGATCACAGTAAGATTCTCACCTTCTCGTTCCTTATAAGAGGGGTCGGCCTTGCTTGGAGCAGGTTTGGATCCAATAATAAACCCAAGTCTTCGACGGCTCCGGATGAATATCTGCATAGACTACGCCCATACGAGCTAGTTTCTCCCTTTCAGTTTGATGTGATTCAGGCCATGAGTGAAATCCACATTTGAACTTTTTCCACCATAGTATTTAGGTTGATCATCAACCCCTACAGGGGCATTAACACTCTTTGATTTACCTTCCATAAGAGCACACATGAAGAAGAACTCCCTTTAGGAATCTCAGGGCTTAACCAACTGGAAGCTGCAGCAAGAGGTGGAAGAACAGTTGTAGGCGGATAGAAGACTGCAGCAGTTGGAAGAACAACAGCAGGCGGGGTCGCTTGCAGAAAGAAATCGAACTATCAAAACAGAACAAAACTTCTAAAGGGCTCGACGACACACATCGAGACGATCTAAGGGATCGACAAAGTACGCAACTCCTCAGTCCAGAACGAAGACCCACCACTGCTCGGCGAGGCTTTCCAAGGACTCGACTGGGCGCAAAACAACGGGTTGACGAAGACGAAGCTGCCATAGATCAATTGAGGAGCAGCAAAGTCCAATCATTCGAGTAGGATGAGAGAACCAGGGACGCAACCGAACGAAACATCACAGGTAGCGATACAAGATCGAGCTTTCAGGTCGACGTCGACGGGGGATTTACCGTCTCTGATACCAATTTGATGTTGAAGAATGCAGCTTTAGGTGTAGATGTTCTTCTCCTCGTTTTTCATCTCACTCTGATAGACTTCCCCTTGTAATAGTACACCAAAGCAAGAGATATACTCACCCCCTCGTCAGGGGAGGAATTTGGGTTTTTTGCTCAACCCGGGTACATATAATTATAAATTAAAAATAACTGGTGAAATTATTTCGCAATTTTTTTGCTCTAATAATAACGTGACTATATGAAATTATAATGAAGTAGAAATTATAAACTCCCAAAGAAATGATAAATAAAAAACATATGCAAAATTACATAAAAACATAATACATTGTTCGTAATTATTGACATAGAAGAAGCTTTAAACTCCTAATAATTTACTCACATGCTTGTTAAATATGTAAAATTGTCCATGCCGACAAAAGTCAGCAGAAAATGAAATTAACTAGACCTAAAAGACTACTTTATCCAAAAGAGTGATTAAAATTTATAAAATAAAAGCAATATTTTCATACCGTTTAAGAAGCCACTTTTTGTGGACACATATTTTGAAATTGTGTAATGAGAGTCTCATTATTAATAGTGTCAGCAACATATTTCTCAGTATAAGCTATCATATAGTCATTCATCCATTCATCTCTCATTCTACTCCGTAAACGATTCTTTATAATTTTCCTGGCAGAGAATATTCTTTTAACACTGACAGTTGCAACGGACAGAAGACATGCCAACTTCAAAATCCTGAAGACCAATTGATAGTGATCTTGTTTTTTCAACTCTACCAATATTTGTAAAAGTCCACTAATTCCTTTACAATGAGAGAACGTATTGGTTGACATAAAGCGCATGTTAATGATGTATATATCAAGTTGTCCTTCTAGTATCTACAATTCTAGTGTTGTAAAATCTGATTGATACAATTGTGCAAGTCGAATCAACTTTTGTTTATCAAATGAAACAAATTAATCACATGAGTCTAGACAAGAAGAACATAGAAGCAATTTCATATTCACTTCATTAAAACGGTCATTTAACTCATTTAATGTCCAATTGAGCACTGTATTGAAGATTTCAACCCAAAAATGATAAAAATTTGTAATCTCTCTTGCATTGCGTCTTGATCTTCCTACTTGAATATATTATTTGTCCATATTTGGTACTTCTATACATTGCTTAGTACAGTAAGATGAAACTTCACTCATAAAATAGTTCAATTCAAGATCATCATTTCTCAAATTAATCAGCAATTGTTTTGAAAATTCTATAAATTTCATTGCATTAATAATATCATGATCTTTCTTCTGTAAAGCTTGTGGTAACTCGTGTGTTTTAACGCAAAAGAAAGCTTATGCAATCAATCAATGTAGACAAACGAGCACGATATTGAGTACTTTGTGTTTCTTCCTGTCTACAAAATGCAACTTCAATACCTTGCTTCTGATTCATCAAAGCTATGGACATCTTCTTAGAGTTATTATGTCCACTATTGTGATTTTCAATGTGTTTTTCTATTATCGTCCCGTTTTTTCAGTATTTAAAACCACGACTTACAAAGGTAGGATCACAACCTTTTTGTGAAAAGACGTAACAATAAAGACAATATGTAACATCTTTATCTACGCTATATTCCAGCCAGTCTTTGAACTCATTAAACCAGTTTTTATTGAAACAACGCGCTTTCTGTCCAATTTTAGTTTATGGGAAGTTTTATAAAAAAGGTTGAATAGGACCATTCTGCAAGTACTTTCTTCTTTTCATGTCTTGAAGATTTATATCATATGAGCATATAGGTTGTCTCAATCCTCGATCTCCCGGTAAATCCTCTAAGTCAAGCTCATCTCGATTTCTTTTACCACATGAAACTGATATTTGTAAATTCTTAGAAGTTTGATTTGATCCTACTTTTGAAGAAAACTTCTCCATCGAATTTCACAACTAGAAATGAAAAAAACTTAGTTATGATTTATGCATGACATATTAGGAATAAAAAATTAAGCGTAAAACCCCCATTTCTAAGGTACACAACATAAAATAAGCCTTTTAAATTCATTACCCACCATTTTATCCGGGAAATAATAGAAATAAACAGTAAATCAATGAATCCAACATGCACTAAATCAATGTATCTAAATATTGCAGTAAATCCTGGCATTCAACAATCCAACATTACAGTAATAATAGAAATGGACATTGCAGTAAATCATTGAATCCAACAGGCACAATGCAGTAAATCAATGAATCCAACAGGCACAATGCAGTAAATCAATGAATCCAACAGGCACAATGCAGTAAATCAATGAATCCATAAAAAATCAGGGAAAGAAAATAAGAAATCATAAAAAACTATCTACCTAAATCCTCAGAGGCAGAGCTCCTCCTCTGCTGCGTCTGGCATGCTGCTAAAGTGCTAGGGATTAGGGAAACCCACAATTGGGATAGGAAATGGACGAGGAACCAGGAAATAAACTAGAAATGGAAATCAAAATGGATTAGGAAATCAAAATCGCAATAGAAAATAGGAAAAGAAAGATGTCTTGAAGCAAAAGGCGAAGGCGATCTTGACTGGGAGACTGACAAGAAAATGAAATCGACCTGAAAAAGTGAAGCCTGAAAGCTGGAGAAGTGGAGATCTGGATCTGGAGAACAGGAAAAGTGAAGAGCAAAGAACGACCGTGTAGAAGAGATTCGGGCGTCAACGCGTCGCCGTTGCTAGTCGTCGACCGACGAGTCGTCGTCCCGTGGAATGAATCTAAGTGCGTCCTACCGACTGTGTCCAGATTCCGGAAGATATTAGGGTTTGCCTCCTACGTCCAAATTCAGTAAGATATTAGGGTTTGCCGCCTACGTCCAGATTCCATGAAAGGAAGAGGAACTCGTGAGTGCACAACGGAATGAAAGAGGTCAGAATGGCGCGGAATGATGCCCTTCAACGAATTTTCCCTTTTCTTAACCCGGGCACGTGCCCTTGTGTGACGCTACATGGGTCCTCCCATGCCCTGGTGAGATTAAGGTAGCTTGACTTTACAAAATCATTCTTGCTTACATGGATTTTTAGTAATTGCATATGTGATGATTTAATGATATATTTTAACGGATTTACAAGTTTTATTCAAAGTATTTTAAGAGCCATTTCAAATAAGCTTCAGTCGTCTTTTTAGATGTTTATTCCTAATTTTGGATCTTTAGCATTTTGAGCGTAGGCTTTCATCCAACCGATGTTTGCTCGATTATTTAACAATAAGTTTTATGGAATGATCTTATTACATTTTTTGATGATTTATTATAACTGATGAAATAGGAAAGTTTTACCATACTGCAATTATGCCAGCAATGCTCTACGGTTCTGAGTGTTGGGCAGTGAATGGTGTACATGAGCAAAAAATACGGAGATGAGAATGCTTAAGTAGATGTGTGGTCACATGAGACTAGATAAAATTAGGAATGAATGTATTAGGGATAAGACAGGAGTGACGCCAATTGTAGAGAAGATGTGAGAAGCTCGTTTAAGATGGTTCAGACATGTACATAGGAGACCATTAAAGGCACCTGCTAGGCATTGTGAGAGTTTAGTCACTAGACATGTTAAACCGGGTAGGGGTAGACAAAAAAAGACTTGGAACGAAACTGTAAGAAAAGACATGATGTACTTAGGCATTAATGAGATTATGATTAAAGATAGGGCACAATGGCGACAAAGGATCGATATAGCCGACCCCGCTATGGTGTGATAAATGCTTTTGTGTTGTTGTTGTATTATAACTGATGAAATGTAACTGCTCATGTCACAGTTATTTTATCTTTATTACCTGATTTGATTTCTAAACCGCTGGTAATATTAAAAAAATATAAAACCGTAAGGGAGCTTAACAAAAATACAACCATCCTTAAAACACAAATTAAATGTTAAATTTATATGATAATCCTTTGCATGCATAAACCAACAAACTTAAGGGTTAACTCCAAGAGGGGGGTGGGTGAATTCCCTACCAACAGACATGATGTAGGTGCCCCTTTGAGACTCCATAATAGTTTAATTTCATGAAACAAATGCCCCGAGGTTTGCAGTAACTAATAGCTCTAGTAATTTTTTTATGAGTTGGGCCCATTATGAAGGAAAGAAAAGTAATCTATCACTAACTTTATCGTTCATAGAAAAAGAATAGAAAAGGATCAAGATAAAAAAAATGTGGTATAACTTATGATGCAGAATATCAAGATAAGTGAGGCATAAAGAAATGTTATCCATCGTTAAAATTAAGAATTCTCGAATGAACCATGAATAACCTATATCATTTACTCTGTTTTATTACAATACGTTTCTTTATGAATTATTATATTTCCTTTTCATACTGTTTTAAGTGCTTAGTAGAGTTTTACTAAATGTGTTATGAAAGAAGTAGGGAGAGAGAGAGAGATTTGAGAGATCTAAGGAAGAAAGAGAGGCTAGGGTTAGGGTTGAGAGGGAAGGAGGGGAAAAATACCTGGATAATATTCTTCATAGCCCATCCAAGAGAGCCCGTAAGCGGTCCATGATGACCCGTAACGTCAGATCAGCTTCAACTTCGCTTTGTAAGCAGACAACTTCGTGCCATACTGGTCGTGAAATATTTGTCAATTCTGTCATACCCTGTTGGCGAGAAAGTGCATCTGCCGCCACGTTGGTCCTACCCGAATGGAACTCCATGGTGAAATCATACCCCAACAGTTTGGCCTCCTACACTTGCTGCGTGGGAGTGGTCTTCTGGCTCAGGAGGTTGCTGAGGCTATTATTGTCCGCTCGTACAACAAATGGTCGCCCAGTCAAGTAGGGGCGCCGGTGTTGGACCTCCAGATCAAGTGCCATCAACTCGTTTTCGTAGGCAAAGCGGGATCGAATGGTCGCGAAGAAGGATTTACTAAAGTAGTCGATGGGCCGACTGGCCTGTATGAGCACTGCCCCGACGCCGGTGCCCGAGGCGTCGTATTCCACCATAAATGTCCAAGAGAAGTCAGGCATGGCCAGGACTAGGGCGGACACTAGAGCCCGTTGTAAGGCCGAGAAGGTTGTGTTTGCCTCCAAAGACCAGTGGAAGGTGGGGTCGGCTTTCTTGCGAAGTAGGCGTGCCAGAGGAAGTGCCAGTGTGCCATAGTCGCAGATGAAGCGGCGTCAGGCCTAGGAAAGCCCGCACGTCCCTCACCGTCCGTGGTGCCGGCCACTGCACCACTGCCCGCACCTTGTCCGGATCCATGGCCACCCCTAGAGCTGACACTGTATGGCTGAGGTACGAGATCTCGCGTTTCCCGAACACTCGCTTCTTCAGGTTGTCGACAAGCAAGTGTTGGCGAAAATTCTTCAGAGTGAGCTCCAGGTGGCGCAAGTGGTCTTGCCACTTCAGGCTGTACACAAGAATATCATCAAAGAACACCAAGATGTACTTACACAGCACTGAGTGGAAGATGTCGTTCATGGTCGCCTAAAAGGTGGTCGGGCCATTGGTAAGGCCGAAGGGCATGACCAGAAACTTGTAGTGCCCATCGCGAGTGCAGAAGGCGATCTTATAAATGTCTTGGGCGCACATCCAGATTTGATGGTACCAAGATCGAAGATCTATCTTGGAGATGTGGCCCCGCTCAACTCGTCCAAAAGCTCCTGGATGACTGGAATGAGATACTTGTCGGGGACCGTGGCCTTATTGAGTGCTCTGTAATCAACATAGAAATGCCAGATGCGGTCCTTCTTCCGCACAAGAAGGACCAGGCTAGAAAAGGAGCTCACACTGGGAGGATAAGGATGGTCGTCAACATTTCCGCCACCAGTCACTCGATCTCATCCTTCTGAATATGGACATAATGATATGGTCGAACCGAGATCGCCCGAGTACCCTTTTGAAGGGAAATGCGGTGGTCGGTGGGACGTGGTGGGGGAAGGATGAGCACGGGGGAAAACACATCGGCGAAGTTTTCCAAGAGAGGGGAGAGCTCAGAGGGCGGTGATGGATGGTCCTCTGCGATGGTAACGACTGTCGAAGTAGTCATCTCCCACAATAATGCTTGTAAATCGGTCTCGGTAGTGCGCTGAGCCGCGTGCGAGGAGATGACGAGCCGTTGGAGAGAAGCATCCCTGACAAGAGTGCAAGGACGGTTAGCCCACGTAAATATCATCCGCATTGATGCCCAATTGTGTTGGATGTCTACCAGTGTCTGTAGCCATGCGATCCCGAGGATGACATCCAAGCCACCCAAAGGGAAAGCGTAAAAATCCACAATCGTACAATATGTGCCCACTAAAAATGATAGCCGACGACACAGGCCGCCCGTCCCGGCCGGTCGTCCGTCACCCAGGTGCACAAGGCAGGCCGCCCTCGGGTTGGTGGAAAGCTGTAGGTGAGTCAAAAGATTCACTAAAATGAAGTTGTTGCTAGCGCCACTGTCGATCATCAAAACCACGCGAGTCCCCTGAAGTGAGCCCCGAAGTTTCATGGTATGTAGCCAGGAGATGCCCACGAGAGACAAGTGTGAGAGGTCCAACCGAGGGCCAGGCTGTGGCGGTTTAAATTGTGGCGGTTCCTCCAATGTGACAACATCGAAGTCGGCGGCTGTGATCTCATCCTCATCGTCACACATAAGTACTCTTACAGGCAGTTGTGGGTCAGGGAGTAGGGTTGTTTGTAGCCAAAGCACAAACCCTTACTGCGTAGCTCGTTGTATTCCTAGGTAGACAGACGATTATGAATCGGAAACCGGTTCGGCCGGGGAGGTGGTGGAGGCTTGTACAATGGAGTAACTCGGGCACCCGGGTCCCCCGATGGTGGTCGAGGAACAACTGTCGAAAACACTGTGACGCGCGGCGAGGAGTTGGCGGGTTTCGGAGGGCCTTGAGGCCGGTCGGTGGATCGTACTGAGAAGTCTGCTTCGACCAAGAGAGCGATCTCCATGGCGTTGGAGATATCCTTAGGGTGATGAGTACGCAGGCAGGAGCGTATGTGCGACTGTAGGCCCAGGAGGAAGAAACCCATGTAGTGATCTTACGGGAGGCCGCTAACGTGATTGACCAATTCAATGAAGTCATCGATGTATTGATCCACCGAAGACGTGTGGGGGAGAGCACACAAGCTCTCTACCGTGTTGCCGGCGTAGTGGTGGTCATAGTGTTTGACTAACGCCACCTTTAGGTCCGCCCAGGAGGGGAGCGGTGAGGAGTTGCGAAGCTAGCGAACCCAATATAGCGCGGAGCCTTCCATGGAGAGGAGCATTAGGGAGACTTTCTGGTGGCCGAGTGTAGCTTGGATGTCGAAGAACTGCTCAGCCTTGGCGATCCAACCGAGAGGATCCGACCTGTTGAAATGTGGAACCTCCAGCGTTGAAGGAGCATGGGAGGTGGCGATGGAGGTCAAGGAAGGAGGAGACAGCGGCGGTGCGGTGTGGTCCACGGATCCGGATGGGAGAATGGCGTTAAGAGTGCGCTGCCTGGCTGGAGGCGTGGGCTTCGCGATCGTCCAGGCGGAGGAGCGTCACCTGCATGGAGTAGAGGATGGACGATTGAGTTTGGATCGATGTCTGCAGGGAGGTGAGGATTGATGCTTGGTCTGCGAGGGCAGAGGCCTGCTCGTCGTGGCGTTTCTCCACGACATCCACGCTATGCTCGGACATTGCACGAGTAAGCAGGCAACACCGCAACGGAGGTGTCTGTGGCCGAAGGAGAACTCGGCGAGGACTGGTCGAGGGCTCGCGATGGGCGTCGCGCGAAGATCGGCGAGGACTGGCGAGGGCGCGAGTAGGCGGAAGCGACTTCTTGCAGACACGAGAGGGCGCGATCGAGTCCCGGCGGGCGGAGGCGGGCGGGAATGGCCGGTCATACCAAAATGTTACACTAGAATTTTGAGTGGAAGGGAAAACGAGAATTATTTAAGCTAACTCCAAGAGGGACACACCTCCCTGTCAGCCCTAGGCTCCAATATTCAAAAGTCCGGATCCAATAATGAAAGAAAATACAATAGAGCGGGCTTATACATATACCCAACATAATGACATAAATGTAAATAAAGATACATTGAGAGAGTAAGCCAAAGCGATGTTCTCAACTGGTTGCCACCTGGTCTGTCGCTCTCTGTCGTCAGGAGTAAATCCGCCAAGTTGTCGTCTCGTCTTCATCCTCTGAGTCGTTCCCCTCTGCAAGAAAATCCTTAATCCCGCATAGAACCAAAGCTGCAACCCTCAACCAGCGTCGGAACTTGGGCTGAGATCGTCGTCGAGGAAGAAGGATGCTCCTTACTTCACTAATGTCGATCAAAGGTGGGAAAGAAGAGGGGAAATTATTCCCTAGCTAATGTCGAAGCTCCAGTGTAGAGGAACCAGACGAGAGAAGGAGACGCTTGAGTCGGGATTAAGAGAACGTCACAGAAAACTCTCGAAACAGCAAGAACGATAATAATAAGCTTATTCATGGCATTTCCCCTCATGCCCCTCTAATATCAGCAGTCCAATAGCCATCCACGGTCAAAACAAAGCCACCATGATTCCACATAGGGCCATAGGAGTCTTTTACTCATTCCATTAGCATAAGAAACTCTATCACTTAATGTAGCTGGCCACTGTATGCTTAGGCCATGGCCACATAGTATCTAGAACAATATAATGTATAAGAACAGTCATATTAATACTTAATCCAGCTGCATAATAATACTTAATGAACCCTCCAAGACATGCCCAGCCACTGAATGACATCAAGACCAGCCATTATTTCATAGTAAGAATGAATGATAATAAGAATAAGAAATGAATATTGAAAATTCGTTATAAAAATCTCATCAAAATATTTCATTCGGCGCTGACATTCTTTATATCATCATCAGGGATTAATTTATTTATAATTTTATTATTTAAATCGTAATAAACATTAGGTGTTATGACCCTTACCCAACGTGTACATTATTTCATTGTGATGGTCTCTGTCCACCTATTGGATGCCTTTGCACAACGTTGTAGCTCCGCGTCGGCCCAAGCCATGTGATAGTGGATTTCTATGCCTCGGCCTCTAGGGTATCGACACCATTTTGTGTATCGCTTGGTTGTGCACATTTGGGATGTGAATGTTAATTGGGACCACATGACAATGACATTTGCGCATGCCAATCATTCATAGACATTATGGGGCGATGCCACTTTGACTCAGACAACTATGCCCTTTAATGCCATCAGAAAATGGTCGTCCTGGATTTTTGTCTTGCTGTGGCTCATCATAGAGCAACCTCCCAGCACGAGTTTGCTCAACCCTCAATTACAACTCATATTAGATGCCTTATTAACCGTGTTCTCAACCGCACATGCCTTACCTCCTCGTCGACCCACCTATCACAACAAACCTTGGTGCCTGACATCGAGGTGATTTTCAGCCCATCCGTACCGAGACGGTTATATCCAAAAGGATGAGCTCCATAGAATGGTCAAATACATGCTGGCCCCTCCTGATACGCCATAACTTCATCACATTTTCTAGTCATTTCTCGCTTGTTCGCAAGAAGGATGGTAATTGACACTTCTACGTTCATTATCAGGAGTTCAACAAGGCCATTGCTGATAAGTATCACATCCCAGTCATTCAGGAGTTATTGGACAAACCCCGTGACGCAACGTATTTGTCTAAGCTGGACTTGCAAGCCGGCTATCACCATATTCGGGTCCACTCAGAGGACATTCCCAAAACAACATTTCACATTCATGATGGGCACTACGAGTTCCTCATTATGTCGTTTCACTTGATGATTGTGCTAGCCACCTTCCATGCTACGTTGAATGCTTTCTTTTGGCCGATGCTTCGTAAGCGCATATTGGTATTGTTTGACGATATGTTGGTCTACAATTCATCTTGGTAGGACCACCTCCGCTACCTCGGGTCGACCCTTGCCATACTGCAACATCATGGGTTCCTTGTTAACTCGAAGAAATGTTCATTTGACCAAACAAAGCTTAGTTACCTGGGACATACTGTGCTACAAATGGAAAAGTTGGCTATCAAGAACGATGACACGACTGCATTAATTTGAAAGAGCATGATTTCAATCTGGAGCAAGCCTCAGCCAAGACCAAGGAGGCTGGGTCCTCTAAGACCCTTCTCTCCAAAGCGAGCCCAAAACAACTAAAACACTCAAGATACCTAAACACCCAAACCCCTCCCCCTTATATAGATGAGGGAGGGCAACCATACAAGGAAATACAAATTCATTTAGGTAATTAATTAATCTAATTAATATTAATCAATTAATTAATACAAGTTAATTACAAGAAATAATCACGGCGGTTTCCATATGCGCGCTTCGATGGTTCCGACGAGGAGTGGATCCTTCAGCAATTGTGTGTGGGTAACATACCATCGCCCTTGAAAATCGACCCTGTCCTCAAGGTCGAGCCTCCAATATGGTATTTGGAGCTTGAATAATTGCAGTGAGATATATGAGCATAGAGAAGTGACGTGGAGAATTTTGTGAAAGCCGAATATTATATTGTGGTGATATGAGGGGTTTAGTGTTGTGGGGAATGAGGTGGTAAATAGCAGCTGACTGATAGTATAGAATTTGTCGTGTAGTGGCTGGAAAAGGACAAGGGAAAAAGAGGTTGAGTGGCTGGAGCAGATAAGAAATCAAAGGACTCGGTGGTAATGGGAGAATAAAACCAAGGAGAGCATATTATCTGGGGTCCAGGAAGAGAAAAATTAAATGTAAAGAAAGTAAAGTAAAGTAGTGGGTGAATTTGGAAATCACGAGAGGACAAAAACGAGGTTGTTCTCTTGCTGGACACGGCAAGGGTGCCAGGTCGTGGTGGGGGCTCGAGACAGGAGGGGAATAGTGTCGTGGAAAAGAAAATGCTGGCTTCGAGGGCGTGCGGCTCGAGGAGATTGAAATGGAACGCTGATCGTGGAGATAAGGAGAATGCAAGCGCGGATCGGACGTGGAGAACGACAGTCTGCTGTACCGACGGAAGTCCTGGTGGAAGGCGACGATGCACTGGAGGGCATGGATGCCCGCATGCGTGAGGTCAAGGTATCGGAGGGACGGTCTTTGACGACCTCTTGTGCTTCATCATCTTTGTCGTCGTGAGGTCGTGGTCGACAAGGGACATCCTAACCTTAGAGAGAGGCTTAGGGTCCCTTTCGTTTGACGTCGGAGGCGGAGAGGAGAAGTGCTGAACTACAGCGAAGTCGGCGGATGTGGCGGCCCGCAACTTGAAGGGCGGCAGAGGCATCATGGAGTGGTTGTCCTCCTGAAGGTCCGGAATGTCCAAACGTCGGAGAAGCTTCTGCACGAAGGACTTAATGGAGGGTAAGGCGGCGGACTGTTCGTTGAGGCGGCGTTCGATGATGTCGAGGCGGGCGGTCGGCGTGGCTTTGTGGGGGATCGACGACTGTACAGACGCAAGCGCGGCCAATGGCAGCCCGACGGACGGAATCAAGGCGGGCAGGTCAGACCATTGTTACAAATGGAAAAGTTGGCTATCAAGAACGAAGACACGATTGCATTAATTTGAAAGAGTACGGATACAATCCGGAGCAAACCCCGACCAAGACCAGGGAGGTTGGGTCTTCCAGAATCCTTCTCTCCAAAGAGAGCCCAAAACAACTAAAACACTCATGATACCTAAACACCCAAATCCCTCCTCCTTATATAGATGAGGGAGGGCAACCATACAAGGAAATACAAAATCATTTAAGTAATTAATTAATCTAATTAATATTAATCTAATTAATATTAATCAATTAATTAATACAAGTTAATTACAAGAAATAATCACAGCGGTTTCCATATGCGCACTCCGATGGTTCAGACGAGGAGTGGCTCCTCCGACAATTGTGTGTGGGTAACATACTATCTCAAGTCACGAGGTCTCTTTGTTTCATAACAAGATCGCGGAGGTCCTGCGCTGCCCCCTCCTGTACTCCTTACGGGACGTCTATGGTTTCTTGGGCCTAGATCACTACTATTGCCGCTTTACCCGGGATTATGGCACATTGACTTGCCCTCTTACCACTCTCCTCAAGAAACTGACAACATGTGGTTCTCTTTGTTCCCCGCAGTGGCCTCCGTTTTCTATGCCCTCCTATAGGCTTTCATTGAGGCCCATATCTTGGCGATGCCTGATTCTCTCAGCCGTCAGTGGTGGAGTGTGAGAACTCGGGCTCAGGCATTGTGGCAATGTTGATGAAGGTTGACCGACTGGTAGCATATTTTAATTGTTTGTTTTCACCTATCGTGCACTCCCGTTCAATTTATGAGAATGAGTTGATGGCCTCGTCTTGGGCCCATCATTGGAGGCCTTACCTCCTTGACTGACCCTTTATGGTCCGTATCGATCATCATAGTTTGTGCTACCTTCTCAATCAGAAGATTGTCACACTGACACATCATATTTGGATCACCAAACTCCTTGGATATGATTTCACAGTTGAGTTCCGTTCTGGGCGTTCCAACAAGACCGCATATGATCTTACTCGGCAGTCTGAGACACCCTCTTTGTCGGTCGTTTCTAGGTAGGTCTGGGAAGATTCAGCGACCATATAGTACGAGGTGCTAGAGGATCCCACCCTCCACAAGATTGTTGATGCAGTTCCACCACAAGCTACTTGTCATATGCCCCTCATCTTGATACATTCCTCTGTTTCTCGCGGAGTTTAACACAAGCTTATAGTGCATGGATGAATTCCTGCAATATGTTCGCTACCACATCCAATGTGTGCAACACAACATGACATTTGCTGCTAATAGACACCGTCGGGAGCTATAATTTGAAGTGGGTGAGTCTTTGTTCGTTAAACGAAGACCATACCGTCCGACATCAGTGGCCACTCGACCGCATCAGAAGCTCTCGGGCCACTTCTATGGCCCCTTCCAGATTACGTAGCGCACAGGTGCAGTGGAATACCGACTTCGTCTTCCGGCCTCCAATGACATCCACTTAGTGTTCCACGTATCCCAACTCAAGAAGGTGGCCATATCGTCAAACACACCCAACACAACTTACAGTTCTTGATACCATGAAGTAGAACCCAGTGTTCGTCCTTGATCACCGTGCGGTGCCACTGGCTGGAGATTTGGTTGGCCTTGTTCTTATACGTAGGCAAGGCCGCCCCTTCAAACTCCACCTGGGTGGATTTTGACGACTTTTGCCGACAGTCTCCTAACTTCTATTTTGAGGGCATGACACATTTCCCATATGGTGCAATTGTTATGGAATGGGACATCAACTACCCTCCTGCATGGACTTGGCGGGTATATATGAATAGGACGGCTCTTACGGGTTAGGAGTCGTCCTAGTTGGTCTACTTGTGATGCGGCTATTTATCCTTCATGTTTTGTTTATGTAATGCTCTCTTTGTTGTTTACATCTTTGCCATTACCTTAGGGCATATAGGTGGGTTTGTATGTTTGGAGATTATCTTTGGATCATTTATTATGTTTCCTAGGGATGACTTAGGAGAGTTCTCTTGAGTTTTCTCTCTAATCTTGCTTCCATCTTCTTTTTCCTCCCCCAAATCTTTCAATTCAGGTCCTCCAAACCTTAAGGGGTAACAATCATCATCACCATTGACATCAGTAGCCCTAAACACAATGATTATATGACACAATTATTCAATTTATACTTATTTAGAAAATCATATTTTAACTTCTTTAAACGAACAATCTATAGAATGTACTTACATAACATCTGTGGTGAATTTGCTCAGCAGATTTGCATCCATGCTTATTAAATCTAAAGATAATAGGTTACTATTTTTCATGCATTGATGGTTTATTTATTCTCAGATTGTTATTTGCTTTATGTTTTTCAAGTCCTTTCATGACTACTCATTTGCAGTTGTTTAGCTGTTTGGTTTTTAATCTTTTAAATTTCAAGCCCTTTCATTTTCTTTTATCATCCAACTCATCACTATCATCATCTTGATTTTCTTTTATGTATTTCAACTATTGGGTTTTTGCTTTCTGAGTCAAAGAACTGGACCATCTCATCCCCTTATTAAAATCTCATTTGTTTGGGTACTTGCTAAGCTTACTGTAATCTTATTATCACTTATTCTCTAGTGCTGTTGTCATTACATCTTCAACATCAAAGTATCCCAGCTATTTTAATATTTAGGATCTTTCCTTCCTCTTTGTTTCTTTTCCGGGTTTTGTACTTGGTTTATTACTGTTAAGCTCTCCAGGCCTCTTTTAATTTCTCATTTATTTGTTTGGAAAAATTTAACTGTTTTGGATAATATGGCCCGAAGTAGTTTTAGTATAATGTTAAATGTACTATTACTTTGTTATTTTTAATGAACATTACTTTAAAGATACATTAATATAACTAAATGAGATTTAGGTATTCAAATATGTTAGCTGTCTATCCATGGTGCTGGTTGTGATGCACTATATTGGACAAGTAATTAGAAAAACTGGAAGGCTTATAATTGAAGAAGGATTGTCACTTTTTTTCATTGCTAGGTCACTGCTGTACATACATTCTGCTCTTTGTATAAAATTACAATTTATATTTTTAGGCACAACTTACAATTCATATTTGGCCATTCGTTGTTTTGTAGGTAGTGAGAGTCCAGAGAAGAACCTGTTTGTAAATTGTTCCTTTTACATGGGAGAGACTGTTATGAGCATCCAGAAGGTAATTAAACCATTTTAGTGCATGAATAAATTGTGTCCATGTTTCCATAGATGATGAATTGGTTAAATAATGCTGCCAATTGGAGTTACTGGATACTTGATGATATTCATACTGCACAAGATTATTTGGTAGACTCATATTTACCGATTCCTCTTAGTTATTGGATACTTGATGATATTCATGCTACACAAGATTATTTGGTAGACTCATATTTATCGATTCCTCTTAGTTATAAGCATGTTCCTTATTGTGTTATGGGTTTCCTTCGGTGAATCGTTGGAGGAGGGGATACCTGGGCAAGCCCTAGAGATGGTGGAGGAGATGAGAGAAGACGAAACCTTAAGAGAGGGTGGGTGAGGAGAGAGAGAGGAAAGCCCTAAGGGGAGAGGGCTTAGAGAGAGAGAGAGAGGGAGAGGAATTTTAGAGAGAAGGAACTTGATATTTCATTTCATAATCTCCACTTACAGTTGTAATTCATAATATTTCAAGTCGTTCCGTTTTTTGTGTTTTATCCCGGTTGAGGGTATTTTAGTCTTTTTCCCTTTTTTAGGGTTTCCCCTCACTCATGTATATGTATGAGCAAGGGTTCTTTGATAATATGATTTCTCGATTAATTTCCTCCTTTCTACTTGGTATCAGAGCAGAATCGCAATCCCCAACCGCCCACAGCCGCTCACGCACGTCTCGTCTCCGTCTACCATCGATATCGGCTCTTGCTCTTGATAGCAGCTGTTTTGAGCGGCCCGTACGTGCCCGCCTCCGCTCATGCGGTGCTCTGGCAGGTGCGACGCTGCCGTCGGCCGCTGAGGAGGACGCTGCCGCACCCTCTCGTGATGCCGCGTCGCTTCTGTCGTCTGCGCCCTTTTTTCTGATCGATCCAGTCGACGTCGACCTGCTCTCCTGATCGATCCAGTCTGTCGTCTCCAGTCGTCTCCTGATCGATCCTCTTGCTCGATCCAGTCGTCTCCTTCCGTCGATCCAGTGCCTCCTTCCGTCGATCTGCTCCTTCCTGCAGATCCAGTTGGTCGTCCAGCTATCTTCAAGCTGCAGGTCCTTCCATCCTTAGTCCTTCTTACATATGCCTTCTCCAAGCTGATCCCGCTGCCGCTGATCTCCGTCCTGATCTTGTCTGCCTAATGCCGCCGATGTGCTGATCCCTTTCCAGATCTTGTCTTTGTCAATATGGGTGACCCCGATTCCTCGGTATCTTCTCCGGGTGTGATACAGCCTCAGATGAGTGACTCTCAGCGCCCTCATGGACACTCCGGTTCTTTAAAGATTACCACGGTCCCCTTGGATAACACGAATTACCTGGAATGGTCTCGCGCAGCCCAACATGTCATTCGCAGCCAACAGATGTTTGGGTATATCGATGGCACAATCAAGGAGCCTCCGAAGAACGATCCCTCCTGGAAGCGTTGGGATTCTGACAACTCACTTATGGTCTCATGGCTCCTACATTCGATGTCTCCCAAAGTCTATCGGAGCTATATGTTGATAGATTCTGCATCTGAGATCTGGACCCGTGCTCGGGAAACATACTCACAGATCGGTAGTTCCACTCAGGTGTATGAGCTCACTCGTCGTATTTTGGAATTGCGGCAAGGTCCGATGACCGTTTCGTCTTTCTTCTCTGAGTTTGAGCGTCTACACCAAGAGTTGGACTACTTTGCTCACTTCACTCCTGCGTGTACTGCTGATGCTGTTCAGATAAAGCAAAATGAGGACCGTTTTCGTCTTCATGTCTTCTTGATGGGATTGAACATAGAGTCCGATATGGTACAGACGCATATCCTCCACCGCTCTCCGCTTCCCTCCCTTCGTGAGGCCTTCAGTATGGTTCTGGGTGATGAAGACCGACGTAAGTCCCTCAGTGTTATGACGCCGTCTGACCGTTCTGCCTTGACGAGTGTCAGTCGCGGTCTTATCCCCACTCCTGGCTCTTCTGTGCCCACCTGTGACTACTGTGGTCGAAGGGGACATTCTCGGGAGGTGTGTTTCAAGCTTCATCCTCATCTTGCTCCTCCTGGTCGTGGTCGTGGCCGTGGTCGTGGTGGCCAGAGACAGAGTGGACATCGCTCTCATGATGCTGCCTACACTACAGATGTCTATGATGAGTCACACTGTTCCCCTCTTGGATCTCTTACAGCTCAGGAAGTGGATTCCTTCCGTCGTCTGCTCTCCTCTCAGTCTGATCCTGGTACAGGCGGCTCCACTTCCCTGGCGACTATTGCGATACACAGTGCTCATGCTGCCACTACCTCTTCCTCTGAATGGGTGCTTGACTCCGACGCAACACATCATATGACTGGGTCCTCCTCAGGTTTCCTCTCTTGCCCCCCCCTTGTCTGGTAAGGACAAGGTCATTTCTGCGAATGGATCTTTATCCTCTATTGCGGGCAAAGACAACATCTCAAGTTCCCCGTCTATTTCTCTTCCTTCTGTTCTTCATGTCCCTTCTTTTCCTCGCAATTTGCTTTCCATCAGCAATATTACTCGATCTCTGAATTGCTCTGTAACCTTTTTTCCTGATTCTTGTGTTTTTCAGGAACTGGGTACGAAGCGGAACATTGGCAGTGGTAGGAATCGTGGCGGCTTGTACTACCTGAACCCCCAGCAGCCCTCTCAGGCTCTTTCCTGTTCCGTCGCCACAGCTGAGGATGTTCGCCGATGGCATCTGCGCCTAGGACATCCGTCTTCCACTTATCTACAAAAATTGTTTCCTGCTTTTTTACTTTTTCTTCCGAATTTTACCTGTGATGTATGTGATGAGTCTAAACATGTGCGACATTCTTTTTCGCATCTCTCTCTTCCCAGTACTGTCCTTTTTGTTGTGATACATTCTGATGTGTGGGGGCCGTCCCCTATTTTATCCTTAAATGGTTTTCGTTGGTTTGTCACTTTTATTGACTGCTTCTATCGTACTACATGGGTTTATCTTTTGAAGAAAAAAGTGAAGTTTTTTCTTGCTTTCAAATATTTCATAAAATGGTGCAAACTCAATTCGATGCTTCTATTCGTGTTCTTAGGAGTGATAATGGCGGGGAGTATGACGATCGTGGTGCCTTCGGTTCTTATCTCACCACTCATGGTATTATCCACCAGAAAACGTGTGTCCACACATCTACTCAAAATGGTGTGGCCGAACGTAAAAATCGGCACCTCCTTGAGGTTGCTCGATGTCTTCTATCCACCATGCACCTTCCCAAAACCTATTGGGGGGATGCTGTTCTTACCGCCGCTCATCTTATCAATCGCCTCCCTTCTCGTGTCATTTCCTACACTACTCCTCTAGCTCGTCTTTCCACTACCTGTGTGGTTCATACCTCCCATTTGGCACCTCGCATCTTTGGGTGTGTTTGCTTTGTGCATATCCACCAACCCAGTCGTGACAAACTTGACCCTCGGGCTCTCCGTTGTGTCTTTCTTGGCTACTCTTCTACCACCAAAGGGTATCGTTGTTACCACCCTTTGTCCCGACGTATGTTCTGTACCATGGACGTTACTTTCCGGGAGCAGGAATCTTATTTTTTGCCTTCGACTCATTCTCTTCGTCAGGGGGAGAGTGATTGTGATACATCTATTACTCCTATCCCTCTTCCTCTCCTTCCTTCCATGACCTCCACTTTACCACAACTACCTACTCCTATCCAGGTACCTTTGATCTCCACCTTGATCTCTCCGCTTCCCCACATATATCATCGTCGTACGGGTACAGGTACACAGGCTACTAGAGTTCCTCCACTGTCTGTGTCTACTTTGGCCTCAGATTTTGATGATGCGTATATGCATATTCCCCTTGCATTGCTGAAAGGTAAAGCCACGAGCACGCAAAACCCTATTTCTAACCATGTGGCTTATCAACATGTCACCCCGGCTCATCAGGCCTTTGTTTCATCCCTTTCCTCGGTTGTTATTCCTAAATTGTTGCAGGAAGCCTTGCAGATGCCTGTATGGACACAAGCTATGCACGATGAGATGTCTGCCCTGGATAAGAATCATACGTGGGAAGTCTCCTCTCTTCCTCCTGGGAAGAAAGCTATAGGCTCCCGGTGGGTCTCACTGTTAAGCAAAACCAAGACGGTAAAGTGGAACGGTACAAAGCATGCCTGGTTGCTCAAGCACTTAGACGCAGGGAGTTGATTACCAAGAGACCTTTGCTCCTGTTGCAAAGATAAACTCTATTCGGGTGTTATTATCCTGTGCGGCTTGCCTGGATTGGGACCTTCATCAACTGGATGTGAAGAACGCGTTCCTTCACGGTGACCTCGATGAAGAGGTGTACATGAAGTTCCCTCCTGGTTTTGTAAAGAAGGGGGCTGAAGGGCTAGTCTGCCCCTTAAAGAAATCTTTATATGGTTTAAAGCAATCTCCTAGGGCCTGGTTCGGAAGGTTTCTCACTACTATGCTAAAGTTTGGGTACAAGCCAGCTCACTCCGATCATACCATGTTTATCCGGAGACGTGAACAGAAGGTTGTGGTTCTCATTGTCTACGTGGATGACATTGTGATTACAGGAAATGACACAGAGGAGATTGCCAGTCTTAAAACCCTCTTAGCTGCTGAATTTGAGGTAAAGGACTTAGGAAGGTTACGATACTTTCTGGGCATCGAGGTTGCTAGATCTGATCAGGGTATATTCATATCCCAACGAAAGTATGTATTGGATCTTTTAAAGGAGACATGGATGCTTGGGTGTGCTCCTGCTAACACCCCCTTGGAGGAGAACCATAAGATTGATGGTGATAGTGATGGTGACCATGCTGATGTATCACGTTATCAAAGACTGGTTGGGAAACTTATATATTTATCCCATACTCGGCCTGACATTACATTTGCGGTAGGGATTCTGAGCAGGTATATGCATTCTCCCAGGATCAGACATCAAGATGCTGCGTATCGTGTGCTAAGATACTTGAAGAAAGCACCTGGCCGCGGTCTATTATTCTCCAAAAACAATAACTTGAAGATTGAGGTCTTTACCGATGCCGATTGGGCTGGATGTCAAGATGACAGAAAGTCCACAACTGGTTATTGCTCTTTCATTGGTGGAAACCTTGTGACATGGCGTAGCAAGAAGCAGAATGTGGTGGCCAGATCAAGTGCCGAGGCTGAATTTCGGGCTATGTCTCAGGGCCTATGTGAGGGTCTGTGGCTGCGTACTGTATTACAAGATCTAGGTTTCACTGAGACAGCTCCCTGTTGGAACATGGTCTTCCGCATCTCCTAGGTTTGAGAATAATAAATCCTATGTGTATTTGATCTTGTGTGTTTAAGTGTGCAGGAAAACAAAGTCCACATGACTCAAGGATGGCTGTCCCCAAAATTGAGGCCAGAATTCCAACATGGCCACTAGCGCGGGCGGTAGCGATAACGCCTGGCGCTAGCGATGATTAACGCAATTCCGGCGGCTTATATAGAAGGAGCTAGCGCTGGCGGTAGCATGACGCACAAGAGGCATAGAGCAAAATGTTGCCGCGGATTGAAGATCCTGCCGCGCAAAACATTACTTAATCAGGGATAGCGCCGGCGGTAGGGGTAGCGCCGGCGGTAGCGCTTTGTCTATAAAAGGACCCCCTCTCCTCTTGTTTTCGTGACACCTATTGCATACACCTCAGAGAGAGAGAGTGCTAGAATTCCAGAGGCTTGTCTTGGCCGAAATTTGAGGTCCCAGCGAAGCTCTGCCAACTTCTGAAGGAGGATTCCATCACGCCAAATCCAAACGAAGTCCGCTTCGACAAACGCTGATTCTACAGCGGATCTTCGCCACCATCTTCAGAAGTTCATCTTAAGGGAGGTTTTATTATTCTATTTATCTTTCTTTGTAAACGGTAGTGAAATCGCCTCGTGTTGGCGACTAGGTCTGAGGTAGGACTTAGGGCTGAAATTCGCCTCGTGTTGGCGACTAGATCTAGGCTAAGTCTAGGGGTGCTCGAGGCCACTTCCGGGGAAGGATTGGCTAGAGCGGCTTGAGGCCGAATCCGGGAAGGAGAAGGCTAGGGCCACCGGTTCGTGGGGAAGCGAGTCGGGATAGAAAACGAAAAGAGTTTTTATTATTCGCCTCCGATCTCTAGCGCCATTGAGATCAAGTTTTGTAAAACTTATTTAATATCAATAAAGCTTGTCTCTCTTTTTGTTTTACTTGACTTCTTGTTTTAATATTGCAATATTCCAAAGTTTTTCTAAATAAAATCTAAAGTTTTTGAAAAACCCTTATTCACCCCCCTCTAAGGGCGCCGACCGATCCAACAAGTGGTATTAGAGCGGTTTTGTTCCAATCTGCTTAACAACCGGGAACAATGACGTCTCATGATCTCGCTTTCTCGCTTTCTCGGAGGGTCAAGGGATTAGTCGACCACCTCTCTTTACTGGGTCAGATTTTAACTGTTGGAAAAATAGAATGATGTGCTTTCTTATGACGATGGATGTAGAAGTCTGGAATATGGTAGAAGTCAGATACTCTCCTCCTACAACTGTAGTGGGAGAGACAACATTATTAAAACCTAAAGATAAATGGGACAAAAGCGACAAACTAAGGTGTAAAAATAATGCAAAAGCAATGAACGCCTTATATTGTGCCATAAATAGGACTGAATTTAATAGAATTTCTGCTTGCACTACTGCTTATGATATTTGGAATCAATTAGAAGTAACTCACGAAGGTACATTGCAGGTGAAATATGCCAAGCTGTTTCAACTGGAATCTGAATACGAGAAATTCAGGATGGACACAGAAGAGGACATCAACTCAATGTACACTCGCTTCACAAAGATCGTCAACGCATCCAAGGCGCTTGGAAAGACCTACACCGACGGGGACTTGATGAGGAAAATTCTTCGTTCCTTACCTCCAAGGTTCAATCCGAAGGTGACGGCCATCTCGGAGTCGCACAACTTAAGAACGCTCCAGATCGAGAATCTCATTGGGAATCTCAAAACCCATGAGGTAGAACTACAAATTCAACATGACGAATACAACAAGAAGCCGAAGAAAAAGGCATTGGCGCTGACATCAAAGGAGTGCATCGAAGAGGACGATGATGATGAAGAAGGACTCCTGGTGAAGAATTTCAAGAAGTTCATCAGAAATCCAGAGAGAAGGAACACATTCCGAAAATTCTTCCAAAATGATACTCGACGAAAGGGATCCTCCTCTTCATCGAAGAAAGAAAAAGGAAGCGATGACGAAGAAGAAAGGCCGCCTCCAGAATGCTATCACTGCAGAAAAACCGGGCACATTCGGAGCCAGTGCCCAAAATACCAAAAGGAGCGGAAAGAACAAAAGAAAGCAAAAGAGAGGAAGAAAGTGCTGAAGGCCGCTACTTGGGATGACTCTTCCTCTGAAGAGTCAAACGATTCTGAGTCAAGTAGCGAGGAGGAAGAAAACTTGTGCTTAATGGCCAAAAGCGACGATGACGACACCAGTGTTCTTAGCGACACTGAGGTATCTCCTCCTACCTTTGAAGAACTTTATGATAAATTTGTTTTATTAAATCATGAAAATGAATCTATTATAAAAGAAAATCGTAAGTTCACAAAAAAATTAGTCTCTCTTGAAAAAAGAAAAGTTTCATGTCAAGAATGTGAGCACTCTTTATTTAAGATAAAAGAACTTGAAGTTTCTCTCTCTAATGCCCTTTCACAAAACAAAATCATTGCAAAAGAAAAAGGGGACTTAGAGAGAAAATTGAAAACTTCTATATTAAAAATTGAAAAGAATAAAAAAGGATTTGAAAATAAATGTGTTATGATTGTTCAAGAAAATACATATCTTAAAAAACAAAATCAAAATCTTAATTTAGCCATAAACAAATTCGGGATTGGTCAAAAATCCCTGGATATGCTTCTGGGTAATCAATGCTTTGGGTCTGGAAAATTCGGACTCGGATATAAAAGTGAACACTACCGCCCGGCGCTAGCTACTAACGCCGGCGGTAGCTCTAATGTTAAAAATTCTTCTGGTTTTTCTAATGTACAAACATCATCCAGCAAGGGCAACGTAAAAACTCAGAAAAGGGTCTCAACCCCCTTTATTTCGTGTGCTAATTATCTTAAATTTGGACACACGTCTGGCTCTTGCAGGAATATAAAACAACGATCTTTAAAACAAATCTGGGTACCTAAGAAAACCACTTACTCTATGGGTGGTACCTCTTGGGTATCCGGATCTTTACTCTCATCTTCTTTCTAGATTTGCAGGAAGGCTAAGGAAACAGAAGACGTGTGGTATTTGGACTCAGGCTGCTCCAAACACATGACGGGCAATAAAGCAAAATTCCTTAGCCTAGAAAAGAAGAAAGGAGGAATAGTGACGTTTGGCGATAACGGTAAAGGAAGGATCATGGGAGTTGGTACAGTGGGTAACGCATCTTTTCTTATATCAAATGTACTTTATGTGAAAGGATTAAAACATAACCTAATATCTATAAGTCAACTGTGTGATAAAGGTTTAGACGTACTTTTTGAATCTTCCACTAACCTTTGCAAGATTGTTAATCCTAAAACAAAAGATGTGTTATTAACTGCACCTAGAATTCATAATGTTTACGTAGTTTCATTTCATGATCTTTCTAAATCTTCTATAAAATGTTTTATAACGAAAAATGATGAATTAGAATTATGGCATAGACGCTTAGGCCACGCTAGTACAAAGTTCATCTTAAAATTAGCAAAAAGAGAATTGATTAGAGGATTGCCTAAGTTAAATGGAAATTTATCTTCATTATGCTCTCCATGCCAAAAAGGTAAATTTTCTAAGTCATCTTTTAAAAGCAAAAGCGAAATTTCTACATCAAAACCTCTGCAATTAATTCATATGGATCTCTTTGGTCCCGTTAACACTGCGAGTCTTGATGGTAGATTATACACTTATGTTCTAATTGATGATTATTCAAGATATTGTTGGACTTTATTTCTCTCCTCCAAATCTGATGCGTTTTGCGAATTTTCAAAATTATGTACTCGCATTCAAAATGAATTAGATTTAAAAATAAAATGCATTCGCTCAGATCATGGAGGTGAATTTGAAAATGAAAATTTTAAATCTTTTTGTGACATGTTAGGTATTAAGCATGAGTTCTCCGCTCCACGCACACCTCAACAAAACGGTGTTGTAGAACGGAAAAATAGGACAATACAAGAACTTGCACGCACCATGCTATCTGAATATAAATTACCTAAGTCCTTTTGGGCCGAAGCCGTAAGCACTGCATGCTATGTAATGAATAGTCATGCTTCGCCCATCATTAAATCTCACACCATATGAACTTTACTATCAAAAGAAACCTAATGTGTCGTATTTTAAAGTATTTGGATGTAAATGCTTCATTCTTAATACAAAAGATTCTCTAGGAAAATTTGACGAAAAATGCGATGAAGGAATATTTCTTGGTTATTCTTCAACTAGTAAAACATATAGAATATTTAATAAAAGATCAAGTAAAGTTGAAGAATCAATTAATGTTAGATTTGATGAGTTTATTCCATGTGCAGAGAAGCTCCCTACAGGTACAGATGATGAACCTTTGCCATCCTTGGAGCACGACGAAGAAGAACCCTCCAATGAAGAGGAGGAGAAGTCCAAGGAAGATGAATTCGTATCTCCAAGCGTGTTAAACTTCTCCAAAAATCATCCAAAAGAGCTCATCATTGGGGAACCTTCCTCTGGGGTAAGAACTCGGTCCTCTCTTCATGGAACATTTTCAAATATTTGCTTTGTGTCTGAAATCGAACCTAAAAACGTTTCCACCGCTTTAAATGACGAATTTTGGTTCTTGGCTATGAATGAAGAGTTAGGACAATTCGAAAGAAATAAAGTTTGGAATTTAGTAGAAAGACCATCTAATCATCTAATTATTGGAGTAAAATGGATTTTTAAAAATAAATTAGATGGTGAATCTAGGATTGTAAGAAATAAAGCACGCCTTGTTGCTCAAGGTTATTCTCAAATCGAGGGGGTAGATTTTGAAGAAACTTTTGCACCCGTTGCTCGCTTAGAATCTATACGAATATTTTTGGCATTTGCGAGTTTTAAACAAATAAAATTATTACAAATGGATGTTAAAAGTGCCTTTTTAACGGGTATATTAAAGAAGTTTATGTAGAACAACCCCCCAGTTTAATAAATGAAAAATTTCCAAATCATGTGTACAAATTAGAAAAAACGCTTTATGGTTTAAAACAAGCGCCCCGTGCATGGTATGATCGACTCACATCATTTTTGTTATAGCACGGTTATGTTATGGGATGTGCAGACAACACACTCTTCATTAAGCATAAAAATAACGAATTAATTATTCTACAAATATATGTTGATGATATCATTTTTGGAGCCACTAATGAAGAGTTGTGTAATGAAGTAGCCTTAATAATGAAAAATAAATTTTAAATGAGTCTTGTAGGAGAACTATCATATTTTCTTAGTTTTCAAATCTCACAAAGAACTGATGCTATTTTTATTTGTCAATCAAAATATGTTCACGATATGCTTAAACGATTTAGATTTGAAAATCTTAAACAAGCTTCTACTCATATGAGTGCTTCTTTAAAACTAGGAAAAGATGAATCTGAAATTTCCATTGATCAAACGCTATATAGAGGAATGATAGGATCTCTTCTTTATTTAAGTGCATCTAGACCAGATATAATGTTTGCCGTATGTTTATGTGCTCGGTTTTAAGCCGATCCAAAATAATCTCATTTAAAAGAGGTAAAACGGATTTTTCGTTATCTAATAGGGTCATCTAAATTAGGATTATGGTACCCACACAATGACTCTTTCACGCTCCACGGCTATTCCGATTCGGACTACGCCGGGTGTTCACTAGATAGAAAAAGCACTAGCGGTACATGCCACTTTTTAGGACCCTCTTTAGTTGCTTGGTCTAGTAGAAAACAATCTTCGGTTGCACTCTCCACCACGGAGGCCGAATATATAGCACTTGGTAGTTGTTGTGCACAAGCGTTATGGATGAGCCAAACACTAGAGGACTTTGGATATCATCTCAAAAACATAGATCTTAAATGTGACAACAAAAGTGCAATAGACCTCACATATAATCCCGTACACCATTCTAGATCCAAACACATCGACGTTCGTCATCATTTCATTAGAGATCACATTAAGAAAGAAAATGTAAAAGTAAGCTTCATTGGGACGGACTCTCAACTTGCTGACATATTTACTAAACCCCTTCCCGATGCAAGATTTCGATTATTACGAATTGAATTAGGTGTCCTAGATCTTTCAAGTTAAAACATGCTCACAAATACAATTTTCTTCATTTTTAACCATCCAAAACATCTCCTAAAAATCTGCAACTTCAGCATGGAACTACTATTGAGACACTTAATCAAGATCCAAAATTAAAATTTCCAAAATCCTAAAAAATCGTTCACTGTCTCCCGCGCTAGCGCTACCGCAGGCGCTAGCGTCCATGTTCATTTTTCTGTGATTTTAAAATTTTGAAAAATTTCTAAAAATATATTAATCTATATTTTCTACTTAGTTTTGCACTTCTGTGTTTCTTTATTTTTTGAAAAATCAAATACAAAACTACAAAAACCAAATTACAAAAAATATGTTTTTCTTTTTCGCTTGTGTTGTTTCCTTTGTTTAAAGTTCATCTTTATGAAAAAATAAAATATAAAAATTACAAAAGCAAAAATTACAAAAATATGCTTTTATTTGCTAAAATCAAATACAAAAATATAAAACACTAAAACTATCAAAAATACTGTATGGACTTTCCTGTGATAATCAAGCATGATTTAGTCTATTATTTAGAAATTCTACAATGTTGCAATTTATCTTTTCAAACTACGTTGACATTGTTTTCATCATGCTTTGATATATCTATTAATATGTGCATCAATTATATTTTAAAGGTTGTGTAGAACTAAGCTTAGCATGCCTCTAAGTATGAGTAAATGTTTTATGTTTGATAATGATATTTATTCACTCACCCTTTTTGGCATTGTCTACATATGTGTTTAATCTAAGAATACTTGTGTATGTTTTGTATTAGTACAATGAATTAAAATTGCACAAGTATCTTACCTACACTCCTTATTTTGCACTCTTAAAAATTAAGAAAAGTGGTTATGATTTTCATAAATTCTATTGATTTGCAAAACAAGTGTATTCGGAGAACTTTGCACAAAACAAAATTATAAAATAAATGACAAAGATAACTCCACCAAGCACTACTTGAACCTCCTGATAAGTCTTAATAAGCATTGTGAGGTTGAGCACCTTGGAAAGAATAGTAAAGTGTCTTGTGCAAATCAAATCTTTCTTTCAAAAATAAGAAAAACCACTTACTCTTAAGTACACCGGATCACTAGTCTCAAAATTCAAAATAAAATATGTGATCCCCCAAGCACTACTTTGCACCCTGATAAGTCTTAATGAGCATTGTGTGTGCAGAGCACCTTGGTAGTTGTACTTTTTATTGTGCATTAAAGTGTGTGGAAGTAATCTTATTTGTGTTTTATTGTGCTCGTACTTTACATATATCTTGTATTTTTGATTAAAACATTTGTTTACATTACTCAAAAATACACTTATGTGCACATCATTATCTTCCATAACACTTCTTCTCATGAGTATTGGATCCTAATGCTAATTCTATATTACCTTTTATTTATGAAATGCACTAGATAACCTAGCATGTGTTTCTATAATGTTTGGTATGATTTGAAATTGTGAATTGAAATAACATTGTAGTAATCTCTTTGTGATAATATTATTTTATGCTTGGTTATTTTTGTCAAGCATAAAAGATTTTCATTGAAACATGATTTACATAAACATCTTCTTTTTGAAATTAAACTCATATATCTTTTTATGGATTATTCTTGATTACAATAAGATGTTTCATTTATTTCTATAAGTCTTCCGCATCATCACCATATAACTTTTACCTTGCACTTTCATGCTTATATCAAGTCTTAAATCTCAATTTTTTTCTTAAAAACAAGTGGTAGACTTGCTTGGTAGAATTTATATTGGTTGTTCTAACACGCATATCATTTTTATAGTAACAAACTCTGATTTATTTCAATATAAACGTGTATGCTAAACGCTCTTCCAATAAGTGAAACATTGCTAAAAGGATGTTGTTTCTTTCTTTCAAAATGCTTCAACTCTTATCTTTATAAAGTTAGTTTTGAAACTCAAAAACATCTCCTTTTTAACTTAAACTCTTATTTAGTATTATGGTGTTTCTTTTTCGAAATCTTCGGCAATGCTCAAACTCTGATACATTCATGAATTTCAATATAGCTAAGTTTTATTTCAAAAAAATTCAATTATGATTCTTCCCATTAGATTTAAAAGCTTCATGTTTCAAAAACCTATTATCCGTGACTTTATATCTCACCATAGCGGTGGCGTAGGGTTGTAGACATTAGATAAACTTATCTTTAGTCATGTCTTTTCCTTAACCGGGGAGGGTTCCAGTGGGGCCTTGCGAGGCACTTGCGGGAAAGAGTGCTAGGTTGAGTTTTGTCTAGTGTTTGCATATGGGACTAACACCCCAACCTACGACATGTTTGCAGCTCCTCATGCCCATCTGTCACTTAGTACGGGGCTAGGGTGTAGACATATTGTCTGGCTAGATTGGTTATTTGGAAATCTTTATTTTTATGCTTAAAACTTTTATATAAAGGGAAAATCATTACTTTTTTATGCTAAAAACTCTGATTTCCTTCTATGAAAAATTTTGTAATGCTTATAACTCTTATCTATTTAAATGAAAAACAATTCTAAAACTCCTTATCATTTACTTAAAAAGCTCGATCATGCCTTCTCTTTTATTTATACATTTTTTAGTGCTTTGTTTCCCTACCCACTTTTGCTAATAACAAAGGGGGAGAACTAACATGATAAATATAACCCGCTATCAAAAACCCAACATGACAAATTAAGATGATAGCTTACATATTAGGGGAGCATTCACTTAGGGGGAGCATGTATTTAGGGGGAGCAATTCTAAATGCTAAAATCAATAATTATCCTAAAGTCATCACTCTCACACACACACAAGTATAGTCTCATCATGCTTATTTATTAATGCTTTGATTTATCATTAATGGATTTGTTATTATCAAAATGGGGAGTTTGTTGGAACATGGTCTTCCGCATCTCCTAGGTTTGAGAATAACAAATCCTATGTGTATTTGATCTTGTGTGTTTAAGTGTGCAGGAAAACAAAGTCCACATGACTCAAGGATGGCTGTCCCCAAAATTGAGGCCAGAATTCCAACATGGCCACTAGCGCGGGCGGTAGCGATAACGCCTGGCGCTAGCGATGATTAACGCAATTCCGGCGGCTTATATAGAAGGAGCTAGCGCCCGACGGTAGCTACTAGCGCTGGCGGTAGCATGGCGCACAAGAGGCATAGAGCAAAATGTTGTCGCGGATTGAAGATCCTGCCGCGCAAAACATTACTAAATCAGGGATAGCGCCGGCGTAGCGGTAGCGCTGGCGGTAGCGCTTTGTTTATAAAAGGACCCCCTCTCCTCTTGTTTTCGTGACACCTATTGCATACACCTCAGAGAGAGAGAGTGCTAGAATTCCAGAGGCTTGTCTTGGCCGAAATTTGAGGTCCCAGCGAAGCTCTGCCAACTTCTGAAGGAGGATTCCATCACGCCAAATCCAAACGAAGTCCGCTTCGACAAACGCTGATTCTACAGCGGATCTTCGCCACCATCTTCAGAAGTTCATCTTAAGGGAGGTTTTATTATTATATTTATCTTTCTTTGTAAACAGTAGTGAAATCGCCTCGTGTTGGCGACTAGGTCTGGGGTAGGACTTAGGGCTGAAATTCGCCTCGTGTTGGCGACTAGATCTAGGCTAGGTCTAGGGGGTGCTCGAGGCCACATCCGGGGAAGGATTGGCTAGAGCGGCTTGAGGCCGAATCCGGGAAGGAGAAGGCTAGGGCCACCGGTTCGTGGGGAAGCGAGTCGGGATAGAAAACGAAAAGAGTTTTTATTATTCGCCTCCGATCTCTAGCGCCATTGAGATCAAGTTTTGTAAAATTTATTTAATATCAATAAAGCTTGTCTCTCTTTTTGTTTTACTTGACTTCTTGTTTTAATATTGCAATATTCCAAAGTTTTTCTAAATAAAATCTAAAGTGTTTGAAAAACCCTTATTCACCCCCCCTCTAAGGGCGCCGACCGATCCAACACTCCCTTCTCCTTATTTTGTGACAATAAGGCCGCTATTAGCATAGCACATAACCCAGTTCAACTTGACAGGACAAAACATGTTGAGGTTGACCGACATTTTATTAAAGATCACTTGGATAAGAAGACTGTGGTAACTCCCTTCGTTCATTCCAAAGATCAACTGGCCGATGTGTTCACCAAAAGCTTGGGATGTGATACGTTTACTGATGGCATTCAGAAACTAGGGATGACCGGATGACTGACATCTTTCGTCCGACTTGAGGGGGAGAGTTGTAATTCATAATATTTCAAGTCGTTCCGTTTTTTGCGTTTTATCCCAGTTGAGGGTATTTTAGTCTTTCTCCCTTTTTTAGGGTTTCCCCTCACTCATGTATATGTATGAGCAAGGGTTCTTTGATAATATGATTTCTCGATTACTTTCCTCCTTTCTACTCTTACATGACTCCATGGGTTATATAAGACTTCCCAATGGAATGGGTGTAAATAACCCTAAACATAATGAGACAATATATTATAAAGTCTGAACATAATAAAACGATGCCTTATAATAATAATATACTAAGATAACTGGCGACGACCAGTAACACTCAATTCGTCCTTAACATCGAGCTTGACCGCAAGCTCGAACTCCATGTAGCTGGTCGGAGCATCTAACATCTTGATCTCCCGTCAGAACAATGTTTTATATCTCGCAGTGGCGGCGACGACGATGAGTAGTGGCGGCGTGGTCGGAACGATTGACGGCGGAAGTAATGGCTTCAGCGTGGTCGGTGGGGTGGCGGTGAGCAGCAACGACAAGGAGGTCAAAGGAACGACGGCCAACAGCAGGAACGGATCTGGCGGTGTCGGCGGCGCAAGGCCCGGCAGTGCAGCGGCCGACGGAGCAAGGTCCTGCATAGGAGGTGGCTAGATGGCCGTAGGAGACGGCGAGAGGGCCGGAGGCGGCGGCGAGATGGCCGGCGGAGGAGGAGGCGAGATGACCGGAAGAGACGACGAGATGGCCGGAGGAGGCGGCGAGATGGCCGGAGGAGGCGGCGAGATCGTCGTTAGCGTAGGCTGCTGGAGGAGAGAGAGCAGAGGCGTTGACAGAGCAAGGTTCGACCGTGGTAGCGACGGCGGCGATGTTGGTGATGGCGAAATGATGACCATTGGGGAGGGCGAAGGTGCATTTGCAGGCGGTGGCTGCGCTATGAGTGTTTGCCGCAGGTTGGCATGGGCCGACAGTTGCAGAATGGCGTCTGCGGAAGTAGTCGGTGGTGGCGTATCGTCGGAGAACGGCTGTGGTACCATCACTGGAGGGGAAGGCATCGACTCCGGCGATGGTGGTAGTAGAGACAGAAAAATAATCATCGAGGCGCGGGACATGCGGAGGGCCACAAGCTTGAGGTCAGACTGATCGTTTATGTGGCGAGTCGAGCTTCCCGCCAAGCAATGCGACGATTCAGCTTGTCGAGTTGGGCGGGCAGCGCATCGCGGTCGGTGGCGCTAAGTGCCATGTTTAAAATATTAATTAATTAAAAGTAAGTTAATTAATTACTTATAATTAATTAATTAATTAATTATCAATTAAATAAGTAATTATATACATAATTAATTGCAGGGGTAATGAGGGGACTTGGATGGCTGCAGAGAGAGAGAGGATGCGGGACGGAGAAATAAATAAATTTAAATGAGATTAGTCCGCTTCCAACTCATCAATCCGCTTCTGCATGTCCACGAAGACCTCTCGCACGACCTCCAGTTCGGCTCTGAACTCAGAAATGGATGGGTTAGCTCCTACAACAATAACCACACATGGTAAGGGTAAATTTTTGCATTGTATTTCCCATAAATTGATTGTATGCAGTAAGAAGGTAACCTCGTGCCTCAAAGGTGGGCATTCCTTCAGAGTCTGGTTCCTCACTGCCGAACACTTTGGCCAAAGTGACCGACAATCCGGTCTCACCGGCGGCAGGAGCGCCCTCCTTAATGGAGCCGAACGCGCTGAAGTCAGTCCGCAGCGGTTCGGGCGACCATCTGGTCCAGTGCCTCCACCATTCCTAGAGTAGGGGCAAACTCGCCCTGGGGATTTTGCGGCGATCCCTCAGCATCCACGCCGCTCAGGGTCTCCTCTCGCCGAACCCTCTTGGGCTGCGGTTTCGACCCAGGTATGCGCTCTGGTTTTTCCTTTCCATTTGCAGGCACCAACTCGGCTTCCTCTTCCAATTGCTTCATCTGAAGCTGAGCCTCCGCCAGCACCGTCTCTTTCCGCTTCTCTCTCAGCTCTGCCCAATGGAGTTCCTTCCGGGAAGACACCTTCTCGGGCACCCCGCAGGTGAGCGACGACACCGCTTGTCTCGTGTCCGCCTTGTCGGGGAACCCACCTCCACCTGCGGGTAACTCCCTCACTTCCCCCGCTGCTGGACGATCAATAGCGGGATCCCTGCTGGTCGCTCCCGAGGTAGAGGTCATCTTCTGCTCCAACTCTTTCCCCTCGACATCAAGGATAATTGGGCCGCGCGACGGGTCAATAACGACCCTGAGCGACCCCTCATCAACCGCTCTTCTGCCCAGAGCGGCCCTAACGCGCGCGCGCTCTCGCTTGCTGCTCGACTCGGCTTCCTTGCCACGGTTTTCTTCAGGGTCTTCTGCGCCCCGCAGGTAGCCCTTCAGCTGGCTGTCGCAGCAACAGAGCCCTCGCGGGCGCCATTACCACAGCACCCGAAGACCCAATATTTGCGCCAAACTTCTTCGCCATCAGGCTAGCAAAGATCGCTTTGTTGAGCCCGGCCATCCCGGCAGTAGGAAGTCACAATTAGAGAAGGAAGTTTTCGTTGGCAGCCCGTGGGTCCAGTTCAGGGATATTTATAGACTCCCGCGACGCGGGAATCGAGTCGTAGTTTTTGCGGTTACTAGGGTACTTTATCGGAGTCCGCGCAGTCTCAAAAAAGTGCGGGGAATATGTTAACCCAAATCCTGCGACCATAGCCTGTGCCCTTCGTGTCGATCCCAGATGTCCCGGGCGGACACTCAGCAGAGACCGCGAGCTCTCACCAGACAGATGCGTACTCTCCTTAGCAAAGATATGCACGGTTACTCGTCAAGCGTGCGCGCACTCCTCCAGGAAGTTCAGCCCCTTCTCAGAGAGGTCGTGGAGGACACTTTTTAGATTCCGTCCGGCCCCCTCTTCTTAGCTACCAGTAGTGTGCGCGGCTACAGCCTGTCGTATCCGCGCGCCACTTTTCTCTCCTTCCGCAACCGACGCTTCGGATCCCACGGATCGCGGAACATTTAATACAGCATTAAATGCGCCCGACCGGCCTAGCAGTCTACCGTCAAGTCTAAATAGAGGCCTGGGGGTGCTCGATGGGGACACGAAACTTGGGCTAGAATCTACCATGTTGTAGGTGCGGTTGCAAGTTCTGTCTCTCGGTTGCCTTCTATTTCCAGCGCACACTCTTGTAGTAGCTTGTAATAGATCTTTGTGTAATAACATTGCCCGCATCAAGTGGTATTCGCCGTTGCGGGTAAATCTGGTGTCCGCCGCTGCTAGTAGCACTCTCTTCTCTATGCTCTGTTCGCCAGACCCTTGCGGGTTAGTAACCAGTTGATTGCGGTCTCCGATCCCTTCACCGGACCCCCCGAACTGGTCATTGAGTGGTAAAGTTGGTTGACAAATTTTGCACCAACATCTAGGATTCCCAATATTTCATAATACTATCCAAGATACCAATTACATTGCCCCCGTGAGTTTATATAACACCCCCCCGGTTCAAATACTAAAAGGATAGATACACGCGTCTTAATTACTTTCCACCGACATGTCACTAGAGGGATTTTCGCGGCGCTTGTATACCCGCCGCACGGGAGGGAGTCCCTCTCCTTTGATTTTCGCGGCGCTTGTATACCCGCCGCACGGGAAAGCTAGTGGAAAGATTATTGAAAAGAAATTCCATGACCTTAATACCTGGCCAAAACAAAGAAATCTCATAATTACTGAAAAGTAAAGCCCACTTAGTATATTATTATCTTCTTGCATGTAAACGCCCACTTATTCTTCAACCAGCCAACCAAATAAAATCCACCCAAAACGAAATAAATCAATCATATGAAAACTCGGAGAAGCTCAAAATAAAATAAATAAATTTGGCACATAATTTGTCCTCCACCTTCGAATTACTTTCATCATTAGGGAGATTTTTATAGGTGTTTTAATTTTAAGTAAATTTTGGTGTCACAATTACTACCCGTTGGAGTGCTCCAAGCACTTCCGATTCCCACTCGGCTCTAGGCCGATATACCCATGGGCTTGATTGGCGGGCTTCCAGCATCGAAGGGCAAGAAAATTTTATGTGGTGGTCGATCACTTCTCTAAAGGAGCATATTTTATTCCTCAAGCTCACCCATATATTGCTCTCAGTGCCGCCCAATTATTTTTTGAGCACAACTTTCACCTCCACGAGGTTCTGAAAATGATTGTATTGGATAGGGTCAAGGTGTTCACCAAGCGATTTTGACATCCGCTTTAAAGATTGGGTGGGATCAAGCTAGCATTGTTATCTTCCTATCTCCCAAAGTCCGATGACCATACAGAGGTGCTCAATGGGACCATAGAAATGTATTTGTAATATATATTACCGGGGAGAAACTCAAGGATTGGGTCGGTTGGCTTCTGTTGATAGAGTATTGTTACAATACCTCTCAGCGCTCGCCACTGCACACGACGCCTTTCAAATTGATGTTTGGGAACGACTTTCCACATTTTATTTCATATATATCCCAGAGTCCTCCAAGGTAGAAGGTGTAAACCGACCCCTACAGATACTAGATAAGATCCTTGCATTGTGAGGTGCTCCACCAGGAGTGAACCTTGAGAAAAGTGAATGGGTTTGGCTCAAACTCTGTCCACACCTCCATCTCTCTCTCTCTATTAGAGCTACCCACAAGCTGTCTCCCACATTTTATGGCCCTTTCAAGATCATTGGCAAAGTGGGCGAGGTGGATTACAAGCTAGAGCTCCCACTTGACACAATTTCATCCAGTTTCTCATGTTTCTTTACTGAAATAAAACAAGGGGGAGCCACCTCTCCACACAGTTCCATAAACTTGAAAATTGAAATGCATGACCCTTTAAATGCTCTTGCCACCAATTTCACAATAATTTTGATTATATGCCTATGCCTAGTCATATAAAATTTGAAAACTATTTTGAATGCTACTTTTGCTTCATTCCTGTAGGGACTTTAATATTTATGATACAACAGAATGACTTACGGTAGCAGCTCTTATAGCTGTAAAATCAGAAGCTTACGGGATCTTTAAGTTGAATTTATGTGGTAGTTGTTTTTAATTTACTTATTTTCTCAACTATTCATGCATGGACAAGTTTTCTCCTTTTACCGTGGCAGTTTTTTGCTGTTTAATTTTGCTAGATCCCCGCATTCACATATATATTTATTTATTTAGTGAACTGAAAAAAATTGGGGGTAAAACGTTGTTATATGGTTACCAAATATACTTATGAACATATCATGAGGAAATTGTGATTTTAATTTCAATGCTGAAATTTAAATAGCATATTTGGATCAGTTTCCTATTTTCTCATGGGCAATGTTTATATCAATCCCACACCAATACAGTGGCTTTTACCGTGAGAAATAATAAGCATAAGTCCCACGCACAATCACATGGTTTTTGTTTGTCTCCTAACAGTATATGCAATTTTGGTGAGAATGATTCTTGTAGTCTTATGTCAACCTAGTACTCCATTATCAACTATTTTGAAAATTATGTAGAGCAGAGAACTATTTTGTGGGTGCAGAGTGTACTATCATTTTCTCTTTTACTGATTTTGTAAAGATTTGTGCAGGGTTTATCCTCATACAGATTATCAATGGATGGGATCTTGGATGAGTCTGACCATAGTGACATTGTCTACAAGTCTTTGTACAATAGTATTGTTGCAAGCACACTTCTTGGAAGTGTGCTGATCCTTGTTCCTGTTACAAGGTGTGATAAATAAATTAAACCGATAATCTAGTTTCACAGTAATTTAAAATTCGTTTCATCCTTTTTAATACTATATAGCATCATACATTTATATCACATAGTGGAGTCTTTTGCTAATATTAAAAAAATTTCTTTCATTTAAATATTGTTATCTTGATTATTTTTTGGCTACCTGTCTTTTTTGATATTTTGTAATACTATTAAGTTATTTGAAAAAAATATCTATGATCATGGAACACTTTCAAACTGTATGAGATGGAAATACTTGTTAAATAGCATTGTATAGGCTTCTTTCTTTTGTTTTGCTTTTCCTTTGTATACCCCCTTTTGAGATGAATACTATAATACACTTTATTCTATCATGATATCCGACATAGGTTAGCAGCTCCTCCTCTTCCTTTGCTACAGCAAAATGATGATGAAGCAGCTTTTCACATTTGCATCTCCTACTGGGTCATTGCAAATTCCGTCGAGCTCACTGCAACTCTGTCAAGTTATATGCTTTCTCTTCCTGGTCGTCCTATAACTCAACGATCCTCATAGTGCGAGTCGTCCTACAAGGCTACAACTCAATGATCCTCATAGTGCGACGATGCCTCCACTGCTCCTCGCTTCATTGCTCTGCTCTCTCGATCAACGAACCCTTCTCCCAGTAATCGAGTGTCACATTTTCTCCTACTAAACAATCACATCCTCCTATCTATCTCTCCTACCCGACAATCAATGGCTCCCATTGATCTCTCCTTCTTGAAGATCGATAGTCAGGTCTATTTGACAACTGATGCTTGCATCTTGCCATTATAAGTGCCTTATGCATGTATTGCCTTACTCGGTGACCGTCGTCGATTCCTTCTATACTATCCCCACAATGGCTACACCACTTGTAATGTCTCTGTAGTTCGACCGCATGTAGTCATTGGCTGGTCCCATGAGCCTAGAAGTTCTTCATCTTCAACCATGCCTACTAACTCCGGTTTAGCTTCAACTTGCTATTTCTGATCCTTTACAGTCATGCCCTGGTCAAAAATGGTGTGTTTGACACAAGCGTCATAGTTATTACACTACCTATGAGGGGGGTGAATAAGTTATTTTAAAATAATAGCTCTCTTAGGCTCTGTTCGTTTCGCAGGAAATGAGACGCAGGAATTGGAATTGAAGTCAATTCTGATTCCCGCAGGAATTGGAATTGAAGTCAATTCCAATTCTGTTATTCGGCTAACTGCAGGAATTCTGTCATCAGAATTGGAATTGATAATTCCGATGTTCGGCTGTATGTCAGAATTCAGTGGACGGAATTGAAATTTTAAATTTATAACATTAAATTTAAAACAGAATTTAAATATCAGAATTAAAATAGAAGTCCGCATTAACATCATACAAAACATAAGTCGACATCATAAAAAAGTCCGCAACATACAAAACATAAGTTCATATATAATCAATTGAGTAAATGTAAGTGGAGCCAGGTCCTCCTAATTGGCACCGGTAAAGAGATGAACACGTCGCTCTTCGTGTCGTCAACACTCAGCATATCGATAGCCTGTATGACCTCAGCCTCACTCAGATCTGTAATAGCTGCAATGGCCGCATATATCCTGTCTGCCTTTGAGATCGGAGGCGGTGGCTGAGAAGGCAAACTATTCTCATGCTCCATGTTCCTCGCTATTGCAGAAACAACATCCGCAATAATATCTACCGCAGATGTTTTCTTCTTCTTCTGGGTATGTGGCTCGACCTCCTCAACCACATTGTCTTCCACCTAATCATCAATGTGGATCTCGTTCATTGACTCCGATGCAGTAGCAGCATGAGCTCCAGTAGCTCTATCAACCCCACATATCATAGCTAAGTCGCCCCAATTCACGATCACTTTGCCCCGATAATGTTTTACTGTCGGGTGTGCCTACAAGTTTAGTTTAAATTAGACTCGTAAATTTTTAAAATTTCTAAACATGTAAGTAATTGTCAAATTAAAATATTACCTGAACATAGTTGGCCCAGACATCTTCACTGTCTACCTTCACCACATTGCGCTCCCAATCCCAGTCAAATCCACTAGTATCTAGCATTGCTGATATCTCTTGGTAGTATTTATTCCATGTTTTTATTCGAGCCATTATCTTCTCCTTACTAATTTCGACGTTGCAATCCTCCTTTAATGCTTGAATTGCCGCTGTGTAGGCAACACTTTTCCATCCACTAGCCGCCTTGTTCCCCAAACTCTGTTGTTCGAGGAGAGCTGTGGATAAAGCACAGTCCATCTGTGATGTCCAAGGAACATAAGACCGTTCACTAGTTTTGACACATTTTCCTTTGCTTTTATCCATATACTGTCTGCACTTTAGTCATGCATAGAATAAAATAAATTGAACAAATTAGGGTAATTAATAAAATTACACCATATTTGTGTTGCACGATATGATATAAGAAACAAGAATACATAAAAAAAACACCAAAAGGACAATATGATTTAAGAAACACGAAAATATCAAAATATATTTTAAGTAGCACGATACTCATATCCCACAACGAGCACGATACTCATTGAACATATTTATAGCCATAGTATCTCTAAATGTGCTCCACTCGGGTGTTGCTTGAACTGCACCAACTGCGTCCACGTACTCAAAACTTTCCGAACTTGCATCTTGCGCTAATATCTCAGCATCTACTTCGGCAAGTAATCTAGCATGATTTTCTAGTCTCTTCTCTATGAGAAAATTATGTAGAATGCAACATGCGTTTATAATTTAAACCTGTTTAAAATTATAAGCAATTTATATCTCAATACAAATTAAATCATAATGATGCATACAATGTAATAATCATTTACCTGCACTTTGATATCAAAGAAAGATGGTCCCTGCAAAATTGCCCACCGTTTTTTAAGGAGCTCGAATGTCCTCTCAATGACATTTCTCTCCTTTGAGTGTCAGAGATTAAACAACTCTTTGTAATTTGTGGGATTATTGCCCTGTGCGGACCACTCTTTTAGATGGTATCTAGTTGACCTATAGGGAGCAAGATATCCTGGACCATTGGTGTATCCAGCATCCACAAGATAGTATTTTCCTACTGGCACCTCGAAACGATCTGTCCTTTCAAGTGCATTACGTAACACTCTAGAGTCCGATGATGACCCTTCCCATCCAGGCAAGACGTACAAAAACTTCATATTTGAATCACATACCCCCATCACGTTTGTTGTAATAGCTTGTTTCCTGTTTCGATACCTACCCTGATCTTTAGCTGGCACTGTTACTTCAATATGAGTGTCATCAATGGTGCCAATGCAATCCTATAAGATAATACAATATATATATATATTGAATTAATTTAAGCATACTACCTAAACATACACTTTACATTAATAAAAATGCTTACGGGAAAATGACGCCATCTTTGTGTTGTTGACGCATTAAGGAGCTTTATAAACTCGGGGCCTAACTTTAGAATTGCCCACAACACCTTGTTGAAATGACGGCTGATCGTATCAATTAAACGAAGATATGTTCCGCCGACAACCCGGAATTTCTTATTGTGAGCTAAGACATATAAAAAGATACTAACTGACTCTCTAACTGCAACATTCTGGGTGTCTCTTACTAATCTACGACCGATTAGAATGTTACATAAAGTTTCAAAAGAGCTTTTATTCATACGAAGTTGGTTAAAACAGTTGACATCTGTTCCACTATATAATCGAACATACAACGTCCTCCTTAAAACAGTCTTAGCATCGACCTCTATAATAAGATCTCTTGCAATCTTGGGTTTCATCAAAACTACAGTGGCCGCAGCAAGAGCCGCTGCCACTGCTCCTCTTCTACGTCTACGACGCTTCTTTAGTTCATCCATCTACATATAAACAAATATGCAATAATAATCATCCACATAGAACAACACAAATAAAAAAAAACATACGTACACACATATAAAAAAAACATACACACACAACACACATAAACACACGCACCACATACACACACACACACCACACACATAAAACACACACACTCACACCACACACACCACACACACCACACACACCACACACACCACACACACCACACACACCACACACATACACATTCAAACACACACACACACACCACACATACACATTCAAACACATACACCACACACATAAAAACACACACACACACACACACAACACACGTGCACATTCATACACACACACACACACACCACACACATACATATTCATAGACACACACCACACATAAAAAAACACACACCACATACACACACACACCACACAAAAAAAACACACACACAACACACACATACACAAAAAAACACACGCACACCACACACATACAAAAAACACACACATACACATTCATACACACACACACCACATACACACACATAAAAAAACACACACACACACAACACACATAAACACACACACACACACAACACACACACATACACATTCATACACACACACACACCACACACCACACACCACACACCACACACATACACATTCATACACACACACCACACATAAAAAAAAACACACACCACACACATACACATTCAAACAAACACAAACCACACACATACACATTCATACACACACACACCAAACACATAAAAAAAATACACACCACACACATACACATTCATACCCACACACACCACACACATACATATTCATACACACACACACCACACATAAAAAAAATACACACACACCACACACATACACATTCATACACACACGCACACACCACACACACACACACACCACACACATAAAAACACACACACACACACACACAAAACACACACATACACATTCATACACACACACACCACACACATACACATTCATACACACACACACCACACACATACACATTCATACACACACACCACACATAAAAAAAACACACACCACACACATACACATTCACACACACACACACCACATACACACACACACACACCACACACCACACACACACACCACACACCACACACACACACACACACTACACACATAAAAAAAAGCACACACACATACACAAAAAACACACACCACACACATACAAAAAACACACACACACACATACACATTCACACACACACACACACACCACATACATACACACTCACCACACACATAAAAAACACACACACACACAACACACAACACAGAACACACACATACACATTCATACACTCACACACCACACACACACACATTCATACACACACACACCACACATAAAAAAAACACACACCACACACATACACATTCAAACACACACACACACCACACACATACACATTCATACACACACACACAAAGCACATAAAAAAATACACACACCACACATACACATTCATACCCCCACACACCACACACATACACATTCATACACACACACACACCACACATAAAAAAATACACACACACCACACACATACACATTCATACACACACACACACACCACATACATACACATTCATACACACACACACACCACATACACATTCTACCTGAGCACAAGCAATGGAACCACATTCTACCTGAGCACAAGCATTGAAAAAAAAATCTATGATGAAGGAGATAAAAAATGCGTATGGGGGCAAAAATGAATCCATGAACAAATCGATGATGAATGAGATAAAACCTGCATACACACACCAGACCAAGAACAAATCCATGAACAACACAAGCTCTAGGGAAAAAAATGAAGCCAAAAAATAATTACCTGCTGCCGGTGAGGAAGGTCGACGACTGAAAAGGGCGGCGCAAGCAGCGTATGGGGGCTCGCCGGAGAAGAGATGGCAGTGCGGGAATAGTGAGTAAGTTAACGGCGACGAGCGAGAATGGAATCGCGGAAGAAGACGAGGACGAGCGGCGCTGGAATCGCGGAAGAAGACGAGGACGCGGTGCGGGAATCGCGAATGAAGAGGTCGGGAGGTCAGAAATGAGGCTCACGGAAAGTAACCTACATCTAATATCGATGGGAATTCATACCAATTCCGATTCCGCCTTCTTTTTAGGGCCGCCGAACAACATAAATTGGAATTGGCAAATGAATGCCAATTCCAAACCCCCAATTCCGATGATCCGAACGTGCCCTTAGAGTTATGCGTAGTCGAATAGTGCAATTAATCACAAACACAAAGTACATAAGTGATGAATAAAGGAGTAGTGGGCAATGTTTTATTCAAAATAGTTGTTTGTGAGACTATAACATAAGATCAAAAGCGGAATACAAATCTCTTGTGTTTCTATACTGAAGCGTCCTGATCCTAGTGGCTCTAGTCACTTCACCTCGGATGACGGCAAACCCTCTCCAACCCGGAGAGCACTAGGTTAACCCAACCTCGATGCTTTCACAAAAATGATTCTATTCAATAGATCTACCTCGATGTAGACCAGACCCCAAAGGTGGTTTCTTACAAGCTCTGCCCCAACCCCGACATCTCTGTATAGACAATTTTTCGCAAGTTCTTTCCCAACCTTGACGTCTTCGCAAAGATGATTTTCTACATGTTAAACGAGAAAAATTAATCATTTTATTCAATTCAGGCCTACATCCCCTCTATATATGAAGGTGGATAATACAATACGAGAAAGAAAAAATAACGTATGTAACACTACATATTGTAACACTCCCCCTCAAGTTGGACGTAAGATGTTAATCATGCCCAACTTGTCAACAATCCTTCCAAAAATACTTCAATGTTCCCTTGGATGAAATGTTGATCTACTTTAATGTGTTTGGTGTGGTCATGTTGGACAGGGTTGTGAGCGTCTGATAACAGATTTTTTGTCGCAATTCGGTCGGATGGGTTTGGCTTCAGTCAGGCCTAGGTCACTCATCAAGGAATGTAACCATAGCCTTCACATACCCCATGAGCCATGGACCGAACTCGGCTTCTGCGCTTGAACTTGCCAGTACTTGTTGTTTTTTACTCCTCCAAGTAACAAGGTTTCTGCCTATTAGAGAACAATATCCCGAAGTAGATCGTCGATCTTCAATTGACCCGGCCCAATCAGCATCAGTGTACACTTCAATTTTTAGGCATGAATTTAGAGCAAACAAGATCCCACTCCCCGGTGAGTATTTGAGTTACCTAAGAATTCTGTGGGTAGCATCCACATGACGTGTCTTCGGTGCATGCATAAACTGGCTGACAACTATGTTATCAAGGCGCGCACCTGAGGCGCCGGGCGCGCCCCGTTGCGTCCCAACAAGGCCTAGGCGGTCGATGTGCCTGAGGCGCGCGCACCTAGGCGCCCAATTGCTGAATTTCAGCGAATTGGGCGCCCAATTGCTGAATTTCAGCGAATTGGGCGCCCAATTGCTGAATTTCAGCGAATTGGGCGCCCAATTCGCTGAATTTTCAAGAATTGGGCGCCCAATTCGCTGAATTTTCATGAATTGGGCGCCCAATTCACTGAAATTCAGCGATTGGGCGCCCAATTCGCTGAATTTTCATGAATTGGACACCCAATTCGCTTAATTTCTGCGACTTGGGCGCCCAATTCGCTGAATTTCCATGAATTGGGCGCCCAATTCGCTGAATTTCCATGAATTGGGCGCCCAATTCGCTGAATTTCCATGAATTGGGCGCCCAATTCGCTGATTTTCCATGAATTGGGCGCTTAAATCGCTGATTTTATTTTTCCCCATTTTTGCGCCTCACATGCCTCGGGCGCGCGCCTGCGCCTTGCACCTAGGCTCCAGGGCTCATTTGCGCCTCAGTGCGCCTTTAATAACTTAGGCTGACAACACTCACTACATAAGAGATGTCAGGTTGTGTATGAGACAGGTAGATCAGCCTCCCTACCAGCCTCTGAAACTCTGAGATGTCTTCAATTGCCTCTTCGTTGTCTCTCCTGAATTTGTGGTTTGCTTCAATTGGGGTGTCAGCCGGTCTACATCCATTCATCCCTGTCTTCTCTAGAATGTCCATTGTGTACTTCTGGGAAATGAACATCCCACGCTTGGTCCTTGCAACTTCAATACCCAGGAAATATCTGAGTTTTCTCAGATCCTTGTTCTCAAACTCACTAGCCAATTTTTATTTTAGAACCTTGATTTCTTCCACATCATCACCTGTTATAACAATGTCATCAACATAGACAATAAGGACATTAAGTTTACCTGTCTTATGTTTGATGAACAATGTATGATTAGCATTGCTCTGGTGATATATAAATGACACCATATCTTTGTGAAATCTCCCAAACCAAGCTCTAAGAGATTGTTTCAGTCCATATATGACTTTCTTTAATCTGCAAACTTGTCCCTCGGAACCTTTAGGAGTAAGGCCTGGTGGGATAGCCATATAAACTTTCTCATCCAGGTTCCCATGGAGAAATGCATTCTTCACGTCCTGTTGACAAAGACTCCACCCCTTGCAGGTAGCATAAGATAATAGAACTCTAATAGTGTTCATCTTTGTCACTGGGGCAATTGTTTCCTGATAATTGATTCCATGGGTTTATGTATACCCTCTTGCCACTAGCCTCGCTTTACACCTTTCAACAACTCCTTGAGAGTTATGTTTGATGGAGAACACCCATTTTCACCTAATAGTTTTCTTCCCATAGGGAGGGTGCACCAAATCCCATGAGTGGTTCTTCTCAAGAGCAACCATTTCCTCAAGCATTCCCTTTTGCCACAAAGGGATCTCAAGATCATCCTGCCAAGATGAGGGTATGGATATGGAAGAAAGAGAAGACACAAAGGTCTTATGGGAAGTAGAAAAAGAGTCGTAAGATACATAATGTGATAAGGGATGTTGGATACAAGATCAGATGCCTTTCCTGAGAGCAATAGGTGGATCATAAGGCCCTGAGTCAGGATCCAAGTGTTGTTCTGGTTGTATAGTTGGATCTTGTGTGTCGGTCCCCTTAGTGTGTTGAGTATACATCTGCAAGATAGGAGCAGTAGAAGGAATAGGTAGAGAGATATTAGAGGGGCTCACTTCCATTGGTATAGACTCTCTCTGAAGTGAGGGATAAGGTGATGGAACTGGTAGAGGAACAGTAGGAGAGGGCATAGAAGGAGGGTCACCCGGTGCAGTATAGTATGCCTCAGATTCACGAAACGTGACATCCATAGTGACAAAAGACTTTGTTTGTAGGTGGGTGAAAATATTTGTATCTTTTCTCAAGCTTGCAGATGCCAGATGTCGGGGACACGTCAGTTTGGGTTTTCATGTCATTTTTTTATATATCGGGGATATTTCATATATCGGGTTTTAATATTAAATTAATTATATAGGTAATTAAATGTTATTGTATTTATACATGCCACTACTAACTATTTCACAACCTATTGAACTTCTAAATTTTAAAAGCTATATGTAATATTTAACATACAATACATTAATGATAGGAAATTTGTAAAACTAGTAATCTTAAGAAACTTGCAATTATATATTATTTCTATAACATCAAAATTTAAAAATAAATTTTCAAACATACCTTATTCTTCATCACTTACAAACTCATCTATAGTCGGCAGAGTAGATAGAATATGGTCATCATCTGATGAATCCTCTAGATCTGCCTCGTTCACCTCAGATATTTTTCTCTTTCCCTTTCTTTGATAACTAATTGCCACTTCTTTGCTTGTAGCTAGTCTAGAAGGCCTACTTTCATCATGATCAGCGCCGACTATATTGCCAATTTGCGCCAATGTCAACCCCGCTCCAGGAAGGACTTCATCATCGCCATCTTCATTTTCATCCTCCTTAGGATCAACATTCACCATCCACTCTTGTACCTTCCCAGAATCTAAACTTTTAGCTGTCAATGTATCTCGAGATGTGTCTGAATATTTCGACTTCAACAAAGCATTGAAATTTACAAATACTAGATCTTTCAATCTTTTGCTGTCAAGTTTATTCATCTTCTTAGAATGTATCTACAAAAATTTAAAAAATGCTAATAATGCATGCAATCATGTAATAAGATATTTATGTTTAATTAAATAATTAAATTAATGCATACCATCTCAAAAGTGCTCCAGTTCCTCTCACAGCCAAAGGATGAAATAGTCAGACTCAAAATCTTCATAGCCATAGTTTTAAGATGTGACGTATCAACACCGTTGAGCCTCCACCAATGTACCGTGAATATTAAAATGATAATACAAATCAATTATACATAATACATCATTAAAAATTAAAGTTATAAAATATATATTAAAATGTACCTTGATTTAAGTTAGGATTTTGTAGCTGTCTCTTTGTCATGTCTTTACCAAATAACCCTTGTTGGTATTGGTAAAGATCAAGCCGAGCACTGATGTGATCCTGTGTAGAAGGGATCTTTCCTATATATCCTTGAGAGACACTCAACAAAATCCCTTATAAACCTTCCGTCAGCCTCAATCTCCACTCGACAGGAATAATAAAAATATGGTTTTAAGTAATAACTTGCAAGGTGCAGAGGGCTGCTCATCTTCTTCTCCCATATACTATCAATCAACTTTCATATAGGAAGATATTTTTTCTCTTGGTGATCGAGAACAGCAACAACCTCTTCTTTAGCTTTTTTATATCCACATATAACCACCCCATGGAAGGTGTATCCCCGTCGACTCTTCTCAAAATTTTCACAAATGGTGTGAATATACCTACAGCCAGCTTGACATTCGCCCAAAATTTAGCGCTCATCAGTATCATTGCAGATTTGCAGTCTACCATATGCAAAATAAATAAGTAAGAAAATACTATAAAGCGTCAGTTGCAAATATATCTTTTAAATGAAATGAAGAAATATGCAATAGTTTTACCTGTTTTCCCCCGGCACTATTGGCCAACTTTGTTGCAACCCACCTTGCAGATGTGAATAGACCCCTCAACTGATTCTTCTTCTCTAAGATACTCTATAAAGATAGAAACGTTGTAGCGAATCTAGTCACACCTGGTCGAATAAGCTCATGAGAGTCCAATTTCTTCGTCGACTCTTTAAACATATCAAGAGAGATTGTGTGACCATAGATAAAGACAAAGAGTTGGCGGCCCAAAGAGATAACACTCTTTATTGGCTTCAATTTTCCTATATCTTGTAATAGTAGATTAATTATGTGAGCTGCATAACTTGTCCAAAAAAGTTTAGGCTTTTTCAAAGCCATAAACTTTGCTGCAACCATATTATTGGACACACTATCCATTACAATCTGCAAGATACTGTCCTCTCCTGGGCTCTCAGGGCTATCAATCGCCTCATCCAAGAAGTCAAAGATGAACTTTCCATCATGTGTGGAGGAGGAAACATTCTTCGAAAGCCAGAATGCCACTTCGGAACTACAATGTATCATGATGTTCATCACGCTTCTACCCTTCCGATCTGTCCATGCATCTGTCATGATAATGCAGTCATTCAATTTGCAGGTCTGTGTGAATGTACCCAACTTCTCCTTTTTCCTCTGCACCTCCATTCGCAAAAGTTTCTCGCTCAACTCATAAAATGTAGGGATCTTTATCCCAGGTCCGCATAACCCAATGGCATGAGCCATCTGCTGGGAGGAGGAATTAAATATGGCATTAAACGTGATCCCGTTTTCATATGCCTATCTACTTATGTACACAACAACATCATCCCTGACATTCTTTTTGTACTTGCTCTCTATCATGCTCTGTTGGGAATCTTTTCCCTTGCTAGACTCCGCAGCTCTGAATGAACAAATTGGTCTATTGGACCCTTGGAACCTGTGCTCCCGCGTATAGCAGTCTCTTCTAATTCATCATCATGTACTCCTCCAACTACCACCTCATTTATGCTTGCTTGTAACTTTGCACTCATAGCTCTCTTACTCTCTAAGTTTGAGTTTAGGGCCGACTCAGCCTTCGCCTTAACGTCTGCGGGAATCTTTTTGTACGTGCTCTGTTGGAACTTGTGCTTGAAACGTGTAATTCCACCATTCACTGTCTGCTTACAGTAGTTGCATTTGATTCAGTTGGTGTCATTACCAAATGCCTAGAACGGATCTCTACCGGTTGGTACCATTGATACGGGCACCTCACTAGATCCAGCAGAAGAAGTCATTATAGGGAATATGAAATGAAAGAAATATTAGTTTTATTAAATGAAATAAATATTTTACATAATTACATTACGAGAAAAAAAATACAAAATTATTTGATTAGTTGAAAAAAATCAACATCAGAAAAACCCTCATAACTTCATTAGATCGTTAGATCTTTAGTCATCTTTCAAATTTTCCACGCAATATTTTATTTATCTAACATTTTGCATCAATAGTAGTATACTAGTATACGAAGTTATAACCATCATTTAAAGTACAGAACCCAAGTATCAAAAGGAACAAAACATCCAATTATCATTCAAATTATCCAACAAAGCATCCAAGTAGACTATTACCCAATTATCATTCAAAGTATCAGTACTAGTATCAAAACAAAACATCCAACATTTTATTTATCAAAAGGCACAAAGCACCAAGACAACTAGAAAATGAAGTTGGATATACATGCATCATTGATTGCAAAATAAAGTTTGATAAATAACTACTAATAGGGGTATTTCAAATCATTTGTTGACCAACAAAATCATAAACGGGTCAAATAAAAATTACAAACAGTCACCAAGCAAGGTGCAATGCAAACACCAATCTACGACCAACTGGTTACAACCACCAGCTACAACAAGGTAGCAAAGCAACCTATTCTAATTCTAACAGCCACCATGCTACAACAACCACAACCAGCAAGGCAGCTGACCAATAAGGCAGCAGGGAGCAAGACAGCAGGGCAACCTATTTTAACATCCACCATGCTACAACAACCACAACCAGCAAGGCAGACGACCAATAAGGCAGTAGGGCAACAACAACCAACAAGGCAACCACAACCAGCAAGGCAACCACAACCAGCAAGGCAACCACAACCAGCAAGGCAACTAACAAAGCACGGGAATACGAAAAATGCAGAGTGAGAGAATGAGAGGGAGAGGTAGGGACAAAAATGCATCAGCCGAGAGAGTGAGAGCACCAGCAGATAAAGTCAAGAGCCAGAGAGATTGAGAGCACCAGCTGGGAAATCGAGAGCACCAGAGAGAAGAGAGAACAACCAGAGTGAGAGCACCAGTAGAGGGAATCGAGAGCACCAGAGAGAACAACCAGCGAGCACCGGAGAAAACAACCAGCAGGGAGAAGAATGAACCAGAGGGAACAACCAGCGAGCTAGAGTACCGAGAGCGCGCGAGAGAGAGAACAACCAGCGAGCACGAGAGAGTCGAGGGAGAGCACCAGCAGAGAGCTAGGGCAGGAGCGGTTCATAATGAAATGAACTGGGGGGAGTTAAAAGAATCCCGAATTAATAAATAAAAAAATAATAAAAAACTGTATTCACCGGTTTTTTTCGTTATTTTCAAAACATTACAACAAAAAAAATGGTTACGCGTCGTTTTAGCTACCAAACCTTTATGTCGTCCGTCATGTCAGACATGTCGGCCGATATCTACAACAATTGCTCTTCTGTATGGGAGAGTAATCAATAAAAACACGCTTGAGCACTCGAGGATCAAATTTAGTAGGCTGTGGGTGGTGGATATGAACAAAGAAGACACATCCAAACACCTTAGTGGAAAACTGAGGAGGCACATGGAGAGTGCCAAGAGGGGTATCATTCTGAAGGACACGCGACGATATACGATTGATAAGATATTTCGCAGTGACAACAACATCACCCCAGTAATCTTTGGGAAAGTGCGTAGTGGACAAAAGACATCGAGCAACTTCCAACAGATGACAATTTTTATGCTCAGCAACACCATTCTGAGCAGGGGAATAAGTGCAAGTGGTTTGGTGAATAATGTCATGATCTGCAAGATATCGCTCAAACTGCGAATCCATGTGTTCGTGGTTATTGTCACTGCGAAGGATTTTAATATTGGTATGAAATTGAGTGAAGATCATTTTATAAATTTTTTTAAAAATAGGAAACACATCTTTTTTTGTCACACCAAATATAACCAAGTAGTGCGAGAAAAACAATAAATATATGTAACAAATCAAGCACAACCACAAATAGAAAATATAAGGCAAAGTCCCCACACATCACTATGAATAATAGACTAGTGATAGAACTAGGCAACGAAACAAGATTAAAAGTATAACGTCGATGTTTGTTATGAGTACAAACATCACAAACAAATGAATCAAAAAAAGTAGTAGACATTGCAGGAAACAACAATTTCATAATAGGAGTAGACGGGTGTCCCAGGCGATTATGCCTGGAATACAATGGATGAAAAGTGCTGGAATGAAGGGCCTGTGAAGATGACACTGGGCTGGAGTCGAGCACATAACGACCATTGACTATGCTACCATAGCCAATCCTTCCCCGTCGCCATGTCCTGAAAAATACAAGAGGAAGGAAGAAAAGTTACAGAGCAATTCATGGAATTAGTCAAATGGCTAATAAAAAGAAAATTACGAGTGAAGTTGGGAACATGGAGAACCAATGATAAGGTGAGAGGAGCAGGAAATGGAGCTCTTTCCAGCAATAGAGGAAAGGGAATCATCACAAATACTCACCTTATCATGACCAGATAGAGGGGTATATGATATGAAACCTGAGGCGGAGCCAGTCATATGATCTGTGGCCCTGAAGTCAATGATCCACTAGGTGGAAGAATGAGATGTAGCAGAATGAGCACCTGGAGTCCCAATGTGTGTATAGGAGGAGGATTATAAGGCATGCGACTCTCTAGAAAGACCCTGCATCATGTGGCGAAGGGCAAACACTTCGTCAGCCGAGAATGCACTGGGAAGGACAGAGGCATCAATGTCAGGATGGCTAAAAGGGATGTCCACATCATCATCAGTGAGATGAGCAGAACGAGGAGAGGCATGATTACCCGAAAGTCTACCAAAACACGGCCACCACAAGGTGTAGCACCCCCTCTCGGGCGGCAGAGGAAACCCATGGAGTCTGAAGCAAGTATCCCTGGTGTGACGTCTCTTCTCACAATAATCACAAGGGAGATGGTCTTTATGTGATCCCTTCATCTTAGAATCACGGGTCTGGCGAACACCTGGAATATAAGAGGTAGCAGCGGCATGGGCAGAACTCTCAGAAGCAGAGTCGGGAAGCAAGGCCTGTCGATGATCGAATTTCTGTTGCATAATATTGTAGACCTCAGGTAGAGACCGTAGCAGCGAATGCCCCAGAATCTGAACACGAATCTGATCAAAGTCCCAATGAAGGCCATGAAGAATATCAAAGATCCTATTGCGGTCTTCCCAGACATGAACCATCGCCTCTTTAACAGGGCTAACAAATGTGAGAGGATCAAAGTGATCGTATTACTGATACAACTGTGTAAACTCCAAATAATATACGGATGGAGGACTATCACTTTCTCGGAGTAAGGATATCTTCCGTCTCAACTGGAAGATCTGAGTTGCATTACCCCTCTAAGAGTAAGTAAACTCCGCTCTCCACCAAATGTCAGCAACAGTGTCGAGAAATAAATTGTTGCAAGCTATGGGCTCCTTCATAGAATTTTTGAGCTAGACATGACTAGGGAATTCTCTGAATCCCACTGTATCCAATCCGGTGAGGCCTTTTCCGGTTCTCGAGTTTGACCATTGACATAACCAAAGAGGCAACGGCTCTTGAGCGCCAAGGTGATAGAACGAGACCATGAAAGGTAATTGGAATCATCCAGGTGAATGGTAGTAATCTGAGGAGTATTATGATCATGACTCTCTTGGAGAGAGCTCACGGGAGGAACAACCGTGGATGAGGGAGCGGGAGATTCAATACTGCTTGACATAGTTGTCACGACCCGTCTCAACAAAAGTCAGAGTGCGCTTCGGGCAGGCCGTGATGCCACAGACATGAGCGGAAAGAAAACCATGCCTGCTAAGGCGGAAGCAGAGAAGCTGATAATAAGTTTTAAGGTAATTAATTTGAAGGAAAACAGTTTGTTTTGTTGCGAAAGCTTTAAAATATGATAGTTTGAAACAGGTGCACATGCATTTTTCAAAAAAACTTATGATACAAGTTTTGGAATTGATTTTTATACAGTGATCATCGCAGATGAATGAACATGCAAATATGTTAAATTCTAGTACATACTATAGCCTAGCAGTTGTCCATGATACTATAGAAAATGGTTGATCGTAATTATTACATAAAAGAAATATCCGACGGTTAAATGAAATGACATAAACATAGAACCTGGAGCTTGACACAGATCAGCTCAGGAATCAGGCGGCGCAGACACGAACGCTAAGACAAATTCCAAAACAAAAAAGGAAAAACCTCAGAACAATAAATAAACATGAGCAATGCAAAAATAAAATACGAGCAGGGAAAACAGAATATTTGTGTACCGTTTTTCATGAAACAAAAGCTAACAAAACAGACAAGCAAGCAAAACAAGTAGAAATATCTAGAATTGTTAGACTACTACAGAGTGTAGCAGGTATTCATTTATGTAAGACATAAGCTATAACAAATGAAAAGTGTAGGTGTCTTTGGTTGATGCACTAGATTCAGGATTCAGAATGATTCAAATTCAGATTCAAGACTTGCCAGAGATTCGTGATTTCTGCCTGTGATCTCTAGGGGCGGCTCTTTCAAACCCTCACCCTTGAGCCAGGGAGTTCATGCTAGCTACGACCGGTCCTTTGTTCTCGTTAGGGATTCAAGAGGGAACCCAAGTCGAGGAGTTGCATCAATTAAACACCACATTTCATTGTTTGTTTATGTTATTAATAAATCAGATGATTCATAATTTGGTGATTCAAACATGTACGAATTTATGTCATGGGGAAGAGTCGGATCATAAAACAAGTCTTACCCAAGACTAACAACCAGACAGGCATAAGAGACAAGAGTCGATGACACCGAAAACTAGGATGTTTGTTTTGAACTTTGCAGGTTCGAGAGATTAAGATTCCAATAACAAGAAGATTCTTCAAGTAAAAAAAACGCAGGAGCAAGTTTGACATGCGTCGATTCTGGGATAACAAGTACTCACTTACGTTAAGTCATTTCATGACACGATTAACTTCCAAATAAGATGTGTACGATACGAGCATGTTAGAAAAACACCGATCATATATTTGCTTATCAGAAATCATTACTATTAATATCATGACGCTTGTTACTCATGCTCAACAACCTATCATTCCTCGAATTATTCATCAAATAAGAAACTCATTCATCTAGGTGACTATCCAAATAAAATCATTCATGTTCGCAAATTCGTGTCATTTCAAACGCGTGAAACCTCAAACTACTAAAAAGTCAGTTCAAACATTCAAGATCTAAAGCTTATATGACGAAACATGTATTCAAAAGGTGAAACATAAAATTATAAGAACAGACAAGGTAATTAAGTTCAATGCTTGCAAGAGAGAGGGATCTCCACTTGCCTTAAATGAGGCTGAATCTGACGGCGGCGGCGAAGCGGCGCAAGCAAAAGCAGAAATCATATTTGAACCTGATCAAACACAACGAAAGCGATCTAGCATAATTTACTACGCTAACACATGCATTCTACAACGCGGAATTTAAACAACGAGGGTTTAGCAGATTTACGTCCCTTAAAGGTGAGTGGAGAAGAGATTACCACACAGAAATCAGAATTTGGCGGCGCGCTTGGAGAAACCCTAAATCGGAGAGGGTTTTGCGTGATCCCGCCAATTGAATCGAGGAGCGGCACCGGAAATCACAATTACAAGGTGGTTAGGCGATTATACGAGGACATAAACTTGGATTAACGTATTAGTGTAATCTTAAGCACAAGAAAATTTATAGCGGATAAAAAAAATCTGAATAAGGAGGGAGGAAAGGAGAACCTTTCCCTAAGGAGACAAATCCGGGCCCAAGGAGGAGAGGGAAAGAAACCCTAGTCGTCCCCCTTGTAATCGCCGGCCAAGACGAATAGGAAGAGCGAAAAAATTAGGGTTGCCGGCCCTAGGAGGAGAGAGGGGTTGATGCCCTTGAGGAAGGGGAGGAGGCTGTCGGTCCCTTGGAGGAGAGGGAGGAGGACTACTGGAGGGTTGCTGTCGGCCAGAGCAGGAGGAGGAGTCGGCCATGGCAGGAGGATTCAGCCATGGCAGGAGGGGTAGCAAGCGGCGGCGCCGGTAGGAGGAGAAGGAGGCAGCGCGGGCAGGAGGAGCAGGAGCAGGAGGCAGTGGCGCTGCGGGAGACGGGACATGTGCGGGAGACGCTATCGGGATTTGTGAACCCTAGCCGCCCGAGCGAAGATATCAGGAGAGGGGGGGGGGGGTCGGCCGGGGAATTAAAGGGGGGGAGCTGGGCTGCGGCTAGACAGCAAGGGAATATTCTTTTTATTATTATTATTTATTTAGTTATTTTAGTAAGGGAAATATGGGTTGTTACAATAATGGCTCAAGAATTGAAATCTGGAGACAACCAAAGGCTTAGAGCATCCAAGAACGGCGGATTACACCGAGCAAACACGAATCCGGAAGGGGAGGGGAGCTGGAAGAACAAACGACGCCGAAAAGGAGCAGGAACATCACCGCATGGAGGAAATGACGTTGGACAGTAACTGGAGGAGAGAGAAAGGGTTGTGGAAAAGCCGTGGCGGTAGACGATCGGCGGTACTAGCGTCGGTCTGCGGAAGAGACACGCAGAAGCTGCGAACTAGAAGAAGCCAACGCGCGGGAGAAAGGAGCGGGCTCGTGGGAGACAGACAATCTGTGGAGCAGCGAGTGTGCGGATCAGACTGAGTGGAAGCGGGAACAAGAGTCGGCTAGAGCACGAGGAGCGCCGACTCTAATCCCATGTTGAACGAGAGAAATTAACCATTCTATTCAAATCAGGCCACATCTCTATATATGGTTGCGGACAATACAATACAAGAAAGAAAAAATAACACGTAGCACTACATATTGTAACACTACGTTTGCAAACGCAATAGAAAATCCAAGTACAAATTACAAAGATGAGAATGAAAAGATCAAGAAGACTCCCCAACAATGGAATCCTTTGATAGATGAATGTTGTAATGCAAAGGTTCCTTCTTTAAAGCGTTTTTACTTTTGAAGATCTCCTAGACTTTGTATGATGAAGATCCGTGCATCTCCATCGTCTTTCTTCGGGTTTTGTCGATGAAGGAGAAATGATTGCAAGAGATCATTGGGGGAAGAATATCACCACATGGTTGATGCCCTCCATGGATGTGATTTATTTCTTTGATTCGTTCGTCATTGTTCTCCTTGAAGGATGGCACCAAAGGGTTGTGGTGTTTTCGTCCACAATGCTCTCAAGACGAATTGGGCTCATCCTATCATCCAATGACTAAAGTCTTGATTTGGAAGAAAAAACACTTCGTTTTATAAACATAAAACTTTGGGCGCAACACTATCAAATTGTGATAAGGCCCAAATGGGCGCTAGTGTAGAATTTTAACAACGTGACAGTGACAGCACTATCGGAATTCCGGCGTTAGCACTATCAGACTGGCATTAAAGAACAATGCCGCTATCGGATTCTGGCAATAGCGATGGTGTATTTTTCTGTTAAATTTTCTCACTTTGAGAATATTATCTTTGCTATCACATATATTAACACTTAGCGCTATCCATTATAGAACAAACGGGCTATCGGATGTGGTGATAGTACTAGCGTATTTTTCCATTAAGTTCTCTGCCCTCTTGAGATCACTTTCTTCTGTATCGTCTGCGCTATCTGATAACGCCTATCGATATAGTTCAAAACCAGTGAGTAGAGGAGTTCGTCACTACCACATGCGCTAGCCTTAACACCTGACGATATAGTTCAATCTCGTGTTATATTGGCCAATAAATTGAGTGACTAATCTCCAACTTATGTAACCACCTACACACTATCAAAATTCAAAAGTATCATTAGTAATCACCAGTATTTATTACTCTCAAATCAAGAGAGTGTTGAATTATTTTGCAATAAACTTCACATTTTGGTAATAACAAATATGGATTTTATAAAAATAAAAAATATTGTATGTGATGTTGTGCAAGGATGAGTTAGTGATGTCGTATATGCAATTGGATAACATAAGCATTAAGATCATGAACCCCCTTAGTATGTGCTCCCCCTAAATTCAATATCCTTAAATACACATAGATTAATGTGGAAATTAATGTAATTCTCCAAAATATCCCATCAATGTATTCTCCCCGTTTGTTATTAACAAAAGAATATATGCAAGATATAGTTAGGATTGAAATGAGTTTTTTTTTTTATAGAATGCATTACATGATCATTAGGGGGCATGAAGATCATCATCTAGCTTATTCTTAAATATACATTTAACTCCTATAACAGAATGATCATTTTGGACGCTCACTGAGGTTCTAGACTTTATTTCATTCAAATCGATTCAGTTCATCGCACAGCTAAAAAACAAGATTTATCATTCAATGCTTCAGATACATTTTTGGGTTCACTTTCAGAACTAAAGCATAGATTTGAATATATTTTTTGTAAAGTAGAGCAAGTTGTTACCCACTTTGATGGTTCACATAGTACAAGTCCCCTTGAATGTGTCTAGGCTTTCTACAGTGGTAGCATTCGGGAGGAGGATGATCTTCCTTGCTTTCAGATCATTCAACTTTCATTGTTGACATTTTCTTCTTGTTCGGGAAGTTCCAAAATTTATTTCTTCTCTTTAGATTCTTTATAAGTTTTTTAAAGCCACATGCACACGTGTCATACTCAGGATCAGAATCACTGTCTGGTTCTTTTGAGAACTTTAATGTCAAAGGCTTCTTCTTTGACTCTGGTTGATATTCTTCATTTTGAATTTTTAATTCATTCGCATGGGATTGAGATTCCCAATAAGACTTTTAGTTCCATGCAACTTAGATCATGAGATTCTGCAATGGCTATCACTTTTGGGTTAAACCTTGGTGGATCTGCTCTTAAGACTTTCCTCGCCAAGTCAGTGTTGTTGTATTCTTTTCCCAGATATTTGTATTCATTCACAATTTTTGTAAATCAGGTGTACATCATGTCAACGCTCTTATCTCGTTGCATCTTGAAATGCTCATAGTCCGAATCTAGTTGAAACAACTTTGATTATCTTACTTGCGAAGTACTTTCATGTGTTAATTCAAGAGAACACGAAATATCGAAAGCAATATCACAAGTACAAATTATATTAAATTCATTTTTATCTAGATCACAAACATACGCATTCACCGCTCTAGCATTATTAGCACACATGTGCTTCTCATTCTCATATCATTTATCCTTAGGTTTTGGTATGGTAACCTCTCCAACTACCATTATTGAAAGAGTGTAACGTTGTTCAATCATATTCGATATTTCAAAATCAGCAGATGTCCAAAAATGTCTCATTTTAGTTTTCCAGAAATTTTAATCAGTGCCCGTAACAGAGGCGGATGATTTGTCACTTGCCCTTCCCAAAAGGCATGGTGAGGGTTGGTCATCTTAAGTTTAGATTGTTAAACCTAATTTAAACCTGCTCTAATTCCACTTGTTGGATCGTATAACAACCTTAGGGGTGGGGAGGGGGATGGAATAAGGTATTTTGAAATAATTTCTCTCTTAGAGTTATACGGCGGAAGATTGAATCACTAACTAAAAGTATTGACTAAAAGAGTACAGGACAACAATTAATTCAAGGTAGATGTTTGTGATCTTATAACGCTAAAATCAAAGGCGGTAATAAAAATCTTTTGCGTTTCTCTACCATATCCTCCCGACCCGGTTGGGTCCCATCAGTGCACCCTTGGATGATGGCCGACCCTCTCCAACCTGGAAAGCATTAGGTCAACCCAACCTAAATCCCTTCACAAAGACCATTTCTATTCACTAGATCTACCCTGATCTTGATGCCTCCACAAAGGCTATTTCCCACAAGGTCTACCCTAACCCCGACGTCTCTGCAAGATGATTTTCCGCAAGGTCTACCACAACCTTGACATCTCGGAAAAGATAAATTTTCACTTTGACAAACACAATAGAAAAGTCTAAATACAAATTACAAAGCTGAGAAAGTAAGTAGAGAAAAGATAACGAAGAGTCCTCAATAATGGAACCCTTTAGCGGATGAACGTTGCGATGTATAGGTTCTGTCTTGATCTCCTAGACTTCTAAAGATGAAGATCATGCATCTCCGTTGCCTTTCTTCAGGTTTGTCGATGAAAGAGAAAGGATTGCAAGAAATCAATGGAGGAGAACATCAGCTCGTGCTTGAAGTCCTTCATGGATGTGATCTCTTACTTTTATTTGTTCTTCATTGTTCTCCTTGAAGGATGACACAAAAGGGTTGTGGACTTTTCTTCCACAATGCTCTCAAGGAGGCTAGGGCGCACCCGATGACAAAAGCCTTGATTTTGAAGCAGGAACACTTCTTTTTATAAACAGAAAAATCTGGGCACGAACACTATCAGATTGCACAATAAATGAGTATCAATTTGCTCTTTTCTAAAACTGCAATGTGGGTTTACACCATGTTTTTACTGCCAAGTGAGCCTTCTTATTTTAAGTGTCTCGATGTAATTACCCTACTAACTGAAACAGCAAGTTCTGTTTGCTATGGTTATCCATTCTTAAGTTGATTTTTATGAGATTGAATGGACTTGTGTTATGATATATTTGCATCTAAACTTTATGAATAACTCTACGTATGATATTTATATATTTGTCAAATTGCAGAGAAGAGCACTATTTGTTTGAGGCTGTGCAGACCAAGCTGGCTGTTCATCCTTTGACTGCTCCTGTCATCGGAAATGACCATAAGGAATTCAGAGGGCGTGGCTCACAGGTATCAACAAATTTTTAACCATCATACTGATTATGCTTCTTGATAGTAGTCAGCAGATTTTTCTTTTCTTGGCTTTATTTTCTGAAATCTGTTTCCTTTTGTTCTATATGGATGTAACTATATTACTTCCTTATTTTCCTTTTAGATTTAACGCTTGTCATCTCATTTTTTTAAACATCTGCTGCTATATTCTACTTATTAATTTAGTTTTATTTTATATAAGGTTGAATTAAGTAAATGGACAATTTTGAGCATTTAAATTCAGTTTGCATGTGTTAAACTTCTAGCTATGAATCTGACTTTTTTTTGTGATCATGTTGCATGAATTTTCATTTTTGTTTTGATAATTTGATATTACAAACAGAAATCTTAGCTTTTCTCTCTTATAACAGGGAATTGTATATTTATTCAACATACGCGTTTGAGTTGAAGAGTTGGTAGTATCAGCTGTTATTTGAGTTTGCTGAAATATACTAGTTCATTTAGCAACACGTATGATTGCAACAAAGGAGCTGAGTTTTTCGTCAAATTATTGTGTCCACTTATCTAGTTTTTCTCTTTCTTGAACTTTACAACCCATGCTATTTCCCTAATAAGTGGGATCTGCCTATAACCAGTAGTTGAAGCACTTGGCTCGATTGGCGCAATTAATAATGTGGTCGTTTGATATTGTGTACCCTGAAAGCTTCTTGTAGCAAAGGTGTTTGATATTGTGTACCCTGAGAGCTTCTTGTAGCAAAGGTGTTTGGTATGCACGATGTATCTTGTATCACTATTTAACATGTTTATTGCGGAATACTTGTAACGTCCTGCTAGACCATCACACTTTTAAATATTCTTACCGCGGGATACTTATTACGGCCTGCTAGACTATCACAATTTTAAATCAGGCATTATTCATAATCCGAGAAAGAGACGTGCATTCGAACCCTTTTTTGCATTGCAGCAAAATAAAGCATTTGAATAGATAGAGTACCATAAGGCGACGAGGTATTTTCTATGTTTTAGTTTTATTTTTTTGCATATTATTTATGTACATTTTTTGTGTGTATTATGACGTCCATTATGTAACTCTAGCCTATAAATATGTTTGTTGAGTTTTTTTGTTGGTATTGCAGAATTTTGAGAGATTTCAGATTTTGTGATCATCTGAAGTGCTGAATCTGTGAAATATTAGGTGTAGTAGCCTAATTCTCATTTATTTCCTCCATCTGGCCAGCCAACATACTCCGCCGCCAATTACAATCATTAACTCCCCACATATCTATTACATCTGCCGATAACTGCCACGATTACCGCCTCCTTTACTCCAATCGAGCACATCCTCCTTCATGTCTTCTCCTTCCACGGTGAACTCAACTCCCCAGATCTCAGTCTTCACAAGTCGAGCATCGCATAGCTCCTCGACACTCTTCCCTTGCCTAGGTTAATTTCCCCACCTTCCCTCTGTGGTCCATACCTGGTTGCGGCCTGTCTTTGGTTTCATACGGTAGAATCGTACTCAAGATCATCATCCCTCTCTCTAACAGCATGCGTCAATCCTCCTTGAAGAAGAACTGGACTAACTCCAGTTAATTCTTACATCTAGCCCCATTTCTTGCCTCCTTCTATAACCAGCTCCTTGTGCGGCTTTTCTCCAGCCTCGGACGACCTCCGCTTGGGGAAATTTTGGCTGCTTCAACCGCTATTAGCTGCCAACTGCTGTTGTCGGTCTCTAGCTCCTTTGGACTGCATGAACGACTTCTCTCCCTACTGTCCAGGAGACAATTGACTGCTAACAGACATCCAAATGTAGTTCCAGCACCGGAAGCCTCAATCGTGCCTTTCCAATACAACAAATCCTACAGGAATCCTGAAAGCAGTGCAAAATTAAAAGGTCACCTACTGTCCAGTTACCCAAAACAACCACCGTCTACTTTCCTGGGCTTCAGTTGCTTGCATAAGTTCTTAATTGAAAGTTCTTCTACTTGGTGTTGAATATAGTGCTGGAAAACATACTATTTGGGATTAAAATCTTGAAGACATTTGCTTAATCTTTGGTTCTATTTGAAGGGCGTGTTCGCCGAGTATTTAATTACTGCACCCTTGTTTTAATTGTTACTTTTTCTTTCTTGTCTTACTTATGGTCTAAACTTGATTGTGGTGTTTGTTCATTCCTTTTATAATTCCTAAATTATTGCAAGCGAATGTTGGACTATTTGATGTAGACTGAAATTAGGGCTGTAGATTTTAAATAATAATTCATGCAATCTCTCTAAATAATTGTGGCGCGAAGAAAGAACTCCACGGTTATTTTAAAGGATAACTGACTTGGCGTTGCAAACGAACATAAGGCTACCGCTCAAACACTAGACATCATGAATTACAATTCCACAGGCAGAGAAATCAGGTGACCGACACTCACGTGTATGAAATTGACGATAATCGGAAGATGAAATTAATTTAGGCAAGTTCTTAATAATTAACCATCATTTGTCTAATTTGAGCATAAAAACAACTAATGTTTGAGAGCGAGGAGATCAAGAGGTATACCACAGGGAAGAGGTAGCAACAGCTGTGCACGAAACCCCCAAGAATGGTTCTGCCTGGGATTGGAACTGCCAAGAGGTCGCTGGAAATGCTGGAGGCTGGCAGAGGAGGGGTCGCCGTGGACAGGAGGAAGCTCTGGCAGCAGCGGCGAGGTCTGGAGAGAGGGCGTTGCACGGCTGGAAGGAGAGGAGGGGTTGTGTTTCATCGGATCGACGGTGGATGTTGTAGGAGTGGTCGTCGTCGTGATCTGGAAAGGTGTCGTGCGGCTGGAAAGGAGAGGGAGGACTGTGGAAACGCCGGAGCCGGCAGTAGAAGTCGCAGGAGTGGTCACCGGACTCTGGTAGGGACTCCAGAGGCGTCGTCAAGGGTGACGAGAGTGGCGCTGGAAGGAATCGTCGTGCTGGCGCGCTACTGCTGCAAGGGGGTTGGTGCTGGATGTTGCTCCAAGGGGGCTGGCGGCGCTGGATGGAACCGAACGAAGACCAAAAAAGTCTCGTTCGATTCTTTTCCCAGTTATTCTCATAGGTAGGGGAGTCACTCCTTTTATAAGATAGGATTAGGTTTTCATTTTAGGATTTAACAAAAGCTTAATAATTTGGAGTGGGCTTTTTTCAAGAGGGAATTGGGGATGATTTAAAAATAGTTAATTGTTTCATGCTTGCCCTAATTAACTTGTCTCCTAAATTAACGGACCTTGGCATTCAGGGTCTCGTTGGTCGGTCACGCCAACAAGCCGAACAAACATGCGCGAATAACAGGCGCGATACGAAATAACACAGAGGCGCTAATAACTTGCGTGATATCTCAAATAATGATCCAAATAAGCGTGAAGGCATGCGCTACACAATTAAAAGACAAGAAGTACCAAAATAAAAACATTAAAAAAAACATATGCGACTCGGGTTGCATCACTATTGCGTGAGCATCACATTCATCTAGGTCTTCTTACACCACTACACACAATCTTTCATTAGAGCTCTCTTAGTGCATCTTCACACCATAACCTTCACCTTATCCTGTGTAAAATTTTGTATAAGAGCTAGGTTAGGGTCATTTACCCAAGCAACTACCAGTTCTAACACTGTTATATCTATGTCCGATTTCCACAAAAAATTGGCTAATCGTCTCGATCATTTGGATACACAATTTGATGACCTTATGGAACAATTCAGAGTTCTCATTACTAGAGTGGATGGCTTGATCCTCTTAGGAACCCTCATCCTTGGGAAGCGCCATTAGTCCGCGAGTTATTCATCGTAGGGGACACCGTGACTTAGAGGGACATCCTAATCATATGTTCATAAATCCTATAGCCTAGGCTCCTTCTCCACCCTTCCAACGGGGACCTGAGCCAGCCTATGAACATCGTAGAGGCCCCTTAGTTGGTCGACGCCACCCTCCACAAGAAGAACGACGTCAACCCTTCTTTCATGGAGATCATGTTGTTCCCACGCACGGATTGACAATGGTAGAGGATTATCATGAGCCTATGAGAGGTCATATAGGGGGATGTTAATATCACTTGCCGCATTCGTATCAATGCCCCATCCTACAATGGTCAGTTAAATTTGAAGGCCTTTAGCGATTGATTTTTAGACATGGACAATAATTTGGTGAGATGACTGATGAGAGACGAGTTCAGTTTGCGAAGATGAAATTACATATGGAAGCTAAGATTAATTAGACGACTCTTGAGCGCTCCTTAGACATAGAAGTTTATTATCCTATCATAGAAGGTTCATATCGAAATCAGCTTCTAGATCAGATGTCTCCATGCCTTATTCAGGGGACCCTTTCTGTAGCAGAATATATTGCTTGCTTTGATGAGCTTGTTGTTAGGAGTGATATCACTAATTAGCTTATAGCGACAACCTCCCAGTTTCAGGTTGGATTAAGGGCTGGCATCCGTAGGGAACTTATTTCCCACCACCTGGAGTCGGCCGAGTAGATTTTCCAACTCGCGTTAGAATATGAATATTGGAGTCGAACCACCATTTTCTATGCTTATTTCCCTAGTGCCAGTGATGCATGCAAATTCTCCATAGATAAAGGGAGTTGTGAAAACTTAGTTTCCCAAAAGTGGTTAGAGCGAATGAAAGGGAAATCTGAGCCCCACCCGTACCCTTACCGAGTTATTTTGGTCGATAAGACTGCTATTCAGGTCACTCAGTGATGCTTCATGCTTATTACCCTAGCCTCGTTCACGAATCGAGTTTGGTGTGATGTCATTCTCATAGACGTTGCACACATACTGTTAGGTAGGCCTTAACTTTATGATGGTGATGCCACGTGTTACGGTAGAACCAACACGTGTGTATTTTATGACAAGGAACACAAGATCACCCAATCTTCAACTCAACCCAAGGAGTCTCCCACGTGTATAGTTGACTCATTAGTTGGTACAGGCTCCACGAAGCCTTTACATATCTTGAGAAAAGGTGTCTACTTACGAGAGAGTCGTGAGTCTGGATCATATGTGTAGTGGCCACCACACAGGCATCTGAGAGACCTATTGAGACTATAGAGGTCTACCCGGATGTTTGACGCATTCTAGATGAGTTCTCTGATATTACATTAGATAAACTTTCAGATGAGTTGCCTCCCCTAAGAGACATGCAACATGCCAACGACTTAGTACCTGGGGCATCGTGCCCATTCTACCCCATTATTGTATGAACACTATCGAACATGTCGAGCTACATGCACGATCTCCACGGATTTCAAGAGTGATCACTTAGGAGATCACGCACGATTACCATGGATATCGAGAGTGATCTTCAAGTAGATCACGGAGATCACGCATGATTTTCGTGGAGATCACGCATGATCTCCGTGGAGATCAGGAGTGATCTCCACTGATATCAAGAGTGATCTCCAAGGAGATCACGGAGATCATGCACGATCTCCACGGATATCAAGAGTGATCTCCAAGGAGATCTCACGGAGATCACGCACGGTCTCCACGGAGATTACGCACGATCCCCACGAAGATCGCGCACGGTCTCCACGAAGATCACGCACGGTCTCCACGCAGATTACACACGGTCTCCACGGAGATCACGCACGGTCTCCACGGAGATCACGCACGGTCTCCACGGAGATCACGCACGGTCTCCACGGAGATCACGCACGGTTTCCACGGAGATCACGCACGGTCTCCACGGAGATCACGCACGGTCTCCATAGTGATCACGCACGATCCCCACAGTGATCATGCACAATCCCCACAAAGATCATACAATCCCCACGAAGATCATGCGTGCTCTCCATGATCTCCGTTGAGATCACTCTTGATCTTCGTGGAGATCATGCGTGCTCTCCACGGAGATCTTTAGTAATTTCTCCTGCAGTTTAGCCTCTCGCATTTTTTTCCCGCCACATGTCAGCATCGTGGCAATCCCGGACGCAGATTTGGAAACATAGCCCAGAACCAAAAATTCTGCCTTCTTGAGGAGGTTAGTGATCGGTCGTGCGTTTGCACCGTAGTTGTGGCTTGGCTGGGTCCATGGTTAACCCGACGGCGGAGATGATGTGGATCAAATAGTCAATCTAATTCTGTCCAAACAGACACTTGTTTTGATGTGCCACGTATTGATGGTCCAGAGGAATTGAAACGCGATCGTCAGGTAGTCGAGGTGTAGCTACCAAGAAGGGTTGTAAACCAGTATGTCATCAAAGAAGACCAACACAAACTTACATAGGTGAGGGCAGAAGACAACATTCATGGTAGATGAAATATTGTCGGCACGTTAGTCAAGGGGAACGACATGACTAAGAACTTGTAATGTCCATTGTGGGTACAAAAGGCCTTCTTTGGCACGTTGCTGATCTGTGCACGAATCTGATGATAGTCCGACCGAAGGTCGAGCTTGGAGAGTATGTTGCCAATTGTCATCATTCTTCCGCACCAGAAGGACCAGGCTGGGGAAAGAACTTGTGCTCGGTTGGATGATTTATGTGCATAACATCTACCCCACCATCGTCTTCATGGTGACCTTTTGACCATGGACGTAAGATATAGCCGGGCGGAGATTGTTGATACTACGGGTTGAAGGACGATGTGATGGTCCGAGGGACGGCTCAGCGGGAGCCAGCGAGGAGCGGCGAAGATGGATGTATGTCTGTCCAAGAGGACTTGAATATCTGGGGGAGGCAGTGTTATCGTCGGGCTCGAGTCGGCCTCCGGGTTCCACAGTATTACTCAAACCTCGGGATCAACGGTCTTGAGAAGAGAACAGATAACAACTGGTCAACGAGCCATGGAAGGGCCCCCTGCAGAATGTGGGTGGCGCCTGGTGTCTTAAGGGCCATGGTGAGATGGTCCCAATTATGTTAGATGTCACAGAGTACGCAGCTAGGCCACGCCCCCTAGCCCGAAGACATAAAAAATTGTCATGTCTGAATAAGAGGCAATCTTCAATGAAAGGCTCACGCAGTAACTTGGCGTGCTGTTGCAGACGTGCAGTGCCCGTCGCCCAAGAATACATGAAATCCTACAGCAGGTTTAACCGAAAATTGTAACGCCTCAACCATGTCTTGGGAGATGAAGTTGTGGCTCGCACCGCTGTCAATAATAACCACTAGTGCACACCGACGTATTAAAACCTCGAGCTTCATGATGCAGGGACCAGACTTTCCGCCACTAAGCAAAAAAGCAAGTCAAGGCAGTTGAGTTAGGCTGGCTCTCGAGAGGGTAGATCGTCATAATCTAGTTCCAGAGCTTCGAAATCAGCCAAGCAGATATCTTCGTCCTCCTCACCGATGAACATCTATAGGTCCTTATTCAGGCAATCGCGGGTCAAAAAGTAGGGTTGTTTACAAAGGAAATGGAGGTCTTTTCTACTAAGCTCAACGTACATTTGGTGGGAGAGGCGGTGAGGTGGAGCATTGGGCTTAAAGCTATGGTGGCGCAAGGAGCTGCAACAGACGACCCGGGGCAAGTGGGGGCTTGGGTCGAGGGTGACCTGTAGAGATGGGAGCCTTGGGAGAGTAATGAGAGGTCATGTGGCTTGTTGTGGAGCTGGAGATCCGCAAAGGGGAACCCGAGGAAAAGGTAACAATGTTCTCAGCAAATCGTGCTTGCTCCATAGCACGAGTAAGGGAGATCAGTTTCTGTGCGCGGAGGCGAGTCCGAATGTGTGGCTACAGACCAGCTAGGAAGGATCCCAATAAGTGGTCAGCCGCGAGCCTGGGAACATGCGTGATGATCTCGATATATTCGTCGATGTAGGAGTAAGTTGACTCCGTCTAGCGAACGGTGCTCTGGCATTCAAATGAGTTGCCAGTATGACACATATCATAGCAACAGAGTAACTCATCATTGAGGGACAACCATGAGAGGGCGGGATTGGATTGACGTATCCAATGGATCCAATGAATAGACGAACCTCCATTTCTGCCAAGCGGGACCTTCTGAAACTCCGTGGTGCCCTGAAGGTCAAAGTATTGTTCAGTGCTGGACAACCATCTCATAAGATCAGTATTATCGAACACCGGAGTGTCAAGGCTCTGCATGTGGGTTTTAGGTGTGTTTCCCGGTGGATGGAGCAATCCAGGGGGTCAGTGTAACTATTTGCAAAGATGGGGGGGAGCCGGTAAAGTAGGCGGGACTGTATAGCTTGTCGAGTGGAGAGAAGCGAGAAAAGCGAGTGGATGTCTCAGATGGAAACCTGAAGGTCGGAGAGAATAGTGTTAAGGAGATCCAAGCGATCAAAAAGTGCTTTGAGGGAAGGGGGCATCTTTATCGTGTGCCATCCGGTAAGTAATGGGTATGGACGGAGATATGCCAGGACTGAGGGTGCGATGCAGGAAGAGTCGTACGAGAATGTGGGGGAACCAGGAGCAGCTGTTACAGATGTCAGAGCAGCCGAAATTAGTTAAGGCGATCGTCGACTTGAACTGGAGCAGTATTGGAGGCGGACGCCAAGGCACGGTAGATCGGCCACATAACCAAAGCAGCACGATTGGCGAACTGGCTGACGCACGGTGTTGGAGGCGGACGCGTGGAGCAATCCGTTCGTTGACTGGAAAATAGTGCACACAAGCACGGTATGAAGGTCACATAGTGTAACACTGGACGAAGGTAGGCGGACCAGGTGATAGGCGTTACTATCGCTCAAAAACGCTTGACTAGGGCAAGAGTAGGATGATGGATCATCCGTTCCTTTCTTTTTTTATTCCAAAATAAAAACTATTCCAAAGATGCTTACAAGACTAAGTCACCTCCTTTATATACTAGGTGGGCCTACAACGACACAAGACGGGAAAATGAAGACATAACTGTAAAGTACGACATAGTAATTAAGACATAGCAACACCGTCTTTCCTGCGCCATGGCTATGGCTCTTGGTCATTGTGAGTAAAACCGCACGTATCGATGTCTTGGGGTGGTGTCTCCCGTACGCGTATCAGAACAGCTCATATACCAACATGAGGTGCGTCACAATCAACCTCAAAAACCTTGTCAAAATTGGGTAATGTCAAAACTGGTGCTTGCGTCATCTTGATTTTAATATCTTAGATGCTTACTCTACCTCTAGTGTTCACTTAAATATATTCTTCTTAAGACATTTTGTGATAGGTGCAATCACAGAGCTAAAACATCAAACGAATTGACGATAAAATGACGTTAACCCATGAAATTCTTGCGTCTCGCTAATAGTCCCGGGGTTATGCCAACTTCTGACGACTTTCACTTTTATTGGATCAACCTTATTTTCTTCGATTGATACATTATATAGCCAAGGTAATATAAGTTGTCAGTCATAAATGAGCACTTCTTAAGGTTGATAAATAAATAAGTGGTGATCTCTTAGGGTCTGAATACTTGCCCTAAATTAGATATGCGGCTAGCAGAATTTGTGTTATAGATCAAGATGTCATTAAAATGTACGTTCTCAAATTTTCCAATGAAGGATTAATGCATTTGATTCATCATGCGCATAAATGTGTTGGGTGCGTTCGATAAACCAATTGGAATGCCATGACACTCATAAAGAGCCCTCTCGAGTCTTGAAGGTTGTCTTCCACTCGTCCCCGAGTCATATTCTAATTAGATGATATCCACTTTTAAGGTTAATCTTGGAAAAGATATTGTAACCGTTAAACTTGTCCAACATATCCTTAGCCTCGGTATGGAGAATCGATACTTGATGGCGATCTTATTAATGGCCCTGTTATTAACGCAAATTCTCCATGATCTGAACGTCTTCATAGTGAGAAGTGCAGGGACCATACATGGATTTATACTCTCTAACAAATCCCTTCTTTGATAGTTTTGTTACGTATGCATTTCCTTATACTCTGCTGGACTCATGTGGTAGTGAGGTAAGTGGGGTAGACTTGCGCTGGGTATTAAATCCATATGTTGTTGTATGTCTAGCATTGGCCGTAGTTCGCCAGGAGGCAAGTCATAATACTCCGTAAGTATGGATTGGACCTCCAGTGGAATCTCAATATTTGTTCTTACCTCTTTTCCCAATAAGATATACAACACCTCAGATTCCGTATCCTCTGTCTCAAGTTCAGTAGAAGAAAGAACTAGAGTAGTGATATCCGTAGTAAGCACTTCTTTTTTCTTTGGGATAAGACGATGTTTCAGAGAGTGGACACATTTCTTGTCATCTTTAAAAAATATGTATGTATGTAATTCTCCATCATAACATGTCTTCCTATCATACTGTCAAGGCCATCCTAGAAGGCTATGGTGGATCTCTATTGATATGATGTCACACCAAATATCATCCTGATATGACTTTCCTATGGAGAACTTCTCTAGACAACGCCTCAAGATTAAGACCTCTCTGTCTTTAAGCCATCCTGTATTATAAGGCTTCATAAGAGGTTTAGTTTTCAACTTAAGTTGAATATCTCCTCAATTGAATCCAATTTTGTCATAAAATGCAGAGATTCGGATTTGGATTCTGTAGAAAAATGCAATGCGTATGTGTATTGCTTGTAGCTTGTATACAAAGGAGAATACATATTTATAGGAGAGAGAAGAGAGAGGAAAAATCTATACACAATGTGGGACTAAATATAAGAGAATCAAAAAGGGCCACTAAATGGGCCAAAGCTTATGGGCTATTTCAACACTCCCCCGCAAGCTGGAGCGTACAGATCGTATGCACCAAGCTTGGATAAGCATTGATAGAAGAGGGTACTGGACAGTGCCTTTGTGAGGACATCCGCAACTTGTTCAGTACCAGGGACATGTTTTAGCTCGATCTTCTTCATTTGAACTTTCTCCCGGATAAAGTGGCAGTCGACCTCGATATGCTTGGTTCTTTCGTGGAAAACCGGGTTCTTGACAATATGTATAGCAGCCTGACTGTCGCAGAGAAGAAGAGCATGAGCAGGAGGTTTTACCCCAAGATCCGTGAGAAGACTTTCAAGCCAGGTAAGTTCAGAGACCACAGATGCCATTGCCCTGTATTCTGCTTCTGCTGAGGAGCGCGCAACCACTGCTTGTTTCTTGCTACGCCAGGTGATCAAATGTCCTCCGAAGTACGTACAGAAGCCACTGGTTGACCAACGATCATCCAGAGATCCGGCATAGTCAGCATCCGAGTATGCTACCAGTGTAGGAGTTGAGGATGAGGTCTTGTATACCAAGCCTTGACCAGGAGCAGCTTTCAGATATCGGAGAATCCGTTCCACAGCCTGAAGGTGAGAGGAACGAGGGGCGTGCATGTAACGGCTGACAATACCGACAGCGAAGGAGATATCTGGTCTTGTAACAGTCAGATAGATCAATTTTCCTACCAGACGACGATAGTACTCCGGGTTCTGGAGTAAGATATCAGAGTCAGAGGACTGAGCACAAATCTTGTGATTTGCGTCCATTGGAGTGTTGATGGGTTTGCAGCCGGAGTAGCCTGCATCATGAAGAAGATCGAGGCAATACTTTCTCTGAGATAGAACAAGTCCATCTGGTCGTCTGGCTACCTCCAGGCCCAGGAAGTAATGAAGGTTCCCCAGATCTTTTGTTTGGAACACGGAGCTGAGTTGTTGCTTGATTGCCTGAATTCCTTTTGAGTCGTTGCCTGTGATAATGATATCATCAACATAGACTAGAAGGAGAACAGTGCCTGTTGCCTGGTGGCGAGTAAACAGGGAGAAGTCAGCCGAGCTCCGAGTAAATCCTGCTTCACGAAGGACCTTGCTGAGCTTGTCGAACCATGCTCGAGGAGACTGTTTGAGACCATAGAGAGACCGCAAAAGATGACAGACTTTCGGGGTCCGAGACTCCCCCGTGGTCTCAAACCCGGGCGGCTGCTGCATGTATACCGTTTCAGTAAGATCGTCGTTTAAGAAGGCGTTCTTAATATCCAGTTGATGTAAGGACCATTGGCGGTGCACAGCGACGGAGAGAAGAACTCGTACGGTGTTTAGTTTGGCGACGGGAGAGAAGGTTTCGTCGTAGTCCAAACCTTGTTGCTGGGTGTAGCCGCGAGCCACCAGGAGAGCCTTTAAACGGTCAATGGTCCCATCCGCAGCGTGCTTGATGACAAAGACCCATTTGCAACCAACAATTTTCTGGCCAGGGGGAAGATCCACCAGTTGCCAGGTCTGGTTTGCCCATAATGCGGCCATTTCTTCTTCCATGGCGGCATGCCAGCCAGGATGTTGAAGAGCCTCCTGCACAGAGTTAGGAACTGCAACCGACGATAAAGAAGTGGCCAGAGTATGAAGTGGAGGGGAGAGACGATGCAGTGATACGTAGCTTGCCATTGGATGAGCGGTGGATTCTGTTACCGGATCAGCAGGACTTGGAGCACCAGAGGACGAGGACGACCGCGCAGGGGCAACGGGGCGGGAGTTGCGACGGGAATAGACTTGAATAAAGGGTGGCCGGCCGGTAGGCGGAGTAGGCAGTGGTTGAGGGAGAGGTGTTGGAGGAGGTGTGTTAACCGGGAGGATGGGTCGCATGACAGGTTGTGGGAGAGTAGGTGATGTAGAAGGAGTTGTTGGAGCGGGAAAGAATGGCAGGTCTTCCCGGAAGGTGACGTCAGCAGACACCGATATTTTCCGAGTGAGAGGGGAATAACAGACGTATCCTTTCTAAGTATGGGAGTAGCCAACAAACATTTGCTTAGTCGCTCTGGGATCGAGTTTGTCCGTAGTTGGTCCCATGGAGTGAACGTAACATGTACACCCGAAGATGCGAGGTGTGAGCGGGAAGGCAGGAGTAGAGGGAAAGAGAAGACTGAACGGACTGGCATTGTTGAGTACGGAGGAGGGAAGGCGGTTGATAATGAAGCAGGCGGTAGAGATCGCAAAGTTCCAATAGATCTTTGGAACGTTCATGTGAATCATGATCGAGCGTGCCATATCAAGGAGATGCCGGTTCTTTCGTTCTGCCACACCGTTTTGTTGAGGAGTGTAGGCACATGAGGTTTGATGAATAATCCCGAATTCAGAGCAGAGGCTCGAAAACTCATTGCCTGTGTATTCACGAGCATTATCGGTGCGTAGCGTTTTGATGGTGGTGGAGAAGTGAGTGCGGGTTTCAAGGATAAATGCCTTAAACACACGAGGTAATTCCGAGCGTTCGCGAAGTAAGTATAGCCATGTTGTGCGGGAGTAATCATCAATAAAGGTAAGGAAATAACGGAATCCAGAGATACTACAAATTTTATATGGTCCCCAAATATCTGAATGGATAAGATCAAAAGGAGCGGAGCTCCGAGTACAATTTGCAGGAAAAGATGAACGCGGCTGTTTGCCGAAAATACATGATTCACATTGAAATGCAGGAAAAGATACATCGGGTAGTGCCTTCTGGAGGATGGGGAGGGGAGCATGGCCGAGACGCTGATGCCAGTCAGCAGAAGAGACAGAAGAGAGGATGGTGGGAGAGTCGTCGAGAAGGTAGAGCCCGTTGCGCAACTGTCCTTTACCAATGGTAGTCCCCGTCCGTCGATCCTGTATCAGAAAAGAAGAGCGTGAAAAAGTGACGGAGCAATCCAAATCAGTAGTGAGGCGGCTAACAGAGAGTAAGTTAAATGGGGAGCCCGGAACATGGAGTGCCGAGCGGAGAGAAATGGATGGGCTTAGAGAGAGGTCAGCAGAGCCGGACACAGAGACAGTCGCTCCATTGGCCACAGTGATACACTTCGGATGAGGAGCACCCGAATACATCGGTGGTTGAAGAGAGGTGATATGATGAGTGGCACCCGAATCCACTATCCATCGAGGACTAGTGGAGAGACAAACGATACCTGGGCTGGAGACAGAGGCGACCGAGGCAGGTGGAGTCATCATCCCTTGGAGTTGCTGGAACTGTAGGCGGAGAGCCTCAAGGTCGGCACGAGAGGCCGAGGAGCTATCTTCAATGACTGCAGCAGTCGGTCGTGGAGGAGGAGGAGGGTTGCCAGTCTTCCGAAAGCAGGTGGACTCATAATGTCCATCGCGACCACAGAACGAGCACTTCGGCCGTCCTCGGCCACCACGGCCCCTTCCACGGTAGGCCGACCGACCTCCTCGGCTAGAAGGAGGAGGAAATGAAGGAGCAGGGATATTTTGTAGAAGAGCCGGTGAGGGAGGAGCAGGGGCCTCTGGAGGTTGTGATACTTTGAGTAACATGGAGCAGACAGCTGATAAGGAGGGAGTGGGAGTCGAGGCCAAGACTTGTGCCCGAATACTCAGAAGATGTGGAGGAACACGGGCCATTAGCATAGCAATGCAGACGGCCTCTCTTTGCGCGCGCTGAGTGGCAAGATCAGAGGTGGGCGGCTGGGTTTGAAGCCATGCTTCGGAGAGTGACTTGACCCGAGCAACCACAGAGGTAATGTTTGGTCCACTGGTGTCCAGAGCCTGAAGGTCAGAGATAATGTCGAAGAGACTCTGAAGGCTGTCCTTGCCGGAGTATAAAGAGTGGAGCTCTTCCCACATCCCTTTGGCCGTGGGTAGGTACATGACCATTTCATATGGTTCTCCCTCCAAAGAGTTAAGGATCCACGTCTGGACTCGACCATCATTCTTGAGCCACTCAGGAGGAGTAGGATTTGGGGGATCATTGGTAAGGTGAGCCAGAAGACCCTTGGCCTGGAGGACCCGGCGGATTGAGTGACCCCAAGGAATGAAATTTTTCTTCCCGGAGAGGGAGAGAGTAGTAATCCGCAGTTCATCGCGGAGCTCACTCGGAGATTGTTGGTGGGCGATCTCAGGAGGCAAAGTTGAGGAGTTTTCGGACGAGCCCATAGTAGCAGAGAAGGCAGCTGCGGTTTGAGAATAGCTGCGGTTTGAAGAGACCGCGGCGGGTTGAGAACAGCTCGCTGATGAAGAGACTTGGCGGTCTGCGACTAGGGCTAGCGGTCTGCGGCTAGGAGAGCGCGCCCTGTTGAGAGAGGCCGCAGGAGATCGCTGGGTTTGAGCGGTTAGCAGAAGAAGCAGCGACTTGAGAGTGCTGGCGCAGCGAGTAGAAGAGCAGCGGCTTCAGAGGCGCAGAGATCGCAGCGACTTGGAAGAGATCGCAGCGACAAGGAAGAGCAGCAGCTTTAGATCGCACGAGAGCACGATAGGAGGCAGACTGGCGGACTGGCGAGCTGCACGAAGAGGTCGACTGCGAACAGTCGCGAGCTGCGATCGTTGAGAGATCGATGCTGCGAGCTGCGAGAGATCGATGCGGGCTTGAGAGATCGATGCGAGCTGCTGAGAGATCGATGCGAGATCGATGCTTGAGAGATCGATGCGAGCTGCGAGATCGATGCGAGCTGCGAGATCGATGCGAGCTGTTGAGAGATCGATGCGAGATCGATGCGAGATCGATCTTGGCCGGCGTGGGCTGTGAGCTCAGCAGAGGAGGTCCCACAAGCGGCGAAGTCTATAAAGGGCGACTGAGAGCAGAGTAGCGGAGGGGGGGGGGGGGGGGGGAACCACGCAGGGGAGCGGGCAGCGATCGCCAAAACTGAGACCGCACGGCCTGCGGTCAAAATGAGGCGGGCGGTTTGAATAGAGGAGAAATCGTTGGATCTGATACCATGTAGAAAAACGCAATGCGTATGTGTATTGCTTGTAGCTTGTATACAAAGGAGAATACATATTTATAGGAGAGAGAAGAGAAAGGAAAAATCTATACACAATGTGGGACTAAATATAAGAGAATCAAAAAGGGCCACTAAATGGGCCAAAGCTTATGGGCTATTTCAACAGATTCATTGGAATATTTGAATTCGGACTCGTCCAAAAATATTGGATTCAAATTTGGATTCGGATTCGGGCAAGGATTCAAATTCGGATTTGAATTTTCCTTTCAAATACTAAAAAATTAACATGTATGGATATTGTAGAAACTGTTTTAAAATTAGTACTAACTGTTTTAAAATCAGTAGTAACTTCTTTAAAATCCTTCCAGCTACTCGATTTAAGTTGTCTTTAATTTTGACCTTGCAAAGGATTCTCAATCTCATGGCTCTCATCACATGCTTCCGAAATCGGTTTATTACTCTCTTGATTTGCATCCATTTGAGCATTAATTATATTTTCAATATCTCGATTAGAATGCATCTACACATACCAAAACATTACAAATAAAATGACAAGAATGCAACACTACATTAATCAAAAATCAGAAATAAATTGGAATAGCGGAGTGTATGCGGTCTTTGGACATCCATGAAAATCAACATTCAAATACCAAAAATAATCTACATATATGATATACCTGCACTGACCACTTGAATTAGTTAAACAATAGAAATTACTATAAATTTTGCCATAATTAGTTAATTGGAAGGAGTTGCCAGAAATTACCAGAACTTCTGCCAAAATTAGTTAATCGGGAGGAGTTGTCAGAATTACCAAAACTTCTGCCATAATTAGTTAATTGGAAGGAGTTGCCAGAAATTACAATAGAAATTACCAGAATTAGTTAATTGGAAGGAGTTGCAGCGTTGCAGGAAGCAAGCAAAAAATAAGGAGTCAGAGTGCATATGAACTTCCGAGTTTGACAAACAAAATGAACGAAATTAAAAACCCTAAATCAGAGGGCAAGTAGAAGTCGGAAACCTTGGGTTTGAATGAGTTGGCGAAGAAGAACTGCAAGCATAAGTCTAGAACTGCCGATGCGAAGAAATCTTGATGAAGCTCTACGACCTTGGGTTTCAATGAGTTGCTTCCTTGCAAGAAGGACGCAAAAATCGGAAGGAGAACAGATAAAAGGGAGAATGGAACAGCCCTAACATGAAGAGTTCTTACGAGAGGGTACCGCAACTGCATGCAGAAGTCAGAGAGAGATCGGCGACGACGGCGAGCATCTGCAGCCTATAAGCTACGGGATCTGTAGGCACCTGCGGGATCGGCGCCTCGGCGGGCACCTGCGGGATTGGAGCAGCAGCGCGGGATTTGGGCGAAAACTGGAGGGGAACAGTAAACGGGTCAAGCGGAAATGAAAATGAAATTAAGGCATGGAATAAAGATTTTATGTTATAAATTATATATAATTAAATATAGTGTATAATGAAATATATAAATTTTATGTAAATATATATTCTATTTGCGAATCGTTTGAACAGAAAAAAAAATTATTCGGATTCGGATTCGAAAACTAGAATCCAAAATCGGATTTTAATTCGAAAAATTCAAATTTAAAATGATTCTTCACGAATCGAATCCCGAATTATTCAAAACTATTTGATTTGCGAAGAGCCCTACCTAGGACACAATTTCCAATGCTCTTACTATCGATGATGAGAGTGTATAATTTCTCACTAGACGTGCACGTGGTGCGAAAAATGTTACGCCGTAGCCTCCTACCTCCGGTGTCTACTTTTTGTGTGGCTAGGACACGATTGATAACTAGGAAGTTATTATTTTTGTCTCCCTCAAGTGAGACACTATCATAAGTCTATAAGAAATCGTCAAGGCATGAACAATTCCATTTTGGTAAATCACAATCCCCCATGCCTGGGTCTTTGATTCTATTGGTTTGGAGGCACATTCCAAAGAAGCCCAAACCTTGAAAGGTCTTTTCTTTTTGTTTTATTGTTTCCTGGTTAGTTATGCATGCCTACACAATATAATAATAATATTATCATCAAAAAAATATTCCCCCGTACTTTTTCTCCACAAATTCTTTAATGTGTGAATCTAATCATTTCCCGTCCAACTTTGTAGAAGCTTTTGAATTAGCTCAGCTTTGATGTAAGGCTAAATTGCTCAGTTAAGTGATAATAAACACAAGAAATGTTTACTTCAATAATCTGTAATTTTTGTCCTTCACAATGGCTCTGTTTGGCACGACGGTGGCGGTCGTGAATGCGGTGGTAAAACCGTCATTCGTGAACGGGCACCTAAGGAACTTGATCCACTTTTATGTTCAAGTGGATGAAGTTTCTTAGGTGGGCGTTCATGAATGATGATTTTACCGCCGGGTTCATGACTGCCACCACTGTACCAAACGGAGCTAATATCTCAGGCTTGACTTATTTCCTGACTCTGTTTCAATCCACAGTTTTTTGAGGATAGAAGTTCGAATATCTGAAAAAAGAAAAGTCACAAAAAACTTAATGCCAGGTTATGGTAATTCTAATGATGATTATTTTTCTTATTTTTGACCAGTGAGATGAGTAAATATTGTTATGATGCAGGTTGGAGTTCCTACGATACTTGATGGAGATATGCTCATCCAGTTCTTGGAGCTGACTAGAGAGCAGCAGGAAGCTGTGCTCTCACTGCCTTGCTCCGAGAAGAACTCGCCTAATTTTGATTCGTCTCATCCTATTTTTGTGAACCAAGTCATTCAGGCACTCGAGCGAATTCATCATGCTTTGTCCTGAATCACAAGTCGTTATTTCTTGTGCGTTGAGCGAATCCATCAGAGCTAATGTGGAGCCAAAAGAGTTTTTAACAATTCAGGTCATGCATGTTTGTTTTCACTGTATATCACTAGAAGCAGAATGTGCATTACAAGACGCTACTGTAATTGATCAACTAAGAAATATCGTTATTTTAGCATTAAATAAATATGTATATTGTTGATAGAAGGCTGCAGTATTTTTTTTCTTTCTGTATATTTTGGTTTATGGTAAAGTATGATGTCTAGCTTCTGCTAGTAGTGAATTTTATAAAATAACGTTATTGTTTTGTGGTTTGTAAAATGTATAATATCACGTAACTTGTTTTTGGAATGTTCACAATGGTTATTGCAAACCCTTGCTCTGTGATATTTATATCAAAAATTGAGAAAGTGGTAAATGTTGTTGAGAATGTAACTCATGCAGCCATGTATAATATTGATCATTTGGCAACCGTGACTCAACCGTGCGTAAGCCTCGAGATTTGAAGAAACTATTTTGTTCATGTGTTTGGACTGAAATCTGCCGTGTTGCATGTGTATCAGTATTTGTTATAAATAAATTAGTCATGCCTGAGATTATATCTAATTGATGTAGTGACTCCATGTTGCCTACAATCCAAAAATAGTGACTCCATGTTGCCTACAATCCAAAAATAGTGACTCCATGTTGCCTACAATCCAAAAATAGTGACTCCATGTTGCCTACAATCCAAATAGTTGAAAGAACAAACAGATTTGTAATAGCCAATGATGTGGCCTGAAGAAGATAGATAAAGGAAGTAGCCTAATTGATGTCAACAACTCGGTCATATGGTGCAAGAGTACACCATGAACTTTTATAAGCCCTTGAGTCTAGCTATCTCATTGGAGGAAAACGACTGCCTTGATGAAACTAGTGTTATTTTTGGTTCGGATCTAAATTTGGAAATGCCATGGATGGCAGGAGAGAGAGTATGAGAGTTACAATCGGAAATCTGCAGGCCATTAATTGGCGGTTTCGGCAATCACCAGGGCCTATTAATGGCGTTAATTTTGGAGAGAGAGAGGCGCTCTCTCTCCTGAATTTAAACCACCGGCGGTTTTATATTTTGCTATATATATAACTGCCTGGGGTGTGAGGAGATTAGCTGACTGGAGAAGTGTAACCCGGTTCACAAGAAGCAGAGCCCGGAATGTGAAACTGCCTGGGGGCCGCCCACTGAGATGGGGTTGGCCAACCGCTGGGAAGGCTTGGCCAACCGCTGGGAAGGCGCAGTCATCCGCTGGGAAGGAGCAGTCCGTTCGCTGAGACGGTTCTGGCATTCGCTGAGATGCTTTCCGCCTCCTGCTGAGAGGAAACCGACGTCCGGTGAGACGTTGAAGGCTTGCGGTGGTGCAGTGGCCTTGACGGAGTTTCTCTCCGGCGGTGCGGGTGCGGCGGCGAAGGCATGCGGGAGTGCAGTGGCCTTGATGGTGTTTCTCTTCGGTGGTGCGGCTTGGTGTCGATGGCGTGCGCTGGTGCAATTGGCCTCGACGGTGCTTCTCCGGTGGTGGCAGGTGGTTTGGTCGTCATCCGACGACAAAGGTTCTCAGTGAACCTTGTGCGTCCGCTGTGCTAGCGGATTGCAGTCTAGATTATTATCTCTTCCGCGGATCGAGCGAGTCCGGCTCTCCGTGGTGTATTCTGTAACGGACGTCGGTACATTTCTTCATGTTGTTTTTGCAATTATATGGTTATTTATATGCATATTTTATTGTTCGGTTTCAGTTCTTGTATACCCTATTTATTTGGTTGTGCCTAGGGGATTGTTTCCGCGTCAAATCCCAACAAGTGGTATCAAAGCGAGGTTGTGTGGGCGATTGATTGGACATTCGAGGAAAGGTTTAACTGCAGTGGGTGACGACTAGGTTCGCTCCCCATCTTTTCAAATCTGACCTTTGAGTTAATCAGATCTCCTGGTCGTGCCGTAGGACAACCATGACAGGGAAGAAAATGTTTCTGGACAGTTTTTTGAAGAAGTGCGATAGTGGCGGGTTTGACCTATGACAGGTGGTACTGCATGAGATGGTCAACCTATGTCAACTGCACTAAGCAACTCTGCACGTAACACCACCTCAGTCTGAGGCATCAACCGACCTGCTCCAGTCGACTCATCTCTTCTCTGGCTCAACCTGTGAACGTCGTCGCAATCTGATCGTAGAAACTGACTTGCATAACCCAAGTCCTAGAAGGACGATCCTCTGCACCACCACGACAATCCACCACGTCGGCCGCAGAAATCATGGGTGCACCACCACACACCATGGTCCCCGAACCAAGGTGGTGATTGTTATTTTTGGTTCGGATCTAAATTTGGAAACGCCATGAATGGCATGAGAGAGAGAGTATGGGAGTTACCATCGGAAATCTGCTGGCCATTAATTGGCGGTTTCGGAAATCACCAGGGCCTATTAATGGCGTTAATTCTGGAGAGAGAATATGGGAGTTACATGGAAATCTCATAATGGCTCTCCTTGGAGAGAGAGAGGCGCTCTCTCTCCTGAATTTAAACCACCGGGCGGTTTTATATTTTGCTATATATATAACTGCCTTGGGTGTGAGGAGATTAGCCGACTGGAGAAGTGTAACCCGGTTCACAGGAAGCAGAGCCCGGAATGTGAAACTGCGTGGGGGCCGCCCGCTGAGATGGGGTTGGCCAACCGCTGGGAAGGCTTGGCCAACCGCTGGGAAGGCGCAGTCATCCGCTGGGAAGGAGCAGTCCGTCTCAGCTGGCGTTCGCTGAGATGCTTTCTGCCGCCCGCTGAGTGGAAGCCGACGTCCGCTGAGACGTTGAAGGCTTGCGGTGGTGCAGTGGCCTTGACGAAGTTTCTCTCCGGCGGTGCGGGTGCGGTGGCGAAGGCATGCGGGAGTGCAGTGTCCTTGATGGTGTTTCTCTCCGGTGGTGCGGCTTGGTGTCGATGGCGTGCGCGGGTGCAGTTGGCCTCGACGGTGCTTCTCCGGTGGTGGCTGGTGGTTTGGTTGTCATCCGACGACGAAGGTTCTCGGTGAACCTTGTGCGTCCGCTGTGCTAGCGGATTGCAGTCCAGATTATTATCTCTCCCGCGGATCGAGCGAGTCCGGCTCTCCGCGGTGTATTCTGTAACGGACGTCGGTACATTTCTTCATGTTGTTTTTGCAGTTATATGGTTTTTTATATGGAGATTTTATTGTTCGGTTTCAGTTCTTGTATACCCTATTTATTTGGTTGTGCCTAGGCGATTGTTTCCGCGTCAAATCCCAACAACTAGATCAACTAAGATCTATCAAGTCTAAGTATGGGAGTTCAAGTCATCCACTAAAACACATTATTATTATGTTCATACTCATCCATGATTTCTCGTTGCTTCTAGTCCGTGTATCCTATTCAGTGTATGAGGAGTTCAGATTGGGTTAGTGTTAGAGTTCCAACACCGTCAATCTCTTGGCATGTCTTGACAAGAGTGCATACATGGATAGGAAATGTTTTTCTCCTTCCTTCCATATATTGCAATAAAAAAGGAACCAGTCGTACCAAAAAAAGGAGATACTTCGACAAATTTCAGAATGGTGTAGCCTTATTTGACACTTTGGCATCAAACCACATTTCAGAATGAGTTATAGATTCCTCCAAAAGTGGTTTGTAGCTTATGTGGTCTGAAGAAGGTAAATAGAGAGTAGCATAATTGATGCCGACAACTCGGTTATATGGTGCTAGAGTACTCAATGAACTTCTATAAGTAAGCCTTGAGTCTAGCTATCTCATTCACTACAACAAAGTTGTTATATAGTTGATGGGGTTTTCTTAAATTCCAGATAATCGAACCGTAGTTTTTTGCCCACAGCCTCGGTCGGCTTGCACGATTTTGTCTCTGTTTGACCACTCAAATGTATACCTGAATCACGCACACCGTACCCGGAAGACGCGCGCAGGGGCACCCGCGTCCTTGCGCACGGCGCATGGACGGAGAGCGCGCGCACCCACGCGCTTTGGCAGGACAGTCACGTGCACAGGCGACGCACAAGCGTGCGCAGACCATGTGCGTGATGGTCGTGCGTGCATGTCGTACGTGCGCGCACTGGCTGCCAGTGCCCCCACAGTTCATGCGCGCGTGAGCGCCCCACCACCGTAGTCATCGTCGCCACCGTCGTCGTTCATGCCCCTTCTGTTGTGAGGTACGGCGTGTGGCGCTATGGTCCAGCAATGCTCCCGGTGTTGGGAGGCACAACGTGGGCGCTATGACCCAAACTAATCAAACACAAGGGCGTGTCCCCTGGGCCTAACTGACCACCCCGTGGATCTTTCCTAGGGTAGCCAGCTCTATAAAGGAGTGGTAGCGCCTTCCCCAAACAGTCCGGGCTTTTGGGAGAGTTGGTAACGCTGAGTATCTACAAGTGGTATCAGAGTGAGGTTGTTCAAAATGGACTTAACAGTCTGAATAAGTTTCTCAATAAAATCTCTAGTCTATTTACCATGACTTCAGGCGAAAGCTATAAGGAGCTCAGTTCAATGAAGTTGCCTATCTACAGAAAGACGAACTTCAACATTTGGAAGCAAAGAGTTAAGCTATTAGTGGAAGCCTTTGACCCTAGAATTTTTGTTACAGTTGAAGAGGGACCCTTCATCCCCACAAAAGTTTCAACAATAGATGCAACCTACAAGTCCCAAAGAAGCTGACAGAGATGACCAAGGATGAGGTAGTTCTGGCAACTATGGACAAAAGGGCCAAAAACATTATAGTCAGTGCCATAGATGATTCCACATTTCAAAATCTGATTCACTGCCAAACTGCCAAGGAAATGTGGGATACATTAATGTTGGGTTTTCTATACCCCTAACGGGATGACATATCGAATATGCGCAGCGGAAGAATTAACAAGAACAACCCAAAAGAGGCTAACGGATCTTGCGGTTTTCATGATTCAAGAGAATAAACAAATCGAAATACAAAGTACCTTTGTGGGATTGAGTCAACACTCAACCAAGGTGCTCCAAAGAGAAATCCAAAATCTGTCTTTGAGTTCTTCAAGAATCAAAATGGATCGATCCCTCTATAGAAGTCCACACAAGCAAAAGGAGAACCCTAGCTTCTTGTCGTACAAGAACTAGGTCGGAGAAGGAAGCTCTCAACGTCCCCACAGACTGCTAGGTCCGATCCAAGGGAGGCGGCGACCGACGGCGGCGACTAGTTGCGGCGGAAGACGATCGGCGGACGGGAAGATCGAGATGCCCTCGCGCGGAACAGTTCCGGTCGACTTCTCGTCTAGAATCGCGAAAAGATTAAGTCATTTGTAAACCTAAAATCGCATGCCCTTTTATACTAAAACGCATAAATCAGGCTATCTGCAGACCCATGGAAAAAGAACAGTTCTGTCAAGGTTTACACATTAGCCGAATCGACTAATCAGATTAATCGAATCGACTCAGATTCGGCGAAACCATTTCGAAGAATTCGTCTATATGCTATAGCCGATTCGACTATATAAATTCGGTTATATAATTTCGTCGAATCCATTTCGTCGAACTAACACATTTCGGCTAAACCCTTTAGCCGAATTTGTTACAGTTCGGCTAAACACTTTAGCTGAATCAATATCGCCGAATTCCTTTAGCCGAATTTGACACAGTTCGGTTAAACCCTTTAGCCGAATTTGACACAGTTCGGTTAAACCCTTTAGCCGAATTTGTCTAGCATAAATCCATTCGTTTAAACCCTTTAAACGATTTCCCGTTGAGACATTCTCAAGTTTATGCCAAGCAGTCACAGGATTGGTCCTCCACTCATATCCAATATGAATAAGGCCAACACAGTCCTTTCTCCAACATCTCCAAACGCTTTTATGTGCGACCCTATAGGCTTATATTGCGTTGGCAGTAAGACTAACTGTTGATTGCTTTGAGATCACCTCGGAAACTCCAACAATTAATTGTGTACATGGATGGCACATCTGAGGTAAAGAATGACAGAAAATCCTTACTGAACCAGGAGTATGAAGCCTTCAAGCAAGGGAAGAAGGACTTCATAGCTGAATTCTATGAAAGGTTCTTCAGAATTGTCAATGGGCAGAGGACTATGGAAAGATCTTCACAAATTATGATCTAAATGACAAATTTCTTAGATCCCTGATGAGTAGTTTATTCACTCATCTTTTAGTTTAATTTAATTATAATTCTTATATAAACTTATTTAAATTATATGTATTTTCCTACATAAATTGCTTCCTTTCATTTCTATGAGCTAACTTAAATTTATTTTATAATTTCAGGTACTTCTGGACACATTGGACCAAAACTGTTGGATCGGTCGGCGCCCTTAGAGGGGGGGGGGGGGGTGAATAAGGGTTTTCAAAAACTTTAGATTATATTTAGAAAAAACTTCGGAATATTGCAAGATTAATAAAGAGACATCAAAGTAAAACAATAATAAAGAGATATGCTTTATTAATATCAAATACTGTTTTACAAAACTTGATTTCTATGACGCTAGAAATCGGAGGCGACTAATAAAAATTCTTTTTTGTTTTCTATACCGACTCGTATCCCCACGAACCGGTTGGCTTTAGCCGATCTCTCCCCAGATACGGCCTCAAGCCGCTCTAGCCGATCTATCCCCAGAAAGGCCTCGAGCACCCCTAGACCTAACCTAGATCTAGTCGCCATCACGAGGCAAATTTCAGCCCTAAGTCCTACCCCAGACCTAGTCGCCAACACGAGGCGATTTCACTACCGTTTACAGAAAAGATATGAAATGAAAAGACAATAATATAAAAACTCCCTCTATGTGGATCTCTTGGAGAAGTGGACGAAGGCCCGCAGAGTATGATCGTAGTCGATGCGGCCTTTCGTCACGATGATGACGCGTGTTGAAATCTTCTCCACGGATCTCCTTAAGGCTTTATGGAATTGTGGGAGTATCGCTCTGAATCTTCCTCTCTCTGCTGTGGCACGAAGCTCTGGAGATTGGGATTGGAGGAGGATGAAGAATTCAGAGCCAAAGCATCCAATTTATAGCCTTTACGCTACCGACGGCGCTAGCCCGGATTAGAAATGATCTTGCGCGGCCGAATCTCCCATCCGTGGCAACAATTTGCTCTATGCCTCTTGTGCACCATGCTACCGCCAGCGCTAGTAGCTACCGCCGGGCGCTAGCTCCTTCTAAAAATGCCGCCGGAATCGAGCTAATCAATGCTAGCGCCGGGCGCTATCGCTACCGCCGACGCTAGTGAGCTTGTTCGAATTTTGGCCTCAATTTTGGGGGCAGACATCATGAGTACTCCTTGAGTCATGTGGACTATGTTAACCTGCACACTTGAACACACAAGATCAAATACACATAGAATTTGTTATTCTCAAACCTAGGAGATGCGGAAGACATGTTCCAACAAACTCCCCCTTTTGATAATAACAAATCCATTAATGATAAAACAAAGCATTAATAAATAAGCATGATGAGACTATACTTGTGTGTGTGTGAGAGTGATGACTTTAGGATGATTATTGATTTTAGCATTTAGAATTGCTCCCCCTAAATATATGCTCCCCCTATGTGAATGCTCCCTTAATATGTATGCTATCAACTGAATTTGTCATGTTGGGTTTATGATAGCGGGTTACATTTATCATTGTTAGTTCTCCCCCTTTTGCATTTTATCATGTTAGTTCTCCCCCTTTGTTATTAGCAAAAGTGGGTAGGGAAACAAAGCACTAAAAAATGTGTAAATAAAAGAGAAGGCATGATCGAGCTTTTTAAGTAAATGATAAGGAGTTTTATACTTGTCTTTCATTGAAAATGATCAGAGTTATGACTTATTTTATCCCTTTTGTTTGTAGTTCTCCCCCTTTTATATATCAGAGTTTAAGCAAAAAATAATGATTTTCCCTTTAAATAAGAGTTTTAAGCCTAAAAAAATCATGATTTCCAAGTAACCAATCTACCCAGACAATATGTCAACACCCTAGCCCCGTACTAAGTGACGGATGGGCATGAGGAGCTGCAAACATGCCGTAGGTTGGGGTGTTAATCCCATATGCAAACACTAGACAAAAACTTAACCTAGCACTCTTTTCCCCCAGTGCCTCGCAAGGCCCCACTGGAACCCTCCCCGGTTAAGGACAAGACATGACTAGAGATAAGATTATCTAATGTCTACAACCCTACGCCCCCGCTATGGTGAGAAATGAAGTCATGGATAACAATTATTGGAAACATTAAGCATTTAAATCTAATGGGAAATATCATAGCATATGGGTTTATATTTTTATTTGAATTTTTGAAATAAAACTCACATAGCTATATTGAAATTCATGAATGAATCAGAGTTTGAGTATTGCGGAAGATTTCGAAAAAGAAACATCATAATACTAAATAAGAGTTAAGTTAAAAAAGAGATGTTTTATAAGCAATATTTCACTTGTTGGAGGAGTGTTTAGAATAGAAATAGATCAGAGTTATAAGAAAAAAAATTCAACCAATATAAAGTTTACCAAGCAAGTCTACCACTTGTTGCAAGAAAGGAATTTGAAGATTCAAGTGATGATGCACACAAGATGAAAGATTTTAAATAAGAATTAAAGTGCAAGGTAAAACAATTATATGGTTATGATGCGGAAGACATATAGAGGTACAAAAAACATCTTATGGTAATCAATGATGGTTCATAAAAAGATATATGAGTTCAATTTCAAAAAGAAGATGTTTTTGTAAATCATTTTGCATTTAAAATTTTTGTTTTTACAATACAGTAACCAAGCATGAAATAATCTTATCAAAAAGATATTACTACAATGTTACTTTAATTCACAATTTCAAAACATACCAAACATTGTAGAAAGCATGCTAGGTTATCTAGTGCATTTCATAAATAAAGAGTAGCATAGAATTAGCATTAGGATCCAATACTCATGAGAAGAAGTGTTATGGAAGATAATGATGTGCATAAAAGTGTATTTTGAATAGAGTAAACAAATATTTTAATCAAAAATACAAGTAATATGTAAAGTAAAGAGCACAATAAAACACAAATAATTTTACTTCCACTCACTTCAATGCACAAAGAAAAATGTACAACTACCAAGGTGCTCTGCACACACAATGCTCATCAAGACTTATCAGGGTGCAAAGTAGTGCTTGGGGGGTCACATAGTTTTATTCTTCAAGATTGATTTTTATTGTGATCCGGTGTACTTAAGAATAAGTGGTTTTTATTTTGAAAGAAAGTTATGGTTTGCACAAGATACTTTATTATTCTTTCCAAGGTGCTCAACCTCACAACGCTTATTAAGACTTATTAGGAGGTTCAAGTAGTGCTTGGTGGAGTTATCTTTGTCACTTTATTTTATGATTTTGTTTTGTACAAAGTTCTCCGAATACACTTGTTTTGCAAACCAATATAATTTATGAAAAAGATAACCACTTTTCTTAACTTTTAAAAGTGCAAATAAAGGTTGTGTAGGTAAGATACTTGTGCAATTTTAATTCATTGTACTATTACAAAACATACACAAACATTCTTAGATTAAACACATAAGTAGACAATGCCAAAATAAGTGAGTGAAATGCGATCATTATCAAACATAAAACATTACTCATACTTAGAGGCATGCTACGCATAGTTCTACACAACTTTTTCAATATAAATTATGCACATATTAATAGATGTATCAAAGCATGATGAAGGCAATGTTCAAAGTAGTTTGAAAAGATAAAGTGCAACATTATAGAAGTTCTAAATAATAGATTAAATCATGCTTGATTTTCAATGAAGTTCATACAATATTTTTGATATTTTTAAAGAGTAATTTTTTTTTAAAGTTTGAACTCATAAAATTGATCTTGGACTTCCCGAGGGCTACCTTGTGAGAGGTTCGTCCGGTACTAGGTGATATGATGGGATGATAGCCCAAATCACCTTTTCGCAAGATACATAGAAAAGTTAAGTTCAGAAGAATAATTTTGATACTTGTTTTTGTTTTGTTTTATATTTTTGTAGTTGATTTTTACAAATAAAAGCATATTTTTGTAATTTTTGCTTTTGTAATTTTTATATTTGATTTTTGCATAAAGATGAACTTTAATTAAAGGAAACAACACAAGCGAAAAAACAAAACATATTTTTTGTAATTTGGTTTTTGTAGTTTTGTATTTAATTTTTCAAAAAATAAAGAAACACAGAAGTGCAAAACTAAGTAGTACATATAGATTAGTATATTTTTAGGGATTTTTCAAAATTTTAAAATTATCGAAAAATGAACCTCGACGCTAGCGCCGGCGCTAGCGCTAGTGCGGGAAACAGTAAGTGACTTTTTAGTGTTTTGAAAATTTTGATGCTTGGACTTGATTAGGTGTCCCATTAGTAGTTTCATGCTGAATTTGTAGAATTTTTGGAAATGTTTTTGATGGTTAAAAATGAAGAAAATTGCATTTGTAAGCATGTTTTAACATGAAAGATCTAGGACACCTATCTCAAGTCGTGACAAACGAGATCTTGCATGAGCTATAAGATAGATTATCATAATGTATGTGAATTCAAATTTTTCTAGACTTTTATCACAATTTAAAGTCACATAGTTATTTTATCGTTCAATTTTATTTTATTTTACTTCATAATTAATTCATTATGGTAATATGAGATAACTAGCATGAATAATATCTATTAGTTGATAATGCTAGAATAATGAGTTTGATTGTAATTGTGGTAATATACCACAAGATTAATTGAGATAATGTTGCATGTATTCAAGAAAGTGATATCATTTGATTTCATTTGATTTAATTGAGATAATGATTTAATATTTTGACATAGAATGAATGATTTCATTTGATTTATTAATATAAAGTTGATTCTATGGTTTATAAACAAATGAGATACATGCAAGTCATACTACATTAATTCATTCATGTAATTATTATGATCACCAATGAAATGTTAGAACTAAGTGGATCTTTTGAATTTAGAGATCTTTTGATTTTACATAATTATGATTTTAGAGAGTTTTAGCAAAAGATATCAATAGATCATGGTGGTGCGTATGGCATCAATATTTATGACAATTAATCTTTCAATATGTCTTATGTGTTTTTCTTTTTAATTTAGATAAGTATCTCATAGCAAAATTCAGAATTTTATCCACTTGTTGGTGAAGACTAAAAATCTAATAACCGGATTTAATTTGAAATATCTTATAACAAATTTAGAGTTTGATTCAAATGGATAATATAAGATATTTAGAAGTAATGAATATAAGAATAAAAGATGGGTCATCAAAATAAAATATGATTTGGAATTTTGATCAATTTAATTTTATAAACATATTGATCTTGTAAGAGATAAGATCATATTTTCAAAATTGTATAGGATGACCATGACATGATAGTTCAAATGAAACAAGAAAAATAAGAAAAATTAAAAGACATGAAAGCATATCATGAAGTAGAACTTTGTATATTTCGTTTTGAAAGGATTCTACTTCATGCAATTGATGATACCTAATGGATAAGAGATTTAGGTATCCAAAGAGGACCATGAGTGATGGTTCCTTTGGGTACCCAAATGCATCGTGATGATTTTTGTGAAGACAAAGATGAATGAGTCCTTTCATGTGAAGTGAATGTTTCATTTTTAATTTTAGGCCTCCATTCAAACCTTGGTTTAATGTTATTCTTATTCATCAAATTTCCTTTGAGATTATCTTTATATTGATGATTATGATTGTAATGATTGTAATGATTATTAAAAGTATTGTTCATAGAAAATTTGTGAGCATTTAATTTTATGTTGAGAGAAGATTGATGTTGTAAATGATAGTAATGATTGTATTTTGGAATTTCATTTTCAATCTTTTGAGGTTTGTTATTTCTATTGCTTGGCTTGTTCAACTTATAAGAAATCATGTTCAACTTGCTTTTGGATTTTGCATTATTTTGAGATTGTATGTTTTGAGAGTTTTTCTTTATGATTTCTTTAAGCAAGTTGATTTTAGTTTTTAATTCATCATTCTTTATCTTTAGATTATGCCTAGCTTTATTATAAGCTGTTGTGCTATTTTTAAGAGTGGAGACAATAGAGTCAATATGATCTTGATAGTTGTTTCTATATTCATCAAATGTTTCATCCATCTCTTTTATTTTAATTTCATAGTCCTTACACTTAGCACAATTAATTTTTAAAGATGAATTTTCTAAACATAATTTTTCATTTTGTTCTCTTATAAAAATAATTTCTTTTTCAAGTTCCTTAACTTTTTCTTTAATATCATTATAATCAAGACAAGGTTTTGTATTTTCAATTGAAGTGACATGAGTAAAGCTAGATAAATCAGATTTTGATATTACTTTAACTTTTGCTTTTAAATTTTTATTTTCTAAGCGCAATAGTTTATTAGCATTCTTTAATTTCTCAATTTTGCGCCTAGTATTTTGTAACAATTGTAATGAAGAGATAGAAGTACAAAAGATAGAATTTGATTTCCTTACATTGCTTTTGGATGAGGGAGGATTTGAACATATTGTTCCTTTGTCTTCTTCTTGGCATTCCTCTTCCAAAAGTAAGATTTCTTCTTCTTTTTCTCTTGGTGTATTGTTCTCCTTTTCTATTTCAATATTCTCCATGGCTTCGCTCCGAGAGAGATCTTCTTGAATGATAATGGATGCTTGTACGTTCTTTTCCTCCTGTGTTTGTTCCATACCTGCGAGAGGAAGATCATACATTTCTTCAAGAAAGCGCCATATTTTGTATGCACTAGAAAAGCAATATATGAATTTGAAAATTTCATTAGATAGTGCACAAAATAAATAGTGTTTGACTTTGACATTTAGCTGACGTTCTTTTTTATTCGATTCATCCGCTCGTCTTATAATTGCTAAGTTCCATACTTCGATGTCTAAAGTTTTAATAAATTTTTCAATTAAGATTTTCCATCCTTTATAATTTGTCCCTTCAAATAAAGGTGGTGCAAGTGATTTTTCCTCTTCACAAAAATCTTCCCCACTAGTTGAAGCGAGATCATGAGACGACATTATTCCCGGTTGTTAAGCCGATTAGAATAAAACTGCTCTGATACCACTTGTTGGATCGGTCGGCGCCCTTAGAGGGGGGGGGGGGGGTGAATAAGGGTTTTCAAAAACTTTAGATTATATTTAGAAAAACTTCAGAATATTGCAAGATTAATAAAGAACATCAAGTAAAACAATAATAAAGAGATATACTTTATTAATATCAAATACTATTTTACAAAACTTGATTTCTATGACGCTAGAAATCGGAGGCGACTAATAAAAATTCTTTTTTGTTTTCTATACCGACTCGTATCCCCACGAACCGGTTGGCTTTAGCCGATCTCTCCCCAGATACGACCTCAAGCCGCTCTAGCCGATCTATCCCCAGAAAGGCCTCGAGCACCCCCTAGACCTAACCTAGATCTAGTCGCCAACACGAGGCGAATTTCAGCCCTAAGTCCTACCCCAGACCTAGTCGCCAACACGAGGCGATTTCACTACCGTTTACATAAAAGATATGAAATGAAAAGACAATAATATAAAAACTCCCTCTATGTGGATCTCTTGGAGAAGTGGACGAAGGCCGGCAGAGTATGATCGTAGTCGATGCGGCCTTTCGTCACGATGATGACGCGTGTTGAAATCTTCTCCACGGATCTCCTTAAGGCTTTATGGAATTGTGGGAGTATCGCTCTGAATCTTCCTCTCTCTGCTGTGGCACGAAGCTCTGGAGATTGGGATTGGAGGAGGATGAAGAATTCAGAGCCAAAGCATCCAATTTATAGCCTTTACGCTACCGCCGGTGCTAGCGCTACCGCCGGCGTTAGCCCGGATTAGGAATGATCTTGCGCGGCCGAATCTCCCATCTGTGGCAACAATTTGCTCTATGCCTCTTATGCGCCATGCTACGTCAGCGCTAGTAGCTACCGCCGGGCGCTAGCTCCTTCTAAAAATGCCGTCGGAATCGAGCTAATCAATGATAGCGCCGGGCGCTATCGCTACCGCCGACGCTAGTGAGCTTGTTCAAATTTTGGCCCAATTTTGGGGGCAGACATCATGAGTACTCCTTGAGTCATGTGGACTATGTTAACCTGCACACTTGAACACACAAGATCAAATACACATAGGATTTGTTATTCTCAAACCTAGGAGATGCGGAAGACCGTGTTCCAACAAAAACTTCAAGTACACGCCCAAGGTCACGGGTGTGACACCCCCGATGTGTTCCAGACCTATTTTCTGCCACCCAGGAGCATTCCGTGAAGATTCGCCAAGTACACGCCCCAGGTCACGGGCGTGACCAAGGGCGTGACCCAGTGTCACGGCCGCGACCTGCCACCAGCATCCAGATCATCCTGCCACGTCAATTAAAGTTACACGCCCCAGGTCATGCCCGTGACCAGGGGGCGTGTCATCTAGTACACGGGCGTGACTCATACCGTGCCACTTCCCGCCGAAGCTTCCCGCCAGCAGCCTGTTTTAAAGTTACGTGCCCCCTGGTCACGGGCGTGACCTAGGGGCGTGACACGCACGTAACGCTAGCAATTACTCCAGAAGGCGCCCTCTCTGCTGCTGCTTCGATCACGCCTGTTACATGCCCCTTGGTCACGGGCGTGACCAAGGGCGTGTAACCCAAAATTCAGCTATAAAAGGCAGCTCCTCCAGATGTTCAAGGACGTTGTATTGGAGTCCAAGCCTCCATTTCTTGCATTATTTCCGTGCTTTTAAGTATTCTAGCTCTACTTTTTCTTGCACTTGTAATTTCCCTTTCAATAGTTGTAATTCCTTTTTTTGAATTAATAAAATTTGTTGTTGTTTTGTTCATCCATTCTCTTAAGTCTGTCCACCCCTCTTTTCAATAGTTATAATCTTCAAGTTGAGTTACATTTCTTGTTGCAATCAAATCAAAGTACTTTTTGATAGAACAATAGAGATCTTCTTGAGTAAGAGTAATCAACACGCCCAGATTTTTATACGACCTTGGTTTTTATAAGCCTATACTACATTCGACACAGTACACTTGCCGTTTTCGTTTGCAAGCATAGTTTTGCTCATCAAGCTTTTGGCACCGTTGCTGGGGATTTGAGTTGATATTTCGAATGAGAATATCTATTGGTTTTATCGTTTCCTTTCTTCTCTTATTTTTTTTTATTTTTCATTTCTACTAGGTGCAACTAAATTCCTGGAAAGGATGCTTTGGGCTTGAGTTCTCATCACAGCCTCTAGTACCTTGCAAGCCCTTCACCGGGTTGACCTTGGGAAGTTCAAGACTAATCTTAAATCACCTAATTCAAAAAAATATTTATAAAAAATATTTATAAAAAAATATAATAAATATATTTATCTAAAATTTTACTTTTTTCGCATCTTTTTCTCTTTTCTTTTCTTTTTGGTATATGACCCGACACAACTCTCCAGCTAATTTTGAATTTGGTTTTGATCCGAAAATCGAGCGCACATTGCGACGACGTCTCCGATTTAGCGATCTACCTATAATTCGCGAAGAGTCGGTCGGAGAAACTAACGAGGTAATAATGGGTGATCCCAACCATAATGAGGCCCCGCTACGGACCATGTCCTATTATGCGAGACTAAATTGGGAGGGTACACAATCTAGTATTATTCGCCCGGCAGTGGCGAATAATAATTTTAAAATTAAAACGAGCATCATTCAGATGGTACAACAAACCGTCGTTTTTGATGGCTTACCGGATGAAGATCCAAATTTACATTTACTTAATTTTTTGGAAATTTGCGACACATTTATAATAAATGGCGTCACCGATGATGCCATCCGTTTACGCTTATTTCCTTTTTCTTTGCGGACTAAGGCCAAACAATGGTTGTGCTTTCTTCCCAGAGGTTCCATCACTACGTACGGACATTCTCCTGCAAAGTCCGCTAAATTACGTACGGACATTCTCTCGTTCATGCAAATAGAATCGGAGTCTCTCTAGGACACATGGGAGCGCTTCAAGGAACTTTTGCGGAGATGTCCTCACCATGCCCTTCCCGTATGGCAACAAGTTCAGACTTTCTACAATGGTTTGAATCTCCAAACGAGGGAGATGATTGATGCAGCCGCGGGGGGGGGGGGGGGGGGGGGACCCTTAATAACAAAACCCCCGAAGCTGCTCAAGAGCTTCTTGAGGAGATGGTCATGAATGCCTATCAGTGGAATGCGCCACGGTCGCGCCCTAATAAGCCGACCAGACTTTTTGAAGTCGAGGCCACCCCTAACTTAGCGCATCAAGTAGAAATGCTCACAAGGCAAGTGGCGGAGATGTCTACTTCCTCCGCCACAAATTGGGCTAATAATAATAATTTTAATAATTTGAATAATAATTTCATTCAAGAGCAAGTAGATTACATGGGGAACTTCTATCGCCCTCCTTATAACCCGAATAATATTCTTCCGTTTAACAATAGTAATAATCTGGGTGTAAGGAATCACCCAAACTTTTCATGGAGCAACCCCAATAACGCTCAACGACCACCACAAGTGAATCCTCCCGGATTCGCTCCTCCACCACCACCATAAAAGCCCTCTCCGCTTGAAGAGGTCTTCACTAAGTACATTGCCTCCAATGAGTCCAATATCCGGAATCTCACCGGATCGGTCAAAAATTTGGAAAATCAAATTGGACAGCTCGCCAAAATGTTCTCCGAACGCCAGCAAGGAGCACTTCCGGGCAGCACTGAGCCCAATCCGCGGGAGAGCGCCAACTTAATCACCATCCGCAGCGGAAAGGAGGTAACTTCTTCAAATTTGTTCGAGCCCGAGGTAAACGTTTCATCTTCTCCCCCGCAAGTTTTTTCTTCACCTACTTTACCGTCTTCTACTTTAGCTCCGCGCATTATTAAAAATCCTTCTATCCCTTATCCTTCGAAATTTAAAGATGAGCGCAATGAGAAGCAATATAAAAAATTTATTGAAATTTTGAAACAAATCCAAATAAATGTACCATTCTGCGAAGCAATTGCTCAAATGCCCAAGCACGCTAAATATCTAAAGGAGTTACTTTCAAATAAAAAGAAACTTGAAAATTTTTCGCGTATTTCTTTAAACGCAGAGTGTTCGGCGGCTTTATTAAATAAATTACCACAAAAATTAAACGACCCGGGACGGTTCTCCATCCCGTGTATGTTTGGTAATTTATTAATCAAGCACGCCTTGGCCGATCTAAGAGCTAGCATAAATTTAATGCCTTTTCCGTTATTTAAAAAGCTTGGTTTGGGCAACCCAAGCCCAACTAACATAAGCATCCAATTAGTGGATCAGTTAGTTAAATACCCAATAGGGGTCATTGGAGATGTGTTAGTGAAGGTTGATAAGTTTATCTTCCCGGTAGACTTTGTCATCCTCAATATTGAAGAAGACGCTGAAGTACCCCTAATACTTGGCCGACCTTTCCTAGCCACCGCTCGAGCTATAATAGATGTAAGTAACGTAAAACTTCTCCTACGAGTTGGAGAGGAAGAAGTTATTTTCAATGTTAATCAGTCAATGAGAAATGCACTTACTAACGACGATTCTTGTTTTATTTTAGAATCAAATTTTGAAGAAGAATTATCAACTTTTGCTAAAATAATTTCCCCTCTTTATGAAAATCCGGAGTTACAAACTTTATTATGTCTTTACAGAAACGACCCGGCAGGCAAATTTTGAACAAACAAATTTAAATATTTTTAAAATCAAAACATCTTATGAAGAGCCACCGAGTCTAGAATTAAAACAACTACCGGATCATCTAAATATGTATTTTTAGATGAAAATTTGAAAATTACCCGTGATTATTTCTTCTACGCTTAATGATTTGGAAATTTCCGAGTTAATTAAAATTTTAAATAACCACCACCATGCAATTGCATGGCAAATTTCGAATATTAAGGGTATAAATTCCTCATTCTGCACGAATAAAATAAATCTAGAAAATAATCCTCGCGGCACTATTCAGCCTCAACGACGCCTTAACCCCAATATGAAGGACGTCGTTAAGGCCGAAATTATAAAATTATTGGACGCGGGGATTATTTACCCAATTTCTGATAGCACTTGGGTTAGCCCGGTGCAAGTCGTGCCTAAGAAGGGCGGAATGACAGTAGTTGAAAACAAAAATAACGAGTTGATTCCAACCCGTACTGTTACGGGTTGGCGGGTCTGCATCGATTATAGAAAATTAAATGATGCCACCCGTAAGGATCACTTTCCGTTATCCTTCATTGACCAAATCTTAGAACGTCTATCCGGTCACTCGCACTACTGTTTCCTTGATGGTCTTTCGGAATATTTTCAAATCCCAATCGAACCCGAAGACCAAGAGAAAACCACTTTCACTTGCCCTTTCGGCGCCTTCGCCTATCGGAGGATGTCGTTTGGTCTTTGTAACGCGCCAGCTATATTTTAAAGGTGTATGCTCACAATTTTTAATGAATTAGTTGAGGATGTCATGGAAGTTTTCATGGATGATTTTTTAGTCTATGACGATTCCTTTCAAAATTGTCTAAAAAATCTCGATCGTGTTCTTCAACGCTGCGAAGACACGAATCTGGCACTCAACAGGGAGAAATGCCACTTTATGGTCCGTGAGGGATTAGTCCTCAGACATAAGGTCTCTAGTAAAGGGATCGAGGTCGATAGGGCCAAGATCGAAGTCATATAAAACCCCCTCCGCCTACTAATATTAAATATATTAGGAGTTTTTTAGGACATGCGGGTTTCTATAGACAGTTCATTAAAGATTTTTTGAAAATTACAAAACCGTTAACGCATCTTTTAGAAAAAGAAACCACGTTTATCTTTGATGAAGAATGTTCTAAGGCGTTCATTAAAATTAAAAACGAAATTATCAAATCGCCTATTTTAATTTCGCCAGATTGGTCTCTTATGTTCGAAATCATGTGCGATGTAAGCGATTTTGCCGTAGGTGCGGTCTTGGGCCAAAGGGTGAATAAATACTTTCACCCAATTTATTACGCAAATCCGCCCAAGCTAATTATACAACGACGGAAAAAAGAACTTTTAGCGATTGTTTTCGCCTTTGATAAATTCCGTTCGTACATAACGCTATCAAAAATTATTGTATTTACAGATCACTCCTCCCTCCGGTACTTGCTAGATAAAGGGGATGCCAAGCTCCGACTATTGAGATGGATCCTACTCTTGCAAGAATTCGATTTGGAGATCCGAGACAAGAAAGGAGCGGAGAACTTGGAGGCCGACCACCTCTCAAGATTGGAGAACCCGGCAGCAGGAGCACTAGTGGAGGTTGAGATAGATGATAAATTCCCTGAAGAGCGCCTCCTCGCCATAACTAAGGTAATAACTTCTTCCACCCCTCGGTACGCGGATCTTCAACTATTTAGTGGCATGGGTCCTTCCAAAAGATTTTTCAAGTCAACAAAAGAAGAAATTCTTTTCGGACTTAAAAAATTATTTTTGGGAGGATCCCTTTTTATTTCGTGTCTGCGCGGACCAAGTGGTAAGAAGGTGTATTTCGGACGAGGAAGGTGAACAAATTCTGCGGCACTGCCACGAAGGTCCAACAGGTGGACACTACCAAGCAAACCGGACCGCAAGAAAGGTGCTAGAGGCGGGCTTCTACTGGCCCACCTTATTCAAAGATACTCACACCTTTGTGAGTAAATGCGATAATTGTCAAAGGCCAGGTAATATTTCTAACCGAGACGAAATGCCCCAAAATATATTTCTAGAATGCGAAATTTTTGATTTATGGGGAATAGATTTCGTAGGCCCGCTACCTTCTTCCCATAATAATAAATGTATTCTTGTTGCGGTCAATTACGTGTCAAGATGGGTGGAAGCACAAACCCTTCCCACCATTGACGCGAGAGTCATCATAATTTTTTAAAAAAAATTATTTTCACGATTTGGCACACCCCGAGCACTAATTAGTGATAGGGGCACACACTTTTGTAACAACCAGCTTGCTAAAATTTTAGCAAAGTATGGAGTTACACACAAACTTTCTACCGCCTATCACCCACAAGCGAATGGACAAGTGGAGGTAGTAAATCGTGAATAAAAAAGAATTTTAGAAAAAACTGTGTCCGTTAATAGGAATAATTGGTTATTAAAATTAAACGACGCACTATGAGCTTATCGGACAGCGTACAAAACCGCCATCAGATGTACACCGTACCGATTAGTCTATGGAAAAGCGTGTCATTTACCGGTGGAATTAGAACATCGCGCATTCTGGGTGCTTAAATTTTTAAATTTAGATTTGAACTTAGCCTCCGATCAACGAAAGTTTCAACTTAATGAATTAGACGAATGGCGCGCAAACGCCTATGAAAATAATAAATTTTATAAGGAGCGCACTAAGTTTTACCATGATAAGAGAATAAAATTTCCAAAATCTTTTTCACCGGGAGACTTAGTCCTTCTATATAATTCTAGACTAAAACTTTTTCCGGGCAAATTAAAATCCCGATGGTCCGGCCCCTTTGTTGTAAAAGAGGTTTGGCCATATGGGACCGTGCTAATAGAACACCCGGATCAAGGCCCTTTGAAAGTTAACGGGCACCGATTAAAATTATATCATTCCGGCGACCCAGCGCATGGCAAAATTGAAACGCTTAACCTCACCAACTTTTAAGAAGAACGTCACTTAGTCAAGCTACGCGACGGTAAACAAAGCGCTTTTGGGAGGCACCCCAACGTTATCATTTTTGTTTTCTTTGTTTTGTTTAACTTATTTTTTGCAGGTTTTTGTCCGGCAACCCCGTCTACTAAACAGGGAAGCCCTCTTCACCCTTTAATCACTTCATTTATTTTTCTTATTTGTGTATTTAATTTCAACAAACTAAGTTTTTCAAAAAAAAAGAGGCGATTCTTGTTTTTATCTTCATACTTAGTTTTATACATTGAGGACAATGTTTAATTTTAAGTATGGGGTGTAGCATAACATTCTTTGTAATTTTGTTTTTGAAAAAAAAAAATATTTTATAATAAAAATCTTATTTCTTGGAAAGGACGCTTTGGGCTTGAATTCCCATCACAGCCTCTAGTACCTTGCGAGCCCTTCACCAGGTTGCCCTTGGGAAGTTCAAGAAGTAAAAAAAAAATTTTTAGGCTGAATTTTTATACTTACTCATATGCAAAATCCTTAGTAGATTTTGTTGGGGAAATGATTTATCTTAACCCCTAAAAATGAGTAGAATATAAATTCTAAGAATGAAAAATTAGTCTAAGTAAATATGCGTCGAATAGTATTCGACGCAACGTCGAAGTGTAGTCGACGTTCCTCTCAGAATGAGTCGAAGTAACTCTAAACAGAATTTGACGTAACCTATGTCGACGTAACTCTGACTTCTAGTCGACGTATCTAGTGAAGTCGACGTACCTTAGTCGACGCACCTTCCATATTCTCCTCTCGACGTCCAGCCAGTCTGAAATCGTCGCTTCCGTCGATTAGTAATCGACGCACGTCGATTCCTATGACAAATTCAAAACACGCCAGATCTCTTTCCTTCTTCTTGTAGATCTGATTCTTATGGAATTATATTATTCTTGTATAGCCGTTCCGAATCAGTCTTTCATTCTAATTGATTCTTGGCTAAGTTGATTAAGTTTATTATGGATATTGTTTGAAATCAGAATGATCTCTTTCCTTCTACAGAAATATTGATTATGGAATCTTTTCTCTCTTATTATTTCTCTGACTGCTAATTGATTATTCTCTTATAGTATTCTTTGAATAAACATAGCTATAAATAAGAGGGAAATCGACAGAGAAGAACAAGAAGTGATCCACTCCATACATTTGAAATAGAGGAAAAGCTCCCAAGAGAAAAGTGAGAAAAACTGAGAAAAGTGAAAGTGTGCTGCAGCAAACAACAAGCCTTCTTCTTCTGAGATCATACTGCTGCAATTTCTGAAACCTCTCACTGAAAGAGAAAAAGGCCTACAATCTCCTTCTCACTATAGAAGAGAGATTTCATTCACTATTTCATGTGCTTCTAATCTTCTTGCTAAGAAGATGATTCTTTCTTGTTTCAATTACTTCTTCCACTTCTTCTTCTTTTTCTCATTTCATTTTCAAACTGTGTAAAAGAGTTTTTAGAATCTCTCTTCAAAAAATTCAATTGTACTGGTTCTAAGAGTCTCCTTATCAAAAGACTCAGGCTGGTTCTAAGAGTCTCCTTATCAAAAGAATCAGTACAAGATAGTTAATTCCTACCAAGGGGGTAGAAGAGTGGACTACCCAAAGTTTGGGGAACCACTATATTTCTTTGTGTTGTGCTGTGATTTTCTTCTTGCTATTTTCCTTCTTTACTTGCTTAATTCTTGTTGGTGTGTGGGAAGCTTAAATCTGTGAACATTACACATAGATATATATAAATTTATTAACTTTGCACAAAATATTTTTTAAACCTCTATTCACCCCCCCTCTAGAGAATTCTAGTGAGTTTAACTGTGCACTTTCAATTGGTATCAAAGTGAGGTTGATCAAAAAGGGATAACTCCTTGATCAAAAGATCCTACCTCATATATATATATATATATATATATATTTCTAAAAACTATTTTTCACATGGCACAAATCAAAGATTATGCTTCCACCAGACCACCAGTTTGCAACCTTGAAAAGTTTGCACTTTGGAAAACAAGAATTAGGATCTATATGAATTCTATAGATGAAGATTTGTTTAATGTTATTTTGACAGGTCCTCCCAAGCCCTATAGAAAGGACTCAAGTGGTAAAGTGACTCAAACACTTGTCCCAAGGGCTGAGTGGACAGTTGAAGAGAAGAAGGCAGGAACAAGTGATGCAAAAGCTGTGAACATTCTTGTCTCAACCCTCTCAGATGAAATCTTTCAAAAGGTTGTTGACTGTGAATCAGCCAAAGAAATCTGGGAGGCTCTTACAAAGATAGTAGAAGAAGTGCTGATGAAAGGAAAGATAGAAAGGTTCTATTGATCTCCCAATATGAGAACTTTCAAAAGAAGCATGAAGAAAGCATATCTGAGATGTATGACAGATTCAGTCTGATCATCAATCAATTAAGGAGCTTGGATAGAGAGATCTCTCTCACAGAGATTAATGACAAATTATTAATGAGTCTCCCAAGTTCATGGGACTCAAGAATATGGGCAATAAGAGATACAAGAGTACAAAAGGAAATCTCAACAGATGCTCTCTTAGGAAAACTTAAATCCTATGAGCAACTACTGAAAACCAGAGAAGAGAAGGAAAGATGGGAAAACACTCAAAACTCTTCAAAAGATAGAAACATTGCATTAAAAGCAACATAAGAAGAAACCTCTGTTACTGAAGAAGAACTATTCAGCCTCCTGGCCAGAAGATTCAAGAAATGGGCCAGGCTAGATGGGTCTAGAAGGAGAGAGTCAAAACCAAGGTATGATAAGACTCCTACTAAAGATATTGTTTGTTATTCCTGCAGGAAAACTGGACATATTGCTCCAGAATGTCCAGAAAATGCTGAGAAAAAGAAAGATCTGAAAAAGAAAGATCTTAAGAAAAAGGAGAAGAAGAAAGAAAGAGGCTTCATTGCAGAAGCTTGGAGTGAAACAGACTCTGAAGACAGCACCTCATCTAAAAGTGATAGTGAAGAGTCTAAGCAAGAAGACCTATGCTTAATGGCTCTTGGAAGCTCAGAAAAAGAATGTGTTGCTGAATTATGGAGTGAAACAGGTTCAGAAGGAAGCATCCCTTCTGAAGATGAAAAAGAAGATAGCCTTATTCTCATAGAGGAATCTGAGGATAAGGATGAGGTAAGCATTTTTGATGAAATAGATTTTATATGTGATGATTTCAAAAGTGATTTTAAAAGACTATGTTTAGATCAACTAAAAGCTAAACAAGAAATTAAGGATCTAAAAGAACAAATCAATATGATAAAATAGAGGATACATGTTCAAAAAATTATGAACTAAGGTGTGAAATTTATAAAACAGAAAAGGAAATAAAAAGTGCTAAAATAGAAAATCAACTCCTTAAGAATAAGGTATCCCAGGAAAAAGCTTTTGAAGAACCTATAAAAATTATAAGCCAAACACTTAAAGAAATCACTGATAAACAAATAATAAGATATAAGAATTTGGGGCTAGGGGCTGATCCTTCAACCAGTTTAATACCATCTACCAAACCTGCTTGGATGAGCCCTGTTAAATTCACTAAACCCATCAAATCAACAAACTTAGAAGAAGACTCACAAAATACAGAAGACCTCACCTTCAAAGAGATAAACCACCTTAATGAATCATCATCATACCATTCAGAAGAAGACTCTCAAACTACCTCTGAGAAGGCAACTATGCCAAAAGAAACAAGTTATAAAGAAACAAAAGTCCAATCAAAAAAAGGGAAAAATAAAATCTGTGAAGATAAAATTGCGTCGACTTCATATCGACGCATGAATGATAGTACATCGGATTATACTCGACGCAATCTCTCAGATGCTTCGACCTCAAATCGACACATGAATAAAAGTACGTCGACTTACAATCGACGTAACTATTTCCATGCATCGATTCCAGATCAACTCAATCTAGAGAAAGCGTCGAATATAAATCGACGCAACTCTCAACATACGTCGAATAGATATCGACACATAAAATCTCAGAGCAACTTAAATAAAGGTCATATTTATCCTCCAAACAATATCTATCTTAACCCCCATTCAGAACCCATTCAAAATTTCTATCCTAATCAAAATTTCTATCCTATTCAAAATTTCTATCCTAATCAAAATTTCTATCCTAATCAAAACTTCTATCCTAATCAAAAATTCTATCCTAATCAACACCACTATCCCTTTCTAAACTCAAATTCCCATAATCTTAAGATAATCAGGTGTTATATCTATAATAAAACTGGCCACATTGCCAAACAATGTTGGCACAATCAATCCAATTATCTATAAAATTAGTCCAAGGCTGACTTAGAAAACCTTAGGAATAGGAAGAAAAAATCCCTCAAGAAAAACCTGAAATTTTCAGACAAAGTAAAAATTAAGTCGATTCCTTAATCGACGCATCGTCGATAACTAAAAATGATTAATAAACTCGACGTATGCGTCGACTCATATCGACGCATACGTCGATAGGGAACCCTATCATCTCAGCTCAGACGCATACATCAACTTCCACTCGACGTAGCGTCGAATTCATGAAAAAGAGCGGCAATACTAAAATATTTTTGGTCACATCTACTGTTGTACCGAATAAGCCTCGATTTATGTCTCGTTTCGACGTTTCACCTGACTTAAACAGATTCTTCAGTTAAAATTCTGCACACTCCTGAGCTTCTCTCATCCTTCTCATTTCTCAGTCCAGCCATCTCTTCCTCTCTCTCACTGACCTAAATGGCTCCCAAGATCAACTCTGGTTTCGATATTGATCTTGAATCCTTCCAAGCTGCCGCCGAAAACTATAAGAGCATCATAGCTCTCTTCACTGAAGCTGGTTTAGAAAAAATCATTTCCACAAGATGCAGACACCTAGAGACAGAACTCACTGAGTTAATGAATCATGTTCAGATATCTGAGCAAGGAGAGATCACAGGAACACTCTATGAGACACATGTCTCAATCTCTGCAGAACACCTTAGGGACACTTTTGATCTTCCATCAGGTACATACCAACACTATCCTTGTTCAAATAAAAAAGGGGAAGCAAATTATTTTCTAAAAATAACTAAATAAATCTCCATCATCATTCCCTTATCAGGTGATGAACCTGTGGAACTCACCCCTGAGGAAATCAAAAGTCTGTTAATCACCACGAAGTTCTCCAAAGATAGACCAATCCACCTGAAGAAAATAGATTTTTCTGATGAATATAGGCTATTGGCAGACATAGTAGGAAAAGTTCTACTATGCAAGATCTCCGCCCATGATGCAGTGCCCAAGCAGCAACTGAACATCATGGGGGCCCTTATGCTGAAAAAGAAGGTTGACTGGGCCAGCTGCTTACTAAAAATGATAGGCTACAAATATTCTCACAAAGAGAATGCCTATATGAGGATCATGAGTCAGGTACTCCTCCACTCCTTCCCTGACCTATGTAGGTCAAAAGGAATCCCCATTCCCCCTGGAAAAAGGATGCCCATAGCCCTCTTCTCAAAATGGACCAGGCAAATTCCCAAGCCTGGTGCCATTCCTGACAGGACTCCCTCTCCTCCTAACTCTCCTAGTCATCCATCTTCACCTCCTCCTCCTCATACAGACACCTCCTCTCTACCAACATCATCCACACATATAGCTTCTACTACCCTCACACCTCATATCTTACCTTCACCTTCACCTTCACAACTACCAGTTCAATCACCTGCTCAACCCACCTCTATTACACCCAGTGTAACTAGTCAGCAGTCCAAAAATTTCAAGAAATGCTAGATGGACACTGCTCTCAACTTCACCCCTCCATCATGCACATGCATACCCAAATAGATGAGGTCAATGCCTCTGTGCAAAGCTTGAAGTCCTCTGTCTCTTCCTCTAAAGTGACCAAGTCTTTCTTAACCTCCTTGGCTAAGAAGGTCAAGAAGGGGGAGAAATTAGATGAAGAGCAACTCTCAAGTCACAAATCTCTCTCACACAAGTCCCTTCCTACTTCAAAATCTGATAGTCTTGCACTGCTTAAGACAATTGGGAATGAATTAGTACCAGAGCTACATACTGAGGACCAGATAATAGATGTACTCTCTATAGCAAGAGAAGCTACACAACATGTAGTTCTCTTTTAAGGGGAGGCTAGCAGAGCAGAGAGAGAAGTTGAAAAGGAAACTAATGTTGAAAAAGAAGCTGAAGCTCAGGGGGAGCCAAATGCTGACATAACTGAAGCTGGAGCTGAGAAAGAAACTGAAGAGGCAGAAGTAAAAGAAAAGGAAGTTCCATCTCAGGGGGAGCAAACTGCTGTGACTCAGGGGGAGCTGAGTGAATCACCTGTTACTAAGAGAAAAGTGAGAAAAACTGAGAAAAGTGAAAGTGTGCTGCAACAAACAAAAAGCCTTCTTCTTCTCCTTCTTCTGAGATCATACTGCTGCAATTTCTGAAACCTCTCACTGAAAGAGAAAAAGGCCTACAATCTCCTTCTCACTATAGAAGGGAGATTTCATTCACTATTTCTTGTGCTTCTAATCTTCTAGCTAAGAAGAAGATTCTTTCTTGTTTCAATTACTTCTTCTACTTCTTCTTCTTATTCTCATTTCATTTTCAAGCTGTGTAAAAGAGTTTTTAGAATCTCTCTTCAAAAAATTCAGTTGTACTGGTTTTAAGAGTCTCCTTATCAAAAGACTCAGGCTGGTTCTAAGAGTCTCCTTATCAAAAGACTCAGTACAAGATAGTGAATTCCTACCAAGGGGGTAGAAGAGTGGACTACCCAAAGTTTGGGGAACCACTATATTTCTTTGTGTTGTGCTGTGATTTTCTTCTTGCTATTTTCCTTCTTTACTTGCTTAATTCTTGTTGGTGTGTGGGAAGCTTAAATTTGTGAACATTACACATATATATATATTTATTAACTTTGCACAAAATATTTTTTAAACCTCTACTCACCCCCCTCTAGAGAATTCTAGTGAGGTTAACTGTGCACTTTCAGGTTTTTTTTTGTATAGTGCCGTAGGGAATTTTTATACTTCATTAGATTTTGAATTTTGGAATAAAATTGTTGACTCATGCAGTGTTCCTAGTTAAGCACACGCGTTAGTAGAATTCTATGTCAAATTAACTATTGAGCATAGAATTAGATCTATGTTTTTCTAACTGCGAGAAAACAATCATTGTTTTACTCTTACCTTGAATCCGGTAGAATCTGAGAATAATTCAAGTGAGTATGTAGAAGCTTACTAGAGAAATATTACACATTTTGAACGGAAGGGTATTTTTTCTCGATGGCTAGAACTTGCCTCTAGCGATTCTCGAAGCATTTGCATAGGTTTGTCATAGTTTTTAGAAGTGATTTAGGCCATCTTTTGATCGTTTCTGCCTGTTTGCCCACCTTTAAAATTTTTTCATTGTTTAAATACTTTGGGCCTTTCCTTATTTCCTTTGCTACCTCCACCTTTTATTTTCACCAAAGCCAAAACATCCACCCCATTATCACACTAAATATTTGAGATTTATTAAAATTTTGCAATGGATTCTATTATGAAAATGAGGAAATTGCAACTTCTTATTTAGAGCTATAATGAAAAAATATGAAAAATTATTTTGTTGGCCAATTGTGAAAAATAAAGAAAATTATTCATGGCCTTATGTTTGAAAAATATGAGAGTTTTTGTATGTTTTGCTTCATGACAACTCTTATGCGAGGTTTAAATTTTGATAATTTTGTGAAACTCTCACCTTGGTTTAGTGTGATCCTTAGCCGCCATGTTCGATCTCTTTGATTTCCAATTGCAAATCATATACCTAAGCCAAGTTTCACTCCTAATGAAAGCCCTTTTGATCTTTAAGCTATGACATTATACTTGTGTAGTGGAGAGAGTACGACCGGGCAAGCCTATGGCCATCGTCATTGATGGATTTCTTTGGAGGCTATCCCGAAACTCGATTTTGGGAAATATTGATCTTAGAAAACACGCTACCCACTCCCTGAATAGCATTCGAGAATTTACCGAACTTTCAACTTAAAAGTAAAAGCAATATGTTAAATCGCATTTTTGAAAATTATAAGCTAATCGTTATGCTGAATAGGTCTTTCAACTAGGATCTCTACACGTAGGCGTAAGACTTCGCATTTTTATTCCTTGAGTTCAAATTTCTTTTTCTAGTATTTAAATTTCTCTACTCCTATGAAAAGTTGTTTGCTCGGGACTAGCAAACGAGTAAGTATGGGGGTATTTGATGAGTAGTTTATTCACTCATCTTTTAGTTTAATTTAATTCTAATTCTTATATAAATCTATTTAAATTATATGTATTTTCCTACATAAATTGCTTCCTTTCATTTCTATGAGCTAACTTAAATTTATTTTATGATTTCAGGTTTTTCTGGACACATTGGACCAAAACTTCAAGTACACGCCCAAGGTCACGGGCGTGACCCAGGGGCGTGATGTAACACCCTGCCAGTACGAATAGTATAACAGTAGGTCCGGCCGGGACCCCACGCCATACAAACCACACTAGCTAGGAGTTAAAAGGTGATAGACAGAAAGAACTACTACAAAGTATATTAAACAGTAGCGGAAGCATAATGATTTAACATTTCATTTAGAACTGTCCACTATCATAAGAATGAAACCATGAAATAGGGTTATGGCCTTAAGGCCTTACATTTACCAAATGTACTACAAACTCCAAAACATACATCGGCACGCAGGCCGGCAATACATGGGAAAGCAGAAAAGGGAGGCTGGCCTTCAAGGGCCAACTCAGCAAAAGGGCCACCGCCCGTTATTTCCCACTAGGCTCACCTGCACCTGCATAAGAACATTCCACCAAGCGGTGGCAAAAAAAGTAACGGTCAGCACAACTGACCAAATTATAATGACCCACCCCTTTCCCGGGGTGGCGGAGCTTCTTCCCTGCAAGCAAGCCATACTAGCAACAAGCACTAATATAAAGAAAGTGCAGCTACACAAGGTGAGGTTTCAAGCACAATCAATCTTCTAGGTTGAGCATAAAAGAGAAGGGAACCTAGGTATGCACATGATGTTGGTTGGGTTCACCCGAAGGTTCCCCATAACCGCCTAACCAACCGCATGAGGCTAACAACATCAATTCAAACAAATACTCCACTGTAAGGGCCATAGCCTTAGGTGGGAAAAAGAGTTTTTGGTCGGTCTAGGTAAGTCACCTTCCACGACCTCTCCCATGATCACACGACTTTCATGAGGTAGGGACCTCTTACCGATCTGCATGGAAACGGGTTCGGTTTAGCTTTGCCCGTGCTCTAATCGTCGCGGTCTATCGCACGACGCGGGTACGGCTTCACCTCGGCTCATAAGGGTTTATCACTTTCTAGTGCTACACAAAATATAAGTTACGCACCTAACCACTTCACAAGGATCTAGGCTTCACAAATACACAACGAAGGAGGTACAAGACGCTCCGCATCAATTTCGTGGTGAAGGTTTGCCTTCATCCAATCTCAAAGCATGGGGCTTTCGTTAGGATCTTCACAAGACGCCTACACTTAAATCCCGCAATACTATAGATGATTTCACGGAGTCATTCTCCGGCATGCATTCTAGGCCTAACCTAAATGCAACGTCGCAAATCAAGCATCACCGATCCGGGCTCACGGCCACGAATAGGCTTCACACACAATGCCTAAATCCGCACGAATACCGGATTTCTACATGCAATAATGCTGGGGACGGACACAATCTACCCGGAGTTCCGAAGAACTTGAGGAAATCCTACACTTCACCCATTCGGTGAAAGGGATTCCTCATGCAAGCATAGAAAAGGGAAAGAGAGGACAAATGACAAGTCCAAAGATTGGGAGGAAGAATTGTTACCCTAGAAGTGTTCTTCTTAGCCATGGATCTGAGATTTTACACGGAGGGAAAGGACCGCACCGGGCTGCACTCTCCAAATCTGGAAACGGCTCGCGAAACGGAGCTCCGGAGCTCCGTCAATGGCGGGGTCTCTCCTTCTTCTTCCTTGCCTCCTTCTTCTTTCTCTAACCTTGGAGAGAGAAAGGCCTTGAATTTATGAGGGACTAACCCCTCTCCAAAGACCTAAAACCCTCCAGCATCTAATCCTAGCCGTCGGATTGGATTCCAAGAGATTTGATCGGCCCGATCTTCTTATCCGCTCAAATTCGCGGAGCAGAATAAACAGGGCGCACGAGCATCGGCGCACGGTCAGTGGTCGTGCGCAAGCACTTCCCCTGATCGTGCGCACTTACCGCAACAGAACTCTGATTTCTGGCGAATTACCGCACGATCGCTGGTGCACGATCGCTGGTCGTGCGCGAAGAGGAACAGTGGTCATGGGCGAAGAGCTGCTATGAAATTTCTAGCCTATCCCGAGCGCAGCACTACCACTCCAGCTACTTCGCTGAACTACGATTTTTGGGGTGTTACACGTGACACCCCCGATGTGTTCCAGACCTGTTTTCTGCCACCCAGGAGCATTCCGTGAAGATTCGCCAAGTACACGCCCCAGGTCACGGGCGTGACCCAGTGTCACGGCCGTGACCCGCCACCAGCATCCAGATCAGCCTGCCATATCAATTAAAGTTACATGCCCCAGGTCACGCCCGTGACCATGGGGTGTGTCATCTAGTACACGTGCGTGACTCATCCCGCGCCACTTCCCGTCGAAGCTTCCCGCCAGCAGCCTGTTTTAAAGTTACACGCCCCCAGGTCACGGGCGTGACCTAGGGGCGTGACACGCACGTAATGCCAGCAATTACTCCAGAAGGCGCCCTCTCCGCTACTGCTTCGATCACGCCTGTTACACGCCCCTTGGTCACGGGCGTGACCAAGGGCGTGTAACCCAAAATTTTCAGCTATAAAAAGGCAGCTCCTCCAGATGATCAAGGACGTTGTATTGGAGTCCAAGCCTCCATTTCTTGCATTATTTCCGTGCTTTTAAGTATTCTAGCTCTACTTTTTCTTGCACTTGTAATTTCCCTTTCAATAGTTGTAATTCCTTTTCTTGAATTAATAAAATTTGTTGTTGTTTTGTTCATCCATTCTCTTAAGTCTGTCCACCCCTCTCTTCAATAGTTATAATCTTCAAGTTGAGTTACCTTTCTTGTTGCAACCAAATCAAAGTACTTTTTGATAGAACAATATAAATCTTCTTGAGAAAGAGTAATCAACACGCCCGGATTTTTATACGACCTTGGTTTTTATATGCCTATACTACATTCGACACAGTACACTTGACGTTGTCATTTGTAAGCATCGTTTTGCTCATCAATCCCTCAACATAGAATGATATATGAAGATTTATGACAAAAGGGAGATGGGGAATCTGGATGAGATTAAGCACCAGAATCTGTTTGGGAAGCTACTTTCCCATGAGCTTCAACTGAACACCAGAAAACTGAGGGGGAGAGCAGCAAGGACAAGTCCGTGGCTTTCAAAGTTGAAAGCTCTAGAAGATGCAGAGAAAAGACCCCCTCCAAGAAGAAAGGCTGATTCAGACAACTCAGAGCCCTCCTCTTCTGAAGATGAGATAATTGATGGAAAACTTACCATATTCTTCAAATAGTTCAAGAAGATGTCGATCCGAAGAAGACAATGGAAGAACAAGCCTTCCTCTGTCTCTAGCTCAAGGAAACCCCACAACAACACTGATAAACAAAGAAGTGACCCAAAAGGGGAAAGGTATGACTCCAAACAGAACAAACATTTTAATACTGACATTGCTTGCTAATGTTGCAACAAGTCTGGACATGTCATTGCTGGTTGTCCAGACAAAAGAAAGGAGATAAAGGAAGCAGAAGATAAAAAGCATTATAAGGCCAAGAGATCTGAGAAGAGTCTCCTGACAAAGAAGAAGAAGAATAAGAAGAAGAAGAAGAGTGGGAGCGATAGTGACTCTAGCTCTTCAAATTCAGAAGATGAAGAGGCCCTCATTGGGCTAGTTGATGTTGCTGAGGAAGACGTCTACCCTACTGCCAAGGTGGGCATCAGGGATCCCCTGCCATTTTCAGACAATGATAGTGAAGATGAAGAATGATGTGGTCTAATGGCCATGTCAGATGAGGAAGATCAGGATGAAACTCATCCTGATGTGGTAATTACTAAGACCCCCTTTCTTTATATGATTTTGAGTATGAGACTGGTGCAGATTCAGATGCATCCTCATTACATGTTGAAGATAGTGAATTTGAATCTGAAAAAAAATTCAATGATATGGTCAACCAATATGTTTCTCTCTTGGAAGCACTCAAGAAGAGTAAGAAGCTTGATTAGAAGCAAACTGAGGAAATTGAAACCCTGAAAATTGCTAAATCTGTTTGTGATGAGACGGCTGAAAGACTGACTCATATGAGCAAAGATAATAGCAAGTTGAGAGGTCTGTCAATTATCCAGGTTGTGACCATTAGCAATAAGAACAAGATCATTGTTGATCTTGAGAAGAAGCTCCTCAATGAGAGGATGCTAGTGGCTAAGTTTTTCAAGCCACATACTATATTGCCAATCATTGACAACTTTTCTGCCCAGTATAGGAGTGGGCTAGGTTATAACAAGAAGGCTGAGGCAAAGAAAGGAAATGATGGAAAGAAAAAGTATGACAGACCATCTTCAAAAAGATGGTTCTTGCATCCAACAATTATGACCATGACATCATGTATGGTCACTTGAAAAGTGAATGTTCTTCCACTGGGGCCAGCAATGCTCCTCTCTGGAAAGGGAGAAAAGACCTTGGGTCTAGTGTACTTACAGCTCCATATGAAGAAATACAAATGAAGCACCATGGGTCATTTGTAATTGGTTCAAAAACACCAACACCATTAGCTAAAGGCAAGGGAAAGGCCATTGTTCAAAGGTCTGCCCCTAAGAAGAATCATGTGGCTATGCAGTCCATTTTACATCATGCACACAGCCACCAGATCTTTCAGAGGAATACAAAGAATGCTAATGTCTTCTCTCCTGAACATGAGCCTGCACATCAAGTACACAAAACTGTTCAGAAAAGAATGCATAATAGGTATGAGTGCTGGTGCTGTGAAAAGGTAAGACACTTTGCTTTGGATTGTTGGTATAATCCTACTGTGCCACAGGCTAAGAAAGCCAAGTCTGTTAGTGCATTTTTTAGTCAGAATTCTATTGCAAAAGCTAACAAGAACAAAGGACCCAAAGTTGGTTGGGTTCCTGGTGCGCAAAACTATATCCACAAACGACAACGGCAAGTGTACCGTGTCAAATGTAGTATAGGTTATAAGAAACCAAGGTCATATTAGACTCGGGGCGGTTGATTACTCTAACTTTATAAAATCTCTATTATCTTATCGAATAAAACTTGGGATTTGTTGTTTACAAGAAAAAGAGAGAATTAAAAAATATCGATTAAGCAAGGGGTAAAAGACTAGCACTCGATCTTGAATCACCTCAGAATAATAAAATAGAAGAAATAAGAAAATCCAATTCTCTTAGGAAAATTACTTGACCGTGGAGGTTCCCAAATTATGAGCGCGCCTTGGTCGAGGACTGCGCTCAACTAAGATTAGGTTGATCAACCAAACTTTCGTTTTATAATTGAAACCCCTAATACTTGCTTTATCGTAATGAACCCAACTATTGGATTTGACTCCAATCCGGGTGATTTATGTCATCCTCTTTCGAGGGTTGCATGCAACTCCCTTTATCCTTGAAGGATCGATTCGTCTTACTTAAGAACGAAAACAAGAACGAGAATTATATATCGAAAATATAATCTCATTTCATTAGAATCAAGGATAAATCGTAAGTATTTCCAAGAAGAGAAAAAGATATTCTAAATTACTTTATGAATTATAATATTCCTTGTATCTTCTCGACCGAGTGCTAATATAAGTTTAGCTGCTCATAGAGATGGAGGAAACAACGAAATAAAAGAACTACATGATGAAAAGAGAGAGTAGAATAAGAGAAAAGTAAATATTTTATTAAATTGCAAATGAAATTACAACTAGAAATTGGAAGTTACAACCTTGGGAAAGAAAAGTGCAAGAAGTAAAAGACATACAAGAGTAAGAAAACAGTGCAAGAAAATAAGCTAGATCTCCAGAACTTCGTCCAAAAATTCCTCTCTAGACATCTGGTGAAGCTGGCTTTAAATAGGCAGAAATTTGGTGTTACACGCCCTTGGTCACGCCCGTGACCAAGAGGCGTGTAGGGGGCGTGATCGGTGCTGGCGGAGAGGGCGCGTTATGGCTTCAATGTAGGCGTTTCGGATGCGTCACGCCCTAGGTCACGCCCATGACCTGGGGCGTGTAATCTTAAAATCTGGCTTTTGGCGAGAAACTTTGGCGGGAAAGAGCGTTATTGAACATTCGTCGATCTCAACGCTTTCGTCGAACGCAGCAGCCGGGCGCAGTTCGTCGATCTCATGAATTTTTGTCGAACGTAGCAGCGGAGCAGTTCGTCGATCTCCTGAGTTTTCGTCGAACGCAGCAGTGGAGCAGTTCAGCGATCTCCTGAGTTTTCTTCGAACGCAACAGCGGAGCAGTTTGTCGATCTCCTGAGTTTTCGTCGAACACAGTAGCGGAGCAGTTTGTCGATCTCAGTGGGTCGCGGCCGTGACATGGGGTCACGCCCTGGGTCATGCCCGTGACCTGGGGCGTGTACTTGGCGAAACTTCACAGAATTGGCCCGGGGTGGCGGCAGCAGGTCTGGAACACATCTTTGGCTATCATGCCCTTGGTCACGCCCGTGACCTTGGGTGTGTGCATGACAATTTTGCTCAAAATGCCCAGAAATCCTAAAAAAATAGAAAAGGCTTAAGTTAGTTTATAAAATTAAAAGGGAACATATTAAATAAGAAAATACATATAAATTAAATAAATTCATATTAAAATTATACTAAAAGATGAGTACAAAAAGTACTCATCAAACACCCCCATACTTGAGTTTTTGCAATTCCAGAGCAAAAGAGTGAGGAAAGAATTACAGGACATCGATATTATTTCTAATTGACTAAAATTTTATTAAACCAAGAATAAGTCAAAAGCAAATTGTAGGAATTCAAGAATTAAGTCATAAATTATGTTGATAATTTAAAAGGAGAAATTTGTTTAGCTAACTACTTCTCAAGATAACTATTTAGCAATCAAAATTATAGAAATTTTCAAACAAAATTAGATTGAAATTATAAACACTCTAACATAAAAGAAACTTAAGGAAAAGACACCTACTAAAATATTGCTCTCTTAATAATTTAGTTTAGGACTAGGAACAATGAAATTGGCTAGGGATGAGTTTAAACGAAATGGCAAAATGTAGAGATTCTAAAATAAAGGTGATGAATTTATCCTCTCACCTTATTCGAATACGAAATTGTATATGTGTAGGAAAATAATGAATTTTATCCTCTTATTTTCCATGCCATATAATCTTTTAAAATTTCTCTCCAATCAAAAACCCAAAATGTATATGTTTTAGATGTAATGAATTTTATCCTCTTACATCATGACATATAATCTTTTAAATGATTTTGGGTGCATATGTTTAGGAAATAATGAATTTTATCCTCTTATTCCCATGATGATGAGTCCCATTTATATACACATTTATGGACTCATCTGGGCCGTATTTTTAGTCGATGCACCACACTTTAGGCATGTTTACGATCATATTTGTTATTCCCTGCTAGGTGCACTCTTAGGCCCATTTCGGTGTGCATTTGCGCTCCTTGTTATTGGGGGTAGGCACATGGTGCTCCCCAATCCTTTTTCTGTGTTTATTTGGTGCTGGAGGTGTATTCCCAGCTGGTATGTCTTATGTGCAGGTGGCCGGATCGTCCCGTTTTCCCCCAAAATCTATGTCTGTGCATATCATACGGTCGTGCGTTTTCCTTGACGCACGGGCTGTTGCGGTCGTGCGTTCTGATCTGGGAAGAAAATGATCGATCTGAATTTACTCGTGCATTTTGACGCACGGGCGGAATCATCCATGCGTGAGTAAAACGCACGGTCTCCTGTTTCTCCTTGTTTTAGTCATTTCTGAATTTACCCGTGCGTTTTGACGCAAGGGCGGATTTGCCAGTGCGTGAGTAAATTGCAAGGGCGGCGCAGCTTCGTCTTCACGCCAACTTTTATCTTTAATTAATGCACGGGCAACGCACGGTCGTGCGTTCGACCGTGCGTGACCAAAATTATGCCTGTTTAGTGTTTAAAGCAGGAATTGCTGCTGCCATCGAGAGAGCACTGTTTTGGGCACGAATTCTTCCGCAAGCTCCGACGTTTTCCCTCTCCAAGCTCCATCCATCCATCCCCTTCCTTGGGAAAGCTTCTTCCATCGATCCTAAGCTCCATCAAGGTTTCTGGAAGCATTCCCCGCCACCTACACCAAGTATTTCAAGGTGTGGCATCTCCATTGGGCTAAGTGGAAGAGACCCAGTTCTGAGAAGAAGACGGATGATGTTTGGAGGTAGTGACAACCTCTGAACCCCGGAAGCAACCAAGGACTGAACTCAGAGGAGGCTTGACAACCCCCCATTCCGACCAAGATCTACGGCGAGGCTTCTCATCTCGTGGTTTCCTCTACCCTCTCTCTTTTGGAAATGTATGCTTAAACTTTTGAATTGAACTAGAGTAATCTTTATTTGTCTATGAATGTAAGTATTCTTTTGTTTTATTTCTCATTTGATGCTTTGCTGTGATGCGCTCCGCCCCCACTCCACTTCCACACACGCGTTCTAGTTAGCCATCTAGCAATTGCTAGTGGTGATGTTGGCGAAGAGGTGAATACGACCCTCACAAAACCTCGGACTGCGGCCATTCCACGCGCTTACCGAAGCGCGGCATCGCGGCCACTACACTCACCCGCACTTTGTGAAGAGGTGTGTGCGACCCTCAACCGTCAAAGTTTCTTTCCAACCACGCGCTTTCCGAAGCACGGCATCGCGGCCGTTGCATCCATCCCGCCTTGCGAAGCGGAGTTTTGACCCGCATCTTATTTCTGCAATAGCTTAGGACACCAATCACAACGCCCTTGTTTTTACTTTCTTTTACTCGTCGAAACAATTACCTCACTCTACTTTCTTGTCACCATATCCTGCATTCCTCAAGAGATCGACATTCGGGGAGTTCCTCCCTATTTTATTACTTGACAGTGACCGGTGCACTTGCCGAACACGCATCAAGTTTTTGGCGCCGTTGTCGGGGAATGCAGGCGTGATCATTTCGTGTTTGTGAATCGATTGTTTTCGATTGGGTCTTTTATTCTTTTTAATTTACTTTTTTCATGTTATTTTCTTCTTCTTTATCATGTGGGCGCAATTGAATATCCGATGTCGTTGGTGTGGGGACACATCCCACGCTAGTGATAGGTGTCCCAAAGAGTATGGTATTGTTCAGAAACCGTACAGAGCCCATAAGTCTTTTGGCTACTCTACTGCAACTTCGTTGTCGCACTCTTACGCGGTTGCCGCACCCTGGGTGCCGGCTAAGCCGATGAAGCAGTGTTTATTTTGCAAAAGTAGAGAGCATGCCTTGAAGGACTGTGCCGATTACCTTCGCCAATTGGAGGATGACGATGAGCCAGATATCTGGATCGTACCATCTTCAAATTCTGCAAGCACAGCTCCTTCCTCTAGTTACGTATCCCTTCCACCTTCACTTCTTGAAGTCTCTGGAATCGATACGTGCATCAGTATCCCTCATGACTCTGTTTCTTATGCGACCCCACATACCTCTTCGGTTAACGTACCACTTTGCGTGGATTTGTTCCCTTATGTGGAGAGTGAGCTCGAACTCTCAGGTGGCACATCTTCTCCCACTACACACGAATCTACATCTATTTCTGATATTGTCATTGAGGTCAATTTGCAGGATGTTGCAGACCTGCGCGGTGTCGTGCCCACTCTCATGAAGGAGGACCGTCTCGATTGTGCTGAAGCAAACGTTTCAGTTCAGTGCGAGGAAGTCCAAGTGATAGAGGAGGCCATTGCGTGCGTTGTTGAGTCTAGTGAAATCTTCGATGATATCATCAGTTTGTCTTTGCCGCACCCTATGGGGGATGAAGCCAGGATTATCCCCTCAGATGATATTTCTTTTAGTTTTTCTTCTAATTTATTTCCTGACCCCCTTTCTTTATGTACAAGGATGCAGGATGCCCCTCCTCCGGTTGATCAGACCTTATGCATGGAAGTGCTGAAAGCCTGGCGGGATGAGGAAGGTGCAATGAAGAAACATCTTATTTACTCATCATCGTTGGTGCTTCCCTTTGAGGATTGGTTACAAGGGGGCAAGCGCTTCTTCTTTGAAGACATAATACTGGAGGAGAAGAAGAGAGCGAAAAAGGAGGAGATTTGGGGTTGGAGGCTAAGCATCCTACTTAATTTCCACCCCTACCACCAGGTCCCCGGACCTTTTTCTTTCATCAGTTGTTACTACTTCAAATCAGCTTATAACTGATTTGTTTTGAGCTTGTAATAATAATTAGGATTTATTAACTTTTGCTTATTCCTAGACTTTATAAACTGCTTTAATACAGGTATTTGGTCCACCTTTAAGGACGTTAAACAAAAGGGCTTCTTGGGAGACAACCCATGGGAACCACCCGGTTCCGTTTGCTTGCTTTAATTTCTATTATGTTTTGTTTGTTTTTGCTTTGGTGCTAACAATGCATGTGTGAACTCGATTGGATGAAGAGGAGGAGATCTCTAAAGAAGGATTATACTGCTCTTCTGGCATGCTCTTAGGAGCATAGGTAGTCTTAACCCAACTCTTAATTTGCTTCGAAAGTTTATATTTGATTTGTTTTTTTCAAATCAAGTCTGGGGGGAGCGGGCCTTTGCTTACGCTACACGCACATTCATGCTAGAATGTTATGTTAGGAAATTTATATTTATTGTCTCATTGCATAACACACACCACACGTGTTTTATTTTTCACTCGTGCGCAATTATCGTGTAAGTGCTTGATGTATATGTTTAGAAGTTTGATTGTTAGTTTAGGATTGTGTGGCAGAACAGGATGTGACCCGTGCGGTGCTACTAGTAGAGCGCTCACACAGCATAAAAATTCATGTAGAATAGATTTAGTTACAAAGTTATAGTTTTATTTACTTCATTTGTGTAAATACTTAATACTCTACTCGAACGTTGAATTTGTTCAATCTAGCGGCAGCCCTAGGTCGAGTGTAGAAGAGCTGTTAGCCTCGTGTTGTTTGAGTTGGAAGGAGAGGAGACCTCGCTCGGTGGTTAAGAACTTTCCCCAAGCTATTTTCAAAATGAGTACGTTGAATGATCTTGTTGGGAGCATGACGTAGGCCATCATTTGGTCCGGTTGAGCTTTGATTTCCCAACCTAACGTCATCCTTTGCTAGCCTCGTTGAGCCTTACTTCTCCTATTTGTTATACTCCACTAAAATTTCACCAAGGCCACATATCCTAACCTAATGCGCACTAGAGTCGAACTTTGGAATATATACATATTTATGATGATTTTGCGTTGCGGAGAAATATTTGTGTGCGCGCGAAAAAAAAATGAGAATGAGTTAAAATTTTGATTGATCCTAACTTATGTTTCTATGGATCTAGAAAAAAAAGAAGTATAAGAACTATAAAAAGAATCGAACCACAAGTGTGGTAGTCTCGCGCGCACCATCATGCTTAAATGATGTCTGGGGGAGTGTACTTCAAGGTGAAGATGTTGAGGTTGAAATTTGTTATCTACCGGAGGATGAGTGCGTTTAACCTACGTTCTTCTACTTCATTACCGTACCTCAACCCAAGCCCTAAGTCTAGCCTAAAAGCCCTACTGATTCTTGATAAGATCGTCTCATGCAGTGGAGAAGGTGCGAAAGGGCAAGCGTATGACCACCGACCTTGATGGATTTCTTGGAGAGCTCTTCCTTGAGATCCAATTTGAGCAACGCTCACCTCAGCAGTTCACGCTATTTTCCCTAGGGCGCGACTGTTCGATTCACCAGTGATTCACCTCAGAGTAGTAGTATTTTGTATTTTACACTTGTAGAAGTTCTTAAAATATAGTCTTTGTTTTAAAATCTTTTCTACTTTATTTTTACGCTCGTTAGTTCTTTACTTCCCGTCATATTTTGCCTGCACAGTTGGTTCTTTAACGTCAATTTTTCTATCATGGGATTGAGTGTTTGCCCGAGATGTGCAAACGAGTAAGTCTGGGGGTGTGATGAGTCCCATTTATATACACATTTATGGACTCATCTGGGCCGTATTTCTAGTCGATGCACCATACTTTAGGCATGTTTACGATCATATTTGTTATTCTCTGCTAGGTGCACTCTTAGGCCCATTTCGGTGTGCATTTGCGCTCCTTGTTATTGGGGGTAAGCACATGGTGCTCCCCAATCCTTTTTCCGTGTTTATTTGGTGCTGGAGGTGTATTCCCAGCTGGTATGTCTTTTGTGCAGGTGGACGGATCGTCCCATTTTCCCCCAAATCTATGTCTGTGCATATCGCACGGTCGTGCGTTTTCATTGACGCACGGGCTGTTGCGGTCGTGCACTCTGATCTGGGCAGAAAATGATCGATCTGAATTTACTCGTGCGTTTTGACGCACGGGCGGAATCGCCCGTGCGTGAGTAAAACGCACGGTCTCCTGTTTCTCCTTGTTTTAGTCGTTTCTGAATTTACCCGTGCGTTTTGACGCACGGGCGGATTTGCCCGTGCGTGAGTAAATTGCACGGGCGGCGCAACTTCGTCTTCACGCCAACTTTTATCTTTAATTAACGCACGGGCAATGCACGGTCGTGCGTTCGACCGTGCGTGACCAAAATTCTGCATGTTTAGTATTTGAAGCAGGAATTGCTGCTGCCATCGAGAGAGCACTGTTTTGGGCGCGAATTCTTCCGCAAGCTCTGTCGTTTTCCCTCTCCAAGCTCCATCCATCCATCCCCTTCCTTGGGAAAGCTTCTTCCATTGATCCTAAGCTCCATCAAGGGTTCCGGAAGCATTCCCCGCCATCTACAGCAAGTATTTCAAGGTGTGGCATCTCCATTGGGCTAAGTGGAAGAGACCCAACTCTGAAAAGAAGACGGATGATGTTTGGAGGTAGTAGCAGCCTCTGAACCCCGGAAGCAACCAAGGACTGAGCTCGGAGGAGGCTTGACAACCCCCCATTCCGACCAAGATCTACGACGAGGCTTCTCATCTCGTGGTTTCCTCTACCCTCTCTCTTTTGGAAATGTATGCTTAAACTTTTGTATTGAACTAGAATAATCTTTATTTGTCTATGAATGGAAGTATTCTCTTGTTTTATTTCTCGTTTAATGCTTTGCTGTGATGCGCTCCGCCCCACTCCACTTCCACACACGCGTTCTAGTTAGCCATCTAGCAATTACTAGTGGTGATGTTGGCGAAGAGGTGAATACGACCCTCACAAAACCACGCACTGCGGCCATTCCACCCGCTTACCGAAGCACTTTATCACGGCCGCTGCACTCACCCCCACTTTGTGAAGAGGTGTGTGCGACCCTCAACCGTCACAGTTACTTTCCATCCACGCGCTTTCCGAAGCACGTCATCGCGGCCGTTGCATCCATCCCGCCTTACGAAGCGGAGTTTTGACTCGCATCTTATTTCTGCAATTGCTTAGGACACCAATCACAACGCCCTTGTTTTTACTTTCTTTTACTCGTCGAAACAATTACCTCACTCTACTTTCTTGTCACCATATCCTGCATTCCTCAAGAGATCGACATTCGGGGAGTTCCTCCCTATTTTATTACTTGACAGCGACCGGTGCACTTGCCGAACACGCATCACATGACATATGATCTTTTTCTACATTTTTTTTATTTGCCAACAAAGGGTAAGGGTGAAGAAATATTTCTAATTCATAAATTAAACTATTTTGAGAGCAACTTTTTAGTGGGATGAAATTTCCTAAGATCTTAAAGTTAAAAGAGAATATAATAGAAATTTAGAGATGTTTAGCCAATTTACCACAAAGGGAAGCTGTTTAAAATTAAACGGAGAAGTAGTGCTAAATAAATTCTCTAATTGAATTAAAAACATAAAGTGTTTTTCTTAAAACTAAATTACATCAAAGTTAAATTTAACAAATTCTGATAAAACAAAAAATTAGCTAAATTAAAAATGTAAGAATACTTATAATCAAACCTCAAACTAAATTTCTAGAAAACTAAAAACAACAAGGCTAGGCGTGTTTATTATTATTATTTTCATAAATATTATTTCTTGGACTTCCCGAGGGCTACCCGGTGAAGGGTTCGCAGGGTACTAGGAGATGTGATGGGAGTTCAAGCCCAAAGCGCCCTTTCCAAGAAATTTAATTTTTATAATTAAGATTTTTTATAATTTTTTTCTTTTTCAAAGAAAAATACTATGAATGCAAAGCTACACCCCCATACTTAAAATTAAACATTGTCCCCAATGTTTAAAACTGAGTATGAAGAACACTTGAAAAAAAAGAAACTTTAAGAAAATACATAAAATTAAAGATAAGCAAGGGGCGCCTCCCAAGAGCGCTTTTTTCTGTCTTTAAGCGAGACGATTAGTGTTAGGAAAAAGGAAAATTAAAAGAGAAGTGGACAGGCAACTCCCCTAATTCACGCGTAGGTGAATGTGCCGGCGTCAGTCGCACGGCTACTCCTCCGCTTAACATGTGATTCTTCGTTTGTCTTTGATCTTGAATATGCAAATCCAAATCACCTATACATACCTGAGGTGATTTGAATTTATACAGATGAGCGGCATATGGATCGTCGATTATTTGGGGTAGCAACGGCTCATCTTCAACCTGAAAATTATTAGTTTTTAAAGAATCACAAATAAACAATTCAGATAATTTTTCGCAAGGAGGAGGCGCTTGTGAAAATATAAAATTAAGCTCCGGTTGTTCCTTTTCTAAAATAAAATTTTCATTAGGAAAATCTAGTGCATTACCAAGCGGAATAAAATTTTCGGACAGAAAATTTTCATGAATTTTTGGTTGGATAGAAGAAATTTGCGAAAATTCATGACAAAGAAAATAAAATCCGGGTGGAGTAGGGGAAGAAACTTGTTCTTCTTCTATTTCATCCGGGGTGCCCATAACTTTAAGAAATTCTTGGTAAAATAAATTTTTTTCATCTTTGTTAAAAGAAATTATGGGATTACATGAAACCACATGTTCCCCCATAACTAAATTATCCAAAAATGGCGAAAAAACACTAGAAGAAATAAAATTCTCCTCTAAATTTTGGGGGAAGTATCAAATTGAATCGGTGGAGATTCCCCAAAATTAGAGAAAGAAAATTGCGGTGCAAAAGAAGATGAACAAGAATTCGGATCTAAAGATTTATCTTCATCGCTTCGAGAGCTATCCGGGTGACCTTGCCACCAAGAATAATCTACTTCGGGGCTAGAAGAAAAAATATTAGAAGCCGAAAAATTATTCTCGTGAAAATTAGAAAAAACATTTTCATCAAAGTTTGAAAAATTATTTTCATGAAAAGCCGAGAAATTTTGATCGTAATTATTATCAAAGTTTGAAAATTTTTGATCGAAAGATGTATTATTTTCATGAAAAGAGGAAAAAATATGATCGTAATTATAATCAAAATTATTTGCGTTATATTGAGGATAATTATTTTCATAATAATTATTTTGATAATAAAAATGTAAATAACATTCCTCACTTTGATGAGGCGCACCACAATAATGACAACTAAATTGGCGCCCTCGTGCGTCTTGTAAGAGATAAAGTTGGTTTCCAATTTCAAAAACTTTAACGGCCAATTCAGATAATTTCATAATAAAAATAAAAAGGAAACATCCTTTACTCAAATGAATGGAATTTTAAAAAATATTTTTATTATATAATTTTTTTTTCAAAAAGCGGGTTAAGTTAGTCCCGGACTTCCCAAGGTCAACCCGGTGAAGGGCTCGCAAGGTACTCGAGGCTGTGATGGGAATTCAAGCCCAAAGTGTCCTTTCCGAGAATTTAGATTGCACTTTTTAAGTTTTTTTTAAAAATTTTTAGGAGGAGAGGGAGAAAGAAAAAGAACGATAAAATTAATAAATATTTCTTTTTTCAAAATATCAACCGTGTCCCCGGCAACGGCGCCAAAAACTTGATGAGCAAAACTATATCCGCAAACGACAACGACAAGTGTACCGTGTCGAATGTAGTATAGGTTATAGAAACCAAGGTCGTATTAGACTCGGGGCGTTGATTACTTTTACTTCGGAAAATCTCTGTTATCTTATCGAATAAAACTTGGGGTTTGTTGTTTACAAGAAAAAAGAGAGAATTAAAAAATATCGATTAAGCAAGGGGTAAAAAACTAGCACTCGATCTTGAATCACCTCGGAATAATAAAATAGAAGAAATAAGAAAATCCAATTCTCTTAGGAAAATTACTTCACCATGGAAGTTCCCGAATTATGAGCGCGCCTTGGTCGAGGACTGCGCTCAACTAATACTAGGTTGATCAACCAAACTTTCATTTTATAATTGAAACCCCTAATACTTGCTTTATCGTAATGAACCCCATTATTGGATTTGACTCCAATCCGGGAGATTTATGTCATCATCTTTCGAGGGTTGCATGCAACTCTCTTTATCCTTGAAGAATCGATTCGTCTTACGAGCTTGTTCGGCTTACTTAAGAACGAAAACAAGAACGAGAATTATATATCAAAAATATAATCTCATTTCAATAAAGTTCAAGGATAAATCTTAAGCATTCTAAGGAAGAGAAAGAGGAACTAAATCATAAATTATATTTTCCTTGGATCATCTAATCAGTTCCTAAGGTAAATTAGTTCTTTCTTGCAAGTATGTCCAAAGGCCAATCACATGCATATATGGTATTTGGATAGTGGATGTTCCAGACATATGACTGGAACTAGAAGCCTTTTGAAGGAGTATGCCCTAGTGAAAAATGGACCAAAGTCATCTTTGGAGGTTTAGATAGATGGGTTACAAAAGGATATGGTATGATCTCCAATGGCAGTCTCCTTCACAAAAGTAGCTTATCTAAAGGTTGCAACACAACCTCATAAACATAGGTCAACTATGTGACTTAGCATATGTGATTGAGTTCTACAAGGATAAGTGCCTTATCAAAAAGTCAATTGACTTGGAGACAATCCTGTCAGACACTAGGAGTGGAAATGTTTATTATTTAAATTTCATATGTTCTACTTCTTCCATGTCTATTTATCTTTTGGCTAATGAGAAAAATTCTCTTTGTGTACAATGACACAAGAGATTAGCTCATCTAACTACAAAACAATTAGTAAGCTATTCTATGAGAATCTAGTTAGAGACGCACCTAATCTAAAATGCATTAAAGATGGTCCATGTCATGCTTGTCAGATGGGCAAGCAATCTTGGAAAACCTTTAAAGGCATTGTTCACAAGGATTCTATAAGGTGCTTGTATTTATTGCACATGGATATTTTTGGTCCAATGACAATTCAAAGTTTAGGAGAGATGTTATATACTCTTCTGATAGTTGATGATCATTCTAGATTCACATAAGTCGTCTTCCTCAAAAAGAAGTCAGATACTCTTGACATCTTAATGACATTTGTCAAGACCATCCAGAATGAAATGGGCTATTCAGTGGTCAAAATGAGAAGTGACCATGGAACATAATTCCAGTATGGTGTCATAACAAATTTCTATCAAGAACAAGGTATCTCACTGTTAAATTTTTGAAGTGGAAGTGGAATGGTGCTGGGCGGTCTACAGGTTGGAGATCGCAAAGACTGCGCGGTCTGCGCTGGTGCTCTGGCTAGTTCTGTTTGGGCGGTCTGATTTGGGAGATCGCTGTTTCCAAGCTGCTCGCGCGGGTTTGTTCTGGCGACTTGTTCAAGTCGGCCAGATGTACAAGTAGGCCTGCCTTCTTGCAGTGACCGGGCGGTCTGACGACTGTTCTAGTCGGTCTGGTTACTGAAGGAGTTCTTTTCTTTTGCAATAAGACCGGGCGGTCTGCTTAACCGGGCGGTTTGTGATAACTGTATGGTTTAATAAGGAGCTGTTAGCTTTGCTGAGCTCGGGCGGTCTATTTTTGTGAGACCGCTCGCGATCTGATGGGCAGTTATTGTATCCCGGTTTGTGCGGTGACGACATCCGTCTTCTCGCCTATAAATAGGGGTGTATGGCCCGTCATTCATAACGAGGACTGTTAGCAGCTAGCAGCTCGCAGTCATGTTGTCTCCTTTCTTCCAACTTTGAATAAACTAGTCCGGGCGGACTGTGTTTAGGTGTTCTTAGTCTGTGCAGCGGACTCAGTTGATCAGGCGATCTTAAGTGGCATGGTGATCTTGAGTTGTGGTCTATGATAGGTAGTAGTTTCCTTGTTCAGAGTTTGCGGGTTCTTCTGTGATCAAGATCGTGCGGTCTAGGCGATCAAGAAGTGTGAACTGTTTGTTTTTAGTACAGGAAGAAAGCAGCAGGTCGGTGGTCTGTGGTTGCGGTCTGCCAGGTGCGGCTTATGCTCTGTTCGCGCGGTCTCAGGGGCTCTCGTCTGGCTTGTCTGTTCGCGCGGTCTGGCGGTCTCAAGTCGTCAGGTCGCAACATCTTGTTTACGTTTGTGTTTTGTGCTTCTCTCCTCCGTGATTCTTATGAATCATATCTTGCCATGTATACCTCGCTTTGTAAGGAGATAGTTAATATCATAGCACTATTCGTTCTTCCCATTGTCATTGTTGTGCTACACTTGTGGAAAGTTTTGTGAAGTGGATTCCGCATTTTTTACTTCATCTTCGGACCTCAAGTTTTTTAACATGGTATCAGAGGAAGGTTTCTGAGGTTGCTGAGCAGAAATTGCTGATACTTCTCTCAGGTTCCTCAAGTGGTTAGCAATCAGTGGGATAACAATGGAAGGAGGATATGCTAGAGGTCTTGGAATTGAGCTACTTACGCAGACTAACTTCAAGAAGTGAAAGTCTTGCATGGAGAGCTATTTTCTTGGCGAGGATTTGTGGGAGGTTGTAGGAGGAGAAGGAAGACAAGCTGTTATTCCTGCTGAAGGGAATGCTGAGCTCATGAAGGCTTGGAGGAGAAAAAATGCTAAGGTGGAGTTCACTCTCAAGAGAGTTATCATTCTGGAGTTGTTTAATCACATCATCGGATGTGGATCACCTGCTGAAATTTGGACAGCCTTGGATGGCTTGTTCAATAAAAAGAATGTAGCTAGGCTACAGTTCTTGGAAATGAGTTGGCAAAAGAAACTCAGGGGGATTTGTTTATCTCAACGTTCTTCTTGAAGATGAAGAACCTATGTGCCGAGATATCGGCTTTGGATCCGGATGAGCCTATCTCAGAAGCTAAGCTGAAGAGGCACATAATTTGCGGCTTGCGGAGGGAGTATGTGGCCTTTGTTACTTATGTTCAAGGCTGGGCCAATCATCCTTCGTTGCTGGAGCTGGAGAACTTACTTGCTTCGCAGGAAAGTTTGGTTAAGCAAATGGTTGGGATGTCTGTCTCTGGGGGAGATGGTGAGGTTTTCTTTTCTGGCAAGAAGAAGAGATGGGACAAGAAGAAGAAGACATCTGGAAATGATGGTGAGGAGCTATGCTCCTAAGCGTGATGGGAAGATGCAGGAAGAACCTAGATGCTTCAGGTGCAATAAGCTTGGTCATTTCAAAAGGGACTGCAAGGTCAATCTTCAGCCAGGGCATGCTGCAGCGAAGGAGGAGGCTAGTTCCAATTCAGAAGGTAGTTGGGGTGGTGGAGGTGCATTCATGACGGGCACGTGTGTTCGGGCTATGACTTCCATCAACTATCAGGATGATTGGATAATGGACTTTGGGTGTGCTCATCACCTCATCGGGGATGAGTCGAAGTTCTCCTCATTGCAGGCATATACATGTAACAACGCTATCATTACGGCTGATGATATTGTTCATGCAGTTGAGAAGGAGGGTATGGTTTCATTGAACGATGATAGAGGTACTCTTACGTTGAAGAGTGTCTATCATGTTCCGGGGATGAAGAATAACCTCTTCTCGGTGACCAATGCGGTGGATGCTGGCTATCACGTTCTGTTTGGTCCAACAGAAGTGAAATTTCTCTGAAATGTTTCGGCGGTGAAAGATGAGGTCACTCATGTTGGGAGACGGGTGAAGGACTTATTTGTTCTTTCAACAAGTGTTTATGTTGATAAGATGAGGGCTAACGACAGCGCTGCTATCTGGCACGAAAGACTTGGGCATGTTGGGATGGATAAGTTGAAAGCTATGATGGGAATAGGCCTGGTGAAAGGTCTGCCTAGCTTGTCATCTTTCGGGGATGGTCACGTTTGTGCAGGTTGTCAGTTTGGTAAGGCTCAGCGCTTTCCATTTGACAAATCACAAAATAGATGTAAAAGACCATTGGAGTGTATCCATGGTGATCTGTTTGGACCTACCAACACTGCCAGTCTTGGAGGTTGCAAGTATATGCTGATTTTGGTTGATGACTTCACCAGATATACTTGGGTATATTTTCTGAGGGAGAATTCGGAGGTGTTCGAGAGGTTTATGGAGTTCAAGGAGCTGGTGGAAAGTTAGCTAAACCTGCGGGTGAAGAAGTTCAGAATTGACAATGGAGGGGAGTTCACCTCCAAGGTGTTCTTTAACTTATGCAGGAAGCATGCCATCCAAAGGGAGCTTTCTTGTGCTCACACTCCACAACAGAACGGAGTTGCAGAGCGGAAGATCCGTCACCTGACGGAGACCTGCAAATGTTGGCTTCATGCCAAGAGTATCCCAAAGTCCTTCTGGGCAGAGGGAATGTCTTGTGCGGCCTATGTTATCAACTGGATGCCTCTCAGTCCCATCAACATGAAGACCCCTCATGAGTTGATGTTCAAGGAGAAGCCAAGCGTGGAACACTTTCGAGTGTTTGGTTCTACCTGCTACATGCATGTTCCGGATGACCTTCGAACGAAGCTAGATGCTAAGGCAAGGAAACTAGTCTTCATCGGTTATGATGACCAGAAGAAAGGGTGGAGATGCATGGATTCCGAGACATGGAGATATGTGGTCTCTAGGGATGTGGTATTTGACGAGCTGACGTCATATCAAGGTAGCTCTTCTGTTGAGTTACAAGGAAGCAAGGTAGATGGTGGACCAGAGGATGCTGCAATGGAAGCTCTGGTGGAGTTTCCTGTTTCTCTAGGTGCTCCAGGTATTTCTAGCTCTAGGTCAGGTGCTTCAGGTCTGGGAAGCAGGGGGAGTGATGCTCCATGTTTACCTGAGAGGAGAGCTAGTCCAGAAGCTGCAGTGGAAGAGGTGGTTCCGAGTCAAGCTCTGAGGAGGTCCAAGAGGACCATTATTCCACCTGATCGGAATGTGGGCGGGAACTTGGTGAGCTTTGTCTCATGTTTCTTCGCAGGTCCCCTGGATGAGAGAGAGCCATCTTATTTTGAAAATGCTATTGGAGTCATGGAGTGGGAAGGAGCCATGGATGAAGATATGGATGCCCTCAGGAAGAATGAGACTTGGGACTTGGTGCCTAAGGTTGAGGGAGTTACTCCGGTGACTTGCAAGTGGGTTTTCAAACTGAAGAAGAAGGATGATGGAAGTATTGAGTGGTACAAGGCTCGCCTTGTAGCTCGAGGTTTCTCTCAGAAGTATGGGGAGGATTATGAAGAAACGTTTAGCCCCGTTGCCAAGATGACTTCGGTCCGGGTGGTGATCGCATTGGCTGCTTGCCAAGGGTGGAAGATTTGGCAACTCGATGTGAAGAACGCTTTCTTATATGGCGAGATTGACAAGGATATCTTCATGGATCAGCCATCTGGTTATGTATCCGAAGAGCACCCAAGATATGTTTAAAAGCTCAAGAAGGCTCTTTACGGCTTGAAGCATGCGCCTCGGGCGTGGTACAGGAAGATCGCAGAATACCTCCAGTTCTGCGGATACTTTGCTTCTGACTCAGATTCAAGCTTATTCGTAAAGAAGACGGGGGAGCTTCAGGTCTTGGTGCTACTGTACTTTGACGATATGATCATCACGGGGAATTCTGAAGTGGAGGTAGCTAGGCTTCGTGCTGAGCTAGCAATCAGATTCGAGGTGAAGGATTTGGGTGAGCTCCACCATTTCCTTGGGCTCAAAGTGGAGAGGAAAGAGAGCGGTATGATTGTTTCCCAAAAGGGCTATGCAGATTGAATCGTGAAGAGATTCGGCATGGAAGGGGGGAAGAGCAACTCTACTCCACTGGAGGTTGGAGTTCATCTTTGGCGAGATGAAGGGAAGGTTCTTACCAATCCTTTGGTGTTCCAGGCTTTGGTCAGAAGCTTGATATACTTGATGATCACGAGGCCAAATATTGCTTATGCAGTTGGCAGGGTGAGTCGGTTTATGGCAGAGCCTCGGAAGCCTCATCTTGTGGCGGCTAGAAGTATATTGAAGTATGTCAAATCCACCTCGGATTTGGGTCTCTTCTACGAGAGAGATTCAGGATTTTGCTTGCACGGGTACATGGATGCTGATTATGGAGGAGATTCAGATGATCGAAGATCGACGTTTGGATATGTCTTTATGACAGGTTCCACAGCTATATCATGGTGCAGCAAGAAGCAGGATTCTGTGTCTGTCTCTACCACGGAAGCAGAGTACAAAGCTTTGGCTTTGGCGGCTCAGGAAGCCATCTGGCTTAGGAGGCTTGTGGAGGACATTCATAGGGAGGTGCGAGGTCCTACTCTGCTACGTGGTGACAACGAGAGTGCTCTCAAACTGGTGAACAATCCAGTTTGTCACGCGCGTACGAAGCACATTGAGATTCATCACCATTTCATTCGTGAGAAGGTGTTGGAGGGATTTCTGATTGTGGAGCATGTCCAGAGCAAGGAGAATATTGCTGACATATTTACTAAGCCGCTGGCGAAGGGGCCATTTGGTCGGTTGCGGAGTTTGCTTGGGCTGACATCCACTTCCCACTTCAAGGGGAAGTGTTAAATTTTTTAAGTGGAAGTGGAATGGTGCTGGGGGGTCTGCAGGTTGGAGACCGCAGAGACCGCGCGGTCTGCGCTGGTGCTCAGGCCAGTTCTGTCTGGGCGGTCTGATCTGGGAGATCGCTGTTTCCAAGCTACTCGCGCAGGTTTGTTCTGGCGACTTGTTCAAGTCGGCCAGATGTACAAGTAGGTCTGCCTTCTTGCAGTGACCAGGTAGTCAGACGACTAATCTAGTCCGTCTGGTTACTGAAGGAGTTCTTTGCTTTTATAATAAGACTGGGCAGTCTGCTTAATCAGGCGGTTTGTGATAACCATATGGTTTAATAAGGAGCTGTTAGCTTTGCTGAGCTCGGGCGGTCTGTTTTGTGAGACCGCTCGCGATCTGATGAGCAGTTATTGTTTCTTAGTTTGTGCGACGACGACATCCATCTTCTCGCCTATAAATAGGGGTGCAGGGCTCGTCATTCATAACGAGAACTGTTAGCGGCTAGCAGCTCGTCGCCAGCTCGTCTCCTTTCTTCCATCTTTGAATAAACCAGTCCGGGCGGACTATGTTTAGGTGTTCTTGGTCTGTGCAACGGACTCAGTTGATCAGGCGGTCTTAAGTGGCCAGGCGATCTTGAGTTGCGGTCTGTGACAGGTAGCAATTTCCTTGTTCAGAGTTCGCGGTTTCTTCTGTGATCAAGACCGTGCGGTCTGGGCGATCAAGAAGTGTGAACTGTTTGTTTTTCAGCAGAGGAATAAAGTAGTAGGTCGGCGGTCTGTGGTTGCGGTCTGGCAGGTGCGGCTTGTGCTCTATTTGCGCGGTCTCAAGGGCTCCCATCTGGCTTATCTGTTCACGCGGTCTGGCAGTCTCAAGTCATTAGTTCGCTGCAGCTTGTTTACCTTTGTGTTTTGTGCTTCTCTCCTCCGTGATTCTTATGAATCATGTCTCGCCATGTATACCTCGCTTTGTAAAGAGATAGTTAATATCATAACACTATTCGTTCTTCCCATTGTCATTGTTGTGCTACACTTGTGGAAAGTTTTGCGAAGTGGATTTTGCATTTTGTACTTCATCTCCGGACCTCAAGTTTTTTAACACTCATAAGAATTCTCTTCTCCTAAAACCCCACAACAAAATGGGGTGGCTGGGAGAAAGAATAGGACCCTTATTGAGGCTGGAAGAACAATGTTGAGTGACTCCTCATTGCTAGAATATTTCTGGGCTGAGGCTGTCCAAAAAACATGTTATGCGCTGAATAGAGCATCTATCACCAAGAATCACAATAAAACACCCTATGAACTATTGAAGTGAAAAAAATCTACTGTATCCTACTTTAGAATCTTTGGGAGCAAGTACTTCATTTTAAATAATGATAAATCTTATTTAACTAAGTTTGTAGAGAAGAGCAGTGAGAGTATTCTTGTTGGATACAGCTCCCATAGCAGATCCTATAGGGTGTTCAACAAAAATACTGAAGTTGTAGAAAAGTCTATCCATATTGTATTTGATGAGACTATCCTAATCTACAAGTGTAGGTCTTGTTCTTCTAATGTTGTAGGTACTGAACTGAAGATGAAAGAGCTTTCTATAGAGGACAAGCCAACTGCCAATGAGATCACCACACTTGATGTAATTGTTAGAGATGAAGGACAATCATTAGGTGAAACAAAAGGAGCTGGTGAAGAAGAGCAACATGAAATTCAACCTGCTGAACATGAAGCTGGAGGTGGTGTACAAGAAAATACAGAAAGGTTGCCAATTGCTATCAGGCACCTAAGAGAAAAACTCATAATGGAGTTATGTTCCTGAGCTTTCTCTCCCAGGTAGAGCCAAAGAAATTTGAAGAAGCAAATGGAGACCCATTCTGGATAATGGCCATGCAGGAAGAACTGAATCAGTTCAAAACGTGCAAAATGTGGAAGTTGGTTCCAAGACCCAAAGGATATAATATAATTGGAACAAAATGGGTCTACGGGAACAAGATGGATGAGAATGGAGTAATTGTGTAGAACAAGGCAAGACTGGTTGCAAAAGGATATAGACTAGAAGAAGACATTGATTTTAATCAGACTTTTGCATTAATGACAAGACTATAAGCCATCAGATTATTTCTTGCATATGCTGCCCACAAAGGATTCAAGGTCTACCAAATGGATGTGAAGTCAGCCTTCCTCAATGGTGACATAAAAGAAGAAGTATATGTAGAACAACCATCATGTTTTGTCAATCCAACATTTCCTGATTATGTGTACTATCTTAGAAAAGCCTTATATGACTTAAAACAATCCCCAAAGGCTTGGTATGAGACCTTGTCTACCTTCCTTCTTAAGAATAAATTCTCAAGGGGGAAGATAGATAAGACATTGTTCCTAAGGAAAGTGAAGGGCAAGAGTCTTAGTCCAAATATATGTTTATGACATCATATTTGGGTCTACAAATGATAACCTTTGCAAGAGGTTTGCTAACCTGATGCAATGAGAATTTGAATTGAGCAGTATGAGAGAGCTTAAGCACTTCTTAGGCCTCCTGGTGAAACAATCTGAAGATGGTATTTTCATCTCCCAGACCAAGTTCACCAAGGAGTTAGTAAATAAATTTGGAATGGAGAGTGCCTCCACTATGAAAACTCATATGGGGTCAAATATATCCCTTGACAAGGATGAGAAAAGAAAACTTTTTGATGAGACCTTGTACATGTGTATAATTGGCTCCATCCTCTATTTAACTGTAAGTAGACCTGATATCATGTATGCTACATGTGTATGTGATAGGTATCAGACTTGCCTTAAGTAATCTCATTACTCAGCTGCAAAGAGGATTCTAAGATACCTTAAGTGCACACCACATCTTGGTCTATGGTACCCTAGGAACAATGACTTTGAACTAACAGGGTATTCAGATGCAGATTTTGCATATTGTAAAGAATATAGGAAGAGTACCTCAGGGACATGCCAATTCCTTGGGAGAAGACTAATTTCCTGTAGTAGCAAGAAACAAACAAGTGTTGCTATTTGAACAACAGAATCAGAATATATATCAGCTGGAAGTTGCTGTGCACAATTATTGTGGATCCAACATAAACTTCAGGATTACAACTTACAGCTAAGTAAAACTCCTATGTTTTGTGATTCCTCTAGTGCAATTTTAATTATTAAGAATCCTGTGTCATATAACAGGACTAAACACATTGAAATTAGGTATCACTTAATCAGAGAGTATGTTGAAAAGGGAGACATCTGCCTTGAGTTTGTCCACACTGACAGACAAGTGGCAGATATCTTCACTAAACTTATAGATGAAGCAAAGTTCAATTTCTTCAAAATTGAGCTGGGGATGCTCAATTTAGAATAAATATGCTGAGCTGCCCCTATTTCTGTATTGTTGTTAGAACTTTATTTTAGTGCTAGGCCACTAACAAACCATGCAGGTTGTCATTGGAATAGCTGGGAGTGACTTACAAAAGAGGTGTACATAATGTTTGTACAAAAGAGCAATCAATGGCCATATCATTTTGTACACAAAAAGATATTGTCTTGATGCACAATGTTACTCTATCTCTGTATGAAGGCATTGAAAGAGTAAAGAAATGGAGCTGCAAGTGAGGGGGAGCTTGGCTGGCAGAAGTAGTAGAGAAATGGAGCTACAAGTGAAGGGGAGCATGACACTGAGCTCCCTGCTCAAGTAGTAGAGGTGATACATAAAATACTAAGAAGGACCTATCTGAAGAAGTTTTAAAGGGGTAAAGCTCAATGATTAAGGCCAGTCGTGAGCATATCACCTGGTCCTCTAACTCTACAAGGGATGCAATGAGTCTGTTGAACTACATGTTGCTGCTCCTGCCACACCTGAAGCATCTATTGTTGAAGTACAAGGGAGACTGTTCCACTCTCTGCTCTTATCATCATTATTGTGCTTTATCATTGACTGTGTTATGACTTCTTCAAATATGGGGAGATTGTTGGGAACACAGCTCACAATGTTCCAGATTTGAAGAAGTCCCTAAGTCAATGATAAGTACAATTTGTATTTGATATCTATTTGATGTGACATTAGCAGGTTGGGACATGATATTATTGGGTTTTTCTCTAAACATGAGTGGAACAACACATCATATGTGTGCAGCAGAATAAATAAATAAGAACAACACTAAACAGTTAGCGGATCTTACGATTTCATGAATCAAGAAATAAATATAGCAACACATTGCAATATACCTGAGAGGGATTAAGTTAATACTTAACCAATGTGCTCCAAAATCTGATCCAGAAACAAGCGGCTGAGTTCCAAGCACAAAAAGTATATATGCGCCTCTACAACAGTCCACACGAGCGAAGGAGAACCCCAAGCTTCTTGTCCAACAAGATCTGGGTCAGTGAAGGAGTGCCCTCGACGTCTCCCACAGATTGCTAGATCCGTCTAAGGGAGAAGTGGAGACGACGACGATAGTCGAACGGGGTCTCGCAGAAATCTTGCGGAACAATTCCGCTCAATCTCGAAAAGATAAAGTCCCAGGGAAAACCTAATTGTTTCCATATTTATACCCAGGGGCATAAAATTAGATATTCGCAGATCCGATTCTATAATACGAGTATACATTGAGTATCGTCGTGATCACTAAAACATCGTAGAGACGATCTTGACGATATCATCGTTAAAATCTATATCGTCTTGACAATCACGACGATATCGTCGTGATGACTCAAATATAGTCGTGATAATCACGACGATATCGCACAACACTCAACGATACACTAAAGATCGACAGTCGGTCATATTGTCGTGACCACTCGACTATATTCACAATATCGTCGTGATGATCTTGACGATACATGCAATGTCATCTTGAACACATGCCAACATGCTCCATACAATATTCATAATATCTGTGGAACATTTAGCCGACTCGATCCAACTCCAACGATTCATAGGATTGGTCCTTCACTCATATCCTATATGAGTAAGGCCAACATAATCCTTCCTCCAACTTCTCCAATCACTCGTATGTGCGACCCTATAGGCTTATATCGCGTTGGCAGTGAGACTAGCTGCTTGATTTCTTTAAGGTCACCTTGGAAATACCAACAGTCTCCCACTTGATGACAAAGTATCACCAAAAATCTTACAAACAATGAGCGGCATCTAGCAATACATCATTGCTACCCATGCAATAAGAGTTCACAAGTCAACAAGCCTGTCTTGACCAATGTTTCCATGTTGTCATGTCCCTTTGTCCCTTATATCCAGATCGAACTAGAGGCATGGACCGTGTCACCCTCATAATTGTTCAATCCAAGTTTCTTAATACAGAATAGACTTCCTGAAATTGGTGAGCTCGGTATCATATATTGACTCAACCAAGCATGCCCATGCATTTCTCAGCCTCATTCCATCAAGGGGCCCATGGATGTAACTCCTGTCATATAGGAGAACAAATCTCATATTTGTCCACACACAAACACCCAAATAAATTGTAACATATCCATTAACCACCATTATCGTCAACCTTCTTCAAGGAAGACTTTTGATGGCATCAAAGTCCACTCTTCCTCACTTGATGAATGTTGTGACTTCAGGTCAAATAACAACAAATACCATTGTCATATGAGACCTACTTGTGACACGTTCATATAACAATCCAAAGTAATCTTAATCTATCATCATCGCCCTTCTCTTCTAAGATGATACAACGACCAAGGACCATTTAAGAATGAAGCTTCTTATAAACATAAGACCTCACATTCAAGTCACGTACTTGAATTCCTATGGAAGCAAACATTCTAAGGGCATTTATTATGTTAATTAATCTATCATATAGAAACAGTTGACATAACAAAAGAACTTGCCATAAATGTAAAATGAAATATAAAATACTCTATTCATCATATGAATAACAACCGACACAAATACAATCCACAGGAGTCCCACTAGAGATGATCATTCAAGTATCTAATACTCATTGATCTAGTATGACAATCATGCTTTCTCTGTGCAAGGGCTTCGTTAGTGGATCCGCAATATTCTCTTCAGTCGGTACTCTGCATATGCTCGCATCTCCTCGATCAACAATCTCTTGAATAAGATGGAGCCGCCGAAGTATGTGCTTGGACTGCTGATGAGATCTAGGTTCCTTAGCTTGTGCAATAGCATAATTGTTGTTACAGTAGAGAACTATGGGATCAACAATGCTAGGAACTACATCAAGCTCACTGATGAATTTCCTAATCCACACATCCTCCTTCGCCGCATTTATAGCAACGATATACTCGGCCTCAGTCGTAGAATCAACAACTGTCTCTTGCTTGGAACTCTTCCAGCTCACAACTCCTCCATTCAAGAAAAAGACAAAACCTGATTGAGACTTTGAGTCGTCTCTATCAGTCTGGAAGCTAGCATCTGTGTAACCCTTTACAACGAGTTCTTCCTCTCCACCAAAAAACAAGAATGCATCATTTGTCCTTCTCAAGTACTTTAGGATATTCTTGATGGTTGTCCAGTGATTATCACTGGGATCAGACTGATATCTGCTTGTCATGCTCAAAGCATAGGAGACATAGGGTTTAGTACATAATATCAGATGCATGATTGATACAATTGCCGAAGCATATGGAATCAACTTCATCCGATCCTTATCTTCCAAAGATTTAGGATACAGGTCCTTAGAGAGACTCACACCAAGAGACATGGATAAGAATCCCTTCTTGGACTTAAGCATGATGAACTGTTTCAACACATTCTCAATGTATGTACTTTGGGTCAAACCCTTCAACTTCTTCGATCTATCTCTATAGATCTTAATACCAAGTATATAAGTCGTTTCGCCCAAGTCTTTCATAGAAAAGTAGTCCCCTAGGTTGTTCTTAACAACTTGCAGGGTCGAAATGTCATTCCTGATCAACAGTATGTCATCTACATATAATATCAGGAAGACAACAATGCTACCACTAATCCTCTCATAAACACAAAGCTCATCTTCGTTCTTGATGAAACAAAACTCTTTGAATTTCTTATCAAAACGTAGATTCTAACTTCGAGAAGCCTGTTTTAATCCATAAATGGATCTCAGTAGCTTGCATATTTTCGTGGATTCATTTGGAGATACAAAACCCTCGGGTTGTGTCATATACACTTCCTCAAGGAGGTTTCTATTTAGGAAAGCCATTTTGACATCCATTTTCCAAATCTCGCAGTCATAATATGCAGCAATAACAAACAGAATTCTGATGGACTTAACCATAGCAATAGGGGAAAAGGTCTCATCATAGTCAACACCATGATTTTCTTGAAACCTTTAGCCACTAATCTCCCTTTGAATGTATGTACATTTCCATCCTTGTCGGTCTTCTTCTTGAACTTTCACCCTATGGGTCGTACCCCTTTAGGTGGTTCCACCAAGATCCAAACTTGGTTTGCATACATGGAGTCCATTTCAGATTTCATGGCCCCAAGCCACTTCTCAGAGTCTGGTCCATTCATTGCCTCCTGGTAGGTTGCAGGCTCATCATCATGATCCATAACCAACAATACATATCTGAGACACGAGAAATCCATATCTTTTAGGCTCAAATATTGGTCTACCAGATCTACGTAGGATGTGTGTTTCTTGAGCAGACTCTCTAGCTACAACTACTTGTAGTCCTTGCTCAGGTTTCAATTTAGGTTCATTTTCAGTTTGTGGTTCTTGAACTTCTTTAAGTTCTACCTTTGCAGTCTTTCTGGATAAGAACTCTTTTTCCAAAAAGATGTTCAGTCCTTGCGATAAACACTTTCCCCTCAGACGGCAGGTCGAAGTAGTACCCTTTGGTCTCCCTAGGATACCCCACTAGATAACACTTATCCGACTTGGGTTCCAGCTTGTCGGGCACTTGGCGTCGCACGTATGCCTAACAACCCCAAATCTTAATAAAAGACATACTAGGACGCTTCCCAGTCCATATCTCATATGGTGTCTTTAGAACCATTTTTGTTGGAGCACGATTTAAAGTGAAAGCAGTAGTCTCTAGAGCAAATCCCCAAAAGGAAACAGTCTGCATGACTCATCATCGACTGCACCATGTCTAACAAAGTACAATTCCTCCTCTCAGAAACTCCGTTATGTTGCGGTGTTCTAGGTGGAGTGAGTTGTGATACAATACCACACTCTTCCAGATGATCACAAAACTCATGACTTAGGTATTCACCACCTTGATCAGATCGGAGTGCCTTAATCCATTTTCCCAGTTGGTTCTCTACTTCATCCTTACACTCTTTGAACCTTTCAAAGGTTTCAAATTTACACTTCATAAGATATATATATATCCATATCTACTGAAATCATCAGTAAATGTAATGAAGTAGTAGTACCCACCTTTATCCATAGAACTCATGGGTCCGCATACATCAATATGTATTACACCCAAGAGATCATCAACCCTTTAAGTACAACTAGTGAAAGGGCTTTTGTCATCTTGCCTAATAAACATGACTCGCATCTCTCAAATGATTCATATTCAAATTAGTCCAACAATCCATCTTTATGGAGCTTGAATATGCGTTTCTCATTTATGTGGTCTAAACAACAATGCCAAAGATATGTAGGATTAGAGTCATTAGTTTTTTGTCTTTTGGTATTTTCTATGTTATAGATTGGATGGTTTATGTTCAAAACGTACAAACCATCTAACATTTGTGCACACCATAACAAACATCGTTCTTATAAATAGAACAACAATTGTTTTTAATCATAAAAGAAAAGTCATTCATGTCCAAACATGAAATATAAATATTGTTTCTAGTTATAGTAGGAACGAAATAACAGTTATCAAGTTCAATAATAAGCCTAGTGGGCAAGGAAAGATGAAACACTCATACGACAACGACAACAACTTTTGCTCCATTTCCAATGCGCGGGTCTACCTCTCTTTTACCCAGCATTCCTCTCCTTCCCAGTTCCCATACTTTTGTACAAATATGAGAACCACATCTGGTATCCAATACCCAAGACGAAGGAGCAGACATGTTTATTTCTATAACAAAAATACCTGAAGTAGAATTCACACTTCCCTTCTACTTCAGATCCTCAATGTAGAGGGGACAGTTCCTCCTCTAGTGCCCTTCCTTACCACAATGGTGGAAATTTCCTTCTTTAGTTAATCCCTTCCTCTTCAGTGCCGAAGATTTGGGATTGAGGTAAGACTTAGGTCCCACCTTAGTCTTCCTGAATCCCTTATCCTTGCCTTTATCCACCATCAATATGGGGCCAGCAAGCTTGGTCTTCTTCATGTTGTTCTCGGCAGTTCTTAACATGCCTAGGAGCTAGGGCAGTGTCTTGTCAATCTCATTCATGTAGTAGTTCAAGACGAACTGCTTGTAACTATCCGGCAATGATTGCAGAATCAAATCAGTAGCCAACTCATGGACTAAAGGAAACCCCAATCTCTGAAGGTTCTCAATGTACCCAATCATCTTGAGTACATTAGTTCTCACTGGGTCTCGAGCTCCCATCTTGCATTGAAACAATGTCTTAGAGATGTCGAACCTCTCTTGTCGAGCTTGCCCTCGAAACATTTTCTTCAGGTGCTTGATGATTTCAAAACCACACATGGTCTCATGTTGCTTCTGAAGCTCATAGTTCATGGTAGCGAGCATGAGGCATTCAAATCTAAGGATTCATCTTGATACTTCTTATAAGCATCTTTGTCAACTCTGGACGAATTCCCGGTTGGCACTTCTGGGGGATCCTCTTCCAAGACACAGAGCTTGTGTTCTTGCCTGAGAATAATTCTTAGGTTTCTATACCAGTCTGGAAAGTTAGACTCGTTGAGCTTGTCCATGTCAAGGACGGTTCTCAGAGACAAGGTGGAGTGAGATCCACTTGCCATGTAACTTCTACAAGAATTATGCAAAATAAATTTTAGTACTATATTTCAAAATATATTTTATTTAATAAGGTCTTTTATTAAATGCTCCCACTATTTTTCTTCAAATTGATAACCCTTAATATCAATTCAAAGAGTTTATGTGAGCTACTCTCTAGTGGAGAAGATACGTATTTCACCCCATCATAAGTTAGCTTTGGCTATTCACCCATAATGTGGCTATTTAGGTAGGCAACTTTTGCCAATTTCATCACCATGCAACTCTTGTATGGTTGGTGAATAACTCTTTATTCGCATCCATAATATGATGCATGACAACCCTATGCCTCTAGGCACTCAACCTTTGAGGTCACCTCATTAAGTTGGACCCGATGTTGATAGTGAGATATCACAATTATCCGCTAGCACCCTTACCAAGATAGATTAATGCACCTTGCTTTGTCAAGCCCACACTTCATCGATCGAGGCAGGAAGAGTGTCATCCATCGGAATGCATCCGTATACTTAATATTGGATAAGGGATTTTATGATAATCGATTAAAATTTAATCATTGTGCACATTCACAAAATATAAAATGACAACATTCATAATCCAAATACATCTCAGATGTGCACAAAAGAAAATCATCAACACTTTGATAAAAAGGATAAATCTGAACATCTAGATCCTTCTAAATCTCCATATTTACATGCATTAGACACATGAAAAAAAACTCCACTTATACAGTAGACAAGCTCATTTCTTAATGTGAGATTCAAAATCTAAGACATTTAGTTTCACAAACCATTCCGAGGGACAGTTACTGCAAAGGAGAAACAATTTCTGAAACATGAAAATCACAATGAAATCACAAGCATTCCTGGAAGGGTTCCAAGGGGTCACGCCCCTAGCGGGGTCTTAGGGGCAGAGCCATAAAAGGATATCTGGCATGTTCTTAGGGGCAAAACCATCTGGACATTCAGAACACTTCAAAATTTCCTGATTTACACACACTGGATCGTAAACCTCGCTTTGATACCATTGTTGGGTTTTTTTCTCTAAATATGAGTGGAACAACACATCATATGTGTGCAGTGGAATAAATAAACAAGAACAACCATAAACAATTAGTTGATTTTGCAATTTCATGAATCAAGAAATAAATAAAGCAACACATTGCAATATACCTGAGAGGGATTGAGTTAATACTCAACCAATCTGCTCCAAAATCTAATCCAGAAATAAGTGGCTGAGTTCCAAGCATAAAAAGTATATCTGCGCCTCTACAGCAGTCCATACGAGTGAAGGAGAACTCCAAGCTTATTCTCCAACAAGATCTAGGTTGGATAAGGAGTGCCCTCAATGTCTCCTACGGATTGCTAGATCCATCCAAGGGAGAGGTGGCGACGACGGAGACAGCCGAATGGGGTCTCGTGGAAATCTTGCGGAACAGTTCCATCTCAATCTCGAAAAAAAAGTCCCAGGGAAAACCTAATCATTTCCCTATTTGTACCAAGGGGCATAAAGTTATATATCCACAGAACCGAGTCTATAATAGGAGTATACAATGAGTATCATTGTGATCACTAAAACATCGTCGAGATGATCTCGACGATCTCGCTGTGAAGATCTATATCGTCGTGACAATCACGACGATATCTTCATGATGACTAAAAATATTTTCATGACAATCACGACGATATTGCATAATACTCAACGATACTTAAAAGGTTGACAGTCGGTCATATCATCATGACCACACGACGATATTCACAATATCGTCATGACCACACAATGATATTCACAATATCATCATGATGATCTCGACGATACATGCAATGTCGTCTTGAACACACGCCAACATGCTCCATACAATATTCATAATATCTGTGGAACATTTAGCCGACTCGACCCATCTCCAACGAGTCATAGGATTGGTCCTTCACTCATATCCAATATGAGTAATGCTAACACAATACTTCCTCCAACTTCTCCAAACGCTCTTATGTGCGACCCTATAGGCTTATATCGCATTGAATGTGAGACTAGCTGCTCATGACGATATCATTGCTTGAACTAGAGAAAGACCTGCTAAGACATTTATCGTCATGTCAACTAACTTCACACGACGATATCGTCTTGACAAGCTCAGAAGGAGGGATTTCAAATCGACGGAGACGGCAAAAGCAGATGTCAAATCAATCACGTCTGAAAAACGGTCTGCGATAAAACCTTTTTAGGGTTTTGACCGTTTGAAGGTTCAGAGATATAAAAGGATAAGAGAGGGTTGACTAACCCTAATCTTTGGGCATATATCGTTGAGAATTCAAAAGAGAAAAGATTGTCTGCCGCTAAAAAATAATAGAACAGTAAAAACAAGTCTTTTCTAAAAAGAAAGAAAGAAAGAAGAAGAAGAAGATGTAGAAGACAAGCTGCAACAAGAAAGCTCTCACTCTTGAGAGCAAGAATAGTTCTTCATTCAAGAAATCTCGGCACTGATCCTGGTACTAAACAATTTTTTGCTGATTGATCTATTTGTTATAAACATTCTTCTAATCTCTTCTTGTAAGATCTCCTTGAGATTTGAGGTAGGGATGTGCTGACAGCCTGAGTGCAGGGATTGTGAGAATGCCTAAGTGTAGGACTTTACTGAAAGTCTGAGGTAGGATCTGTGAAGACCTGACGTAAGATTTCTAAGGAAAACTGAGCTGTAGGATCCTTGCAGGGGATCTGAGTTGTAGGTGTGCTTGCACTCTGAGGTAGGGTTGTTGCTGGCACCTGAGGTAGGATTCCAGGAGGTAATCTGAGGTAGGGGACTTTCTATATTCCTGAGTTGTAAGATCTGATAGATCTGTGTTTTTGGCGGAGTTGGCCGAGTCTAGCACACTTCTAGATAGGTGAAGGGGGACAATAGAGTACCCATCATCTGGGGAACCACTATAAACAACTGTGTGATTTTCTTTGTTGTTTATTTTACATTTCTCTGAGCTAGAATAATCAACAACATAAAAGAAACCAAAATATTTTTGAAGCACCTATTCACCCTCTAGGTGATTAGACTGCAGATCAAACTTTCAAGTGGTATCAGAGGAGGTCATGGGTTCGAAACTCAGGGTGGTTTCTGGGGGGTATTGTTGGGAGGTACGACGCATGGCACTATGGTCCAGCAATGCCCCCGGTGTTGGGAAGTACTGTGCGTGCGCTATGTCCCACACTAGTCGAACAGAAGGGCGTGTCCCCTGGGCCTAACTGTCCTCCCTATGGATCCTTCTTAGGGTAGCCAGCTCTATAAAGGAGCAGTAGCGCCTTCCCCAAATAGTCAGGGCTTTTGGGAGAGTTGGTAGCGTCAAGTTCCTTCAAGTGGTTGGTACCTCCCAACACCTTCGATGAGCTTGCCCAGGTAGCCCGAATTGACCGAGCCACCGGGGGGGGGGGGGGGGGGGGGGGGGGGGGCAAGATCGTTATATTCTAAAAAGTGGCAATCCGGGGACCAAAATCAGGCATTCTCATTCGCTCGTTCAATGGCCAAGAGAGCACAATTACTTGCACCCCATGAAAAAACTATAAAATGGGGGACCAAACCCTTCATTTGGGGAGACAGAAAAAAGAAAAGGAGAGAGAGATCTAAGCTTTTCCGGTGAAGAGTTGAAGACGAACGTTTAACTCAGAGAGACGAAGACCCTGCTCAGCGCTAATCCCCTGCTCAACACGCGCTTCCCGCATGCCTGTTCCACTTACAAGACTTCTCAAATGCGTGCCTCCATGCTCCCCTCCAAAATGCACTCTGCAACGCTCCGTTTTTCCTGACACTGCGCACTAAGAATTTTTTTGTAAATGAGTGGTGGCATGTCATCCTCTGAAAATTTGATCTTTGTATTTGACTCATACTAGTGGATTTAGTTAGAACTGGGTCTGGCCCTATGGTTTTTTCCCTTTCCTGATTTTCTACATAAAAATCTTGATGCGTGATGTTAGTTCTCTGTTTTGACTTTTTTCTTGTTAGGCTCACTCTCGAGATAAGACGGTCCGCATCGGTAGGTACGTAAAAGCGTTGAACTACCTTCAACAATTTGGTGCCATTTGTGGTAAGGTGTTCCCAACCCTCTGAAGATTTTTTGAAGATAATACTTGCTCTGTGAAACTACTCCTGACTGACAGCAATGGCAAGAAGAAGCATTCACTCTACCGATAGAACAGTCCCTATGGGACGTGCCGATCACGCTCCAATCAATGAACTCATCAATGACATACCACTTCTCGAGAAATTCATTGTCGCGCCAAAAACAACCGTGGAAGAGGGTGTGCGCCTGATGGAGGAGCTTCGGGTTGAGGTGTTCACCCTACTAAGGAATTTAGGGGCCTCTTGCGCCTCAACCCGGTCCCCGAACCGGACATTCGACCGCTATTATTTCCAAATCATGGCTTGTACGAAAGTGTTGCTCGCATAGGGGACCCTATTGCGGATGAGTTATCTAATGCCGCTAGCTCCACACATCCTGTACTGCCCGACGGATTCCCAAGTGTGTATAACGCAATCCCCTCTCGGTGGGAGTAGATGACAAACAGTACAACATAAGACTTACTCACGAGTATGTGCACAATATGATTGAAGAGGAGTACGGACATGTTGGGCAGTGGATCAGGTATCCACGACGCCCCTTTCGCCGCGACTCTCCGTTGACTACGATAGTTCTAGCGGACCCAATTCCGCATGGATTCAAGTTGCCAAATATTGAGACTTTTGACAGGACCGATGATCCATTAGAGCACATCACTCACTTTACAATAATCATGTGGATTTACAATGGCCCCGATCAACTATTTGCCAAGTGTTCCTGACAACTCTGAAAGGGTAGGCTCATGTCATAACCCGTATTTTCCCAAAATATTTTACGTATTATCAGAGTAAGGGGAAAATGCGTGTCGTGATGCCACGCCATACAGGGAACAACTACAGACACTCAGGCAAGCACTCTTTACGAACATTTATGCGGAAAAACAAGTAGCTTTAGTTGAAAGATAACTTTTATCATTTTTTGGTTGAGACCATGTCCCTCGGTCCACCAATAGAAAATATACGTATGCAGCGGAATAAAATAAGTTCATTTATCCTATTATAGCATGGAGACCAAGCTTGTCACAAAGGCTAGCACACATCTAGATTACTATATATATAAGAAAATATTTAATACGATTTTCAAAATAGGTGCTATATAATAATAAAAGACGTGCTATGCAATTTTCTACATAAAGTATTTCATACAATTGGAACCTTACACCTTCCGAGAGAGCAAGATATCAACTACCAAAAAAGAACACAAAGTAGTAGCACAAGGCAGGTATTCTACTGACATTGTATGATATTACTACAAAAGGTCTGAACATGTCATAGCTGACTGTCCAGATAAAAGAAAGGAGGGAAAAATAGATGATGAGAGAATATATCACAAGAGCAAGAAATCTAAAAAGACCTTCATAGCTAAGAAGAACAAGACCTTGAGTGATAGTGACTCAAGTTCTTCAGAATTTGAGGAAGAAGCCTACATTGGGCTTACTGCAGTCTCAGAAGAAGAATGGGAGAATAGCTATCCTACAGCCAGGGAATGCATATGGGTACCCCTATCACTATCAGACAGTGATAGTGATTCAGAAGAAGAAGAGATCAGTCATAGACTGATGGCTCTGACTAATGAAGAAGAGCAGGACAAGTCTTGTCCTAATAAGGTACAAATCAAATCCCCTCATTCCATTTCAGGATCTTATATTGAGTCTAATGATGAAACAGAAGCGAACTCATCAGCTGATGATGAGAGTGATTCTGAGTTAGCTGATCAATATAATGATCTTATTAGCAAGTATGGTGCTCTTCTAAGAGCACTAAAGAAAAGCAAGGCCTTGGTAAAAGCTCAGGGTGAAGAAATAAGAATTCTTCAGCCATTCAAATCCTAGGTGGATGAGAAAATCATTGAAATAACAAGGTTGACTTATGAGCTTACTGTACTTCAAAAGAAGTATGAAGCTCATAGCAAGTTGTTAGCTCAAAGGGAAAGATACATCAAGGCTGTGGAGGAGAAGCTTCTTTTAGTAAGAAAGCTTGTAGCAAGCTTCTCTATGCATAAAACTGTGTTGGTAATCTTGCTCACATGATTCCTGATTTGAAGAAGTCACCAAGTCAAGAAAACTTCACTTTGTATTTGATCACTTCTCTAGCTTATAAATCTCAGGAAGTTAGCAGAAGCAAGATCGTCGAACTCAGAAGGAAGATTGACGACCACTGAGACTTGGCGTGTTCGTCGAACACAGAAGATAGTTCGTCGAACTCAGAAGGAAGATCGACGACCGTTGAGACTTGGCATGTTCGTCGAACGCAGAAGGAAGATCGTCGAACTCAGAAGGAAGATCGTAGACCGCTGAGACTTGGCGAGTCAGTCGACCGCTGAGACTTAGCAAGATCATCGAACGCTGAGAATCAGCAAGATCGTTGAACGCAGAATGAAGCTCATCGAATGCAGAATGAAGCTCGTCGAACGCAGAGAAGACGCGATATCGTCGACTTCATCAAAGTGGCCTTGTCGTCGAGAAGAACAGACATCGTCGTGAAGAAGCCTTTTCGCTGAAAAGGCTAAGTATGACTGATGTCATTGAACATCATCGTAAAGAAGGCATGTCGTCGAGAGAACAAGGTGATTACGACGACACAATCAGAGATAACATATCATCGTATATGCAGAAGCGCCAGAATTTCTCGTATCGTCGAGATACCAGTATCAGAGGTAGAAGCAAGAAGAATTGAAGATCTAACAAGGAGTTAGGCATCGACAAAGTCCTGTCGTCGAGATATCATACATGTCGTTGTGACAATGGAAATATCGTCGAGACAGATTCAAAAGTTGCGGACGCGCTGTCAGCATTTAATGCCACCGCCTGATTGTCCAATCAGCGCGTGCTCTTATGGAATGGGGCGTCTGACTGTAAAGGACATCACATGTGACTGTTATGCGGCTCATCTGTCCTATAAAAGGGAACAATGATGCCCTAGAAAAGTAGCCCAAGAAATAGAGAAAAAGAACAAAAAAGAATCCCGCCGTTAAACATCAATACAATAGTATTTTCAGCGGAGAAGAAGAAGATGAAGTAGAGAACAAGCATCAAGTGTTCTCTGAAGAATCAATCATCTCCATCGACTGAAAAGTAGCCGATCAACACTAGGCAAAAGAAGTGAAGGCTGAAGAAGATCCAGTGCTGAAACTCCAAATCAAGAAGCATCTTCTTCAACCTAAAGAAGCCGATCTTCATCAGGCTAAGTTGCCAATCTTCATCCGACAGAAGAAGCAGTTATTTTTACTATAATTTCTTGTAAGGCTTGCGGGCCTATTTGTCTAGCTTGAGGGATGGAGAGCTGTGAGGCTTGAGGGCCAGGGCAGTGGACTTACTGGTCCAACACCGTCTAGCTTGAGGGCTGGAGAGCTGTGAGGCTTGAGGGCCAGGGCAGTGGACTTGTGGGTCTGATCTTGTCGAGCTTGAGGGCTCGGGCGCAGTAGGGGCTTGCGGGCCTAGGCTATAGGCACAGGACTTGCGGGTCTGTGTTATGTAGGGTTTGAGGTACTGAGTGTCGAGCTTGCGGGCTCGGGGGCAGTAGGGGCTTGCGGGCCTAGGCTGTTGGACTTGCGGGTCCGAGGTGTAAGGCTTGAGGGCCTGAAGTTTTTGGCGGCGTTTGTCGAGCCTTGCACACTGCTAGGTAGGCGCAGAGGGAAAGATGACAACTCAAGACACCCGGTCTTGAGGAACCTCTATACATCTTTGTGTGCTTTTCTGTGTTGTGCTTTCTACTTTATAGATCTATTAACCAGAAATTAATAACACTAAAAAGGGGATATTAGAACATGAAAAAACTATTCACTCCCCTCTAGGTGATAAGTTGACACCCAATAAACAACAAGTGGTATCAAAGCGAGGTTGTTCAAAGAAAAGCTTAACAGCTTGAACAGATCTGCCATTGGGTGTCCAAGTATCTCAGCTATGCAGTCAAGGATAGCTGTTTGTTCCAGAGAGAGCTTTGCTCTTTGGAAAGTTAGAGCAAGAATTTACATGGAGGCAATTGACCCCAGAATGTTTTTAATTACTCAAGATGGATCCTCCATGTTTATAACAAAAGATGAGATCCTTCTAGACAGCATGGACAAAGAAGCAAGAAGTATTATAGCTAGCGCAGTTGACACCTCAACACTTCAAGAACTGGCTCACTGCACAACAGCGAAAGAAATATGGAACTCTTTAACTGTCCTCATGGAAGGATCATCAGAAGTTAGAAGCACTGTGGTTGAGAGGAATATCATAACCAAGAGTGATAGTTACTCAAGTGATTCAGATACAGAGAAGGAAGTTCATTTTGGACTGACTGTCCTATCTGAATCAGAGGAAGAAATTCAGGATGAGACACCACAAGAACAGGTAAGCATAAGGGCTCCCCTATCCAATACTGATTCAGAGTCTGAAACAAGCTTCTCAGAAAATTATGAGGATCTTTTAGAAGACCTCAGAAGGAGCAAGGAGCTCTGCGAAAAGCAAGCTGATGAGATCTCAGCTCTTTAAGCCAGAAACTCTGATCTCTTGGAAAAGGCTGAAAGGCTGACTATAGAGAATGCAGATTTCTGCCAGCTCAGAAGAGATTATAATGCTAGCTCCAACATGGATCTAATATCCAAGTTTGGGAAAACCATGAAAGCTCTGCTTGACAGCAGAGAGCTATGCTACTCTCTAACCAAAGAAAATGCTCTTCTAAAGAAGGATAGGGATCTGGCAGGATAGCCAAAATCTAGGATTAATCAGGCTAGTGGATTGAAGAACAAATCCCGCTCAAAAGAAAGGACAGGAGCCAACTCTTCCAAACCAGAGACAACTCCTCCACTGGTTAATGGCGGCTGTTTCACTCAAGAAAGAAAGCAAAAATGCTTCAAAGAAAATAGCTCAGACCCACTCTGTGAAACAAAGACTAACCTAAGGAAGGTCACTTCACCCTTCAATAAGGGCATGGGAGGACCATTTCTTGAGTATCTTATGGATTGGACTTTCACAGGAGGAAGAAAGAAGTTACCAACTGCATCCAAAGTATATCATGAAAGAAGGATCACAAGGGAACAGGAGCTCAGTAGGTCTAGTAGAATGTAGGAACCCTTACAAAGGACTGTCTTCAAGAAAAGAATTGTGAACAGGAAGAGTCATATCTCTAACCAATACAATTCTATCTCCTACAAGTACTCTTCCAACTGTCCACAGAAGAATCATACACCTACCAATAGCAAGAGGACAAGATACAATAAGTTTGACTGCTGGTGTTGTGGCAAGACAGACTACTTTGCAATTGATTGTTGGTACAATCCAACTGCTCCAAGGGGAACGAATGCTAAACCTGCAAATTGCCTTGCTCATTATTACTGCGCTTATCCGAAAGTAGTTAAATCCAATATGTTCTTCAAAGCTAACAATATGCTAGGACCCAAAACTACTTGGGTTCCTAAGGGTCTATAATCTCAATTTACAGATAGTCCAAGTGCCCATATAAATTTGGGCCTTGGACAAGGTGGCTATTCTAGCCCATAGGCTGTGTAACACCCCAAATTTTGGAAGCATATTTGGGCTGCTGGTAGAGTTTGTCAAATGGCAGCCTGGCTACGTTCGGCGAATGGAAGCCTGGCTGCGTTTGACGAACGACAGCCCTGCTGCGTCTGACGAACGGCAGCCCTGCTGCGTCCGACGAACGGCAGCCCTGCTGCGTCCGACGAACGACAACCCTGCTGCGTCCGAGGAACGGCAGCCCTGCTGCGTCCGAGGAACGACAGCCCTACTGCGTCCGAGGAACGGCAGCCCTGCTGTGTCCGAGGAACGACAGCCCTGCTGCGTCCGAGGAAAGGCAGCCCTGCTGCGTCCGAGGAACGGCAGCCCTGCTGCGTCCGAGGAACGGCAGCCCTGCTGCGTCCGAGGAACGGCAGCCCTGCTGCGTCCGAGGAATGGCAGCCCTGCTGCGTTCGACGAACGACAGCCCTACTGCGTTCGATGAACGGCAGCCGTTCGACGAATTCCTATCAGTTCGTCGAACGGTGTCCAGTTCGGCGGTTTTTGGCGATACAGACTTGTGATTTATGATCGTGGCCGTCAAATCCAAGGGTTTTAGATCCAATGCTTGGGATTTATTTTGGGATTTCTTAGGGTCTGACCAGAGGAGTGTTTATCCTCTTTATTTCTAAATCAGATCTCTCTTCAAGCTTGAGGAAGAAGAAAGCTGAGGAGGAAGAAGAAGACATCTTCTACCATTGACGGAGCTCCGAAGCTCAGAATTGCGAGCCATTTTCAAATCTGGAAAGAACAGCCCGTTGCGGTTCTTTTTATCCGAGTGAAATCTCAGATCTATAGCAAATAAGAAAACGATAAGGGTAACGATCTTCTACTTGGACAAGTGAAGTCCTCCTATTTATGGCATGCTTGCATGGAAAATCCCCCACCGATTGGTGGAGAAAAAGGAGTTTTCTAACGGGTTAATCATTTCAATCCCCTTTGGTTATTTGCATTTAGCATCCGGAATCGTAGTACGGACATAGGCTTTGTGTGTGAAACCCATCCGGACAGGTTGGTCTGGATTGGTGATGGATATATTGTCGATTGTGCCCGAGAAGACTCCGTGATCTTGTATGTGCTATTTTCGGGTTCTGCGTATTGTTGAGTATTGCAGGGAGTCCTGGAGTTAACCTCCAGGAAATACCCAAAGTTGTGGGCGGATCCGTTGATCTGTCACTACCGCCTAGCGTTAGGGATAATGCCGGCGGTAGCTCCCATGGAGCTCTTTTGTTGAGGTGTGATACCTCCATTCGTTGCTCGGGCTGAGGTGAAGCCGTAACAGCGTCGTGCCGATTGATGCCGATGATTTGAGCACGGGCAAAGCTGATCCAAACCCGCTTCCATACCGAGTCGGTGAAGAGGTAGCTCCCCGGTGCACCGTAAGATGTTGGGATTAGTCCGTAAGATAAGATAGTCTTCGCGGTCGAAGCTCATGCAAACTCTTTGTTTAATGAGTTGTTAGGTATGGCTCGGGGAGCACACCGTGAGAGTTCCTTGAGAGCACGAAACATGTGGCTGTGCGTGCCAACGTTAGTGTTGATTGCTTATACATGTGGTGCTTGAACGCGCCTTGACAATCTATGCCTATACTGTTTGCCTGCAGGGAAGGAGTACCGCCACCCCGTCTATAGGGGTGGGGTAATTATAATATTGGTCAGCTTTAGCTGACCGGTTACTTGATTCCACATTTTTGTGGATCGTTGTTGCAGGCACATGTGAGCCAAGCGGGAAATAGCTTTGATGTGCAAAACTATATCCGCAAACGACAACGACAAGTGTACCGTGTCGAATGTAGTATAGGTTATAAAAACCAAGGTCGTATTAGACTCGGGGCGGTTGAGTACTCTTACTTCAAGAAAATCTCTATTATTCTATCAATTAAAACTTTGGAGTTGGTATCAAAAGAAATAAAAAAGGTTCATGAAGAAGAAAGATAGAATGAGAAAACAAAAGAACTATTTTATTAACTGCAACATGAAAAGAAATTACAACTATTGAATTGAAAGTACAATTGCAAGAAATAAAGGAGGAGCATAAGAACTACTAAAACATGAAAATAAAACATGAAAAAAAGAGTCTTCCTAAAAAATTGGTCCTTTAACATCTGGTGAAGCTCCCCTTTTATAGCTGAAAAATTGAGGTTACACGCCCTTGGTCACGCCCGTGACCAAGGGGCGTGTAGGGGGTGTAATCGGTGCTAGCGGAGAGGGCATGTTCTGGCTTTAATGCAGGCATTTGTGGCACGTCACGTGTTAGAACCTAGTCTTAATCTGGATTAGGATTCCAACTCAAATAGGGGGTGATTATTGGAACCTTAGTTTTGATTTGAGTTAGGATCCACCTTTAATGTCTAAGTTTATATCATAACATATATTACAACTTAGATTAATTATCGTTAAGTTAAAAAGGCTTAAAATAATATATATATATATATAAATAATATACTAAGAAATATATATATAATAATAGGCTAAATAATATAAGAGAAATTAATATAAGAAAATAGAAGTGAAATAAAATATTTCATAGAGTTTGACATTTCGTCGAACGGCGCTCGGCAAACGTCGAACGGCGATCGACGAACAGATTGCAGCGCTCGACAAATTTACAGCAGGGAAGCTGCGCTCGACGAACTCCGAACGGTGGTAGACGTAATCCCAGCAGCGCTCGACGAAAGTTCCAGAAGTTAATCAAATGTTCAGAATACCATCTGCCGAGCTCAGCCCGACGAATTATGATCTGGGGTCGACGAATTTCTGGAGCATTTATTTCATATACATTTGCTCGACTAAATATTATATCTCTTATTCTAAATTTGCTGTCAGACTTTATTTAAAGTAATATTTATATATATATTATTGTTCTGACCTTACAGCATGCAAGCATTAAAAAAAATAGTCGTTGGCAGCAAAGCATTAATTGCTATAGCCGTTGCAGCAAGCAAAAGAAGGAAAGAGGACAACAACTTTTACACAGCAGCAGATTTTATACAGCAGAAGATATGCAGCAGATTATTTTATATAGCAGAATATATTCTGCTCTCTCTTATGACAGATTATATATATACATATCATATTGATGTACAGACCAGTAGAAGAGAGAGATAGAATATATATTTTACACCTTCTGTACAGGAAAAATAGAAGAAGAAGAAGAGAAAAAGATGAACAGGGGCAAAAACAGAGAACAACTTTATTACTTTATCTTGTTCTGTTTTTGCTAAACTCTTTTCTTGCAGATCATATACAACCTGAGACATCAAACACTATCATTTGCTAAGGGATCTAAAACTGCAAGAAGAAGAAGAACAGAGGATTTTGGAATCAAGAGAAGAGGCCTCCACAAACTGTCAACAATTATATCAGACAGGGGGAGCTCTTCAACATCATCATCAAGATCCATTCAACTTCAAATCAGGATCTTCAAGAGTCTTCTCATACAGAGAAGAATAACAAATCTTTCTGTTTTTCTTTTTATTCCTTTCCATCTCTTGTACAGGGTTATAACTCCCTTCAAAAGTTAACTCCCGGTGACAGGGCACCTTAGCAAAAACCTGCATCTTGGTTAGAGCACCTTATCAACAGCTCACCTGGTGTGTGGACACCTTATCAAAATCACCTTGGTGTGAGGGTACCTTATCAACAACCTCCTAGTAGATTCCTACCAGTGGGTAGAAGAGTAGACGTACCCAGTTGAGGGGAACTACTATATATCTTGTGTCATCTGGACTGCTTGATGCTTGTTTGTTTTATGTTTTTATTTCCTGTGCTGTGTTTATTGTTATGCACTTCTACTGTTTGTGTTTATTACTCAGCAAACTCATTTATATATACTTATATATATATAATTTATTTTGGAAGTAAAACTTAAATAAGAGTTTTAAATAGATAAATAAGAACTAAACCTCCACTATCAATTGGTATCAGAGGAGGCTGATTTTATTTTTTCAATTTCTTGCACCTGATACTCAATTGAACCCCTTTCAATTGGTATCAGAGGAAGTTGATTTTTCACACAGGCTAACACCTGAAATCACAAAGATCACCTTAGTTCTTATTTTGTTTCGTTTTTCCAAATGACAAATTCAGATTTCTATTTTTCAGATCCATCTTTATGTAATTTGGATACTTTTGATTTTTTGCAAATTAGAATTAAATTATTTATTAATGCCATAGATGAAGATATATATAAATCTGTTTTGACAGGAACTTCATCCTCCTCTTCTTCAAAGATGATCAAGAAAGGTTTATCAGTGCTGATGCAAAGGCCATGAAGATATTAACTCAATCAAAGTCAAATAACATTTATCAAAGAGTTTATGATTGCACTACAGCAAAGTCCATCTGACACTCCCTCTCTAGGATGGTAATTGAACCATCTTCTTCCTCTTCCACTAACATCATTTTTGATGCAGAACCATCACTTACTCTAAGTGAAGAAGAAGAAAAAGAAGAACAAAAAGCCACAGCTTTTTGCATGTTGGCAATATATGGCTTAAACTACATATCAGATGCTGAATGTGATGAAGAAAAGGTAAAAGAGGTAACAACATTTACTAATTTTTCCTCAGAAAATTTCAAATCTGTTTTCACATCACCTTATGCAGGTATAAGAATCTCGGAAAACAGAATCAGTAAAAAGCTAATAATGAACAAATCAATTTCTGTTGAAATTAAAGAAGATTTTAAAATAACAGCAGAACAATTTATTTACTTAAAAAATAAGTTCATTAAGGCTGAAAACTTTAAACAGACAGTTAAAGAAAAAGAAATTATTTATGTTCAGCAAAACCAAGTTAAATTTTCAAATTTATATTTCAATGAGATAAAAAGGCCAACTTTTCTATATATATAAGGCAATTTTTAAAATGTTTAATATTTTTACTCAATTATAATTAAACAGCAATTATAAGATTCTTTGGAATTTTCTATTTTAAAAGCAATATCAAATAACTTCACTATCTTACAGATTTTCTCCAAAATCAGTTTGAGCATTCTACTCAAGTAGCATGGATCAGAAATGATCAGAGCTCTGAGTGTGAGTCTTTTCTGATTAAGGGGATTCTATAGAAAGAAGCTATCAGATATTGTCTTTTTGATTATAAAAATTCTTAGAATCTGTTAAACAACCAGCAATTCATTTCATTTAAAAATCCTATTTAAATCAAAAGTAGAAATTGCTTAGTTATAAGAGAAAGAGAAATAATCTCTAACCCTTAAGCAGATCAAGACTTTTTATTCTTAGGAATCCTAAACCAAATAGGGGGAGATTGTTAGAACCTAGTCTTAATTTGGATTAGGATCCCAACTCAAATAGGGGGAGATTGTTGGAACCTTAGTTTTGATTTGAGTTAGGATCCACCTTTAATGTCTAAGTTTATATCATAATATATATTACAACTTAGATTAATTATCATTAAGTTAAAAAGGCTTAAAATAATATATATATATAAATAATATACTAAGAAATATATATATAATAATAGGCTAAATAATATAAGAGAAATTAATATAAGAAAATATAAGTGAAATAAAATATTTCATATAGTTCGACATTTCGTCAAATGGCGCTCGACAAACGTCGAACGGCGATCGACGAACAGATGGCAGCGCTCGACAAATTTCCAGCAAGGAAGCTGCGCTCGACGAACTCCGAACGGCGGTTGATGAAATCCCAGCAGCGCTCGACGAAAGTTCCAGAAGTTAATCAAATGTTCAGAATACCATTTGTCGAGCTCAGCCCAACGAATGACGAGCTGGGGTCGACGAATTTCTGCAGCATTTATTTCATATACATTTGCTCGACTAAATATTATATCTCTTATTCTAAATTTGCTGTCACACTTTATTTAAAGTAATATTTATATATTTCTATATATATATGGTTGTTCTGAACTTACAGCTTGCAAGCATTAAATAATATAGCCGTTGGCAGCAAAGCATTAATTGCTATATCCGTTGCAGCAAGCAAAAGAAGGAAAGAGGACAACAACTTTTACACAGAAGCAGATTTTATACAGCAGAAGATATGCAGCAGATTATTTTATATAGCAGAATATATTCTGCTCTCTCTTATGACAGATTAAATATATACATATCATATTGCTGTACAGACCAGTAGAAGAGAGAGATAGAATATATATTTTACACCTTCTGTACAGGAAAAATAGAAGAAGAAGAAGAAGAAGAAGAAGAGAAAAAGATGAACACGGGCAAAATAAGAGAACAACTTTATTACTTTATCTTGTTCTGTTTTTGCTAAACTCTTTTCTTGCAGATCATATAGAACCTGAGACATCAAACACTATCATTTGCTCAGGGATCTAAAACTGCAAGAAGAAGAAGAACAGAGGATTTTGGAATCAAGAGAAGAGGCCTCCACAAACTGTCAACAATTATATCAGACAGGGCGAGCTCTTCAACATCATCATCAAGATCCATTCAACTTCAAATCAGGATCTTCAAGAGTCTTCTCATACAGAGAAAAACAACAAATCTTTCTGTTTTTCTTTTTATTCCTTTCCATCTCTTGTACAAGGTTATAACTCCCTTCAAAAGTTAACTCCCGGTGACAGGGCACCTTAGCAAAAACCTGCATCTTGGTTAGAGCACCTTATCAACAGCTCACCTGGTGTGTGGACACCTTATCAAAATCACCTTGGTGTGAGGGCACCTTATCAACAACCTCCTAGTAGATTCCTACCAGTGGGTAGAAGAGTAGACGTACCCAGTTGAGGGAAACTACTATATATCTTGCGTCATCTGGACTGCTTGATGCTTGTTTGTTTTATGTTTTTATTTCTTGTGTTGTGTTTATTTTTATGCACTTCTACTGTTTGTGTTTATTACTCAGTAAACTCATTTATATATACTTATATATATCATTTATTTTGGAAGTAAAACTTAAACAAGAGTTTTAAACAGATAAATAAGAACTAAACCTCCACTATCAATTGGTATCAGAGGAGGCTGATTTTATTTTTTCAATTTCTTGCACCTGATACTCAATTGAACCCCTTTCAATTGGTATCAGAGGAAGTTGATTTTTCACATAGGCTAACACCTGAAATCACAAAGATCACCTTAGTTCTTATTTTGTTTCATTTTTCCAAATGACACATTCAGATTTCTATTTTTCAGATCCACCTTTATGTAATTTGGATACTTTTGATTTATGGCAAATTAGAATTAAATTATTTATGAATGCCATAGATGAAGATATATATAAATCTGTTTTGACAGGAACTTCATCCTCCTCTTCTTCAAAAGATGATCAAGAAAGGTTTATTAGTGCTGATGCAAATGCCATGAAGATATTAACTCAATCAATGTCAAATAACATTTATAAAAGAGTTAATGATTGCACTTCAGCAAAGTCCATCTGACACTCCCTCTCTAGGATGGTAAATGAACCATCTTCTTCCTCTTCCACAAACATCATTTTTGATGCAAAACCATCACTTACTCTAAGTGAAGAAGAAGAAAAAGAAGAACAAAAAGCCACAGCTTTTTGCATGTTGGCAATATATGGCTTAAACTACATATCAGATGCTGAATCTGATGAAGAAAAGGTAAAAGAGGTAACAACATTTACTAATTTTTCCTCAGAAAATTTCAGATCTGTTTTCACATCACCTTGTGCAGGTATAAAAATCTCTGAAAATAGAATCAGTAAAAAGCTAATAATGAACAAATCAATTTCTATTGAAATTAAAATAACAGCAGAACAATTTATTTACTTAAAAACTAAGTTCATTAAGGCTGAAAACTTTAAACAGACTGTTAAAGAAAAAGAAATTATTTATGTTCAGCAAAACCAAGTTAAATTTTCAAATTTATATTTCAATGAGATAAAAAGGGCAACTTTTATATATATATAAGGCAATTTTTAAACTATTTAATATTTTTACTCAATTATAATAAAACAGCAATTATAAGATTCTTTGGAATTTTTCTATTTTAAAAGCAATATCAGATAACTTCACTATCTTACAGATTTTCTCCAAAATCAGTTTGAGCATTCTACTCAAGTAGCATGGATCAGAAATGATTAGAGCTCTGAGTGTGAGTCTCTTCTGATTAAGGGGATTCTATAGAAAGAAGCTATCCGATATTGTCTTTCTGATTATAAAAATTCTTAGAATCTGTTAAACAGCTAGCAATTCATTTCATTTAAAAATCCTATTTAAATCAAAATTAGAAATTGCTTAGTTATAAAAGAAAGAGAAATAATCTCTAACCCTTAAGCAGATCAAGAATTTTTATGCTTAGGAATCCTAAACCAAATAGGGGGAGATTGTTAGAACTTAGTCTTAATTTGGATTAGGATCCCAACTCAAATAGGGGGAGATTGTTGGAACCTAGTTTTGATTTGAGGTAGGATCCACCTTTAATGTCTAAGTTTATATCATAATATATATTACAACTTAGATTAATTACCATTAAGTTAAAAAGGCTTAAAATAATATATATATATATAAATAATATACTAAGAAATATATATATAATAATAGGCTAAATAATATAAGAGAAATTAATATAGGAAAATATAAGTGAAATAAAATATTTCATATAGTTCAACATTTCGTCAAATGGCGCTCGGCAAACGTCGAACGACGATGGACGAACAGATGGCAGCGCTCGACAAATTTACAGCAAGGAAGCTGCGCTCGACGAACTCCGAACGACGGTCGACGAAATCCCAGCAGCGCTCGACGAAAGTTCCAGAAGTTAATCAAATGTTCAGAATACCATTTGTCGAGCTCAGCCCGACGAATGACGAGCTGGGGTCGACGAATTTCTGCAGCATTTATTTCATATACATTTGCTCGATTAAATATTATATCTCTTATTCTAAATTTGCTGTCAGACTTTATTTAAAGTAATATTTATATATTTCTATATATATATTGTTGTTCTGACCTTACAGCTTGCAAGCATTAAATAATATAGTCGTTGGCAGCAAAGCATTAATTGCTATAGCCGTTGCAGCAAGCAAAAGAAGGAAAGAGGACAACAGCTTTTACACAACAATAGATTTTATACAGCAGAAGATATGCAGGAGATTATTTTATATAGCAGAATATATTCTGCTCTCTCTTATGACAGATTATATATATATACATATCATATTGCTGTACAGACCAGTATAAGAGAGAGATAGAATATATATTTTACACCTTATGTACAGGAAAAATAGAAGAAGAAGAAGAAGAGAAAAAGATGAACAGGGGCAAAACAGAGAACAACTTTATTACTTTATCTTGTTCTATTTTTACTAAACTCTTTTCTTGCAGATCATATACAACCTTAGACATCAAACACTATCATTTGCTCAGGGATCTAAAACTGCAAGAAGAAGAAGAAAAGAGGATTTTGGAATCAAGAGAAGAGGCCTGCACAAACTGTCAACAATTATATCAGACAGGGGGAGCTCTTCAACATCATCATCAAGATCCATTCAACTTCAAATCAGGATCTTCAAGAGTCTTCTCATACAGAGAAGAACAACAAATCTTTCTATTTTTCTTTTTATTCCTTTCCATCTCTTGTACAGGGTTATAACTCCCTTCAAAAGTTAACTCCCGGTGATAGGGCACCTTAGCAAAAACCTGCATCTTGGTTGGAGCACCTTATCAACAGCTCACTTGGTGTGTGGACACCTTATCAAAATCACCTTGGTGTGAGGGCACCTTATCAACAACCTCCTAGTAGATTCCTACCAGTGGGTAGAAGAGTAGACGTACCCAGTAAAGGGGAACTACTATATATCTTGTGTCATCTGGACTGCTTGATGCTTGTTTATTTTATGTTTTTATTTCCTGTGCTGTGTTTATTTTTATGCACTTCTACTGTTTGTGTTTATTACTCAGCAAACTCATTTATATATACTTATATATATATCATTTATTTTGGAAGTAAAACTTAAACAAGAGTTGTAAACAGATAAATAAGAACTAAACCTCCACTATCATCACGCCCGTGACCTGGGGCGTGTAGTCTCTAAAAGTGCTGCTGGCAGGAAATCATTGGTGGGAAGGCGCGCGGGGCGAGTCACGCCCGTGACATGATGTTACGCCCCCTGGTCACGCCCGTGATCTGGGGTGTGTAACTTTAATTGACGTGGCAGGCGTGCTGCCAGCTGGTGGTGGGGTCCCGTCCGTGACTTGGATGTCATGCCCTTTGTCACGCCCGTGACCTGGGGCGTGTACTTGGCAAAACTTCACGGAATGCTCCCGGGATGGCGGAATCGGGTATGGAACACGTCTAGGCTGTCAAGCCCCTTGGTCACACCCATGACCTTGGGAGTGTACTTTGGAATTTTTCTCAAAAGTGCCCAGGAATCCTGAAAAACACAGAAAAAGCTTAAGTTAGTTCATGAAATTAAAAAGGGACAGATTAAATAAGAAAATGTCAGTAAATTATATAAATTCATATTAAAACTATATTAAAATTATACTAAAAGATGAGTACAAAAAGTACTCATCAAACACCCCCATACTTGAGCTTTAGCTATTCCAGAGCAAAAGAGTGAGGAAAAAATTACAAGACATCGATATTATTTCTAATTAATTAAAATTTTGTTAATCCAAAAATAAGTTAAAAGTAAAATCTAGGAATTCAAGAATTAAGTCATAAGTTATGGTGATAACTTAAAAAGAGAAAAATGTTTAGCTAAGTACTTCTCAAGATAACTATTTAGCAAACAAAATTATAGAAATTTTCAAACAAGAATAGATCGAAATTATAAACACTTTAACATAAAAGAAACTTAAGGAAAAGACACCTACCAAAATTTTGCTCTCTTAATAATTTAGTTTAGGACTAGAAACAATGAAATTGGCTAGGGATGGGTTTGAACGAAATGGCAAATGAAGAGTTTTTGAATAGAGGTGATGAATTTTATCCTCTCACCTCATTTGAATAGGAATTTGTATATGTTTAGGATAAAAAAACTTCTCTTCAATCAAAAACCCAAAATGTATATGTTTTAGATGTAATGAATTTTATCCTCTTACATCATGATATATAATCTTTTAAATGATTTTGGGTGCATATGTTTTAGGAAATAATGAATTTTATCCTCTTATTTCCATGACATATGATCTTTTTCTACATTTTTTTTTTATTTGCCAACAAAGGGTGAAGGGAAAGAAATACTTCTAGTTTATAAATTAAACTATTTTGAGAGCAAATTTTTAGTGGAATGAAATTTCCTAAGATCTTAAAGTTAAAAGAGAATATAATAGAAATCTAGAGATGTTTAGCCAATTTACCACAAAGTGAAGCTATTTAAAATTAAAAGGAGAAGTAGTGCTAAATAGATTCTCTAATCAAATTAAAAACATAAAATGTTTCTTACAACTAAATTACTTCAAATTTAAGTTTAACAAATTCTGATAAAATAAAATATTAGCTAAATTAAAAATGTAAGAATACTTGTAATCAAACCTCAAACTAAATTTCTTAGAAAAATAAAAACAACAAGGCTAGACGTATTTATTATTATTATTTTTATAAATATTATTTCTTGGACTTCCCGAGGGCTACTCGGTGAAGGGTTCGCAAGGTACTAGGAACTGTGATGGGGGTTCAAGCCCAAAGTGCCGTTTCCAAGAAATTAGATTTATATTAAATTATAATTTTTTTTATTTTTCGAATAACAATACAGTGAACGCAAAGCTACACCCCCATACTTAAAATTAAACATTGTCCCCAATGTTTAAAACTAAGTATGAAGAACACTTGAAAAATAAACTTTTAAAAAGAAGAATACAAAAAATTTAAGATAAGAAGGGGTGCCTCCCTAGAGCGCTTTCTTTTTCCCGTCTTTAAGCTAGACGGCTAGTGTTAGGAAAAAGGAAAATTAAAAGAGAAGTGGACAGGCAACTCCCCTAATTCACGCGTAGGTGAATATGCCGACGTCAGTCGCACGGCTACTCCTCCGCTTAACGTGTGATTCTCCGTTTGTCTTTGATCTTGAAAATGCAAATCCAAATCACCTATACATACATGCGGTGATTTGGATTTATAAAGATGAGCAACATATGGATCGTCAATTCTTTGGGGTAGCAACGGCTCATCTTCAACCTGTAAATTATTAGTTTTTAAAGAATCACAAATAAACGATTCAGATAATTTTTCGCAAGGAGGAGGTGCTTGCGAAAATATAAAATTAGGCTTTGGTTGTTCCTTTTCTAAAATTAAATTATCTTTAGAATAATCTAGTGAATTATTAAGCGGAATAAGATTTTCGGACACTAATATTTCATGAATTTCCGGTTGAATTAAAATAGAAGAGATTTGTGAAAATTTATGATAAAGAAAAGAAGATCCGGGTGAAGTAGGGGAAGAAACTTGTTCTTCTTCTAGTTCATCCGGGGTGCCCAAAACATTAAGAATTTCTTGGTAAGTGAATTTTTCTTCATCTTTGGTAAAAGAAGTTATGGGATTACATGGAAACACATGTTCCTCCATAACTAAATTATCAAAAGATGGAGAAAAAGCACTAGACGAAATAATATTTTCCTCTAAATTTTGGGGGGAAGTATCTATTTGAATTGACGAGATTTCCCCAAAATTAGAGAACGAAAATTGCGGCGCAAAACAAAAATTTGGATCTAAAGATTTATCTTCATCGCCCCGAAAACTATCCGGGTGACCTTGCCACCAAGAATAATCTACTTCGGAGGTAGAAGAACAATTATTAAATGCCGAAAAATTTTTCTCCTGAAAATTAGAAAAAATATTTTTCTCTAAATTTTGGGGGGCAGTATCTATTTGAATCGGCGGAATTTCCCCAAAATTAGAGAACAAAAATTGTGGTGTATACGATGAAAAAGAAAAATTCGGATCTAAAGATTTATCTTCATTGCTCCGAGAGTTATCCGGGTGACCTTGCCACCAAGAATAATCTACTTCGGAGCTAGGAGAACAATTATTAAATGTCAAAAATGATTCTCATTAAAATTAGAAAAATTATTTTCATCAAAGTTTGAAAATTTTTTTTCATTAAAAGATGAAAAATTATGATCATAATTATTATCAAAATTATTTGCATAATATTGAGGATAATTATTTTCATAATAATTATTTTGAGAATATGAATGTAAATAACATTCCTCACTTTGATGAGGCGCACCATAATAATAACAACTAAACTGGCACCTTCGTGCGGCTTGTAAGAGTTCAATTTCGTTTCGAAGCACAGTAATTTTAACGACCGCTTCTACTAATTTCATAATAAAAATAAAAAAGGAAACAACTTTCACTTAAATGAATGGAATTTTAGAGTATTTAAAAAAATATATATTCATATAAAAGTTTTTCAAAAAGCGGGTTAAGTTAGTCCCAGACTTCCCAAGGTCAACCCGGTGAAGGGCTCGCAAGGTACTGGAGGCTGTGATGGGAATTCAAGCCCAAAGCGTCCTTTCCGAGAATTTAGATTACGCTTTTTAAGATTTTTTTTATAAAAAAAATTTAAAGAGAAGGGGGAGAAGAAAGAGAACGATAAAATTAATAAATATTTCTTTTTTCGAAATATCAACCGTGTCCCCGGCAACGATGCCAAAAACTTGATGCGCAAAACTATATCCGCAAACAATAATGGCAATTGTACCGTGTCGAATGTAGTATAGGTTATAAAAACTAAGGTCGTATTAGACTCGGGGCGGTTGAGTACACTTACTTCAAGAAAATCTCTTTTATTCTATCAATTAAAACTTTGGAGTTGGTATCAAAAGAAATAAAAAAGGTTCATGAAGAAGAAAGAAGAGAATGAGAAAACAAAAGAACTATTTTATTAACTGCAAAATGAAAAGAAATTACAACTATTGAATTGAAAGTACAATTGCAAGAAATAAAGGAGGAGCATAAGAACTACTAAAACATGAAAAGAAGAGTCTAAGTTCTAAAAAATTGGTCCATTAACATCCGGTGAAGCTCCCCTTTATAGATGAAAAATTGAGGTTACACGCCCTTGGCCACTCCCGTGACCAAGGGGCGTGTAGGGGGTGTGATCGGTGCTAGCGGAGAGGGCGCATTCTGGATTCAATGCAGGCATTTTGGGCGCGTCACGCCCTAGGTCACGCCCGTGACCTGGGGCGTGTAGTCTCTAAAAGTGCTGCTGGCGGGAAATCATTGGCGAGAAGGCACGCGGGGCGAGTCATGCCCGTGACTTGTTGTCACGCCCCCTGGTCACGCCCGTGACCTGGGGCGTGTAACTTTAATTGATGTGGCAGGTGTGCTGCCAGCTGGTGGTGGGGTCCCGGCCGTGACATGGATGTCACGCCCTTTGTCATGCCCGTGACCTGGGGTGTGTACTTGGCGAAACTTCACGGAATGCTCCCGGGATGGCGGAATCGGGTCTGGAACACGTCTAGGTTATCATGCCCCTTAGTCACGCCCGTGACCTTGGGCGTGTACTTTGGAATTTTTCTTAAAAGTGCCCAGGAATCCTGAAAAACACAGAAAAAGCTTAAGTTAGTTCATGTAATTAAAAGGGGACAGATTAAATAAGAAAATGCAAATAAATTATATAAATTCATATTAAAACTATATTAAAATTATACTAAAAGATGAGTACAAAAACTACTCATCAAGCTTGCTGGAGCTTATGATGTGTTGGCCCTTGAAGGCCATCCTCCCCTCTTTTGCTTTCCTTTTATTGCTGGCCTGCGTGCCGATGTATGTTTGAGTTTAAATACATTGTTCAATGTAAGGCCTTAAGGCCGCAACTCTATTATTTCATTCCTGGGATAGTGGACAGTTCTAAAAGGTGTTTTTAATCAAATGCTTCCGCTTACGTTTTATTCACTCTGGTGTAGTTTTAGCTCTTTCTGTTTATCACCTTATAATGCCTAGCTAGTGTGTATAGTATGGCGTGGGGTCTCGGCCGGACCTACTGTTATATTATTTGTACTGGCAGGGTGTTACAATTTGGTATCGGATTTAAGGCATCGATCCGTAGTTTTGTTAATTCGAGGCCGAATTCATTTTATGAGGTTGAGTGCACGTGTTTTGCGTTCACCTAAAACAATTTCAAAACTAATAAGAATGTCCACTTAGGAATGAAAATCATGCTTGTTTGAGGAACCTGAGCATTCCTTGCTTGTTTGCTGTTATGTTTTCGGTCCCTAACCAGTGTTTCACACGATTATAGGTGACTAGGAGTGGTGCGGGGCAGTCTCAACCCCGTAACACTGCTGAAAGTAGTGCGCCCGCTGAGCTACCAGCGACCACTCCTTCTGCTGAGATGGTTAGAATGGTCACTGAAGCGGTCTGCGCAATGATCAATAACCAAGCTGGAAGGCTTGCACTGCCTATTACTCCTAATCCAGAGGTGTCCCCAGTGCATGTTACTGCATTGGAGCCAAGAGTGGAACCTGTGGTAGAGCCCAGAGTGGAACATGTAGTTGTGGGGTGAGCGCGTGACCAGCAATTGAAGCACTTTCTAAGCTTCAACCCTCCAACCTTCCTTGGGATCGAGTCTCCAACAGAGGCTAAGGATTGGCTGGCAATAGTAAAGAAGACTCTAAGGGCAACAACAACTGAAGAGGCGATGAAAGTCACCTTAGCCACTTTCCTTCTAAATGGGGAGGCAGGGCTTTGGTGGGATGAACTGGAAGCGCACAAGTTGGATGGTAGAGTTATTACCGAGGTCTCGATTGTAGAGTTCTTGGGTCTATTCCTCCAGAGGTTTATTCCCTCTACCAGCGTCGTGCATTGCAAAATCAGTTTCTGCGGCTAACTCATGGCGACCATTCAGTGGATGACTACCTGCATGAGTTCACGAGACTAAGTCACTATGCGGGATCGTTGGTAGAAGATGAGGAAGATAAGATGAGTAAATTCTATGAAGGCCTTCGAGATGAGTTAAGGCTGCTTTTTGCAGGCCCTATGACTCTTAGTTTTCTGGTTATGGTGCAAACTGCCAGATCACTAGAGCTAGATATGCAGAGAGTGCAACGCCCAAAAGGCCTCAGCAAGAAGCCAGAATTTCTCGCGCCGACCTCTTAAGTAAAGCCTGAGTTCAGGAAAAATAAGAGGAAGTCTAGGTTCGCGGAACCAGCTCCTTCTAATGTTTTGGGAGCAACTACTGTGCCGGGTCCTATCATGTGATTCACCTGCGGGAAGGTGGGACACAAAGCTGCGGTGTGTCGAAGTGGTCCCCCGAAGGCAAGAAATTGAGTGGTGGACTATGCTCGTGCGGCGGGTTCATCTTTTGCGGAGAAAGGCAAAGTTGCGGAGTCTTCTTCTTCCCAGCAAACTCTGACCCAACCGAGAGTCTATTTGCTTAGCCAGCAAGAAGCCATCCGACAAAATGACGTCGTCACAGTTATGAAGTAAAATTTAGCTTTTACGGCTTAACTTGATTTATACAGTATATACGACTATACCTTTGTTGATGTTGTTTTAGGCTTCGTTCTAATCTTCAACTATCCGGCGAGAGCTCTCTTCGATACGAGAGCATCACACTCCTTATTGTCTAAAGACTTCGTGTTGCTAATCAGAGTACCGTCTATCCTGGTGAAGGATAGACTGGAGGTAGTGCTGCCCAATGGATCTTGGATGAGCGCGGATAGGTTGAGTCGTGTAAAGGTGCGGATTGGGAATCAGGATTTCGACTTGGAAGCATCACAACTACCACTAGCTGAGTTTGACGTAATCTTTGGCATGGACTGGTTCTCGAAGCAGCAAGCATGCATAGATTGCAATCGAAAGGAGGTTACTCTGGGAAAGAACACCGGTGACGAGACCACATTTGCGGGTATGCGAGGAGCAAGCAAGACGCTGATGTCTGCTCTCCAGGTGGTCAAGGCAGTGAGAAAAGGCGGGGAGTTGTTCTTCACGTTGTTGGAGGCTTCGACGCCTAAACCTAGTTTAAGTGATGTCCATGTGGTGGCAGAGTATGTGCATGTGTTTCCTAACGAACTCCGTGGGGCTCCGCCCCAGCGAGAGATCGATTTCTGTATCGAGTTGGTGTCAGGTGCCAAACCTGTGGCCTGCTCACGGTACCGGATTATGCCAAAGGAGTTAGAAGAATTGAAAGTTCAGCTGCAGGAACTGCTAGAACAATGCTATGTACGTCCAAGTTCATCCCCTTGGAGTGCACCAGTCCTCTTTGTGAAAAAGAAGGATGGGAGTTTGTGTCTATGCATAGACTATCGAGAGCTGAATAAGCTGACCGAGATGAACCACTATCCGATTCCAAGAATCGATGACTTATTCGACCAACTGGTTGGGTCGACGGTATACTCGAAGCTAGACTTAAGGTCCGGCTATTATCAGCTTTGTGTAAGGGAATGCGATATTCCAAAGATGGCATTCAGTACCCGCTTCGGGCACTATGAGTTCACGGTTATGCCATTCGGCCTTTCCAACGTGCCGTCGGTATTTATGGACTTGATGAATAGAACGTTCTGAGAGTATTTGGACAGATTTGTGATCGTCTTCATCGACGATATTTTGGTATACTCTCAGTCTAAAGAGGTGCATACAGAGCATCAGCACGCAGTGTTGAGCACCTTGAGGAGGAGTCAGCTATATGACAAATTCTCCAAGTGCGAGTTTTGGCAACCATCAGTAGCGTTCCTTGGTCATGTCGTTAGTGGGGAAGGAATAGTAGTCGATCCGTCGAAGATATCGTCAATCCGAGAGTGGCCTGTGCTGAAAAACATGGCTGAAGTCCGAAGCTTCTTAGGACTTACCGGTTACTATAGGCACTTCGTGGAGAACTTTTCGAGGATCGCATTTCCTCTCACTAAGCTGACTAGGAAAGATCAGAAGTTCACTTGGTCACCTGAGTGCGCATGAGCTTTTGAGGAACTGAAGAGCCGTCAGACCACGGCGCCCATTCTATGCTCGCCATGTGGAACGCAGGGTTACGAAATATATAGCGACGCCTCGGGGAGCGGCTTGGGTTGCGTTCTAGTGCAGTTTGGTCTGGTGATCGTTTATGGTTACCGACTGTTGAAGGTACATGAGAGGAACTACCCGGTCCATGACTTGGAGTTAGCGGCCATGGTATTCACTCTTAAGTTATGGAGGCACTACTTATATGGCGTGAAGATCGACATCATTAATGACCACAAAAGTCTCAAGTACCTGCTTGATCAGAAGGAGTTGAATATACGACAAAGGAGGTGGATGGAGTTCCTGAGGGACTACACCTTTGATATTCGTTACACTCCTGGAAAGGGGAATCTGGTTGCAGACGCGCTGAGTCGGCGGGCTCCCGCACAAGCAAGTTGGATCTGGAATCTCTGGATATCACTTGTGTCGATAAGAGAGCGTCTTCTACTGCATGCTTGAACTGGACGAAGGTTCAATACGACCTTGCCGATGAGTTCGCCAAGCTTTGGAGCTGGATGAAAGCATGAAATGTTACAAGGCAGAGACTTTGGATGGGTAGCGCTGAATTCGCTTTCGACGATGGCCTTCTATGGAAAGGTGCAAGATTGTGCGTCCCAAAAGTGGCTAATTTATGGGGATAATTGATGTACGAGGCTCACTTTACAAAGTACTCGATTCACCCGGGGAGCACAAAGATGTATATGGATATGAAGAAACTCTTCTGGTGGCCAGGTTTGAAGAAAGACATTGCTCTCTACGTGACAATGTGTCATACTTGCGTGTTAGTGAAGGCCGAATGTCAAAGCCCTGGTGGGTTTCTGAAGTCTCTACCGATTCTGGAGTGGAAGTTTGATGACATCTCGATGGATTTTGTGCACGGGTTGCCGAGATCATAGCATGGGAACGACGCCATCTAAGTGATCGTAGATCGTTTAACAAAGGTATCACACTTTATTCCGAATCGGAAGGACGATTCTGTTTAAAAGCTCGCAAAGTTATATGTTGATAGTATCATACGATTGCACGGAGTTCCCCGTTGCATCATGAACGATCGTGATGGGCGATTCACATCTAATGATTGGAAACAAATCCACCAACTATTGGGTACTAAGTTGAAATTTAGCACGGCCTTCCACCTGCAAATGAGTGGACAGACCGAGAGAACCAATAGGATGATGGAAGACATGCTCCGAATGTGTGCCCTTGATTTCAGAAAGAGATGGGAGGATCATCTCTATATGATTGAGTTTGCTTTCAACAACAGCTACCAAGCAAGTATCAAAATGGCTCCGTTCGAAGCCCTTTATGGTAGGAAATGTTGTACGCCGTTAGCTTGGGATGAAATGGGCGACACGAAGTTGTTGAAGCGCAAGGATGTGGATGAAGCGAACACGTCAATTCGGGCAATACGAGAGCGGCTGCTCATTGCTCAAGATAGGCAGGCAAAGTATTACAATGCGCATCACCGGAACGTCGAGTTTTGCCGTTGGTGATTGGGTGTACCTACAGATCAAACCGTTTAAGGGAGTATTGAGGATCCTACGCTTGAAAAAGAGGAGTCCAAGGTACATAGGACCGTTTGAGATTCTAGAACGCATTGGCGAGGCTGCCTATCGGCTTGCTCTATCTGATGAGTTAAGCGGGCTGGACGACGTATTCCACATCACCATTTTGAGAAAGTCTGTGAAAGAGCCTACGCATATTGTTGCGGTTGACGAGGTGCCGATTGAAGTTGGGCTAGAGACGAAAGTAAAGCCCATGCGCATCAAAGATACTGAGGTGAAACATTTGCGGAACAAAGCCATCCGAATGGTAAAGGTCTGTTGGGACAACTGCGGAAAAGAGGAACTCTCATGGGAAAGAGAGCAAACCATGCTTGCTGAGTACCCTGAGCTCTTCCTTTAAGGTATAATCTATTTTCCTGTACCTTTCTGTTTTTGAGATTTCGGCCCAAAATTCTGTTAAGAGGGGTGGAGTTGTAACACCCCAAATTCTAGAAGCAGATTTGAGCTGCTGGTAGAGTTTGTCAAACAGCAGCCTGGCTGCGTTCGACGAACGGCATCCCGGCTGCGTTCGACGAACGGCAGCCCTGCTGCGTTCGACGAACGGCAGCCCTGCTGCGTTCGACGAACGGCAGCCCTGCTGCGTTCGACGAACGGCAGCCCTGCTGCGTTCGACGAACGGCAGCCCTGCTGCGTTCGACGAACGGCAGCCCTGCTGCGTTCGACGAACGGCAGCCCTGCTGCGTTCGACGAACGGCAGCCCTGCTGCGTTCGACGAACGGCAGCCCTGCTGCGTTCGACGAACGGCAGCCCTGCTGCGTTCGACGAACGGCAGCCCTGCTGCGTTCGACGAACGGCAGCCCTGCTGCGTTCGACGAACGGCAGCCCTGCTGCGTTCGACGAACGGCAGCCCTGCTGCGTTCGACGAACGGCAGCCCTGCTGCGTTCGACGAACGGCAGCCCTGCTGCGTTCGACGAACGGCAGCCCTGCTGGTGGTGGGGTCCCGGCCGAGACTTGGATGTCATGCCCTTTGTCACGCCTGTGACCTGGGGCGTGTACTTGGAGAAACTTCACGGAATGCTCCCGGGATGGTGGAATCGGGTATGGAACACGTCTAGGCTGTCACGCCCCTTGGTCACGCCCATGACCTTGGGCGCATACTTTGGAATTTTTCTCAAAAGTGCCCAGGAATCCTGAAAAACACAGAAAAAGCTTAAGTTAGTTCATGAAATTAAAAGGGGACAAATTAAATAAGAAAATGTCAGTAAATTATATAAATTCATATTAAAACTATATTAAAATTATACTAAAAGATGAGTACAAAAACTACTCATCAAACAACCCCATACTTGAGCTTTTGCTATTCCAGAGCAAAAGAGTGAGGAAAGAATTACAAGACATCGATATTATTTCTAATTAACTAAAATTTTGTTAATCCAAAAATAAGTTAAAAGTAAATTCTAGGAATTCAAGAATTAAGTCATAAGTTATGGTGATAACTTAAAAAGAGAAAAATGTTTAGCTAAGTACTTCTCCAGATAACTATTTAGCAAACAAAATTATAGAAATTTTCAAACAAGAATAGATCGAAATTATAAACACTTTAACATAAAAGAAACTTAAGGAAAAGACACCTACCAAAATTTTGCTCTCTTAATAATTTAGTTTAGGACTAGAAACAATGAAATTGGCTAGGGATGGGCTTGAACGAAATGGCAAATGAAGAGTTTTTGAATAGAGGTGATGAATTTTATCCTCTCACCTCATTTGAATAGGAATTTGTATATGTTTAGGATAATAATGAATTTTATCCTCTTATTTTCCATGCCATATAATCTTTAAAAAAAACTTCTCTTCAATCAAAAACCCAAAATATATATGTTTTAGATGTAATGAATTTTATCCTCTTACATCATGATATATAGTCTTTTAAATGATTTTGGGTGCATATGTTTTAGGAAATAATGAATTTTATCCTCTTATTTCCACGACATATGATCTTTTTCTACATTTTTTTTACTTGCCAACAAAGGGTGAAGGGAAAGAAATACTTCTAGTTTATAAATTAAACTATTTTGAGAGCAAATTTTTAGTGGAATGAAATTTCCTAAGATCTTAAAGTTAAAAGAGAATATAATAGAAATCTAGAGATGTTTAGCCAATTTACCACAAAGTGAAGCTATTTAAAATTAAAAGGAGAAGTAGTGCTAAATAGATTCTCTAATCAAATTAAAAACATAAAATGTTTCTTAAAACTAAATTACTTCAAATTTAAGTTTAACAAATTCTGATAAAATAAAATATTAGCTAAATTAAAAATGTAAGAATACTTATAATCAAACCTCAAACTAAATTTCTTAGAAAAATAAAAACAACAAGGCTAGACGTATTTATTATTATTATTTTTATAAATATTATTTCTTGGACTTCCCGAGGGCTACCCGGTGAAGGGTTCGCAAGGTACTAGGAGCTGTGATGGGGGTTCAAGCCCAAAGCGCCCTTTCCAAGAAATTAGATTTATATTAATTTTTTTATTTTTTTATTTTTCGAATAACAATACAGTGAACGCAAAGCTACACCCCCATACTTAAAATTAAACTTTGTCCCCAATGTTTACAACTAAGTATGAAGAACACTTACAAAATAAACTTTTAAAAAGAAGAATACAAAAAATTAAAGATAAGAAGGGGTGCCTCCCAAGAGCGCTTTCTTTTTCTCGTCTTTAAGCTAGACGGCTAGTGTTAGGAAAAAGGAAAATTAAAAGAGAAGTGGACAGGCAACTCCCCTAATTCATGCATAGGTGAATATACCGACGTCAGTCGCACGGCTACTCCTCTGCTTAACGTGTGATTCTCCTCTTGTCTTTGATCTTGAAAATGCAAATCCAAATCACCTATACATACATGCGGTGATTTGGATTTATAAAGATGAGAAACATATGGATCGTCAATTCTTTGGGGTAGCAACGACTCATCTTCAACCTGTAAATTATTAGTTTTTAAAGAATCACAAATAAATGATTCAGATAATTTTTCGCAAGAAGGAGGTGCTTGCGAAAATATAAAATTAAGCTTTGGTTGTTCCTTTTCTAAAATTAAATTATCTTTAGAAAAATCTAGTGAATTATTAAGCGGAATAAGATTTTCGGACACTAATATTTCATGAATTTCCGGTTGAATTAAAATAGAAGAGATTTGCGAAAATTTATGATAAAGAAAAGAAGATCCGGGTGAAGTAGGGGAAGAAACTTGTTCTTCTTCTAGTTCATCCGGGGTGCCCAAAACATTAAGAATTTCTTGGTAAGTGAATTTTTCTTCATCTTTGGTAAAAGAAGTTATGGGATTACATGGAGACACATGTTCCTCCATAACTAAATTATCAAAAGATGGAGAAAAAGCACTAGACGAAATAAAATTTTCCTCTAAATTTTGGGGGAAAGTATCTATTTGTATTGACGAGATTTCCCCAAAATTAGAGAACGAAAATTACGGCGCAAAACAAAAATTTGGATCTAAAGATTTATCTTCATCGCCCCGAAAACTATCCGGGTGACCTTGCCACCAAGAATAATCTACTTCGGAGGTAGAAGAACAATTATTAAATGCCGAAAAATTATTCTCCTGAAAATTAGAAAAAATATTTTTCTCTAAATTTTGGGGGGCAGTATCTATTTGAATCGGCGGAATTTCCCCAAAATTAGAGAACAAAAATTGTGGTGTATAAGATGAAAAATAAAAATTCGGATCTAAAGATTTATCTTCATTGCTCCGAGAGTTATCCGGGTGACCTTGCCACCAAGAATAATCTACTTCGGAGCTAGGAGAACAATTATTAAATGTCGAAAAATGATTCTCATTAAAATTAGAAAAATTATTTTCATCAAAGTTTGAAAAATTGTTTTCATTAAAAGATGAAAAATTATGATCATAATTATTATCAAAATTATTTGCATAATATTGAGGATAATTATTTTCATAATAATTATTTTGAGAATATGAATGTAAATAACATTCCTCACTTTGATGAGGCGCACCATAATAATAACAACTAAACTGGCGCCTTCGTGCGGCCAAAAATGGTACCAACTCCACACTCGCTCGAGCTGGAGGATGGGGGGTGAAACTGTTGGGTGGCCGGTTACTTTGAGCTGGAGGAAAGACTATTTTATTGATATAAAGCTTGAGTTACAACTGAGGTTACAACAAGAAAGAATGAAAGAAACAGCATAAAACATGAAGAAAAAGGGGCCTGAAGGGAGATCAGAGAGGTCTCAGCGGTCACTCAAAGTTGAGACCGCTCAAACCACTGGATGGGACTGGAAGCTCTCCCAAAAATACTCCAACTGGTACCCCCACCCCTCTATTTATAGACGCGGGGGCCTGCCCGAACGGGCAGATCTGGAAGGTAACGGGCTGCCCGGAACTGCTGAGACCGCCTGAGACCGCTGAGATTGTCAGCTGAGACCGCTGAGATCGTCTGGACCTGCTGAGATTGTCTAGACCTGCTGAGATCGTCTGGACCTGGTGCACCTGAACAGATCACACAAATAGGGATTTCAGAGGGGAGACTTCACAGGGGAGATCGCCCAAGGGGCAATCTCACAGGGGGAGATCGCCCAAGGGGTGATCTCCTCCTCGCAGAGGCGAGGTCGCCCAAGGGGGCGACCTCCTCACAGGGGAGATCGCCCAAAGGGCGATCTCACGGGGGGAGATCACCCAAGGGGCGATCTCCTCCTCGCGGAGGCGAGGTCGCCCAAGGGGGCGACCTCCTCACAGGGGAGATCGCCCAAGGGGCGATCTCACAGGTGGAGATCGCCCAAGGGGCGATCTCACAGGTGGAGATCGCCCAAGGGGCGATCTCCTCCTCACGGAGGCGAGGTCGCCCAAGGGGGCGACCTCCTCACAGGGGAGATCGCCCAAAGGGCGATCTCACGGGGGGAGATCGCCCAAGGGGCGATCTCCTCCTCGCGGAGGCGAGTTCGCCCAAGGGGGCGACCTCCTCACAGGGGAGATCGACCAAAGGGCGATCTCACGGGGGGAGATCGACCAAGGGGCGATCTCCTCCTCGCGGAGGCGAGGTTGCCCAAGGGGGCGACCTCCTCACAGGGGAGATCGCCCAAGGGGCGATCTCACAGGGGGAGATCGCCCAAGGGTCGATCTCCTCCTCGCGGAGGCGAGGTCGCCCAAGGGGGCGACCTCCTCACAGGGGAGATCGCCCAAGGGGCGATCTCACAGGGAGAGATCGCCCAAGGGGCGATCTCCTCCTCGCGAAGGCGAGGTCGCCCAAGGGGGCGACCCTCCGGGGGAAAAGTCATGCGGGGCACGAAGCTCGACCTTAACGAGGAAAGAAAATGCGAGACCACTCGGGCGATGGGGGACCGCCAGGGCTCGGACAGCTAATTTGAGATGATCGCCGATTTCTGGGTAAACATAATCCCCGCATTTTTTTAAGTTTTGAAAAAACTTCAAAAAAATAAAACTTACCCACGAGAATCGCGATCCACCTTTCCTGTCATAGTAGATCATTTATGATAGAAAAATGCAAGTACCTGTGCGAACTTACTACCTCCAGGCATGCTTGAAAAACTCTCTCTCTATAAGAGAACTTGCGACCATTTGATGTTATGTGAGTACCTGAAAAGAACTAGTGTGCACCTGCCTACCTCTGTAAAAGATCGGTTAGAGCATGCATATTTTATCATGAAATACCTGAAGAGAACCAGCTTGTACCTATTTTCATATGCGAAAAGGTATGCTGAACGTGTATATAAAAAGGGTAAAGGTGTGTCAGGTACCTGAGACAACTTGCTAATACTTATTTTGTTCACTTTGATTTACAATTGATAATTAAGAATAGCGACCTTGTGGCTGTCAAAACGCCTTTTAAGAAGGTATTAACTTTGGATATTCGAAGCTGCTTTGTTATAAAGTTACTCCGATGTCAAATGGCGATCTTCAATATTCAAGATTTTCTGTAGAAGAATCAGATCATGATAATCCATAAATGATATTTCTGAACTATGTTATGTACTTTGATAAATGAAGGTATCAAATAATCCAGACTGCTCCTTCTGCGAATCTTGAAAAACATTTGTCTTTTGAGATAGAATATTGTCGGACTCAGCTTTTCCGACTGCTTCTTTGTTGATTAATAGAAGGAAAGACCTCATGAATACTTTCATGTGCTTTAGATTGCTTGATAAAGAGATGAGCACTCAAGTAGTGATCTTAATTTCTCCAGACCGCCCAAAATTAATATGAGAGGTTCTAAGATGATGATCACAAATGCCCCAAAACACCTGTCAGAAAAGCTTCTTTGAAGAGAACCAGTTAACAATCTTCAATACTTCAGATTGCTAGAAACTCCTCAAAAAACCAGGGAAATCCCACCAGCAATCTCTAACTTTCAAATCCTGGAGGAAATTAAGCCGACGGTCTCAAAACTTTGAGATTGCTGAAGAAACCTGAAAAACTAAATAAACTCTGGAAATCCCACCGGCAATCTCAAACTTCCAAATCTTGGAGAAAATTAAGCCGGCGGTCTCAAAATTTTGAGATTGCTGAAGAAACCTAAAAAACCAAATAAACTCTGGAAATCCCACCGGCAATCTCAAACTTCCAAATCTGGGAGAAAATTAAGCAGGCGGTCTCAAAATTTTGAGATTGCTGAAGAAACCTGAAAAACCAAATAAACTCTGGAAATCCCACCGACAATCTCAAACTTCCAAATCTTGGAGAAAATTAAGCCGGCGGTCTCAAAATTTTGAGATTGCTGAAGAAACCTGAAAAACCAAATTTACTCTGGAAATCCCACCGGCAATCTCAAACTTCCAAATCTTGGAGAAAATTAAGCCGGCGATCTCAAAATTTTGAGATTGCTGAAGAAACCTGAAAAACCAAATAAACTCTGGAAATCCCACCGGCAATCTCTAACTTCCAAATCTTGGAGAAAATTAAGCCGACGGTCTCAAAATTTTGAGATTGCTGAAGAAACCTGAAAAACCAAATAAACTCTGGAAATCCCACCGGCAATCTCAAACTTCCAAATCTTGGAGAAAATTAAGCCGGCGGTCTCAAAATTTTGAGATTGCTGAAGAAACCTGAAAAACCAAATTTACTCTGGAAACCCCACTGGCAATCTCAAACTTCCAAATCTTGGAGAAAATTAAGCCGGCGGTCTCAAAATTTTGAGATTGCTGAAGAAACCTGAAAAACCAAATAAACTCTGGAAATCCCACTGGCAATCTCAAACTTCCAAATCTTGGAGAAAATTAAGCCGGCGGTCTCGAAATTTTGAGATTGCTGAAGAAACCTAAAAAACCAAATTTACTCTGGAAATCCCACCGGCAATCTCAAACTTCCAAATCTTGGAGAAAATTAAGCCGGCGGTCTCAAAATATTGAGATTGCTGAAGAACCCTGAAAAACCAAATGAACTCTGGATATTTCCCCAGTAATCTCTTATACTTGAGTCCATTCACCTTTAGTGAAATAATCACTTACTGCTCACAGAACCCACTGATTTAACAGAAATATGGGAATGAAATAATCTGGAGCAATTCAACATAACTTTTCCTTGGTAACCTTTCATGTGAAATCAACCCAGCCCCAGCCCTACCGCCTAATAAAAGTCGGTAGCGGGAGCTCACAAATCAATGAACATAACCTTTCTTTTAATCTCAATCAGATATCTCAACTATTGATGGTAATCATCATATAGAAAGTGATTGAGGGAGAGAAAAGTTGGGAGAAAGGGGGTTGGGCTACCCACTACGCATCTGCGAGTGATTCGAGCGTGATGCGGTCGTTGCGGGTTTTACGACCCGGAGAAGAGAGAATTGGAGGTGTTACTTCCATATTTCCTATCAAACAATAGGGATGGTATTTCTACCTTTCATATCCTTGTCTACGTATTTCACGAGGTATTAACGTAAACAAGAAAAAGTAAAGTGATGATAAAGCTTTACCCATTCCGGTTGATCTGACCAATTTTTACTTTTCATATCAAAGTATTTGTAGAAATATGAATGTAGACAGGTAAATGTAAGGAAAAGTAAAGTAATGAAAGAGTATTAAACATACTTGGCTGGATGTCCGCAGTGAATATGGGTATGAAGATTGATATAGCTGACTGCTGGAAAACATCCTTGCGATGATAGTTGCTTATAGAACACAGATAACTGCTATTCTTATTACAAGCAAAACTTAAAAAATAAAAGATGCAGAAACTCCAAACAGGTGGGAGACATGCAAAACAAAATTGACAATGTATCTCATCTATACTTCATGTATTTCTTTTATTGAATGAAAGAAAATTTGCTGTGTGAAGTTGCCTTTGCTGGAAAATAAGATCTTCATGTTATTAAGCAACATAATCCTGTAATTTTCCTGCCTTCAATAGTTGGTTTATCAATTTTCGGAGCGCACAACAATCTTCTGTATCATGACCAGAAGCTAAATGGTATAGGCAGTAGAGTTCTTGATTGCGTTTTGCAACATTAGACCTCATAGGACGGGGTCTTTTACACTCTGGCATATTCTGAATAATTGGAAAAACCTCTTCCAAAGGGATATTCAACTGACCAAATCCTTCTGAGTAAGTTTCATATTTAAATGTTGTAGGATCATAAGACATGATGGGAGAGACCTCCAAGAATGGAGATGGCATATCTTGTTGAGTTGGAGTAGACATATCCGGGGGAGATGAACAAGACTCAAACTGCTCATCTTGCAGAGGGATTTGTGATGAAGATGAATGATGATGATATCTATTCACCCGATGCCGCCGAGTGTGCCAGTTCCGAGAATTCATATAATTAGGATTCATTGCCTCACCTTGAATGAACCGGTTTGCTATTTCGATGAGGTGCCTATAAGACTTGGGCTCATTTGCGGTAACTTTGAATTTGAGAGGGCCTTCTTGGAGTCCGTTGATTAAAGCGACTTGATACAGTTCTTGATCTGCACTAACAATTTGAAGAATTTCTCTCTGGAATCTATCGACATAGTGGGCGAGAGTTTCGTTAACTCCTTGCTTGATTTGGAAAAGGGCTGCGACACCTCTTTTCCGCTTTTTGTTGGTAGAAAACCTTAAGAGAAACAATCTCCGCAAATCCACAAGGCAAGCAATTGATCCAGATGGCAGGCTATAGAACCATTCTCTAGCATGACTGTCAAGGGTCATAACAAAGAGCTTGCACTTGACGCCATCCATTAAGGTTCTTAAAGAAATAGCTGACTCAAAGGATTGGAGATGGGAGAAGGGATCTTCTTTTCCAGTGAAGGTTGGCAGACGAGGCTCTCTAAAACTGTCAGGAGCAGTCACCCAACGAACTCTATCTGTGAAGGGAGAAGGATCTTCCTCTTCAACAAAATCTGGAGGAGATGAAGGATAATACGCATCAGCTGGGGCTGGAAAACTACTACACTTTTCCTGAGGGTTAGACATTTCTACAGGACCTCCCTGGGCAACTGGCCTGAAAAATTCAGGTCAAGTGGCCGCGAACTCGTCAGCTTGGGGTGGCAAAGGAACAAATGGATCCACAAATCGGGGAGGAGGAGGAGCTTTCTTAACAGGAGCTTGAACATCTGGTATCTCCATTGATACCCAAAAAATAGGAATTGCCGAAAAGGAAAAAGCCGCGATAACTTCCAAACGGAGTCGAATTTTGGAAATCTGAGGGCAGAAAACTGCCTGAACAAGGAGTCCAGTTCAATTTTTGGATAGTTCAGGCCGAGACGGTCGCAACGGGCTTTGAATTTCTGAATTCCGACACCCGGATCAAAAGTTATGACTGTTTGAAGTTTTGAAGAATTTTAGGTCGAATTCACCGCAGCTGCTGTTTCACCAACTACTCAAAATCTGAAGGCCGCGTGTTAGATCTGTTGGTGCCAAAAATGGTACCAACTCCACACTCGCTCGAGCTGGAGGATGGGGGTGAAACTGTTGGGTGGCCGGTTACTTTGAGCTGGAGGAAAGACTATTTTATTGATATAAAGCTTGAGTTACAGCTGAGGTTACAACAAGAAAGAATGAAAGAAACAGCATAAAACATGAAGAAAAAGGGGCCTGAAGGGAGATCGGAGAGGTCTCAGCGGTCACTCAAAGTTGAGACCGCTCAAACCACTGGATGGGACTGGAAGCTCTCCCAAAAATCCTCCAACTGGTACCCCCACCCCTCTATTTATAGACGCAGGGGCCTGCCCGAACGGGCAGATCTGGAAGGTAACGGGCTGCCCGGAACTGCTGAGACCGCTGAGATCGTCAGCTGAGACCGCTGAGCTCGTCTGGACCTGCTGAGATTGTCTGGACCTGCTGAGATCGTCTGGACCTGGTGCACCTGAACAGATCACACAAATAGGGATTTCAGAGGGGAGACTTCACAGGGGAGATCGCCCAAGGGGCGATCTCACGGGAGGAGATCGCCCAAGGGGCGATCTCCTCCTCGCATAGGCGAGGTCGCCCAAGGGGGCGACCTCCTCACAGGGGAGATCGCCCAAAGGGTGATCTCACGGGGGGAGATCGCCCAAGGGGCGATCTCCTCCTCGCGGAGGCGAGGTCGCCCAAGGGGGCGACCTCCTCACAGGGGAGATCGCCCAAGGGGCGATCTCACAGGGGGAGATCGCCCAAGGGGCGATCTCCTCCTCACGGAGTCGAGGTCGCCCAAGGGGGCGACCTCCTCACAGGGGAGATCGCCCAAAGGGTGATCTCACGGGGGGAGATCGCCCAAGGGGCGATCTCCTCCTCGCGGAGGCGAGGTCGCCCAAGGGGGCGACCTACTCACAGGGGAGATCGACCAAAGGGCGATCTCACGGGGGGGAGATCGACCAAGGGGCGATCTCCTCCTCGCGGAGGCGAGGTCGCCCAAGGGGGCGACCTCCTCACAGGGGAGATCGCCCAAGGGGCAATCTCACAGGGGGAGATCGCCCAAGGGGCGATCTCCTCCTCGCGGAGGCGAGGTCGCCCAAGGGGGCGACCTCCTCACAGGGGAGATCGCCCAAGGGGCGATCTCCTCCTCGCGGAGGCGAGGTCGCCCAAGGGGGCGACCCTACGGGGGAAAAGTCATGCGGGGCACGAAGCTCGACCATTACAAGGAAAGAAAATGCGAGACCACTCGGGCGATGGGGGACCGCCAGGGCTCGGACAGCTAATTTGAGATGATCGCCGATTTCTGGGTAAACAGTACTAGAGGCTGTGATGGGAATTCAAGCCCAAAGCGTCCTTTCCGAGAATTTAGATTACGATTTTTAAGATTATTTTTATAAAAAAAATTTAAAGAGAAGGGGGAGAAGAAAGAGAACGATAAAATTAATAAATATTTCTTTTTTCGAAATATCAACCGTGTCCCCGGCAACGACGCCAAAAACATGATGCACAAAACTTTATCCGCAAACGACAATGGCAAGTGTACCGTGTCGAATGTTGTATAGGTTATAAAAACCAAGGTCGTATTAGACTCGGGGCGGTTGAGTACTCTTACTTCAAGAAAATCTCTATTATTCTATCAATTAAAACTTTGGAGTTGGTATCAAAAGAAATAAAAAAGGTTCATGAAGAAGAAAGAAGAGAATGAGAAAACAAAAGAACTATTTTATTAACTGCAAAATGAAAAGAAATTACAACTATTGAATTGAAAGTACAATTGCAAGAAATAAAGGAGGAGCATAAGAACTACTAAAACATGAAAATAATACATGAAAAGAAGAGTCTAAGTCCTAAAAAATTGGTCCTTTAACATCCGGTAAAGCTCCCCTTTTATAGATGAAAAATTGAGGTTACACGCCCTTGGCCACGCCCGTGACCAAGGGGCGTGTAGGGGGTGTGATCGGTGCTAGCGGAGAGGGCACATTCTGGATTCAATGCAGGCGTTTCGGGCGCGTCACGCCCTAGGTCACGCCCGTGACCTGGGGCGTGTAGTCTCTAAAAGTGCTGCTGGCGGGAAATCATTAGCGAGAAGGCACGCGGGGCGAGTCATGCCCGTGACTTATTGTCACGTCCCCTGGTCACGCCCGTGACCTGGGGCGTGTAACTTTAATTGATGTGGCAGGCGTGCTGCCAGCTGGTGGTGGGGTTCCGGCCGTGACTTGGATGTCACGCCCTTTGTCATGCCCGTGACCTGGGGTGTGTACTTGGAGAAACTTCACGGAATGCTCCCGAGATGGCGGAATCGGGTCTGGAACACGTCTAGGCTGTCACGCCCCTTATTCACGCCCGTGACCTTGGGCGTGTACTTTGGAATTTTTCTCAAAAGTGCCCAGGAATCCTGAAAAACACAGAAAATGCTTAAGTTAGTTCATGAAATTAAAAGGGGACAGATTAAATAAGAAAATGCAAATAAATTATATACATTCATATTAAAACTATATTAAAATTATACTAAAAGATGAGTACAAAAACTACTCATCAAGCTTGTTGGAGCTTATGATGTGTTGGCCCTTGAAGGCCATCCTCCCCTCTTTTGCTTTCTTTTTATTGCTGGCCTGCGTGCCGATGTATGTTTGAGTTTAAATACATTGTTCAATGTAAGGCCTTAAGGCCGCAACTCTATTATTTCATTCCTGGGTTAGTGGACAGTTCTAAAAGGTGTTTTTAATCAAATGCTTCCGCTTACGTTTTATTCATCTGGTGTAGTTGTAGCTCTTTCTGTTAATCACCTTATAATGCCTAGCTAGTGTGTATAATATGGCGTGGGGTCTCGGCCGGACCTACTGTTATATTATTTGTACTGGCAGGGTGTTGCAATTTGGTATCGGATTTAAGGCATCGATCCGTAGTTTTGTTAATTCGAGGCCGAATTCATTTTAAGAGGTGGAGTGCACTGTTGTGCGTTCACCTAAAACGATTTCAAAACTAATAAGAATGTCCACTTAGGAATGAAAATCATGCTTGTTTGTGGAACCTGAGCGTTCCTTGCTTGTTTGCTGTTATGTTTTCGGTCCCTAACCAGTGTTTCGCATGATTATAGGTGACTAGGTGTGGTGCGGGGCAGTCTCAACCCCGTAACACTGCTGAAAGTAGTGCGCCCGCTGAGGTACCAACGACCACTCCTTCTGCTGAGATGGTTAGAATGGTCACTCAAGCGTTCTGCGCAATGATCAATAACCAAGCTGGAATTCTTGCACTGCCTATTACTCCTACTCCAGAGGTGTCCCCAGTGCATGTTACTGCATTGGAGCCAAGAGTGGAACCTGTGGTAGAGCCCAAGGTGGAACCGAGAGTGGAACATGTAGCTGTGGGGTGAGCGCGTGACCAGCAATTGAAGCACTTTCTAAGCTTCAACCCTCCAACCTTCCTTGGGATCGAGTCCCCAACAGAGGCTGAGGATTGGCTGGCAATAGTAAAGAAGACTCTAAGGGCAACAACAACTGAAGAGGCGATGAAAGTTACCTTAGCCACTTTCCTTCTAAATGGGGAGGCAGGGATTTGGTGGGAGGAACTGGAAGCGCACAAGTTGGATGGTAGAGTTATTACCGAGGTCTCGATTGTAGAGTTCTTGGGTCTGTTCCTCCTGAGGTTTATTCCCTCTGCCCAGCGTCGTGCATTGCAAAATCAGTTTCTGCGGCTAACTCATGGAGACCATTCAGTGGACGACTACCTGCATGAGTTCACGAGACTGAGTCACTATGCGGGATCGTTGGTAGAAGATGAGGAAGATAAGACGAGTAAATTCTATGAAGGCCTTCGAGATGAGTTAAGGCTACTTTTTGCAGGCCCTATGACTCTTAGTTTTCTGGTTATGGTGCAAACTGCCAGATCACTAGAGCTAGATATGCAGAGAGTGCAACGCCCAAAAGGCCTCAGCAAGAAGCCAGAATTTCTCACGCCGACCTCTCAAGTAAAGCCTGAGTTCAGGAAAAATAAGAGGAAGTCTAGGTTCGCGGAACCAACTCCTTCTAATGTTTTGGGAGCAACTACTGTGCGGGGTCCTATCACGTGTTTCACCTGCGGGAAGGTGGGACACAAAGCTGCGGTGTGTCGAAGTGGTCCCCCGAAGGCAAGAAATTGAGCGGTGGACTATGCTCGTGCGGCGGGTTCATCTTATACAGAGAAAGGCAAAGTTGCGGAGTCTTCTTCTTCCCAGCAAACTCTGACCCAACCGAGAGTCTATTCGCTTGGCCAGCAAGAAGCCATCCAACAAAATGACGTCGTCACAGGTATGAAGTAAAATTTAGCTTTTACAGCTTAACTTGATTTATACAGTATGTACGACTATACCTTTGTTGATGTGCTTTTAGGCTTCGTTCTAATCTTCAACTATATGGCGAGAGCTCTCTTCGATACGAGAGCATCACACTCCTTATTGTCTAAGGACTTCGTGTTGCTAATCAGAGTACCGTCTATCCTGGTGAAGGATAGACTGGAGGTAGTGCCGCCCAATGGATCTTGGATGAGCGTGGATAGGTTGAGTCGTGTAAAGGTGCGGATTGGGAATCAGGATTTCGACTTGGAAGCGTCACTACTACCACTAGCTGAGTTTGACGTAATCTTTGGCATGGACTGGTTCTCGAAGCAGCAAGCATGCATATATTGCAATCGAAAGGAGGTTACTCTGGGAAAGAACACCGGTGATGAGACCACATTTGCGGGTATGCGAGGAGCAAGCAAGACACTGATGTCTGCTCTCCAGTTGGTCAAGGCGGTGAGAAAAGGCGGGGAGTTGTTCTTCACGTTGTTGGAGGCTTCGACGCCTAAGCCCAGTTTAAGTGATGTCCATGTGGTGGCAGAGTATGTGGACGTGTTTCCTAACTAAGTCCCTGGGGCTCTGCCCCAGCGAGAGATCGATTTCTGTATCAAGTTGGTGTCAGGTGACACTCCTGTGGCCTGCTCACGGTACCGGATTGCGCCAAAGGAGTTAGCAGTATTGAAAGTTCAGTTGCAGGAACTGCTAGAGCAATGCTATGTACGTCCAAGTTCATCCCCTTGGAGTGCACCAATCCTCTTTGTGAAAAAGAAGGATGGGAGTTTGTGTCTATGCATAGACTATCGAGAGCTGAATAAGCTGACCGAGATGAACCACTATCCGATTCCAAGAATCGACGACTTATTCGACCAACTGGTTGGGTCGACGGTATACTCGAAGCTAGACTTAAGGTCCGGCTATTATCAGCTTTGTATAAGGGAATGCGATATTCCAAAGACGACATTCAGTACCCGCTTCGGGCACTACGAGTTCACGGTTATGCCATTCGGCCTTTCCAACGCGCCGTCGGTATATATGGACTTGATGAATAGAACGTTCCGAGAGTATTTGGACCGATTTGTGATCGTCTTCATCGACGATATTTTTGTATACTCTCAGTCTGAAGAGGAGCATACAGAGCATCTACACGCAGTGTTGAGCACCTTGAGGAGGAGTCAGCTATATGACAAATTCTCCAAGTGCGAGTTTTGGCTACCATCAGTAGCGTTCCTTGGTCATGTCGTTAGTGGGGAAGGAATAGCAGTCGATCCGTCGAAGATAGCGTCAATCCGAGAGTGGCCTGTGCTGAAAAACGTGGCTGAAGTCCGAAGCTTCTTTGAACTTACCGGTTACTATAGGCACTTCGTGGAGAACTTTTCGAGGATCGCATTTCCTCTCACTAAGCTGACTAGGAAAGATCAGAAGTTCACTTGGTCGCTTGATTGCGCACGAGCTTTTGAGGATCTGAAGAGCCGTCTGACCACGACGCCCATTCTATGCTCGCCATGTGGAACGGAGGGTTACGAAATATATTGCGACGCCTCGGGGAGCGGCTTGGGTTGCGTTCTAGTGCAGTTTGGTCAGGTGATCGCTTATGGTTCCCGACTGTTGAAGGTACATGAGAGGAACTACCCGGTCCATGACTTGGAGTTAGCGGCCGTGGTATTCACTCTTAAGTTATGGAGGCACTACTTATATGGCGTGAAGATCGACATCATTAATGACCACAAAAGTCTCAAGTACCTGCTTGATCAGAAGGAGTTGAATATACGACAAAGGAGGTGGATGGAGTTCCTGGGGGACTACACCTTTGATATTCGTTACACTCCTGGAAAGGGGAATCTGGTTGCAGACACGCTGCGTCGGCGGTCTCCCGCACAAGCAAGTTGGATTTTGATGCATGATGAGCATCTAATCCATGATCTGGAATCTCTGGATATCTCTTGTGTCGATAAGAGAGCGTCTTCTACTGCATGCTTAAACTGGATGGAGGTTCAATACGACCTTGCCGACGAGTTCGCCAAGCTTTGGAGCTGGATGAAAGCATGAAACGTTACAAGGCGGAGACTTTGGATGGGTCTAGCGCTGAATTCGCTTTCGACGATGGCCTTCTATGGAAAGGGTGTGAGATTGTGCATCCCAAAAGTGGCTAATTTACGGGGATAATTGATGTACGAGGCTCACTTTACAAAGTACTCGATTCACCCGGGGAGCACGAAGATGTATATGGATATGAAGAAACTCTTCTGGTGGCCAGGTTTGAAGAAAGATATTGCTCTCTATGTGGCAAAGTGTCATACTTGCGTGTTAGTGAAGGCCGAATGTCAAAGGCCTGGTGGGTTTCTGAAGTCTCTACCGATTCTGGAGTAGAAGTTTGATGACATCTCGATGGATTTTGTGCACGGGTTGCCGAGATCATAGCATGGGAACGACGCCATCTAGGTGATCGTAGATCGTTTAACAAAGGTATCACACTTTATTCCGAATCGAAAGGACGATTCTGTTGAAAAGCTAGCAAAGTTATACGTTGATAGTATCATATGATTGCACGGAGTTCCCCGTAGCATCATGAACGATCGTGATGGGCGATTCACATCTAATGATTGGAAACAAATCCACCAACTATTGGGTACTAAGCTGAAATTTAGCACGGCCTTCCACCTGCAAATGAATGGACAGACCAAGAGAACCAATAGGACAATGGAAGACATGCTCCGGATGTGTGCCCTTGATTTCAGAAAAAGATGGGAGGATCATCTCTATATGATTGAGTTTGCTTACAACAACAGCTACCAAGCAAGTATCAAAATGGCTCCGTTCGAAGCCCTTTATTGTAGGAAATGTCGTACGCCGTTAGCTTGGGATGAAATGGGCGACACGAAGTTGTTGAAGCGCAAGGATGTGGATGAAGTGAACACGTCAATTCGGGCAATACGAGAGCGATTGCTCATTGCTCAAGATAGGCAGGCAAAGTATTACAATGCGCATCACCGGAACGTCGAGTTTTGCCGTTGGTGATTGGGTGTACCTACAGATCAAACCGTTTAAGGGAGTATTGAGGATCCTACGCTTGAAAAAGCGGAGTCCAAGGTACATAGGACCGTTTGAGATTCTAGAACGCATTGGCGAGGCTGCCTATCGGCTTGCTCTATCTGATGAGTTAAGCAGGCTGGACGACGTATTCCACATCTACATTTTGAGAAAGTCTGTGAAAGAGCCTACGCATATTGTTGCGGTTTACGAGGTGCCAATTGAAGTTGGGCTAGAGACGAAAGTAAAGCCCATGCGCATCAAAGATACTGAGGTGAAACATTTGCGGAACAAAGCCATCCGAATGGTAAAGGTCTGTTGGGACAACTGCGGAAAAGAGGAACTCTCATGGGAAAGAGAGCAAACCATGCTTGCTGAGTACCCTGAGCTCTTCCTTTAAGGTATAATCTATTTTCCTGTACCTTCTGTTTTTGGAATTTTGGGCCAAAATTCTGTTAAGAGGGGTGGAGTTGTAACACCCCAAATTCTGGAAGCAGATTTGGGCTGCTGGTAGAGTTTGTCAAACAACAGCCTGGCTGCATTCGACGAACGACATCCTTGCTGCGTTCGACGAACGGCAGCCCTGCTGCGTTCGACGAACGGCAGCCCTGCTGCGTTCGACGAACGGCAGCCCTGCTGCGTTCGACGAACGGCAGCCCTGCTGCGTTCGACGAACGGCAGCCCTGCTGCGTTCGACGAACGGCAGCCCTGCTGCGTTCGACGAACGGCAGCCCTGCTGCGTTCGACGAACGGCAGCCCTGCTGCGTTCGACGAACGGCAGCCCTGCTGCGTTCGACGAACGGCAACCCTGCTGCGTTCGACGAACGGCAGCCCTGCTGCGTTCGACGAACGACATCCTGGATGCGTTCGTCGAACGCTGTCCAGTTCGACGGTTTTTGGCGATACAGACCCGTGATTTATGATCGTGGCCGTCAAATCCAAGGGGTTTAGATCCAATGCTTGGGATTTATTCCGGGATTTCTTAGGGTCTGACCAGAGGAGTGTTTATCCTCTTTATTTCTAAACCAGATCTCTCTTCAAGCTTAAGGAAGAAGAAAGCCGAGGAGGAAGAATAAGACATCTTCTGCCATTGACAGAGCTCAGAAGCTCCGAATCGCAAGCCGTTTTCAGATCAGGAAAGAACAGCCCGTTGCGGTTCTTTCTATTCGAGTGAAATCTCAGATCTATGGCGAATAAGAAAATGACAACGGTAACGATCTTCTACTTGGACAAGTGAAGTCCTCCTTTTTATGGCATGCTTGCATGGAAAATCCACCACCGATTGGTCGAGAAAAGGGAGTTTTCTAACGGGTTGATCGTTTTGACCCCCTTTGGTTAGTTGCGTTTAGCATCCGGAATCGTAGTACGGACATAGGCATTGTGTGTGAAACCCATCTGGACAGGTTGGTCTGGATTGGTGATGGATATATTGTCGATTGTGACGGAGAAGACTCCGTGATCTTGTATGTGCTATTTCGGGTTCTGCGTATTGTTGAGTACTGCAGGGAGTCCTGGAGTTAACCTCCAGGAAATACCCGAAGTTGTGGGCGGATCTGTTGATCTATCACTACCGCTCGGCGTTAGGGCTAACGCCAGCGGTAGCTCCCAGGGAGCTGTTTTGTTGAGGTGTGATACCTCCTTTCGTTGCTCGGGCTGAGCTGAAGCCATACCCGCGTCGTGCTGATTGATGCCGACGATTTGAGCACGTGCAAAGCTGATTCAAACCCGCTCCCTGATGAGTCCTGATCATATACACATTTATGGACTCATCCGGGCCGTTATTTAGTCAATTCTCCGCACTTTAGCCTTGTTATAGTTTATATTTGATAATCCATGCTAGGTGCACATCTTGGCCCACTTTGGTGTGATTTTCGTGCTTATTGTCATTAGTAGTATTCTTGTGCTGTTAAGTGCCACTTTCAGTGGCTAGATCTGTGGTTGTGCGGGAATAGGAGTCGTGCAAGTGTTCCCGGTGCAATTCTGCACAGGAACACTGCGCACGATCACCGGTTCTATTGCGCACGACCACTGGTCGTGCGCCACTGATCGTGTGCACTTAACCCTTTTTCACGAGTTCTGTTTGGTGCAGTGCGCATGACCATCAACGACAGTGCGCACGACCACCGGTCGTGCGCCACTGCTCGTGCACACTTACCATTTAATTTCTGAGTTCTGTTTGCTGTAGTGCGCACGACCATCAACTCCAGTGCGCACGACCACCGGTCGTGCGCCACTGGTCGTGCGAACATTTTATTTTATAATTTCGTATCTTGCAGGTTCCACCCAGGCAGTGCGCACGATCGCAGAATTCCAGTGCGCACGACCACTGGTCGTGCGCCAATGATCGTGCGCAGTATTTAATCCAGCGCCTATTTAAACGCCTGTTGCGATTTTAGGGCGGATTGTTCATGCCGGGAGCGGGATTCCTGTTCCGTACGCCGCCGATTTCCACCTTGGGACGCCTCCACTTCATCTCCTACGCAAAGGGAAGCCTCCTCCATCCATTCTAAGACTTCCTCCATTGTCCGTGAGAGTTCTCCATCGTCCGCAAGCCTCCAAGTAAGCATTCTTTCATTCCGCTCGGTGAGAAGAAGAAGAAACCTAAAGTCGAAGACGACGGAGCACGTAGGGAGATCGTGACAGCTCTCTACGCCGGAAGCATTGTCCGTCCGAGTCCAGAGGTAGCCCGACAACCTACTATTCCGGCCGTGAACGGCCGCTAGTCTTCAACATCGGTTATTTCTTTCCTCTTTCCTCGTTGTACTCTTTGAACCTTGTAAAACTCGAATATTGAGATGTTATTTGTTTAAATGAATGTCTCTTTGTTATTCTTCATGGTTTGGTTGTGATTCACTCCGTTCTCATTCACTCACTCGCGCCCGCACGCAAGGTGTTTGACCCGCGTTAGCAAGAGATAACGGTGGTTGTGAAGAGGTGTTTGCGACCCTCACCCTCTCGCACTTGAGTTCACTTCATCCGCCTCACGAAGCACGGCATCGCGGCCGTTGCATCCACCTCACTTTGCGAAGCGGTGTTTTCGACCCGCATTTCTTTTGTTATTGCTAAGATTAGGAAAACCAACCAAAAACCCCTCTTTGTGTTTGTTGAACGCTTGTGTAACAATCATCTCTGCGCGATTCGTTCACCCATCCTGCATTCCTCAAGAGACCGACATCCGGGGAATTTATTCTCCACAATTATTACTTGACAGCGACCGGTGCACTTGCCGACACGCATCAAGTTTTTGGCGCCGTTGCCGGGGAATGCAGGCGTGTTTCGTCTTGTGTTGTGACTTTCGTTATACGAGCAGTTGTTTTTTTTTATTTTCTTTGTTTTTCTTTTTGTTTTTGACAGTTCATGCAGAGGCAGGTCGCAGGTGAACTCGCACCTTTTGATCCAGAAATTGAACGAACTGCTCGCGCGCGAAGGCGCGCTGCGGCTGTACAAGCGGCCATGGGTGATCAGGTAGACCCAAATGATGTTGATCCGAGAATGCCCGGCGTGGGGGAACATCAGCCTGGGATTGAGCAGGAGGCGGTCAGGCCTCGACCCCGCACGATGAGGGACTACACCACTCCAACTGCTGGGAGTGTGTATCCGGGGTTCGGGCCAAACATTATGAATAATCAGTTTGAGATCAAGCCAGCGATCTTAAACATCATCCGGAACAACGCTCAGTTCTCGGGGTTGGCCAGCGAAGATCCGCATCTGCATCTGGCGGAGTTTTCTGATATTTGCGGAACCTTCCGCTACGCTGGGATTGCTGACGACACGGTCAAGCTTAGACTGTTTCCCTTTTCACTCCGCGACAAAGCAAAGGTGTGGCTCCACTCCATTCCGCCCAGGACTGCTGCAACTTGGGATGCCCTCGCATCCAAGTTCCTTGCTAAATTCCACCCTGTGGATAAGATTGTAAGCTTGCGGCGGGAGATCGCCACATTTCGCCAACTTGACCAAGAGACCCTTGCTGAAGCATGGGAGCGCCTCAACGATCTCCTTCGCCGTTGCCCTGGCCACGAGCTCCAACCATGGAATGTGGTTGAATTGTTCTACTTCGCGATCGAGCCCAACTACCGGGCAATGATCGATGCTGCGGCGGGTGGCACCTTGATGAACCACACTCCTGAAGAAGCCCTTCGAATTCTGCGCGACACTGCCTCCCACAGTACATTCTGGACCGCAGGGAGAAATGCTCCAAGAAGCGGCCGAGGTCTTTTCATGGTCGACTCTCTCCCCTCACCATCCGCTACTGCTGCTGTCATTACCTGCGAGGGATGTGGAGGCGGAGGCCACCACGCGTATGAGTGTTCGGGGAACAACGTGGCAGGTGACTTCGCACACTTGAACTTGAACGAATCTGTTAATTATGTAGGAAATCAGCCTAGGGGGGCGCCTTTCAATAATGCTTATAATCCGGGAGCGAGAAGTCACCCGAACTTCTCGTTGAATCCAAACACACCTGGCCAACGATGGGCACCGGGGCAGCATCAAAACGATGCTTACGCCTCCGGGAGCCAACCGAGGCCACCATACCCGGACTATAATCAAGCACCCCCTACTCAAAAAAAGAGTAGTCTAGAAGAGATGATGGAGAAATTCATGCAAGTAGCTAATTCGAATATGGCAAATCAAACTGCATCCATGCGAAACCTGGAAACGCAGTTGGGCCAATTGGCCCAAGTGCTAACCGAGCGATCGCAGGGGACCCTTCCCAGCAACACGGAGAAGAACCCAATTGATCAAGGGAAGAGTCTTGGGGATGTGGTAGAGGTTGAACCGAGTGAGCTGGTAATTTCTCGTGCCATCAATAAGGTTGAATCAAAAGCTTTATGCGATTTCGGTTCCTCCCGCAACGTCATTGCACTGCAAGATGTTGCGAAATTACAACTTGAGATGAACACGGAGGAAAGGAAATCGCTTATTCTCGCTAACGGCACTATTGTCCAATCTGAGGGGGAAGTGAGAAATGTGGAAGTAATAGTTGAGGGGACGACTGTGGTCGCGGACTTTCAGGTGTTGGGCCCCCAGGAAAATCAATCCATTCCTATCTTGGGCGTGCCGTTCTTGAAAGAGAGCGGCGCCACCCTTGACTTCGCTACGGGGTGTGTTCTCCTACCTAACAAGGCGCTGCAGCCCACTCGCCTCGAAGCTACAGCTGACACATCCACTCCTCCCCCTCTCGTTATTTCTGATGAATTTCTAAGATGTGCAGGAAAGATACAAGATCAAGAAACAAGTGAAGGAGGAAAGGAGGAGCTCCAATCTGATGAGGAGGAAGAGGTTGACTTCTGGAAAGAGTTCGACTCCGAGAAGGAGGAAGACTGCAGTTCGGGAAACGTTGACGTGAATGTAGTTAGGGTTGCTGATTATTTATCTTCTTATGGTGAATCATGTAATAAACTATCTAAGCGCTCCATCTCCTGGGCCGATCCGGTAGTCACCACGATGCCGGAAGTGACGCCACCTGATTCTAAGGAGGAAAAATCTGAGAACTCTCAACGGTGGCAGTCTCCGACTGTCACCAAACTTAAAAAGGAAAAACTTCTGCGCGATGCTCGTGCTGCCGCTCTCCGTGGCAAGGTGGCGGAGGTTAGGGGAGCATTGGGTAATACCAGTGCTGGCCCTAAAGCCTTCACCTCCCGCCTACGTGCTATGGGAGAAGCACACCATAAGAGCGCTTTTAGTTGATGTGTGTTTTATTTGCTGTGGTGAACCATTTTTGAGATTTCTTTTTAATTCCTGCACTTTATAAACACTGCTAATACAGGTATTTGGTCCAGCTTAAGGACGTTAAATGAAAGCGCTCCTGGGAGACAACCCAGATTTCCTGTTTTCGTATTTCCTTTTTTCTAACTTCTTTTAGTTCAGCTTTTGTATTTGCTTTTGTTGCTTTGAGTTTGTGCTTGCAGGTTTTGTGTTCGATGGTGTGGATGCTGCGGACTAGTCTTGATCGTAAATGCTAATCGTCTGGTATGCTCATTTCTGAGCATTGGATAACACTTCCTCCCCTCTTTTTGCTTCAATTTCTAGATATATCGCTTAGCTTAAGTCTGGGGGAGCGGTTGTTGTTATCCAATGTGCACATGTTGCACCGCATACTAGAAGGTTGCTTTTTATTTATCATTTTCATTATCATCGTTGCATTCTTCTCACACCACTTCACCCACTTGAGTGCGCGCTTATCTTTTTGTTGTTGTTCCGTTGTAAACTATCTTGGTTGGAGTATGAAATAGGTTGTTAACGTAGGAATTATTATTTGGAGTGCGATGTTGACTCATGTAGTGTTCTATTCACTTCGCATGCTATGGTAGAATGTGAGTAGAACTAGATTTTCTTTATGCATCTAATTTATGTTTAGTATTTCTGCGTAAATTCAGATTTAATATACTCAAGTGGTGAATTTGTATGGAATTGACGATAACCCGGTGTTGTGTGTGTGCGATTGCTAGTCGTGTGTTGCTCGAGTCGGGAGGAAGGTTTATCTTTCTCGTGGGCTAAGAACTTGCCCCAAGCGACTCTCGAAGCATGGGTGAGAGCTACTCGTTGAGTCAAGCATGATGTAGGCCACCCTTTGGCTAGTTTGAGCTTTGTTATTCCATGTCCATTTCATTCACCTTTGCAAGCCTATTTTGTGCCTACCATTCCTTTGTTCAGCTCCTCTTCATCCACCAAAGCCTGAAGCTTATCCCACGCCCGCAACCAAATTGTTTTTAACTGCGCTCATAATTCTAAACTTGTGTGGAGTGTGGAATTGTTGTGTTATGATGGGAAAATAACGTCCATCTGCTGATTTTGAACCAACCGGGGGTTACATAAAAGAAGTAAAATATGTAAAAGAAAGAAAAAAAAGTATTTAAAAAAAAAAAAAAAAATCCGCCCGAGCTAAAAACAGAAAATCTGTTGGTATTTGTGAAGTAGGCCGTGTGCACTCCTGGTTTTCATGATAAGTCTGGGGGTGTGTCACACGAGCATAGTTTGTTGGTCTTGTGTGGTGCAGCGTTCCGTTAGCTCACTTGGGTTGCGTAGCCGCCGCGTTTAACTTTGAATATCATACCGTAACCTAAGCCCCGTTCTAATCCTATAAGTCCTACTGATTTGATTTGCGAGTTTGCTAGCGTCGTGGAGAGAGTGTGACCGGGCAAGCGTATGGTTCACGAAGGTGATGGATTTCAGCGGAGTTATTCCTAAGCCCCGATCTTTTGCAACACCTGCCTCAGTGTCTCGTCACTTTCATACCGGGCATGATCGTCAAGTTCTTCATAACTCACCAATTGAGTACATCTAAATTTTTAATTACGCTTTAATACTTATGTAAATTAGTTAGCATAGTTAAACTCTCCTTCTACTAGAATCTCTACTCGCATGCGTTGTTACTTCGCACCGTACTCCCTTGTGTAATTCTCTATGTTAATTATCATTTTCACGCTCCGCCGGATTCGTTTGCTCGGGACGCGCAAACAGTTAAGTCTGGGGGTGTGATGAGTCCTGATCATATACACAGTTATGGACTCATCCGGGCCGTTATTTAGTCAATTCTCCGCACTTTAGCCTTGTTATAGTTTATATTTGATAATCCATGCTAGGTGCACATCTTGGCCCACTTTGGTGTGATTTTCGTGCTTATTGTCATTAGTAGTATTCTTGTGCTGTTAAGTGCCACTTTCAGTGGCTAGATCTGTGGTTGTGCGGGAATAGGAGTCGTGCAAGTGTTCCCGGTGCAATTCTGCACAGGAACACTGCGCACGATCACCGGTTCTATTGCGCACGACCACTGGTCGTGCGCCACTGATCGTGTGCACTTAACCCTTTTTCACGAGTTCTGTTTGGTGCAGTGCGCATGACCATCAACGACTGTGCGCACGACCACCGGTCGTGCGCCACTGCTTGTGCGCACTTACCATTTAATATCTGAGTTCTGTTTGCTGTAGTGCGCACGACCATCAACTCCAGTGCGCACGGCCACCGGTCGTGCGCCACTGGTCGTGCGAACATTTTATTTTATAATTTCGTATCTTGCAGGTTCCACCCAGGCAGTGCGCACGATCGCAGAATTCCAGTGCGCACGACCACTGGTCGTGCGCCAATGATCGTGCGCAGTATTTAATCCAGCGCCTATTTAAACGCCAGTTGCGATTTTAGGGCGGATCGTTCATGCCGGGAGCGGGATTCCTGTTCCGTACGCCGCCGATTTCCACCTTGGGACGCCTCCACTTCATCTCCTACGCAAAGGGAAGCCTCCTCCATCAATTCTAAGACTTCCTCCATTGTCCGTGAGAGTTCTCCATCGTCCGCAAGCCTCCAAGCAAGCATTCTTTCATTCCGCTCGGTGAGAAGAAGAAGAAACCTAAAGTCGAAGACGACGGAGCACGTAGGGAGATCGTGACAGCTCTCTACGCTGGAAGCATTGTCCGTCCGAGTCCGGAGGTAGCCCGACAACCTACTATTCCGGCCGTGAACGGCCGCTAGTCTTCAACATCGGTTATTTCTTTCCTCTTTCCTCGTTGTACTCTTTGAACCTTGTAAAACTCGAATATTGAGATGTTATTTGTTTAAATGAATGTCTCTTTGTTATTCTTCATGGTTTGGTTGTGATTCACTCCGTTCTCATTCACTCACTCGCGCCCGCACGCAAGGTGTTTGACCCGCGTTAGCAAGAGCTAACGGCGGTTGTGAAGAGGTGTTTGCGACCCTCACCCTCTCGCACTTGAGTTCACTTCATCCGCCTCACGAAGCACGGCATCGCGGCCGTTGCATCCACCTCACTTTGCGAAGCGGTGTTTTCGACCTGCATTTCTTTTGTTATTGCTAAGATTAGGAAAACCAACCAAAAACCCCTCTTTGTGTTTGTTGAACGCTTGTGTAACAATCATCTCTGCGCGATTCGTTCACCCATCCTGCATTCCTCAAGAGACCGACATCCGGGGAATTTATTCTCCACAATTATTACTTGACAGCGACCGGTGCACTTGCCGACACGCATCACTCCCATACTGAGTCGCTAAATAAATACAAGCCTTTTAACACGGTACTAGGATCGGTCCATCGGAGCCGTATGAGCATCTTTCATCAACGGTGTCGAAGGTACGCGCCTCTTCACCTACTTGCACTATAAATAGAGTGAATGCTCAAGAATAAAAATCACTCTTTCGTTGGCCTCAACCTACTCAGTCAACAAACCCCCTCTTCGTCTCCGACGTATCGCCTTCCCAAGGACAACGGCAACCGAAAAGGGGACAGGTGAAATGCCCTCGGCTATGATGCTTACAGCTCTGTGGGAGCGAATGGAAACTCTTATAGAACAAGCCGTGAACAAAATCAGGGATGCGATGAAGGAAGAGGTAAAATCAATAAAAGAGGACATCTCTCAACTCCACACTCAACATGTGGAGTCCACCGCCCTCATCCTGAATAGAATCGCCAACCACGAGCAAACCCTAGACGCTGGCCTTCTGGAAGTAAGAAACTTCATAGATGTCGGAGATCAGGAAATCCTTGAACAACTGTACGAACTGAAGGAATCAGTGACAGAAGAAATCCAAGACGGGGAAAGGAGGATTAAAGAAGAAATCCAGGAGGAGATTAAGGGAAGCATAGCTGCTTGTTCACATCAAGCAATTTGGGTAAATAATCAAATAAATCAAGCACTCCAAATAACCCCAACCGCACATGTACACACTGAACCCTCCATCAGCTCCGAATCTGAAGCTGAATCGGACGAATCCGCAACACCTAGAAAGAAAAGGAAAACCTCCTGCGAAGAATATAGAAAGAAGAGAATAAATGAGGTAAAGTAGGATCCAGAATCAAGCTGGTGGAGCCCTCGCTCAAACGAAATCCTCACAGAGTCATGGATAGCATTTGGACACGGTCAGAAAGACCATGAAAGAGTGTACTCCTCTATGGAATGGAATCATCACGTGAAAGACCTGGAAGAAAGGAAGCGACATAAGATGGCCTTTCCCCACGGTCCTCCTCCTTCTCCAAAGAAGATCCCGAAGCCTATTGACTTCTACCGGCGAAAGAAGAAGAAGGAAACGAAGGGAGCCAGCTCCAGCATGTCATAAGGAAACGTATTGTTCAAAACGATTGAATGACGTAGATTTCTAAGGATAATATTACTTCAAGTACAATTGATCCTCTTATATAACTAGTCATATATTTGAACAACCTTAGTATATGAACAATTATATATGAATGCTTATAAGGCATATGACTGTGATGATATTGCGGCATGCTATCCCTGTTCATAAATGTGCACTTACTGCTATACCTAGTTATTGCTCGCTGATAACTGATAACGTGCCCTGCACCTTGTGTGCTTTGCAAGCAAAATGCCGTACAATCATATATGAGTCTATGCTAGACATCAGATGCAGGTTATGCAGGATGCAAGAAAGGCAGGTAAAAGATCTCTTGGAGCAGTAAGAAGCAGACCCGTGTGGCAATCTCAACAGCAAAATTGGAGTATATCTCTGCTGGGAGCTGCTGTGCCCAACAGCTACGGGTCAAACATCAACTTGAAGACTACAATCTAAAGATGACCAAAACACCCATGTTTTGTGACTCTTCAAGTGCAATTTCAATTGCTAAGAACCCTGTCTCTCACAGCAGGACTAAGCATATTGAGATCAGGTATCACTTCATCAGGGAGCATGTGGAAAATAAAGATATCACCCTTGAGTTTGTCCCAACAGACAAACAAGTGGCTGATATATTTACAAAGCCCCTAGATGAAGCTAAGTTTAATATCTTCAAATTCCAACTAGGGATGTTAAACTTAGAATAATCCTCTACTTATTTTTCACTAATCCCTTTCTAGATGCTTGGTTAAAAAAATCTCTCAGGATTTGGATGAACTATGACCGAGCAAGGGGAGCATAGACTTTTGTCTACTTAAAGAAGAGCTCCATAAAAGAAGTCAGAAAGGGGGAGAAATAGCTCAAGAAGAAAGACCTCAAAGATAGGGGGAGCAAAGGTGTAGGGGGAGCCACAAAAGAAGAGACATCAAGTTAAGGGGGATCTATAAGCCTGATGTACTCAGAAAGTTCAGCAAAGATAAGTACAATCTTACATGCTCAAAAGTTAAGATTATAACATTTGTTGTCAAGTGAAAATAGTCTTGAATTGAGATTCTGACTTCTTCAAATATGGGGTGATTGTTGGGAATCTTGCCCACATGATTCCTGATTTGAAGAAGTCACCAAGTCAAAAAAACTTTACTTTGTATTTGATCACTTCTCTAGCTTATAAATCTCAGGAAGTTAGCAAAAGCAAGATCGTCGAACTCAGAAGGAATATCGGCGACCGCTGATACGTGGCATGTTCATCAAACACAGAAGCAAGATCATCGAACTCAGAAGGAAGATCGACGACCGCAGAGACTTGGCGTGTTCGTCGAACGCAGAAGGAAGATCGTCGAACTCAGAAGGAAGATCATAGACCGCTGAGACTTGGCGAGTCAGTCGACCGCTGAGACTTAGCAAGATCGTCGAACGCAGAATGAAGCTCGTCGAACGCAGAGAAGACGCGGTATCATCGACTTCATCAAAGTGACCTTGTCTTCGAGAAGAACAGACATCGTCGTGAAGAAGACTTGTCACTGAAAAGTCTAAGTATGAATGATGGCATTGAACATCGTCGTAAAGAAGGCATGTCGTCGAGAGAACAAGGTGATTACGATGACACAGTCAGAGCTAACATATCATCGTATATGCAGAAGCGCTAGAATGTCTTGTATCGTCGAGATACCAGTATCAGAGGTAGAAGCAAGAAGAATTGAAGATCAAACAAGGCGTAAGGCATCGACAAAGTCCTATCGTTGAGATATCATCCATGTCGTCGTGACAATGGAAATATCGTCGAGACAGATTCAAAAGTTGCGGACACGCTGTCAGCATTTAATGCCGCCGCCTGATTGTCCAATCAGCACGTGCTCTTATAGAATGGGGCGTCTGACATTAAAGGACATCACATATGACCGTTATGCGGCTCATCTGTCCTATAAAAGGGAACAGTGATGCCCTAGAAAAGTAGCCCAAGAAATAGAGAAAAAAATGAAAAAGAATCCCGCCGCTACACATCGATACAACAGTATTTTCGGCGGAGAAGAAGAAGATGAAGTAGAGAACAAGCATCAAGTGTTCTCTGAAGAATCAGTCATCTCCATCGACTAAAAAGTAGCCGATCAACACCAGGCAAAAGATGTGAAGGCTGAAGAAGATCCAGTGCTGAAACTCCAAATCATGAAGCATCTTCTTCAACCTAAAGAAGCCGATCTTCATCAGGCTAAGTTGACAATCTTTATATTGCAGAAGAAGCAGTTATTTTTACTGTAATTTCTTGTAAGGCTTGTGGGCCTATTTGTCTAGCTTGAGGGCTGGAGAGCTGTGAGGCTTGAGGGCCAGGGCAGTGGACTTGCGGGTCCGATCTTGTCGAGCTTGAGGGCTCGGGCGCAATAGGTTCTTGCGGGCCTAGGCTGTAGGCACGAGACTTGTGGGTCTATGTTGTGTAGGGCTTGAGGGCCTGAGTGTCGAGCTTTCAGGCTTGGGGGAAGTAGGGGCTTGCGGGCCTAGGCTGTTGGACTTGCGGGTCCGAGGTGTAAGGCTTGAGGGCCTGAAGTTTTTGGCAGCGTTTGCCGAGCCTAGCACACTGCTAGGTAGGCGTAGAGGGATAGAGGACTACTCAAGACACCCGGTCTTGAGGAAACTCTATACATCTTTGTGTGCTTTTCTGTGTTGTGCTTTCTACTTTATAGATCTATTAACCAGAAATAAAGAACACCAAAAAGGGGATATTAGAACTTGAAAAAATTATTCACCCCCCCCCTAGGTGATAAGTTGACACCCAATAAACAACAAACTGTTCTCCCTATTATAGACAGTCTCTGCTCTCCATATAGAAGAGGGCTTGGCTACAATAAGGAGAAGGAAGATACCTCACAAGCTAAAACTATCTTCTAGAAAGTTGTCCTTTGCTCCAACACATATGACCAAGATCTAATATATGGATACCTCACCAATGGTTGCTCAACTAGTGGTATTAAGCTACAAAACTCAAAGAATCGAGCAAGCATTGGATTGAGTGTTCTAAAGGCACCCCATGAGTAGATCCTAATTAAGGATCATGGGCCATTTGTACTTGGCTCTACAACACCATCAACAAAAGGGAAGGGAAAGGTTTTTCCTCAAAAGCCTATCCCTAAAGTAAAGCCTGTGACTGTGCAACCAACCTCCAAATCTGTGCACAACCACAGGAACAGCTCTAGAAATTCTTGATGTGAAGCAACCTGCTCTTCTAATCATCATCACCAACATTCCATTCAAAAGGTGAATTAGAAGAGGAGGTACAATAGATTTGATTGCTGGTGCTGTGGCAAGATTGGCCACTTTGCTATAGACCGTTGGTTCAACCCAACGGTGCCCAGAGCAAGGAATGCTAATCTTGCTAGTAGTCTTGTAGTTAGTCTTCCTGCAGTCAAAGCTAACAGGAACCAAGGACCCAAATATGTTTGGCTTCCTAAGGTGAAATAGTTTATTTTTGCAGGTATGTCCAAGGACTAACAAAATGCCTATCTGGTATTTGGACAGTGGATGTTTCTGGCATATGACTGGAAAAGAAGCATTTTGAAGAACTTTACCTTTGTGGAAGATGGAGCCAAAGTCATATTTGGTGGATCTGACATATGCATCATCAAGGGCTATGGTATGATTACCAATGACATAGTCGCCATCACAAAAGTAGCTTATGTGGAAGGGTTACATCATAACCTTATAAGCATAAGCCAAATATGTGATCTTGGCTATGTCATTGAGTTCCACAAGGATAAGTGTCTGATTAAGAATTCTGTTAATCTTGAGAAAATTCTATCAGGCACTAGGAGTGACAATGTTTATCATTTAAATTTCTTGTGTTTAGATTCAGCTACACCTATCTGCCTTGTAGAAAATGAGAGAATCTCTTTATGCGCAATGACACAAGAGACTTGCTCACATGAACTACAAGACAATCAACAAACTCTATTCAGAAAATCTAGTTAGAAATAGACCTAATCTTAAATTCATTAAAGAGGATATTTGTCATGCTTGTCAAATGGGCAAACAAACTAAGACCACCATTAAGAGCATAGGTTCCAAAGATTCAAAAAAATGCCTTTACTTATTGCATATGGCCTTATTTGGTCCTATGCTAAGTCATAGTTTAGGATGGAAGTTGTATACCCTTTGATAGTTGATGACTTCTCTAGGAATGCTTGGGTGTTCTTTGTATCCTTTGCCAAGCAAATTCAAAATGAAAAGAGCTATACTGTGGTCAAAATCAGAAATGACCATGACACATAATTTCAGTCAGAACTCATGATAGATTTCTGTAAAGAGCAAGGTATCCTTTAAGAATTTTCTTCTCCAAGAACAATACACCAAATGAGAGGGAAAACAGAACTCTCATAGAGGCTGGGAGAACCATGCTGAGTGACTCTTCACTACCAGAATATTTCTGGGTTGAAGCTATCAACACTGCATGCCATGTGCATAATAGAGCCTCTATCATCAAAAGTCACAAGAAAAATCCTTATGAACTAATGAAGGGCAGAAAACCAAATCTGGCTTACTTTAGAATCCTTGGATGTAAGTGTTATGTCTTAAATAATGGAAAATCTTATCTAACTATGTTTGCTCAAAAATGTTTTGAGGGGATTCTTGTTGGATATAGTAGTCACGACAAGGCTTATAAAATATTCAACAAGAAGACTCATGTGGTAGAAGAATCAATACATGTTGTATTTTATGAGAGAAGCATGATTCATCAAGGCTTGTCTAACTCTTCAAATGTTGCAGGTACAAATTTGAAGCTGAAAGAGCTTAGCCTAGAAGAGTGTACATATCCAGACCTGATCATTGAAGATGGAGAACTAGCCTAAGGAGAAGTATAAGAAACAAAACTTGGATAACAACTAGCTGGTACAGAAATTGCTGACATTCAAATAGCACTGCCACCAGCTTGTAGGCACCATATGTAACAACCCAGGTTTCGCTGAGCGCAGAGGCTAGAATTCCTAAGGCTAGTACAGGCTTTTCTATACATGGGAGCTAGTGTCGGCACTAGGCGCTAGCGCAGGCATTAGCTGTCCCATTGAGTAGACTAGTGGTTTTGACAGTTTTATCGAGTTGGATTCATCGAGACGGCTTCATCGAAGGGAGTTCATTGAGAGGCTAGTGCGGGTGGTAGCGCTAGCGCCGGCGATAGGTTTCGTCGAGTGGTGCAGTTTGTCGGGATGTCGAGATGCTTTCGTCGAATGGGTTTTCGTCGAGTGGCTAGCGCAGGCGGTAACGCTAGCGCCTGTGCCAGCTTACGGAACCAGATCTGTAAGTAGCATTTTCTAGTTGTCCGATCTACTTAGATCTTGATCCAAAGGCTCAGATAAGTGCGTCCTAAGGTCCTAAATAGGGCAGAGGAGTTCTATTTTCATTCCGTTAAGTCATTTGTGCTTTTGGAGGCTAAGGAAAGAGGGAGGGTTTGGAGGAAGAAGAAGGGTTAGATCTGCCATTGTTGGAGCACCAGAGCTCCGTTCGTCGATCCAAAACCAAATCAGTGGAGAGGACTCGAAGGCGCTCGTTTCTATCCGTGCCTTTCAACCGATCCATGATGAGTAAGAGAACTCTTAGGGTAACGACATCTCTCCTCCCAGTTTTAGGATGCGTGCATGACATCTCTTTCTTTGCCTTTCTCTTTTCTAAGAGGGGTTTGGGTCGCCTTGGTTCAAGAAGAACCATCGGGTTGATTGAGTCCATCCCTGACATGATTTTGCATTATAGATCCACTCCGTTAGTGGATTAAGCATTGTGGGTGAAGATGAAATCGCGACCGGTTGGCCGATTCGGTGATGTTGCTTAACGCACATTCTAGGGATTTTTGCTAGAAATCCGACAGCGGTAAAAACGTCGTTGTGATGCCCATTATGTTTCGTATGAGAATGAACGTTGGTTCAAAAAGGTATTTACCGTGCGTGGTGAATGGCTTGTGATGCTGCTTGTATGTGAAGGCGTGGCTTTGTCTTTGTGGTCGGCTGGCTACCCCGTGAATGCTTGCGTTCATGTCTGGAGAGTGTCCCGGCAAGACAAGTCCCCTTTTTTGATAACCGACGAGAACATCTATGTTGATGGACAAGCCCGATGGCATTATGGGTCATGTGCGGGTGGTGTCTCGGCAAGAGTTCTTAGCATCGGTTGTTTGGTTTGTGATTGAGGCAAGAACAAGTATGTTGATGAGCCCGTTGGCGTGGTGAGCCATATAAGGGGTGAGGTCTCAGTTGAGTTCTTGGCCGTGGGCTTGCACGCCCCTGGGGAAATGATGAGTACCTATTGATTGTTATGAAATGATGATGTGTGATGTTATGTTAGAAGCATACACGCCATAGGGTGCCTTGGGTGAAACTCATGTTTGTATACATGCTGCATTGTTAGGCCCCTTACTTTAACTGCTCAACATAGAAACGTGGATGATGCCTGTGACACTCATACCTGTTGTTTTTTATGTTACTATTGTTTTTCTACTTTTGCATATGAAGTGCTGACTTTCAGGGTGTTGTAGTTCCCCGGGGTCCGCTAGGAAGGCCGGGATGATGGGTGTTGTTACACCGTTGTTGGTCAGCCAAAGATGACCCTCGTTATACCTCTCTTTGTGTAATGGATGCAAGGCAAGGATCACAGGTTAGACCCAACTCGCCGACCAAAAAGGCATCAGTCTCAGGAACTGTACCTCCTCCTGTTTTGTTAACTGATTATGCTACCTTTATTTTGTTCCAGCTTGCATGCCGAGGTAGCATAGGAATGCTATTTTCTTTTGGATATTTTATGTGTTGTGATTGATGACTTGAGCATCTGTTTTGTAAGGCCTTAAGGTCGTTGTACTCTTATGTAGATGTGGACAACTTCTGTATCTTTTAAATGTTTTTGCTGTGTTTGTTCTGAGTTTTGAGTTGGGTAGTTTCTATATCACTTTTTAATACTAAAGTTGTGGCGATTATATGCTATGTGGTCCCGACCGGACCTATATTATATAGTCATTGCACGGGAGGTGTTACAATTTGGTATCAGAGGTATGTTAGCGTTCTTGTTATGTTTTAGTATAATCAGACCGCGTAAAGAGGTTGTCCATATAGGAGTACCTTGCAGGACTATAAGTGTCCTTGTGTTCGAGTCTTGCGAATAGAGTCTAATTTGTTGTTCCTTGCTTATGCTAGGATGGTGGCGACGAAGTGGGTACGTCGAGGCGACAAGAGGAGCCTTCGACAAGTAGTGCTACTGTCCCAACCCTTATGAATTTGGGTGTGTCCCCGACTAACTTCTGTCGTATGCTAGCAGAGGCTCAAGCTATGGCGATGCCACAGATTGCGACGCCTGTTGTGGAGGCTGCGACTTCTGTTACCCCAGTTACTATGACACCATAGGTGGGAGTGAGACAAGTAGAGCCTTTAGCTGAGAGAGCAATTGGGCAAGGGGATCGTCAGATGAAGTACTTTCTGAGTTTCCATCCTAGGACATTCAAAGGATTTGGCACTCCGACGGACGCCGAGGATTGGTTTGCAGGGATTCAGGAACTCCTGAAGGAGGCAGAGACTCCGGAGGGCAAGCGGTCCCAGATCGCAGTGTTTATGCTAGAGGGCGACGCCAAGCTGTGGTGGGTGAATCATAGCGGTTGTCATTTCCCTGGACGTGCCCCAATCATGGAAGAGTTCGGGAATTCTCTCCTGAAGCGCTATATCCCTTCTTCAACGAGGTTAGCACTTCAGAGGCAGTTCCTGCACTTAGTGTAGCATGAAAAGTCAGTGGATGAGTACCTGCAAGAGATTACTCGTTTGGGTCGTTACGTAGGGATGACCATGACATATGATGAGGAGAGGGATAATCTATTATATCAAGGTTTGAGAGAAAATCTAAGGCAACCTCTGATAGCCTTGAAGAATGCGGCGTTCAATGAGTTAGTCAAAGCTGCTTGAATGTTGGAGAGTGATATGGAGCGAACCCAGCGTCGTAAGGGTTTTGCGGCAAAGCAAGGAGAAGGGAAACCTTCTCAGTCTCAGGGGAAGTCTGAGGGAAGTCGGCGAAAGAGAATGCCCCATCCTTTCAGGGCTGGTGAGAGAATCAGTGCACCTTCTGGAGATTTCCATTCCAGGGGACCCATGACGTGCTTTAAGTGTGGAAAAGTGGGCCACATAGCTCGGATCTGTCCCGAGGGTGGGACTGAGCTGGAGCAGAGGCAAGAGCAGTCGGTGCATTCCGGCCCTAGTGTTGGGGAGAAAGGGAAAGCGGCGGAGTCCAGCGCTTCACGTTTCCCTCCAGTGCAACATAGGGCATACAACCTCGGGCAACAGGTAGCGATTTTTCAACCTGATGTGGCGACAGGTATGAAAAGTGTAGTATATCGTTCGGTAGCTTAAATCAGTTACGACCTTTCATATTTGGTGTATATGTGTTAGGTTTTGTGCTAGTTTCTGGCTATCCCTCCAGAGAGTTGTTCGACATGGGAGCGTCACACTCTTTTCTCACAGAAATCTTTATCCAGAGAATCAATGTTGAGTCTGTCGAGGCGGAGGTGGAGCTTAGCGTGCACACGCCGAATGGGTCTTTCATGACCACCGGAAGGAAATGACGCATCGTTTTGAGGATTAACAAGTGTGACTTTGAGTTCGTAGTAGCAATTCTACCACTAGCCGAATTTGACATTATCCTGGGGATGACCTAGCTTGCAGAGCAACGAGCTAGTATTGACTGCTTGTTGAAGGTGGTTACCCTAAGGAGTGAAGGTAGAGCAGAGGTGAAGTTCGAGGGCCTATGCGGCATGGCTTGTTCCCTAATTTCCGCTGTGCAGTTAATGCGAGTGGTGAATCAAGGAGGTGAGGCAATTATAGATTTGATGGAGACTCACTCCATGAAGGTGGTAATCAGATAAGTGTCAGTGGTGGAAGAATTCGAGGATGTGTGAGCGCCTCCTCGTCATGAAATCAATTTCTCAATAGATTTGGTGCTAGGTGCGAGGCCGGTGTCGCATCCTCCATTTAGGATGGCACCAAAGGAACTGGCCGAGCTAAAGGTGCAGTTGCAAGAGTTGCTAGAGCAGGGGTATATTAGGCCCAACTCTTCGCCGTGGAGTGCACCAGTGTTATTCATAAAGAAAAAGGATGGTAGTATGCGGTTGTGCATAGACTACCGTGAGTTGAATAAGTTGACCATCAAGAATAAGTATTTGATTCCGTGAATCGATGATTTGTTCGATCAGTGGGTGGGGTCAACAGTGTAATCCAAGCTAGATTTAAAGTCGGGTTACTATCAGTTGAGGATTCGGGAAGAGGATATTCCCAAGACAGCTTTTGGGATGAGATACAGTCATTTTGAGTTCTCGGTGATGCCGTTCAGTTTGACGAACGCACCATCAATGTTCATGGATTTAATGAACTAAGTGTTTCTGCGATACCTAGATTCGTTTGTGGTGGTGTTCATCAATGACATCTTAGTGTATTCGAAGTCGAAGGCGGAGCATGAGTCTCACTTAAGATTGGTGCTGCAGACGCTGAGGGAGAACCAGCTTTATGCTAAATTCTCAAAGTGCGAGTTCTGGATCGGGAAGGTGACATTTATGGGTCACGTGATAAATGGAGATGGGGTGGCAGTGGATCCAGTGAAGACTGAATCCATTAGAGAGTGGCCTGTACTGAGAACCGTGGCAGAAGTCTGGAGTTTCCTTGGACTAGTCGGTTATTACAGAAGGTTCGTCGAGAACTTTTCGTGGATGGCTTTGCCCCTCACCACTCTTACCCGAAAGAACCAGAAGTTCGTGTGGAAGCTGGAGTGTGCCCATGCATTTGAGACCTTGAAGGAAAGATTGATGTCCGCTCCAATCCTAAGTCTTCCTAGTAGGACTGAAGGATTTAAGATTTTCAGCGATGCGTCAGGTTGCGGTTTGGGTTACGTGCTGGTGCAGCATGGCAGCATGACAACGTATGGGTCGAGGCAGCAAAAGACTCACGAGAGAAATTACCCCGTCCACGACTTGGAGTTGGCGGCAGTGATTTTTGCGTTAAGGTTATGGCGACACTACCTATTTTGTGCGAAGGTGGAAATCTTCACGGACCACAAAAGCCTGAGGTACCTTCTAGATCAGAAAGATCTCAATATGAAGCAGCATAGGTGGGTCGAGTTCCTTGGGGACTATAACAAGCCGGCCCAACCACCACACCAGAGGCCCATTCCAACTCCGTTGCCAAGGCGCACTCTGATGGGCTGGCTACCGCGGTTAGACAAGGGCTGCATCCCAGTGCCACCCCAACCCCTCACTGAGCCTGTTTCTCAGCAACAATAGTTTGTTGATGGCTGGTCTCATTCACCCGCCACCCTTGACAAGGGCTTGCATCTCAGTTGGTGATGAGCACTGCTGAAGGTGCCTTATCAAGGGTGGCGGGGGATCGAGACCCGCCATCAACAACCTACTGTTGCTGAGAAACAGGCTCAATGAGGGGTTGGGGTGGCACCGGGCTGCAACCCTTGACCAACCGCGGCAGCTGATGAGTGCCATTTATATATATATATATATTTGGACTCATTTGGGCTGATATTCTAGTCTTTGCACCACATTTTAGGCACGTTTTCATTCATATGTATTATTCCATGTTAGGTGCACTATTAAGCTCATTTCGGTGTGCAATTGCATTCCTTGTTGTTGGGGGTAAGCACATGGTCCTCCCCTTCCCTTCTTTTATGTTTTTTTGATGCTGGACGTGTATTCCTAGCTGTTATATCTTGTATGCAGGTGACCTGATCGTCCCATTTTCCCCAGAAGTAATTTATGTGCATATCTCACGGTCGTGCGTTTCCTTGACGCACTGTCGGTTGCGGTCGTGCGTTTGCGTCTGGGCATAAAATGGAGGGTCAGAGTTTACTTGTGCGTTTTGACGCACGGGCGGATTCTCCCGTGCGTGAGTAAAACGCACGGTCGACTTGTGTCTTTGTGATTTTAGAGCGTCGGAGTTTACCCGTGCGTTTGAACGCACGGGCGGTATTGGTCGTGCGTGAGCAAATCGCACGGGCGGCGCAGCTTCTTCCCCAAGCCATATTTTATCCGATAATATTGCACGGTCTGCGCACGGTCGTGCGTTCAACCGTGCGTGACCATTTTTCCGCCTGTTTGCTATAAAAAGCAGGAATCGAGGCATTCAACGAGGAGAGCGATTGGAGGCGGACTGGAGCAATTCAGAGAGCGGGAAATCACTTCCTTCCCGCTGCTCTTGAGAGATGAAGGCTTCCCCTTCATCTCCACCACCATAGAGGCCATTTCCGGTGATTCCCACCTCCATCCTTCCATCTGGGAGCACTAGGAAGCTTTCTCCACCATTAGCTCAAGCATTCCTCGCCGAGAGATCAGAGAAGCGCTGAAGATCGTAGGAGCGGTGACAGCCTCCTTCGAGCCAAGCTCACCATCTGAGGGCCGAGTCCGGAGAGAGCCCGACAACCTCTCATTTCGGCCATGAACCCAAGACGTGACTTCTTCTTTGTGGTCCTCTCTAACCTTTGATGCTTGAACTTCTTTGTTGTTGTTGTTGTTTTATGAATGCTTGTTAAGTTAATCTTAAGGATTATTGCTTGTGTTCATATGCAATGTTGTTGTGATGGCATGAATAGCCCTTTTTCCTAGTGATTTTTGAGATTCGTTGTGTGTGAAGCCACTAGCAATTTCTAGTGGTGATGTTTAGAGAAGAGGTGTGTGCGACCCTCAACTGTCATATTTACATTCCGTCCACGCGCCTTCCGAAGCACGACATCGCGGCCGTTGCATCCATCTCGCCTTGCGAAGCGGAGTTCTGACCCGCATCTTTCTTTATTCTGCAATAGCATAGGATCCCAAACTAAACCTCCCGTTGTTACTTATTAACTCTTTTAACTGATTTCCTGGTTTGAGCAAATCGTACTACCCAACTTGCGGTCCTTTGAGAACGATATTCAGGGAGTTTCTCCCTATTTTATTACTTGAGCGGCCGGTGCACTGCCGTCGTATCGCATTTCGTGCCTGCTAATTAGCAGTGCCGAAATAGCGCATTAAATTTTTTGCGTCGTTGTCGGGGACTGCAAGCGTGTTTGATTTGTTTTTATTTGGAAATTCGTTTTAAGATATTTTGTTTTTCTTCAGTATGCTATTTTCTTCTTCTGTATCATGTGGGCGCATTTGAATATTCGATGTCGTTGGTGTGGAGACACATCCCACGCTAGTGATAGGTGTCCCAAAGAATATGGTGTTGTTCAGAAACCGTACGGAACCCATAAGTCTTTTGGCTACTCTACTGCAACTCCGTTGACGTACTCTCATGCGGTTGCCGCACCTTGGGTGCTGGCTAAGCCGGTGAGACAGTGTTTATTTTGCAAAAGTAGAGAGCATGCCTTGAAGGACTGTGCAGATTACCTTCGCCAATTGGAGGATGACGATGAGCCGGATATCCGGATCATCCCATCTTCGAATTCTGCGAGCACAGCTTCTTCCTCTGGTTACGTATCCCTTCCACCTTCACTTCTTGAAGTCTCTAGAATCGACACGTGCATAAGTGTCCCTCTTGACTCCGTTTCTGATGCGACCCCCTATGCCTCTTCGGTTCATGAACCACTTTGCGTAGATTTGTACCCTTGTGTGGAGAGCGAGCCCGAACTCTTAAGTGGCACATTTCCTCCCACTATTCACGAACTTACATCTAATTCTGATGTTATCATTGAGATCAATTTGCAGGATGGTGCAGGTCCGCGCAGTGTCGTGCCCACTCTCATGGAGGCGGACAGTCTCGATTGTGCTGAAGCAACCATTTTGGTTCGGTGTGAGAAAGTCCAAGTTAGAGAGGAGGCCATTGTGTGCTCTGTCGAGTCTAGTGAGATCTCCGACGATGCCATCAGTTTATCCTTGCCGCACCCTATGGGGGATGAAGCCGGGATTATCCCCTCAGATGAGATTTCTCTTAGTTTTTCGTCGATTTTATTTCCTGACCCTGCTCCTGTATCTTCTCCTCCGCTGGACCACATTGTGGAGCCAGTTCCGTGGGTGTATGAGCCTGTAACAAGGCCTAGCATTGAAGGGAATCCAGTGCAGGTGGAGCTAGATACGGCGAGCTTCACAACATATGTTGTGCCCTTGCCGGACATCCATGTGAGGCATTATTATCTCACTGGTATTTGGGCAACTGTTTTGTCCCCACTCCGGTACATACTACCGAAGCATGAGCATGAACAATTACCTGACCATTTTCGCTTTCATTCACCTATTAGTTAACCTGCATTTCAAGTGCTTGAATAAGTCCCGTTGGGGGGACATGTAGCCCAACAGTTATCTAGGTATAGGAGTAGCTAATTTAGATTTTATCATCTTTAGTTTTAATTTCTGTTTGCTTTTAACAATTGTTCTCTCTTGTTTGTGTAAGTTTTGCATGCACAGCGTGCCCAATGGAGTTAGTAGTTAGGCAATTGCTGTCGGTGCGCTCTTATCTGTTCCCTCCGTCCAAGATTGTTGCATGTGAAATTTTTTTGATTCCACCGACTCGCAAAAATTGGAGAAATTTTGCTGAAATTTACAAACGCACGATCAGGTCGAACATGCGCATTGGTATCGCACGACCGTGCGATTTTCGAATATCATAAATCGGCCCTAGCCCCGTCAAAAATCGCACGCCGGCTTTTCTTCCTGAGCTCTTTTCTCCCGTGCGCCTCGCGAAACCCTTCCTCTCTCGTGCGCGATCTTTCTTCCCTTCTCTATTGTCTCCTATGTTTTCTCTTCCATTCATCGTTGTCACCCTTCCATAGCTTGCAAGTGGAGCTCAATGGGATTCAAGAAGACCGTGAGCATATTTCGCTGCAGAGGAGGAGTTCCGGCTTCAAGATCTGACGACCCTTGTTTCGAAGCAATGCTGCAGTTTGGGAAGCCAGAATTCTTGGAAAGGTACAACCTGCTGCATCAGAAGACTTTCCTTGATCATCGCATCGTCTCTGTGACGGAACTCCAAAAGATCGAGTTAGTGGCGGCGGTGAATCGGCTTCTCAATGTGGGTTCATGGGGAAACCTCTTCTCCATCACAGAACTGGGTACCGTGAACTCACACTTGAGTTCCTTTCCACCTTCCGCATCATCGACTACCTCGATGAGGAAACCGAAGAGACTACGTCGGTTTCATTCCGGATGAAGGGCCGCTCCTATACCATGGGTGTTGGCCAACTGGCGGTTTGCACCGGGATGTACACCAAAGATGAAGTCCTCCAGACGGACATTATCAGCCGTCCGAGTGAGTTCCCGGATGGGGTATCTCCTAGCGAGTTCTGGCAGTCCATCACGGGACGGGATCTGCCGTATGAGGCTCGTGCGGCGAAGTCAACCCATATTATCTCTCCCGAGCTCCGCTACGTCCAGCATTTGATCGGGCACAACATCAATGCTCACGGCATGAGTCAAAACGTAGCAGGATGGCAGGATCTTCTCTACCTTTACAGCATGCATCAGGGAGTACCCCTCCATCTTGGGCTAGTGCTCGCCTAGTACCTTCTTCGGCAAGCCACATACCCCCCCTTGAAGGCGATCGGAGGTTCTCAGTACATCACCAGGATTGCCAAAGGGCTTGGGATTTGGGATACACTTCCCCCTATGACACAAATCTCCGAGGGTTCCAGCATCACCATAGCCATGATGACAGCTTTTAAACTTGTCAAGAGAGTGAAGGTAGGAAACCATTGGCAATATGAATTCTGTGGAGCCGGGCCTGGACGAGAGGAGAGACGCAATCATACTGACGCTGCCGGACCTAGCACTTCGGCGGGGACGAGTGAGCAGCCCTCTGTTGTTCCCCATTTCGCGCCCCCGGATTCTCAATGGCAAGCCCCGCGGGCCAACATCGAGCAGAACTATCCGGAGTTTTGCGAGAGGTTTGTACGCATGGAAGATGCCATGGCTAGGCAGTACGAGCTTTCGTCGCGGATTGGTGCTCATTTGGGAGTCGAGCCTCCTGATGTCCCTGCCCGGGCTTCAGTTTCTGGATCTAGGCGGCAGCGTACTCCTCCTCCTCCTCCTTCACATTCTTCTACGTCATCTCCATCGTGATCATTCCATTGCAGCTTCCTTGGTGATGTGTCGTCTTAGTTAGTTTTGTTTATGTTAAACTACTTTGTGGTGTACTTTAATTTTGATCTGACATTATTCGGCTAGGGCATCGCCCCTAGGGTGTGATTCTGGATATCTTGTCTTTATGTTATATCATGTTTCTTTGCTGTGTTATTCTGTTTCATTTATTTTGGAACAATATCTTTCTGCTCTTTGAACAATGCTTAACAAGTATTTGGTCCACCTTAAAGGACGTTAAACAAAAGGGCTTCTTGGGAGACAACCCATGGGGAATCACCCGGTTCCGTCTAGCTTTTTAATTCCTTTTGTGCACTGTTATTTATGTTTTGCTAACATTGTAGGGGGATGCTCTCTTGTGGACGATGATGAAGGGGAAATATTTTTTTAAAAAAATTGGATTACCGCACTTCTGGCATGCTCTTTTATGAGCATAGGTCAACTCTACCCCTCTCTTACTTATGTTTGAATTGTTTATTCTAGTTAGTTTTAATCAAGTCCAGGGGAGAGAGAGCGAGCTGTGCACGTGCACACACGTTGCATGACATGCTATAATGTGCTGAGTTAGGATTTATATTTTGTTGCGCACATTGCATACACTTGCACCTAATTCACGCGCACTTGATCACGCGTGCTTTTTGGGTATCGCTGCGAGGTTTTCCCACTCGTAAGAATTGAATTGTTAGCATGTGAGCGAGGAGTAGAGAAAAATGTTGACTCGAGTAGTGCTCTAGTCATGTGCTCCCGTCACGCCTAGAAATTCAATTAGAGTAGAATGAAATTCAGAATTATAATTTAGTTATTTCTTTTATAGTAGATGAAATTTATTTTACTTTAGTGGTGAATCCGGTGAATCCAACGGTAGTATAAGGTCGAGTTTAGCAGACTAGTAGTAGCTTATTACTAGGGTCGGAAGGAAGGACAACCTTTCTCGGTGGCTAGAACTTGCACTAGGCGACTCTCGACACGATTGTGTTGAAGTACTCGTCATAAAATGTGATATAGGCCATTTCTTGATCCGGTTGAGCTTTGGAAATCCTTACCTACGTAATCACCGTTGCAAGCCCACTTGAGCCTACCCTTCCTCCTTGTTTAGCTCCACTAAAAATTTAACCAAAGCCATACGGCCGAACCTATTTTCACACCAGCCTTTGAGCTGAAAGAAATTTCTTTCTCGATCACATTTGGTGTCATTTTTGTTATGTATGGCAACTTCAAATTAGCTAAGGGAGTTGTTTTATTGTGCGTACAAACGTCATTTTGTCGATGAGAGAAAAGAAAAGAAAAGAAAGAAAAGAAAAGAAAAAAAAAGTCGTGCAAAAATGATACTCTCTCGGCAAATTCAATTTATTTTTGGCTTAGCACGCACCTAGTGTTCAGTTGAAGTCTGGGGGTGTCGTGTAATTACTGAAAATATTGTATTGGTAATTGTTATTATCTTGAGTGCTCAGGTTGTGTTGAGTGCGATTCCCATCGTCCTTCTACTTACCTAGCCTATACTCAACCTAAGCCCAATGATTGCCTATAAGTCCTATTAATTTTAGACACGAGTCGTCTCATGCAGTAGAGAGAGTGCGGACGTGCAAGCCTATGGACACCGACTTTGATGGATTTCTTAGGAGTTTGTCCCTAGCTTCGATTCGAGTAATACTCTACTCATTAGTCACGCTATTTTCCCTTTTGCGCGACCGAAAGATTCCCCAGGATTCACCATCCAAGTAAATTAAATTTCAATTTACTGTTTTAGAAATAATTAGATACAATCTTGAGTTTAATTCTATTCTAATGCATTTCTATGCGCGAGAGCATGCGACTTCGCATTGTTCTCTACCGCTCAAACTCATGCTAACATTCAATTATTCCAATAGGACAGCTGAGTAGTTTGCCCGAGACGTGCAAATGGTTAAGTCTGGGGGTGTGATGAGTCCCATATATATATATATATATATATATATATATATTTTGGACTCATTTGGGCTGATTTTCTAGTCTTTGCACCACATTTTAGGCACGTTTTCATTCATATGTATTATTCCATGCTAGGTGCACTATTAAGCTCATTTCGGTGTGCAATTGCATTCCTTGTTGTTGGGGGTAAGCACATGGTTCTCCCCTTCCCTTCTTTTATGTTTTTCTGATGATGGACGTGTATTCCCAGCTGTTATATCTTGTATGCAGGTGACTTGATCATCCCATTTTCCCCAGAAGTAATTTCTGTGCATATCGCACGGTCGTGCGTTTCCTTGACGCACGGTCGGTTGCGGTCATGCATTTGTGTCTGGGCAGAAAATGGAGCGTCGGAGTTTACTCGTGTGTTTTGACGCACGGGCGGATTCGCCCGTGCGTGAGTAAAACGCACGGTCGACCTGTGTCTTTGTGATTTCAGAGCGTCGGAGTTTACCCGTGCGTTTGAACGCACGGGCGGTATTGGTCGTGCGTGAGCAAATCGCACGGGCAGCGCAGCTTCTTCCCCAAGCCATATTTTATCCGTTAATATCACACGGTCTGCGCATGGTCGTGCGTTCGACCGTGCGTGACCATTTTTCTGCCTGTTTGCTATAAAAAGCAGGAATCGAGGCAGTCAACGAGGAGAGCAATTGGAGGCGGACTGGAGTGATTCAGAGAGCGGGAAATCACTTCCTTCCCGCTGCTCTTGAGAGCTGAAGGCTACCCCTTCATCTCCACCACCATAGAGGCCATTTCCAATCTAGAATAATGAAATAGTTTTTTGTCATGTGTGTTACTTCAAAACACATGACATATGTAATGAAATAGTAACAACAATATTAAGATTATAATCTTATAATTACTTTCACACATCCAATCTAGAATAAAATTTCAAAGCACATAAAATGAGTACAACTACCAAGGTGCTTTGCCCACACAATGCTCATTAAGACTTATCAGGGAGCGAAGTATTGCTTGGGGGATCACATAGGCATTTTTATACAAATTTTATTTTTAGTGATCCAGTGTACAAGTAGAAGCGATAAAAAAGAATATGTTTGCACAAGACACTTTACAATTCTTTCCAAGGTTCTAAACCTCACAATGCTCATTAAGACTTATCAGGAGGGTGAGTAGTGCTTGGTGGAGTTATCTTTGGCTTTTTATTTCATATTTCTATATTTTTGGGCCAAAAGACTCCGAATTCACTTGTTGTTGCAAACATTTACAATTTCGAAGTAACACTTCTATGTGTACAAGAAATTTATTATTTGAAAGATGGTGTAGGTAATTTAGACATACAGCTTAATATGTTAAAACTATTACACTACACAATCATGCATGACTAAGATTATGAGCACATGTAGATTACCAAAAAGGTGAGTGAATGAATCATTGATTGGCATAAAACATTATTCATACTTAGAAGCATGCTAGGCAATCATAAACAATTTTCTATAGACTATATCATTGCACATAATCAGATTAAGGTCAAGGCATGATAAGATAAAACAATGTTTAGGAAATTTGAAATTAAAATTAGACATCGAAGAGAATCTTTGTGAGTATGCCAAAAACAATTTTGGCCATTCGATACAAAAATGACAGATGTTTGCTCTTGTGAAGTCATATAGCCAAACCACAATTTTGTAAATATTTGAGAAAAACAAATGACAAAAAACATATTTTTGATCATTTTGAATTATTTAATTTTTTTGTGTATTTTGGAGTAAAATTAATACATTAAGAACAAAAAAATTTGAAATCAGAGAAAATAAACTGAGAAAGATAATTAAAAAAATACCAGAAAGATTCTAGAGAAGATCTGGATATTCTAGAAAGATAAGAAAATGTTAGTGAAGATCTGGATACCCATATGGTTCCTCCCATAATATAGGTGGTGACCTATAGGCACCCAGATTTTCTTTAAAGTGCGCTTTCCCTTCTTCCTGCAAGAGTCCATGGTGTGGCAAAAAAGTAAACAATTGGCACACACAACAAAAGGGGTTGAGACCTTTTTCAGAGAGTTTTGTTGACCTTTGCTGTTAGACACAGAGGTTGAAGGGGTGAAGGTATTATTTTTATAAAAAAGAGTTTTGGTTTCTGGAAATAGAGCTAACATCGGCGTTAGAAGTTAACGCTGGGCTGTAGCTTCCCGAATCATATCCCAGCCCAAACTTTGTAGAACCATGGCACTGGTTGCCCAAAATCATATCCAGTGATTTTTGGCCAACTCCAAATTTGTTTATTGCCATATTAAGATCATTGAATCGGGCTTTTGAAGCAAAGTTTTTACTTACCAAATTTCCACACCTCTTTGCGAAATTTTTCTTTTCATTTTCAGTTTGGGAAAGAGAGATTTTTAAACTTCTTTATAAGTCTCCCTTTTGGTTTGTGAGAAATTCGATATTGGAGAGAGACTTAGAAAGATTATTTTCAAGTTCTTTTGTCCTTGCCAAGTTATGATTATTTTCTTGGCTAGTCCAATCCCTTTTACCAAAGTTTTTACTTCCTTATTTAAATTTTGATTTTGTTTTAAAAGAATTTTATTTTCAGTTTGTAGAAGATCAAGACCTTTTAGGTTTTTACTAAAAGATTTACATGTTTTCATGTACTCAATATAAAGATCATCATAAGTAGTAGGAATTATCTCAGTGTCACGTTGGACACTGCAATCATCATCTATAGATTCATGGCTCTTCCCTATGAGGCACAGATTTGCCTTATCACTATCGCTTGAAGATGACCCGTTTGAACTTTCGGATGAAGAATCATCCCACGTTGCAGCCTTCAAAACCTTCTTCTTTTCCATTCCTTTATGCCGCTTCTCTTTTTGTTCTTTTAAGTACTTTGGGCATTGGTTTCTTATATGCCCAGTCTTCCTACAGTGGAAGCACTTGGGAGAAGGTCGCTCTTCATCGTCGTCGCTTGATTTTTCCTTTTTCTCCTCTTTGGAAGATGATCCTTTTTGGAAGTACTTGCGGAAGGTGTTCCTCCTTTCTGTGTTCTTCATGAACTTTGTGAAATTTTCCACAAAGAGACTCTCCTCGTCTTCTTCCTCATTGTCATCCTCTTTCCTTGACTTTAATGCTAAGGCTTTCTTCTTTGGCTCTTTGGTGTATTCTTTATCTTGGATTTTGAGTTCTGCCTCATGGGTTTTGAGGTTCCCAATGAGGCTCTCAATCTGGAGCCGTCTTAGATCATGCGATTCCAAAATAACTGTCACCTTTGGGTTTAACTTCGGAGGGAGAGATCGAAGCATCTTCCTCTACCGTTCGAGAAGGTTTTTCTAAGGATCTTTGAGGCGTTTACGATCTTGGTAAAATGTGTGTACATCGAATCCACGTCCTCTTCTGGATCCATTCTGAACCTTTCAAACTCCGATTCCAATTGAAAGAGCTTTGAGTCATTAACCTGAGAGGTACCTTCATGAGTTATTTCAAGTAAATTCCAAATGTCATAAGCAGTTTCACAAGCACAAACTCTTTTAAATTCAGTCTTATCTAATGCTCAAAATAAGGCATTCATCGCTTTAGCATTATTTTTACATTTATTTGTGTCCCCATCATCCCATCAATCTTTAGGCTTTTCCATGGTTACTTCTCCAAAAACATAAGTTGGAGTAGTATACGGTGTTTCAACACTAGCCCAGACGTCTAGATTTAAATTTATTAGAAAATAACGCATGTGCGTTCTCCAATAGTTATAATCAGTTCCGTTGAAAAGAGGAGGTCTACTTATTCCTTGCCCCTCATGGAAAGTGAGATCACAGAGTGCCATTATTCCCGGTTATTAGACCGTATTGGAATAACCTAGCTCTGATACCACTTGTTGGATCTTGAGGCGCCCTTAGAGGAGATGAATAAGGGTTCTTGGAAAAAATTATTATTTAATATAAAACTTTTGATGTTTTCTTTATTTAAGAGTGAATCAAAAGTAAAGAGAAGTAAATTAATTAAAACAAATAAGAAGGGACATGATTATCATATATAATATTTGATTACAAGAATGTGATTTCTATTACGCGAGAAATCAAAGGCGAAATATGAAATATTCTTTTTGTTTTCTATACCGTCTGTTCTCACCAAGAACCGGTTGGCTTTAGCAGATCTTTCACAGATCCGTCCTCAAGCCACTCTAGCCTTTCTATCCCCAAAAAAGGCCTCGAGCACCCCCTAGATCTACTCCCTAGACCTAGTCGCCAATACGAGGCAAAATTCTCCCTAAGTCCTACCCAGACCTAGTCGCCAACATGAGGCGAATTTAATCCACGATTATAATAAAAAAGTTACAAATAAAAGTACAGAACAAAAATCAAAACTCCCTATGAAGAATTATGGAGATGGCGAAGGCACGTTGAATATTCTTGAAGTCAAAGCGTTCGTTCTTCTAGTTGTGCATGCGTTGATCCGGTCTTCCTTGAATTCTTTACTCGAATATGTGTGGGAGATGATGGTCTAAAAATATGGCCCTCTCAAAGTTTCTGATGTGCTGGAATAATGCTCTCTTAGTTCAGTAGTTGAAGAAGATGAAATCCACCTATTTATATGACTGGACGCTAACGCCGGCGTTAAGGTTAACGCCTGGCGTTGACCCAGTATAGAATTGTTTTGATGGATCGGAACTTCAAAAATAGGAATGAGATTCTGCATTTTATGAAGCATTCATTTTAGGAAACCTTAATGCTGACGTTGAGGATAACGCTGGCATTAGGTCAGATCATTCCTAAAGTGCCCCTACAATCACGGCTGCTTCCCTCCATGCCATAATCATCATGATGAGAATGAAAGTCAACGCTTAGCGTTAAGTCCTAACGCCTAGCGTTAGACCACATTCCTTTTTTTTATTTTGTGAGCAGGTCCAGACCAATAATGCAGTAACCTTGTGTCATAGCTGTTCAAGTCTGTATGTTAAAAACACAATGGCAAACAAGATCAAATACAAGTAGGATTTGTTATTCTCAAATAAAAGGGATGCAAAAAAACTATGTTCCAACAAACTTCATTGATGAAGACATCTTTGATGCTATACTTTCAGGTCCCCCTGCTCCAGTCAGAGAAGGTGTAAGTGGAACTACAACACCAGAAGCTGTCCCAAGGAAAGAAAGGACAGAGGCTAAAAAAAAGCAGAAGGCATATGATGCTAAGGTTATGAATATTCTGGTCTCCACAATGACAGATGACATTTTTCAGAAAGTAGTTGACTGCCAATCATCAAAAGAGATTTTGGAATCTATCACCAGAATGGTAGAAGGAAGCTCTGATGAATGAAAGGACAAGAAGTCCCTTCTCATATCCCAATATGAGAACTTTCAAAAGAAGGCTAAGGAATCCGTTGCTTAGATATATGACAGATTCAACATCATAATAAATGAGCTGAAAGGTCTAGAAAAGGAGATTTCTCTGACTGAAATAAATGATAAGATTCTCGTGTGCTTCCCCAGCTCATGGGATTCAGGTATCTTGGCTATCAGAGTCCAGATGCCACAAATAATTCTCAACTGATGCTTTGCTAGGAAAGCTTAATTCATATGAGATGCTTCTGAAGAGAAGAGATGAATCAGAGGCAAGGGAAACAACTTCAACTCCCATACAAAAGAACCTTACTTTGAAGGCTGCTGAAGGGGAGCCCTCAACTCCTGATGATGAAATGTTCAGCCTCCTAGCAAGGAGATTCAGTAAATGGGTCAAGACAGAAGACTCAAGGAGAAAAGATTGGAGCTCAAAGCCTAGATTTGATAAGACTCCAAAGAAGGAAGTAATCTTCTTCTCTTACAACAAACTAGGGCACTTTGCTTCTGACTATCCAAAAGAACAAAGGGACATGGGCAGTAGCAAAAAGAAGCACCAGAAGGAGTCTTTCAAGAAGAAAGACAAGAAGAAGGGCAAATGGTTTATTGTTGAAACATGGAGTGACTCTGAAGCAGAGTCAAGCTCCTCTTCATCAGAGAGTGATGAAGAAAAAGAGGCTGAAGCAGCAAGCATGATGACACTGGGGATATCTTCAGATGATGAAGAAGATCAGGTATCTATATTTGATGATTTTGATTTCAATTCCGATGATTTTAAAAATTTCTTTAATGAATTTTGTAATAATTTCCTAAATATACAAAAAGAGATAGAAACAGCTAGGGTAGAACTAGAAAACCTAAAGAAAGAAGAATTATATTTGAGAAATCAAGATTTAATAAATGAAATTAATAATAAGGAATCTGAACTAATTAACCTAGGAAATGAAAATCTAGAATTAAAGGGAGAGCTAACAAAGGAAAAAGCCTTTGAGGACTCACTCAATGGGAGGAGTCAAAAGCTCAAAAACATTACACAAAATCTCTCTATGAGATTTAAGAACCTATGACTAGGAGCAAACCCATGCATTAACACAGAAGTCCCTAGGAAACCTTCCTGGAAAAATCCAGTTAGATTTATTAGACCCAGTGACTATCAATTAGGTGAGGGGAGTGCAATAACTAAGGATAGTAATAATCCAACTAAAATAACTATGCCTAACAAAGTAATTCTAAACAATGAAAAGAAATATATAGTCAAGAACAATGCAGGGAAATTAAACCACCAAAGGCTAAAGCCAAAACTAGAGTAATAAAACACTCTGCTGATCTCTTATATTTAGATCACACTTTAAGTATCAAAATAATAAACATAGGTTTGGTAAACCCATTCCTTATCATCCTAAAGGATATCATGAAAGACCATTCTACTCTTTTATAGAACCTTATAATGGTAAAAGCAAAGGGACCAAGGTAACCTGGGTACCTTCTAATGTTTGAACTACTTGAGCAGGATTAGGCAGGTATCCTTCTAGGAGAGAGTGAAAGAAGAAGGAAGAACTAAATACAACCAAGGGAATAATTTCTTCTTTAAATTCCCTTGTTATCTGTATAGGTCATAAACATAATAGTATAAATACTAATTTTTATAAATATCATTGCTGGGAAAAATAGCAAGAATTTTCTAAGATAATAGAACTGTTTATTCAAAGTTGCGTCGAATAGCATTCGACGTACCGTCTAATTCTACTCGACGATGCATCGAGAGCAAGCTACAATAGAAAATTCGAATATAATTTGACGCGACGTCAAATTCATACCGACGCATCCGTTGACTTAATAAGTTGCTTATTAATGGTTATGTCGATTATAAATCGACGCAACGTTAACATGACTGTGTCGACTTAATTATTGCTGAACGATCTCGGAGGTGTGTCGAATTTTAATCAAAGCAACGTTGATATGTCAGCGTGCGCATGGTTGCTTCTAGAAGCTGTCCTGGCATGTTTTGGCACGCTGAATATTAATGTTTATCGAGGATGCATCGACTTAAATCCTAAGGTGCGACAAATCATTTTTCTTTTAAGCAACTTCAGCTTCGAATTCATTACACTTTCGAATTCTCTTCTCCTTGCTCTCTTCTTTTCCAGATTTCTCGCATCCTCGTCTCTTTCTCTCTTTTCTCTTCTGTTTGTAGGTACCTCAAATTCCATGGCACCCCCAAAGGTTAACTCTGGCTTTAATATAGATGTGGATTCGTTCAATGCAGCCTCAGATAACTTCAAAGCCATTCTCGGCTTGTTTCAGGCAGCTGGGTTAACAAAACTGATATCTACAATATGTAAGATTCTTGATGTGAAGCTTACAGAGCTCAAAGAAAATATTAATCTTGAAGAGGATGGAACCCTCAATGGGAAAATAACTGAAACTGACATTAGCATTATAGAGGAAATGCTATCTCTCACCTTCGATCTACAAATAGGTGATGAGTCTGATAAGTTAGCATGGGAAGAGACTAAGAAAGTTCAAGATATCATGCAGTTCAGGAAGGAGAAGGCAATCAATCTGAAGAAGATTGATCTGGCAGAAGAATACAAATTTCTTGCTGATATTGTGGGAAAAGTGCTGCTCTACAAAATCTCTGCTCATGATGCCATCCCAAAGCAGCAACTGCAGATAATGGGAGTATTAGTACTAAATAAAAGGATCAATTGGGGGAGATGTCTCCTAAAATTAATAGGGCATAAGTACTCTCATAAGGAGAATGCATATATGAGGATAATGAGACAAATCATGTTCCATCATTATCTAGGTGTGTGCAAGTCTAATGGAGTGCCCATTCCTCCTGGAAAAGAATAAATATTGGCATCTTTTCAAAATGGGCTAGGAAAATTGTGAAGCATGGCAAGATCCTGCCTCTCCACCTCCTTGTCCAACTCAATAACAGCCAGAAACAGTGATACCGGACATAGTGATAATAGATATTCCACTAGTCCAACCTGGATCAGCTCCATAACCTACAGTTCACACCTGGTATCAGATATTTTACCTATAGTTCAACCCTCTGCTCAAACAAAACAACAATTACTACCATCCACCACAACCCCTCCAACACAATACCAGTATCACATCTCTCCAGAAGAATATTAACCTCATTCTCCTATCCACCACGACCCCCAGGCCTCAATGAGAGCTTAGCTCCAATCCCTCCATCAATCCCACACATCCACATACCTATACCCTCCTTACTCCATCTATGGATATTAATCAAGCCATCTCTAAGGCAGTATGGTTGGCCTCCAACACATTTGCTTGCCTACTTGCCACTCAAGCAAGAAGATTTGATAAGAAATACTCCCAATTGGAGCCTGAAATCCTAGAATCAAAAAGGTCTCTCATGGCTCTAAAATCCTTTGTATCCTCCTCCCTAGTAACAAAAGAGTTCTTAACCTCTCTTATCAGCAAGATTCAGAAGGGGGAGAAGGTTCAGGAAGAGGAGAAAGTTCAGGAAGAGGAGATGCCTCTGGTAGAGGAGAATCAAGAGGAGAATCGGGATGTTCCAGATCCCAACAGAGTAACTGTCATTCAGAAAGGAACAATCCCAATGGAGCCTCCTGCAGAGTCACAAGAAAAACAACCAGTCCAGGGGGAGGCAACTGCAGAATCCCCTGATGAACCTATCCCTGCAGTAACCCAGGGGGAGTCTATTCAAAACCCTCAAGAGAATCTGGAAGATGAGATGATTGCTGAAGATACAGCTCTAAACCAGGGGAGGTGATTGCTTCTACTCAACGGGATCCCCAAGAAGATGATTTGTTGAATTAGGTAGCCATGATTGTTAAGGAATCTGCTTAGAACGCTGAACTGAATGCACAAATTCAGGGGAAGCTTCCCAAAGAAAATGAAACCTCTCAAGAATTAGATAAGGTTGTTGAAGAAGATGATGAACCTCTAAAGTTTCCTCCATGGAACATCAAGCCTCAAAAGGTGTTTTCAAGGAAGAGGAAAACTCTAGATAAAGAACAATAATGGTGAGGTATTCATATGTTATGAACTTTCTACACAATATCTTCTAGTGGTCACAACCTTAAGAACAATATGTTTTCTTAACAATATATGATATGGTCTGTAAATCCATTCATTTATGCTTTTATTGGCTTATGAATAAGTTTCTTATATTTATGTTTATGTAAAAACTTGTGTAAAATCACTTTAAACAATTTGTAAAATTTGTTAAGATAAAATAGGGGGAGATTGTTGGGAAAAAGTCCATGTGACTTATCTTAACAAATTAGCTATAAGTGATTTTATCTCTTAGGTTATATTACCCATTGTATAGTAAGGGTAATTTGGTCATTAGATGTCTTAGCATGTCACACTCACCTTAGAGTGTCAAGACCAAGTCAAGAAAATCTCAAAATAAATTAAGCTAACACTTGAGTCGATTGAAAGTTGACGCATCTTCGACTTGATATCAACGTAACTCTAACTAGAAGTCGAAGAAACTTATTTAGCCTGCGGAAGTATAATTCAAGTCGACAAAATGTCGAAAGGAACTCGGCGTAGAAGGAAGACCCAGTTGAAGCTATCTGAGAAGTCGACGCAACTTCGACTTCAACTCGACGCAGAAGATGAGGTTCAAGTTCAAGTCTTCAACTCGACAGTTATGTCGATAAGTAATCGATGCAACATTGACATCTGAGTTTATCCAAGTTAAGAAAGAATTCAAAGCTATATCGATAAGAACTCAGAGGTGCGTCGACATGAAGAAGATGAAGTCGACGCAGCGTCTAATACAATAAGAAAAAAGATGCTTTTTCTGCTGTCCTTTTGAGACCTTTTCAGAAGGGCCACTAGGCTAGAAACAGTTCTCCAATGGCTCATTTATTGACAAGAATGGAATGCAGCTTTCCAGGACACAACAAATCATTTTTGGAAGGTATTCAAAAGAGATTGACGGGTCGTGATCAAAAGAAGAAAGGAAAATATGTGGCTAAGATTAATTCCTTTTCAGGACACCCAAAAGAAGAAAGGATTTGAAATCTCAATCATACTGCATAAGTATGAAAAAGTGAAGAAGATAAAACAAGTTAGGGTACGTATATACAATTCTTCCTGTCGAATAAGGTGTTCATCTTCCTCCTCCTCAAACCCTAGAAGATTAAAAAACATAAGTTTTCTCTCAGCACAGGAAAAATAAAGCAGCTGCTTCATAGTATTTATTACATAGCAACCAGTCTTCAAGAAGTATTCACAGAGAAGGATCAAATAAAATAACCCTCACTATTATAAGCAAGGGTTCATCATTCCAGATCCTGTGAAAGGCAGAAGCAGTAGAAGTGCTTCTGAAGAATTCTGAGACACATAATTCCATCATCTTCTTCTTTTTCTCTCCTTACTTAATTATGCTATTGTAAAAGAGTTGTAAGAATCCCTCTTCCAAAGGATTCAGTGGTTCAAGATCTCCTTATCAAAAGATCTGTGGTTCTAAGAGTCTCTTTAGCAAAAGACTCAGTGGTTCAAGATTTTCTTATCAAAAGATCTTTTGTTCTAAGAGTCTCCTTACAAAAGACTCAGGCACAGGTTGTGCAATCCTACCAGGGAGGTAGAAGAGAGGAGTACCCACATTTTGGGGAACCTCTATAAAAATTCCTGTGTCTTTGTGTGCGTGATTTTCTGTGATGTCCATACTCTAGATTCTCTTCTTTTATTTCAGCAAACAACATTTAATTTATTCTGTCTTTGATTTTGCTAAATCATAATACCTTAGTAATTTTATTGCAAGCTCAGTTAGGATAGAAAAGATTTTAAATCTCTATTCACCCCCCTCTAGAGAATACTTAGAGGCCGAGATGAGACCGCTCGACTTCAACACCGATCACCATAAAGGATGCATTGGTAGAGCAAAAGTTAACTACATGAGTTCTAAGGTAGTACATAGTATAACATTCCTTTTAATCAGAACACGATATCCCTGTGAAGTATGTAGAAATCATCAACAACGGAAGTTACAGTGAATTATTTAAATGCATTTCTAGCAAATCTCCCAGACAATTGATAAAGAGAATGCAATTAAACTTTGTTCATTAAACTTTCCACTTTATAATAATGGTTTGTAGCAAAGTGGACCGCAATTGAAGCTAAAACACAAGAATCTAATACCCGCAAGGCTCACACACCGGTTACAGCAGCACTATAACTTCCTGGGGGAGTCTAATACACTGATCATCTTAACAATTTCACAAACCACACTTGACTAGAAGAGTAAAATACTCAAAACCTAAGTCTCACCAAATTCCAAACTATTAAGATTAATACTCAAAAACGAATTCCCAACAAATTTCAGATTTATAAGAGGGGGATATCAAGGACATGAAGGATCGGCAAAAGAAAACTGCACTTGCTTGAAACTTTGAAGACGATCACTCGTCGGAGCGAAATTTTGCAGCAAGAAAACCTCACCAACCCGCCGAACCCAACGGGATCTCTCCGGATCTACTCTCCGGTGACGAAGATGAACTCCGACGATCTCCAAATCGCATCCTCTGATGGATATGACACCCTTCGTCTCTGACGACTCTGAAACCCTCACTCCCTCGAAATGGTAGAAGCTTCACAGGAAAGAAATAGAAATGAACCTAAGTATCGATCATATATATATATATATCATAATAATAATAATGATAATAATAATAATAGTTAGCTTATTAAACGAGAAAAGGGGAAGGGGGTTGGTTGGTTCGCCGAGTGGATAGGAGAATACTCAACGAATAGGCTATAGTTCGTCGAGACATCAAGGAAGCACTCGTCGAATGGTTTAAAAGCCTCACTGAGTTCATGCAAAAATAAAATATAATAACTATTATATTAATACGACGCCAAAAAAACACATGCTGAATCCGACAAGAATCGTTCTGTAGGAGAAAGTCAGCGCTATGAATCCAACGGCGATGTCAGAATCAAAATCCGACGAGTCGTTCCCGAGATATTAATTTCCCAAAGTTTACGGCGAACGATAATTCTACAACCTTTGAAAATTTACCGAGGCTCTAATATTGCTCAGATCACAATGAAACTTGACATGCATTTCTAAATTTAATTAATTTAATTTCCTAACGTAAAATTTCTCAATTTCGGGCAGTTTCAAGACTTGGTTGATTTGACCGAACGAACGCGAAGACGCACTAACGGCGGCACGCCGTCAACACCAAGTTAACGTGACGCCCTCACATCAACTACTTCGAATTAATAATTCAATTTAAAATAAATATTATTATATTCCATTTAAAATATTTTATTAGAAATTCCGGGGCATTACAGCTCGCACCTAGTTTCATTCTGTGAGGAAAGGGGAAGTTGACAACATTGCATAGCTGACTCAGCTGTTCGTCGATCAGTTCATCGCAAAATGTCGGAATATTCGAGATCCCTCTCATCTTTTTAGAATCCGCTAAAACAAGTGGGAAATGCGCAAAGACTATTTCCACCGTTTCACTACCGAAGTGTGGTAGATTCGAGGGGTCCACCTCGAGCTTCTATGTAGTATATTCCTCAGAGGGTTTTGTCCTAGCTTCTTGTACTCATCGTTAATAAGGTAAACAATGCCAAGCTATCGTGAACTCATACATCAAGTCGATGCCCAGATCGCAGTGGATGAGGAAATTGAAGCACATCAACTATGGTTTGATGGAAGTCTGAAGAGAAAGAAGGACTAGGATCCGTCACCATTTTTGAACAAGAATGATGAGCGTCGTGGCGACTACCTCTGAGATAAGGGGCCCCAACAACATCATAATATCACTCCCTTTAACACCTCTCAGACCATCGTGCTTTTGGCTATTCGCAATAGTGACGATCTATGCAGGGACCAAACCGCTCACTCCAAAAAAGTCAATCAATCACAGTATTGTGACTTCCACCACGGGCATGGACATACCATTGAAGATTGCACTCGGTTGATGGATTAAATTGAGTGTCTAGTCCGCCAAGGGCTTCTCGGGAGATTCCTACAAGCCTATGTTCCAAATCAACAAGCCCCGCCCGATCCAACAAGAGATCAGCCTCTCGTGTGTCAAGGGGCACAGAAGGGCAGGCCCATGGTTAGAGAAGTGGAAACAATAGCTGGGTCCCCAGACTTCTTTGCACAAATTTTCACTGTCTACCAGCCCGAGAGGGGCCATGAGGACAAGAAGGCGCGTGAGGATACTACCATCAGCTTCGTAGATAAATACACTTTGTATTTGACATATTTTCTTTAGATTGATTTCAGGTACTAGACAGTGCAAGTCTAACATAGGGCTAAACTTAGTGTCATCAGACATAGTTTTGCAGAATACACTATTGACCCAACCAGTTTGTCAAACAAGTCTTCGATTCTCAAAATCGGATAATGATTCATCTCTGTCAGCTTATTGAGTTCTCGGTAATCAATGCATAGATGCAAGCTTCCATCCATCTTTTTCACAAAGAGGACTGGTGCACTCCAATGTGATGAATTTGGACATACGTGGCCTTGCTCTAGTAGCTCTTGCAATTGAACTTTTAGTTCTAACAATTCCTTTGGTGCTATTCAGCATGGTGAGCGTGACACAGGCTTGGCACCTAGCACTTGGCACCAATTCAATATAGAAATCAATCTCTCGCTGAGGCAGAGCCCAAGGAGTTCATTTAGAAACACATTTGCATACTCCGCTATAATTGGAACATCACTCATACTAGGCTTGGGCTCCGAAGCCTCCAACAAAGTGAAGAACAACTCTGCGCCTTTCCTCACCTCCTTGATCACTTGGATAGCAGAGATCAGCATCTTGCTCGCTAATCACATTCCAGTAAATGTGGTCTCGTCTCAGGTGTTCTTTCCTAGCATAATCTTGTTGGATCGGTAGGCTCCCTGAGATGGGGGGGGGGGGGGATAAGGGTTTTATAAACTTTTGTTATATTTTGATGCACTTGAAAAACTAAGAGATTAAAATAGAGAATTAGAATGAAGATCTAAATTGATTTATAATGAAAGAGAAAATAATTATCAATTTAGAGAAATGAAAAACAAATCAATTTTATTACCCAAAGAGAGTCATGATTACTATTAATAAAATTGATTACAAAACTAGATTTCTATGACGCTAGAAATCAAAGGCGAATAATAAAATCCCTTTTTGTTTTCTATCCTGACTCGTATCCTCACGAAACAGTGGCTTTAGCCTATCCTTCCCCGGATATAGCCTCTAGCTGCTCTAGCCAATCCTTCCCCGGGTATGGCCTCGAGCACCCCTAGATCTACACCCTAGACCTAGTCGCCAACACGAGGCAAATTTCTGCCCTAAGTCCTACCCAGACCTAGTCGCCAACACGAGGCAAATTTACTACACGATTTAAAAGAGATTAAACAAATAACAACAATATAAAAACTCTCTTTATGGATCTCTCGGAGAAGTAGACGAAGACCCACAGAGTATGATTGTAGTCGATGCAGTCATTCGTCACGGTGATAAAGTGTGTTGAAATCTTCTCCAATGATCTCCTTAAGCCTTCATGGATTTGTGGGAGTCTCTCTCCGAATTGTTCTCTATATGTTGTGGCATGAAGCTATGGAGTTTAGGAACATAAGAGGATGAAGAAGACGGATCCAAGGGGTCCTTTTTATAGCCTTGGAGCTATCTCCTGCCATATCGCTACCATCGGCGCTATCCCGGTTTAGGAAATATTCTCCGCGTGAGAATCCTTCATTTTAAGCAAGCCGTCTGCCTTCCTCTATTTCTTTACACTACCATCTGCTCTACCTGATACTGCCTACTCTAGGTGCTATCACCTGCGTTAGCTGCTATCGCCTGGCGCTAGCACCTTCTATAAATGCTCCCGAAATTTTCTCTACTCAGAGCTAGCGCCTGCGCTAGGTGGTACTGCCGGCGCTAGTGAACATGTTGGAATTCTGGCTTCAAACATGGGGGCAACCTTCATATGTAATCCTTGAGTCATATGGATTTGTTTTCCTGCACAATAAATACACAAGATCAAATACACAGGATTTGTTATTCTCAAACCTAGGAGATGCGGAAGACCATGTTCCAACAAACTCCCCCTTTTGATAATAACAAATCCATTAATGATAAATTAGATTATTAATATATAAGCATGATGAGACCTAATTGTGTGAGTGTGAGAGAGATGACTTAGGATAATTGTTGATTTTAGTTTTTAGAATTGCTCCCACTACATACATGCTCCCCCTATGTGAATGCTCCCCTTAAATGTAAGATATTACTAATAATGCTAGTTTTCTCTTTTGATAGTGATTATTATTTATCATGTTAGTTCTCCCCCTATTGTTATTAGCAATAGTGGGCAAGGAAGCAACAGACATAAAAAAGAGGATTTTGCTGGAGCCTATGTTCCGCATCTCTTGGTTTGAGAATAAAAAATACCGTGTTGTATTTGATCTTGTATTTTGTGTATTTATAGTATGCAGGTTATACAGGAACTATATCTACACATCCCTATGTGTAGTATACTGAATGGAGGTGACTCTCTGGAAAGAGAGCTAACGCCCTGCGTTAGTTGTTAACGCCACGCGTTAACTTCCATTGAGAAGGAATCCGTCGAGAAGAAATGGAGTCGAGAACAAATCCGTTGAGAAGCCAGAGACAACACCAGGTGTTAGGTCTTAACGCCGGGCGCTAGCTGTTCGACTAAACTGCGTTTAACAAAAATGCCATTCGACGAAATGAGAAGGCCTCTTGACGAAACTGCATTCGACGAAAAGGCCGTTCGACGAACATTGAAACGGAATGAAACTCAATGCCAGTGTTGACTCTTAACGCCCGCGTTGAATCCAAAAACTGCCACGATCTTGACGGTTGTGTGATTTTAGCCATGACAGTGCACATTCACTAATGCCGGCGTTAACTCTTAACACTACGCGTTAGCTCCGGGGCTATTTAAAGTACAACCCCTCTCATTCTAAAAAAGATGATTCCAGAATTCCAATAATTTGAAGAGAGGCTCGTGTACAGCAATTAAGAGATGTCCATTGGGCTAACATGAAGATCTAAAGAAGATTTTGAAGGAGAAGGTCTACAATGCATATTCCATAGGAAGGACGATCAGTTCAAGAACGACAACATCAACATCGCCTTCGTCCTCACCGTCAGAATTTTCTTGGGGAGTTTTTCTTTACTTATCTTTTAATCTTTTATTTTATTCTCTTTGTAATTTGTGTGGGGAAATCGTTCGGGGAGAACGTCGGATTCCGGGAAGGATTCTGTGGGTAAATCGCCTTGTATTGGCGACTAGGTCCTTTTGCGGCTTAGGGGGTAATTCACCGCCTTGTGTGTGGCGACTAGGTCGAGGGTAGATCTAGGGGGTGGCTAGAGGCCTTATCTGGGGATAGATAGGCTATATCCAACCGGTCCTTGGGAGAAGGACCGGTGAAACAACAAAAAGTGTTTTTACATATTCTCGCCTTGATTTCTAGCGTTATAGTAATCAAACATTTGTGTATTCAATGTATTATGAAATAAAATCATGTCTTTTAATGTTCTATTCAATTGATTTTATTTCCTCTTCAAGAATGTTTTAATTTATATTTTATCTTTGAAATTAACATTTGTGTAATTATCTTTGAAATACAATAATCATTTTTATTATCTCTGATTTTCGGGAATTGTATTTCATTAATGTTTTCCTTAGTAAAGTCTCATTGACATAATTCTGAGCAGATTAATTTTCTGAAGAGCTAACGCCCAGCGTTAACATCTAACACCAGGCGTTAGCAACAGTAAGGAAAAGTTCTGTTTCCCTTATCTGAGATATTAAAATATATTTTTCTATAAAATATTCTGAAACTTCAGTCCCAAACTCTGATAAATTTAATTAAGATTTAAATTCCATAAAACCCTTATTCACCCCACCTCTAAGGGCGCCGTAAGATCCAACACGTGGTATCAGAGGGTAGGTTATTCCAATATGGCTTCACAACCGGGAATAATGGTGCTTCATGATCTCGCATCTTCTAGAGGGAATAATTTTTATGAAAATGAAAAATCATTATGTCCACCATTATTTATGAGTGAAAATTATAATGGGTGGAAAACTCTTATGGAAAAATTTCTTAAATCTATGGATATTGAAGTTTGGAATATTACTATTAAAATGCCCCAAGTAATTTAAATAAAAATGAAATGTTTTTAAATGCCAAATCTATGAATAGTCTATATTATGCTCTAGATCAAAATATTTTCAAACTTATTTATACGCTTCCTACTGCTTTTGAAGTTTGGAAATTTCTTGAGAATACTTATAGTCTTCCCTCCTCAGATGATGAATATGAGCAATTCCTTATGGATCCAAGAGAAGAAGACAACGTCACAATATTTGACTCAATTGATGGCAACACATCAAGCAAAAGAGAAGACGAAAATTCAACTATGGAAGTGGAATGTGAAGAAGATGTCAAAGGAAGCCTTGGTTCAAATCTTGCCTCATCCCATAGCAATGTAAGAAATTCTAAGCCCTCTCTATTTGTAAGAAATTCTATTTCTACACTACATATGCTTAATATTGCTAAACGTAGAATAAAAAATTTGAAAAATGTTAATTTCAAACTACGTTTAGAAAATAAAACTTTAAAAGCAAATGCTAAAGTAGAATCAAGTATTGATGTGTTAAAATCTTGTTCATGCTCTTTAATTGAAAATGCTAAACCCTGTTTTGATTATAATTCTTTTAAAGAAGAACTCAAGGTTTTAAAAAGGGTCTTTTAAATTCAAAAGAGCATAATGAAAATTTGACAAAAGAAAATGATAATTTAAAGGATAAACTAGAATCATTAAAAATGTTTATTCAAAATTTTTCATATAATAAAAAATCTTTTATTTATAGTTTATCAAATTATCAAAAGTCTAAAAGCTTAACTTCATATTATAAGAGTATGTCTATAAGAAAGAGTGGAAATGAAAATCATCAAAATAAGAACTAATCATTTAAAACATATTGTAACCCACTTTTTCAACATTCAATTCTTAAGAAAGATCATCACTCTTATAAACTCTCAAAGAATCCATATAATAAAATTCATTATGAATATCAATATCATTGTATTTTGAAAAATAATTTGAATAAACATAAATCCCAAATGAATTATTTTTCAAACAACTATCATCACAAAAAGATGTCAAATAATCATAATATGAATTTAAAAGGTAAACAACCAAAGTATGAATGGAGGCCGAAAATTAAAAACGAAACACTAACTCCACTTGTAAAGGCCCATTCATCACTATCTCTCCAAAAGCCAACACGATGTATTTGAGTACCCAAAGGAACCATCACACTTGGTCCCCTTTGGATACCTAAATCTCTCATTCAATAGGAATCATTGTATTGCATAAGTAGAAATAAATTAAAAATGAAATATCATTACTCTACTTCATGATATGCTTAATTGCTTTTTCTTTTGTTTATTTTTTTAATTTTGAGCCAACACACTATGATCATTTTATATATCATGAGATATGACTTTCATTTTAAGCCAAATGTTTAACAAATCAAATTGAATTAAATTGAATATAAAGTCATAAATTTTTTTATGTGATATATCTTTCCTTTTTATGTGTTTTATCCTTTTTAAATCCATTGCCTATAAATGTCTTATATTATCATTATAAATTGAATGCTAAATTTGGTAAATGATATTATCAAGACTAATGAAATTACTTTTAAAATTGGATTTAAATGGACTTTTAGGGGTCTTAGTCTAAAATATTAAATGCACAACTTATTGCATATTTGTCTATTTCTCGTTGATGCATCTAATAGCCCTATATTGAAAATCATAATCGAGAAAAATCGAAATCAAATAATATAAAAAACAATGTGTTTTAAATCAAATATTGTAACTCTATTGCTAACGCCAAGCGTTATCACTAACACTAGCGGCAGCATATTTTCCTAAATATTCTGATTTCTCTAATTATTATTTTTCTGAAAAATTAAATCATTATTTTCAAATACCTTGTATTTGTTTTGTCTAATTTCTACAAATTAAAATCAAAAAGAAAATTTACAAAAATGATGAATATGATTTCAATATCACCACCATGATCTATTAATATCCTATGCTAAAATTCACTATAATCATATATCATAATTCATTATCCATCAAGACCTATCTTAAATCAACTAATTCTATCAACCTTAGGAATTATGAAATATTTGATTGCAATTGGTATTATAGTTTCATATCTTGTTTTGTGTGTGTGATGTGCATCTCTATTGTTTGCATGTATCTCATTATCTTTAGACCTATGAATTAACTTGATATCAACAAGATGAAATCAAATAGAATTGTCACTTCTTTCTAGGTCTATGAACATTCAAAACTCTATGTTTGAATATATGCAATTCAATTATATATTTGTCCAATTTTACTTAGCTGTGCACCTTGTTGTCGTAATTCATCATACTGGCATCATCACTTACCATTGGTAGAAATTAATGTCCATGCTAGTTATATGTCTTGCAATGCTAAAGTAAATTATATTACTATAATATGAAAATCATAATTTCCTTTGTAGTTATTTGCATAAATAAATTTTTTTCTAAATGGATTTAAAATAAACAATCTTCGATATAAGTGTAAATCCAAAACTAATCATGCAGTTATACCATAGTTAATATATTTAAGGCATACACGCTTAGAATATCCATAATCATTAACCCATGACTTGTATCTCACAATAGCGAGGGCGTAGGATTGTGTGCATTAGAGACCTAACCTCTAAGTCATGTCTTGTCCTTAACTGGGCAGGGTTCCAGTAGGTCCTTGCGAGGCACTAGGGGGGAAAGAGTGCTAGGTTGAGCGTCATCTTTTATATGCATATGGGATTAACACCCCAACTTACGACATGTGTGCAACTCCTCATGTCCATCTGTCTCTTAGTACGAGGTTATAGCGTGTAGACATATAGTTATGGCATATTATTCTTTGGGAAACTCATATTATATTCATTGCATGAATATTATCTCACTCCTTATACTAAAATCATGCATATTTTATTTATTTTTGTTCTAACATTGCATCTTGTGTTTGCATATTTTATTATTTTGAGCTTTAATGATTTTTACAAAACACAAGTACTTGAAAAATCACCAAAAACATGCTAAAAGAGCCTTCAAATCTAATCAATATACTCTGAAATTTCAACTGAAGGAATGCCTCTTTATAATACAAATGAATTTTGAAAAACATTTTTCAAAGAAATCAAGAAATGCAGTTCTGTTTTGGCGTTAAGAAGTTAACGCATGGCGTTAGCTCCTTTGCTCTAAATTTTTTGTTGTTGTTTTGAGTTACTTCTGGTATTATTTTAATATTTTGTGTGTGTTTTATTTCTCTATTTGTAAAAGGTTTTCTATCTTTTTATTTTCTTTAAAACAAAATTTTATTTCTTTTCAAAAAAATATGTATTTTCTCATGCATTATTTTGGGTGTATCTCTCTGGCATAGAATATCATTTACTGAAAGGACTATTAACGACTTCTATGTTTTCCAGAGAATATATATATAAAAAAACAAATAAAAAATTACAAAACAATTTCAAAGAACAAAAATATGTTTTTTCTCTTTATGTGTGTCTATTGTTTTGTGCTTTTATAAAAAATTATTAAAAAATTCATAAAAAAACTGATTGTTATTCATTGCCATTGTCAAGGATGATTAATTATATTAATTAAAGATTAAATACAATGTTTAATTTAACTTTCAAGTTTCTTAAAAAAACATTGTTTTGTATTTGTCATGCCTTGAAAATTATCTTGTTATGTGCAATGAAATTGATTGTAGATAAACATGTGTATAAACGCTTAGCATGCCTCTAAGTATGAGTAATGTATTATGTTTGATAATGATTTATTCACTCACTTATTTTTGATAATCTACATGTGTTTACAATCTTATACTTGCATGATTGTGTAGTGTAATAATATAAATAATTAAAGTGCATAAATCGATTACCTACACAACATTGAATTGGATATTACAATTCTTTGTCTTTCATGCACTTATTCTTTAGAGAAATGTGGTTTCAAATGCTATGTTTGCAAATCAAGTGAATTCGGAGTCCTTAGTCACCAAACTAAAAAGAAAATAATAAATGACAAGGAAAACTCCACCAAGCACTACTCACCCTCCCAATAAGTCTTAATGAGCATTGTGAGGTTGAGCGCCTTGGCTAAGAATTGTAAAGTGTCTTGTAGCAAACATTTATACATCACTTCTCTTAGTACACCGGATCACAAAAAAATTGAAAATAAAGCTAAAAAGTATAAAAGTGATCCCCAAGCACTACCTTGCATCCTGATAAGTCTTAATAAGCATTGTGTGTGCAGAGCACCTTGGTAGTTGTACTATTTATTCATGTGCATTGAAATATTCTGGAAGTAATAGTATTTGTGTATTTTAATATTGTGTTATTTCATTATATATGTCATGTGTCTTTGATTGATTCACTTGTATACTTTATCAAAACACACTTATTGTACACATCATTATCTTTCATAAAACATCTACTCATGAGAATTGGACCCTAATGCTCATCTACTCAATTCTCTACAAACTTAAGTAAATGCACTAGATAACAAAGCATGATCGCTACAATGTTAATATTTACTTGAAATGCAAATTTTATTACATTGTAGTTTTTGTATCTTTTCTTGATATAATGAAATCATGCTTGCAATTTTTATCTTAATGGAATAGCATCTCTTCAATCTTTAACTCAAACATCAACTTTTCAAATTTAAAACTCATTATCCTTTATATGATTTTATCTTCTAAAAATGATGTTTATGTTTATGAATGCTTATTATATACTTCTGCTAAGTTTACCACTTATGCTCATTCATGTCTATTATTTTTAACACCGTGGTTTTCTTTTCAATAAGTGGTATCTTAAAATAGAATGCTTACTTTAACATGTTAGGTATGTTTCTTACTACTATATGTTACATCATGCTTATATTTTTCTCAACAAGTAGTATTTAACAAGCTTTTGATTGCATCCTGTTTTTCTTCTCGACATAGAACATATTACTCCTTTTTGCACACTCTCACCTAAACCTTTTTTTTGATACTACCAAAAAGGGAGAATAAATTACATAAATCTAATATTTATGGGGATTACATTATAGTAATATTAAACTCAAAAAAGGGGTATCTTTGTAGGGGGAGTAATAATATAAGAAATGCATACACTATCATATGCTTGATCATGACATTCCTTCAATAAGTGGTTCCTAATCAATCTTAGTAGATATACACTCATCCCTACCCACTTTTACTAATAACAAAGGGGGAGAAGAAATTGAGAAATTTAGTAAAATAGATATTTAGGGGGAGTAAATTATAAGAGAACACTTATGTAGGGGGAGGATTTCATATCGAAAGAGTATGCATTATCGCTATCAAATCTATCATGCTCTTAACCTGTTATTCATGCATATCTTATCACCGCACTTATCTATAAACACAAATGGTCTTAATCTCGCTAATTTCTCATACAGGTATTCGTTATTATCAAAAGGGGGAGATTGTTGGAGCCTATGTTCCGAATCTCTTGGTTTAAGAATAACAAATACCGTGTTATATTTGATCTTGTATTTTGTGTGTTTATAGTATGCAGGTTGTATAGGAACTATAGCTACACATCCCTATGAGTAGTATACTGAATGGAGGCGACTCTCTGGAAAGAGAGCTAACGCCCCGCGTTAACTTCCGTTAAGAAGGAATCCGTTGAGCAGAAATGCCATCAAAAACGAATCCGTTGAGAAGCCAGAGACAACGCCAGGCATTAGGTCTTAACGCTGGGCGCTAGCCATTGAAACTACGTTCAACGAAAATGCCGTTCGACGAAATGAGAAGGCCGCTCGACGAAACTGCGTTTGACGAAAAGGCCATTCGACGAACTTTGAAGGGGAACGAAACTCAATGCCAATGTTGACTCTTAACGCCTGCGTTGAATCCACAAACTGCCACGATCTCGATGGTTGCATGATTTCAGCCATGATAGTGCACGTTCACTAATGCCGTCGTTAACTCTTAACGCGACGCGTTAGCTCCCGTGGCTATTTAAAGTACAGCCCCTCTCATTCTAAAAAAGATGATTCCAGAATTCCAATAATTTGAAGAGAGGCTCATGTACAGCAATTAAGAGATCTCCCTTGGGCTAACATGAAGATCTAAAGAATATTTTAAAGAAGAAGGTCTACAACGCATATTCCATACGAAGGACGATCGGTTCAAGAACGACAACATCAACATCGTCTTTTTCCTCACCTTCAAAATTTTCTTGGGGAGTTTCTCTTTACTTATCTTGTAATCTTTTATTTTATTCTCTTTGTAATTTGTGTGGAGAAATAGTTCGGGGAGAACGTCAGATTCTGGGAAGGATTTCGTGGGTAAATCGCCTTGTGTTGGCGATTAGGTCCTTGTGCGGCTTAGGGGGTAGTTCGCCGCCTTGTGCGTGGCGACTATGTCGAGGGTAGATCTAGGGGGTGGCTAGAGGCCTTATCTAGGGATAGATAGGCTATAGCCAACCGGTCCTTGGGAGAAGGACCAGTGAAATAATAAAAAGTGTTTTTACATATTCTCGCCTTGATTTCTAGCGTTATAGAAATCAAACATTTGTGTATTCAATTTATTATGAAATAAAATCATGTCTTTTAATGTTCTATTCAATTGATTTTATTTCCTCTTCAAGAATGTTTTAATTTATATTTTTATCAAAGTATTAAAATTAACATTTGTGTAATTATCTTTGAAATACAATAATCATTTTTATTATCTCTGATTTTCTGGAATTGTATTTCATTAATGTTTTCTTTAGTAAAATCTCATTGACATAATTCTGAGAAGATTAATTTTCTGAAGAGCTAACGCCCAACATTAACATCTAACGCCAGGCATTAGCAACAGTAAGGAAAAAGTTGTGTTTCCCTTATCTGAGATATTAAAATATAAATCTCCATAAAACCCTTATTCACCCCCCCCCCCCCTCTAAGGGCGCCGTAAGATCCAACAGAATTTTTATAAAAAGTTAAGGCATGATCGAGCTTTTTAGAGGAAATGAAAAGATAAGGAGTATTAAGAATAATAAGGTAATGATTTCCAAGTAACCAATCTACCCAGACAATATGTATACACCCTAGCCCCGTACTAAGTGACAGATGGTCATGAGGAGTTGCATACATGCCGTAGGTTGGGGTGTAAGTCCCATATGCAAATACTAGAAGATACTCAACCAAGCACTCTTTCCCCCTAGTGCCTCGCAAGGCCCCACTGGAACCCTCATCGGTTAAGGACAAGACATGACTTAGAGGTTAGGTTATCTAATGTCTACAATACACACCCACTATGGTGAGATATGTAACCATGGGATAATAATTATTGGAAACATTTAAGAATTTTAAATCTAATTATAATTTCATAGCCAATGGGTTTATATTTTTGTTTGAATTTTTAAAAAAACTCACATAGCTATTTTGAAATCTATTAATAAATCAAAGTTGTTAGTATAAAATGATATTCGTGTTAGAACAACCAATATAATTTCTACCAAGCAAGTCTACCACTTGTTGAAAAAAAGAATTTTGAGTTTTAAGACTTTGATATAAGCATGAAGGCGCAAGGTAAAAAATATATGGTGATGATGCGGAAGACTTATAGAAATACAAGAAATATCTTTTTGTAATCATGTCTATTTATAAGAAGATATATGAGTTAAATTTCAAAAAGGAAGATGTTTTTGTCAATCAATTTGCATTTAAAAATCTTTAAATTTGACATTAAAGTAACCAAGCATGAAAGAAGGATATCAAAGAGAAACTACCACAATGTTATTATAATTCATAAATTCAAAACATACCAAACATTGTAGAGAGCATGCTAGGTTATCTAATGCAATTTATATATAAAGAGAGTATATAATTTAACATTAGGATCCAATACTCATGAGAATAAGTGTTATGGAAGATAATGATGTGCACATAAGTGTATTTTGAATAGAGTAAACAAATGATTTAATCAAAAATACAAGACATATGTAGAGTAAAGTGCACAATAAAACACAAATAATTTAACTTCCATACACTTCAATGCACCTAGAAAAAATGTACAACTACCAAGGTGCTTTGCACACACAATGCTCATTAAGACTTATCAGGGTGCAAAGTAGTGCTTGGGGGATCACACACTTTATTTTTTATTATTGATTTTTTTGTGATCCGGTGTACTTAAGAATAAGTGGTGTAAACAAAAAGAAGGCGGTTTGCACAAGACACTTTACTATTCTTTCCAAGGTGCTCAACCTCACAATGCTCATTAAGACTTATCAGGAGGTTAAAGTAGTGCTTGGTGGAGTTATCTTTGTCAATTTATTTCATTCATTTTTTTGTTTTGTACAAGTTCTCCGAATACACTTGTTTTGCAAACCAATGAAATTTTGAAATCACAACTACTTTTCATAATTCTTAAGAGTGCAAATAAATGTAGTGTAGGTAAGATACTTATGCAAAATTTTAATTCATTGTACAATTACGATACACAAGCAAGCATTCTTAGATTAAGAGCATATGTAGACTATGCCAAAATAAGTGAGTGAAGAAAGATAATTATCAAACATAAAACATTTACTCATACTTAGATGCATGCTAAGCTTAGTTCTACACAACATTTACAATACAATTGATGCACATATGATTAGATATATCAAAGCATGATAAAAACAATGTTCAATGTAGTTTGAAAAGATGAATTACAATATTATAGAAGGTCTAAATGATGGATTAAATCATGCTTCATTTTCACAATAAAGTCCATACAGTATTTTTGATATTTTTGAAAAATAATTTTGATTTAAAGTTTGAATTCTTAAAATTGATCTAGGACTTCTGGAGGTCTACCCTGCGAGGGTTTCGCCCGGTACTAGGAGATGTGATGGGATGATAGCCCAAATCTCCCTTTCACAAGATATATGTAAATAGAAAAGTTATGTTCAGAAAATAATTTTTGATAATTCTTTATTTTATATTTTTGTATTTGATTTTTGCATATAGAAATAGAAATCAAACAAATAAACAAAGAATCAAAGAGAATACAGTATTTATTTTTTATTTTGGCTTTTGTAGTTTTTATTTTAATGTTCAAAAATCAATTAATGGCATGAAAGCAAAAATAAGTAGTACATATAAGAAAATATATTTTTAGTGATTTTTCAAGATTTTAAAAAATCAGAAAATTTTACACTCGAGCTAATGTTGGCGCTAGCGCTAGCGCGACAAACAGTACATTATTTTTCAAGGTTTTTGAAATTCTGATTATTGATCTTGATTAAGTGTCCCAATAGTAGTTTCATGCAGAAATTTCAGAATTTTTGGAGATGTCTAGATAGTGCAAATTGCATGAAACATTAGCAATTTCTTATATGATTTGACAGCGCAAGATATATATTCCTATATATTCATTTTGATTTTTCTAAGGCATATATTTATCAATATAATGTAAGTTGAAAATGATAGGAAATGTAAGCATAAGATATCAGTTCGAATAAGCCAAATAAGCATGATTTAAATGATTAGTATGAACTAATGTTTATACAAAGAATAAACATGGATATGCCCTAAATAATAATACCCAGCCTATATATCTTGGTAAACATATAAAACCTAACATAGATACTAATATTCTTTAGGTGATAATGTTAGTATGATAAGTTTGAGATTAATGTTATGCCAAAGTATGATAGTGTTTCAATTTGTAGACCTAGAATGAAGTGAAGATTCTATTTGATGTTATTGATATGAAGGTGATTTTAAGGTCTAGATATAGAAAGATACATGCAAGTTCAAGACAAAAATATATATTGATCACTTGAGAAATTATATGACTTTTTATTTTAATTTTATTCAATTTGATTCATTAATGCATTTAGGTTTAATGTGTGAAAAGTCATATCACAAGTTATATAGAGTGACCTAAGCAGGCTGGCTCAAGAAAGGATAAAAGAAAAATAAGTAAACAAAGAATAAAGTTAAGCATATCATGAAGTAGAGTAATTGTATTCAATTTTGATTTGTTTCTACCTCATGCAATTGATGATACCTAATGAATAAGATATTTAGGTATCCAAAGGAGACCAAGTGTGGTGGTTTACCCAAATATAATGAGATGACTTTTGGAGAGATGAGAAAGAAAGAACCCTTTCAAGTGGAGTTAACGTTTCATCTTTAATTTGGGGTCTCCACTCATACTTAGGGTTAGCATTATTCTTATGCATCAAATTTCCATTATGATTGTCATTATTTTGAAGATTATACTTGTAATGATTATTGAAAGTATTGTTCATAGGGAATTTGTGTAATTCTAATTTCAAGTTGGGAGAAACATGATTTTGTAAATAATAATGTTTTGGAAATTCTTTTACAAGTTTTGTTGTTTTTTATTTCCTTTGCTTTGATTGGATAAATTTTGGAAATTTATATTTAACTTTTTTTTGAATTTAGCTTGATATTGTGAATGTATGTTTTGACAGTTTTCCTTTATGATTTCCTTTAGCGAGTTGATTTTAGTTTCTAAATCATAATTCTTAACATTGAGATTATTACTTGCTTTATTATAAGCAATTGTGCTATTTTTGAGAGTGGAAACAATTCAGTTAATATGAGTTTGATAGTTATTTCTAAATTCCTCAAATGTTTCATCCATTTCCTTGATTTCAATTTTATAACTTTGGCATTAAGCAAAATCACTTTTCAAAGTTGTATTTTCTAAAGACAATTTTTCATTATGTTCTTTTACAAAAATAAGTTCTTTTCAAGTTCTTTGAATTTTTCTTTAATATCATTGCAATCAAAATAATGAGTAGAATTTAGATCAGAATTTTGCAAATCAATAATTTTGGCATTTAAATATTTATTTTTCATGCATAATTTTGAGTTTGCCTCTTTTAACTTTTTAATTTTTTGTTTAGTTTTTTGAAGCATGTGAAATGAGAAAACCGAATTTGTAATTAAAAGAGAGGAACTAGTTTTGCTTATAGTGCTATCGGAAGAGGCAAGATTTGAACTCAAGGTTTCATTTTCATCTCCTAGGCCTTCCTCCTTTGTAGATGAATTTTCATCTTCTTGTGATGAATTGCTCTCTTTGTCTAAGTCAATTTTCATGATTTCCATGGTTTTGCTACTAGAGAGATCTTCTTGAATAATGGTGGATGACTTTATGTCCTTCTCCTCCCGTGTTTGTTCCATTCCTGCAAGAGGAAGATCATATATTTCTTCAAGAAATTTCCATATTTTGTATGCACTAGATAAACAATATATTAATTTGAAAACTTCATTTGATAAACCACAAAATAAATAGTGTTTGGCTTTTGCATTTAGATGACGTTCTTTTTTATTTGAATCACCTGCTGGTCGTACTATTGCTAATTCCATGCTTTGATATCTAAAGTTTTAATAAAATTTTCAATTAAAATTTTTCATTCTCTATAATTTGTCCCTTTAAATAAAGGTGGTGCTAGTGATTTTTCTTCTTCATAAAAATTTACCCCACTAATAGAAGCGAGATCATGAGATGCCATTATTCCCAGTTGTTAGACCGATTTGGAATAAAACCGCTCTGATACCACTTGTTGAATCGGTAGGCGCCCTTAGAGGGAGGTGAATTAGGATTTTAAAAACTTTTGTTATATTTTGATATACTTGAAAAACTAAGAGTTTAAAATAGAGAATTAGAATGAAGATCTAAATTGATTTATAATGAAAGAGAAAATAATTATCAATTTAGAGAAATGAAAAACAAATCAATTTTATTACCCAAAGAGAGTCATGATTACTATTAATAAAATTGATTACAAAACTAGATTTCTATGACGCTAGAAATCGAAGGCGAATAATAAAATCCCATTTTGTTTTCTATCCCGACTCGTATCCCCGTGAATCGGTGGCTTTAGCCTATCCTTCCCCGGATATGGCCTCAAGCCCCTCTAGCCAATCCTTCCCGAGTATGGCCTCGAGCACCCCTAGATCTACACCGTAGACCTAGTCGCCAACACGAGGCAAATTTTTGCCCTAAGTCCTACCAAGACCTAGTCGCCAACACGAGGCAAATTTACTACACGATTTAAAAGAGATGAAACAAATAACAACAATATAAAAACTACCTATATGGATCTCTTGGAGAAGTAGACGAAGACCCACAGAGTATGATTGTAGTCGATGCGGTCTTTCATCACGGTGATGAAGCGCGTTGAAATCTTCTCCAATGATCTCCTTACGCCTTCATGGATTTGTGGTAGTCTCTCTCTGAATCTTCCTCTATATGATGTGGCATGAAGCTCCAGAGTTTAGGATCATAAGAGGATGAAGAAGACGGATCCAAGGGGTCCTTTTTATTGCCTTGGTGCTAGCGCATGCGCTATCCCGGTTTAGGAAATATTCTCCGCGTGAGAATCCTTAATTTTAAGCAATCCAGCCGCCTTCCTCTATTACTTTGTGCTACCTCCTACGCTACCCAATACTGCCTACGCTAGGTGTTATCGCCTGCGTTAGCTGCTATCGCATGGCGCTAGCACCTTCTATAATTGCTCCCAAATTTTTCTCTAATCATATCTAGCGCATGCACTAGGTTCTACCGCCGGCGCTAGTGGACATGTTGGAATTCTGGCTTCAAACTTGGGGGTAACCTTCATATATTATCCTTGAGTCATATGGATTTGTTTTCCCGCACACTTAAACACACAAGATCAAATACACAGGATTTGTTATTCTCAAACCTAGGAGATGTGGAAGACCATGTTCCAACAAATCTCCTTCAGTTTGCAATTTATGCATGCTAGTTGCTTCAAGAGCAAGTCCATGCGAAAGATTACATAAAATTCAGACAACAGTAGTATTGATGCCTCCAAGTCAAAGTCATGATTCCCTATCCACACCCTTACATGGCTTAACCTATCTGCTCTCATTCGAGACCCATTGGGCAGCACTACCTCCAATATATCCCTTCCTGGGATTGATGGTATGCAAATTCACACCACAAAGTCCTCAGACAGAAAGGTGTGCGATGCTCCCGTATCAAAAAGAGCTCTCACTAGGTAGTTGAAAATAAGGACAAAGCCTAATTGCATACAAAAAATAAAACATATAGTCGCACATGAAGTATGAATCACATTAAGCTATAAAAGCTAACTTATAATTCATACCTGTGATGATATCATTTTTTGTATGGCTTCTTGCTGGCCAAGCGAGTAGACTCGCAGATGGGTCGGGGGATGTCGGGAAGAAGAAGACTCCATTGCCTTCCCTTTCTCCGCATTCGAAGCTCCAACCTTATGAATGTTTTCCACTGCTCAGATCTCCTCCTTCGTGGGACGACTTCGAATTGCCCAGGACTTGTGCACCACCTTTCCACACGTGAAGCATGTTATCAGACCCCATGCAGTCGTAGCTCCTGACATATTTGAGGGATCAAGTTCTGCAAACCTAGACTTCCTCTTGTTCTTTCAAAACTCGGATTTTGTATGAGGGGTCCACGCGCTGAACTCTGACTTCTTAGTCTTGAGTCCTTTCCTGTGTTGGACTCTCTGCATATCCAACTCAAAAGATCTGGACGTATGTACTAATGTATTAAAACCAAAGGTCATGGGGCCTTCCAACACAGCCTCAAATCATCGTGAAGCCTTCATAGAACTTATTCGGCTTTGTCTCATCATCCACAAATGATGTCGCGTAGTGACCGAGTCTGGTGAACTCATGCAGGTAACTATCTACAGAACAATCACATTGAGTTAAACATAGAAACTGGTTTTGTAATGCTATGCATTGGGCAGAGGTGATAAATCTCTCGAGGAACAACTCTGAGAATTCCCTCATCGAGATATCTGTAATTTCTGTTTCACCAAACCTTTGTGCTTCATGTTCTTCCCACCAAAGCACTGCTTCACCATTTAGTAATAAGGTGGCAAAAGTGACCTTCATTGCTTTTTCCGTTGTTGGTGCTGTCAATGTTCTTATTATTTACGACAACCAATCCTCTGCTTCCATTGGGGATTCGGTCCTTGATGCGCAAATCTTAGCACACCGCTATTGGCAGTAGCAAGACTGCGGCACGAAACGGCAGTGTACCGATCGTTCAAGTAATATAAAATGCGGGAGTGAATCCCCAAGTATCGATCTCGAAGGAACACAGTAAGGTGGAGTTTACTATTGAGGAAGGACTTGAGATTGAAGTCCTTTATGTCGGATGGGTTGCGGAAACGGGGTGATTTGGCTTTTGGAAAATAAAAGAAAACAACTACAACTACTCCTATGCAATGCCGCTATGCAATGCTTCGCTTGGAGGGATGGAGACTAGGCAGGCCTTGAGCGCACTGCTTCGCAAGGGCGGATGGACGAGTAGGCAAGCGGAATGAGGGTCGCAAGCACCTCGTTGACAAGCACGCCACTAGCAATTGCTAGTGCGGCACACGAACGTGACAGTGGGATGGAGGATGGAATGGGGCGCACCTCATACACACATATAAACAAAAGATAATTTCAAATAGACATGAAATAACTTATATAACAAGGTTTATAGTGCTCATCATCAAAATACAAGAGATCTACTAACTACAACTACCCATACAAAGATAGGGAGAGCAAGAAATCGACCGAATCCGAAGTCTTGTTGAAGATTCACGGTTGGAATCACTGGGTTGTCAATCTGCGTCCAAGCTCGGTCCTCAACTGCGTCTGGGGTAGAGAAGGCTATCACTACCGTCCAATGGCCCGTCTTCTTCGTGTCACGATCCGAAACCGACCTAGCTTCCTTCTCCTTGGATCTTGGTGGATGTAGGGTTGAATCCCTCTCCTTAGAGCTTGAGGATGATGGAGGAGGCCCAAAGGGATGAAACCCTCGTTGGAGATGGCGAAAATGGCGCAGCTGTACGACGTGTACGGTCTCTCCTGATTTAGGTTGCAAGGTGCAGCTTTTATAGAAAAAGATTAGAAATAGGTCACGCACGGTCGAACGCACGACCGTGCGTAGACCATGCGATATTAATAATAGAGAACAGCGCAGGAAGACGACCTGGAGCGCCCGTGCGATTTACTCATGCACGGGAAAATCCGCCCGTGCGTCAAAACGCACGGGGAAATTCAGAAAAGCTAAAAACAAGGCTAAACAGGCTGATCGTGTGATTCCTTCACGCACGGGCAAATGCCCATGCGTAAAGACACGCGATCAAAATCAGATCATCATTTTCTACCCAGATGAAGGTGCACGACCAATGCTATCCGTGCGTCAATAAAACTCACGACCGTGCGTTGTACACAGTCATGATTTCTGGGCAAAAGGGGATGGATCAGCCACCTGCGAGCATAGCAGCCCAGCTGGGAATACATATCTAGCACCAGCATAAAAATAGAAACAACACGATGGGGAGCATAGTGTGCTTACCCCCAGCAACATAGTGTGCAATTGCACACTTACAACATGCACTTAAAGCACACGTATGAACAATGTGAAAATAAACAAATGCGATCAAAAACTGAAGTACAGAAGCAAAAAAAGCAGCCCGGATGAGTCCGAAAAACAGTATATAAATTATACTCATCACACCCCCAGACTTACCTGTTTGCACGTCCTGAGCAAACAAATCCTAAGCAGGCAGGAACATGAAATAGCTAACTTAAAATTACAAAGTGAAATACTATGCGAAGTCGCATGCCCATGTGCATAGAAAAATACGAGAGAAGATTTCTAATTTATACACATAGTTTATAAATTTCTAAAAGAGTAAATAAATATTACTTCTGCTCAAAATGGGAATCACGGTGAATCATCCGGTCACACATATGGAGAAAGTAGAATAATCGCTGAGACAAGCATTGCCAAAGCTGGGGTTCCAAACAAACTCCACCGAAATCCATCGGTGTCGGAGACCATAAGCTCACCCGTTCACATTCTCTCCAGACACTAGATTGGCTCATAGCGCGAGTCGGTAGGACTTTAGGTTTTAAAATGGGGCTTGGGTTAAGGTGAGATAAACAAAGATAGATACGACGGCTCAAACACTAAACCCAAATGAGCTTTTAAAACAACTTCTCGCACACCAACATCGAATGCAAGTGCACCACACCCCCCGACTTAGATTTTTGCAACATGGGTGTGTGCACTGCCTACTCTCATTCATAAATTTACACAGATTTTCAATTAAGCTCATCTTTTTTTTCTTTTTCTTTTCTCTTTTCTTTTCTTTTTTCATTTTTCTTTTCTTTTCTTTATTTTCAGCAAAATTTGGCAAGAAAGCACAACCACATTTTCACAAAACAAAAATACCACATCAACACTCCAATCATGAAAATAATAAACAACTAAAACTCAAATTCGGGTGTGCGACTAGGATTGGCTTTTAGGCTTTGGTGAGATAAAAGTGGAGCTGAATCAAGAAATGGGTAGGCACAACTGGGCTAACGAGGATAGAGCGATAGGAATGGGCACAAAAGCTCAACCAGGCCAAAATGATGGCCTACGTCATTCTCACGCACTAGAACTATCCTATGTCTATGCTTCGAGAATCGCATGGGGCAAGTTCTTAGCCAAAGAGAAAGATTATCTTTCCCCCTGACTCGAGCAATACGAATCTAACAATCATTTACACACATCCCTATGCTACCATTTGATTCACACCGGATTCACCATTTGAGTAGAGTAAACAATATTTATGCTAACAGAAATGCATAAAGCTAACAGTATAAAAGAGAAATCTAATCTACATGAATCCCTATACTCACATGAGTATTTGACTAGAAACACCAGAGTCAACATTTTATTCCACTACATAATCTTAAAAGCTAGCACAATCATTTTCCAGACTACAAAAAAGAAATGAGTTATACTCGTGACGCACTAAAGGTTAAGTACCCTCTCAAGTGGGTGCATTGCGTGCAGACAAAATGAACAAAAATAATTTAAATAAAGACTTCTAGCATGTTAAATAAATGTGCACGTGAGTGGGTACACAAAAAGGTCTCCCCCAGACTTAAACTATGCATTAAGATATTCTAAAACAAAGTTAGGGGAAGAGGGTACCCAATGCTCAGCAAGTAAGCATGTCGGAAGCCTGGAGTGAAGCTCTACGAAGAATCACAACCACCGCCTTCACAAATAGAAATACCTGCAAGTGGTTGTCTCCGCAAAAGCAAGCTAAAATAAAATCTAACTAACTAGTTAGAGTAGGCGATAAAATAAAAGACAAGAAAAAGTAAGATAACTACTGGGGTTATTGTCATCCCAGCACGACTTATTCAAATTTAAAACAGTTCTAGCTAATGGGAGTATGAAAAAGGAAATGAACAGGTAACTGTTCTAATATGCATGTCGGTAGCGGGTACCGGTACAGCGTCAGAACAGTTACGCCTCTACCTAAATAATAATACCTGCTTAACACAGGTAGAGGAAATAGGAAGTAAGAAGAGGAGGAAGGCTGGTCCTCACTCGTCTCACCACAAAATAAATCCTTGCCCAGCAAGGTGTCATCTCCAGGGAGGCAGCAGGAGGAGAAGGCAATGAGTGGAGCTTCCTCTACGGAGGGGGGATCAACCTCCTCACATAAGAGAATGCTCTCATCATTGACTTGAGCATCATGCTCCAAGTCCTCCTGGAGTACCTGTGAAGACTCAACCTGCACAGGCTTAGATAGAGAAAGAGGATCAAGAAATAAACAAGAAGAAGAACATAAATGGAAATCAATCGGGGGAGTGGTCCCGGTCTCACTCCCATTAAATTGGGGAAGTAAAATAATGTCGGCATTGTTGACAATGTCGCAAGGTTCGGTGGGATCAATGGTGACCTTCCCCAGGAGTTGGACTTCCTCCACCGATGCTGAGGAAAAATCCTCTTCACCTAGAAGGTTGTCCTCCTCCATAGGAATAGGCACAACACAAAGATCGCCCACCTCCTCTTGCGACGCATCTTCAACAATGTTATCAGAAATAAATGTAATAGAATGCACAATAGGGGGAGAAATAGGGCTTGAAAAAAAATCAAGCATTGATTCCTCACAAAGAATCGAATCTATGCATGGTGATATATGTACAGGGGAGATGGGCTCCGAAATGTCAGAGTCTAGATCAGCCACACATCTGGTGACTGTGTCCACATCATCCCCTTCAAAACTTGAAGGTGAAATGGGCACATAACCAGATGTTGAAGGTGTGCTGCCAGAAGTAGGAGTCGGGACGATCCGGATATCCAGCTCGTCATCCTCGTCCATTTAGCGAAGGAATGCAGCACAATCCTTCAAGGCATGATCCATGCTCCGACAAAACAAACACTTTTTTGCATTTTTCTTCAGCTCAAATTGAACCGGAGATGAATGCGAAAAGGGCATGTAAGGAGCGGACGTGTAGCCGTAGGACTTACGCACACCATATGGAGTACCAGACGAATTAGGTGCTCCATATACTGGGCATTGAGTGCTAGGGTTACTATCTCCCTTTGGACATCTATCATTAGCATGAGATATATCTCCACAAAAGCGGCAATGAATATTAAACGAAGCCCACATAGTGTGAAGATGAAAAGATTCAAAATATAAAAACTATTGTGCAAAATGCTACACCCAACAATAATTTACTAAGCAACCTAATATAAAATAGGAAAAAGGAATAACAAGAAATAAAATAAAGAAAGGATGCAATTTACAATTGGAAGGTCTTCTCTCTCAGATTCTCCCTCTCCAGAAAACTCACAAGATTGTGTTCCCCGACAACGGCGCCAAAAACTTGATGCGCAAATCTTAGCACACCGCTATAGGCGGTAGCAAGACTGCGGCACGAAACGGCGGTGTACTAATGTGAAAATTTTTCGTAGACCTTTATGGAGTGAGCAGGAAACGTGCAACTTAGAGATTCAAGCCAAACAACCAGAAGCAAACAGAGGCAAACAAGTAATCTTTATTGATAGCATAAACTTCATTACAAGATGAGGTATGCTTGGCGAGACATGATTTCGCCAGCACACAAAACCAAAGAGAAAATTACACAACTTGAAGGAAGATAACTGAGACGCTTCAGACCGCGTGGTCTCCTTGCTGATCTCTGTAAGCTGCCTAACCGCACAACACTGCCGGTTACAGAACAGCACCTCAGACCGCTGAGCTGACCGCACCCTACTTTCGAACTCCACTGATTCTCCCGAACTCTAGCAACCCACATTGCAAGCCGTAGACAGCCCGAACACTTTCAGAGGAAGAGGTGATTGCTGCAGACCGCACTATCCGCAGAAGCTGCACAAGAAAAGTTCAATCAGCAGACCGCCCGGTCACAATAATACAGACCGCAGGAATTAGGATAAACTCAGCTTACTCTTGGTGTATCCTATTTGCTGCTACAGTGACTCCTATTTATAGGCGTGGGACCTGATCCAGTCACCACTCTATGAGATAGGATAACCACCCCCAGACCACGCGACCAGACTGGTCAACCCGCGCGATCAGCAGCAGTTCTTTCTGATTCATTTGATTTGCTCGGCGGCTTCACTCCAGACCGCAGGAGATCGCCACTCCCTCAGTCAGATCTCGACTCCACAAGGAGATCGCCAGACCGCCAAGAAGCCACCCACCACCAGTGTTTGCCCGAGACCGCAAACACTGTCTGTTCGCCACAAGACCACGAACACTTGTTTGCATGCCGGCCTCCATCTGAGACTGAGAACAGAGACCTGTTCGCATACCAGCCTTCTCCTGAGACCGCGAACAGAGATCGCGCGACTAAGAGCCTTAGTCCGCGAAAACCACCAGAAAACCCTGACAGCCACCCGACCGGCTGCCAGCACCACGCGGTCATAAGCACCAGACCACACGCCTTCCATACCAGGTAGAAACCTACTCCGCCACGCGGTCAGACAACCAGACTGCGCGGCCTCACCTCGGCACCCTTGGACAGAAGACTGGCGATCTCACCGAGTAGCCCGCGGCTAGACTTAAGAGGTCAAACCGCCAGAGGAGACCGCAAGACCGTGCGGTTAGACCAAACCGCGCGGTCTCCCCCCCCCCCCCCAGACCGCCAAATTCATAAAAACTCCCACTTCAACATTTTCAACACTCCCCCTTGAAGTGGGAAGTTGAAAACAGTCCAAGTAAACTCCATTGCCGAGTAAACGGCCCCTTCGCAAGCGCCTTTGTGAAGATGTTAGCAATGTTGTCCTGACTCCGAACATGCTCGACCGAAAGAGACCCCTCCAGCACCTTTTCACGAATGAAATTATGCTCGATCTCGATATGATTGGTCCTCGCATGACAAACTGGATTAGTAACCAGTTTGAGAGCACTCTCATTGTCACCGCGGAGCAGAGTCGGACCCCGAACCTCCTTATGTACGTCTCCAACCAACCTCCTAAGCCAGATGGCTTCCTGAGCTGCCAAGGCCGAAGCCTTGTATTCCGCTTCCGTGGTTGAGACAGACACAGAATCCTTCTTCTTACTGCACCATGATATAGCCGTGGGGCCCGCCATGAATACGTATTCAGACGTCGACTTCCGATCATCTGAATCTCCCCTATAATCAGGGTCCATATATCCATGCACCTCAAAGCCCGCATCCCTTCTGTAAAGAAGACCCATATCTGAAGTCGCCTTGACATACTTCAATATATTCTTGGCCGCTAGAAGATGAGGCATTCGTGGTTCCGCGTTATAACGGCTCACCCTGCCAACTGCATACGCAATATCCGGCCTGGTAATCGTCAAATAAATCAAGCTCCCAACCAGAGCCCGGAACACCAACGGATCTTCCAGAATCCTCCCCTCATCCTTGCGAAGTTTCATGGCCTTCTCCAGAGGTGCGGAAATGCACTTCCCTTCCTTCATGCCGAACCGCTCCACGATTTGCTCTGCATATCCAGCCTGGGACACCAGCACTCCACTCTCCTTCCTCTGCACCTCGAGTCCAAGGAAGTGGTGCAACTCACCTAAATCCTTCATCTCGAACCTGATGGACAGCTCAGCCCGAAGCTGCGCCACCTCCTCCTTCGAATTCCTCGTCACGATCATATCATCGACGTATAGCAGCACGATGACTTGAAGCTCCCCGCTATTCTTGACGAACAAGCTTGAGTCTGAGTCTGAAGCACCAAAACTGCAGAATAAGAGATACTCTGCTATCTTTCCATACCACGCCCTCGGCGCTTGCTTCAACCCATACAGGGCCTTCTTCAACTTGCAGACATGCTCCGGAAAATCTTCAGATACGAAGCCTGGCGGCTGGACCATGAAGATGTCCTTGTCAATCTCGCCATACAAGAACGCATTCTTTACGTCGAGCTGCCAGATCTTCCACCCCCAACACGCCGCCAAGGCAATAACAACCCGAACTGATGTCATTTTTACCACCGGACTGAATGTCACTTCATAGTCTTTACCGTATTGCTGCGAGAACCCCCGAGCCACAAGGTGAGCCATCTACCGCTCGATACTGCCGTCAGCCTTCTTCTTGAGCTTGTAGACCCAATTGCATGTCACAGGGGTGATACCCTTGGGCTTGGGAACCAGAGACCAAGTCTCATTCTTCTCAAGAGCACTAATCTCTTCCTGCATAGCTGAATCCCACTGTTCCACGCCTTTGGCCTTCTCGAAGCTCGACGGCTCCCTCTCATCCAAGGGACCAGCAAAGAAACATGAGACGAAGATCACCATCTTTCCTCCTATATAGCGATCAGGGGCAATGATTGTTCGCTTTGATCTCCGCAACGCCTTCCCCTGACTTGCAGTATCTTCAGCTGCTTCTTCTCTAGCTCCCCTTCTAGACGTACTTGGAGCATCGCTCCCCTACTTCCTGATCCAGAAGCCTCCGCCTCAGAACTAGAAATTGATGGACCACCTGGCGACACAGGCAGCTCCACCTGAAGATTTTCCACAGCTTTCTCCGGCTCCTCCACCCTGCCTTCTGGTAGCTCAACACCAGAACTTCCCTTGTAAGACGTCACCTCGTCGAACATGACGTCGCGAGATACAACAAATCTCTGCATCTCCGGGTCCATGCACTTCCAGCCCTTCTTCTGATCATCATAACCCACGAAGACTAGATTCCTTGCTTTCGCATCTAGCTTCGTCCGAAGCGCATCTGGAACGTGCACATAGCAGGTGGAACCAAACACCCGAAGGTGTGCCACACTCGGCTTTTCCTTGAACATCAATTCATGCGGTGTCTTCATATTGATGGGACTGAGAGGCATCTGGTTGATGACGTAGGCAGCACAAGACATTCCCTCCGCCTAGAAGGACTTTGGGATACTCTTGGCATGCAGCCAACACTTGCAGGTCTCCGTCAGATGATGGATCTTCCGCTCTGCAACTCCATTTTGCTGTGGAGTATGTGCACAAGTAAGCTCCCTCCGGATGCCCGCTTTCCTGCAAAAAGTAGAGAACTCACCAGAGGTGAACTCCCCTCCGTTGTCAGTCCTCAGCTTCTTAACTCGCAGTCCAAGCCGACCCTCCACAAGCTCCTTGAACTCCACAAACTTGGAAAACGCCTCTGCCTTCTCCTTTAAGAAATATATCGAGACATATCTGGTGTAATCATCGATCAGCACCAGCATATATCTGCTGCCTCTGAGGCTTGGGGTAGTAGTCGGTCCCATTAAGTCACCGTGGATGCACTCCAATGACACACTACACCTTGTCTACGACTTGTCAAATGGTAGTCGATGAGACTTGCCGAACTGACATCCCGCGCACACATGACTGTCACCATAGGAGGATAGACTAGGTAGGCCCTTGACCATACCTTTCACCGCCATAACTTTCAGCTTATCCATTCCTACGTGCCCCAACCTCTCGTGCCATATGACAGCACTATCATTCGTTCTCATCTTGTCAACGTACGAACATGTCGAAAGAACGAAAAAGTCTTTATCTCTCCTCCCCACATGAACTACCTCAGCCTTCACCGCCTCCACATTCCGAAGAAACCTCACTTCTGTTGGGCCAAACAGAACGTGATACACAGCATCTACAGCGTTGGTCACGGAGAACAGGTTTTTCCTCATACCCGGCACATGATAGACACTCTTCAAAGTTAGTGGCCCTCTATCACTGCCCAAGGAAACAACCCCAACCTTCTCTACAGCATGCACGGTATTATCAGCAGTAATAATGGCATCATTACCTGAATAAGGCTGCGCTGAAGAAAGCTTCGACTCATCCCCGGTGAGGTGATGGACACACCCCGAGTCCACGATCCAGTCCTCCTAATAGTTGATAGAAGTCGCAGCTTCAATAGAAGCCGAGAAGGCTCCTCCCCATCCTCCATCAGTCTGTCTGGCATCAGCTTCCTCTTTTCCTGTAACAGCATGCCCCGACTGAAGATTCACCCGGCAATCCTTCCTGATGTGACCAACCTTTCCGCACCTGAAGCACTTGGGACCTTCCCCCTTCTTCTTCCCTTCAGCCTTAGGAGCATAGCCCCTTTCCTGCTGTCCAGAAGTTGAAGGCCCATTGCCTCCTCCAGTGGTCTTCTTCTTATCCCACTTCTTCTTCTTTCCCGTGAAGAGAACTTCGCCATCTCCCCCAGACACTGACACCACCGCCATCTACCTTGCCAGACTTTCCTGCGAAGCAAGCAGATTTTCCAGCTCCAGCAGAGATGGCTGATTTGCCCAACCCTGCACCGACATCACAAAGGCAACATATTCCTTCCGCAAGCCATGGATGATGTGCCTCTTCAGCTTCGCCTCAGAAATTGGCTCGTCAAGATCCAGCGCTGAAATCTCGGCGCACAAGTTCTTCATCTTCAAGAAGAACGTAGAGATAGAAAGGTCACCTTGAGCCGATCTGGCCAGTTCATTCTCCAGGAATTGAAGTCTTGCCACACTCTTTTTGTTAAACAGCCCATCCAGGGCTCTCCAGATCTTTGCAGCTGATGCACACCCCAAGATGTGATCAAACAAATCAGGTGATATTGCCCTCTTCAGGGAGACCTCTTCTTTGGCATTAATCCGCCTCTAGTTCCTCACCTCATGATGGTTATCTCCAACCAGAAAAACTTCCTCCGTGCTCTCTCCTCCAACCACCTCCCAGAGGTCCTCACCCAGAAGATAGCTTTGCATACACGACTTCCACTTCTTGAAGTTAGTCAATGTAAGCATCTCAATTCCAAGACCTCTCGCTTCCATGGCTCTTCCACTGGTTCCTTCTTCACAAAGGCGATGGCTACTCTATGTTGCTCACTGCTCTATCCACTCCAACCTAGCTCTGATACCATGTGAAAATTTTTCGTAGACCTTTATGGAGTGAGCAGGAAACGTGCAACTTAGAGATTCAAGCCAAACAACCAGAAGCAAATGGAGGCAACAAATAATCTTTATTGATAGCATAAACTTCATTACAAGATGAGGTATGCTTGGCGAGACATGATTTCGCCAGCACACAAAACCAAAGAGAAAATTACACAACTTGAAGGAAGATAACAGAGACCGCTCCAGACCGCGCGGTCTCCTTGCCGATCTCTGCAAGCTGCCTAACCGCACAACACTGCCGGTTACAGAACACCACCTCAGACCGCTGAGCTGACCGCACCCTACTTTCAAACTCCACTGATTCTCCCGAACTCCAGCAACCCACACTGCAAGCCGCAGACCGCCCGAACACTTTCAGAGGAAGAGGTGATCGCTGCAGACCGCACTATCCACAGAAGCTGCACAAGAAAAGTTCAATCAGCACACCGCCCGGTCACAATAATACAGATCGCAGGAATTAGGATAAACTTAGCTTACACTTGGTGTGTCCTATTTGCTGCTACATTGACTCCTATTTATAGGCGTGGGACCTGATCTAGTCACCACCCTATGAGATAGGATCACCACCCCTAGACCGCGCGACCAGACTGGTCAACCCGCAAGATCAGCAGCAGTTCTTTCTGCTTCATTTGATGAGCTCATCGGCTTCACTCCAGACCGCGGGAGATCGCCACTCCCTCAGTCAGATCGCGACTCCACAAGGAGATCGCCAGACCGCCAAGAAGCCGCCCACCACCAGTGTTTGCCCGAGACCTCAAACACTGTTTGTTCGCCACAAGACCGCGAACACTTGTTCGCATGCCGGCCTCCATCTGAGACCGAGAACAGAGACCTGTTCGCATACCAGCCTTCTCCTGAGACCGCGAACAGAGACCGCGCGACTAAGAGCCTTAGCCCGCGAAAACCACCAGAAAACCCAGACAGCCACCAGACCGGCTGCCAGCACCACGCGGTCATAAGCACCAGACCGCGCGCCTTCCTTACCAGGTTGAAACCTGCTCCGCGTAGCCCACGACCTCACCTCGGCACCCTTGGACAGAAGACTGGCGATCTCACTGAGTAGCCCACGGCTAGACTAAAGAGGTCAAACCGCCAGAGGAGACTGCAAGACCGTGCGGTTAGACCAAACCACGCGGTCTCCCCCCCAGACCGCCAACTTCAAAAAAACTCCCACTTCAACATTTTCAACAACCAATCGTTCAAGTAATATAAAATGTGGGAGTGAATCCCCAAGTATCTATCTCGAAGGAACACAATAAGATGGAGTTTACTATTGAGGAAGGACTTGAGATTGAAGTCCTTTATGTCGGATGGGTTGCGAAAACGAGGTGATTTGGCTTTTGAAAAATAAAAGAAAACAACTACAACTACTTCTATGCAATGCCTCTATGCAATCCTTCGCTTGGCGGGATGGAGACTAGGCAGGCCTTGAGCGCGCTGCTTCGCAAGGGCGGATGGACGAGTAGGCAAGCGGAATGATGGTCGCAAGCACCTCGTCGACAAGCACGCCACTAGCAATTGCTAGTGCGGCACACGAACGTGACGGTGGGATGGAGAATGGAATGGGGCGCACCACATACACACATTTAAACAAAAGATAATTTCACATAGACATGAAATAACTTATATAACAAGGTTTACAGTGCTCATCATCAAAATACAAGAGATCTACTAACTACAACTACCCATACAAAGATAGGGAGAGAAAGAAATCGACTGAATCTAAAGTCTTGTTGAAGATTCACGGTTGGAATCGACGGGTCGTCAATCCGCGTCCAAGCTCGGTCCTCAACTGCGTCCGGGGTAGAGAAGGCTGTCACTACCCTCCAATGGCCCGTCTTCTTCGTGTCACGATCCGAAACCGACCTAGCTTCCTTCTCCTTGGATCTTGGTGGATGTAGGGTTGAATCCCTCTCCTTAGAGCTTAAGGATGATGGAGGAGGCCCAAAGGGACGAAACCCTCGGTGGAGATGGCGAAAATGGCGCAGCTGTACGGTGTGTACGGTCTCTCCCGATTTAGGTCGAAAGCTGCAGCTTTTATAGAAAAAGATCAAAAAATAGGTCACGCACGGTCGAACGCACGACCGTGCGTAGACCGTGCGATATTAATAATAGAGAACAACGCAGGAAGATGACCTGGAGCGCCCGTGCGATTTACTCACGCGCGGGGAAATTTAGAAAAGCTAAAAACAAGGCTAAACAGGCTGATCGTGCGATTCCTTCACGCACGGGCAACTGCCCGTGCGTAAAGACGCACGATCAAAATCAGATCATCATTTCTACCCAGATGAAGGCGCACGACCGCAGCTATCCATGCGTCAATAAAATGCACGACCGTGCATTGTACATAGTCATGATTTCTGGGCAAAAGGGGATGGATCAGCCACCTGCGGGCATAGCAGCCCAGCTGGGAATACATATCCAGCACCAGCATAAAAATAGAAACAACACGATGGGGAGCACAATGTGCTTACCCCCAGCAACGTAGTGTGCAATTGCACACTTACAACAGGCACTTAAAGAACACGTATGAACAATGTGAAAATAAACAAATACGAACAAAAACTTAAGTACAAAAGCAAGAAAAGCAGCCCGGATGAGTCCGAAAAACAGTATATAAATTGGACTCATCAGTCCTCGAAAAAGTTGGAGGGTGGATGTTGGCACAAAAATTGCACCTCCACAACGACACGCTAGGGGGAGCTAGGCGGAAGTAGAAGGCTGAGAGTTATCGATTACTTTGTGGTTAGAAGATGCCAGAAAGCCACGAGCCACTGAGCGCCAGGACCAGACTTACCCGCCACGGAAAATGCCTCTCTTATGGTGAGCACTTGAATTGATTTCGAACTTGACGTTATAAAGAGAGGCTATCCTAGCGGTTAAGCGAGTAGCTCACAAGGGACTAGATTCAAGACCGCTTCCACAGGAGGCTAGCTTAGGGATTCGAATCAGCGTGCCTTATGGGTGATGAGTTTCATTTATATAGCAATTTATAGACTCATCCAAGCATGTTTTCATTGATAAACACTTCACTTTCATCATGCTTTCACTCATATTTCTCTAAATCACCTTTTGCAATTGAAGTGCACGTTTTGGCACGTTGTGGTGTGCAATTGTGCACTATTCTGCTGGGGGTAAGCACAGGGGCTCCCCATGTCCTTTTGTGTTATTTCCTACTATTTCTGGGTGCTGGTGGTCTGTTCCCCAACTATTTGGTTTACATTGTAGGTGGGCAGATCTTCATTCTTTTGGAATTCTAACCTGGAGAAATCGTATGTTCATGCGTTTCCTTGATGCATGATTTCTGCGACCATGTGATTCCTACAGTGCATAAAATTGGTGATCAGCCCTGGCTCATGTGTTTTGTTCGCGCACGGTCAGTTTCGATCGTGTGTGAGAAAAATCGCATGAGCTTCTATTTTTTCTCCAAAAATTTATGTTATTTTACAATTTTCCAGATCGCACGGTCGTGCGTGTCCTTCGCGCACGATCTGGTTGATCGTGCGTTTCCATTTCTGGTTCAGAACGGTGCTCTGGATTTTCTCGTGCATTTTGTTCACGCACGGTTGGTTTTGCCTATGCGTGATTAAAATCGCACGAGCTCCTCTTTTGTCTAAAAATTTATGTTTTATTTTGTTCACGCACGGTCGTGCATTTTTACTCACGCACAGTCTTGCATGAACAAAATTCTGCAACTTTTCTATTTAAGCTGCAATTATTAGGTTTTCATGCCCCGATTCTATTCCGCCATTTCCGCCGCAGGAGGAGCTCCAACTCCATTTTTCTTCCACCTTCCATGAGGGCTTTGCCCTAGGCTGCCTCCATCATCCAAGAGCTTCCAAGGAGGGGATTCTAGTCCTACACTCATCATCATGCAAGGAAAGCTTCGCACCAGAGTAGATCAGGTCGTGGGATGAAGAAGACATGTCCATTGGGAGGAAGTGACAACCCTCCTCTACCCTGAACGTAGTTGCAGACCAAGCTAGGACGCGGATTGACAACTCGGAGATTCCTACCATGAATCCAAATGAGGTTTCGGATGTGGTCGACTCTCTTGCACTCTTTCCTATTATTTTGATGAATGTAACTAGATCTCCATGTTATTGATGATGTGCACTATAAACCTTGATTTGTAATGTTTATTTCATTTTTATGAAATTACCTTGTTTACATGTGTATTTGAGGTGCGCCACCAAATCCACTCCACCCTCCACTTCATTCCACTTGCCTACTCTTCCATTCCGCAAGCCTACTCTTCCATTCCGCTTGACTACTCTTCCACTCTGTATGCCTACTTATCCATCCGTCGAGCGATGCAGTGCATAGCGGCCCGCGTAATCCCCTTTGTTGCGAAGCGGTGACGGCGACCCGCATTCTTAATTTAGGTTATTTCATTTTGTTTTCGCAAAGCAACCCACATTTTCCGCAACCCATCCGCTAGCAAGGACTTCAATCTCAAGTCCTACCTCAAAAGTAAGCTCCATCTTACTGTGTTCCTCTGAGATCGATACTTGGGAAAATTTGCCCATTTATATTACTTGTGAGACCGGTACACTTGCCGTAAGCATACCTATGGGTACTACTCACACCTATTTATAGATTTGGGGACCTGGCCAAATGGCCAGTTTCTAAAATTATAGGCTGCCTAGGATACAGGAGAACCAGGCAGCGGTGAGAAGATACATAAGTGAGAAAGAACTCTAACCGCGCGGTCCGGCAGTCAGACGGGCACTTCATTATGGCCTTTCCTTGAGATGCTGGAGAGATCATGCGGTCTGGGAGGTCATGAAGCTTAGGACGAGATCAGACCGGCGCTGAGAACTAGTCACTGGATTTCGGGTAAACACGAGCCCCGCACATTTTCAAGTTCTTTTGAGGACTTCAAAAATGTTTTGTTCTAACCGCTGAGACTGCGATCTGCCTTTGATGTTGATTACTCTATAACTACTACTACAGAGGCTGGGAAATTCATTTCAATCCGGTGAGATGGCGAATTTCTCTCCCTAGTGGTAAGGATATTTCAGACCGCGGTGAGCAGAGAAAAAATGAGCTTTATGAAGAGCATTGGAGGGGTCTCCACACAGTCTTCCCCCTTGAAAATTTCATTGAAAAAAGAAGTTCCTGGGTAGTCAATACATCAAAACCGTGGGCTGAAGGAAATTCCAAAATGGTGAAGACAGTTGTGACCACTAAGAAAATGTCTGCACTAGAGAAAACAGGCAACCATATTGAAGAAGCAGAGACCTTGAGGGCGGCCAAGGCGGTCATGCCGTTCATTTCTCTGATCATCGATATTGATGACACCTCCTCTCTTGACTTGATCACCGCACGGCTAGAAGGCCCTGACATAACTTTCAATTTGTCCCAGCCTAGTGTCGATGTTAGACAGGATGTCGATCAGGACAAGCCGAATCCTTTTGCAGGTCAAGAAAATGATGGCCGTCGCAAACAGACTAAGATAAGAACTTCACATTCGGTTAGGTCTAGATAGTGAGACAAGGAAATGCCATCGATCGGACTCCAAATTGTTAGAGAAGGATAACAGTTTAGTAAAAATGAGGAAATTGACTAAGGAAGAGAAGTCGAAGAAGAAGAAGAAGAGGAAAATAAGAAGAAAGACTTAACCGTCGAGACTGACGCGGTTAACGAAGATGCCATTGTTAATGAAGAAGGAGAGGTGTCACGGTCTCCTGTGAAAAGTTTTGAGAAAGGAAAAGAGCATTCTGACAGGGGTTCTCCACCTTTGGAGGGTTCTTTGCGGGTCGAAAAGGTTGACTGTGATTATTACCAAGAAAGGAACGGAGTATCAAAGCTATCTTAGAAGTCAACGCAACTTTGACTTCAACTCAATGCAGAAGATATAGTTCAAGTTCAAGTCTTCAACTCGACGGTTACGTCGATAAGTAATCGATGCAATGTCGACATCTGAGTTCAGCCAGAGCTAAGAAGGAATTCGAAGCTACTCTTAGAAGAACTCATAGGTGCGTCAACATGAGGAATGATGAAGTCGACGCAGCATTGAATACAGTCTGAAATAGAAGTTTTCTTCTCTGTCCTTCAAATACCTTTTCAAAGGGTCCACCATACTAAACAAAAGTTCTCCAACAACTCGTTTATTGCCAAGAAAGGAATGGAGTATTCCAGAAGAGAAAAAACATTCTTGGAATGTATTCAAACATGATGGACGTGTCGGGAACAAAAGAACAAAGGAATAATCAATTTCTTCTCTGGACCGTCCAAAAGAAGAAACAAATTTAAATCCAATGATTGACAATAAGTAGGCTGAGAAGAGAAGAAAATATCGGAGCATTCATTACACATTCTCTCTGTCGATTATGGCTTCTTATTCTTCCTCCTTTAACCCTGAGAGACAGATAAGAAGAGATCTTCCTCTCTACAGGAAAATAACAGAGCTGCTCCATCTTCCTCAATATACATCAGCTAGTCTACAAGAAGTGCTCTGAGAAAAGGGATCAAGAAAAACAACCGTTGCAATCATCACAATCATAAGCAAGGGTTCATCAAATACAGATCCTGTGATAAAAAGAAGCATCGCATAGCTTCTGAAGAAATATGAGAAACAGAATTTCAATCTTCTTTTCTTTCTTCTTCTTCTTCTTCTTCTTCTTCTTCATTCACCAACTGTAAAAGAGTTTTATTAATCTCTCTTTTAAAGGATTCAGTGGTTCTAAGAGTCTCCTTATCAAAAGGCTTAGTGGTTCTAAGAGTCTCCTTATCAAAAGACTCAGACACAGGTTGTGCAATCCTACCAGGGAGGTGGAAGAGTGAAGTACCCATGATGGCGGCGACATCCCCCGACATGTAGATGAAGATGGAGCCGGCACATTGGATAAAGATCTTGCGGCTTCGCCATCGAAATACTTACGGCGTCGCGGCGCAAGAACACACTACTATTTTTTTTTCTTACGAAAAAAATATGTAGAATTTCTAGAAATTTATTTTGGAATTTTTTTCGCAGAAAAATTAGGATTTTATGCCGCTAGTTGCAGACCACAATTTTGAACAGACCAAAATTTTATGAAAGATAATTTTGTTCCCGCTTAATTTTTAGGATAATTAAAATATTTTTTTGTTTTGCTTGCTGAAAAAAATATGGAGATTTTCCAGAATTTCTTTTTTAATTTTTAGCTGAAAAATTAAAATTTTAGGCCGCTATTCGCAGACCGACGAAATTTTTATTTTTATTTTGAATTTTTTTTTATCATGAATTTGTGTGACGAATGAGGGTGCCAGCGATTTAAGAGAAATTTTAGGAAGGTGCCAATTAAGAAATCGACATGAACCTGACTCTGATACCAAATTGATATAGGCCGGCTAATTCGATTCAAATTATAATGTTATTTTTTATTATAACGCCTTCCCGGATCCAAATTTCTACGCGGTCAATAGCTAATGCAGCAACAAGAAATTTTCAATTTATTCAAATTAACGCTAGCATACGGGTAGCCAAACCGTTCGGGATCGAATAAGGGCTATGAGCCAATATTCTTTTCTGCTCAAAAGGCCCGGTATCGGGTCCGACCAAGCGCGTGTTATACCAAAAGAGATCCACCCAAAAATTATGACTCAAAAATGGTAGCTGGTATCAAAGCGAGGTGGGCGGCCAAGAGAGGGGAAAGAGAGTGTACGTCATAGGGAGAAAGAAGAGAGAGGGGCAGCTAGAGAGAGAGAGAGAGAGCCTAAGAAAGTAACGTGAGAGGGAGAATAATCCTTTAGGATTTGCAAAATTCTTTTTTTCATTCAATGATAGATCTTTTGGTGGAGGAATCTTGGGGTTGAAGTTGATAGCATAAAAAAAAACTCGTGGTTTCCTCAATTTAATTTTTTTGTGACTATCTTAATAAGTTTATCTTAGTTCACGAGGCTTGGCGAACCTCCTTTTTCTTGTTGGGGGAGAGCTACCATTTTTAGTCGTAATTTTTGGGTGGATCTCTTTTGGTATAACACGTGCTTGGTCAGACCCGATACCGGGCCTTTTGAGCCGGAAAGAATATTGGCTCATAGCCCTTATTCGATCCCGAATGGTGTGGCTACCCGTATGCTAGGATTAATTTGAATAAACTGAAATATTATTTTGGCTGCATTCGCTATTGACCACGTAGAAATTTGGATCCGGGAAGGTGTTATAATAAAAAATAACATTATAATTTGAATCGCATTAGCCGACCTACATCAACCCACATTTTCGGGAACCACTATAAAAATCTTGTGCCTTATGTGCTTTGCATTTTTTGTGATGTCCCATTTATAGCTTACGGTTTTTCTGTTTTATATTTACAACACTTATTTATTCTGTGTTGGTTTTGTTGAGTGCATAATAATTAGTATTATTTTATTGTATGCACAGTTAGGGTAAAAATATTTAAATCTCTATTCACCCCCTCTAGAGAATAGTCAGATGCACACTATGCACTTTCACTTTAGCGATTATAGAAGCTAAAATTGAGAAGGCTGTGGCGGCTCGAGAAGATGCTGTAGAAAACATCCGGTCTGGTAAGGCTCATGTCAGACCGCAAATTTCTGTTTCTCAAAATGCCTTCAAGTCTTACTTGTCGCGCGATAAGAGACCAGAGGTTGAAATTATCCGCTGGGATGATCTTTTTCTGACGAGTAATGCTGGCTTAAAACATAGATGCAAGGAGGGAGAGCGGTCTCAAAAACAATAACTCAAGGAGATTTACTTTGAATGATTTAGACCTTCTGATTTCTTAGACCTGGCCGCTTCTTCTGTGTTCAACGAAATAGATGAAAGGCTTTTGTATACTCCAATCTTATTGTCTTAAAAGTAGAAAGTATACGTCTTCTCTGCATATTATTTTTATTTTCTAAACAAAAACATATTCCTTACCGGGCTATTACGTACTTCTTACCGCAGATGAAGAACCAGTGGAGAAAGTCAAGTCACCCATGACAATTCCCAAAATCCCCCTGAAAGCTTCTAATCCCATGATCGAGGGCATGAGGACAATGCGTCAAAGAGAAAGCACTCTTGAAGACCAGGTGCGAGATCAAGCTGCTACATTTGATAAAGAACTGAAGGAGTGGCAACTCAAAGAACAGGCTTACCGCATTCAGAAGCTAAAGTGATGTTGAATATTATAGAAGAAAAGTCGCGGCCTTGCCAGCTAAGGCCGATCGGACTAGGTGGTCTGATCCTGCGGTAACAACAGGTAAAGAGGGAACATCCACTGTGAATTAGCAGGGAGAGAAAGTGGATACACATGCAATTCCCCTAATCCCTCTTGACCGCATTGATAGAGATGCTTCCCGGCTTCATCGAATTGCTATGTATGCTGATGCGCGAATCTAGCACACCGCTATAGGCGAGAGCGAGACCGCGACATAAAACGGCAGTGTACCGATCGTTCAAGTAATATAAAATGGGCGAGTAATTCCCAAGTATCAAATCTCAAAGTAACATAGTAAGGTGGAGTTATCTATCGAGGAAAGACTTGAGATTGAAGTCCTTCAGGTCGGAAGGGATGCGAATGGCTAGGATTAGTTTGGTTTGCGGAAAACAAAATAAAGAAAATAAACTATTACTATGCAGACCGCTATGCACTGCTTCGCTGGGCGGATGGAAACTATGCAGGCCGCTATGCACTGCTTCGCGAGGCGGATGGGTGAGAAGGAAAGCAGATGAGGTGAGTGTAACTGCGGAAAGGTTTGAGGGCCGTTAGCACCACTGGCTAGGCGGATGGATTACACGGGCCGTTAACACCTCTTTACTGCGCGAATGAAAGAGTAGGCTTGAGGATGGAATGGTTCGCACCGGCGGAGTCGAGGTGGATTATCGGGCCATTACCATCGCTTAGATTGACAGATGGAAGAGTAGGCACACAGAATGGGTGAGTAGTCAGGCCGAATGGATGGTGGAATGGGGGCGCTCCTCAAATCACATAAACCACAAATATAACCACAAAACTATGGAAAATTACACTAATAACATTTCGGGTTTATGGACATCATTCATATAGAAACATAAAAATCACACACATCAAATAGAATCGGCAAAAATAACAAGGAGGTAAGATTACAACTGGAGCACGATGACTCATCAGAGATTCAAGGCTGAAATCGTAGGGTTGCCAATCCTCATCAGCGCTCGGTCTTCGACTACCATCCGGGGTAGAAGAGGGCTGTCACCACCTCCCAATACAACCGTCTTCTTCGTCAATAGCCTTCAGCCACGATCTTGCCGAAGAACTCTAAGGATATAGTGCAAAATCCATTGAAATGGAGCTTGGAAGCTTCTGAATGATGGAGGAGGCCGAGAGGATACTCCGGCTCGAGATTGGCGTGAAGAATATGCCTGGAGCACCTCCTGAAGGTAGGCGGCAATGGAACAACGAAAAAGGGCAGAGCTGGAGCTTTTGGGCGTGGGAAAGAAGGTCGATCTCTATTAGGGCGAATCCTGTGACTTAAATAGAAAACTGTCAGATTTTGGTCACGCACGGTCGAACGCAGGACTATGCATGGACCGTGCGATATTAAAAATACAAGAAGCCTAGAAAGATGAAGCAGACGGGCCCGTGCATTTTACTCACGCACAATCGAAACCGACTGTGCGTAAAAATGCACGGGCAAATCCAGAAGGCTCGGAAAGCGGGCTATCAACAGGAGATCGTGCATTTTCTTCGTGCACGGTCAAACTGTCCATGCGTGAACAAATCGCACAATCATGGACATAACACCATATTGGCCAGCCGATCATCGCGCACAGTCGCAGTCGACCGTGCGTGAAGAAAATGCACGAGCGTGCGATTCATGCAGACATGAATTCTGGGCAATATGGACGATCTGACCCTTCCAGCTCAATCTAATCACAAAATAAACACATGGGGAGCACATTGTGCTTTCCCCCAACAACAAAGCTTGCAATTGCACACTACAATGGGTCAAAACATTGCACTTAATGAAGAAATGTGTTCATGTGAAATATATGCAATAATGAACTAAAAGTGAAGTGCATATGCATAAAAACTAGCCCGGATGAGTCCATAAATACTATAAATATTGGACTCATCACACCCCCAGGCTTACTCGTTTGCACGTCCCGAGCAAACTATCTCCCATGTGGACTAGAAAATCATAAGCTGGTGAAGTAATTGAATATGCGGAGTACTATGCGAAGTCATTTACTTGCGTGTGTAGAAATTTTAGTAGAAAAATCTTTAAAACATGCGAAGTAGATTATAAATTTCTAAATTGTGTTTCTGCTTATTAATGCTACTCATAATTTGAATTGGGTTTAATCATTCAGTCACGCGTTGGGGGAAAGTAGCTCGATCACTAAGTGGAATATTTCTAGAGATCGAGGATCGGGACAACCTCCAAAGAAATCCTTCAATGAAGATGGCCATAAGCTTGCCCATTCACACTCTCTCCATGACACTAGTAACATTCAGAGTGCGAATCAATAGGACTTTAGGTTATGATTTAGGCTTAGGATACGGTGCGGTAAACAATGATAAATGTGGGGGATTAGCACACCTAACCCAAATGAGCTCATAATAAAACCACTATCCCAAGGCAATAATGAAAATGTGTACACCACACCCCCATACTTAAACATGAAACTATGGGGTGTGTACACCACCTAATCCCACATACATTTCTTTACAGAATTCTTTTTACTTTTTTTAACTTTCATTTCTTTTCACATTTTTTTCATTTTCTCTTTTCAAAATTATAACTTTGCACATATACTAACAAACAAAGCTATATTTTCAATAACGCATTGCCACCACAAACACAAATATACACAGCCTCAACACCCAACTTTTAAATGCACAAATTGCTTGAGCTGAGAATTTGGTGTGCGATTAGGATTGTCACTTTGGCTTTGGTGAATTGAAGGTGGAGCTGAATCAAATGGTAGGGATTAGGCACAAAAGGGCTATGTAAGGATAGAGCGTTTAGGAATGGTGCAAAGGCTCAACTGTGCCAAAGAATGGCCTATATCACACTTGCACAAATGAAATAACATATACCCATGCTTCGAGAGTCATTAGGGGCAAGTTCTTAGCCATCGAGAAAGAATATCCTGCCTCTTGACTCGAGCAATACATCACTAGCGATCGTCTACACACTCACCTACACTACCATCAGATTCTACTGGATTCATGAATTATGAGTAGAATAAACAACACTCACACAAGTAGAAAATTATAAAACTAAATGCATGAGAAAAAGCTTATTCTACAAAAATTTCAACACGAGACGCGAGCACTCGACTAGGAAGACTATAAGAGTCAACATGTTACTCCGCCACTCAATCCTATGCCAACATCATGATCTTCCAATCACAAAGAAAAATAATATTTACCCGAGACGCATAGACAATTAAGCGCGCGCTCAAGTGGGTATTGTGGTGCACATGATAAAGAAAAATTAAAATGATATAATCAATATTCTAGCATGCTCCTAATATAATGTGATTGGTGCACAGTAGGTAATGACATGAATTCACTCTCCCTCAGACTTACATGAAACTATATAAAGAAATGTGATCGTAAGCTGAAAATATGGAGGGAGAGGTTTAGAGTGTACCCCATGCTTAGAAGTGAGCATACCAGAAGATTGGCGTGCAAACCGAGACCAAGCCGCAACATCCGACATCCAGAAGAAGGACCTGCAGGGGTGAGATCCGCCAAAACAACAGAAATAGAAAAACTAAATAAATGAAATACAACTAACTAAATCACACTAGATGAAACAAAATGCAAGAAAGAGTAAGATAATAATTGGGATTATTGTCCTCCCAGCAAGACTTATTCCGAACTTTAAGAGTTCTAGCTAATAGGAGTATGAAAAAGGAAATGAACAGGTAACTGTTCTAATATTCGTGTTAGTAATGGGTACCAATACGATGATAAAACAGATACCCCTCTATCTGAATAATAATACCGGCTCCTCATAGGTAGATGGAAGTGAATGTAAGACGAGGAGGAGGAATCCTCACTCAACTCACCAAAACTATCCTTGCCCAGAAAGGTGTCGCCTTCAGGGAGTCGGCAGGAGGAGAAGGCAATGAATGAGGCTTCCTCTATGGAGGAGGGATCAACCTCCTCACATAAGAGGATGCGCTCATCATTGAATTGAACAGAATGCTCCAAGTCCTCCTGAAGTACCTTTGAAGACTCAACCTGCACAGGCCCAGATAAAGAAGGGGGGTTAGGAAATAAAAGAGAAGAATAACTTAAATAATCAAAAATTTGGGGTGTGGTCCCGGTCTCACTCCCAGCAGGATCCAAGCATAGATCACTGTCGGTATCATATAAGTCGTAGTGAGGGGAGTCTGAAAGCTTGAGGTCCTCGGTGTTGAGTTGGACCTCCTTTTCCGATAAGGAAGTGCAGACCTCCTCATCAGAAAGGGTTTCCTCCTCATACCACCTCGGTGCGTCATCATGTTCCAAGGAGTAACACTCCCCATCGGAGATAATAACATCCTCATCCCACTTTGGCGCATCCTCAGGCTTCAAATGAACTTCCTGCTTAACATCATCAACCAACTCACCAAAAATAGGTGTAGAGTGTTCTTGAAAAGAAAGCGGAGGAACAAAGGTAATAACATCATTAGAGAAAATGTGCACAGGTTCCTTCGGGGGTGAATCCAAAAGGAGTGATGAATGCGCCGGGAGAGAAGTCTCCACCATGTCATCCCACTGATCAGCAGAAAGTCTGATGGGGATATCCACAGTAGTCCCCCATAGACAAGGTGGTACTCCAAATATATTATCAGAATCAGAATGAGCACCCAAATGAGAGGTGGATGGAATGATAAGAACATCTGGTTCATCATCCTCCTCCATCTGGCACTGAAATTCTGCGCAATATTTCAATGCGTGCTCAGTTCTACGACAACACAAACACCATTTTCCATTACTCCTCGGTCCAGACAGGGCCGGAGAGGAATATAAAAATGGTAAATGGGGTGAAGAAGAGTGACCATAAAACTTGGGTACGGTGTATAAAGTAATGTATGAGGACGGTGCTCCATACACTGGGCCTCGCGAATTATGCCCACTATCTCCAGCGAGGCATTTATCACTAGAATGATTATAATCTCCACACCATCTACAACGGATATTAAAAGCATCAAACATGGTGTAGTGGGGGAGAATTCACCAACAAATAAAATTTCTTTGCAAGAATTAACACACATAAGGGTAAAAAATTGAATGCCTGCTTTAGATAAATCACAAAATAGATAAGGAATAAAGAAATTTAAAACGACAAATTCTAAGAACTAAAATAAAGAAGAAAATGATATAAACAAATGGAAAAGGGCTTCTATCTCTCGACTCCCTCTCTAGAAACTCACACGACTATGTTCACCGGCAACCGTGCCAAAAACTTGATGCGCGAATCTAGCACACCGCTATAGGCGGGAGCGAGACTGCGACACGAAACGACAGTGTATCGATCATTCAAGTAATATAAAATGGGCGAGTAATTCCCAAGTATCGAAACTCAAAGGAACACAGTAAGGTGGAGTTATCTATCGAGGAAGGACTTGATATTGAAGTCCTTCAGGTCGGAAGGGATGTGAATGGCTAGGATTGGTTTGGTTTGCGGAAAAACAAAGCAAAGAAAATAAACTACTACTATGCCAGCCGCTATGCACCGCTTCGCTGGGCGGATGGAAACTATGCAGGCCTCTATACACTGCTTCGCGAGGCGGATGTGCGAGAAGGCAAGCGGATGAGGTGAGTGTAACTGCGGAAAGTTTTGAGGGTCGTTAGCACCTCTTGGCTAGGCGGATGGATTACATGGTCCGTTAGCACCGCTTCACTGTGCGAATGGAAGAGTAGGTTTGTGGATGGAATGGTTCACACCGGCGGAGTCGAGGTGTATTTTTCGGGCCGTTAGCACTGCTTAACTTGGAGGATGGAAGAGTAGGCACATGAAATGGTCGATTAGTCAGGCGGAATGGATGGTGGAATGGGAGCACTCCTTAAATCACATAAACCAAAAATATAACTACAAAACCATGGAAAATCACACTAATAACATTTAGGGTTTATGCACATCGTTCATATAGAAACATAAAAATTACACACATCAAATAGAATCAGCAAAAATAATAAGGAGGAGGTAAGATTACATCCAAAGCACGAAGACTCGTCGGAGATTCACGACCAGAATCGTAGGGTTGCCAATCCTCGTCCGCGCTCGGTCTTCGACTACCGTCCGGGTTAAAAGAGGGCTGTCACCACCTCCCAATGGACCCATCTTCTTCGTCAATAGCCTTTAGCCATGATCTTGTCGAAGAACTCCAAGGATATAGTGCAAAATCCTATCAAATGGAGCTTGGATGCTTCTGAACGATGGAGGAGGCCGAGAGGATACTCCGACTAGAGATTGGCGTGAAGAATATGCCCGGAGCACCTCCTGAAGGTGGGCAGCGATGGAACGGTGAAAAGGGTGGAGCTGGAGCTTTTGGGCATGGGAAAGAAGATCGATCTCGATTAGGGTGGATCCTGCGGCTTAAATAGAAAAACTGCCAAATTTTGGTCACGCACGGTCGAACGCACGACCGTGCGATATTAAAAATACAAGAAGCCTAGAAAGATGAAGCAGATGCGCCTGTGCATTTTACCCACGCACGGGCAAATCCAGACGGCTCGAAAAGCAGGCTATCAACAGGAGATCGTTTGTTTCCTTCGAGCATGGTCAAACTGCCCGTGCGTGAACAAATCGCACGATCAGGGATAGAACACCATATTGGCCAACCGATCATCGCGCACGGTCGCAGCCAACCGTGTGTGAAGAAAATGCACGACTGTGTGATTCATGCAGACATGAATTATGGGCAATATGGACGATCTGCCCACCTGCACATCAAATAACACAACCATCGAAGAGCTGGGCATACCCTTCCAGCTTAATCTAATCACAAAATAAAGACATGGGGAGCACATTGTGCTTGCCCCCAACAACAAAGTGTGCAATTGCACACCACAATGGGTCAAAACATTGCACTTAATGAAGAAATGTGTTCAAGTGAAATATATGCAATAATGAACTAAAAGTGAAGTGCATATGCATAAAAACTAGCCCGGATGAGTCCATAAAACACTATAACTATTGGACTCATCATATGCCAATCTCCATATATGATAATTAATGTCCGCCATAGGACAAATTCAGGAAGGCGCAACACACATTGGAAGAGATCGTGCAGCTTAATAATTGCTAAGAAGCTTCTTATTCTGAACTATTATGATGTTCTTGGTGTGATGGATATTTCTTTTCTGAACAATATGTTTTTTATTTGCCCTGTTTGAATGCTACCTTTAAATTACTTATGAAGTGTCTGCTGAATGTTTCTTACGCGACTAGCGCGATTAGATATATTAAACTTCTAAAATATCTAATCGAGCGATTATATACATCAAACTTTTGATTTCTTCAATGATTACTCTGTCTAAGATAAAAAAAATGGACTGAATGGTCAAATTCCTGATCAGGCGATCTGACGAATTAAATTTTTTATTTCTGTGATGAATAAAATTTCTTAAGCCGAAGTAAATGGACCGAAATGTCAAATTCCTGATCCGTCGATCTGACGCATTAAATTTCTGATTTATGTGATGAATAAACTCTGTTTAAGCTGAAGTAAATGGACCGAATAGTCAAATTCCTCATCGGGCGATCTGACGCATTAAATTTCTGATTTCTGTGATGAATACTTTCTTTGTAATAGCTAACAGATCGATCTTATATATGATCGCACGATCAAAATATTCTAGGACTTTCTTTTAAATATTATAAATATGGTTGATTAGGAATAGATTTAGAAGATGCGACCGAAGCAAAAGTCCAAGTGGTCTCCTACAATGGTAGCTGCACGAGTACGTGCTTCCGATATTTTCCTCTCCGCTGTAATGAGCCTTCCCGATTAACTCTTCAAGAATACAGACAATTTCTAGATGATCTCTTTACTCAAACACATTTGATCTCACGACTTCCATTAGAGGACGAAGGACTAAACACGGGCTCAGATAGACTGATCGTTATCCCAATCGATCACTTCAATTTTGGTTTTCGCTTTCCCCTTCCCTGGGAAGCTATATAGATATTTAACCATTATGGAGTAGTTCTCGATCAGCATCCACCCAATTTTATAGTCGATATTGTTGGATCTTGAGGCGCCCTTAGAGGGGGGGGGGGGGGTGAATAAGGGTTTTAAAAACTATAAACTTTAATAGAAAACTTTTGATATTTTAGTAGAAGTAAGTTAAATTAAAAGTAAAGAGATAATGAAATTAGAAATGAAATCAATTTTATTAAACAAGAAAAGACATGATTATCATTTATAAAATTGATTACAAAATCTAATTTCTATGACGCTAGAGATCAAAGGCGAAATATGAAATATTCTCTTCGTTTTCTATACAGACTCGTATCCGCACGAACCGGTTGGCTTTAGCCGATCTCTCCCCAGATACGGCCTCAAGCCGCTCTAGCCTTCCTATCTCCAGAAAGGCCTCGAGCACCCCCTAGATCTACTCCCTAGACCTAGTCGCCAACACGAGGAGACTTACTCCCTAAGTCCTACCCAGACCTAGTCGCCAACATGAGGCGAATTTTCGAACCGATTACAAAGATAAAAATAAAAGACAAATACAAAAGACAAATACAAAGGACAAATATGAAACTCCCTATGAGGTAATCTGAAGGAGACACCGAAGAATCGTTGAAGATCGTTGAAGTCCAAGTGTGCGTTCTTCGCGTTGTGTTAGCGTGTTGATCTAAGCCTCCTTCGATTCCTCCTTTTGAAATTGAGTGGGAGAAGTGTTGGTCTAGAAATATGGCCCTCTTAGAGTTTCTGAAGTGCTGGAATAAGTCTCTAATCAATCAGTAGTTGGAGAAGACGAAATCCACCTTTTTATAGGACTGGAAGCTAACGCTGGGCATTGACTCAGTATAGAAATAACTTGATGGCTCGAATCTTCAAAACAGGAAGGAGATTCTGCATCTTTAGAAACTTTTATTTTAGGCAACCTTAACGCTGGCATTGACTCTAATGTCGGGCGTTGAGTCAAATCATTCCCTAAATGCTCCTGCAATTACGACTGCTTCCCTCCATTCATTTTGCATCTTGGCGGGAACAAAAGTTAATGCCGATGTTGAGAGTTAACGCCGGGCGTTGAGTCAAATTATTCCTAAATTGCTCCTGCAACCACGACAACTTCCTCCTTGCCATAATCATCGATCGTTAACGCCAGCGTTAAGTCCTAACACCTGGCGTTAAACTTCTTTCTCTTATTTTAGTCTGCAAGCCATCCCGTCCATCGGCAAGCCATCCCATCGATCGGCAGAACATCCCGTCGATCGCTAACACCCAACGTTAAGTCCTAACGCCTGGAGTTAGACATCTTTCAATCTTTTTGCATGTGGATAGTACTATACCAATATTATAGCAACCTGGTGTCATATCTGTTCAAATCTTCATGCTAAAAACACATTGGCAAACAAGATAAAAAACAAGTAGGATTTGTTATTCTCAAATCAAAGGGATGCGAAAAACCATGTTCCAACAATCTCCCCCTTTTTATAATAACAAATCCAATAGAGATAAATCATATTCATATATAAGATATGTGTTTTTAGAAGGATATATGACACTAAGCAATCATAGAGATAATAATAAGAGTTATAGTTCATTTAACATTGTGCTCCCCCTACTTAAGTGCTCCCCCTTAGTGTATGCACTCATAGACTAGATTCATGCTCCCCCCTTAATCTAGTGAATCTTACTCCTTGTGATTTATCATTTTATTCTCCCCCTTTTGTTATTAGCAAAAGAGGGTGGAGTGAAAAAAAACTTGAATAAAGAATACAAAAGTTGGTACATAACTAAGAGAGGATTAAGAGTTTGGTGTAAGCATAAAGTGAGTCATTATCGAGCTAAAGGAGAGAGTATCACAACGAAAAAATATGAGAAGCGTGAAAGAACATCATTCCATGAATTTACCAAAGGAATTCTACCACTTGCTTTGTATATTAATTTTTAAATAAGAATATTACTTGTTGAGAGAGATGCAATATTGTTTGACAAGCACAAGTGAAGAAAGACCTAAGAAGTGAGCATGATAAACCATGGTAAATGAAATACATGACCAAAAGAGAAATGCGGAACAACAAAAACAAAATAATTAAAAGTAGTATTTTTGTTATAGTTTGACAATTTCAACAATATATCTAGATTCTTCACATTTGAGCATTTTAACTTTGAAGAATTTTCATAACAAATAGGCAAGCATGAATCAACATATTCAGAAAGATAATAACTACAATATAACCAATTCGTATTTCAATTAATGAAAACATTATAGAAATCATGCATTGCAATCTAGTGCTTTTACTTATGTTTGTAGAGAATATTGTAATTTTGCATTAGGATCCAATTCTCATGAGTAGAAGCATTATGAAAATCAATGATGTGTGCAAAAGGTGTTTTGATAAAAGCATACAAGTGAAATAATCAAAACACATGACATATGTAATGAAATAGTAACAACAACATTAAGATTGTAATCTTATAATTACTTTCACACATCACATCTAGAATAAAATTTCAAAGCACAAAGCATAAGTACAACTACCAAGGTGCTTCGCCCACACAATGCTCATTAAGACTTATCAGGGAGCGAAGTAGTGCTTGGGGGACCACATAAGCAATTTTTATAAAAATTGTATTTTTAGTGATCTGGTGTACAAATAGAAGTGATAAAAAGAAATATGTTTGCACAAGACACTTTACAATTCTTTCCAAGGTTCTCAACCTCACAATGCTCATTAAGACTTATCAGGAGGGTGAGTAATGCTTGGTGGAGTTATCTTTGGCATATTATTAATTGATTTTTTTTATTGGGGCCAAAAGTCTCTGAATTCACTTGTTGTTGCAAACATTTATATTATTAAAAAAACACTTCTATGTGTGCAATAAATTTATTTTTTAAAAGACGGTGTAGGTAATTTAGACATACAACTTAATGTGTTAAAACTATTACACTACATAATCATGCAAGACTAAGATTATGAGCACATGTAGAGTACCAAAATAGTGAGTGTATGAATCATTGATTAACATAAAGCATTACTCATACTTAGAGGCATGCTAGGCAATCATACACAATTATCTATTGACTATTTCATTGCACATAATCAGATTAAGGTCAAGGCATGACAAAAGCAATGTTTAGAAAATTTGAAATTAAAATTAGACATTGAAGAAAATCTTTGTGAGTATGCCAAAATCAATTTTGACCAGTTGAAACAAAAATGACTAAGTTGTTTGCTCTTGTGAAATCTTATAGTCAAACCATAATTTTGTAAAGAGTTAAAGCAAAACAAATAACTAAAACATATTTTTGGTCATTTTGAATTATTTGAATTTTTTTTGTATTTTGGAATAAAACAACAAAATTAATAACAAAATAATTTGAAATCAGACAAAATAAACTGAGAAAAATCAATAAAAAAATACCAGAAATATGCTAGAGAAAACAGAATTGCAATTTGGTCAAAAAGGCTAACGCCTGGCGTTAACTAGTTAACGCCCAAACAGTACTCTGTTTTTTGAGATTTTAAATTTCTTTTTGGAATAGGTAGTATGTATATAGACCTTCTTAGTGTAGAAATTTCAGAGAAGTTAGAAATGATTAGAAGGCTATTTAAGAATGTTTTATTTGTTCAAAAATGGTTTTTATATTTTTATTTGGTTTTCATATATTTGTGTTTTACAAGATCATTAGAGCTCAAAAATGATAAGATATGCAAAACACAACATAAGCATGTTCGATCAAAATAAGAATGCATGAATAATATAATCATAATGAGTGCATTCAAAACATATGTTATAGGTATGTCCTAGATTATAATACTCTAACTATATGTCTATACACTAGCCCCATACTAAGTGACGGATGGGCATGAGGAGTTGCACACATGCCGTAGGATGGGGTGTTCATCCCATATGCACACATTAGAGAACGCTCAACCTAGCACTCTTTCCTCCCAGTGCCTCACAAGGCCCCACTGGATGTAACATCCCATTTTGCGCTAGACCCCTCGGTGATGTTTTGACTCGCCTCGGGTCGGTTTAGGGCTTTCAGTGCGTGCTCGGATTTGGATTAATTGGGGGAAGTGCACATTTGGCTTATCACCTGGTCAAAATTCTTGGATATATATATATATATGCTTGGTTCATTGGGCTAGTTCCTAATCATTTCAGTTGGCTGACCTTGCATATTTTATGAGCAGAGATCTGTTGGATAAAATATATATGTATATATATGTATGAATATTTTGTGAATTTCCTTTGTAATATGGATAGATAAAATATACATGTATATGTATGTTTATTCTGTTCATTTCAATAGCAAATTACTGGTTGAATATAATAAGTATGTTAATGTCTGCATTATTAGAAATCTCCGTCCGTTCAGAGAAATTGCCGTCGACTAATTTACTGTTCCCATTCGACTAAATTGCCTCCATTAGTCGATCAAAGAAATTGCCGCTGTTAGTCGATCGAAGAGGGAGCTGCGTTCGACGAAAGTCGAAGGGGGTAGAGTTCGACGAAAGTCGAAGGGAGGAAGCCCTCAGGTAAAGCTTTGATGCTCCCGTTCGACTAATGTCGAACGGGAAGCGTTCCACTAAATCCTTGCGCTCGACTAAGTTCGGGCAGCGTACGACGAAATTGCCTTTTCCGTTCGGCGAATCTGGGTGAATTTTCATACCGTCGTCTCGTAAAGCCTTTATGATTATAATCTTTAGGCTAGAGTGGAATTACTGCCCAATAGAAAGTTGACACCTAAGCTTGGAGTCCAGATACAAGGCTTGGGAGGTGGGATTTGCCATTAATGCTAATTAACACAAATTCCATTCTCTTCTTTCTCCCGTGAACCCGGATTGGGGTTGAGCTCTCTTAATATGTTGATTTCTTCTTCTTCTTTGGGCTCTCTTCTTTTCTGCTTTTTCTTCTTCTTATTCTTCATTTTCTTCTGCCACCCTAAGGGGTTTTGTTTCTTTTGGCCATGGAGCTTGAAGGAGCAAAGCTTGGAGGAGATTTGGAACTTGGCCGACCACCACCCGGCTGCCATGAAGATGAGCTTGAACCATGGCCGAGAAATTAAGGTGACTTCCGACCCCTCTCCCTTGGTGCTAGTGTCTTAGATCTCAATAGAAGAGATGAAGGCTCAAGAGAGCTTCTCGTGTGAGCTTTAATGGAGTTCCCTTAGGAATGCCAAGCTGGAACCTCATATTTAGGGCATCGTTCGCCGCGAGGTTTTGGGAATCATTTCTTCTCTTCAAAAAGAAGGGATGGGATTTGATTTGGGGCAAACCCATGGTTGTGGATGGAGAGTGAGGGGAATGTTTATTTAGGGATTTTTAGAAGGTGAAATGACCCAACTCATGTTTGGGGAAGATGATAAATAATACTTTGTTGAATTGGTTTTTCCTGTATGGTATAATATGTAATAAAGTAGATAACAGCTCCTTGCTTAGGGCTGTTTTATTTTACCACATTTCACTGGGTCAATAGGGGGTGAAATTGTGCACGGCTGAGTTCAAGCCAATTTTTTTAGGCTTGATCCCACTGGAATTAGACTTCGGGCTCAACACGAAAGTTGTAGGCCTCGAAAAGAGCTTTCCAGCTAGGTTACCCGTTTTCTGAAGTGACCTGTAGCTCCCTATAGGTCCAGTCTAGTGGACTGTCCAGAAAGCTGGATTGTGGTTAAGGTGTGCTATTATGCTGTCCAGATTATTGTTGTGGACTTCGGAGCAGATTTTAGGTAGGAGCCACTTGGATCTGGGTTTAGGACTCAACATGAATATTGTAGCCCTTGGTGAGAGTTTCCAAAATGGGGTGGCACATAATTTGGGGTGGAGTAGAACACCCAGAAACTCAGTTTTGTTAATCAGCGTCGTTGTAGTTTGAATTGCGATATTTTTTTGGGATATCTTTTATAATACTCATCGGATGCTTACGAAAATTGGTAGAAATCAAGTTGATGATATTATGCTAACCCCTGTTGAATCTCATGAGTTTTGGGAGGGTACTTGTTGTGATTTTGTCATTCATAGTTCATTCTCGCATCGCTCCGTAAATAACAATTGGGAATGCCGATGAGGCTAATATTTGGTGAGAATGGCCATAACAAGCTAGCAAAACTACGATAGAAGTTTTAGCAAGACTCGATTTGAAATGGGTTCTTTATTTAATATATTGTCGTAAAATAATATGCTGCTGAACTCAGTTAGAGACTGAAAATGAACAACCAAGTTGGGCTTGGAAGAACAAAGTGTTATCTTGAAATGGAAGGTAGATAATATTGATTACGGGTCCTAAGTGTTTGGCTTTGCTTATATGATCATATAAATGTATAGCACCGTAAATACGTATTGCATAATACAATAAGGTCGAAACTTGGTGGTAATTATTCCGGCATTAATGATGCTGATGAAGTTAGTCGTGATTGATGTAGGTTGTGAATCGAGTTCATGGATTGCGAGGGTTAAGGTGTATGGGCAGATTTATATAGTGAACTCAAACGTCGATTTACGCGCACAAGTAGTCCAATAGGACCAAGATAGTAATTCCCTTACATATATATACCTATGCCACTGCTAGCGAGCTGTGATAGCTCCGTGTGTAGAGCAGTGATGGTTGGTGTGGATTATAAGGTATGGTTATATCTTGCGGTGATATGTTAAGGACCCTGTTGTTGGGGGCCTTGGATGTTAGTTAGCATCAGTTGAATTATATGATGTGAAAGGTAAGAAGGCTCCGCTGTGTGTTCTTTGCGTCGAGCAGTACGCAGGGTCTCCGCTGTGTGTTCTTAGCGTCGAGGCGTACAGAGGCCTAGGACTGGTTGAGTCCTTGGGTGCTTGATAGCACAGTTTATGCATGGGAATTACATGAATGTGCATGGTTCATACATGGTGATGTAATGATCCTGGTTGGAGGATTACTTATGGAGGGTCTACGGGCTTGCTAGTCATGACACCGACAGAAGCCGACAGTTAGACTCTAGACCAGTTGGGTTGGACTCTTGGTGCTCACCTACCCAAGTCCCCTTCTGTGTCCTTGGAGGCTCCGCTGTGTGTTCTTAGCGTCGAGCAGTACACAGGGTATCCGCTGTGTGTTCTTAGCATCGAGGCGTACAGAGGCCTAGGACTGGTAGTGTTCATACCCTCCTAGTAGTGGAGGAGCTCGTTCCACTATCTCCGTCTGGCCACGACGGGAGATGCCTGAGCGGCTAGCTACCCCTCAAAAAGCGAGAACTAAAGGTCTATGTTGACATAGCAAAAATGCATGGGTGAGTTCATCATATCATAATCATTGCATTGCATTCATCATTCATAATCATAGCATTACACTACATCGGGTCCATCATATAAATTAGTATGGGCTCTTTTATATGATGGGTCCCAATTTGGAAACCTTAACTTATAAGTTTGTATGGGCATTCATATAAGTTAAGGTATGATATGAACTGCTTACTTCAGTACTATACATTGTTTTTTATACCCCGCTACTTGTCATGATGCTAGCTTAGATTTTCTTCTTACTTTACCAACATATTAACTGCTAGCATAAATGTACACATTATCTGATGTTAGTACTTGCTTAATGATACCCTGCTTATGCTTTCTGTTACCAGTACTCGCATTTATAACTACTGCTACTTATATACTTATGAACAACCCTTCCTGTCACCTGCTTGTATATGATTGCTTATATTGTAGCTTGTCTTCCTTTCCTTCCGCCCGGTGCCTTGGAGTCGCCGGGGGAGCGGATGTGAAGCCGCTTAGTCTTTATGACTAACGGTTGTTGCATCCCTCTTTTTAGGAGCACTTAGTTGGTGTAGCAGCGTTCAACACAGGGGGATAGTCAAGTCTGGATGACAGGGCCGGAGATCGTGATACCTTGTCTACCGTCAGTGGCAGAGGCGAGCGAGTGTTTTGAGATGTAGTCCTTGGGGCAAATTTTATACTCTGATGTTCAGCAGGAGCTTGTGTAGCTTTCTGCCTTTCTTTTTACTGTTCTGGACATTATTACTTATTGTGAATCTATGGCTTCTAATGCTTTCATTATTGATGGGTTGGCGCTGTTTAGTTGGTTTGGCCGGCAGGATAGGCATCTTGTGGAGGAGGCTAGCTCGTGTGCTGGCGCTTCCGCAAGGCGGCTGTCCTGGGCATAAGACTCCCCTCGGCCGTGTTTTGTGTTCCGGGAGAGGGGGTCTTACACTGGAATCCTCCCTGGTTAAGGACAAGACATGACTTAGAGGTTAGGTCTTCTAATGCACACAATCCTACACCCTCACTATTGTGAGACACATAATGTGGGTGAATGATCATGGACATCCTAATCATTGTGTATTATGGAAACAATTTGTAAACTATGGCTTTTTAGGGGGAGATTGATTCCTATTTATATTTTAAAGTAACATAGTTATTATGAGTTTTAACTTTTAATTATTCTACGTTAATATGGATTCATTATGGCATTATTAGATAACTAGCATGAATGATAATATTTATTAGTTGATAATGATAGAATGATGAGTTTGAAAGCAATGTTATGCCATAAGATTAATAGAGTTAATGTTGCATGTATTCAAAATAGTATTTCAATTTTTAAACCTAGAATGATGTGATTTAATCTTGTGTGTTATTTTCGATAGGTATAAGATTGATTCTAAGGTCATTGGAATGGTACTTAGGAGCATGTAATGTACAATGTTTTAAAAAAAATTGCCGAAAAAGGAAAAACTGAGATAACTTCTAAACGGAGTTGAATTTTGGTAGTTTTGAGGGTCCAAATGAACTCAAACGAGCGAAGATAGTTTGCCATTGCATAGATCTTCTCGTCCTCGTTCTGAAAAGTTATTATGGCCAAAAATCAGACAAGAGGATCAAAAGTTATGATCGTTTGAAGTTTGCGTCAAAATCTCGCATATTTTTGTAAATTTAATTTTGGTTTTTGTTTAACAACATATGATTTTTGCAATTTTTCTATTCTTATTTTTCATGATTATGATTAAACATATTAGAGGCTATCATCTGACATAAGGATATTAAATAAGTAATCAACCACTTGTGTAGTTTATACATTTAGCCAAAGACCCCATAATCTTCCTTTAAATCCCTTTTTGACAAATATTTTATTAGTCTTAATAATATCATATAAGCATTTTGCATTTAATTTATGATGATATAAGACATTTAAAGGTAATGAATTTATAAGGTTAAAAATAAAAAGGATAGATAGGTCACTTGAGAGATGATATGACTTTTATTCAATTCATTCAATTTGATTCATTAATTAATTTGTGGCTTAATGTGTGAAAGTCATATCACATGTTATACAAAATGACCATAGCATGATGGTTAAAAAAGAAAACTAACAAAAAGAGTTTAAGCATATCATTAAGTAGAGTTGATGATATTTCATATTTAATTGTTTCTACTTCATGCATTTGTTTGATACTTAATGAATAAGAGTTTTAGGTATCCAAAGGGGACCAAGTGTGGTGGTTCCTTTGGGTACCCAAATACATCGTGTTTGCTTTTGGGGAGATGGAAATGAATGAGCCCTTTTGAGTGGAGTTTGTGTTTCATCTTTGACTTTGGGTCTCCATTCAAACCTTGGTTTAATATTATTTTTATGCATCAAATTTCCATTATGATTGTTTTTATTTTGAAGAGTATAATTGTAATGATGATCGAAAATATTTTTCATAGGAAATTTGTGCACTTCTATTTTTAAGTTGGGAGAAGAATGATTTTGTAAATAATAGTGATTGAGATTTTGATTTAAAGATACTTTGTGTTCCTTACTCCCGTTTTTAGGTTTAGTCGAGACATTCATATTCAACTTGTTTTTAGATATTACTTGATATTGTGAATTTATGTTTTGAGAATTTGTCTTTATGATTTCCTTAAGCAAGTTGATTTTAGTTTCTAATTCATTATTCTTAATTTTTAAATTATGTCTAGCTTTATTATAAGCTATTGTGCTATTTTTAAGAGTGGAAACAATTGAATCAATATGATTTTGATAGTTATTTCTATATTCCTCAAATATTTCATCCATCTCTTTTATTTCAATTTTATAGTCTTTACACATAGCACAATCACTTTTTAAAGTTGAGTTTTCTAAAGACAGTTTTTCATTATGTTCTTTTACAAAAAGAAGTTTCTTTTCAAGTTCCTTGTATTTTTCTTTTAAATCATTAAATTCTATACACGGTGTAAGATTTTCAATTAAAGAGGCATGGGTAGAACTAGATAAATTAGAATTTGATTCTTCATTATTTTTTGCCTTTAAATCTTTATTTTCTAAGCGCAATTTGCAATTGGCATTTTTTTATTTCTTAATTTTGTGCTTTGTAATTTGTAGCAATTGTAATGTAGAAATAGAATTACACACAATAAGAGATTTTGATTTCCTTACAGCGCATATGGATGATGTGATATTTGAACATATAGTTCCTTTCTCTTCTTCATCTTCCACATCCAAATAGGAGTTTCCATCATCCCTTCCGCTTGATGTGCCTTTCATGGATCCTTCATTTGACGAACCTTTTTGAACATTTGTGCAAGCTTGTATGTTCTCCAAGTCTTGCGTTTGTTCCATACCTGCAGAAAAAGAATCATAAGTTCTTTCAAGAAAACTCCAAATTTAATATGCGGTAGGTAAATTATAAATAAGTTTGGAAATATTTTGATCTAGCGCACAAAATAAACTATTTATAGATTTTGCATTTAAAACAATTTCGTTTCTAGTTAGTACGCTAGGTGGATTTTCAATAGTAATATTCCAAACTTCTTCATCTAAAGCTTTAATAAAAATTTTCATTAATATTTTCCACCCTTTATAATTTTTGCCCATAAATAAAGGCGGTTATAATAATTTTTTATTTATATTAAAAATTTTCCCCACTAGTAGAAGCGAGATCATGATCAAGAGACGCCATTATTCCAAGTTGTTAAGCCGATTTGGAATAACCTAGCTCTGATACCACTTGTTGGATCTTGAGGCGCCGTTAGAGAGGGGGGAGGTGAATAAGGTTTTAAAAACTTTAAACTTTAATAGAAAACTTTTGATATTTTGGTAGAAGTAAGATAAATCAAAAGTAAAGAGATAATGAAATTAGAAATGAAATCAATTTTATTAAACAAGAAAAGACATGATTATCATTTATAAAATTGATTACAAAATATGATTTCTTTGACGCTAGAGATCGAAGGTGAAATGTGAAATATTCTTTTCATTTTCTATACCGACTCGTATCCCCACGAACCAGTTGGCTTTAGCCGATCTCTCCCCAGATACAGACTCAAGCGGTTTTAGCCTTCCTATCCACAGAAAGGCCTCGAGCACCCCCTAGATCTACTCCCTAGACCTAGTCGCCAACACGAGGCGAATTACTCCCAAAGTTCTACCCAGACCTAGTCGCCAACACGAGGCGAATTTCTGAACTGATTACAAAGATAAAATAAAAGACAAATACAAAAGACAAATATGAAACTCCCTATGAAGTAATCTGAAGAAGACGCCGAAGAATCGCTGAAGATCATTGAAGTCCAAGCGTGAGTTCTTCGCATTGAGTTAGCGTGTTGATGCAAGCCTCCTTCGATTCCTCCTTCTGAAATTGAGTGGGAGAAGTGTTGGTCTGGAAATACGGCCCTCCCAGAGTTTCTGAAGTGCTGGAATGGGGCTCTAATCAATCAGTCATTGGAGAAGATGAAATCCACCTTTTTATAGGACTGGAAGCTAACACCGACGTTAAGAGTTAACGCAGGGCATTGAATTAGTATAGAAATAACTTGATGGCTCAGATCTTCAAAATAGGAAGGAGATTATGCATCTTTGGAAACTTTTATTTTAGGCAACCTTAATGTCGACGTTGACTCTAACGTCGAGCGTTGAGTAAAATCAATCCCAAAATTCTCCTGCAATTACGGCAGCTTCCCTCCATTCATTTTGCATCTTGGCGGGAACAAAAGTTAACGCCGGCGTTGAGAGTTAACATCGGGCGTTGAGTTAAATCATTCCTAAGTTGCTCATGCAACCACGACAGCTTCCTCCTTGCCATAATCATCGATCGTTAATGCCAGCGTTAAATCCTAATGACTGGTGTTAAACCTCTTTCTCTTTTTGTTTTCAGTCGGCAAGCCATCCTGTCGATCGGCAAGCCATCCCGTCGATCGGCAGACCATCCTGTCGATCGCTAAATCCCAGCGTTACGTCCTAACGCCTGGCATTAGACATCTTTCAATCTTTCTGCATGTGTATTGTACCAGACCAATATTACAGCAACCTGGTGTCATATCAGTTCAAACATGCATGCTAAAAACACAATGGCAAACAAGATCAAATACAAGTAGGATTTGTTATTCTCAAATCAAAGGGATGCGGAAAACCTTGTTCCAACAACTATATTCTCCTATATAGCTTACATGTAATTAGAGAGAGTTCTCTTCACCTTGGATGTCTTCCATAGCGCATTTACTATGCGAGCTTTGAAGGAGGGTAAGAAGAAAGAGAAATTCAAAGGATTTCTTTACTTTGGCTGCCCGGGAATGAAGGCCATTAATTTGCCAAACAAGGTTTCTAGCTGGACAGAGAGATATCTGATTTTTGAGGGGGACTTCGGAGGTATAGCTGTGCGACCTAAAACCCGCAATAATTCTAAGTTCAAGTCTCTAAAGGTGCTGTCAGAAATAGAGAGAAAAATTGTAGAGTATCTATCCCCGGAGCGGCTAGTTATAAATCACTACATCCCCCTGCTGGACATTGTTGCTAATGTAACAGTTGAAGAGAGTAAGTTATAACTTATAAGTGAGCTCCAGATAACCATTTTAACTGCACGACTTGCAAACTAAAAAACTTTTATTCTTCTTTTCTGCAACTCTTTAGGTACCAAAGAACAAGCCGCTGAGGCCGCAAGGAGACGAAATCCTTACGCAAAGAGAGTTATGAAAAAGAAAAGACGTAGAGAGGTTCCCTCAAGTGATCGCCGCGAAAGCGAGTTATTCTTCTGGCTCTATCAAGGACTCCCATATAGGCAAGGGGGTCAAAGACCATATCGACATACCGATTATTCACTGGGATAAGAAGGGAAATAAGTTCACCCTCTTAACTGATCTACCATCATGGAAAGGTGACCGCCAAAGCCGGCATGCCGGTGTGATTACTAATTCCCTTTGTGGGAAAAAGAACTTATTCGAGATAGGGGAGATCGATCAGGAAGACATTGTCACCATGTCCGCCCGGGTTGCTTTCATAAGTACTCTTCTAAGTCATTATCTGGGCGGTTATGGCTGCAATCATTGAGAACCATAGCGAGCTTGGAGGAAAAATTAGAGGTAAAGGAAACTAAATTTTTTTTGAAGTCGCGCGGCTAAATATATTCTTAATCAAACGATTAACTGTATTATTTTTCTTTTACAACATGCATATAATCCCGAGAACCTTGACTTCTAGAGGGTTGTAATCCTCCATTGCCGGGAAAGAGTCGAGGAGGTTCTAAAGATACTGAGAGAGCAAGGGGGTCTCGCTGAAAGCTTCGAGGTGGCCACAATTTTGGATTTCTTTCTGAATGTTGCAAATTTTGAGGCCGAGCCAGTCATTGCGGTCTTCGATGATGAAGAAGAAGGAGAAGTGAATAATTAAGGGGAAGAAGAGAAGGCTGGCAAAGGAAGAGAATAATAAAAAACTGATGGGGAAGGAGATGAAAAGAGTGGTGAAGGAGAAGGAGATAAAGAGGTGGGAGGTAATGAGATCGCAGAAGAGATGAACAATGAAGAGAAAAGGGATTATGAAGAAGAAGATGTTGTAATCAAAAATCAAGAGAATGCTGATTAGAATGATGATGAGATCGAGAGGTCAGGAAGTGATGGCGAGCATACTGGTTCTGAGACTAGCTCGAGCTCTTCCTCTAGTTCTAGCTCTGGCTACTCGGGTTCATCAGGTAGTTCCTCCACAGGATCCCCGGCCAAAAAGAAGAGGAAAACAAATGACATTGAAGAGGAAGAAAAATAAGATTTAGAATAATGTAATTGTTTATTTTGAAAAGAGACCGCGGACTGGTTTTGTTAGTCGCGTGGTCTGAAACACTTGTTATTATTTTGATATGAAATGAAAGAATTATAACTTCTCTTTATTACCTTTGCCGCTATAACTTTGTTACCTTCATTTGTAATTTTTCTGCTTCCCCTTTCTTTTATAATTGCACTGATGTTGTCGGGTATACTTTATACCAATCGCGTAACCGCAATTCTTAAGGCTTTAGGTCCTTCAGATTCCATATGAACTTACTGATCAAATAAATAGTATGACAACGTTTCGTGTGACTAAATTATAGAGGAGGCGACCTCCTTCATAAAAAAATTTACTTGAGAAGATTATCCCTTTGTCTTTCACATATGGTGTCTGATAGATAAATTCACGCGTCCTGAGTCATGATCTCTTAATGCCTTGATGCTTAACTACTCCTGACCTCTGAGCCATAATAATAAAATAAGAGACCCAGAATTCCCCAGGGTTATTAATTGAGATATGTGTTTTGATCGGGCATAGAGATGGCAGAGCAATTGATATATTGATCCAGATCCACGATGATGTTGTCATAAGTAATCTATCCACTTGAGAGATTCTAAAGAGCATTTCTGTCCGCTCGATCAGAAGTGATAAAGATATCTTGATGTTAATATAATAAGGCAGCCAAAGGTTTTAACCATATATAACAAAAGAGTTTTTGGCTGCTCGATCACATTTATAGTTTCATTTACTGAAGTCCAAGATCATCACTTGCTGGATTCAAGAGTAGAAATGAACATACCCATGCATCTTTTCTGACCACATGATTAGATTTTCAGATACCTTTTCTGATCACATTTATTCATATAGATAATTCTCAAAGCATTAACTCAGACCGCACAGTCTAAATTTATAGAGGTCGATTAAAACAATACTTTTTCTGGAGGTACAAACTAAGATGATCAATCGGGAAGGTATGGTGCTCAAGAGTGTCTGACATTGCTTTCCTCAAAGAGATCATCAAAGCTATAATAGCTCCCTAAGAACTTTTGTGGTGTGGGAGAAAACCAAAAGAGGTGTACAGACCAAAATGATCATTTGTGCAGGTGACGTGCTAAAAAGAGACCGACATTGCTTTCCTCAAAGAGATCATAGTGGATGTAATAACCCTACAAAGAAGAGAGACCTTGGCGGTCAATAAAATAGGTGTACAGACCAAGATGATCAATTGGGTAGGTGACATGCTAAAAAGCAACCGACATTGCTTTCCTCGGAGAGATCATAATTGCTGTAACAACAATATGAAGAAGAGCGACCTTGGCACTCAAGAAAAGAGGTGTACAAACCAAGATGATCAATTGGGTAGGTGACGTGCTAAAAAGCAACCGACATTACTTTCCTCATAGAGATCATAATGGTTGTAACAACCCTAGGAAGATAGAATGACCTCGGCGGTCATAATTTTTAGCCGCTCCCGAGCTCAAGCGGCGGTCAAAGATGCTCCTGACCACCCCTTCCACAAGACTTGGATATCCCTAAGACAATGAGTATTCATGATTCACAGGCTAAGATGATTAATTGGGCAAGTGACATGCTAAAAATTGATCGACATTGCTTTCCTCAGAGAGATCATCACAGCTTTAATAATGTCCTGAAATGCATGACAGACATGGACATTCACCTAGACCTCCCTTAATGCAAAGGTGTGTCTGATGTCAGTAAAGACCCGACATCCTAAAGATCCATCGCTTGAGCTTGACGAGCCACAACTACACAAATACAAAATCTCCCTGCTATCCACGGTCATTGTTGATTTTACAACTCGAGTTTTAAGTCGTAAGGGAAATAAGTAGGATCTGTCGATATCTCGCTTGGTAGGATTTTAGCCTTATATACTCATCCTCATAAAATGTTTTTATTAGAAGAATCATTTCAAATCACCTCCACTCCAGATGTGAGATATTTCCTCCCTTTCATAGGTTTGAAGACGATAAGCACCGTTTTTGAGTACTTCCTTAACGATGAATGGTCCTACCCAATTAGGATTTAGCTTTCTAACTGAACCAGATGTTGTTGCTGCATCTATTTTCTTTATAACTAGGTCACCAACAACAAACTCCTTTATCCTGACATTTTTGTCAAAATATTTCATCATTCTTCGTTTCACTTCTTCTTGTCTGATTGTTGTTCTATCTATTAGGTCTTCCCTGAGATCGAGACTGTACCTTAGCTCTTCATTGTTTGCTTCCATCCAGCCATCTATATTCTGCTTTGATAATAGCACCCTTAGACTCATTACCTCAAATTCAACTGGAATGAGATCTTCCGAACCATGAGACAATTTAAAGGGAGTTTCACCAGTAGATGATGTTGGAGTCGTTCTTAAATCGCAGATCACTGATGACAACTGTTCTACACAGTTACACAGAGATTTTCAACTTTCTTCTTCAGGAGATTTAAGACCAACTTGTATGCTGCTTCTACCTGCCCATTGCTTCTTGGATGGTGTACTGAAGCAAATTATTGCTCAGTTCCTATTGACCACAAAAATTTATCAGGTCAGAATTATTAAATTGAGGACCATTATCAGTGATTATGGCCATTGTAACTCCTTGTTTGCATATAATTTCACCCCATATGAAGTTTTTCACGATCTACGTGGTTGTTTTATAGAATGCCTTTACTTCAATCCACTTGCCGAAATACTCAATCATTGCAAGAATAAAATGGTGTTGCCCACTATCCATAGGAAAAGGTCTGATAAGATCCATCCCCTAAATTGCAAATGGCCATGGAGTTGCTATCGACCTGAGCTGTTGAGCTGGTTGATGTTATAAATGAGAAAATTTATGACTTTATACACATCTCTTTGCAAACTTTTCAGCATCTTTCCTCATTTGAGGCCAGAATTTTCCTTGCCTCGGAATTCTTTTCTTCAGGGTTCTAGCACCTGCATGACTGCCACATTCTCCTGAATAAACTTCCTGGAGTACAACTTAAAAGAATATAGGTATGCTAACTAATTCACCTAGAGGGGGGGGGGGGTGAATAGGTCTTTTGAGTTTTACTTGATTATTATGGCTTGTTAAAACTAATCTAATCAGAGAATCAAGCAACACAGAAAAACACACAAGTGTTTATAGTGGTTCCCCAAGACAGTGTGTCTATGGTTAGTCCACTTTCCCCCTTAACCCTTCTAACAGTGTGTTAGATAGGGCCAACACCTCCAAACTCGGCTCAAAGAGCTTACAGCACAAGTTCCTCAGAACTTCTCAGATCAAGGATGATCCTACCTCAGGACAAAGGACCCTACAACTCAGACCTATCACCAACTCCTACCTCAGGCACTGCTGCCCTACAAACTCAGAGGAAAACACCTCCTATAGGTCAGACCAACTCCTGGTCCTACCTCAGGCAACAAGCCTTACAACTCAGAGCTATCCCCAGCTCCTACAATCTCAGGAAAACCAGCCCTACAAGCTAAGGCAAATAAACTTACACACTCAAGAAAATGCCCTACAAACTCAGGCAAAAAGCCTTACAGAAAAAAGATGGTTTAGAAATATTCTACAGCAGAAATACTCTCATGTAGATCCTGCACAGTCTGTGCTTTCCTATAGCTGAAGATGTTGATAACAGCTACCACTTGATCTTCCTCTTCAATAGAAGGGTGGAAGATCACCTTGCCCCTTCTGGTGGAGGAGCTATCTTCTTCTCTTTCAGTGAGCAGGAAGAAAGACGAGAGCAGCAGCCGTCAATGGAAAAAATAGATTTTGCAAGCAATCAGCCGGGGTTTAGAAAATACCCTAACTCTTTTTTTATACTTCTTTTGTCTTCAACGACTATAATTCGATCTCCCAAGAAGTATGGGAGACATTGGTGGTCCCCTGTAGCTTTTCTGCAACTTGCCCTAGCCACAGGTCCTGCTGCCCTACTTATCTGTTGAGAAGGTCTGCGTTCGACGAACGCGCTACACTCTGCGCTCGACGAACCTGCTGCATCCTGCGTTTGATGATCTTGCCAAACTCTGCATTCGACGAACTTGCCAAACTATACGTTCAACGATCTGCCTTATCTCTGCGTTCGATGATCTGGCTTGTCTCTGTGTTCGACGAACGACACTCTGCGTTCGACGAACTTGCCAAACTCTGCATTCAACGATCGACCTTATCTCTACGTTCGATGATCTGCCTTCTGCGTTCGACGAACACTCCCTTTGTGCCTTTTCAGCGGCTCCTTCTCTGGTCTCGTATCAGCGGTCGATGAATCTGTATTCTGCGTTCGATGAACGGCTCTCTGCATTCGACGAACACGCCAGATCCCAGCTGATTCTTCTATCTCATCTCAGCGATCGACGAACTGAGTCCTTCGTTCGACGAACGGCACTCTGCGTTCGACGAACGACACTCTGCGTTCGACGAATCCTATCAGCTGAGACAATTTCTTCTATCTACTTAGGAGAAGATTTCTCCTAACTTTAGGTCTTGATTAACCCTTCCTCTTTAGTCACTTAATCCTGTTTAACTTACAAAAACAAAGCTTTATCAAATACAATATGTACTTAGTATTGGAAGTGATGCCTCTTCAAATCAAGGGAACATTGAGGGCAATATTCCCAACAATCTCCCCCTATTTGAAGAAGGCAGAACATCCCCAATGCTAAGGTACATAGCCAACAAAAACATATCATGATATTACTTGAAGGACATATTATGTAAATGATCTATAAGATAAGTATGATAACATAGCTTCTAGATAACAATATTGTTTAAGTTAACGACTTCATGACAGATTATATAGAGCTTTGACTAGCTTAGAGGGCATCTCCCCCTTTCTAATTCAGATTGAATAGCATATCATGATAATTAATTTAGAGGGCTAACACTTCTTTGGTCTTAGCAACTAGCATTCCATCTCCTATTTGCATCTATCAAGACCAAATTTGGTCTTAGCATTGGCCATCTCCCCCTTTCTGGATTCTTCAACCTCTTTCCCATTAGGGAATATGATTCTTCAACCTCTACTCTTTACTGGATACTTCTAACACATCTTAAGATAGATTAGAAAGTATTTTCCAAATCCTCTTTTAGGACAACCTACATCCTTTCTGACCTACTGAGCATTAGCTATCTCCCCATAACTTATAGCCAACTCCCCCTCAATTTGAGAAGGATCTTGCTCCCCCTTAATTGGAGCACCTGTATTTACCCAGACAATTCCCTGCTGATTAACATAAAACTGGAATTTCAGCTGATCCAGATGTTTCTGATTCAGCTGATCAATGTAAACTACTCTACATTTAACAACATAGGGAGATTATCTACCCTATCAGTGGATTATGCCTATTGAGGGAAGATCAATTCAGATATTAATATAGCATAACATTACATTTTATGATAGATTGAACAGATAACAACATAAGCAGTTTAACACAGAATATATATTCAGAAATGTACTCATTCTAAATTCAACATGCCTAAGTCAATTTTACAAGAATTAAACTTGGCCTCATCCAGTGGCTTAGTGAAGATGTCAGCTACTTGATTGTCTGTAGGGACATATTCAAGTTTGATATCTTCACACTCTACATGCTCTCTAATAAAATGATACCTAATTTCTATGTGATTGGTCCTGCTTTGGGAGACAGAATTTTTAGCAATAGAAATTGCACTGGATGAGTCACACAGCAGGGGTGATTGTCTTACCTTAATGTTGTAATCTTCCAACTAATGTTGGATCCATAGAATTTGAGCACAACAGCTACCTGTTGCAATGTACTCTGACTCAGCTGTGGACATTGCCACACTAGTTTGCTTTTTGCTGCTCCATGAGACCATCCTTCTCCCTAGGAATTGACAGGTGCCACTTGTGCTTTTCCTGTCCTCTTCGCATCCTGCAAAATCTGCATCTGAATAGCATATCAGTTCAAAATCATTGTTCCTAGGGTACCAAAGGCCAAGGTTTAGGCTGCCCTTGAGATATCTCAAAATCCTCTTTACAGAAGTGTAGTGAGATTCCTTAGGACATGCCTGATACCTAGCACAAACACATGTAGAATACATAATGTCTGGCCTACTAGCAGTCAAGTACAACAGGGATCCAATGATACACATGTACATGGATTCATCAAAGGCCTTTCCCTTTTCATCCTTTTCTAATGATACATTAGATCCCATGGGTGTTCTCATGGTGGAGGCAGACTCCATCCCAAATTTCTTGATGAGCTCCTTAGTGTACTTGGTCTGGGAGATGAAAATTCCATCATCAGACTGTTTCACTTGGAGCCCAAGGAAATATTTGAGCTCACCCATACTGCTCATCTCAAACTCCCCCTGCATTAGATTAGCAAATCTCTTGCAGAGGTTGTCATCAGTAGACCCAAAAATTATGCCATCAACATAAATTTGGACTAAGAGACACTTGCCCCTTGCTTCCCTAAGAAACAATGTGCTATCAATCTTTCCCCTCATGAACTTGTTCTTGAGGAGAAAGCTGGAGTAATTCTCATACCAAGTTCTTGGAGCTTGCTTAAGACCATACAGGGCTTTCCTAAGAAAATAGACATGATATTTAAGAGTAGGATGTACAAAACCTGATGGCTGCTCTACATATACTTCCACTTTTAGATTTCCATTCAGGAATGCTGATTTGACATCCATCTGGTAGACTTTGAAGCCCTTGTGAGCAGCATATGCAAGGAATAGTCATATGGCCTCCAACATTGCAACTGGGGCAAAGGTTTGGTCAAAGTCTATTCCTTCCTATTGCTTATACCCTTTTGCAACCAGCTTTGCTTTGTTTCTGATGATTGTCCCATTCTCGTCCAACTTATTATTGAATATCCATTTGGTGCCAATGATGTTGTATCCTTCTGCTCTTGGCACCAACTTCCATACTTTGCATCTTTTGAATTGCAAAAGCTCTTCCTCCATAGCCTGAATCCAGAATGGATCCAGGTTGGCCTCTTCAAACCTTTTAGGCTCTACCTGTGACAGAAAACTGAGAAACAAGGCCTCATTGTGATCCCTGCTCCTTGTTGTCACACCTTGCAGAACATTCCATATTATCTGCTCTATGGGATGATCCCTTAGATATTTGGTAGCTGTAGTCATTCTGTTCTCAGCTTGCTGTGCTGTTTCTGCAGGTTCAGCAGTTTCTTCATCAAGGTTAACTTCTTCCTCTTCAGGAATGGCAGCATCAGAAATAGTTTTGCTGCAGCTGGGAGTGTCTTGTATAGACATCCTTTCCAATTCCTGTTCATTTCCTGTCAAAACAAAAGATCTAGACCAGCCTTTGTATATTAGGCTGGTCTCATCAAAAACAACATGCATAGACTCCTCTACAACAAGAGTTTTCTTGTTGTATACTCTATAAGCTCTACTATGTGAGCTATAGCCAACAAGAACACCTACATTGCATTTCTCTGCAAACTTTGTTAATTGGGATTTTCCATTATTTAGAATGTAGCATTTGGAGCCAAAGATTCTAAAATATGAAATTGTAGGTTGTTTGCCTTTCAGAATTTCATAGGGGGTTTTCCCATGAACCTTATTGATAGAAGCTCTATTGAGAACATGACAAGCTGTATTAACTGCCTCAGCCCAAAAATATTCTGGGAGTGAGGAGTCACTAAGCAGTGTTCTCCTAGCTTCTATCAAGGTTCTATTCCTCCTCTCAGCCACACCATTTTGTTGTGGAGTCCTTGTGGAGGAGAATTCTGGGGTGATACCAAATTCTTGACAAAATCTTGTCATTGCATCATATTGAAATTCCGTTCCATGGTCAGTCCTAGTCCTGACCACAACACATTGTAGATCATTCTGAATTGCCTTGACATGATTGATAAAGATATTTAAAGTATCAAATTTCTTCTTAAGGAAGAATACCCATGTATATTTTGAGTGATCATCAACAATCACCATAGTATACAACTTCCCACCATGGCTCTGAATTGACAAAGGACCAAACATGTCCATATGCATGAGATAAAGACATCTTTCAGTGTCTTTGGAGCCAATACTTTTAAAGGTGGCCCTAGTTTGCTTACCCATTTGGCATGCATGACAGGGACCATCTTTAATACATTTTAAATTTGGACTATTCCTAACAAGATTTTTAGAGAAAAGTCTATACATTGTCTTGTAGTTAATATGAGCAAGTCTATTGTGCCATTGAACACAAGGAGACTCATTCTCATTAGCTACAAGACAAACAGAAGTAAAAGAATTACTGCAAATAAAATCTAAACAATAAACATTTCCACTCCTAGTTCCTGAGAGAATAGTCTCTAAGTCATTTGACTTTTTGATCAAGCACTTGTCATTGTATAATTCAATGACATAGCCTAAGTCACATAGTTGACTTATGCTTACTAGGTTGTGTTGCAAACCTTCAACATAAGCTACCCTGGTGATTGTAACTATGTCATTAGAGATCATACCATAGCCTTTGGTGACTCCTGTTTCACCTCCCCCAAATATAACTTTGGGTCCATTGTTCACAGGCTTGTAATCCTGTAAAAGACTCCTAGTTCCTGTCATGTGCCTTGAGCACCCACTGTCCAAGTACCATATTTGGTTGAGACTGGTACATGAACTACCCTGCAAAGAAAGATTTAGTTATCCTTAGGATCCCAAAAAGCTTTGGGTCCTAGGTGCTTGTTAGTTTGATGAGATACTCTCACACTAGCTACACTCCTAGCAGGAAAGCTCTTCTTTGCATTAGGTACATTGGGATTGTACCAACAATCTATCGCAAAGTATCCCACTTTGCCACAGTACCAATAATCATGAATATTGTATCTCCTTTTCTGAACATTTTTCTGAATTGGTACAACACTGTGCACATGTTCAGTAGAGGAGACTGCATCATTCTTCTTATTTCTTTCAGCAATAATCTGACTGAAGGATAATCTGTGGATAGTCTTGCTGCTCTTTGTCCTGATGGCCTCAACTTGCTTTGGCTTGGCAGCCCTACAAGATCTGATGGAATCAGACACTGGGCAGCAGGCCTTGTCAACAGATTTGACAGCAGTCTTGCTTTTTGCTGAAGCTGATTTGGAAGTGCTTGCTTCCTTGTTCTTGACTGAAGGTGCTGAGACACCAAACACAAATGGTCCAGATTGGCCCATTTGTATTTCCACATGGGGAGATTTCATTGCACTCAATCCCATTCCCTTTCTTTCACTATGGGAAGGAGTATTTTCCTTCCTATAGGATCTCCCATTCTCTCAAACCATTCTTCCAGTGACCATTTCCTCAGGTGGTTTGAGGCTTAGCCTTCTCCTTGCTCTTTACTCCACTCCCTTCTCCTACTTCCATCTTATTGAATCCAAGTCCTCTCCTATTGGTTTGAGAGGAGAAGGTGTCAATAAGGGGAAGCACAGATTTGGGCTTGGAGAATTGAGCCACCAGGCTCTTCTCTTTCACCAGCTTCTCATCAAGGTCCTTGATGACCTTGTTCTTCAGGGAAATAGTGCTCAATTGAGCACTTGTCATACCCTTTAAATGACTTATTTGTCTACTAATCTGGGCCACCAGGGAGGTAGGTCCAATGTAGTCACCTTCAGTCTTCTTAAGGGAGGCAATTTCTTGGGCTTGCCTCTTGGCAAGCTTCTTGCTCTCTTTCAGAGCAATAACCAAGGCATCATATTTGTCAATCAATTGATTGACATCTACTTCAGCTTCTGAAACACTTTCATCATGTGATGGTTGTGCTTCAGATTCTTGACATACATCATGATCAGAAATAGAAGTGTAATGGATTGATACCTGATCATTGTCAGACATATTCTGACTGCCTTCCTCATCAGTGAGGGCCATAAGGCCCAGCAGAACACATTCTTCTTCATCCTCCTCTTCATCTCTATATGAGTGTGATAGAGGGGCCCTGATTCCTATCCTAACAGCAGGATAGTCTTCATCCTCCTGAGCAGCAAACAGCCCAATGTAGGCTTTCTCTTCTTCATCTGAATCTGAAGATGAAGATTCAGATTCACTTCAGCTCTTGCTTTTCTTGGCTAGAAGGGATTTTTCTCCCTTCCTCTCCTTCTTGTGATGAGGCTTCTTTTCACCTCTTTCTTTCCTTTTGACTAGGCAGTCAGCAATGACATGCCCAGGCTTGCTGCAGCAATAACAAACAATGTAATCTGAAGCATGTTTACTAGTTTTAGAATCATACCTGTCCCCTTTGGGGTGCTACCTTTCAGATCTAAAGTGATCCTTCTTGAAGTGTGATGAGGAGGAAGTCTTGCTCTTCCATTGATTCCTCCTCATCATCTTCTTGAACTGCCTAGAGAAGGCAGCAAACTCTTCATCAGAAGAAGAGCAGTCTGGAGAGCAGATCTCAGACTTCTCAGATTCAGCCTTCCATCTTGGAGGTGACTGCAACCTTCTCTTGATCTTCTTTGAGCTATCAGCTTTGAGAGCAATAGTTCTCTCCTTTGTGTGAGCCTTGGAGGAAGTATCGTCCTCCTTTCTTGCAGTCAGTTGCATCTCATATGAGAGCAGTTTTCCAAACAGTGTATGGGTGGGGGTTTCTCCAAGCCTTGTCCCTTCCCTGATTGCACAGATTTTTGTGTCCCAATCCCTAGTTAGAGATCTAATGAACTTTTCATTCAGCTCATAATCAGAGAACACCCTCTCATAGGTTCTTAGTTCATTTACTATCCTAAAGAACCTTTCATAGCACCTGGAGATGTTCTCCTGGCTCTGCTGTCTGAAGGCTACATACTCCTGATTGAGGAGTGTCTTTCTATCATCCCTCACTTCAGCTGTTCCTTCCAAATATACAACCAATGTGTCCCACATTTCCTTGGCAGTTATGCAGTGTACCATGTTCTGAAATGTAGTGTCATCAATTGCATTAACAATTATGTTCTGGGCCCTTTTGTCCATTGTGTACAGTGCAATTTCATCATTGGTCAGCTAAGAAAATACGTTGAGTACTTTTGTAGTAGGGTCAATAGTGGAGGCCTTATCAAAGGTATAAGGACCATTTTTTACTGTTACATAGATCCTTGGGTCTGAGGCTTCCATGAACAGCCTCACCATTTGCTTCCATATGCCAAAGTTTTCTTTGGAGCATATGGGCAACTTCATTGACCCCAACTCTTTCTTCATTCCACTGGAGGCCATTTGATTTTGAATCAGCAATACCTAATTAGGAACTGGTCAGACTGTTAAGTCCTTCTTGACCAACCTCGCTTTGACACCACTAGAAATAATATAGCTATGCTAACTAATTCACCTAGAGGGGGGGGGGGGGGGGTGAATAGGTCTTTTGAGTTTTACTTGATTATTATGGCCTGTTAAAACTAATCTAATCAGAGAATAAAGCAACACAGAAAAACACACAAGTGTTTATAGTGGTTCCCCAAGACAGTGTGTAGTCCACTTTCCCCCTTTACCCTTCTAACAGTGTGTTAGACAGGGCCAACACCTCCAAACTCGGCTCAAAGAGCTTACAACACAAGTTCCTCAGAACTTCTCAGATCAAGGATGATCTTACCTCAGGACAAAGGTCCCTACAACTCAGAGCTATCACCAGCTCCTACCTCAGGCACTGCTGCCCTACAAACTCAGAGGAAAACACCTCCTACAGCTCAGACCACCTCCTGGTCCTACCTCAGGCAACAAGCCTTACAACTCAGAGCTATCACCAGCTCCTACAATCTCAGGCAAACCAGCCCTACAAGCTCAGGCAAATAAACCTACACACTCAGGCAAATGCCCTATAAACTCAGGCAAAAAGCCTTACAGAAAAAGATGGTTTAGAAATATTCTACAGCAGAAATACTCTCATGTAGATCCTGCACAGTCTGTGCTTTCCTGTAGCTGAAGATGTTGATAATAGCTACCACTTGATCTTCCTCTTCAATAGAAGGGTGGAATATCACCTTGCCCCTTCTGGTGGAGGAGCTATCTTCTTTTCTCAGTTTCTTCTTCTCTTTCAGTGAGCAGGAAGAAAGACGAGACCAGCAGTCGTCAATGGCGAAAATAGATTTTGCAAGCAATCGGCCGGGGTTTAGAAAATACTCTAACTCTTTCTCTTATACTTCTTTTGTCTTCAACGGCTCTAATTTGATCTCCCAAGAAGTATGAGAGACATTGGTGGTCCCCTGTAGCTTTTCTGCAACTTGCCCTAGCCGCAGGTCCTGCCGCCCTACTTATCTGTAGAGAAGGTCTGCATTCGACGAACACGCTACACTCTGCGCTCGACGAACCCGCTGAATCCTGCATTCGACAATCTTGCCAAACTCTGCGTTCGACGAACTTTCCAAACTTTGCGTTCAATGATCTGCCTTGTCTCTGCGTTCGACGATCTGCCTTATCTCTGCGTTCGACGAATGACACTCTGCGTTCGACGAACTTGCCAAACTCTGCGTTCAATGATCGGCCTTGTCTCTGCGTTCGACGATCTGCCTTCTGCGTTCGACGAACGGCTCTCTGCGTTCAACGATCACGCCCTTTGTACCTTCTCAGTAGCTCCTTCTCTGGTCTCGTCTCAGTGGTCGACGAACCTGTATTCTGTGTTCGACGAATGGCTCTCTGCATTTGATGAACACGCCAGATCCGAGCTGATTCTTCTATCTTGTTTCAGCGATCGACGAACTGAGTCCTGCGTTCGACGAACCGCACTCTGCGTTCGACGAATCCTATCAGCTGAGACAGTTTCTTCTATCTACTTAGGAGAAGATTTCTCCTAACTTTAGGTCTTGATTAGCCCTTCCTCTTGAGTCACTTAAGCCTGTTTAACTTACAAAAACAAAGCTTTATAAAATACAATATGTACTTAGTATTGGAAATGATGCCTCTTCAAATAAAGGGAACATTGAGGGCAATATTCCCAACACAACCGGAATCTTTTCCTCGGAAACACATCTTGCTAGAGGTTAGAGAAAAGTTTTTCTATGTAAGACTCATGTGATGAGATAGTAATGAGCCGCCTTCAACTTAAACATCTTCTTATCTTTTACAGAAGGATAAATTCCACAGTTGAGAGATAGAGGATGAACAAATCTACCCAAGATGGATTTTGATCTATTTGCATGACCTCGCCCTCTTCAATAGCTGGGTGAAATAATTCTGAAGTAGTTCCTCCTGAAAGAAGACCAAACATTGTCAGATCATCTGCCTCTACGTTTTTTGAATGCGGGATGTTCTGGATAGTGAAAATTTTAAACTTGTCGATCTCAATTTTTACTACCATCTGGAATTACATTAGAGTGAAATCTCTTGTTTCATAAGTTCCATTTACTTAGGAGGCCATCACTAGTGAATCGATTTTCACTTCTACATCCTCAATGCCCAGCTCTCTTGCGAATCGGAGACCTGCAAGCAGTGTTTCATATTCCGCTTGATTATTTGTAGTTGGAAGTAAAATTTCAATGCTTGATCCAATTTGACTTCATTGGGATTGACCTGAACAATTCCTGCACTAGAGGAATCCCTGCCTGCGGCTCCATCCACAGAAATTATCCAAGATAAGGGTGTTTTTCTTTTCTGTTGGGAATATTGCCCTTTAATGTTCCCTAGATTTGAAGATGCATCACATACAATGCTAAGTACATATTGTATTTGATAAGCCCTTTCTATATTATGTTTATACATGCTTAGGTCATTCCAAATATTGGAATAGTTCTCTGGTTTTCACTATCAAAACAGTTGAGATAACTGTATGGTCACAGCTAAACCGCTGAGATGCTGTTGTAGTGCCGCTAAGAAGGATTCTATCTCAACTGAGCTGCATATAGAGGAAAACCGCTGAGAAGATTATCTGTCTCAGCGGATTCGCTGAGACGAAGTCTATTATTCCACTGAGACTAGAGCCTGTCTCATCCCATTTGCTAAGACAATTTCAAATATGAATGTCTTTCTGGAGGGATCCATTTTTGGCGCAAGTGACAAGAAAGCTAGATAATGTTTTTTATTCTTGTCCATGCTGTGACTAAGAATGTCTTAGAGCTATTGCAGATTACATGGAGTATAAAAGAAGATGTTAGGTCAAAAGAAGGACTACAATTTTATCAGGCAGAACATTGTTGTGAGCTAAAGAACAATATTCATCTTCTTCCTGAAAAGTGATCTCTCTCTCAAGCTGAAGGCATACAAATCCAAGAGAGAAATTTAGTTCCAGCTAATTTGATTCAGCAGAACAAGAAGATCTTCTTCCATCTACTAAAGAAGAAGATCAGAAGAAGGAAAGGCAAAAGCTGCTGATATCACATCCTGCTTCAAGACAACATCTGTTGTGCTCAACAACAAAAAAATAAGCTGAAAGGTTTATCTATATTATCTTCTGTTGTAAATAGTACAATCATAAATCTCTGCAGGAACTTTATTGTTCTGAGTGTGTAGGGCCTGTGTGCCTGAGCTGTAAGGATTTTGTTCCTGAGTGGTATGGCTGAGTGCCTGAGTTTGTAAGGCCTTGTGCCAGAGTTTGTAGGGTTGTACTCCCAACCTGAGCTGTAGGTTTTCTATGGAGATCTGAGGTAGGGTTTCTTGTTAGGCCTGTGTAGGAAACCAGGAGGTTTTTTGAGTTGTAGGAGTTGGAGAACTCTGAGTGGTAGGGATGCTGGCCTGAGGTAGGGTTTTGGACAAAACTTGAGAGATATTGAGGGATTTGAGTTGTAAGCTCATTGAGCTGAGTTTTGGAGGAGTTTGCCTTGTCTAACACACTTTTAGAAAATTGTAGAGGGAAAGTGGAATACCCATAGACACATTGTCTTGGGGAACCACTATAAACAGTGGTGTGTTTTCTTTGTGCTTCCTTCTACCTTGCTAAAACATCTAAAACAATCTAACATAAGTAGAAAAGGCAAAGGAAATTATTCACCCCCCATCTCTAGGTGAGTTAGACAATTACCAAGTAAACTATCAAGTGGTATCAGAGGGAGGTTGGTCAAATAGGACTTAATAGTCTGACCAGATCCTACTATGAGTAGTCTATTCTGAATCCAATGGTTTCCATTAGAGGTCAGAAGGAGGTGGGATTCATGAAGCCGCCCATATGCAAAAATGAGACCTTTGGCATAAGGAAGCAAATGGTAAGGCTGTTTATGGAAGCCTCAGACCCTAAGATTTACATCATAGTAAAGGAAGGCTCTTTTGTATTTCTTAAGGACACCACCACAGATCCACCCCAGCAAGTGCCCAAGACCTATGCTGAAATGACCAAGGATGAAATTGCGATTGCTACTATGGATAAGGGAGCACAAAATATTATAGTAAATGCAATTGAAGTGTTAGGAAAAACCCTTGTAATTTATCTAACAAATTACTTAATGTGATTTCATAAATTAGGTCATGTTAGCCACATTGTATAGAAAGGGTAAAAATGTCATTAGATGTCACACTCACCTTAGAGTGTTAAGGCTATGTCAAGACAAACACAAATTCAGTTTAATTGATACTTGCATCGAATAGAAGTCCGCGCAACTCCGACTAGATATCGATGTAAATCTAACTGAAAGTCAAAGAAACTCAAACTGTTTGTCGAAGTATATCAAGTCGACGCAGCATCGAAAGGAACTCGACGCAGAAGGAAGAGCCCGTCGAAGCTATCTTATAAGTCGGCGCAACTTTGACTTCAACTCGACGTAGAAGATATAGTTCAAGTTCAAGTCATCAACTCGATGGTTACGTCGATAAGTAATCGACGCAATGTCAACATCTGAGTTCAGCCAGAGCTATGAAGGAATTCAAAGCTGCTCTTATAAGAACTCAGAGGTACGTCGATATGAGGAATGATGAAGTAGACGCAACATCGAATAAAGTCTGAAAAAGGAAGCTTTATTCTCTGTCCTTCTAATACCTTTTCAGAGGGTCCACCATACTGAAGACAGTTCTCCAATAGCTCGTTTATTGCCAAGAAAGGAATAGAGTATTCTAGAAGAGCAAAAGCATCCTTGGAATGTATTTAAACATGATGGACGTGTCAGGAACAAAAGAAGAAAGGAAAAAAATCAATTCCTTCTCTAGACAGTCCAAATGAAGAAACAAATTCAAATCCAATGATGGACAATAAGTAGGCTGAGAAGAGAAAAAAATAATAGAGAACTCATTACACATTCTCTCTGTTGATTAGGACTTCTTCTTTTTCCTCCTTCAACCCTAAGAGACAGAGGAAGATATCTTTCTCTCTACAAGAAAAAAAAAATAGAGCTACTCCATCTTCCTCAATATGCAGTAGCTAGTCTACAAGAAGTGCTCTGAGAAAAGGGATCAAGAAAAACAAACCTTGCAATCATCACAATCATAAGCAAGGATTCATCAAATACAGATCATGTGATAAAAAGAAGCCTCAGATAGCTTCTGAAGAATTCTGAGAAACAAAATTCCAATCTTTTTTTCTTTCTTCTTCTTCTTCATTCACCAACTGTAAATGAGTTTTGTTAATCCCAATTTCAAAGGGTTCAGTGGTTCTAAGAGTCTCCTTATCAAAAGACTCAGTGGTTTTAAGAGTCTCCTTATCAAAAGACTTAGTGGTTGTAAGAGTCTCCTTATCAAAAGACTCAGGTACAAGTTGTGCAATCCTACCGGGGAGGTAGAAAGTGGAGTACCCACATTTTGGGGAACCACTATAAAAATCTTGTGTCTTCTGTGCTTTGCATTTTCTGTGTTGTCCCATTTATAGCTTACAGTTTTTTTCTATTTTATATTTACATCACTTATTTATTCTGTGTTGGTTTTGTTGAGTGCATATTACTTAGTTTTGTTTTATTATATGCACAATTACGATAAAAATATTTAAATCTCTATTCACCCCCTCAAGAGAATACTCAGAGGTGCACTATGCACTTTCAATTGGTATCAGAGGGAGGTTGATCATTAAAAGGCTAACCCCTTGATCAAAAGATCTCCTCACTCTCATTTCATTATTATAAATTAATTAAAACTATTTTATAAAGAAAATGAGTTTAAAGGATTATGCATCAACTAGACCACCAGTGCATAACCTAAATAAGTTTACACTCTGGAAGGCCAGAATAAAGTTGTATATGAACTCTATTGATAAAGACATCTTTGATGTCAATATTTCAGGTCCCCTAGCTCCATATAAGAAAGTTGCCAGTGGAACTTCAACATAGGAACCTGTACCCAGAGCTGAGTGGATAGATATAGAGAAGAAGCAGAAGGCATGTGATGCCAAAGCAATGAACATTCAGGTTTCCACCATGTCAGATGACATATTTCATAAAGTGGTTGAATGCCAGTCTGCAAAAGAAACATGGGATACAATGATAAGTTTAGTTGAAGAAAGTTATGAAGAAAGGATGGATAGAAGGATGGAAGAGGTTTCATAGATGAAACCTAGAGTGACTCAGAATCCGAGTCATGTTTCTCATCTGAAAGTGAGCAAGAAGGTGCTATTGAAGAAGCCTGTCTTATGTCTTTGGAGGCCTTTTTATACAATGAAGAAGATAAGGTATCATATTTTGAAAATTTTGATTTCTCCTCCAATGAATTTAAAACTTGTTTTAAAGAATTTCGCCAAGATCAATTAGAGGCAGAAAATCAAATAAAGATACTTAGAAAGGAGTTAAAAGAACTGAAACATATAAGGATAGATGAAAATCATCACTATGATAATCAACTCAGGATTGAGGTAGGAGAGTTAAGTAAACAAATAGATGAAATAAATGTTGAAAATCTAACACTAAAGGAAGAGCTTACAAAGGCAAAATCCTTTGAAGACTCACTCAATGGGAGGAGTCAAAAGCTCAAAGATATCACACAAAATCTCTCTATGAAATTTAGACACCTAGGTTTAGGAGCAGAGCCATCCACTAGCACTGAACTCCCTAAGAAACCTGCCTGGAAAAATCCAGTTAGATTTGTTAGACCTAGTGACTATAATGCAAATGAGAGGTGTGTAGTAATCAAAGAACACAAAAATGATAATCATGAGAAAATCACCACATTTAATAAAGTGAATACTAAAAGTGAGAAGAAAAATCTAGGGAAAAACATCTCAAATAAACAAATAAATCACAATCAAAATCCTAAAGCAAAGTGGAAAATCATTAGGCATTCAACAGATTTATTATATCAAGATGCATTTTATGCAAACTTTATTTATCAATATTATGAACAATGGTTAAATAAACCTATTTTCTATCATCCTAAATGGTATCATGAAAGACCCCTTTACTCCTACATTACACCATATAATGGTAAAAAAAAGGGCCCAAGGTAACCTGGGTACCTTCTAATGTTTGAGCTACTTGTGCAGGATAAGGTAGGATCCTCCCTAAGAAATAATGAAGGGGGAAAGAAAAAGCTAAGGCTTTAATAAAGAACTAAATCCAACAAAGGGAGTGATTTCATCTCAAAATTCCCTTGCTATCTTTATAGTTCATAAAATAATAGTATAAACACTATTTTCAATACAAATCATGGCTGGGAAAACAACAAGAACTTTTCAAGAAAATTCAACTGGTATTCAGAGTTGCGTCGAATAGAATTCGATGTACCGTCGGGTTCTACTCAACGCTAGCTTCGAGAAACAATTGGAGCAGATAATTCAAATAAAATTTGACACAACATCAAGTTCATATCGATGCATTCATCGACTTAATAGTCGCTGATTAAATTCGAGGTCACGTCGATTACTAATCGATGCAACATCGACATGATTGCATAAAATTAATTGTTACTAAATGATCTCGAAGTTGCGTCAAATTGTAATCGAAGCAAGGTCGATATTTCAGCATGCGCAGGGTAGCTTCTAGAAGCTGTCTTGACAAGTTTTGGCACGCTGAATAATAATGTTTATCGACGGTGCGTCGACTTCATCCCTAATTTGCGACGAATCATCTTCTTTTAAGCAACTTCGACGTCGAATTAATTACGCTTTCAAATTCTCTTCTCCTTGCTCTCTTGATCCCCTCTTCTCCAGTTCTCTCGCACTCTTCTCTCTCTCTCTCTCTCCTTTGTAGGTACTTAATCACAGATATAATGACCCTCCTAAGATCAATTCTGGATTTGATGTGGATGTGGATTCTTTCAACGCAACATCTGATAACTTCAAGGCCATTCTTGGCTTGTTTCATGCTGCTAGGTTGACAAAGCTAATTTCAACAAGGTGCAAGATCTATGATGTCGAACTGACAGAGCTTAAAGATACTATCCACATTGAAGATGATGGTTCACTGCATGGGAAAATCTCTACGAATGACATTAACATTACAGAAGACATGTTGTGTCAAACTTTTGATCTACCAGCAGGTAGCGAGTCAGATGACCTTTCAAGGGAAGAGGCAAAGAAGGATTTATAAATTATGAAATTCAGCAAAGAGAAGGCAATAAACTTGAAGAAAATGATGTATCTAAAGAATATAGGTTCCTGATAGATATTGTGGGAAAGGTGCTAATGTGCAAGATTTCAGCACATGATGCTATTCCTAAACAGCAACTTCAAATAATGGGAGTTCTTGTCCTAAAGAAGAAGATACACATGGGAAGGTGCCTTCTAAGATTGATTGGGCAAAAAGTTTTCATAAAGAAACTGCATATATGAGAATAATGAGTCAGGCAATGTTTCATCATTACCCCACGGTCTGTAAATCAAAAGGGGTGCCAATTCCACCAGGGAAAAGAATGAATATTAGAATTTTCTCATAGTGGACCAGGCAGATTCTGAAGCCTGGTCAAGCTACAACCTCTCCTCCTCCCTCTCCAGCACCACAGGATACATAAATAATTGTACTAGATCCCCCATCACAAAATATTCCACTAGTACAACTTGAATCAGCTCCAGAACCTACAATTCAACTCTCCCCTCAACCCAACATCAACAACAACAACCATCCACTCCTCTAACACATCATTATATCTCTCCAGAAGTATATCAACCCCACTCTCCCATCCACCAAGACATCACACACCTCCATGAGAACTTCACAGCAACACACCTTACCACATCTGCTCCTAGCATTGATCTTGAGCAAGTGATCTCAAAAGCAGTAGTACTAGACACTAGTACCTTTGCTAATCTTCAGGCTTCTTAAGCAATGAAATTTAATAGAAAGTACTCCCGGAAGGAGTCAGAACTGCCGAAAGCACAAGAGTCTTTCCTGGCACTTAAATCAATAGTGTCCTCCTCCTTGATTTCAAAAGCTTTCTTAACGTCCCTGGCCAGTAAGGTTCAGAAGGGGAAGAAGATTCTGGAGGAGGAGGTAATGCCTATAGTGGAGGAGAATCAGGAAGGCCAGGAGAAAGATAAGAATGTACAAGAAGAGATTGTTCCAATTGATGACATTCCAGATCCCAATAGACTAACTGTTATTCAGACATGAACAGTCTAGGGGGAGCCAGCTACAGATGCAATTCAGGGGGAGCGAGCTGCAAAAATGACTGATATTGAAACTCCTGCAGTAACTCAGGGGTAGCTTCCATCCCATCAGGGGAGCTCTTAGAAGAGGAACATTTGTTAGATGAGGTTGTTTTGATTGCTAAGGAGGTTGCCCTCAATGTTAAACTGAATGCAAAATCTCAGGGGGAGCTTCCCAAAGAGAATGAAACTCCTGAAGAAGCAGACAAGGTTGCTGAAGAAGATGATGAGCCACTAAAGTTTCCTCCAAGAAACATACAGTCACATAAGGTGTTCTCCAGGAAGAGGAAAACTACAGACAAAGGACAGTGAAGTTCAGGTATTCTGTAATCATGAGCTCAAGTACATTTCTATTCACTAGTGGATACAACTATTAAGAACAACGTGGCTACAATTGTCTCTATAAAATGGTCTGTGATTCCATTCATTATTGTCTCTATTGTATCAGTACAATTGTTTATGTTTGAGTTTGTGTCAAAACTTATTTGAAATCACTTACTTCTTTTTGTAAAATTTGTTATGATAAATAGGGGGAGATTGTTGGGAAAAAACCATTGTAATTTATCTAACAAATTACTTAAAGTGATTTCATCAATTAGGTTATGTTAGCCATATTGTATAGAAAGGGTAAAAAGATAATTAGATGTCCTAGGATATCACACTCAGCTTAGAGTGTCAAGACCAAGTCATGACAATCACAAATTCAGTTGAATTGATACTTGCGTCGAATAGAAGTCGACGCAACTTCGACTAGATGTTGACGTAACTCTGACTAAAAGTCGAAGCAAATCAAACTATCTATCGAAGTATATCAAGTTGACGCAACATCAAAAGGAACTTGACGCAGAATGAAGAGCCTGCCAAAGCTATCTTAGAAGTCGACACTGTTGGAACATGGTCTTCTGCATCTCCTAGGTTTGAGAATAATAAATACTGTGTATTTGATCTTGTGTGTTTAAGTGTGCTGGAAAACAAGTCCATATGACTCAAGGATAACATACAAAGGTTATTCCCAAATTTGAAGCCAAAATTCCAACATGCCCACTAGAGCCGGCGCTAGCTCTGATTAGAGAAAATTTTGGGAGCAGTTATAGAAGGTGTTAGCGCCAGGCGATAACAGCTAATGCATGCCATAACATCTAGCCAGGAAGTATCGGGTAGCGTAAATCAATAGAGGAAGGAGTTCGGCTTGCTTAAAATAAAGGATTCTCACGCGAAGAATATTTCCTAAACTGGGATAGCGCCGACGGTAGCGATAGCGCAGGCGCTAGCTCCAAGGATATAAAAAAGACCCCTTGGATCCAAATTCTTCATCCTCTTCCACTCCTAAATTCCAGAGCTTCGTGCCACATAATATAGAGGAAGATTCAGAGAGAGACTCCCACAAATCCATGAAGGCTTAAGGAGATCATTGGAGAAGATTTCAACGCGTTTCATCACTGTGATGAAAGACCGCATCGACTACGATCATACTCTGTAGTTCTTCGTCTACTTCTCCAAGAGATCCATATAGGGAGTTTTTATAGTGTTGTTATTTGTTTCATCTAATTTAAATCGTGTAGTAAATTCGCCTCGTGTTGGGGACTAGGTCTGGGTAGGACTTAGGGCAGAAATTCACCTTGTGCTGGTAATTAGGTCTAGGGTGTAGATCTAGGGGGTGATCGTGGCCATATCCGGGGAAGGATTGTCTAGAGCGGCTTGAGGCCGTATCCGGGGACGGATAGGCTAAAGCCACCGGTTCGTGGTGATACGAGTTGGGATAGAAAACAAAAAGGATTTTATTATTCGCCATCGATTTCTAGCGTCATAGAAATCTAGTTTGTAATCAATTTTATTAATAGTAATCTTGTCTTTCTTTGGGTAATAAAATTGATTTGTTTTTCATTTCTCTAATTTGATAATTATTTTCTATTTCATTATAAATCAATTTAGATCTTCATTCTAATTCTCTATTTTAATCTCTTACTTTATCAAGTATATCAAAATATAACAAAAGTTTTTAAAACCCTTATTCACCCCCCTCTAAGGGCGCCTACTGATCCAACATGTGGTTTTAGAGCATTTTTATTCCAAATCTGTCTAACTACCGGGAATAATGATGTCTCATGATCTCGCTTCTACTAGTGGGGGGAAATTTTTATGAAGAAGGGAAATCTCTAGCACCACCTTTATTTGAAGGAAGAAATTATTAAGGATGGAAAATATTAATGAAAAATTTTCTTAAAGGTTTAGATGAAAAAGTTTGGAATATTACAATTGAAAAACCACCTAGCGTATTAAATAGAAACGAAATGGTTTTAAATGCAAAATCTATGAATAGTCTATTTTGTGCGTTAGATCAAAATATTTCCAAACTCATTTATACTTTTCCTACTGCATACGAGATGTGGAATTTTTCTTGACATAACTTATGATTCTCCATCTATAGATATTGAACAATCAAAAGAACAAGAAAATATGTAAGCATGCACAAGTATTCAAGAAAACTCCTCACATGATGAATCCATAGAATGCACATCTAACATAAGGGAAGATGAAAACTCGTCCATGGAAGAGGAATGCAATAATGATCAAAAAGGAACTTCATGTTCAAACCAGTCCTCATCCACAAGCGCTGTAAGGAAATAAAAATCCCTTATTGTTTGTAATTCAATTTCTACGCTACAATCGCTACAATCTACTAAACGTAAAATTAAGAAATTAAAAAAGGCTAATTCAAGATTACGTCTAGAAAATAAAAGGTTACAGGCTAATGTAGAATCTAGTTGTGCTGTGGTTTCTCCATCTTGCTCTTTAATTGATATGTCAAAGCGTTGTTTTGATTTCAATGATATTAAAGAAAAATTCAAGGATTTTGAAAAAGAACTTTTAATTTCAAAAGCGCATAATGAAAAATTGAAAAATGAAAATAAGATTTTAGCTAATAAACTAGAATCATTAAAACTATTTGTGCAAAAAATTTCAAGCAATAAAAAATCTTTTATTTCTAGTTTATCATCTAATATATGTACAACCTATACTAGGATTTTAAAATATATTAAACATGCACCTAGTAGAATGTTTAACCATACAAGCATAATTAATTCTAACCCCCGTTATGCATCTCCAAAATTAAATTCAAATGTGCAAAAATTTCCTATGAAAAATGGTTTCAAAAGTCATCATTATTTTAAGCCCAATTTTAATGAATATGGAAATTTGATGCATAATTATAATATTAAATCAAAGTATGAATGGAGACCCAAAATAAAAAATGAAACATTAACTTCACTTGAAAGGGTTCTTTCATTCTCATCTCCACAAAAATCATCTCGCTATATTTGGGTACCCAAAGGAACCGTTACACATGGTCAACTTTGGATACCAAAATCTCTTATCTAATAGTATCATTCACTTGCATGAAGTAGAAATAAATCAAAATGGATTACAAAATACTCTACTTCATGATTTGCCTAATGTTCCTTTTTTTATTTTATTTTTTACTTTGTTTAAGCCATCATGACATGGTCACGTAATATAATATTTGAAATTTGACTGTCCCTAAAACCCTAAATGAAGTTTACAAATCAAATTGAATCAAAAGTAAAAGTCAGGTTTTCATTTATAAATGACCAATCTATTATTATTAAAATCATTGCCTATAAATATCATATAGTATTCATATAAATTGAACTATAAATTTGTTATAAGATATTTTAATTAAATCATGTTATTAGGCTATTAAGCACTTTAGCCTTCATCAACAAAATTGGAGAATTAACATGTGACAATGTGTGGACATCGTCACAAGAACTCTTTAAGACACACAAACCATAATTTGGGTTTTGACCTCATGAGTTAAAATTTTAACTTCCGCAACTTTTTGCGATTTCTTCTCGTCTTTTCACTTCATTAGACAGGTTTTACATTGCACAAACATTGAGCAAAATCTGAAGTGAAATCGTAGAAAATCTAGGCTATACAAGTAAAATAAGCACTCGCTGTGAGCTAACGCGGACGCTAGCTCGAGTCTCCAATAGTCTGTGTTTTTAAAATTTTGGAAAATCAATAAAAATATGTTGTTTTATATGTACTACTTATTTTTATCTTTATGCCATTGTGTGAAGATTGAAAAATCAAATACAAAATTCCAAAATACAAAAATGCAAAAAATATGTCTTTACTTATTTCTGAAAAGTCTATATTAAAATAACAAGATTTTGATGTTTCATTACTTTGGCAAAAATGACAAAGCATGTTAGTTTAGGTTTGGCTAAAAATGTGTAATTTAAAATCTCAAGTTTTCTAAACATTGTTTTGGCTTGTCATGCTTTGATTTTAATCTTGTGATGTGCAAAGAAAATGTATATAGTGAATTGTGTAGGATTGCGTGTGTATGCCTTCTAAGTATGAGTAATGTGTTATGCTAGATAATGATCTCTTTACACCCACACTTTTTGGTAAACTACTTGTGCCTATAATTCTTAACCCTACATGATTGTGTAGTGTAGTAGCTTACAATATTAAGATTTCTATCTCTATTACCTACACATTATTCAAAACTTTGTTGCACATATAGAAGTGAAATTACAAAATTATAAGTGTTTGCAAAAACAAGTGAATTCGGAGAACTTTGTCTTGCTCAAAAACATCATATGTATTTTACTAACACCCCAACCTACGACATGTATGCAGCTCCTCATGACCAACCGTCACTTAGTACGGGGCTAGGGTGTAGACATATTGTCTGGGTAGATTGGTTACTTGGAAATCATTACCTTATTATGCTTAAAATTCCTTATCATTTCATTTCCTCTAAAAAGCTCGATCAAGCATTAACTTTTTTTTATCAAAAATCCTCTTTTTATGTCTCTTGCTTCCTTACCCACTTTTGTTAATAACAAAAGTGGGACAACTAACATGATATATAATAATCGTTATCACATGGGAAAACTAACATGACAAATGATTAAGATGATAGCTTATATATTAGGGGAGCATTCACATATGGGGAGCATGTATTTAGGGGGAGCAATTCGAAATACTAATATCAACAATTATCCTAAGTCATCTTTCTCACACTCACACAAGTAGGTTTCATCAAGCTTATATATTAATGCTCTGATTTATCATTAATGGATTTGTTATTATTAAAAGGAGGAGTTTGTTGGAACATGGTCTTCCACATCTCCTAGGTTTGAGAATAACAAATTCTATGTGTATTTGATCTTGTGTGCTTAAATGTGTAGGAAAATAAGTCCATATGATTCAAGGATAACATACGAAGGTTGCGCCCAAATTTGAAGCCAAAATTCTAGCATGCCCACTAGAGCCGGCGCTAGCTCTGATTAGAGAAAATTTCGGTAGCAGTTATAGAAGGTACTAGCGCGAGGCGATAGAAGCTAACGCATGCGGTAGCATCTAGCGTAAACGGTATTGGGTAGCGCAGGCGGTATCGGGTAGCGCAGGCGGTAGCGCAAAGCAATATAGGAAGGCAGCTGACTTGCTTAAAATGAATGATTCTCACGCGGAGAATATTTCCTAAACCGGGATAGCGCCAGCGGTAGCGATAGCGCAGGCGCTAGCTCCAAGGCTATAAAAAAGACCCCTTGGATCTATATTCTTCATCCTCTTCCACTCCTAAATTCTAGAGCTTCGTGCCACATCATATAGAGGAAGATTCGGAGAGAGACTCCCACAAATCCATGAAGGCTCAAGGAGATCATTGGAGAAGATTTCAACACGCTTCATCCTTATGACGAAAGACCGCATCGACTATGATCATATTCTGCGAGTCTTCATCTACTCCTCTAAGAGATCCATATAGGGAGTTTTTATATTATTGTTATTTGTTTCATCTCTTTTAAATCGTGTAGTAAATTTGCATCGTGTTGGCGACTAGGTCTGGGTCGGACTTTGGGCAGAAATTTGCCTCGTGTTGGTGCTCGAGGCCATATCTGGGGAAGAATTGGCTAGAGCAGTTTGACGCCGTATCTGGGGAAGGATAGGCTAAAGCCACCAGTTCGTGGGGTAAGAGTTGGGATAGAAAACAAAAAGGATTTTATTATTCGCCTTCGATTTCTAGCGTCATAGAAATCTAGTTTTGTAATCAATTTTATTAATAGTAATCATGTCTTTCTCTGGGTTATAAAATTGATTTGTTTTTCTCTAAATTGATAATTATTTTCTCTTTCATTATAAATCAATTTAGATCTTCATTCTAATTCTCTATTTTAATCTCTTAGTTACGTCGATAAGTAATCGACGCAATGTCGATATCTGAGTTCAGCCAGAGCTAAGAAGAAATTCGAAGCAACTCTTAGAAGAACTCAGAGGTGCGTCGACATGAGGAATGATGAAGTCGACGTAGCGTCGAATACAGTCTGAAATATAAGTTTTCTTCTCTGTCCTTCTAATACCTTTTCAGAGGGTGCACCATACTAAAGACAGTTCTCCAACGACTCATTTATTGCCATGAAAGGAATGCAGTATTCCAGAAGAGCAAAAGCTTTCTTGGAATGTATTCAAACATGATGGCCGGGTCGGGAACAAAAGAAGAAAGGAATAATCAATTCCTTCTCTGAACAGTCCAAAGGAAGAAACAAATTCAAATCCAATGATGGATAATAAGTAGGCTGAGAAGAGAAGAAACTATCAGAGGATTCATTACACATTCTCTCTGTCAATTAGGGCTTCTTTTTCTTCCTCCTTCAACCCTAAGAGACAGATAAGAAGAGATCTTCCTCTCTACATGAAATTAATAGAGATGCTCTATATTCCTTAATATACAACAGCTAGTCTAGAAGAAGTGCTTTGAGAAAAGGGATCAAGAAAAACAACCCTTGCAATGATCACAATCATAAGCAAGGGTTCATCAAATATAGATCATGTGATAAAAAGAAGCATCAGATAGCTTCTGAAGAATTTTGAGAAATAGAATTCCAATCTTCTTTTCTTTCTTTTTCTTCTTCATTCTCCAACTGTAAATGAGTTTTATTAATCCCTCTTTCAAAGGATTCAGTGGTTCTAACATTGTCCTTATCAAAAGATTCAGTGGTTCTAAGAGTCTCCTTATCAAAAGACTCAGTGGTTCTAGGAGTATCATTATCAAAAGTCTCAGGCACAGGTTGTGCAATCCTACCAGGGAGGTAGAAGAGTGGAGTACCCACATTTTGGGGAACCACTCTAAACATCTTGTGTCTTCCGTGCTTTGCATTTTCCGTGTTGTCCCATTTATAGCTTACAGCTTTTCAATTTTATATTTACAGCACTTATTTATCCTGTGTTGGTTTTGTTGAGTGTATAATACTTAATATTGTTTTATTGTATGCATAGTTAGGGTAAATTGTTTTAAATATCTATTCACCCCCCCCCCCCCCCCCCCCCCCCCCCGCTCTAGAGAATACTCAGTGGCAAACTGTGCGCACACTTTCATGATGATTACAGCTTACAGAACTTGGTGCAATCTGAGACTGCCAAGGAAATGCGGGATACACTTATATTGTATATGGAAGGTACTGCTGAAGTGAGTGATGATAGGAAATCCCTCCTTAACCAAGAATATGAAGCCTTCAGGCAACACAACCTGAAAAGCATAACTGATTGCTGTGAAAGATTCTTCAGGGTGGTCACTGAGCTGAGGACCTATGGAGGGTCTTCAGCAATTATGAGATGAATGATAAATTCCTATGATCTTTAACTAGAGATTAGGATACAAAAAACTGTGCCATCAGGGAAGGGGTAAAGCTGGGTGAGACTCCTCCCCACACACTATTTGGGAGGTTTCTCTCATATGAGATGCCGCTTTCCACAAGAAAGGAGGAGGAAACTACTACCAGGACTCATGCAAAGGAGAGATATGTATCTCTCAAACCTGAGAGCTCTAAGAAGAGCAAGGAGAGAATTCCCTCTCCACCAAGAAGGGCTGCTGAACCAGAAAACTCTTAGACTAGTACATCTGATAGCAATTCAACAGATGAGGAATTTGATGCCTTCTCCATCCACTTCAAGAAGTTTATGAAGTGGAAGCGCACACCATCCTCCTCTTTACATCCCAAGAAGGAATACATCAAATCTGGGAGACAGCACCTCAAGGGTGACAGGTATGAATCTAAACCTGTTAAACATGTTTCAAATAATGTTATCTATTATTGTTGCAGCAATCCTGGACATGTCATAGCTGACTGTCCAATCAAGAGAAAGGAAAAAGGTGATAGGAAACAACATCACCACAAGGGTAGGAAAGGTGAAAAATCCTTCCTGGCAAAGAAGGAAAGGAGGTGGAGTGAATTTGAATCTTCATCTTCAGACTCTGTTGAAGAAGAGGAAGCCTATATAAGGCTGTTTACAGCTGCTGAGGATGAAGATTATCCAGCTGCTAAGATTGGCATCAGGGCCCCTCTGTCACATTCCGATAGTGACATTGAGGTGGTTGAAGATGTCCTAGAAGGCTATTGCTTAATGGTCATATCTTATTGTGAATACAGTCAGTATCATTCTGATCCTGAACAGGTATTAACTTTTTTCATTTCTTCTTCTGATTATGAGTCAATTTAGGAATCTGAAACAACTTTATCTAATAATGAAAGTGGTTCAGAATCTGAAGTGGATGTCAATCAATTGATTGACAAGTATGATGCCCTTTTGGAAGCTCTAAAAAGAGCAAGAATAAAGCCAAGAGGCAAGCTCTAGATATTACTTCCCTTCTGCAGGCAAAGGCTGAATGCACTGAGTCTGCTTCCCAGCTAGCTCAGATGAGTGGAGAAATAAGCTAGTTAAAGGAAAGTACAATTATCCAATTGAGCACCATAAGCTAGAAGAACAAGATCATTAAGGATCTTGAAGAGAAGTTTCTCAAGGAGAAAAGCATAGTGGCTCAATTCTCTATGCCCAAATCAGTACTGGCCATCATTGACACCTTCTCATACCAAACAAATAGGAGGGGACTGGGTTTCAATAAAGTGGCAGTTCGTGATGTGAATGGTGGAAAGAGAAAGGCTAATGCTAAGCCTCATACCACCTTTCAAAAAGTGTTGCTTCCCTCTAACAGGTATGATCAGGACAGCATGTATGGTCACTGGAAGAATGGAAGCTCATATAGTAAGGTGAATTCTCCTAACTATGGTAGGAGAAAGGGTACGGGGATGAGTGCTTTGAAAGCTCCCCATGAGGAAGTTCAAATGGCCCATCATGGACCACTTGTATTTAGTACTTCAGCACTCACATCCATGGGTAAGGAAGCTGTTTCTTCTAAATCCCTTCCAGCAAAACCCACAGCTGCTGTCAGACATATAATCAAGTCTAACAGTGCAGTATATGGTGCCATCAACTCATGCATAGCTACAAAACTAAGACCAACTGATGTCTATCAGATAAATCCTGCAATGACCAATTATTGAAAGTCAACAAACTAGGGAATAGCTGACAGTAATAGGAAGAATGCAGTTGTCTTCTTTACTGAACATAAGCATTATGATGCTCCTTCCACCTCAAGAAATGTTCAGAAAAGAAGATACAACATCCATGAATGTTGGTGATGTGATAAAGTGGGACACTTTTCCAATGATTGTTGGCACGACCCTAATTTGCCTTATGCAAAGGAGAGCTTTCCTGCAAATTGCAGTGAAAAGAATTGTATTTTTTGTGCTAACAAGAACCTTGGACCCAAAGTCAATTGGGCTCCTAAGGGAAAATGAATTACATCATGCAGGATAGTTCAAGTACAAATCAAATGCAAATATGGCACGTGGACATTGCGTTCTCAAGGCACATGACAGGAACCAGGAATCTACAGGACTACACTCCTGTGAAGAATGGACCAAAAGTTATCTTTGGGGGTTCTGAGAAAGGAGTCACCAAGGGATATGGTATGATTACTAATGACATAGTTTCAATAACAAGGGTAGCTTAGGTTAAAGGGTTGCAACACAACCTTGTAAGCATAAGTCAACTATATGACTTGGGCTATGTCATTGAATTCCACAATGACAAGTGCTTGATCAAAAAGTCAATTCACTTAGATTTCATTCTCTCAGACACTATGAGTGGGAATGTTTATTGCTTGGACTTTATTTGCAATATTTCTTTATGCCCGTGTGTCTTGTAGCTAATGAGAGTGAGTCTCTTTGTGTTCAATGTCACAAGATACTTACCCACAATAACTACAAGACAATGTATAGATTATTTTCTAAGAACCTTGTTAGGAATAGTCCAAATTTAAAATGTGTTAAAAGTAGTCCCTGTCATGCATGCCAAATGGGTAAGCAAACTAGGGCCACCTTTAAAAGTATTGGCTCGAAAGACACTGAAAGATGTCTGTATCTGTTGTTTATGGACTTGTTTGGTCCTTTGCCCTTACAGATCCTAGGTGGGAAGTTGTATACTCTAGTAATTGTTAATGATCACTCAAAGTACACATGGGAAATTCAGAATGAACTACAATGTACTGTGGTGTAGACTAGAACTGACCATGGTACACAATTTCAATCTGGAGCCATGACAAGGTTTTGTCAAGACTTTGGTATCACCCAAGAGTTTTCCTCCCCAAGGACTCCACAACAAAATGGTGTGGTTGAGAGGAGGAATAGGACCTTGATAGAGGCTGGTAGAACATTGCTTAGTGACTCCTCACTCCCAGAATACTTCTGGGCTGAGGCAGTCAATATAATATATTATTTTCTAAATAGAGCATCTATAAATAAGGCCCAAGGGAAAAACCCCTATGAGATTCTGAAAGGCAAACAACCTACAATTTCATACTTTAAAATCTTTGGTTGTAAACGCTACATTTTAAATAATGGAAAATCCCAACTATCAAAGTTTGCTGAAAAAATCAATGTTGGTGTTCTTATTGGATATAGCTCACATAGTACAGTCTATATATAGAGAATTCTATAAGATGAAGATGAGCATCAAGATGAAGATATAGCTCACAAGACACACCCAGTTAAAGCAAAATTAATTCAGAGATTGAAGCACTTCAAGATGAAGATGAGCAGGCTGCTGAAGAACCTGCTGCTCTAAAGGAAGTGCAGCAGGATGCTGATATACTGCCTGCAGCAACCAGTCATCTAAGAAATCATCCAAGAGAATTAATTCTGGGAGATGTACACCAAGGAGTGCTCACAAGGAGCAGGGCTCACAATGAAGCCTTATTCTTAAGCTTCTTATATCAGGAGAAGTCAAAGAAGTTTGAGAAAGCAAACAAAGACACCTTTGGATACATGTCATGCAAGAATAATTGCACCAATTCAAAATATTCAAGGTGTGGAAGTTGGTGCCAAAACCACAAGGACACAACATCATTGGCACCAAGTGGATATACATGAATAAGCTAGATTAGAATGGTGTCATCATCAAAAACAAAGCAAGGTTGGTAGCCAAGGGGTACAGGCAAGAAGAAGGAATAGACTTTGATCAAGCCTTTGCCCCATTTGTCAGGTTGGAGGTAATTAGGCTATTCCTTGCCTATGCTGCCCATAAGGGGTACAAGGTCTACCAGATGGATGTTAAGTCAGCCTTCCTAAATGGAAACTTTAAGGAAGAGGTATATGTGGAGCAGCCCTCAGGTTTTGTTTATTCAACTCGAACCTCCCATATTTATTTTCTTAGGAAAGCATTATATGGTCAAAAGCAAGCCCCTAGGGCCTGGTATGAGACCTTGTCTAGTTTTCTCATAAAGAATAAGTTCTTGAGGGGAAGATAGATAGTACATTGTTTCTTAGGGAAACAAAGGGCAAGTGTCTCCTAGTCCAAATTTATGATGATGACATAATTTTTGGGTCTACTGATGCCAACCTTATGTAGGGGGAGTTTGAGATGAGGAGTATGGGAGAGCTCAAGTACTTTTAGGACTCCAAGTGAAACTGTCTGATGATGGGATATTTATCTCTCAGACCATGTACACTAGGGAGTTAATTAAGAAGTTTGGAATGGAATCTGCTTCCACCATGAAAAGTCTCATGGGGTCCAATATTTCCCTGGACAAGGATGAGAAGAGTAAACCCTTTGATGAATCCATGTACAGGATCATAATTAGATCCATGTTATATCTATCTGCTAGTAGACCAGATATTTTGTATGCAACCTGTGTTTGTGCTAGGTATCAAGCTTGCCCTGAGGAATCTCGCTACTCAGCTACAAAGAGGATTTTGAGATACCTTAAGGGAAGCCAACATCTTGGCCTTTGGTACCCTAGAAACAGTGATTTTGTTTTAATTGGCTTTTCAGATGCAAATTTTGCAGGTTGCAAAGACGATAAGAAAAGTACAAGTGGTACTTGTTAATTCCTAGGCAGAAGATTGATCTCATGGAGTAGCAAGAAACAAACTAGTGTGGCCATTTGCACAGCTGAGTCTGAGTATATTTCTACAAGGAGCTGTTGTGCACAAATTCTATGGATACAACATCAGTTCGAGGACTACAACCTTAAGGTAAGTCACTCTCCACTATTTTGTGACTCAACCAGTGCAATTTCTATTGCTAAAAATCTTATCTCCCACATCAGGACTAGGCATATAGAAATCAGGTATCATTTTATTATAGAGGATATAGAAAGTGAAGATATTTGCCTTGAATATGTCCCCAATGATAATCAAGTTGCTGATATCTTTACAAAGCCATTGGATGAGGCTAAGTTTAATTCATTTAAAATTGAGCAAGGATTGTTGAACATTGAATAGTCATCAACATTTCATATTCTCTATCATGCATGCTATTTTGTATCTTTAGCCTTGCTAGGTCAGGTAGCTACTTAAAAACACTTAATGACATAATTAGGGACACAAACAATTTGATTTAAAAAGATTCACTGCTAAGCAGTAAGTTCAGTTGAAACAACTGATAAAGTTTCAGTTGAGTCATTGAGACAGCTGAGAAAATCTCAGCTAAGCCACTAAGACCGCTAAGTTGTCTCAGCGGTTGACATTACTTTGTCCCAATGGTTTAATTCTCCGTCTCAGCGGCTCCACTGAGATGAGCTAGGTTAATGAAATCAATTAAAAAAATTGAATTAATAAGTCAAATCAACTCGCCTCCCTAAGAAAAACTTAAACCAACCCTCTATAAATAGAGCAATGTTGATTAAATTATTAACAAACCCTAAACCTACTGAGCCGTCAAGACGATCTTCCCCCCATCTCAGTGACTTGTCTCTCACAAGAAAGGGTGGCAAAGAATTCAAAGGATCTCCTAGAAGGCTATGAGATTGTTCGAAATGGATTTCAACATGCCCCATCTGAAATCAAGGAGGTGATCCATCTACTGGATGCACAAGGGTTAGAGTATCTTCTGTATGAACCTACTGTGATTCTCAGAACTGATGTTTTGGAACTTTACAGCAATGTTAAGTTATTTCCTTCCAAGTCCTCTCTGAAGTCCAAGATTGGAAGTGTAAAGATTAAGATAACTCTAAAGAAGTTAAGGAAAGCTCAACAGTTGCCTTCATACAGTCATGATGAAGAAGATGAAATTTCTGAGAAGGACAAAGAGAAAGCACTAAAATGGTGCGAGCATAGTGATACCAAAATTGGCTCACTGAAAAGAAAATATTTCAACCAAATGGGAAAGCTCTTATCTGATATTGTTGGCAATTCCATCCTGTGCAAACCTGGATCCCATGACATAATATCCCAATATATGGTTGAACTAATGACAAGGATTGTCATGAAGAAAAAGACTTCCTGGGCTGATGTGACCTTTCAAAGAATCAAAGAATGTCTGCAAGCCCCTAATTTGGGAAGAATTCTATCTCTATATCTCCTGAATTCCGATCATGAAAATTTTGATAGCTCAATGGGATCAAATCTCCATTACTTAAAGAGAATGTACATTATAACTCTGGACAGATTCACAAGGGTGGTCATTATGAGTCAACCCTCTGAGATAAAGGAGAAGAAAAAGAAATTAACCAAAGGACACAGGAAGGTTAAAATGGTCAATTCTGATTCAGATACAAAAAACCCTGCAGAAGATGTTCTAGCTATTGATGATCTGCGATCAAACAGTAGTCAATATATTAATCATGATGTAGTGGTCCAAGAAGATCATATGGAGGAAAAGCATAAGTATGATGCTGATGCACAAAATGTGTCTGCTGATTCTGCAAGGAATGATGAGAAGCAACTATATTCTCCTAATGATTTACAAAGTAAGATTGATAATATCATCTCTAATCTTGAAAGAAGGATTAATCTTATTCCTGATAACTCCCCAGATTTCTTGGATTCAACTGATCCAGAAAAGATAGATGCCCTATCTGAGGGGGAGTAACAGAAGAAATTTTATGATGATGCAGATGATGATGTTGATATCAATGATGATGCAGATGATGATGTTGATGACAATGTTAATGAGGATGTTGATGCAGCTCATACTGATCACATTGATCTTAGTGCTGAATTTGTTGAAAAGTCTGATGATAAGACTGAGGGGAGCATACAGAGGTCCCTACTCAGGATGAGATAGTCTCATCCACCCCTGCAAATGAGCCATCCACTCTGGTTGAGTGTGATAATCAAGAGGCATAAGAGAAGACCTTACCCCCAGTAATATTTGTACAACCAATGATTGTTGAAATGCAACCCTCCACCTCCACAATTTCAAATGGACTTATTCTAAGTTCAATCAAGATAATGCTTGATTATCATGTCTTCCATGAAGGAGTACATATATAGATCAGTTTCAACAGTGAAGAATGAAGTGATGGCTGAAGTCTAGATTGTAAAGGAAGAATCTTCCTATCTTAACAAATAGATGACCAAGTGGTTTGATCTTGCTGAAAAATCAGTGCTAGCTAAGAACACTATTCTAAGATCAATGAACAAAAGTCTCCAAATGTCAAAAAAATACATGAGCTATGTCAGTAAAATTGATGAGGTGATAGAAAAGGCCTCAAATCATATTGAAGATTATGTGTGGACCACAGAAACCACCATGATAGGAGAAGCTGGACAAATGAAGGATGAACTGATGTCTGACCTAGAGAATGCATTTCAAAGCTTATCTGGCTCTGTGGCAGCTGCTGCTCAAGGTATTGAACAAGAGGTATTTGAAGAAGCCAGAAAGGGGGAGGAGATCAATGCTAAAACCAATTCTGAGCTTGCCCTTAAAGTCCTTCAAGGAAGCATAATTTCTCTAAACTTGCCTCTCCTGGACAGATTTAGACAAGAGGATTTTTACTTCCTTGCTCAAGAAAAGATTGCACAGGATGCAAAGCTTGGAGCCAAAAGGAAAGAGAAGAAGTTATGCTAGCTGAGGAATTCTTGGCCAAAAACAGAGATAATCAAGCCAAGGATCCTGATGATGAATATCAAAGTGATGATTCTAAGAAAATAATCTTGAATGCTTGGATACATCATGGTCATCTATGCAAGAACATAGATAGCATTTATTCTGCAGAAGAATGGATCAAGCATTTAGAAAGGAACTCAATAAGAGAAAGAATTTTCAACCAAAACCTAGTATATAAAAGCAATCCAAAAAGAATGCAATCCAAATATATCCCAAAAGCCATTTCTGAATTTCAAGAGGCAAAGAAACAAGATGGATGATGTTGCTGCTGCTGGAAAGAATTATGCTTCTACTGGAATGGATGCTGCATCAAATCAATCCGAAAGTTCAAAGGCCTCAAATCAAGCTGAAAGCTCAAATACTTCAAAGAAAAGAAAATAAAAAACAAGTGTTTAAATTTTCATTAGATAAAAATGTGCACTGAAAATTGTAATATTATCTATTGACATTTTATCACTAATACAATTGGTCCTTCACTTGATTTCTGAAATCTTGTGTATATAGGCAAATTAAAGTCAAGCTTAGTATATGTTGTGTATTAGTGCTTAATATATATTGTGTATTGATGCTCATTGTATGATGTGTATTGACAATATATGTTAACAATAATATTATTATGTTGTCATGACTTCTAATTCTGCTATCTCATCATATGCCATGGTATGTTTATTATGTTAATGTATCTTAGCATTGGTGCATGTTCTGCCTTCTTCAAATAGGGGAAGATTATTGGGAATATTGCCCTTCAATCTTCCCTCGATTTGAAGATGCATCACATACAATGCTAAGTACATATTGTATTTGATAAGCCCTTTCTATATCATATTTATGCATGCTTAGGTCATTCTAAACATTGGAATAGTTCTCTGGTTTTAACTATCAAAATCGCTAAGACAATAGTTTGTTCTCAGCTAAACCGCTGTGATGCTGTTGTAGTGCCGCTGAAAAGGAGTCTGTCTCAGCTGAGCTGCATATAGAGGAAAACTGTTGAGAATACCCTCTATCTCATGGGATCCACTGAGACGAAGTCTATTCTGCCGCTGAGACTGGAGCCTGTCTCAGTCCATCCACAGAGACAATTTCAAATATGAATGTCTCTCTGGCGGGATACATTTTTGGCGCCAGTGACAAGAAAGCTAGATAACATTTTCTATTCTTGTCCATGCTGTGACTAAGCATGCCATAGAGTTATTGTAGATTGCGAGGAGTATAAAAGAAGATGTTAGGTCAAAAGAAGGACTACTATTTTATCGGGCAGAACATTATTGTGAGCTAAAGAACAATCTTCATCTTCTTCCTGAAAAGTGATCTCTCTCTTAAGATGAAGGCAGACAAATCCAAGAGAGAAAGTTAGTTCCAGCTGGTTTGATTCAGCAGAACAAGAAGATCTTCTTCCATATACTAACGAAGAAGATCAGAAGAAGTAAGGACAGAAGCTGCTGCTATCCAGTCCTGCTTCAAGACAGCATCTGCTATGCTCAACAACAGAAGAACAAGCTGAAAGGTTTATCTATATTTTCTTCTGTTGTAAATAGTAAAATCATAAATCTCTGTTGGAAATTTATTATTCTGAGTGTGTATGGCATGTGTGCCTAAGCTGTAAGGCTTTTGTGCCTGAGTGGTAGGGTTGAGTGCCTTTGTTTGTAAGGCCTGGTGCCTGAGTTTGTAGGGCTGTACTCCCAGCCTGAGCTGTAGGATTTCAATGGAGATCTGAGGTAGGGCTTCTTGATAGGCCTGAGGTAGGAAATCAAGAGGGTTTCTAAGCTGTAGGGGTTGGAGAACTCTGAGTGGTAGGGCTGCTGGCCTTAGGTAGGGTTTAAGAGAAAACTTGAGAGATCCCGAGGGATCTGAGTTGTAAGCTCATTGAGCTGAGTTTTGGAGGAGTTTGCCTTGTCTAACACAATGTTAGAAAGGTGTAAAAGGAAAGTAGACTACCCATAGACACCGTCTTGGGGAACCACTAAAAATAGCTGTGTGTTTTCTGTGTGCTTTCTTCTACCTTGCTAAAACATCTAAAATAGTCTAGTATAAGTAGAAAAAGCAATAGAACCTATTCACCCCCTCCCCTCTAGGTGAGTTAGACTACTACCAAGTAAACTTTCATTTTCTTTTCAATACTGCTCTCTGACGTATTTATCATGAAGCCTGCTAGAACTTGAGCTTTGATCGCCATCCTTGGCACATAAGAGATGTAAAATTCACTAAAGTTAATTGCCCACTTTGCTAACTTTCCCAAATGTTCTGGATTTTCTTATACATTCTTTAATGTCAAGTCAGTTACTACCTGAATAAAATGAACCTAAAAATATGGTCGAAGCCTGCGAGCTGAGGTGACACACATTAATGCTAGCATCTCAAGAATTGGGTATCGGGTTGTTGCATCTTTAAGAATTCTGCTAACATAATAAATCAGAAATTGTCTTTTCATCTCTTCTCTGACCAAAACAGAGCTTATTGCATTAGAACTAACTCTAAGGTAAAGGAAAAGATGTTTTCCTTCTCAAGGGCTATGGAGAAACGGAGTTGATGTTAACTGCTTCTTCAATTGATCAAACGTGTCAGCAGACTAATTGGTCCATTCGAATTTTGCTCCCCTTCACAGAGTTTTAAAGAATGGAGCACTCTTATCTCCTGAACGAGATATGAATCAACTCAAACCTGCCATCTTTCCACCCATTTGCTTGACTTCATTAGGTGATTTTGGAGGCGTCATATCCAAGATCGCTTTTACTTTATTTTGATTTGGCTCCAACACTTCAGGGGTGAGGAGGTGACCAAGGAACTTTCCTTTGTTTGTTCCAAAGATGCACTTTAGAGGATTTAATCTCATGTTAGAGGCTCGTAGAGTAGCAAACATCTCAGTGAGATTGATAAGATGAGTAGAAAAAGCTTTGCTTTTTATTAGGAGGTCGTCGACATAAACTTCTAAGTTTCTTCCTTTTTAAATTTTTGAAGACGGTATCCATCATCATTTGATACGTGGCACCATCATTTTGTAGCCCGAAAGGCATCACGCAATAACAGAAGCATCTGTGATTCGTGATGAAAGAAGTTTGAGAAATGTTGGGCTTATGCATTCTAATTTGGTGATTGATGATGCACAAAGCTACTATGCCTGTAAATGATAATGGCATGTGTACCGTGTCGGAAGTTGTATATGTTTATAAATACCAAGGTCATATAAGAATCTGGGCGAGTCAAAAACTTTTACTTTGAGAAAATTTCTATTATCCTATCAATAGAACTTTGCGTTGTTTGGTTTGTAAGAAAAAGGGCAAAGTTATAATGATTAACACAATGATTTAAACAACTAGCACTCGATCTAGAATCACCTTGGAATGAAAATAAAATAGAAGAAATCAGAAATCTAATTCTCTTAAGAAATTTGCTTCAACCGTGGATGTTCCCGAATTCTAAATGTACCTCTCTCGAGGATACATTCAACTGAGTTTAGGTCGATCAACCAAACTTTTTTTCTAAAATCAAAACCCCTAAAACTCGCTTTATCGTGGTGAACCCCTATATTATATTTGACTCCAATCCGGGAGATTTATGTTGCCCTCTCTCGAGGGTTGATGCAACTCTCTTTATCCTTGAGTGATCAATTCAAATCGTGAGCCTCTTGGCTACTAGATTATGAAAACAATTAAGAATGAGAAATATATATCGAAAATATAATCTCAATTCGATAAAATCAAAGATAAATACTAAGCATTTCAATGATGAGAAAAAGACGATCAAAATTAATTCATGACGATTATTATTCCTCGGATCATCTCGATCGAGTACTAATAGAAATTTAGCTACTCATTGAGATTAAGGAATCAACGAAATTAAAATAGTACATGATGAAAGAAGAAGAGAATGAGAGAATAAGAAAAACTATTTTTAATACTTCTAGCATAAGAATACTATAAGGTATTGAATTGAATGTTACAATTACAAGAAGAATGGGAAATACAAGAATGCTTAAAACAGGAAAACAATATAAGAAAATGAAGGATTGAACTCCCAAAATTTGTCCCTAAAGTTCTAGAGGAGCTGCCTTTAAATATGTGAAAGGTTGATGTTACATGCTCTCGGTCACGCCCATGACCAAGGGAGTGTAAGGGGCGTGACCAAAGCTGGTGCAAGATAGATACCTTCTTGATTCATTGCAGGCACTACGTGCGCGTCACGCCCTAGGTCACACCCGTGACCTAGGGCGTGTAATCTTTAAACTACTGTTGGCGGGAAATCTGTGGTGGTAGCACGTTATTTTGGCGGCAAGGAGGTACACGCCCGTAACCTTGGAAGTACACGGGTGTGACATGTGTCACGGGCGTGTACTTGGCAAAATGACCATCATGGTCGTGGATCACGTTCTGCTGAGCTAGAGGCATTGCTTATGTTTACACGCCCTAGGTCACGCCTGTAACACCCTGCCAGTACGAATAGTATAACAGTAGGTCCGGCCGGGACCCCACGCCATACAAGCCACACTAGCTAGGAGTTAAAAGGTGATAACCAGAAAAGTAACAACTAAACGAGAGTACAAAACATAAGCGGAAGAATTAATTAAAACATTCAAAAAGAACTGTCCACTATCATAGGAATGTAACCAGAATAAGAGTTACGGCCTTAAGGCCTTACATTCATCCAATGCACAAAACTCCATAAGCATACATCGGCACGCAGGCCGGCCATACATGAAAAAGCTAAAAAAAGGAGGCTGGCCTTCAAGGGCCAACTCAGCAAAAGGGGTCACCGCCCGCTATTTCTCGCTAGGCTCACCTGCACCTGCATAAGACATTCCACCAAGCGGTGGCAAACGAGGCAACGGTCAGCACAGCTGACCAAATTATAACGACCCCACCCCTTTCCCGGGGTGGCGGAGATTCTACCCTGCAAGTAAGCCATACTAGCACAAGTAATAATCTAAAGAAAGTGCAACTACACAAGGTGAGGTTTCAAGCACAATCAATCTTCTAGGTTGAGCATCAAAAGAAAGGAACCTAGGTATGCACATGATGTTGGTTGGGTTCACCCGAAGGTTTCCCACAACCGCCTAAGCAATCGCATGAGGCTAAACATAACATCAAATTCACAACACTCCACCCTAAGGGTCACAACCTTAGGTGGGAAACAAGAGCTTTTGGTCGGTCTAGGTATGACACCTTCCACGACCTCTCCCATGATCACACGGCTTTCATGAGGAAGGGACCTCTCGCCGATCTGCATGGAAACGGGTTCGGTTCAGCTTTGCCCGTGCTCTAATCGTCGCGATCTATCGCACGACGCGGGTACGGCTTCACCTCGGCCCGTAAGGGTTTAGCACTTTCAAGTGCTACACTAAATATACGCTACGCACCTAACCCATACACAAGGATCTAGGCTTCGCGAATTCTCAACAAGGGAGGTACATACGCTCCGCATCAATTTCGTGGTGAAGGTTTGCCTTCATCTAAACCTCAAAGCATGGGGCTTTCGTTAGGATCTTCACAAGACGCCTACTCTTAACTCCCGCAATACTATAGGTGAGTTCACGGAGTCATTCTCCGGCACGCATTCTAGGCCTAACCTAAATGCAACGTCGCAAATCAAGCATCACCGATTCGGGCTCACGGCCACGAATAGGCTTCACACACAATGCCTAAATCCGCAGAACTACCGGATTTTCTACATGCAATATGCTGGGGACGGACACGATCTACCCGGAGTCCCGAAGGACTTGAGGAAATCCTACACTTCACCCATTTGGTGAAAGGGACTCCTCACGCAAGCATAGAGAAATGAAGGAGAGGACAAAAGACAAGTCCAAACAATGGGAGAAGAAATCGTTACCCTAGACGTGTTCTTCTTCGCCATGGATCCGATATTATACGCGGAGGGAAAGAACCGCACCGGGCTGCACTCTCCGGATCTGGAAACGGCTCGCGAAACAGAGCTCCGGAGCTCCGTCAATGGCGAAATCTCCTCTTCTTCTTCCTTGCACCCTTCTCCTTCCTCTAGCCTAGGAGAGAGAAACACTATGAAATAATGAGGGTTTAATCCCTCTCTAAAGCCCTAAGACCCCCCAGCAATAAAACCCAGCCGTTGGATCGAATTCCAATAAATTTGATCGGTCGGATCCTCTTCTCCGCTCAAAATCGCGGAACAGAATAAACAGGGCGCACGGTCAGTGGTCGTGCGCACTATCCGGGACAGAACTCTGAATTCTTGCGAATAAGCGCACTATCGCTGGCGCACGATCACTGGTCGTGCGCGAAGAGGGAAATGGTCGTGCGCACTGTCCGAGACAGAACTCGATTCTCTTCGGAATTAACGCACGATCGCTGGCGCACGATCACTGATCGTGCGCGATGAGGCCACTGATCGTGCGCTAAGAGCAGACAGGGAAAATTCTAGCCTGTTTCACGTGCCGCACTACCACTCCGCCTACTTCGCGGAACTACCAGTTTTGGGGTGTTACAACTCCACCCTCCTTAAAAGAATTTCGTCCCGAAATCCAGGAAACAGTAATAGCATAAATTACAGTTATACTTTACCTGAGGGAAAAAGCTCGGGATACTCCGCAAGCATCGTTTGCTCTCTCTCCCAAGAGAGCTCCTCTCGGCCGCAGTTATCCCACCGGACTTTTACCATCCGAATGGACTTGTTCCGCAGCTGCTTTACTTCGGTATCTTCGATGCGTAAAGGCTTGACTTTCGTCGACAACCCACTATCAACCGGAACTTTGCCGACCGCAACGATATGAGTAGGCTCATGCACTGCCTTCCTCAACACTGAAATGTGGAACACGTCGTGCAGACCGCTCAGCTCTGCAGATAGTGCAAGCCGATAAGCCGCATCACCAACACGCTCCACGATCTCGAACGGTCCTAAGTACCTCGGACTGAGCTTTTTCAAGCGTCGAATCCTTGATACCCCTTTGAACGGTTTGATCTTCAAGTAAACCCGGTCACCGACGGCAAACTCTAAGTTCCTATGCTTGGCGTTGAAATACTTTGCTTGCCTATCCTGGGCAACCAATAGCCTTTCGCGTAGAGACCGGATCGTCGAAGTTGCTTCTTCAACATCCTTTCGCTTCAATAGCTTAGTATCGCCCATTTCCGCCCAAGACAACGGTGTACGGCACTTCTTACCATAGAGGGCCTCGAAAGGAGCCCTCTTTATGCTGGCTTGGTAGCTATTATTGTAGGCGAACTCGATCATAAAGAGGTGATCCTCCCACCTCTTTCCAAAGTCTAGAGCGCACATTCAGAGCATATCCTCCATAGTCCTGTTGGTTCTCTCGGTCTGTCCATCCGTTTGCGGGTGGAAGGCCGTGCTGAACTTCAATTTTGTGCCCAACAGTTCATGGATAAGCCTCCAATCTTTCGATGTGAAACGCCCGTCACGATCGCTGACGATGCTACGAGGGACACCGTGCAGTCTCACGATACTATCCACATAGAGCTTTGCTAGCTTCTCTACGGAATCATCCTTCCGGTTCGGAATGAAGTGTGATACCTTTGTCAAACGGTCCACGATCACCCATATGGCGTCGTTTCCATGTTGCGATCTCGGCAATCTGTGCACGAAATCCATCGAAATATCATCAAACTTCCACTCCGGAATCGGCAAGGACTTCAGAAACCCACCGGGACGTTGACATTCCGCTTTCACCAATGCGCAAGTATGACACTTGGCCACGTAAAGGGCAATGTCTTTCTTCATGCCCGGCCACCAGAACAATTTCTTCATATCCATAAACATTTTAGTGCTCCACGGGTGGATCGAGTACTTGGTATGATGAGCCTCGTACATCAACTCCGCCCGTAGAGTACCAACGTTTGGGATGCATAACCTTTCCTGCTTCCACATAAGGTCGTCTTCGAAGGAGAAATCAGCGTTTAACCCTTCAACGGTTTCCGCTTTGTATCGTTTCAAGCTCTCGTCCAACTCCAATGCTTGTCGAACTCGGTCGGCAAGGTCGTAGCGAACTTCCGTCCAGTTCAAGCATGCTGAGGTAGACGTTCTCCTATCAATGCATATGATCTCCATTTCTTCTAGCTCACGGATTAGACGCTCATCGTGCATCAAAATCCAATTTGCTTGCGCGGGAGCCCGACGACTCAACGCGTCTGCAACTACGTTTCCTTTACCGGGAGTATATTTGATATCGAAGGTGTAGTCCCCAAGGAACTCCATCCACCTCCTTTGGCGCATGTTCAACTCCCTTTGATCTAGTAAGTACTTGAGGCTCTTATGGTCGGTAAAGATATCGATCTTCACGCCATATAGATAGTGTCTCCAAAGTTTGAGGGCAAAAACCACGGCCGCTAGCTCCAAATCATGGACCGGGTAATTCCTCTCGTGAACCTTCAGTTGCCGGGAGCCGTAGGCAATTACCTTCCCGAACTGCACTAGGACACAACCCAATCCACTTCCTGAGGCGTCGCTATATATTTCGTAGCCTTCCGTACCTTGTGGCGAGCAAAGAATGGGCGCCGTGGTCAGACGGCTCTTTAGCTCTTCAAAAGCTCGTGCGCACTCGGGCGACCAAACGAACTTATGATCCTTCCTAGTCAGTTTTGTGAGAGGAAGTGCGATCCTCGAGAAGTTTTCCACAAAGCGCCTATAATAGCCGGCAAGTCCTAAGAAACTTCGGACTTCCGCTACGTTTTTCAACAAAGGCCACGCTTGGATCGCTTCTATCTTCGACGGATCAACTGCAATTCCTTCGCCACTAACAACATGACCAAGGAATGCCACTGACGGTAGCCAAAACTCGCACTTGGAGAACTTGGCATATAGCTGACTCCTCCTCAAGGTGCTCAGGACTGCGTGCAGATGCCCTACATGCTCCTCTTCCGACTGAGAGTATACCAAAATGTCGTCGATGAAGACGATCACAAATTGATCTAAATACTCTCGGAATGTCCTATTCATCAAGTCCATGAATACCGACGGTGCGTTGGATAGACCGAACGGCATTACCGTGAACTCATAGTGCCCAAAGCGGGTACTGAACGCTGATTTTGGAATGTCACATTCCCTTATTCGCAGTTGATAGTAGCCGGACCTTAGGTCTAGCTTGGAGTAAACCGTCGACCCCATCAGTTGGTCAAACAGATCATCGATTCTAGGAATCGGATATCGGTTTTTCTCGGTCAACTTGTTTAGCTCTCTATAATCAATACATAGACGCAAGCTCCCATCCTTCTTTTTCACAAAGAGGACCGGTGCACTCCAAGGCGAAGAACTTGGACGTACGTAGCCTTGCTCTAGCAGCTCTTGCAATTGGACCTTCAACTCTGCCAATTCCTTTGGCGCTATTCGGTATGGTGAGCGGGCCACAGGTTTGGCACCTGGCACCAACTCGATACAGAAATCAATCTCCCGATGAGGAGGAGCCCCAGGGAGTTCGTTAGGAAACACGTCGGCGTATTCCGCTACAACTAGGACATCACACAACCTGGGCTTTGGCTCCGAAGCCTCCAACAAGGTGAAGAACAACTCGGCGCCTTTTCTCACCGCCTTAACCACTTGGAGAGCAGACATCAGCGTCTTGCTCGCTCCTCGCATACCGGCGAATGTGGTTTCATCGTCGGTGTTCGTTCCCAGAGTGATCTCCTTTGTCTTGCAATCTATGCATGCTCGCTGCTCCGAGAGCCAGTCCATGCCGAAGATCACATCGAATTCAGCTAACGGTAGTAACGACGCTTCCAAGTCGAAATCTTGACTTTCGATCCGCACCTTCACACGGCTCTTCCTATCCGCACTCATTCGAGATCCATTGGGTAGCACTACTTCCAATCTATCCTCTACAAAGGTAGACGGCACTCCGATTCGCACCACAAAGTCCTCGGACAGAAAAGAGTGCGATGCACCCGTATCGAATAGAGCTCTCGCCGGATAGTTGAAAATTAGGACGAAACCTAATTGTACACAAATAACACATATAGTCGTACAACAGTAAGAATCATATACATAGCTGTAAAAGCTAACTTCTAATTCGTACCTGTGACTACATCGGTTTGTCGTATAGCTTCTTGTTGGCCAAGCGAATAGACTCTCGGCTGAGTCGGAATGTGTTGGGAGGCCGAAGACTCTGCCGCTTTGCCCTTTTCCGCAGCCCGAGCATACTCCACCGCTCGATTTGCCGCCTTTGGGGGACCACTTCGACACACCGCAGCTTTATGTCCCACCTTCCCGCAGGTGAAACACGTAATAGGAGTCCGCGCGGTCGTGGCTCCCGAAACATTCGAAGAAGCTGGTTCCGCCTGCTTGAACTTCCGCTTGTTCCTTCTGAAGTCCGGCTTGGACTGAGAGGCCGGCGCATGAAACTCGGGTTTCTTTACAACACTCTTTGCTTGAACCCTCTTCATGTCCAACTCCAAAGATCTGGCGGTTTGCACCATCACTTGGAAGCCAAACGTCATAGGGCCTGCAAGGAGCAGCCTCAACTCGTCCCGAAGCCCTTCATAGAATTTATTCGTCTTCGTCTCCTCATCCTCCACCAATGCCCCCGCATAGCGACTCAGTCTGGTAAACTCATGTAAGTAATCGTCAACAGAGCGATCACCTTGAGTTAACCTCAGGAACTGGTTTTGTAACGCAATGCGTTGGGCAGAGGGGATAAACCGCTGGAGGAACGACTTTGAAAACTCAGCCATTGTTATTTCAGTAATGTCTCTATCGCCGAACTTGTGCAGTTCCTGCTCTTCCCACCACAGCACAGCCTCTCCGTCAAGAAGGAAAGTGGCTAAGGTGACCATCATGGCTTCGTCCATCGTCGTCGCCCTCAGAGTTCTTCTAACTCTTGACAACCAGTCTTCTGCCACCGTTGGGGACTCAGATCCCGAGAAGGTAGGAGGATTAAAGCTCAAGAAGTGCTTTAATTGTTGGTCACTCGCTCGCCCCGCAACTACTTGCGCAACTTGACGCTCCACCCTCGGTGCTAACGCCGGTTCCACTGCAGCTACTGGCACAGGGGCATCAACCCTCGGTGCTACCGCAGGTTCCACTGCAGGTTCAATTACCGGGGCCGCATCGGTAGTAGGCGTAGCAGGCTGTGCAAGCCTTTGCGGTTGAGCATTGATAATCGCGAAGACTGCTTCTGCGACCATTCTGATCATCTCAGCCGAAGGAGTGGTCGCTGGCACCTCAGCCGACCCACTACTTTCAGCAGTGTTACGGGGTTGAGACCGCCCCGCAGCACTTCTAGTCACCTATAATCATGCAAGGCACAATTTAGTGACCCTAAACATATCAAACATCAATCATGGAACGCTCAGGTTCCGCTAACAAGTATGTTTTTTTTTTCCATTCCTAAGTGGACATTCTTATTAGTTTTTGACGTTTTAGGTGAATGCACAGCCCGTGCGCACCACCCCTTAAAAGGAATTCGTCCCGAATTCGCTAAACTACGGATCGACGCCTTAAGTCCGATACCAAATTGTAACACCCTGCCAGTACGAATAGTATAACAGTAGGTCCGGTCGGGACCCCACGCCATACAAGCCACACTAGCTAGGAGTTAAAAGGTGATAACCAGAAAAGTAACAACTAAACGAGAGTACAAAACGTAAGCGGAAGCATTAATTAAAACATTCAAAAAGAACTGTCCACTATCATAGGAATGTAACCAGAATAAGAGTTACGGCCTTAAGGCCTTACATTCATCCAATGCACAAAACTCCATAAGCATACATCGGCACGCAGGCCGGCCATACATGAAAAAGCTAAAAAAAGGAGGCTGGCCTTCAAGGGCCAACTCAGCAAAAGGGGTCACCGCCCGCTATTTCTCGCTAGGCTCACCTGCACCTGCATAAGACATTCCACCAAGCGGTGGCAAACGAGGCAACGGTCAGCACAGCTGACCAAATTATAACGACCCCACCCCTTTCCCGGGGTGGCGGAGATTCTACCCTGCAAGTAAGCCATACTAGCACAAGTAATAATCTAAAGAAAGTGCAACTACACAAGGTGAGGTTTCAAGCACAATCAATCTTCTAGGTTGAGCATCAAAAGAAAGGAACCTAGGTATGCACATGATGTTGGTTGGGTTCACCCGAAGGTTTCCCACAACCGCCTAAGCAATCGCATGAGGCTAAACATAACATCAAATTCACAACACTCCACCCTAAGGGTCACAACCTTAGGTGGGAAACAAGAGCTTTTGGTCGGTCTAGGTATGACACCTTCCACGACCTCTCCCATGATCACACGGCTTTCATGAGGAAGGGACCTCTCGCCGATCTGCATGGAAACGGGTTCGGTTCAGCTTTGCCCATGCTCTAATCGTCGCGATCTATCGCACGACGCGGGTACGGCTTCACCTCGGCCCGTAAGGGTTTAGCACTTTCAAGTGCTACACTAAATATACGCTACGCACCTAACCCATTCACAAGGATCTAGGCTTCGCGAATTCTCAACAAGGGAGGTACATACGCTCCGCATCAATTTCGTGGTGAAGGTTTGCCTTCATCTAAACCTCAAAGCATGGGGCTTTCGTTAGGATCTTCACAAGACGCCTACTCTTAACTCCCGCAATACTATAGGTGAGTTCACGGAGTCATTCTCCGGCACGCATTCTAGGCCTAACCTAAATGCAACGTCGCAAATCAAGCATCACCGATTCGGGCTCACGGCCACGAATAGGCTTCACACACAATGCCTAAATCCGCAGAACTACCGGATTTTCTACATGCAATATGCCGGGGACGGACACAATCTACCCGGAGTCCCGAAGGACTTGAGGAAATCCTACACTTCACCCATTTGGTGAAAGGGACTCCTCACGCAAGCATAGAGAAATGTAAGGAGAGGACAAAAGACAAGTCCAAACAATGGGAGAAGAAATCGTTACCCTAGACGTGTTCTTCTTCGCCATGGATCCGAGATTCTACGCGGAGGGAAAGAACCGCACCGGGCTGCACTCTCCGGATCTGGAAACGGCTCGCGAAACGGAGCTCCGGAGCTCCGTCAATGGCGAAATCTCCTCTTCTTCTTCCTTGCCCCCTTCTCCTTACTCTAGCCTAGGAGAGAGAAACACTATGAAATAATGAGGGTTTAATCCCTCTCCAAAGCCCTAAGACCCCCCAGCAATAAAACCCAGCCGTTGGATCGAATTCCAATAAATTTGATCGGTCGGATCCTCTTCTCCGCTCAAAATCGCGGAACAGAATAAACAGGGCGCACGATCACAGGCGCACGGTCAGTGGTCGTGCGCGACGAGGGCAATGGTCGTGCGCACTATCCGGGACAGAACTCTGAATTCTTGCGAATAAGCGCACGATCGCTGGCGCACGATCACTGGTCGTGCGCGAAGAGGGAAATGGTCGTGCGCACTGTCCGAGACAGAACTCGATTCTCTTCGGAATTAACGCACGATCGCTGGCGCACGATCACTGATCGTGCGCGATGAGGCCACTGATTGTGCGCTAAGAGCAGACAGGGAAAATTCTAGCCTGTTTCACGTGTCGCACTACCACTCCGCCTACTTCGCGGAACTACCAGTTTTGGGGTGTTACAACGCCCGAGACCTAAGGCGTGTACTTGGGGAATCCTCTCGAAATGAGACCAGGATGGTGGCAGCAGGTCTGGAACACATCTTTGGGTGTCACACTCATGACCTTGGGCGTGTATTTGGAATTTTTCCTCAAAGTGCCCCAAGAACCTGAAAAACACAGAATAAGCTTAAGTTAGCTCATAGAAATGAAAAGAAATAAATTAGATGGGATAATTCATGCAAATTATACAAATTGATATTAAAATAGTATTAAAATTATATTAATGGATGAGTATAAAAAGTTCTCATCAGTGATAAGTAGAGAATGCATCTAAAAAGCTCATGCACAAGTACCCCACCGTAGAATCAACTAAAGAATCTATCTGAGGCAAGGGGTAGCAATCTTTTGTGCCAGCATTATTAAGTTTTGTAAAATTTACACACATCCTCCATTTTCCTCCTGCCTTTTTGACCATTACAACATTCGAAACCCAATCAGGGTATTGAATTTTTTGAATAAACTTTTCCTTGAGGAGCTTATCCACCTCCTCCCTTATGGGCTATGCAAGATTTACCACTACCGCCCTCTTCTTCTACTTGATTAGAGTGAAGCTCGGGTTAATGTCGAGGTGGTGGCAAGCGGCATCAGGATCAACTCCCGACATGTCATCTGCTGAGCAGGCAAAGACATCTAGATTCTTTAGAAGACAGGAGATTAGCTAGCTCATCTCTTCGTCGGACAGTTCTACATTGATGGAGAGCATCTTGCTTTCATCCTTCTTATCAACAGGAACGGCTTGATTCACCTGGGAAGGTTCCAGATGAGCTCCTTCTCTAACTTCTTTTTTCGTTGATTCTTACGTAACTTCAGGGTGGTCAGCATCTCAGTGAACTGGAAAAGTCTCATCCACCTTTGGGGGAGGAGACGATTCAGTCACCTTTATCCAATGTTGTTATCCATTGAGGGCAAACTTGACAACAAGATGAAAGGTGGAGACCACCGCCTAAAACTCATTGAGTATAGGCCTTCCAAAAAAAGTGTTGTAGCTTCTTGGACTGTCATCTACTACAAACTGAACAAGATTGGTGATCCCACCAAGTGTCACTGAGAGTGTGATGCTTCCCTCCACCTCCTTCTTCTCTCCAGAAAAACTGTTAGGAACAATGACCAGCAGTGTTCCTGTAACACCCTGCCAGTACGAATAGTATAACAGTAGGTCCGGCCGGGACCCCACGCCATACAAGCCACACTAGCTAGGAGTTAAAAGATGATAACCAGAAAAGTAACAACTAAACGAGAGTACAAAACGTAAGCGGAAGCATTAATTAAAACATTCAAAAAGAACTGTCCACTATCATAGGAATGTAACCAGAATAAGAGTTACGGCCTTAAGGCCTTACATTCATCCAATGCACAAAACTCCATAAGCATACATCGGCACGCAGACCGGCCATACATGAAAAAGCTAAAAAAAGGAGGCTGGCCTTCAAGGGCCAACTCAGCAAAAGGGGTCACCGCCCGCTATTTCTCGCTAGGCTCACCTGCACCTGCATAAGACATTCCACCAAGCGGTGGCAAACGAGGCAACGGTCAGCACAGCTGACCAAATTATAACGACCCCACCCCTTTCCCGGGGTGGCGGAGATTCTACCCTGCAAGTAAGCCATACTAGCACAAGTAATAATCTAAAGAAAGTGCAACTACACAAGGTGAGGTTTCAAGCACAATCAATCTTCTAGGTTGAGCATCAAAAGAAAGGAACCTAGGTATGCACATGATGTTGGTTGGGTTCACCCGAAGGTTTCCCACAACCGCCTAAACAATCGCATGAGGCTAAACATAACATCAAATTCACAACACTCCACCCTAAGGGTCACAACCTTAGGTGGGAAACAAGAGCTTTTGGTCGGTCTAGGTATGACACCTTCCACGACCTCTCCCATGATCACACGGCTTTCATGAGGAAGGGACCTCTCGCCGATCTGCATGGAAACGGGTTCGGTTCAGCTTTGCCCGTGCTCTAATCGTCGCGATCTATCGCACGACGCGGGTACGGCTTCACCTCGGCCCGTAAGGGTTTAGCACTTTCAAGTGCTACACTAAATATACGCTACGCACCTAACCCATTCACAAGGATCTAGGCTTCGCGAATTCTCAACAAGGGAGGTACATACGCTCCGCATCAATTTCGTGGTGAAGGTTTGCCTTCATCTAAACCTCAAAGCATGGGGCTTTCGTTAGGATCTTCACAAGACGCCTACTCTTAACTCCCGCAATACTATAGGTGAGTTCACGGAGTCATTCTCCGGCACGCATTCTAGGCCTAACCTAAATGCAACGTCGCAAATCAAGCATCACCGATTCGGGCTCACGGCCACGAATAGGCTTCACACACAATGCCTAAATCCGCAGAACTACCGGATTTTCTACATGCAATATGCCGGGGACGGACACAATCTACCCGGAGTCCCGAAGGACTTGAGGAAATCCTACACTTCACCCATTTGGTGAAAGGGACTCCTCACGCAAGCATAGAGAAATGAAGGAGAGGACAAAAGACAAGTCCAAACAATGGGAGAAGAAATCGTTACCCTAGACGTGTTCTTCTTCGCCATGGATCCGAGATTCTACGCGGAGGGAAAGAACCGCACCGGGCTGCACTCTCCGGATCTGGAAACGGCTCGCGAAACGGAGCTCCGGAGCTCCGTCAATGGCGAAATCTCCTCTTCTTCTTCCTTGCCCCCTTCTCCTTCCTCTAGCCTAGGAGAGAGAAACACTATGAAATAATGAGGGTTTAATCCCTCTCCAAAGCCCTAAGACCCCCCAGCAATAAAACCCAGCCGTTGGATCGAATTCCTATAAATTTGATCGGTCGGATCCTCTTCTCCGTTCAAAATCACGGAACAGAATAAACAGGGCGCACGATCACAGGCGCACGGTCAGTGGTCGTGCGCGACGAGGGCAATGGTCGTGCGCACTATCCGGGACAGAACTCTGAATTCTTGCGAATAAGCGCACGATCGCTGGCGCACGATCGCTGGCGCACGATCACTGGTCGTGCGCGAAGAGGGAAATGGTCGTGCGCACTGTCCGAGACAGAACTCGATTCTCTTCGGAATTAACGCACGATCGCTGGCGCACGATCACTGATCGTGCGCGATGAGGCCACTGATCGTGCGCTAAGAGCAGACAGGGAAAATTCTAGCCTGTTTCACGTGCCGCACTACCACTCCGCCTACTTCGCGGAACTACCAGTTTTGGGGTGTTACAACTCCACCCTCCTTAAAAGAATTTCGTCCCGAAATCCAGGAAACAGTAATAGCATAAATTACAGTTATACTTTACCTGAGGGAAAAAGCTCGGGATACTCCGCAAGCATCATTTGCTCTCTCTCCCAAGAGAGCTCCTCTCGGCCGCAGTTATCCCACCGGACTTTTACCATCCGAATGGACTTGTTCCGCAGCTGCTTTACTTCGGTATCTTCGATGCGTAAAGGCTTGACTTTCGTCGACAACCCACTATCAACCGGAACTTTGCCGACCGCAACGATATGAGTAGGCTCATGCACTGCCTTCCTCAACACTGAAATGTGGAACACGTCGTGCAGACCGCTCAGCTCTGCAGATAGTGCAAGCCGATAAGCCGCATCACCAACACGCTCCACGATCTCGAACGGTCCTAAGTACCTCGGACTGAGCTTTTTCAAGCGTCGAATCCTTGATACCCCTTTGAACGGTTTGATCTTCAAGTAAACCCGGTCACCGACGGCAAACTCTAAGTTCCTATGCTTGGCGTTGAAATACTTTGCTTGCCTATCCTGGGCAACCAATAGCCTTTCGCGTATAGACCGGATCGTCGAAGTTGCTTCTTCAACATCCTTTCGCTTCAATAGCTTAGTATCGCCCGTTTCCGCCCAAGACAACGGTGTACGACACTTCTTACCATAGAGGGCCTCGAAAGGAGCCATCTTTATGCTGGTTTGGTAGCTATTATTGTAGGCGAACTCGATCATAAAGAGGTGATCCTCCCACCTCTTTCCAAAGTCTAGAGCGCACATTCGGAGCATATCCTCCATAGTCCTGTTGGTTCTCTCGGTCTGTCCATCCGTTTGCGGGTGGAAGGCCGTGCTGAACTTCAATTTTGTGCCCAACAGTTCATGGATAAGCCTCCAATCTTTCGATGTGAAACGCCCGTCACGATCGCTGACGATGCTACGAGGGACATCGTGCAGTCTCACGATACTATCCACATAGAGCTTTGCTAGCTTCTCTACGGAATCATCCTTCCGGTTCGGAATGAAGTGTGATACCTTTGTCAAACGGTCCACGATCACCCATATGGCGTCGTTTCCATGTTGCGATCTCGGCAATCCGTGCACGAAATCCATCGAAATATCATCAAACTTCCACTCCGGAATCGGCAAGGACTTCAGAAACCCACCGGGACGTTGACATTCCGCTTTCACCAATGCGCAAGTATGACACTTGGCCACGTAAAGGGCAATGTCTTTCTTCATGCCCGGCCACCAGAACAATTTCTTCATATCCATAAACATTTTAGTGCTCCCCGGGTGGATCGAGTACTTGGTATGATGAGCCTCGTACATCAACTCCGCCCGTAGAGTACCAACGTTTGGGATGCATAACCTTTCCTGCTTCCACATAAGGTCGTCTTCGAAGGAGAAATCAGCGTTTAACCCTTCAACGGTTTCCGCTTTGTATCGTTTCAAGCTCTCGTCCAACTCCAATGCTTGTCGAACTCGGTCGGCAAGGTCGTAGCGAACTTCCGTCCAGTTCAAGCATGTTGAGGTAGACGTTCTCCTATCAATGCATATGATCTCCATTTCTTCTAGCTCACGGATTAGACGCTCATCGTGCATCAAAATCCAATTTGCTTGCGCGGGAGCCCGACGACTCAACGCGTCTGCAACTACGTTTCCTTTACCGGGAGTATATTTGATATCGAAGGTGTAGTCCCCAAGGAACTCCATCCACCTCCTTTGGCGCATGTTCAACTCCCTTTGATCTAGTAAGTACTTGAGGCTCTTATGGTCGGTAAAGATATCGATCTTCACGCCATATAGATAGTGTCTCCAAAGTTTGAGGGCAAAAACCACGGCCGCTAGCTCCAAATCATGGACCGGGTAATTCCTCTCGTGAACCTTCAGTTGTCGGGAGCCGTAGGCAATTACCTTCCCGAACTGCACTAGGACACAACCCAATCCACTTCCTGAGGCGTCGCTATATATTTCGTAGCCTTCCGTACCTTGTGGCGAGCATAGAATGGGCGCCGTGGTCAGACGGCTCTTTAGCTCTTCAAAAGCTCGTGCGCACTCGGGCGACCAAACGAACTTATGATCCTTCCTAGTCAGTTTTGTGAGAGGAAGTGCGATCCTCGAGAAGTTTTCCACAAAGCGCCTATAATAGCCGGCAAGTCCTAAGAAACTTCGGACTTCCGCTACGTTTTTCAACAAAGGCCACGCTTGGATCGCTTCTATCTTCGACGGATCAACTGCAATTCCTTAGCCACTAACAACATGACCAAGGAATGCCACTGACGGTAGCCAAAACTCGCACTTGGAGAACTTGGCATATAGCTGACTCCTCCTCAAGGTGCTCAGGACTGCGTGCAGATGCCCTACATGCTCCTCTTCTGACTGAGAGTATACCAAAATGTCGTCGATGAAGACGATCACAAATTAATCTAAATACTCTCGGAATGTCCTATTCATCAAGTCCATGAATACCGACGGTGCGTTGGATAGACCGAACGACATTACCGTGAACTCATAGTGCCCAAAGCGGGTACTGAACGCTGATTTTGGAATGTCACATTCCCTTATTCGCAGTTGATAGTAGCCGGACCTTAGGTCTAGCTTGGAGTAAACCGTCGACCCCATCAGTTGGTCGAACAGATCATCGATTCTAGGAATCGGATATCGGTTTTTCTCGGTCAACTTGTTTAGCTCTCTATAATCAATACATAGACGCAAGCTCCCATCCTTTTTTTTCACAAAGAGGACCGGTGCACTCCAAGGCGAAGAACTTGGACGTACGTAGCCTTGCTCTAGCAGCTCTTGCAATTGGACCTTCAACTCTGCCAATTCCTTTGGCGCTATTCGGTATGGTGAGCGGGCCACAGGTTTGGCACCTGGCACCAACTCGATACAGAAATCAATCTCCCGATGAGGCGGAGCCCCAGGGAGTTCGTTAGGAAACACGTCGGCGTATTCCGCTACAACTGGGACATCACACAACCTGGGCTTTGGCTCCGAAGCCTCCAACAAGGTGAAGAACAACTCGGCGCCTTTTCTCACCGCCTTAACCACTTGGAGAGCAGACATCAGCGTCTTGCTCGCTCCTCGCATACCGGCGAATGTGGTTTCATCGTCGGTGTTCGTTCCCAGAGTGATCTCCTTTGTCTTGCAATCTATGCATGCTCGCTGCTCCGAGAGCCAGTCCATGCCGAAGATCACATCGAATTCAGCTAACGGTAGTAACGACGCTTCCAAGTCGAAATCTTGACTTCCGATCCGCACCTTCACACGGCTCTTCCTTTCCGCACTCATTCGAGATCCATTGGGTAGCACTACTTCCAATCTATCCTCTACAAAGGTAGACGGCACTCCGATTCGCACCACGAAGTCCTCGGACAGAAAAGAGTGCGATGCACCCGTATCGAATAGAGCTCTCGCCGGATAGTTGAAAATTAGGACGAAACCTAATTGTACACAAATAACACATATAGTCGTACAACAGTAAGAATCATATACATAGCTGTAAAAGCTAACTTCTAATTCGTACCTGTGACTACATCGGTTTGTCGTATAGCTTCTTGTTGGCCAAGCGAATAGACTCTCGGCTGAGTCGGAATGTGTTGGGAGGCCGAAGACTCTGCCGCTTTGCCCTTTTCCGCAGCCCGAGCATACTCCACCGCTCGATTTGCCGCCTTTGGGGGACCACTTCGACACACCGCTGCTTTGTGTCCCACCTTCCCGCAGGTGAATCACGTAATAGGAGTCCGCGCGGTCGTGGCTCCCGAAACATTCGAAGAAGCTGGTTCCGCCTGCTTGAACTTCCGCTTGTTCCTTCTGAAGTCCGGCTTGGACTGAGAGGCCGGCGCATGAAACTCGGGTTTCTTTACAACACTCTTTGCTTGTACCCTCTTCATGTCCAACTCCAAAGATCTGGCGGTTTGCACCATCACTTGGAAGCCAAACGTCATAGGGCCTGCAAGGAGTAGCCTCAACTCGTCCCGAAGCCCTTCATAGAATTTATTCGTCTTCGTCTCCTCATCCTCCACCAATGCCCCCGCATAGCGACTCAGTCTTGTAAACTCATGTAAGTAATCGTCAACGGAGCAATCACCTTGAGTTAACCTCAGGAACTGGTTTTGTAACGCAATGCGTTGGGCAGAGGGGATAAACCGCTGGAGGAACGACTTTGAAAACTCAGCCATTGTTATTTCAGTTATGTCTCTATCGCCGAACTTGTGCAGTTCCTGCTCTTCCCACCACAGCACAGCCTCTCCGTCAAGAAGGAAAGTGGCTAAGGTGACCATCATGGCTTCGTCCGTCGTCGTCGCCCTCAGAGTTCTTCTAACTCTTGACAACCAGTCTTCTGCCACCGTTGGGGACTCAGATCCCGAGAAGGTAGGAGGATTAAAGCTCAAGAAGTGCTTTAATTGTTGGTCACGCGTTCGCCCCGCAACTACTTGCGCAACTTGACGCTCCACCCTCGGTGCTAACGCCGGTTCCACTGCAGCTACTGGCACAGGGGCATCAACCCTCGGTGCTACCGCAGGTTCCACTGCAGGTTCAATTACCGGGGCCGCATCGGTAGTAGGCGTAGCAGGCTGTGCAAGCCTTTGCGGTTGAGCATTGATCATCGCGAAGACTGCTTCTGCGACCATTCTGATCATCTCAGCCGAAGGAGTGGTCGCTGGCACCTCAGCCGACCCACTACTTTCAGCAGTGTTACGGGGTTGAGACCGCCCCGCAGCACTTCTAGTCACCTATAATCATGCAAGGCACAATTTAGTGACCCTAAACATATCAAACATCAATCATGGAACGCTCAGGTTCCGCTAACAAGTATTTTTTTTTCCATTCCTAAGTGGACTTTCTTATTAGTTTTTGACGTTTTAGGTGAATGCACAGCCCGTGCGCACCACCCCTTAAAAGGAATTCGTCCCGAATTCGCTAAACTACGGATCGACGCCTTAAGTCCGATACCAAATTGTAACACCCTGCCAGAACGAATAGTATAACAGTAGGTCCGGCCGGGACCCCACGCCATACAAGCCACACTAGCTAGGAGTCTAAAGGTGATAACCAGAAAAGTAACAACTAAACGAGAGTACAAAACGTAAGCGGAAGCATTAATTAAAACATTCAAAAAGAACTGTCCACTATCATAGGAATGTAACCAGAATAAGAGTTACGGCCTTAAGGCCTTACATTCATCCAATGCACAAAACTCCATAAGCATACATCGGCACGCAGGCCGGCCATACATGAAAAAGCTAAAAAAAGGAGGCTGGCCTTCAAGGGCCAACTCAGCAAAAGGGGTCACCGCCCGCTATTTCTCGCTAGGCTCACCTGCACCTGCATAAGACATTCCACCAAGCGGTGGCAAACGAGGCAACGGTCAGCACAGCTGACCAAATTATAACGACCCCACCCCTTTCCCGGGGTGGCGGAGATTCTACCCTGCAAGTAAGCTATACTAGCACAAGTAATAATCTAAAGAAAGTGCAACTACACAAGGTGAGGTTTCAAGCACAATCAATCTTCTAGGTTGAGCATCAAAAGAAAGGAACCTAGGTATGCACATGATGTTGGTTGGGTTCACCCGAAGGTTTCCCACAACCGCCTAAGCAATCGCATGAGGCTAAACATAACATCAAATTCACAACACTCCACCCTAAGGGTCACAACCTTAGGTGGGAAACAAGAGCTTTTGGTCGGTCTAGGTATGACACCTTCCACGACCTCTCCCATGATCACACGGCTTTCATGAGGAAGGGACCTCTCGCCGATCTGCATGGAAACGGGTTCGGTTCAGCTTTGCCCGTGCTCTAATCGTCGCGATCTATCGCACGACGCGGGTACGGCTTCACCTCGGCCCGTAAGGGTTTAGCACTTTCAAGTGCTACACTAAATATACGCTACGCACCTAACCCATTCACAAGGATCTAGGCTTCGCGAATTCTCAACAAGGGAGGTACATACGCTCCGCATCAATTTCGTGGTGAAGGTTTGCCTTCATCTAAACCTCAAAGCATGGGGCTTTCGTTAGGATCTTCACAAGATGCCTACTCTTAACTCCCGCAATACTATAGGTGAGTTCACGGAGTCATTCTCCGGCACGCATTCTAGGCCTAACCTAAATGCAACGTCGCAAATCAAGCATCACCGATTCGGGCTCACGGCCACGAATAGGCTTCACACACAATGCCTAAATCCGCAGAACTACCGGATTTTCTAGATGCAATATGCCGGGGACGGACACAATCTACCCGGAGTCCCGAAGGACTTGAGGAAATCCTACACTTCACCCATTTGGTGAAAGGGACTCCTCACGCAAGCATAGAGAAATGAAGGAGAGGACAAAAGACAAGTCCAAACAATGGGAGAAGAAATCGTTACCCTAAACGTGTTCTTCTTCGCCATGGATCCGAGATTCTACGCGGAGGGAAAGAACCGCACCGGGCTGCACTCTCCGGATCTGGAAACGGCTCGCGAAACGGAGCTCCGGAGCTCCGTCAATGGCGAAATCTCCTCTTCTTCTTCCTTGCCCCCTTCTCCTTCCTCTAGCCTAGGAGAGAGAAACACTATGAAATAATGAGGGTTTAATCCCTCTCCAAAGCCCTAAGACCCCCCAGCAATAAAACCCAACTGTTGGATCGAATTCCAATAAATTTGATCGGTCGGATCCTCTTCTCCGCTCAAAATCGCGGAACAGAATAAACAGGGCGCACGATCACAGGCGCACGGTCAGTGGTCGTGCGCGACGAGGGCAATGGTCGTGCGCACTATCCGGGACAGAACTCTGAATTCTTGCGAATAAGCGCACGATCGCTGGCGCACGATCACTGGTCGTGCGCGAAGAGGGAAATGGTCGTGCGCACTGTCCGAGACAGAACTCGATTCTCTTCGGAATTAACGCACGATCGCTGGCGCACGATCACTGATCGTGCGCGATGAGGCCACTGATCGTGCGCTAAGAGCAGACAGGGAAAATTCTAGCCTGTTTCACGTGCCGCACTAGCACTCCGCCTACTTCGCGGAACTACCAGTTTTGGGGTGTTATTGTTCCTCATTTGAAGAAGTGCTCAGCTCAATGATAAGTACAAGTTGTATTTGATGATATATCTAGTTCATGCTTGCAGAGATCAGACAATATGTCCAGTACTTCAATAAATTTCCTAAGTATAATATAGTCGAAAAGGACTGGACATATCATCGATAAGTATATGAATATCGTTGAAATGATATGCAGAGCAAAGCAGAGTGATCAAATTGGCTAACGTCGAGACAACATGCGTATGATAATATCATTGTGACATCAACACTACATCACCTCACAACGATATCAGAAAGCCAAGATGAAGAAGAAGACAGGTACAAACACAAGGCAAGATGTCGACAATATCATCGTAAAGAAGCCGTGTCGTTGATAAGGCTAAGAAAGACAGACATTGTCGTAAAGAAGCCTTGTTGTTGGAAAGGCTAAGTAAGATTGATGTCAAAGATATCGTCTTGAAGAAGGCTTGACGTCGAGAAGACTGAAGAAGGTCATATGAAGATAGATAGTTGCTGAAGAAGAGTCTGTCGACATAATATCGATTATGTCATCGACAAGATGAGATGGTTACAATGATATCGAGCAGTCAAGAAGATTACGCTGATATAAGTTAGATGACTTTGTGTCCTTTTAAGTGCAAGTGCAGAAGCAATGTCCCGTATCGTTGAGATATCACTATCTGATAAAGAAGGAAGAAAACTTGAAGATTTGTCCAAGTCCAAGACATCGACAAGTCATGCCGTCGAGATATTGTCCATATCCTCGTGATAATGGAAATATCATCGAGACATATTTAAATGTTACCAGACGCGCTGTCAGCATTTAATGCCGCCTTCTGATTGTCCAATCAGTGCGTGCTCTTAAGGTATGGGCGTCTGTCAGTAAAGGACATCATAGGTGACCGCTAAGCGGCTCCTCAATCCTATAAAAGGGAACAGTGGATGACCTAATTAAAAAAGGGAAGAGAGAGAAGAACGACGAAAGAGATAGACGAGAACAAAGAAACGAAATAGAATCCCGCTGAGCAATACATCAGCAAAAGCTGCGGAGAAGAATCGACATCAAGGAGAGGAGAATGAAAACGCATATCCTGTATTCTCCAAATTGCAGTCAAGCTACATCGACTGACAAGAATCGTTCAAGTCAAGAAGCTAGTTAACATCAGGCAAAAGAAGAAGACTTGAAGAAGATCTGTGCTTTCAAGATTCAACTCAGAGACATCTTCTTCAAGGCAAGAAGCCGATCTCCACCAGGCAGAAGAACAACATTATATATCTTTCTTTGTAAGGCTTGTGGGCCAAATTTGTAAGATCTATTTTCAGATCGAAGTGTCGATCTTGCGGGCTCGGGTGCAGTGAAGGGGCTTGCGGGCCTAGGCTGTAGGACTTGCGAGTCAAAAGGGCAAGATTTGCGGGTATGTGCTGTGTAGGGCTTGAGGGCCTGAGTGTCAAGCTTGCGGGCTTGGGTGCAGTGAAGGGGCTTGCGAGCCTAGGCTGTAGGACTTGCAGGTCCAAGGGGCAAGACTTACCGGTCTATGCTGTGTAGGACATGAAGGCCTGAGTGTCAAGCTTGTGGGCTTGGGTGCAGTGAAGGGGCTTGCGAGCCAAGGCTGTAGGGACTTGCGGGTCTAAGTTGTAAGGCTTGCGGGCCGGAGAGATTGGCGGAATTAGCCGAGCCTAGTGTTGGATCGGTAGGCGCCCTTAGAGGGGGGGGGGGGGGGGGGGGGGGGAGGGGGTGGGGTGAATAAGGGTTTTTCAAAAAGTTATATTATATTTTGAAAAGCTTTGTAATAATACAAGACAAAGACAATAAAAAGTCAAGTAAAACAATTGAAATAAAGTAGAGACATGCTTTATTAATATCAAATACGGTTTTACAAAAGTTGACTTCTATAACGCTAGAAATCAAAGCGAAATATGAAAGACTCTTTTTGTTTTCTATACCGACTCGTATCCCCACGAACCGGTTGGCTTTAGCCGATCCTTCCCCAGATACGGCCTCAAGCCGCTCTAGCCAACCCTTCCCCGGATATGGCCTCGAGCACCCCCTAGACCTACACCCGAGACCTAGTCGCCAACACGAGGCAAATTTCTGCCCTAAGTTCTTCCCAGACCTAGTCGCCAACATGAGGCGAAATTACTAAATGATTACAGAAAAGATGTGAAATAAAAAGACAATAATATAAAACTCCCTCTATGTGGATCTCTTGGAGAAGTAGATGAAGACGCGGAGTATGATCGTAGTTGATGTGGTCTTTCGTCACGATGATGACGCGTGTTGAAATCTTCTCCATGGATCTCCTTTAGTCTTTATGGATTTATGGGAGTATCTCTCTGAAACTTTCTCTCTATGCTCTAGCACGAAGCTCTGGAATTCTGGATCTCAAGAGGCTCTGGAAGTTGGAGCCAAGATGTCATTTTTATAGACTTAGCGCCAGCTCCTGCGCTAGTGGTACCGTCGACGCTATCCTATATTAGGACATATTCTGCGCGGCAGAATATTCAATCGGACGAAACAATTTTCCCTTGCCAACTGTGCTCCTCGCTATCGCCTGCGCTATCGGATATCGCCTGGTGCTATCTCCTTCTATAAGTTCTCCTAACAATTGTGCTTAATCCAATATTTCATCGAACGAGAATTCGTCGAACGCCGCTAAGAGTTTGTCGAATGAAAATTTTGTCGAACGAGATTTTGTCGAACGCCGGTGGGAGTTTGTCGAACGAAATTTTTGTCGAACACCGTTATGAGCATCTCATCGAGCGCTGCTAATAGTTCGTCAAACGGCATCTAGCGCCTGCGCTAGTACTACCGCCAGCGTTAGTAGATGTTTTAGATTTGATGGCTCAACTTTGGGGGCAACCTTCTTATGTAATCCTTGAGTCATGTGGACTTTGTTATCCTGCACACTTAAACACACAAGATCAAATACACATAGGACTTGTTATTCTCAAACCTAGGAGATGTGGAAGACCATGTTCCAACAAACTCCCCCTTTTGATAATAACAAATCCATTAATGATAAATCAGAGCATTAATATATAAGCATGAAGAAACATACTTGTGTGTGTGAGAGAGTGATGACTTAGGATAATTTTCAATTTTAGCATATAGAATTGCTCCCCCTAAATACATGCTCCCCCTAAGTGAATGCTCCCCTAATATGTAAGCTATCATCTTAATTAAGCATTATATTTTGATAGCAGATTATTTTTATCATGTTAGTTCTCCCCCTTTTGTTATTAGCAAAAGCGACTAAGGAGACACCACTTAAAAATTGATAATAAGATAAAAGCATGATCGAGCTTGTAGAGAAGGAAATGATAAGGAGTTTTAGAATACTTTTCATTTAAATAGATCATAGTTTGAGTATTACAACATTTTCATAAATTAGAGTTTGTAGCATAAACAAAATGTAATGATTTCCAAGTAACTAAACTACCCAGACAATATGTCTACACCCTAGCCCCGTACTAAGTGACAGATGGGCATGAGGAGCTGCATACATGTCGTAGGTTGGGGTGTTTGTCCCATTTGCAAACACTAGACACAACTCAACCTAGCACTCTTTCCCCCCAGTGCCTCGCAAGGCCCCACTGGATACCTCCCCAGTTAAGGACAAGACATGACTAGAGATAAAGGTTATCTAATGTCTACAACCCTACGCCCCCGCTATGGTGAGATATGAAGTCATGGATAATAATTATTGGAAACATTTAAGCGTTTTAAATCTAATGACATAGCCTATGGATTTATATTTTTATTTGAATTTATGAAAACACTCACATAGCTATTTTGAAGTCCATTAGTAAATCAGAGTTTTTAGCGTAATAATATTTTCATAGAAATAAATCCGAGTTTTATAGCAAAAAACAATTCAACCAATATAAAGTTTACCAAGCAAGTCTACCACTTGTTGCAAGAAAGGAATTTGAAGATTCAAGTGACGATGCACACAAATAAAAGACTTTAAATAAGCATGAAAGCGCAAGGTAAAACAATTATATGGTTATGATGCAGAAGACTTATCGAAATACAAGAAACATCTTATTGTAATCAATGATGATCCATAAAAAGATATATGAGTTAAATTTCATAAAGAAGATGTTTTTGTAAATCATTGTTCAATTAAAATATTTAAGTTTAACAATAATGTAACCAAGCATGAAATAATGTTATCAAAAAGAGATTACTACAATGTTATTTTAATTCATAATTTCAAAACATACCAAACATTATAGATTGCATGCTAGGTTATCTAGTGCATTTTATAAATAAAGAGTAGTATAGAATTTGCATTAGGATCCAATACTCATGAGAAGAAGTGTTATGGAAGATAATGATGTGCACAAAAGTGTATTTTTGAGTAGAGTAAACACATGTTTTAATCAAAAATACAAGTAATATGTAGAGTAAGAGCACAATAAATCACAAATGGTTTTACTTCCACAAAACTTCAATGCACAAAAAATGTACAACTACCAAGGTGCTTTGCACACACAATGCTCATTAAGACTTATCAGGGTGCAAAGTAGTGCTTGGGGGATCATCTATTTTATTTTTAATGTTGAGACTAGTGATCCGGTGTACTAGAGTAAGTGGTTTTTTTGTTTATTTTGAAAGAAAGATATGGTTTGCACAAGATACTTTACTATTCTTTCCAAGGTTCTCAACCTCCCAACGCTTATTAAGACTTATCAGGAGGTTCAAGTAGTGCTTGGTGGAGTTATCTTTGTCACTTTTTTTATGATTTTTGTTTTGTACAAAGTTCTCCGAATACACTTGTTTTGCAAACCAATATAATTTATGAAAACATAACCACTTTTCTTAACTTTTAAAAGTGCAAATAAAAGTAGTATAGGTAAGATACTTGTGCAATTTTAATTCATTATACTAATACAGAACATACACAAGCATTCTTAGACTAAACACAAATGTAGACAATGCCAAAATAAGTGAGTGAATAAAGATCATTATCAAACATAAAACATTTACTCATACTTAGAGGCATGCTAAGCTTAGTTCTACACAACTGTTTCACTGTATTGATGCACATATTAATAGATATATCAAAGCATGATGAAAGCAATGTTCAAAGTATTTTTAAAAGATAAATTGCAACATTATAGAAGTTCTAAATAGTAGATTAAATCATGCTTGATTTTCAATGAAGTCCATATAGTATTTTTGAAGAATAATTTTTATATAAAGTTTGAACTCATAAGATTGATCTTGGACTTCCCGAGGACTACCTTGTGAGGGGTTCGCCCGGTACTAGGTGATATGATGGATTGATAGCCCAAATCACCCTTTCGCAAGATACATGTAAACAGAAAAGTTAAGTTCAAAATAATAATTTTTGATACTTGTTTTTGTTTTATATTTTTGTATTTGATTTTTGCATATAGGAATAGAAATCAAACAAATAACCAAAGACAAAACAAAATATTTTTTGTAATTTGGCTTTTGCAATTTTGTATATTAATTTTTTAAATTCAAGTACAGGCAGAATTGCAAAAAATGAGTAGTACATATAAAATAATATATTTTTATTGATTTTTCAGAATCTTAAAATTTCAGAAAATTGGAGACTCAAGCTAGCGCCGGCGTTAGGTACTAGCGCCTGCGTTAGCTCACAGAGAGTGCTTATTTTAATCATATGGCCTAGATTTTCTTTGATTTTACTTCCAATTTTTCTTAATAATGTTTTTGCAATGTAAGGCCTGTCTAATGAAGTGATGAGACGAGAAGAAATCACAAAAAGTTGCAGAAGTTAAAATTAGTACATGAGTTTCATCTTCATTAGAGTTTCATATTTATTAAACCTTAATTATTGAGTTTTGCACAACATATACATGAGTGAAATGATCATAAATAAGTGAAATAATATTCATGCAATTTTTCAATTCCGATTTAAACATGATTATGATCAAACATACTTGGAGTAATTGAAAATGACGCAAATATATTAACTACCTAAGCAAAACTTGCGCATTTTATAAATTTAGCCTAATACCCCTAAAATACACCTTTTAAATCCATTTTGACACTTATTTCATTTAGTCTTAATAATATTATATAACAAATTTAGTTTTTCAAATTTTATAAGACTTTTAGGAAATGGATTTAGAAGGATAGAAATAAAAGGATAAGTAGATCACTTGAAAAATGACATGACTATTTATTCAATTTTATTCAATTTGATTTATTTATGAATTTTGGTTTAATATGAGAAAGTCATTTCACAAGTCATATAAAGTGATCATATCATGATGGTTCAACAAAAATAAAAACAAAAAACAAAAAGGAAATTAAGCATATCATGAAGTAGATAATTGATATTTTATTTTTTAGTTGATTTCTACTTCATGCAAATAATTGGATACTAATGAATGAGAGATATCCAAAGAAGACCAGGTGTGACGGTTCCTTTGGGTACCCAAATACTTCGTGTTTGCTTTTGGGGAGATGGAAGTGAATGAGCCCTTTTGAGTGGAGTTTGAGTTTCATCTTTAACTTTGGGTCTCCATTCAAATTTTGGTTTAATATTATTTTTAGTTTTCAAATTTCCATAATCATTTACTTGAACATTTGGATCAAAAAGGTTTTTGAATTTATAATTTGAAGGAAATTTGTTTGCATTTAATTTTAGGTTGGAAGAAACATGATTTTGTAAATTGTGGTGAATTTGATTTTGATTTACAAATCCTTTATGTTCCTTACTCCCATTTTTAAACTTAGGTAAGATGTTCATATTCATATTCAACTTGTTTTTAGATATAGTTTGATATTGTGAATTTGTATTTACAATTTTCATAAGCAAGTTGATTTTTTATTTTAATTCATCATTTTTAATCTTTAAATTATGTCTAGCTTTATTATAAGCTATTGTGCTATTTTAAGAGTTGAAACAATTGAATCTATATGATCTTGATAGTTATTTCTATATTCATCAAATATTTCATCCATCTCTTTAATTTCAATTTTATAGTCTTTACACTTAGCACAATCATTTTCAAAGATAATGAGTTTTCTAAACATAATTTTTTATTTTGTTCTTTTATAAAAATAAGTTCCTTTTCAAGTCCCTTGTATTTTTCTTTTAAATTATTAAATTCTAAACAGGGTGTAATAGTTTCATTCAAGGAGACATGGGTAAGACTAGATGAATTAGCATTTGATTCTTCTTTAAATTTTGCTTTTAAACTTTTATTTTCTAAGCGCAATTTGCAATTTGCAATTTTCAATTTCTTAATTTTGTGCTTAGTAATTTGTAGTAATTTTAAAGTAGAAATAGAATTACAAACAATAAGAGAATTTGATTTCCTTACAGTGCAATTAGAAGAGGCAAGATTTGAACAAATAGTTCCTTTGACATCCTTTTGGCACTCCTCTTCTATTGATGCATTTTCATCTTCTTTTTCTCTTAATGTGCACTTCATGGATCCGTCATGAGAGGAGCATACTTGAAGACTTTTGCAAGCTTGCATATTCTTCGGTTCTTGCGATTGTTCCATACCTGTAGAAGGAGAATCATACATTTCTTCAAGAAATTTCCATACTTTGTATGCACTAGAGAAACAATATATTAATTTGAAAATATCTTGAGATAAAGCACAAAAAATATAATGCATAGCTTTTGCATTTAGGTGACGCTCTTATTTATTTGATTCGTCCGCTGGTCTAACTATTGCTATATCCCATGCATTGATATCTAAACTTTTAATAAACTTTTCCATTAATAATTTCCACCCTTTATAATTTCTCCCTTCGAATAAAGGTGGTTTAGGAGATTTTTCTTCTTCATAAAAATTTACCCCACTAGTAGAAGAGGGATCATGAGACGCCATTATTCCCGGTTGTTAAGCCGATTTGGAATAACCTGCCTCTGATACCTCATGTTGGATCGGTAGGCGCCCTTAGAGGGGGGTGAATAAGTGTTTTTCAAAAGGTTATATTATATTTTGAAAAGCTTTGTAATAATGCAAGACAAAGACAATAAGAAGTCAAGTAAAACAATTGTAATAAAGTAGAGACATGCTTTATTAATATCAAATACGGTTTTACAAAAGTTGACTTCTATAATGCTAGAAATCAAAGCGAAATATGAAAGACTCTTTTTTTTCCTATACCGACTCGTATCCCCACGAACCGGTTGGCTTTAGCTGATCCTTCTCCGAATACGGCCTCAAGCCGCTCTAGCCAACCCTTCCCCGGATATGGCCTCGAGCACCCCCTAGACCTACACCCGAGACCTAGTCGCCAACACGAGGCAAATTTCTGCCCAAAGTCCTACCCAGACCTAGTCTCCAACACGAGGCGAATTTACTAAACGATTACAGAAAAGATGTGAAATAAAAAGACAATAATGTAAAATGCCCTCTATGTGGATCTCTTGGAGAAGTAGACGAAGACGTAGAGTAGGATCGTAGTCGATGCGGTCTTTCGTCATGATGATGACGCGTGTTGAAATCTTCTCCACGGATCTCCTTTAGTCTTTATGGATTTATGGGAGTATCTCTCTGAAACTTCCTCTCTATGCTCTGGCACGAAGCTCTGGAATTCTGGATCTCAAGAGGCTCTGGAAGTCGGAGCCAAGATGCCCTTTTTATAGACTTAGCACTAGCGCCTGCGCTAGTGGTACCGCCGGCGCTATCCTATATTAGGACATATTCTGCGCGGCAGAATCTTCAATCGGAGGAAACAATTTTCCCTTGCCAACTGTGCTCCTCGCTATCGCCTGTGCTATCGGATATCGCCTAGCGCTATCTCCTTCTATAAGTTCTCCCGACAATTGCGCTTAATCCAATATTTCATCGAACGAGAATTCGTCGAACGCCGCTAAGAGTTTGTCAAACAAAAATTTCGTCGAACGAGATTTCATCGAACGTCGCTAGGAGTTTGTCGAACGAAATTTTCGTCGAACGCCGTTATGAACATTTCGTCGAGCGTCGCTAATAGTTCGTCAAACGGCAGCTAGCGCTTGTGCTAGTACTACCGCCAGCGTTAGTAGATGTTTTGGATTTGATGGCTCAACTTTGGGGGCAACCTTCTTATAAAATCCTTGAGTCATGTGGACTTTATTATCCTGCACACTTAAACACACAAGATCAAATACACATAGGATTTGTTATTCTCAAACCTAGAAAATGCGGAAGACCATGTTCCAACACCTAGCACACTGCTAGGTAGGAGCAGAGGGGCAGAGGACTACTCAAGTCACCCGGTCTTGCCTATGTGGTTTCTGTGTTATGCTTTTAATCTCTAGATCTGTTAACCAGAAATCAAGAACACCAAAAGGGTAACAAAATAATTTGAAATACCTATTCACCCCCCCCCCCCCCATCTAGGTGATAAGTCGACACCCAATAACTAACAAGTTATATCAAAGCTAGGTTGTTCACAGAAAAGCTTAACAGCTTGAACAGATCTGCTCTTGGGTGTATCAAATCAACTGATTATCATATCCTAACTCCATGGAGAAAGTCAAAAGATCTGACATCAGGAAGTTCAGATCCTTAGGTGAAAGAAGCTGAATCTCTTCTCATATTGAAGAAGAAAGAAGTATAGGGATCAGTGCCATAGGGATCAGAGCACCCTTGACTATTTTCGACGGTGAATCTGAATATGAAGAATGCTCTGTAGTCAGAGGAAGAATAAGAGCACCCTTGACTCTCCCAGACTGTGACTCTGAGGATGAGGAGGTATATGGGTTGATGGCTCTATCAGATGAAGAAAATCATGATGAATAACATTATAATCAGGTATGCATCACTCACACACCTTTACAACCTGCTTCAATTAAGAAGACCAAGAGTGCAACAGATGATTGCTCATCTTCTGAAAATGATGCAGAGGACTGCTCATCATGCAACAATAGGAACCATACTGATCTAATAGAACAGTTTGGTGATCTCTTGGCTCTTCTGAAAAAGAGCAAGAAGCTTGTTAGTAAGCAAGCTAAGGAGATAGAATCACTCGGACCTATTAAGGCTGAGATGAAAGGGGAAATGGGTATGTCCCACAATGAGGGCACCAATTCCTGTGAGCTCAAGAAGATCATAGTCAAGATTCATGATGAGATAAGCCAAAGGGAAGAACTCATTAAGAAACATGAGAATGATCTTCTTAAGGAAAAAAGCTTAGTGGCTCAATTCTCTAAGCCCAAAACCATACTGCCCATTATTAACACCTTCCCATCCTATGGAAATAGGAGGGAATTAAGTTTCAATGAAGGGGGAGTAGATGCTGGGAATGGAAAAAGGGGCAAAACTAAAGATGAGCCTCATACCACCTTTCAGAAGGTAGTACTTCCCTCAAACAAGTATGACCAGGACAGTGTCCATGGCCACTAGATGAATGGAAGTTACAATAGCTTGGGAAATGCTCCTGACTATGGGAGGAGAAAGGGCATGGGGATGAGTGCATTGAAGGCTCCTCATGAGGAAATCCAAATGGCCCATCATGGACGATTTGTGTTTGGTGCTTCAGCTCCCACTTTCAAAGGTAAAGAAGCAACACCTTCCCAATCTCTTCCAGATAAGAAGCAGGATGGTAGCACCAGTATAATCAACTCTCACTTGATCTTTTTTCTGATGCCATCAACACCATGTCAGCAACCAAGCTGCCATCTGTTGCTGACAAACAGATAAAGTCAAGAAGAAATAATTATACTAGAGAAGCTAGACAGCCCTTACCTGAGAGAGATAGGAAGAATGTTGCTGCCTTCTCTACTGAACACAAGCATTGTGATTCTCCACCCACCTCAAAAATTGTTCAGAAAAAAAAGGTACAACATCTATGAATGTTGGTGCTGTGGTAAAGTTGGACACTTTGCCATTGAATGTTGGCACAACCCTAGTGTTCCTAGTGCAAAGGAGAGCCCTCCTGGAAAGGCTGAGGTAAATAGAAGAGTTCATTACCATGCTAACAAGAACCTACAACCCAAGTCACCTTGGGTTCCTAAGAGATATTAAATCTACCTTGCAGGGTAGTCCATGTAGCCACTCAAAAGCAAACAAGGCTAATGGACAATAAGTGATCCAGGCATAACTCTGGACTAAGAAAAATCCCATTACAAGCCAAGATGCACTGGTCAAGGGGGGTAGAAAAGAAAAATAAAAGAGACATCAAATCAAGGGGAAATACTAGCTCAAGAAGAAGCAAAAGCTAAGGTGAAGGTAACGATGTTGAATATTCACTACATAACCTTATCCTTATAGAAATGTAAAAGTAATTTTGACTTGAGTAAGCAAAAGCAGTCACTCAAGGAGCACACATGTATGGCTCTGCTAAAGCACAACGCTGATCATTCAAAAGAATGAACAAAAATAATATCGCTGTGTATACAAAACAATATCGTCGAAATAATGATTGGTATCGTCGAAATAACTTCTCGACATCTAAGTAGGAACACGACGATACCTAAGTGTCGATCTAGCACATAAGGAATCTAAAATTAACCAATCACAGTCGCTCAATCCAGGTTAATCAGACCTTTGTCAAATGACACTTCGTATTTGCCCTAAAAACTGTCGTGCTCTCTATGTCTTTGGAAAGTGAACGAGTCAACATCGTTAGAATCCTCTCAAATCAAGTAAGAGATGGCGCCAAATAAGGAAGGATTTCTCTATGAAGGAAGCGAAGTGGTGAGGAATGGTTTCTCAGAAGGGCCAAAAGATATCCAAGACACCATTAAGATATTAGACGTCGTCGGACTGGAGTTCGCTCTCTCAGAGCCAACAGTAATATTAAAAAGAGAAGTGCTGGAGTTTTATTCAAATGCTAAGGGTGGCTCAAAAGGAACATCCGTGAAAAGCTTGATCAACTGGATGAAGGTCATGGTGAATCCCAAGAGATTGGCCATGGTTTTTCAGCTGCCGACCTGCGCCAAGGGGGAGGAAAATGAGGAGGTCACCCAGGAAGACCTTAACAAGGCTCTGGCATGGTGCGGGCACTCCAGCAAGACCTATGGGTCTCTGGAAAGGAAGAGTTTTAATCAACAAGGAAAGCTTATGGCTGACATCATAGGAAAACCACTCCTCTGTAAGGTAGGGTTGCATGATAGGATATCCAAGCCCATGTTTGAGATAATGGCAAGAATAATCCTAAGTAAGAAGACCAACTGGGGTCAGATTATCTTCAAGAGGATACAAGAAAGTTTTCAAGTTTCAAATCTGGGAAGAATACTATCATTGTATCTACTGCTATCTTACCTGGAAAGTTTTGACAGGAAGTATGGTGTAAAAATCCATCACTTGAGAAGGATGGATATCAAGATACTAGAGAGATGGGTGAAAGTTCTGACTAAGTCTCCCAAGGAGCTGAAGACTGCAGAGGAAGGGAGAAAGCTCATCTGAAGAAAGTGAGTCAGGCAACAGCTCAGATCCGTCAGACTCTGAAATGCCTGTAGAAAAAAAGAATGTCTCCCTCCAGATCTCTGTTCCAGGTCTGGAATCCAGGATAATTGTAACAGCAGGAACAAAACTAGAGGATGCTGAAACTGAGGGGCAGAAAATAGTGAGCTCCCTGCTCAAGTGGTAGAGGTGATCAATAAGATCATAGGGGCTGAGGATGTTGTTCATTCTGTACCAATAGTCCAAAAGGACCCAACTGAAGATCCCCAATATGACAACCAAGAGAATCATGCTGATAAGACTAGCAGAGATCTGCCAAATTCTGAAGAGGAAAATGAGTCAAACCAGTCACCCATCAGAAGATCTCCATCTCCCATGATTGATGGGAATGAAGAGGAGGAACCAGGACAAGATAGTTCACCTCTAGAGTATAGTCCAGTAGAGTTCTCACTACTGCCTCAGATAAAAATGCTCCTGGAAGAGCAAAGGCTAAAAATTGAAAGTCATGTTAACTCTGCTGTCAATGAGCCTAGAAGGGAACTATCTGCTAAAACTGCAAGCCTGAGAAATTATGTGAAGAATTTACAAGAATATACTGCCAAAGAGATATCACTTACTCACTAGGGTCTATCTGATGTAATGGATAATCAGATAACTATAGCCAACAACATAGAGAAGGCCTATATAGCATCCAACAGATGGATGGTTGAACACAAAACTAATCTCTAAGAAAGTCTAGATCACCTCAATAAGGATCTAGATAGCCATCAGCTTGAGACCAAGAACCATTTGGAAGGAGGAATTCACATGCTTAAAAGTAAGATACTGGTCCTTCAGGAGAACATACAAAGGGGGATATATGATGAAGTCATAAAGGGGGAGAGATCAATGATAAAGGCCAGTGGTGAGCATGCCATCCGGACCAAAAATACCATCAGGGAAGCAATAAATCTCCTTCCTCTCCATTTTGATGAGCCTGCTGAAGAATACCCTTTTCAAGATCAATATGTAGACATTCCTGATTCGGTTGCTGATTAGAATATAGGAAAGGAAATATTGGAAGAAGATGAGATAAAGATGAGAAAGAGAAAATACAGGGAGGAAATGGAGAAAAAAGATAACTATGAGAGGTGGAGGCCTAAGTCCAGATCCATTATATTAAAAGCATGGGAGCTTGTGAAAGTAAACAAAGGAGAGAGGTACAATGCGTACAGTCCTCAAGAATGGGCTAAGCATGAAGATCAAGAAGAAGCAAGGAGAGCATACAGAAGGGACAAGCAAGTAGGCAGAATCCCTGCAGACACTCCTGAGCCTATCAAGTATCACCCTAAGACATTTGAATACTTCACCAGACAAGCAAAGAAGGAGCAAGAAGCAAGTGTCAAGAAAGCAAAGAAGGAAGCAGCTATGAAGGAACCAGAAAAATAGATGTCTGAATCATTAGGGGCAAATGTAGAATTGTTGAAAACCTCAAAACATTTGTCATTATTTATAAATTATCAATGAAGTGATATTTGTCAAATTCTGTGTTCACTCAAACATAACTGCAATGTCATTATTATATGCTTATTTGCTTAAGATGTATTTTATCATTGAGTGGGTTATGACTTCTTCAAATAGGGGGAGATTATTGGGAACAGTGCCCAGGAGTGTTCCTGATTTGAATAAGTGCTCAGCTCAATGATAAGTACAAGTTGTACTTGATGCTATATCTAGTTCATGCTTGCAGAGATCAGACAATATTTCCAGTACTTCAATAACTTGCCTAAGTAGAATATCATCGAAAAGGACTGGACATATCTTCGAGATAAGTATATGCATATCATTGAATTGTTATGCAGAGCAAAGCAGAGTGATCACATCGGCTATCGTTGAGACAACATGTGTATGATAATATCGTTGTGACATCAACACAATATCACCTCACAATGATATTAGAAAGCCAAGATGAAGAAGAAGACAAGTACAAACACAAGGCAAGATGTCGACGATATCGTCGTAAAGAAGCCGTGTCATCGATAAGGCTAAGCAAGACGGACATCGTCGTAAAGAAGCCTTGTCGTTGGAAAGGCTAAGCAAGATTGATGTCGAATAAATCGTCGTGAAGAAGGCTTGACGTCGAGAAGACTGAAGAAGGTCATATGAAGACAGGCAGTTGCTGAAGAAGAGTCTGTCAACATATTATCGATTATGTCGTCGACAAGATGAGATGGTTACAGCGATATCGAGTAGTCAAGAAGATTACGCCGGTATAGGTTAAATGACTTCATGTCTTCTTAAGTGCAAGTGCATAAGGGATGTCCTGTATCGTCGAGATATCACTATCTGAAGAAGAAGTAAGACGTCTTGAAGATATGTACAAGTCCAAGACATCGACAAGTCCTATCGTCGAGATATTGTCCATATCATCATGACAATGGAAATATCGTCAAGACAGATTTAAATGTTACCAGACACGCTGTCAGCATTTAATGCCGCCGCCTGATTGTCCAATCAACACGTGCTCTTATGGTATGGGCGTCTGTTAGTAAAGGAAATCATAGGTTACCATTAAGCAGCTCCTTAGTCCTATAAAAGGGAACACTGCATGCCCTAATTTAAAAAAGGGAAGAGAGAGAAGAACGGCAAAAAAGATAGACGAGAATGAAGAAATGAAATACAATCCCGCCGAGGAATACAACGGTAAAAGCTGCGGAGAAGAATCGACATCAAGGAGAGGAGAACAAAAATGCATATCCTGTGTTCTCCATGTTGTAGTCAAGCCACATCGACTGACAAGAATCATTCAAGTCAAGAAGCCAATTAACATCAAGCAAAAGAAGAAGACTTGAAGAAGACTTATGCTTTCAAGATTCGACTCAGAGACATCTTCTTCTAGGCATGAAGCCGATCTCCACCAGGCAGAAGAATAACATTGTATATCTTTCATTGTAAGGCTTGCGGGCCAAATTTGTAAGATCTATTTTCAGATCGAAGTGTTGAGCTTCCGGGCTCGGGTGCAGTGACGGTGCTTGCGGGCTCGGGTATAGTGAAGGTGCTTGCGGGCCTAGGCTGTAGGACTTATGGGTCCATGGGGTAAGAGTTGCGAGTCTGCGCTGTCTAGGGCTTGAGGGCCTGAGTGTCAATCTTGCGGGCTTGGGTGCGGTGAAGGGGCTTGCTAGCCAAGGTTGTAGGACTTGCGGGTCCAAGGGGCAAGAATTCCGGTTCTTTGCTGTGCATGGCTTGAGGGCCTGAGTGTCAAGCTTGCGGGCTTGGGTGTAGTGAAGGGGCTTGCGAGCCTAGGCTGTAGGGACTTGTAGGTCTGAGTTATAAGGCTTGCGGGCCAGAGACATTGGCAGAGTTTGCCGAGCCTAGCACACTGCTTGGTAGGTGCAAAGGGACAAAGGACTACTAAAGAGACCTGGTCTTGAGGAACCTCTATAAATTCCTGTGTGTTTTCGGTGCTGTGCTTTTAATCTCTAGATCTAACCAGAAATCAAGAACACCAAAAAGGGAACAAAATAATTTGAAATACCTATTCACCCCCCTCTAGGTGATAAGTCGACACCCAATAACTAACAAAAACCATAGAGTGGACCTTCTATGGAAAGGAGAGTCCTCCCAATCTTTAGGGCCTCATAAGTAGGTTTAAAGAGGAGATTCACAGAACTACCAGTGTTGATCAATACTTTGTCCATCATATAGTTTTCAATCACCGCCTTGATGACCACAACATCATTGAATGGATTGGCGGTCGGAGGAAGGTCATCTTGCCCAAAGGTGATGATTCCCCTAATAGGAGCAAAAGAGGTGGTCACAACAACCTCTAATCAGAAAACACTAAAGAGACTAGCCTTCCAAGATGACTCAAGCCCTGCCCCTCCATTGATATCGAAGAGGTGGCCCAAGGAGCCTTCATCCTCATATTCTATGCATTCACTTTGATAACCGACGTTGCTAAAGGGGCCAACATCATTTACTTCCTAACATTCCTAATGAACTTCTGTCACTTCCTGGTTCATGGAGGTGGATACCTGTAAGGAATCGTTCTTCATGACTAGGTCCCACAACTTCCCATCCTTCGGAAGCTTCTCCAACAGCATGCAAAGAGCCCGATAGTTTTCCATCAGGTGCCCCCTCTCCTTATGATGCTCGCAGTAGAGGGAGAGGTTTCTCGACTTGGGCTCGGATTGCATAGGGGTCGGTCTTCTATAAAAAGGCTTCTTCTTAAGCATCTGAACTACCTCACTCATTGAAAGGATGAGCTCGGTGAAGGACTCTTGTGAATCATTATAGGGGTGCTGTGACTGAGCTGGAGGAGGTGGTGGACAGAAGTGGATTTGATTAAGTGGAACTTGCTGGGGTGCTGGAACGATTGAGGTAGAGAGTTCCTTTTTGTAGAAACTGCTAATGGCCTTGATATGGGCAATGATGAAGAAAGTTCCTTCCTCTTTGAGCAGGAGGTTGGAACTCTCTGCGAAGAGGCCTCACCAACTGCTTAGGAGAAGTGAAGAAACTGGCAGAGCCTTTCTGATTGGCTCTTGATGTCAGATTGGAGATATCGGTGGGATTGCTGATCTCCCCTTCTATGAAGCGATTGACGATGCTGATTAGCTCCTGATAGGAGCTTACCGCTAGGTAAGCGCAATCAGGATCTGCTTCATAGCTTCCACTTGTCGAGCGGTCTCGCGGTTATAATGCTCTAGGCGAGCTTCATGGGCTTCCTAGGTGGCCGCTTCGACTGGGCTAGAGCTGACTGAACGAGGAATAAACTCATGGTCTGACATATCTAGTCGTGACTTTTACCAACAACTCAGAATCTAAAGGTCCATGTTTGTTCTTTTGGCACAAAAATTGCACCTCCACAATGGCACGTTATGGGTTGCTAGGGGGAAGGAGAAGGCTGAGTGTTATCGATTACTTTGCGATTACAATATGCTAAAAAGCGATCAGCCGCCGAGCGGCAAGACCATACTTACCCGTCGTGCCAAATACCTCTCTTGCGGTGGGCACATGAATTGATTTGGAACTTGCAGTTACAAATATAGGCTAACCGAGCGGTTATGCAATTAGATCATGTTGGGAAAAACCCTTGATTTAACTTAACAAATTAGTTAAAAGTGATTTAATCTACTATGATTAATTTACCCATGGTATAGTGAGGGTAATATGTCAGTAGATGTCTTAGGATGTCACACCCAACATAGGGTATCAGGACTAGATCATGGGGAGCAAAATTGGGCTAAGTTAACATTTACGTCTAATAGAATTCGACGTAACATCGAGTCCATATCGACACTGCTCTGACTAGAAGTCTAAGTGGCTCAACCTTTCTGTCAAAGTAACTTAAGTCGATGCTACGTTGAATAGATATCAACGTAGAGGTCAGGGACATGTTGAAGCAATTGGAGAAGTTGACACAGCTTCTACTTCAACTCGACGCAGAAGAGGATATCTGTCGAAGCCAACTGAAGTCGACGGAACGTCGACTTTATCTCGATGCAGAAGATGGAGTTTAGTGCAAGGCAGATCAACTCGACGGGCGCATCGAGAAGATATCGACACAACGTTGACTAGCAGAGTTTAGTCAGAGCACAGATAAAATCGAAGCAGCTCCTATAAGAACTCGAAGCTACGCCGATAAGAGAGGAAGTTTATTCAACACTACATCGAATATAGTCTATGAAAGTTCAATCTTTACAGCTGTGATTCTGAGGCTTCTATCATGGCCCACATCTCTCAGACCGTTCTCCAACGGTCTAATAATTGCCCGAAGAAGAAGGAAACATTAAAGAAGGAGAACAAGGCTTTCTTGGAAGTATACACCTTCTGGTTGGACGGGTCGAGAAGTAATTATGGATGGAAAGAGAATGTCTATCAAATATACCTTTCTGGTCTTACCTAATAAGGAAACAAATTCAAAATAAAGACATGGTTTATAAGAATAGAGAAGGAAGAGAAGAACAAGGCATTCATTACTTTCAGCCGTCTTCTTCATTGTTTCTAGGGCTTCCTCTTCTTCTCCATCTCCCTCAGGAACCCTAATTAAGAAGAGAAAAGAAAAGAGAAATACAGCTGTTCTTCATATAAGAGAACAGTAGATCTGATAGCTGCTTCACATCACCATCATATAGAAGCAAGATCTGAATTAAGAGAAGTCAAGAAGAATCTGACAATCAAAGTCTCTGCAGTTCATCTTCATCAAAAGCAGAGACTAATCAAGAGCATATTCTGTTAGACTTCACATTGGTTGTTCTTCAATCAGCCATCACAAGAATTCTGAAAACAGAATTCATACAACATTATTTCCACTCCTTCTCTTTATATTTCCTGTAAAAGAGTTTTATTAATCCCTCTTCAAAGGATTCAGTGGTTCAAGATCTCCTTGTCAAAAGATCTAGTGGTTCATGATCTCCTTATCAAAAGATCATTGGTTCACGACCTCCTTATCAAAAGATCATTGGTTCTAAGAGTCTCCTGATCAAAAGACGCAGGCATAGTATTGCATTCCTACCAGGTGGTAGAAGAGAGGACAACCCACATTTTGGGGAACCTTTATAAAATTCTTTGTGTCTGTGCTGTGATTTTCTGTGTTGTCCAGACTTTTATTCTGCACTTATTTCCAACATTCTTTATTCTGCCTGTATTGTTAAGCATAACTCCTTAGAATAATTTATTGTTAAACATAGTTAGGATAGAAATATTTTAAAACTCTATTCACCCCCCTCTAGAGGAATCTCAGAGGCACACTGTGCACTTTCAATTGGTATTAGAGGGAGGTTGATCATTAAAAGGTTAACACCTTGATCAAAAAGACCTCATACTCTTATTTCTTTTCTATAAATATATTGTATAAAGAAAATGAGCTCTAAGGATTATGCTTCTACAAGATCTCCAGTGTGTAATCTGAATAATTTCACACTCTAGAAGGCTAGAATAAGACTTTACATGAATTTCATTGATGAAGATATCTATGATGTTCTTCTCACAGGTCCTCCTGCTCCAATCAGACAAAAGGAAGGAGAATCCTCAACAACTAAGGCTGTCCCAAGAAAGGAATGGACAGAAGCTGAAAAGAAAGTCAAGGCATGTGATGCCAAGGCCATGAATATTTTAGTGTCAATAATGTCAGATGACATCTTTCAGAAGGTTGTTGAATGCCAATCAGCAAAGGAGATCTAGGATTCACTCACCACAATGGTGGAGGGAAGTGCTGATGAAAGGAAGGACAAAAAGTCCCTTCTCATATCCCAGTATGAGAACTTCCAAAAGAAGGCTGAAGAATATGTTGCCAATATGTATGACAGATTCAGTCTTATCATTAAAGAGCTCAGAGGCTTAGACAAGGAAATATCCTTGACTGAAATTAATGATCAGATTCTCATGTGCTTCCCTAGCTCATGGGATTCAAGGATCTGGGCAATCAGAGAATCCAGATGCCATAGAGAAATCTCAACTGAAGCTTTGCTAGGAAATCTTAAGTCCTATGAGATGCTCCTGAAAAATAGGACTGAGGCTGAAGAAAGGGAGACCTCTCCAGCTCCTATTCAAAGGTCCCTTGCTCTCAAAGCTGCTGAAGGAGAGTCTTCCACTCCTGAGGATGAAATGTTCAGCCTGTTGGCAAAGAGATTCAAGAAGTGGGTAAAGACTGAGGACTCAAGGAGAAGGGAAAGGGATTCAAGGCCTAGGTATGATAAGACTCCAAAGAAGGAGGTTATCTGCTACACCTACAACAAACCCGGGCACATTGCTCCTAACTGCACACAAGAGCAAAGGGAGAAAAGCAACAGCAAGGATGAGAAAAAGAAGAAGAAATCCTTCAGAGGAAAGGACAAGAAGAAAGATAAATGCCTTATTGTTGAGACTTGGAGTGATTCTGAAGCAGAAGTAGACTCCTCATCATCTGAAAGTGAGGATGAAGAAGAAGCAGTAGCAGCCTGCATAATGGCCCTTGGGATGGTATCAGATGAAGAAAGTGATCAGGTATCATCTGTCTTTGATGAATTTGATTTGACTTCAGAAGATTTTAAATCATGCTTTAAAGATTTCTGCATTGAGCATCTTAGGGTAGAAAAAGAACTAGGCATAGCTAGAACTGAACTAGAGAACCTCAAGAAAAATTAAATGCATCTAACTAATCAAAACCTAACAAATGAAATTAATGATAAAGAGTTAGAGTTGATTAAACTTAGATAGGAAAATACAAATCTAAAAGAGGAGCTAGCAAAGGCAAAGGCCTTTGAGGACTCACTCAATGGGAGGAGTCAAAAGCTCGAAGACATCACTAAAAACCTCTCTATGAGATTGAATCATCTAGGATTAGGGGCAGAACCCTCCACCGGCACAGAACCTCCTAGGAAGCCTGCCTGGAAAAATCCAATGTCTTTTGTTAGACTAGTAGTTATCAGCCTAGGGAGAAGAGTGCCTCATATAAGGGTGAGAGTCCCAATCAGTCAGATAGGATAGGTAAAACTAATAAGGTGAAACCTTTAGGTAAGAAGAACATAGGAAAACAAAATAACAAAGAACAACAGGGTAAAGTAAAACCTAGGATAATAAGACACTCTGCTGACTTGTTATATTTTGATAAATTCTATAGTCATTTCAAACATCAAAATAATAGGTTTGGGTGATCCATTCCTTATCATCCCAAAGGGTATCATGAAAGACCCTTCTATTCTTTCATTGAACCCTACAATGGTAAAACCAAAGGGCCCAAGATAACATGGGTCCCTTCTAATGTTTGAGTTACCTGTGCAGGTGTAGGTAGGGTCTCACTCAGGAGAAAATGGAGTGAGGAGAATTATGTAGGTCATGAATAAGGAAACAAAATCATTCAAGGGAGTAATTTCTATCTTAAATCCTCCTTGACATTTATTACATCATATTATCATTTATTTTCAATAAGTAAAATTGCTGGGAAAAACAGCAAAGATTTTCTAAATAAATAGATATGTTTATTAAGAGGTGCGCCGAATAGGAGTCGACGTTCCATTGACTTCTACTCGATGCCAGCGTCGAGAAGCATATAGAGCAGACAATTCGAGTAGAATTCAACACAGCGTCAAGTTCTTATCGACGCATACGTCGACTTAATAATTACTTATTAAATTCGAAGTCATGTCGATTGTAAATCGACGTAACGTCGATAGGACTACGTCGACGTATGGTCTCTGAATAGCCTCGAAGCTACGTCGAGTACTATTCGACGCAATGTCGATATAGCAGCACGGGCAGAATTGCTTCTAGAAGCAATCTTAACACAGCTTTGTGCGCCAAATAATAAGTAATATCGACAGTGCGTCGACATAAACACTAAGTGGCGGCGATTCATCTACTTTTAAGCAACTACTGCGTCGAAACGTTTACGCTTTCGAATTTTCTTCCTCTTGTTATCTTGCTCTCCTCCTCTCCAGCTCTCTTGCGCTCGTGTCCCTCGTGCTCTTTGTCTCTTGTTTTCTTCTTACTTGCATGTACATTAACTCAAATGGCTCCACCAAAGGTGAACTCAGGATTCGATGTCGACATTGACTCCTTCAATGCGGCCGTAGAAAGTTTCAAGGCCATCCTTGGCCTATTTGATTCTGCTAGATTAACAAAGCTCATCACCACACGATGTAAGATTCTAGACATAGAACTTACAGAATTGAAGGATACCGTTCAGTGACAGATGATGGTGCTCTCCAAGGGACAATATCTGGCCAAGACATCAGTGTGTCTGAAGAAATTCTCTCCCAAACATTTGATCTACCCACAGGGAATGACTCGGATGAACTAACAACAGAAGAAGTAAATAATGTACTAGAAATAATGCAGTTCAATAAGGAGAAGCCAATTAACCTCGAAAAGGTTGACCTGATAGAGGAATACAGATTCCTAGCTGACATTGTAGGAAAAGTGCTGCTCTGCAAGGTCTCTGCTCATGATGCAATACCAAAGCAACAGCTGCAAGTAATGAGAATTCTGGTACTTAACAAGAAGGTGAACTGGGGAAGACTGCTCCTAAAGATGATTGGGCACAAGTATGCCCATAAAGAAAATGCCTATATGAGAATAATGAGCCAAGTGCTCCTCAAACATTATCCAAACATCTGCAAGTCTAAAGGAGTGCCCATTCCTCCTGGTAAAAGAATAAATATAAGGATTTTCTCAAAATGGACCAGGCAGATCTTGAATCCTGGTCAAGCTGCACCATCTCCTCCTCCATCACCTCCTCATCTAGAGTCCAACAGGGAGATTCCAGATCCCCCAAGGGATTATCTTCCTCCAATGGACAATGTTCCAGAGCTCCATCAAGAAGACAAACCAGCCTCACTGCAACAACAACAACATCAGCAGATCCCTTCCACTTATCCACCTGAACCATCCCTTTTACCAACTCATCTACTTCCATCCATACCTCCTCCACCTCTAATCCATTTCTCACCTGATGTCTACCATCCTCTCTCTCCCATTCAAGAAGACTTCCCTTCATCACCTCCACCTCCAGTTCATCCTCCCATTAACAGAGCAAATCATCTCTAAGGATGTAGCTCTTGCCTCCTCCACCTTTGCTGATTTGGTTGCCAACCAGGCTAGGATGTTTGACAGGAAATATTCACAGGTAGAGGTTGAGATGCTGGATACCAAGAGATCCCTCCAGGGATTAAAGGAATTTGTCTGTTCCTCTATGGTTACAAGAGAATTCTTAACCTCCCTGGCCAGCAAGTTCAAGAAGGGGGAGAATATCTTAGAGGAAGAGGGTCCTAACTTAGGGGGAGAAGTTTAGGGTGATGCTGATAAAGAGCCTGCCCCTGGCAAGGTAACTACCTTTCAGGAAGCACAGATCCAGGGGAGCTAGCAGATCAAGGGGAGCTCCCAGGAATTCAAAGGCAGCCTCAAGATGAGGAGATGATAGTTGAAATAGCAAAGATTGCATAGGAAGCTGTAAAGGAGCTTGAGCTTGATCAAACTGCATATAATCAGGGGGAGTCAGCCCCAGACATTCAGAGGAATCTGGATGTAGAAATGGAAGCTGTAAGTACATCAACTATTCAAGAAGCTCCCCAAGAAGCTGACAAGAATGTTGATGATCAGGGGGAGCTAACAAAAGAGAAAGAGGATGCTGGAGCAACTGATGATGATGAGCCTTTAAAAGTAGCTCAAAGAAAAGTCCCAAAGGTGTTTTCAAGGAAGAGGAAAACTCCTGAGAAAGAGCAGTAAGGCTCAGGTATTTTGCAAAGAAGTACATTTTATCTTTAAACAGTTGGGATTACATATATTCTTCTTGATTATTGAATTAAATGATCTGAGAAAATAGCTTGTCATGTTATTATGTCTACACTATCTTGTATGAAATGAATTGTTGTTTATAAAAATTGTATAAAATCACTAAGAACATAATGTAAAATTTGTTAAGATAAATAGGGGGAGATTGTTGGGAAAAACCCTTGATTTAACTTAACAAATTAATTAAAAGTGATTTTATCTACTAGGATTAAATTACCCATTGTATAGTGAGGGTAATATGGTCATTAGATGTCTTAGGATGTCACACCCAACATAGGGTATCAGGACCAGATCATGGGGAGAAAAATTGGGCTAAGTCAACATTTACGTCGAATAGAATTCGACGTAACATCGAGTCCATATCGACGTTGCTTTGACTAGAAGTCCATGTGGCTCAACCCTTCTGTCGAAGTAACTTAAGTCAATGCTACATCGAATAGATATCAACATAGAGGTCAGGGACATGCTGAAGCAATTGGAGAAGTCGACGCAGCTTCTACTTCAGCTCGACGCAGAAGAGGATATTTGTCGAAGCCAACTAAAGTCGACGGAACGTCGACTTCATCTAGACGCAGAAGATGGAGTTCACTGCAAGGCAGATCAACTCGACGGGCGCGTCGAGAAGATATCGACGCAACGTCGACTAGCAGAGTTCAGTCAGAGCACAGATGAAATCGAAGTAGCTCCTAGAAGAACTCGAAGCTACGTCAATAAGAGAGGAAGTTAATTCGACGCTATGTCGAATACAGTCTATGAAAGTTCAATCTTTACAGCTGTCATTCTGATGCTTCTATTATGGCCCACATCTCTCAGATCATTCTCTAACGGTCTAATAATTGCCTGAAGAAGAAGGAAACATTAAAGAAGGAGAACAAGGCTTTCTTGGAAGTATATACGTTCTAGTTGGATGGGTCGAGAAGTAATTAAGGAAGGAAAGAGAATGTCTATCAAATATACCTTTTCTGGTCTTACCTAACAAGGAAACAAATTCAAAATAGAGATAGGGTATATAAGGATAGAGAAGGAAGAGAAGAACATGGCATTCATTACTATCAGTCATCTTCTTCATTATTTCTAGGGCTTCCTCTTCTTCTACATCTCCCTCGGGAACCCTAATTAAGAAGAGAAAACAGAAATACAACTGTTCTTCATCTAAGAGAATAGTAGATCTGATAGCTGCTTCACATCACCATCATATAGCAGCAAGATATGAATCAGGAGAAGTCAAGAAGAATCTGACAATCAAAGTCTCTGCAGTTCATCTTCAACAAAAGCAGAGACTAATCAAGAGCAGATTCTGTGGGGCTACACATTGGTTGTTCTTCAATCAGCCATAACAAGAATTCTGAAAACAGAATTCATGCAACATTCTTTCCTCTCCTTCTCTTTATATTTCCTATAAAAGAGTTTTATTAAGCCCTCTTCAAAGGATTCAGTGGTTCAAGATCTCCTTATCAAAAGATCTGGTGGTTCATGATCTCCTTATCAAAAGATCATTAGTTCATGATCTCCTTATCAAAAGATCATTGGTTCTAAGAGTCTCCTGATCAAAAGACTCAGGCATAGTGGTGCATTCCTACCAGGTGGTAGAAGAGAGGACTACCCACATTTTTGGGAACCTCTATAAAATTCTTTGTATCTATGCTGTGATTTTCTGTGCTGTCCAGTCTTTTATTCTGCACTTATTTCCTGCATTCTTTATTTTTTCCTGGATTGTTAAGCATAACTCCTTAGAATAATTTATTGTTAAACACAGTTAGGATAGAAATTATTTAAAACTCTATTCACCCCCCCCCCCCTCTAGAGGAATCTCAGAGGCACACTGTGAACTTTCAGATCACAAGGGACTAGATTCGATAGCGCTTCCACAGGAGGCTAGCCTATGGATTCGAATTAGCATGCCTTATGGGTACTGGTCACCCCTATTTATAGATTTAGGGACCTACCCAAACGGGCAAGCTCTAAAATAATGGGCTGCCCGAGATACAGGAGAACCCAGAAGGGGTGAGAAGATACATAAGCAAGAAATAACTCTAACTGCGCGGTCTAGAAGTCAGAGAGGAACTTGGTCCTGGCCATTCCTTGAGGTGCTGGAGAGATCAGGTAGTCTAGGCACTCATGAAGCTTATGACCGGATCGGACCGGTCCTAAGAACTAGTTGCGAGTTTCTGGGTAAACAATGTAAGCTTATAAAGTGCTTTAAATATTGGTAACGCGCTCGCCCCACAGCTACAAAACCAGCTCTACGCTCAACTCTTGGCACAATTGCAGGTTCCACTCTAGGCTCCACTACAACAACCAGCACCGGGGCCACATCAGGATCAGGAGTTGCAAGTTGTTCTAGGCTTGTTGGTTATGCATTTATCATAGCAAAAAATTCTTTGGCAACCAACCTAATCATTTCAGCAGAGGGAGTGGTCGCTGGCACCTCAGTAGACGCACTACTTTTCACAATGTTACAGGGTTGAGACAGCCCCGCACCACTCCTAGTCACTTATAATCATGCAATACACAATTTAGTAACCACAATGATAACAAAACAGTAAACAAGGAACACTCAGGTTCTGCAAACAACTATGTTTTTCATTTCTAAGTGGATATTCTTATTAGTTTTTATTGTTTTAGGTGAACGCACAACACGTGCACTCCACCCCTTAAAAAGAATTCGGCCTCGAATTTGATAAACTATGAATTGTCTCCTAAAGTTCGATACCAAATTGTAACACCCTGCTAGTACAAACAAAATTACAATACATCCAGTCAGGATCCCACATTCTGTTGAACACACTATCTAGACGTTAATAAGATAATAGCCAGAAAACCTAAAACTACATGAGAGCATTATATGCACAAGTGGAAGATTTCATTAAGCATTGAAATTAGAATGTCCACCTACCCATGAATGTCAAACTAGATTTATGGCCTTACATTCATCCAATGTAGCAAAACACTAAAACATACATCAGCACGCAGGTCAGCGATCCATGGAAAGCAGTAAAATTGATTAGCCTTTGAGGACCAACTCAGCAATGAGCTTCAACCCGCTGCTTCCCTCTTGTTTCGCCATCACTTGTATGAACCATAAATAAGAGATAAATGAGGGTCAGCTATGAGCTGACCATAAACCGCTTAAAGATCACACCCCTGCCATTCTAGCCAGCTCCGGGGAAGGGCACTGTGTTGGATCTTAAAGTGCCCTTAGAGGGGGGGGGGTGAATAAGGGTTTTAGAAATCTTTTTTATTTTAATAAAAAACTTCTTATATTTTATATGAAATAGATTGGATCAAAAGTAAATTGCTAGAATTGAAAACCAAATCAATTTTATTGAACAAATAGAGTCATGATTAATAATGATAAAATTGATTACAAAAGAGGATTTTTATAATACTAAAATCGTGGCGAATAATATGAAAATCTCCTTTTGTTTTCTATACTGACTCTTCTCCCTAAGAACCAGTTGGCTTTAGTTGATTTATCGCCATATACGGCCTCAAGCCACTCTAGCCATTCTATCCCCAGAAAGTCCTCGAGCACCCCCTTAATCTACGCCCTAGACCTAGTCACCAACACATGCGGCGAATTACCCCTAAGCCGCCCACAGACTTAGTCACCAACAACTGCGGTGAATTCTCCATTAAACAGTTTAATTAGAAAGATAAAAGGTATTATAAAATATGAAAGTCAAATTGAAAACTCCCTATGTGGAAATCTGAAGGAGACGACGAAGAACAGTTGAAGATCATAGAAGTCGAAGAGTGCGTTCATCGCGTTGAGTTTTTGTTGATCTGATCCTCCTTAGATTCATTATCTTGAATTTGAATGGGAGATCTTTAGTAGTCTGGAAATACGGCTCTCACAGATATTTCGGAGTGGTGGATTAGGGCTCTAGGGGTTCTAAGATTGAAGAGAACAAATGCAACCCTTTTATAGGAGAGGAAGCTAACGCTGGTATTAGACTTAATGCTAGGCGTTGACTCAGCTTAGTAATGTTTTGATGCCACGTATCCTCATTCCATGAAGGAGATATTGCATGTTTGGAAGTTCTCATTTTACGCAACCCTAACGTTGGCGTTAGACCAAATCATTCCCAAAATGCTCCTGCAATCACGATAGCTTCCCTCCATAGCATTTTCATACTGGTGTGATCGAGGGTCAATGCCAGCGTTGGATCTAACGCATGGTATTAGACCACATCCTTTTCTTTTAGCACATTGTGCTAGGCCAGACCAAAATATAACATCCTATTGTCATCCTTGTTCAATCCTGCATACTAAAAACACAATGACAAACTTGATCAAATAGAAGTAGGATTTGTTATTCTCAAACCAAAGGGATGCAGAAAATCGTGTTCCAACAATCTCCTACTTTTGATAATAATTAATTGAATTAAGATAAATCAGATTTCAAAGGTAAATGATGTGTTTTTATAAAGAGATATACCACTATGCTACTTAGATATATTTATGAGAGTTATTTTCAGAGATATGTGCTCCCCCTATTTAAGTGCTCCCCCTTAGTGTATGCTCCCATAGAATAGATTTATGCACCCCCTTAATCTAGTGAATCCAACACCTTAATCATTAAGTTTATCATTTTATTCCCCCCCCCCCCCCCCCTTTGTTATTAGCAAAAGTGGGTGGAGTGAAACAAAACTAGGCTATAATAAGGTAAAGAGGTGAAATGTAGTACTACAAAGAGAGGGTTATTTGTTTTGCTGGAAAATAGAGGAAGTCATGATCGAGCATAGAGGGATTAGTGCAGCAGAAAAAATATGATATGCTTGTAAGAAATAAAATCCCTTATAATTTACCATTCAAGTCTACCACTTGTTGAAAAAAAAAGTGAAACGGAGTTTTGAAACACAGTGATAAAAAACATCAAGATTAAGAGTTGAGATAAGCATGATAAAGCATGGTAGAATTACATGATCATATTAATATTGCAGAAAATAAAGTAACCATGATAAGCATTTGAATTGTTAAAGAAATTTTTGATTTTAAGGTTTGATTTTGAAAAAAAAATGCAAACAATTTTTCTAGAATTTTCACATGTAAGGAGAAATAACCTTGAAAATTTTTCAACAACTAAAGGCAAGCAGGATTTGTCATATTCAAAAAGATAATAGCTACGATGTACCTAATTCCTATTTCAAGTAAAGAAAACATTGTAGAGATCATGCATTATGAAAGTGCACAGTGTGCCTCTGAGTATTCTCTAGGGGGGGGGGGGGGGTGAATTGAGATTAAAATATTTTTACCCTAACTGTGCATATAATAAAACAATACTATGTATTATGCACTCAACAAAACCAACACAGAATAAATAAGTGCAGGAAATATAGATACTGAAAACAATAATGAGGGACAGCACATAAAAGACAATCCAGAAGACACAAGATTTCTATAATGGTTCCCCAATATGTGGGTACTCCACTCTTCTACCTTTCTGGTAGGATTGCACTAACTGTGCCTGAGTCTTTTGATAAGGAGACTCTTAGAACCACTGAGTCTTTTGATAAGGAGACTTTTAGAACCACTGAGTCTTTTGATAAGGTAACTCTTAAAACCACTGAGTCTTTTGATAAGGAACTCTTAGAACCACTGAATCCTTTGAAAGAGGGATTAATAAAACTCTTTTATAGATGGTGAATAAAGAAGAAGAAAGAAAGAGAAGAAGAATAGAATTCTATTTTTCAGAAATCTTCAGAAGCTATCTGCTGGTTCTGTTAATCACATGATCTAAATCTGATGAACCCTTGCTTATGATTGTGATGCTTGCAAGGGTTGTTTTGCTTGATCATTTTTCTCTGGTCACTTCTTGTAAACTAGCTGTTGTGTGCGAAAATGAAGAAGAAGAAGCAGCTCTATTCTTTTCCTGTGTAGAGAGAAATGTTCCATGCTGTCTCTTAAAGTTTTGAGGAGGAAGAAGAGAAGCCCCTATTTGACAGATAGAAGTTGTATATTGAATGCTCTATTATTTTCTTCTTCTCTCAGCATACTTATTCTCCATGATTGGGATTTGAATTTGTTTCTCCTTTTGGACTGTCCTGGAAAGGAATTCCTTTTGGACAATTGATTTTTCTTTCTTCTTTTATTCCCGACCCATCCATCATATCTGAATAAATTCCAAGAATGCTTTTGCTATCTTCTGGAGTACTCCATTCCTTTCTTAGCAATAAACGAGCCGTTGGAGAACTGTCTTCAGCATGGTGGTTGTTCTGAAAAGGTCTTAAAAAGGATAGCTAAAAAAGCTTCTATTTTGACTGTATTTGGCGTTGCATCGACTTCATCATTCCTCATATTGACGCACCTCTGAGTTCTTATAAGAGTAGCTTAGAATTCCTTCTTAGCTCTGGTTGAACTCAAATGTCGACGTTGGGTCGATTACTTATCGACGTAACCATCAAGTTGAAGACTTGGACTTGAACTATCTCTTCTGCGTCAAATTGAAGTCAAAGTTGTGTCGACTTCTAAGATGGCTTCAACAAGCTCTTCCTTCTGCATCGAATTCCTTTCGACATAATGTCGACTTGACTTATACTTCGACAGGCTGATTGAGTTGCTTCGATATTCAGTAAAAGTTACGTCGACATCTAGTCGAAGTTGCGTCGACTTCTATGCGACGCAAGTCTTAACTTAACTGAATTTATGCTTGTCTTGACATGGTCTTGACACTCTAAGGTGAGTGTGACATCCTAGGACATCTAATGACCTTTTTACCCTTTCTATACAATATGGGTAATATAACCTAATTAATGAAATCACTTTAAGTAATTTGTTAGATAAATTACAAGGGTTTTTCCCAACAATCTCCCCCAATTTATCGTAACAAATTTTACATAATAGAGTAAGTGATATCAAATATGTTTTGACACAAACTCAAACATATAACAATTGTACAGATACAATGGAGACAATAATGAATGGAATCACAGACAATTGTCAAGTAGCCATATTATCAACAATTGTGTCCACAAGAGGATATAAATGTATTGAGCTCATAATATAGAATACCTAGACTTCACTGTCCTTTGTCAGGAGTCTTTCTCTTCCTAGAGAACACCTTCTATGGTTTTATGTTCCTTGGAAGAAACTTCAATGGTTCATCTACTTCTTCAGCAGCCCTGTCAACTTCTTGATGGGTTTCATTTTGTTCAGCATTATGAGCAGTCACCATAGCAATTTTAGAGACTTCTTCCAGCAGGTCATCTTCTAAGAACTCCCCTTGAGTTGATGGAAGCTCCCCCTGAGTTACTACAAGAGTTTTTGCAGCTGTCACCCCTTGGAATGCATCTGTAGATGGCTCCCCCTAGATTGCAGACTTTTCGGGAGAATTTGCAAGGGGCTCCACTGGGACTACTCCTGTCTGAATAACAATTAGTCTATTGGGATCTGGAACATCATCAATTGGGACAATCTCTTCTTGTACATTCTTATCTTTCTCCTGGCCTTCCTGATTCTTCTCCACTATAGGCATTACCTCCTCCTCCTGAATCATCTCCCTCTTTTGAGCCTTAATGGCTAGGGAGGTTAAGAACTCTTTGGTTACTAAGGAGGAGGACACAAAATATTTTAGAGCCAAGAGAGACCCATTGGATTCTTACAGTTCTAACTCCATCTGGGAGTATTTCCTATTAAATTTCCTTGCCTGAGAGGACAGAAGATCATCAAAGGTACCAGTAGATAGTCCTACTGCTTTTGAAATTACATGCTCAAGGTCAATGCAAGGGGTAGGTGTGGTAGATATAGGAGGTGTTGCTGTGAAGTCCTCATGGAAGTCTGCAATGTCTTGGTGGATAGGAGAGTGGGGTTGATATACTTCTGGAGAGATGTAATGCTATAGTATAGGAGTGGATGGTTGTTTTTGTTGTTGTTGAGGGGAAGGTTGAGATGTAGGTTCTAGAGATGAAATGGATGAGATGGACTGAATATTTTGGACAGTATCATCTGGGATGGTATCTTATTGTGCTGCTGCAGGAACCTATGATGTATGGTCATCTCTTGGGGGATCTGGTACAGTTTTCTCTGTGTCCTGTGGTGCTGGAGAGGGAGGAGGTTAAGGTGCAGCTTGACTAGGCTTGAGGATCTACCTGGTCCACTTTGAGAAAATTCCAATGTTGATTCTCTTGCCAGGAGGAATGGGCACTCCATTGGACTTACACACCATTGGATAATGGTGGAAGAGCACCAGACTCATGATTCTCATATAGGCATTTTCTTTGTGGGAATATTTGTAGCCAATCAACTTCAGGAGACATCACCCGCAGTTTATCTTCTTATTAAGGACTAGTATGTACACCCACGATCTACAGCTGCTGCTTGGGTTTATCATCATGTGTTGATATTTTGCATAACAACACCTTCCCTACTATGACTGCAAGAAACCTGTATTCTTTTGCAAGATCAATCTTCTTCAGATTGATGGCTTTCTCTTTCCTGAATTGCATAATTTCTAAGGCCTTCTTTGTCTCTTCCCCTGACAATCCATCAGGCTCATCACCAGTGGCTAAATCAAATGTTTGAGATAGCATTTCCTCTATAAAGCTAATATCATTTTCAGATATTGTCCCAATGAGGGATCCATCCTCTTGTAGGTGAATATTGTCCTTGAGCTCTTTCAGCTCTACATCAAGAATCTTGCATCTGGTAGAGATCAATTTTGTTAGTCTGGCAGTATGAAACAATCCAAGGATGGCCTTGAAGTTATCAGATGCTGTGTTGAAGGAATCCACATCAAATCTAGAGTTAATCTTTGGAGGTGCCATCGAACCTGGAGGAATGTACCAGCAAGGAGAAGTGAGAGAGAGAGAGAGAGAGGAATACGAGAGAATTGGAGAAGAGAGGGCACAAGTGTAGAGAGAAGAGAAAATTCGAATGTGTAAGGAATTCGACGCCTAAGTTGCTTAAAAGAAGATGATTCATCGCAACTTAGGGTTATAGTCAACACACCGTCGATAAAAATTAACATTTACCGTGCCAAAACTTGTTGGGGTAGCTTCTAGAAGCAATAATGCGTACGCTGATATATCGATGTTGCGTCGATTAGTATTTGACGCAACTTTGAGATTGTTCAGTAACAATGAAGTCGAAACAATCATATCGACGTTGTGTTGATTAGTAATCGACATGACCTCGAATTTGTTCAGTCACTAATAAGTCAACGCATGCATCAATATGAAATTGACGCTAAGGTGAATTCCATTCGAATTATCTACTCTGATTATCTCTAAATGCTAGCGTCGAGTAGAACTCAACGGTACGTCGAAATCTATTCGACGCAACATTGAATTAATAGTTCTATTTTCTTAGAAAGTTCTTATTGTTTTTCCCAGCAATTATTTTTATTGTAAATAGTGTTTATAATAATATTTTCATGAACTATAAGATAACAGAGGTATTCAGAGAAGAGATTACACCCTTTGTTGAATTAGTTCTTCATTCAGGATTTAGTTCTTCCTTCCCCCTTCATTATTTCTTAGGAAGGATCCTACCTTATCCTGCACAAGTAGCTCAAACATTAGAAGGTACCTAAGTTACCTTGGGCCCTTTGTTTTTACCATTATATGGTGTAATGTAGGAGAAAAGGGGTCTTTCATGGTATCCTTTAGGATGACAGAAAATAGGTTTATTTAACCATTGTTCATAATCTTGATAATTTAAGTTTGCATAAAATGCATCTTGATATAAAAAATCTATTGTATGCCTAATGATTTTCCTCTTTGCTTTAGGGTTTTGATTGTGATTTATTTGTTTATCTGAGATGTTTTTCCCTAGATTTTTCTTCTAATTTTTAGTATTCACTTTATTAAATGTGGTGATTTTCTTAGGATTATCATTGTCATGTTCTTTGAATACTACACTCCTCTCATTTTTATTATAGTCACTAGGCCTGACAAATCTAAATGGATTTTTCCACGCAGTTTTCCTAGGGACTTCAGTGCTAGTGGATGGCTCTGCTCCTAAACTTAGGTGTCTAAATCTCATAGAGATTTTGTGTGATGTCTTTGAGCTTTTGACTCCTCCCATTGAGTGGGTCTTCAAAGGACTTTGCCTTTGTTAGCCCTTCTTCCTTTAGTTTTAGATTTTCAGTATTTATTTCATTTATTTGTTTTCTAAACTCTCCTACCTCAATCATGAGTTGATTATCATAGTGATGATTCTCATCTATCCTTTTACTTTTTTGTTCTTTAACTCCTTTCTAAGTATTTTTATTTGATTTTCTACCTCTAATTGATCTTGGAAAAATTCTTTAAAACAAGTTTTAAATTCATTGGAAGAGAAATCAAAATTCTCAAAACATGATACCTGATCTTCTTCATTATCTGAAGAGGACTCCAAAGCCATCAGGAAGGTTTCTTTAGTAGCACCTTTTTGCTCACTTTTAGATGAGGACAATGACTCAGGTTCTGAGTCACTCCAGGTATCAGCTATAAAACCACTTCCATCCTTCTTTTCCTTCCTTTCATCAGAACTTTCTTCAACTAACCTGATCATTATATCCCATATTTCTTTTGCACACTGGCATTCAGCCACTTCCTGAAATATATTATCTGACATAGTGGATGCTAGAATATTCATTGCCTTAGCATCATAGGCTTTTGCATTCTTTTCAACATCTATCCATTCATCTATAGGAACCAGCTCCTGTGTAACAGTCCCACTTGCATCTTTCCTGAATGGAAAAGGGGGGCCTAAAAATAATGACATTAAAAATGTCTTCATCAATAGAGTTCATATAAAGCTTTATTCTGGCCTTCCATAGTTTAAACTTATTTAGATTACACACAGATGGTCTTGTTGATGCATAATCCTTAGAACTCATTTTCTTTAGAAAATACTTTAATTAAATTTAAAATAAAGAGATGAGAGTGAAAGGATCTTTTGATCAAGGTGTTAACATTTTAATGATCAACCTCCCTCTGATACCAATTGAAAGTGCACAGTGTGACTCTAAGTATTCTCTAGAGGGGGTGGGGGTGGGGGGTGGGGGGGGGGGGGAATAGAGATTTAAATATTTTTACCCTAACTGTGCATACAATAAAACAATACTAAGTATTATGCACTCAACAAAACCAACACATAATAATTAAGTGCAGGAAATATAGATATTAAAAATAATAAAGAGGGACAACACAGAAAAGACAATCCAGAAGACACAAGATTTTTATAGTGGTTCCCCAATATGTGGGTACTCTACTCTTCTACCTCCCTGGTAGGATGGCACTAACTGTGCCTGAGTCTTTTGATAAGGAGGCGCTTAGAACCACTGAGTATTTTGAAAAGGAGACTCTTAGAACCACTGAGTCTTTTGATAAGGAGACTCTTAGAACCACTAAATCTTTGATAAGGAGACTTTTAGAACCACTGAATCCTTTAAAAGATGGATTAATAAAACTCTTATACAGAAGGTAAATAAAGAAGAAGAAAGAAAGAGAAGAAGAATAGAATTGTGTTTTTTAGAATTCTTCAGAAGCTATCTGCTGCTTCTGTTAATCACAGGATCTGAATATGATGAACCCTTGCTTATGATTGTGATGATTGCAAGGGTTGTTTTGCTTGATCCTTTTTCTCTGGTCACTTCTTGTAAACTAGTTACTGTGTGGGAAGATGAAGAAGAAGAAATAGCTCTATTCTTTTCCTATGTAGAGAGCAATATTTTATGCTGTCTCGTAGGGTTTTGAGGAGGAAGAAGAGAAGCCCATATTTGACAGATAGAAGTTGTATATTGAATGCTCTATTATTTTCTTCTTCTCTCAGCATACTTATTCTCCCTGATTGGGATTTGAATTTATTTCTCCTTTTGTATTGTCCTGGAAAAGAATTCATATTGGACAATTGATTTTTCTTTCTTCTTTTGTTCCTGACCCGTCCATCATATCTGAATACATTCCAACAATGATTTTGCTATCTTCTGGAGTATTCCATTCATTTCTTTGCAATAAATGAGCCGTTGGAGAACTGTCTTCAGCATGGTGGTCCTTCTGAAAAGGTCTTAAAAAGGACAATTGAAAAAGCATTTATTTTAGACTTTATTTGACGCTGCGTCGACTTCATCATTCCTCATATCGACGCACCTCTGAGTTCTTATAAGAGTAGCTTCGAATTCCTTCTTAGCTCTGGCTGAACTAAGATGTCGACATTGCGTCGATTACTTATCTACGTAACCATTGATTTGAAGACTTGGACTTGAACTATCTCTTCTGCGTCGAGTTAAAGTCAAAGTTGCGTCAACTTCTAAGATGGTTTCGACAGTCTCTTCCTTCTGCGTCGAATTCCTTTTGATGTAATGTCGACATGACTTATACTTTGACAGGTTGATTGAGTTGCTTCGACATTCTGTCAGAGTTACGTCGACATCTAGTCGAAGTTGCGTCGACTTCTATTCGACGTAATTCTTAACTTAACTGAATTTGTGCTTGTACGTCTTGACCTGGTCTTGACACTCTAAGGTGAGTGTGACATCCTACGACATCTAATGACCTCTTTACCTTTTCTATACAATGTGAGTAATATAACCTAATTGATGAAATTACTTTAAGTAATTTGTTAGATAAATTACAAGGGTTTTTCCCAACACATTACAATCTAGTGCTTTTACTTAAGCTTTTTAGAGAATTATGTAGACATGCATTAGATTCCAATTCTCATGAGTAGAAGCTTTATGAAAGATAATGATGTGTGCAAATATTATTTTTATAAGAGTATACAAGTGATATAATCAAAACACATGACATGTGTAATGAAGTAGTAAAACAATATTAAGAGTGTAGTCTTAGAATTACTTTCACACACCAATTCTAGATTTATATTTCAAATAACATAAAAGAGTACAACTACCAAGGTGCCTCGCCCACACAATGCTCATTAAGACTTATCAAGGAGCAAAGTATTTCTTGGGGGATCTCATAAGAATTTTATATTTTCTTTATTTTGGGTGATATGGTGTACAAATAGAAGTGAAATGAAGATGTGTTTGCACAAGACACTTTATAATTCTTTCCAAGGTGCTCGACCTCACGATGCTCATTAAGACTTATCAGGGGGCTAAGTAATGCTTGGTGGAGTTATCTTTGTCATTTTATTCATATATTTTATTTAGGACAAAGGTCTCCGAATTCACTTGTTTTTTTGCAAACAACAAATTTTTTGAAACCAGACTTCTATATGTGCAAGAAATTGATTTTTGAAAAGAAGGTATATGTAATTTAGACATACAACTTAACATGTTAAACTATTACACTACACAATCATGCAAGACTAAGATTATGTGCACATGTAGATTAGCAAAAGAGTGAGTGAATGAATCATTATTTAACATAAAAGCATTACTCATACTTAGAGGCATGCTAGGCAATCTTACAAAATTCTCTATAGTCTATTTCATTGCACATAACAAGATTAAGGTCAATGCATGACAAGACAAAATAATGTTTAGGAAACTTGAAATAAAAATTAAACATTAAAGAGAATCTTTAAGAATATGTTTAATCAAGTTTGACCATAGAATATAATGACAAGATTTTTGCTCATGTGAAATCCTAGAGTTAAGTAGTAAAACAAAACATAATTTTTGATAAATTGCAAAAACATATTTTTGAACAATTTTGATTATTTGAAATTTTGTGGATTTTTGAATAAAAAAAAGATGAATAGAAAAAACAAAGACAGTTTTTTGGATAAAGAAAAAACATATGCTTAAATATTTGAAAATTTAAAATAAAAGCTTGACAAAACATATATTTGAAATTTTTGATTTTTTTTTATTTTTGGATAAAGAAAAGCAAAGATTAATAGAGAAATAAAATCTTTCAAAACAGAGAAACACATAAGAAAATATGCATGAGAGAATATCAGAGATTTTTCAACAATAAAAAATGGAAATTTAAGCACAGAGGGTTAATACTAGGCATTGATTCCTAATGCTAGGCGTTGACCACTAATGCTGGGTGTTAAGTCGTAACGCCGAAATAATAGATGATTTCATGTATTTTTGAAAAACAATTTTTTTGATTTAGAGTTATTATATAGAGTCTTTCTTAGTGTAGAAATTTCAGACATTATAGAGAAGATTAAAAGGCTCTTTAAGCATGTTTTTGTTTGTTTAAAAATGATTTTTACATATTTTTATTGGTTTTTGGTTTTTCGAGAAATTAATAGAAAAAAAGATGCAAGCATGAGAGAATAGCAGAGAATTTTATTTTTAGAAGAAGTAGCTTTTTATAGGTTTTAATGGGATATATCTAAGACACCCAATTCTAACCTAAGAATGTTGAAACGAGCATCGAGGAGAGATTTGGTAAAGATGTCCGCAAGTTGGGACTCCGTGCCTATGAAGATAACTCTCACATGTTCCTTTTTAATGTGATCCCTAATGAAGTGATGACCCACATCTATGTGTTTAGACTTTGAATGATTAACGAGATTGTTGGTTAGATCGATTGCACTTTTGATGTCACATTTAATTCAATATTATTAAGATGAACCCCAAAGTCTTCTAATGTTTGACTCATCCAAAGGGCTTGTGCACAACAACTTCCTAGTGCGACATATTCAGACTCGGTGGTGGAGAGGGCAACAGAATTCTATTTCCTACTTGACCATGCTACAAGTGAAGGGCCGAAGAAGTGACATGTGCCGCTTGTGCTCTTACAATATAGTGAACACCCCACCCCCACATAATCAGAGTCGGAATAACCATGCTATATAAAGGAATCATTATAAGGATACCATAAGCCTAGACTAGATTATCTGATTAAATATTTAAAGATTATTTTAACCACTTTTAAATGAGGTAGGATTAGCTTGAAATTTAGCACATAAGCAAACGACAAACATAATATCGGGTCTAGAATCACTTAGATACAATAATGAACCTATCATTCCTCCATATAATGTTTGATCAATAGAAATTGTGCCTTCAACTATTCCTAATTTTAAAGATGTACTCATAGGAGTAGAGGATTGTTTTAAGTTTTCAAATTTAAATCTTTTTAACATATCATGAACATATTTAGATTTACTAATAAATATTCCATCAATTCTTTGTTTGATTTGAAAACCTAGAAAATATGTGAGTTCTCATACCAAGCTCATTTCACACTCTTTTTGCATTACTAGTATAACTTCATTACACAACTGTTCATTAGTGGCTCCAAAAATTATGTTATCTACACAAATTTGTAATATGATCAAATCATTATTAGCATGCTTGATGAAGAGTGTGTTATCGGCACTTCCCATTACATAATTGTGCTTTAATAAAAATGAAGTTAATCTTTCAAACAACGCACATGACACTTGTTTAAAATCATAAAGCGCTTCATCTAGTTTGAATACATGATTTGTAAATTTTTCATTTATGAAACAGGGGGGTTGTTCAACATAAACCTCTTCCTTAATAATCTCATTTAAAAAAGCACTTTTAACATCCATTTGAAACAATTTAAAACTTTTGAAACTCGCAAATGCAAGAAAAATTTTAATGGATTCTAAGCGAGCAACGGGTGCAAATGTTTCATCAAAGTCAACCCCCTCGATTTGAGAATACCCTTGTGCTACCAATCAAGATTTGTTACTAGTAATCCTAGATTCACCATCTAAATTATTTTTGAAAATCCATTTTACACCTACTACTGGGTGATTAGATGGCCTTTCAACAAGATTCCAAACCTTATTGCATTCAAATTGTTCTAGTTCGTCATTCATAGCTAAATACCAAAATTCATCATTTAAAGCAGTTGAAACATTTTTTGGTTCGATTTCGGAAACAAAGCAAAGGTTTGAAAAAGATTCATGTAGGGAAGAACGAGTCGTTAAGCCTTTCGATGGCTCTCCAATGACAAGCTCCCTTGGATGATGTTTTGACAACTTTAGCATGCTAGGAGGCACACACTCCTCTTGCTTGTCCTCATCTTCCTTGTTCTCCTCTTCCGATGACTTGTCAACCTCATGCTCTAATGGGGAGAGGGGTTCCTCTTCATTTCCTGCAATAATTTTCTCTACACAAGGAACAAGCTCATCAAATCTAACATGAATAGATTCTTCACCTATTTTTATTCTTTTGTTATATACTTTATAGGGCCTACTAGTTGAAGAATACCCAAGATATATTCCTTCATCATATTTTTCATCAAAATTTCCTAATGAATCCTTAGTGTTTAATAAAAAGCATTTGCAACCAAATACACAAAAATAGGATACATTAGGCTTCTTTTGAAAACACAATTCATAATGGGTTAATTTTATGAAAGGCCGAAGTGTGACACAATAAATAACATAACATGATGTGTTAATGACTTTGAACCAAAATGATCTGGGCAAACCAAATTCAGAAAGCATGGTGCGTGCTAATTCTTGAAGGGTTCTATTTTTCCTCTCCACAGTGCAATTTTGTTGTGGGGTGCGTGGAGCGGAAAATTCATGCATAATTACTAGATCACTATAGAAAGAGGTAAATTTTTCATTTTCAAATTCTCCTCCATGATCTGAGCGAATGATTTGAATTTTAGATCAAGTTCATTTTGAATACGTTTACATAATTTTGAGAATTCACAAAAAGCGTCTAATTTTGAGGTAAGAAAGATTGTCCAACAATATCTAGAAAAATCATCAATCAAAACTTAAGTATATTTTCTACCACTTAGACTTGCGATGCTCACTAGACTAAAAAGATCCATATGAATTAATTGTAAGGGTCTAGTAGTAGAAATTTCATTTTTACTTTTGAAAGATGATCTAGAAAATTTTCCTTTTTGGCAAGGTGGGCAAAGTGAAGATAAATTTCCATTAAGCATTGGTAATCCTCTAATTAATTTATTTTTTGCTTGTTTTAAGAGGTTTAGTGTTAGTGTGTCCAAGACCCCTATGCCATAATTCTAATTCATCATTTTTTGAAATAAGATATTTTATAGATGATTGTGAAAGATCATGAAAAGTAATCATGTAAACAGTATGAGTTCTTGGTGTGGTGTGTACAACTTCATTTTTTGGGGGATTTATAATTTTGCAAAGGTTTGTAGAAGATTCAAATAGGATATTTAGACCTTTATCACATAATTGACTAATAGATATTAGATTGTGTTTCAAACCTTCAACATATAAAACATTTTAAATAGAAAAAGACTCGTTACCCACTATACCAATGCCCATGATCCTTCCCTTGCCATTGTCACCAAAAGTCACCATTACTCCTTTCTTCATCATGAGGCTAAGGAACATTGCTTTATCGCCCGTCAAGTTCTTAGAGCATCCTAAGTCCAAGTACCACATGTCTTCCTTGTCCTTAGCCTGCCAACACACCTAAAAAGAAGATGGGAGTAAAGATCCAGCTACCCAAGAGGTTCCTCCCATAGTGTTAGTGGAGACCTTAGGTACCCGGATTTACTTTAAAGTGCATTTTTCCGTCTTCCTACAAGAGTCTGTGGTGTGACCAAAACTCAAACAATTGTTACACGCATTAAAAGGTGTTGAGACTCTTGCTGGTAGACAGGGATGTAGTAGGGATGATAGATGAATTTTTAAAGAAAAGTTTTGTTTTCTATAAATGGGGCTAACATAAGCATTAGGAGTTAACATTGGGTGGTAGCCTACCGAACCATATCCCAGACCAAACTTTGCAGAACCATGGCACTGGTTGGCCAAAATCATGTCCAGTGATTTTTGGCCAACACAGAAATTTTCTAAAGCCATATTTAGATCATGAATTCATTCTTTCAAAGAGGCGTTTTTGGTAACTAGCATCACAAATCAATTTGCAAATGACTTCTTTCCATCTTCTATTTGGAGAAGAGAGGTTTTTAGCTTTCTCTCTAAGTCCCCCTTTTCTTTCACAAGAGATTTTCATTCAGAGAGAACCTCAGAGAGAGTTTCTTCAAATTCTTGAAATTTGCCAATAAAAGATCACTATCTTGGCAATATACCTTTTCTTTTCCAAAAGCTTTTATTTTTTAACTTTGCTTTTTATTTTCTTTTAATAAAATCTTATTTTTATTTTTTAAGAGATCAATATCTTTTAGATTTTTTTCAAAATATTTGCAAGTTTGAAGAAATTCATCGTAGAGATCATCATAAGTAGGATGAGGTACCATAGTGTCGCTTTGGACACTGGTATCATTGTTGATGAGATCTTTGTTCCTACCCATGAGGCACATATTTGCCTCTTCATTGTCGCTTGAAGAAGATCTACTTGACTCCTCAGAGGAAGAATCATCCTATGTAGCCGCCTTTAGAACTTTCTTCTTTTCTTTTCCTGTGTGCTTCCTTTCCTTTCGCTCTTTACGATATTTTAGGAACTAGCTCCGGATGTGTTCTTTCTTTCGGCAGTGGTAGCACTCTGTTACTGGTCGCTCGTCTTCGTCGTCGCTACCTTTTTCTTTTGTAGAGGATTATCCCATCCTTTTTGCATCTTTCACGAAGTATTTCCAAAAAGAGTTTCTTCTTTCCGGATTCTTCATGAATTTCTTGAAATTCTTTATAAAGAGGCTTTCTTCATCCTCTCAACATCAATGGCCTCCTTCTTGGATTTTAGCGCCTAGGCCTTCTTCTTTGGCTCCGCATGGTACTCTTCATGTTCAATTTTGAGTTCCTTAGATCATGAGAATCTGATATGGCCATCACCTTTGGATTGAATTTTGGTGGGAGAGATCTGAGAATCTTCCTCAGAAGTTCTCCGTCCATGAAGGTCTTTCCGAGGATTTTTGATGCGTTTACGTTCTTTGTAAATCTTGTATACATGACGTCGTTATCTTCGTCTGGTTCTATGCAGAACTTTTCGAACTCTAATTCCAGTTGGAAAATCTTTGAATCCTTCACCTATGAAGTACCTTCATGAGTAATTTCCAATAAATTCCATATATTATATGTAGTCTCACAAGCACAAGCACGATTAAATTCAGTTCTATCTAAAACACAAAATAATGCGTTCATTGCTTTAGCTTTTTTTTACATTTAAGTTTGTCTTGATCATCCCACTTATCTTTGGGTTTTTCAAGAGTAGCTTCTCCCACTACAGTGGTAGGAGGAAAATAGCCTTATTGCCCAAACTTCTATATCTAAAGTCATTAGAAAACAATGAATCCTAGTTCTCCAGTAGTTATAATTGGACCGGGTAAATAGTGGTGGTCTACTAATTCCTTGCCCATCATAGAAAGAGAGATCATGGTGCGCCATTATTCTGGGTGGTGGAACCATTTTATAATAACCTCTCTCTAATACCACTTGTGAAATCTTTTTATTTTAATAGAAAACTTTTGATATTTTATAAGAAATTGATTGGATCAAAAGTAAATTACTAGAAATGAAAATAAAATCAATTTTATTGAACAAATAGAGATATGATTAATATTAATAAAATTGAATACAAAAGAGGATTTCTATAACGCTACAAATCGAGGTGAATAATATGAAAAACTCTTTTTGTTTTCTATACCGACTCATCTCCCTATGAACTGGTTGGCTTTAGCCAATCTATCCCCAAATATGGCCTCAAGCCACTCTAGCCTTTCTATCCCAAGAAAGGCCTCGAGCACCACTAGATCTAAGCCCTAGAACTACTCGGCAATAGATGCGGGGAATTCTCCCTAAGCCGCACACGGACCTAGTCGCAAATAACCGCGACGAATTCTTCACTAAACGATTACAAAGACAAAAGGTATTACAAAATATGAAAGTGAAATTGAAAGATCCCTATGAGGAAATCTAAAGGAGACAACAATGAATAGTTGAAGATCATCGTTGACGAATAGTGCGATCTTCGCGTTGAGTTTTTGTTGATCTGATCCTCCTTAGATTCATTCTCTTGAATTTGAATGGGAGATCTTTGGTGGTCTGGAAATACGGATCTCACAGATATTTCAGAGTGGTGGATTAGGGATCCAGGGTTTCTAAGATTGAAGAGAACAAATGCCACCCTTGTATAGGAGAGGAAGCTAACACTGGCATTAGACCTGACTCAGTTTAGTAATATTTTGATGGCATGTATCCTTATTCCAGCAAGGAGATATTGCATTTTTTGAAAGTTCTCATTTTAGGCAACCCTAACACTAGTGTTAAGGCTAATGCTGGCATTAGACCAAATCATTCCCAAAATGCTCCTGCAATCACGGCAGCTTCCCTCCATAGCATTTTCATACTGGTGGGATCGAGGGTCAACGCCGGCGTTGGCTCTAATGCCTGGCGAAAGATCACATACTTTTCTTTTAGCACATTGAGCTAATCCATACCAAAATATAGCATCCTAGTGTCATCCTTCTTCAATCCTGCATACTAAAAACACAATGGAAAACTTGATCGAATACAAGTAAGATTTGTTATTCTTAAACCAAAGGGATGTGTAAAACCGTGTTCCAACACACCGTTCACCTGCAAGAAAGCCGCTTATGCAATATGTAATATAAATAAAAAAGTGCATCTACAATACACAAGGTGAGGTTTGAAGCATAATCAATCTTCTAGGATGACCATCAAAGAAAGGGGAACCTATGTATGCAAATGATGCTCGTTGAGTTTTCCCGAGGGATCCCCACAACCGCCTAAGCAACCGCATGAGGCTAACAAAGCATCAATTCATCACATCAAGACAACACATTTCATGCACATAAGGCATGCATCCAATATACTCTTTCACGATCACCAACACCACCCTAGTTATATAACCGTAGGTGGGAAAAGTGCTTTTGTCCGAAATAGGTGAACACCATCCACGGCTCCTCCCATGATCGTACATCGTATAAGAGGTTAAGAACTCTCACCGATCTGCGTGGAAACAGGTTCGGTTCATCTTTCACCGTGCAATAGTTGTTGTGATCCATCAACACGACGCAGGTACGGCTTCGCCTCGACCCGTAAAGGTTTAACACATACAATTGCTACACAAAAGTCAAGCTATGCACCTAATCCTTACAGGAGGACATATGCTTCATAAATATAACCAACGAAGGAGGTCCAAGATAACTCCACTTCAAAATCCGTGGTGAAGGTTTGCGTTAAACCACAACCCAAGCATGGGGCTTCCGTTAGGATCTCCAAAAGACACCTACAACTCATGTCCTGCATTTAAAATGACATAATTTACAGAGTCATTCTCCGACATGCATACTAGGCCAAACCTAAATGCATGTCACAAATCAAGCATCGCCGATCTGGGCTAACGACCACGTGTAGGCTTCACACAAAATGCATAAATCCATACGACTACCAGATTTCTACATGCAATAAATATCGAGAATGAACACAATCGACCCAGAGTTCCGAAGAACTAAAGGGAGTCATACAGTTCACTAATTTGTGAAAGAGATAACCATATGCAAGCATAAAAAAGGGATGAAAGGACCAATCCATGTCCTAAGAATGTGAGGAAGGATCGTTACCCTTGTCGATCTCCTTGGCTCCATAGGAATCCAAGATTTCAGTCGAATGGAAAGAACCGCACTGGAAAGTTCTCCTTGGATCTAGAAATGGCTCGCGATTTGGAGCCCCGAAGCACCAACAATGGCCAGATTAGTCATTCTTCCTCTTCCACGCTTTTCTTTTGTCTCGAGCTTAGAGAGAGAGAGTCGACTGAAAAGTCATCTCAAACACTTTATCCAAGTGACTTTATATATCTCAGACTAAGCCCTCACTATTAGGTTAGAACCCACTCGAAGATAGTCAGCCACAGTCCATCAAAATAAACCAGGAAAAATAACCACTCTATCTATGGAGTCGAGACATCTTGACAACACACTGATGTAGCCCATGGTGCCGAGACCTCTCAACGACACACCGCTATAGCCCATGGCGTCGAGACTTCTCAACGACACACTATTGTAGCCAATGGCGTCGAGACCTCTCAACAATATGCTGATATAGCCCGTCGCATCGAGACCTCTCGATAACACGTCGATATAGCCCGTAGCATCGAGACCTCTCAACAACACGCCACTATAGCCTATGTGAAAGTGCACAATTAACCACATTAGAATTCTCTAGAGGGGGTGAATAGAGATTTAAAAAGACTTTGTGCAAAGTTAACAAATATATATATATATATATATATGTAATAATCACAGATTTAAGCTTCCCACACACCAACAAGAATTAAGCAAAAGAAATAGCAAAAAGAAAATCACAGCACAACACAAAGAAATATAGTGGTTCCCCAAACTTTGGATAGTTCACTCTTCTACCCCCTTGGTAGGAATTCACTATCTTGCACTGAGTCTTTTGATAAGGAGACTCTTAGAACCAGCCTGAGTCTTTTGATAAGGAGACTCTTAGAACCACTACAACTGAATTTTTTGAAGAGAGATTCTAAAAACTCTTTTACACAATTTGAAAATGAAATAAGAATAAGAAGAAGAAGTAGAAGAGAAACAATTGAAGCAAGAAAGAATCTTCTTCCTAGCAAGAAGATTAAAAGCACAAGTATAGTGAATTTGAAATCTCTCTTCTATAGTGAGAAGGAGATTGTAAGCCTTTCTCTTTTTCAATGAGAGCTTTCAGAAATTGCAGCAGTATGGCTTCAGAAGAAGGAGAAGAAGAAGGCTTGTTGTTTGCTGCAGCACACTTTCACTTTTCTCAGTTTTTCTCACTTTTCCCTTGGGAGCTTTTCCTCTATTTCAAATGTATGGAGTGGATCACTTCTTCTTCTCTGCCGATTTCCCTCTTATTTATAGCTCTGTTTATTCAAAGAATACTATAGGAGAATAATCAATTTGTAGTCAGAGAAATAGTAAGAGAGAAAAGATTCCATAATCAATATTTCTGTAGAAGGAAAGAGATCATTCTGATTTCAAATAATATCCATAATAAACTTAATCAATTTAGCCAAGAATCAATTAGAAGGAAAGACTGATTCAGAACGGCTATAAAAGAATAATATAATTCCATAAGAATCAGATCTGCAGAAAGAAGGAAAGAGATCTGGCGTATTTTGAATTTGACATAGAAATCGACGTACGTCAATTACTATTCGACGTAAGCGTCGATTTAAGACTGGATGGACGTCGAGAGGAGAATATGGAAGGTGCGTCGACTAAGGTACGTCGACTTCAGTAGATGCGCCGACTTGAAGTCAGAGTTACGTTAAAATAGGTTACGTCGAATTCTGTTTAGAGTTACTTTGACTCATTCTAAGAGGAACGTCGACTACACTTCGACGTTGCGTCGAATACTATTCGAAGCATATTTACTTAGACTAATTTTTCATTCTTAGAATTTATAATCTACTCATTTTTAGGGGTTAAGATAAATCATTTCCCGGACAATCTCCCCATATTTGTCTTAACCCTATTCAGGTAGAAATTGTACCAGCTTTTAATCAACACAGCAAGGCATTTATATAGAAAAGAAATATGTTAATTAATCAGAAGAAAATAGAATCATATACACAGACTTCATAAACAGTATTAAAGCATGGAGGAAAGAGTATATCAACATTGTTCAACACATCACTCAGGAGGGGTAGGAGGAGTTTTTCTTTTCCTAGTGAATACTAAAGTTTTTAGAGAAGAGGGTTGCTCCTTCTGAGTAACAGGTGATTCACTCAGCTCCCCCTGAGTCACAGCAGTTTGCTCCCCCTGAGATGGAACTTCCTTTTCTTTTACTTCTACCTCTTCAGTTTCTTTCTCAGCTCCAGCTTCAGTTATGTCAGCATTTGGCTCCCCCTGAGCTTCAGCTTCTTTTTCAACATTAGTTTCCTTTTCAATTTCTCTCTCTGCTCTGCTAGCCTCTCATTGAAAGAGAACTACTTGTTGTGTAGCTTCTCTTGCTATAGAGAGTACATCTGTTATCTGGTACTCAGTATGTAGCTCTGGTACTAATTCATTCCCACTTGTCTTAAGCAGTGCAAGACAATCAGATTTTGAAGTAGGAAGGGACTTGTGTGAGAGAGATTTGTGACTTGAAAGCTGCTCTTCATCTAATTTCTCCCCCTTCTTGACCTTCTTAGTCAAGGAGGTTAAGAAAGACTTGGTCACTTTAGAGGAAGAGACATAGGACTTCAAGCTTTGCACAGAGGCATTGACCCCATCTATTTGGGTATGCATGTGCATGATGGAGGAGTGAAGTTGAGAGCAGTGTCCATCCAGCATTTCTTAAAATTTTTGGACTGCTGACTGGATACACTGGGTGATGAGAGTTTCAGTGGATGGAAATGGTTCATGTTGTGTTGGAGGAGGAGATAATGGAGGAGGAGGAATAGAGGTGGGTTAAGCAGGTGATTGAATTGGTAGTTGTGAAGGTGAAGGTAAGATAGGAGTTGTGAGGGTAGTAGAAGCTATAGGTGTGGATGATGTTGGTAGAGAAGATGTGTCTATATGAGGAGGAGGAGGTGAAGATGGATGACTAGGAGAGTTAGGAGGAGAGGGAGTCCTGTCAGAAATGGCACCAGGCTTGGGAATTTGCCTGGTCCATTTTGAGAAGAGGGCTATGGACATCCTTTTTCTAGGGGGAATGGGGATTTCTTTTGACCTGCATAGGTCAGGGAAGGAGTGGAGGAGTACCTGACTCATGATCCTCATATAGGCATTCTCTTTGTGAGAATATTTGTAGCCTATCATTTTTAGTAAGCAGCTGGCCCAGTCAACCTTCTTTTTCAGCACAAGGGCCCCCATGATGTTCAGTTGCTGCATAGGTACTGCATCATGGGAAGAGATCTTGCATAGTAGAACTTTTCCTACTATGTCTGCCAATAGCATATATTCATCAGAAAAATCTATTTTCTTCAGGTGGATTGTTCTATCTTTGGAGAACTTCATGGTGATTAACAGACTTTTGATTTCCTCAGGGTGAGTTCCACAGGTTCATCACCTGATAAGGGAATGATGATGGAGATTTATTTTGTTATTTTTAGAAAATAATTTGCTTCCCCTTTTTGATTTGAACAAGGATGGTGTTGGTATGTACCTGATGGAAGATCAAAACTGTCCCTAAGGTGTTCTGCAGAGATTGAGACAAGTGTCTCATAGAGTGTTCCTGTGATCTCTCCTTGCTCAGATATCTGAACATGATTCATTAACTCAGTGAGTTCTGTCTCTAGGAGTCTGCATCTTGTGGAAATGAGTTTGTCTAAACTAGCTTCAGTGAAGAGAGATATGATGCTCTTATAGTTTTCGGCGGCGGCTTGGAAGGATTTAAGATCAATATCGAAACCAGAGTTGATCTTGGGAGCCATTTAGGTCAGTGAGAGAGAGGAAGAGATGGCTGGACTGAGAAATGCGAGGGATGAGAGAAGCTCAGGAGTGTGCAGAATTTTAACTGAAGATTCTTTTTAAGTCAGGTGAAACGTCGAAACGAGACATAAATCGAGGCTTATTCGGTACAACAGTAGATGTGACAGAAAATATTTTAGTATTGCCGCTCTTTTTCATGAGGTCGACGTTGCGTCGAGTGGAAGTCGACGTATGCGTCGGTATAGTCTGATAGGGTTTCCTATCGACGTATGCGTCGATTAAGAGATCGACGTGACTTTTACTTTGTCTGAAAATTCTAGGTTTTTCTTGAGAGATTATTTCTTCCTAATCCTAAGGTTTTCTAAGTCACCCTTGGACTAATTTTATAAATAATTGGATTGATTGTGCCAACATTGTTTGGCAGTGTGGCCAATTTTATTACAGATATAACACCTAATTGTCTTTAGATTATGGGAATTTAAGTTTAGAGAGGGATAGAGATGTTGATTAGGATAGAGTTGTTGATTAGGATAAAAGTTTTGATTAGGATAAGAGTTTTGATTAGGATAAAAGTTTTGATCAGGATGAAAGGGTCCTGAATGGGGGTTAAGATAGAAAGTTTTTGAAGAATAGCTATGTACTGTATTTAAGTTGTTCTGAGGTTTTATGCGTCGATATCTATTCGACGTATGTATTCGGCGCTTTCTCTAGATTGCGTTGATCTGGAATCGATGCATGGAAGTAGTTGCATCGATTGTAAGTTGACGTAATGTTATTCATGCGCGATTTGAGGTCGAAGCATCTAAGTGATTGTGTCGAGTAGAATTCGACGTACTATCATTCATGCGTCGATATGAAGTCGACGCAATTTTATCTTCACAGATTTTATTTTTCCCTTTTTCTGATTAGAGTTTTGTTTCTTTATAACTTGTTTCTTTTGGCATAGTTGCCTTCTCAGAGGTAGTTTGAGAGTCTTCTTCTGAATGGTATGATGATGATTCATTAAGGTGGTTTATCTCTTTGAAGGTGAGGTCTTCTTTATTTTGTGAGTCTTCTTCTAAGTTTGTTGATTTGATGGGTTTAGTAAATTTAACAGGGCTCATCCAAGCAGGTTTGGTAGATGGTATTGAACTAGTTGAAGGATCAGCCCCTAGCCCCAGATTCTTATGTCTGATTGTTTGTTTTTCAGTGATTTCTTTAAGTGTTTGGCTTCTGACTTTTATAGATTCTTCAAAAGCTTTTGCCTGGGATACCTTATTCTTAAGGAGTTGATTTTCTATTTTAGCACTATTTATTTCCTTTTCTGTCTTATAGATTTTACACCTTAGTTCATAATTTTTTGAACATGTATCTTCTATTTTTCTCATATTAATTTGTTCTTGTAGATCCTTAATTTCTTGTTTAGCTTTTAGTTGATCTAAACAGAGTCTTTCAAAATCATTTTAAAAATCTTCACAGAGAAAATCTATTTCATCAAAAATGCTTACCTCTCCCTTATTCTCAGATTCCTCTTTGAGAATAAGGCTATTTGCTTTTGCTGTTGAAGAGATGCTTCCTTCTGATCCTGTTTCACTCCATGATTCAGCAACACATTCTTCTTCTGTGCTTCCAAGAGCCATTAAGCATAGGTCTTCTTGCTTAGACTCTTCATTGTCACTTTTAGATGAAGTGCTATCTTTAGAGTCTGTTTCACTCCAAGCTTCTACAATGAAACCTCTTTCTTTCTTCTTCTCCTTCCTCTTGAGATCTTTCTTTTTCAGATCTTTCTTTTTCTCAGCATTTTCTGGACATTCTGGAGCAATATGTCCGGTTTTCCTACAGGAGTAACAAATGATTTCTTTAGTATGAGTCTTGTCATACCTTGGTTTTGACTCTCTCCTTCTAGACCCATCTTTCCTGACCCATTTCTTGAATCTTATGGCCAGTAGGATGAATAATTCTTCTTCAGTAATAGGGGTTTCCACTTCTGTTTCTTTTAATGCAATGTTTCTATCTTTTGAGGAGGTTGGAGTGTTTTCCCTTCTTTCCTTCTCTTCTCTAGTTTTCAGTAGTTGCTCATAGGATTTGAGTTTTCCTAAGAGGGCATCTATTGAGATTTCTTTTTGTTCTCTAGTATCCCTTATTGCCCATATTCTTGAGTCACTTTACCACTTGAGTCCTTTCTATAGGGCTTGAGAGGACCTGTCAAAATAACATTAAACAAATCTTCATCAATATAATTCATATAGATCCTAATTCTTGTTTTCCAAAGTGCAAACTTTTCAAGGTTGCAAATTGGTGGTCTGGTGGAAGCATAATCTTTGATTTGTGCCATGTGAAAAAAAATAGTTTTTAGAAATATATATATATATATATATGAGGTAGGATCTTTTTGATCAAGGAGTTACCCTTTTTAGATCAACCTGCCTCTGATACCAATTGAAAGTGCACAGTTAACCACACTAGAATTCTCTAGAGGGGGGGGGGGGTGAATAGAGATTTAAAAATACTTTGTGCAAAGTTAACAAATATATATATATATATATATATATATGTGTGTGTAATAATCACAGATTTAAAGAAATAGCAAAAAGAAAATCACAGCACAACACAAAGAAATATAGTGGTTCCCCAAACTTTGGGTAGTCCACTCTTCTACCCCCTTGGTAGGAATTCACTATCTTGCACTGAGTCTTTTGATAAGGAGACTCTTAGAACCACTACAACTGAATTTTTTGAAGAGAGATTCTAAAAACTCTTTTGCACAATTTGAAAATGAAATAAGAATAAGAAGAAGAAGTAGAAGAGAAACAATTGAAGCAAGAAAGAATCTTCTTCCTAGCAAGAAGATTAGAAACACAAGTATAGTGAATTTGAAATCTCTCTTCTATAGTGAGAAGGAGATTGTAAGCCTTTCTCTTTTTCAATGAGAGCTTTCAAAAATTGCAGCAGTATGGCTTCAGAAGAAGGAGAAGAAAAAGGCTTGTTGTTTGCTGCAGCACACTTTCATTTTTCTCAGTTTTTCCTACTTTTCTCTTGGGAGCTTTTCCTCTATTTCAAATGTATGGAGTGGATCACTTCTTCTTCTCTGCCGATTTCCCTCTTATTTATAGCTCTGTTTATTCAAAGAATACTATAGGAGAATAATCAATTAGCAGTCAGAGAAATAGTAAGAGAGAAAAGATTCCATAATCAATATTTCTGTAGAAGGAAAGAGATCATTCTGATTTCAAATAATATCCATAATAAACTTAATCAATTTAGCCAAGAATCAATTAGAAGGAAAGACTGATTCAGAATGGCTATAAAATAATAATATAATTCTATAAGAATCAAATCTACAGAAAGAAGGAAAGAGATCTGACGTGTTTTGAATTTGACATAGAAATCGACGTACGTCGATTACTATTCGACGGAAGCGTCAATTTAAGACTGGCTGGACGTCGAGAGGAGAATATGGAAGGTGCGTCGACTAAGGTACGTCGACTTCACTAGATGTGTCGACTTGAAGTCAGAGTTACGTTGACATAGGTTACGTCAAATTCTGTTTAGAGTTACTTCGACTCATTCTAAGAGGAACGTCGACTACACTTCGACGTTGCGTCGAATACTATTCGACGCATATTTACTTAGACTAATTTTTCATTCTTAGAATTTATATTCTACTCATTTTTAGGGGTTAAGATAAATCATTTCCCCTACACTATGGCATCAAGACTTCTCGATGACACACCACTATATATAGCACGTGTCATCGAGACATCTCAACCACATGCCGTTATAGCCCATATCGTCGAGACCTCTTGATGATACATTCCTTTGTCGACTAGAAGACTATTCTACATTAGCAGAAGCTGTGCTTGTCGACTAGTCCTCTAGTCAACATTTGTAGTGCACTACTTCAGACCAGCCAATAAACATTTTCCATCTACCCATGGGAAAATGGGGTGTTACATCTTCAAATCAGGAATATTGTAGATAAGGTTCCCAACAATCTCCCCCTATTTGAAGAAGTCAAATGTTCTTAAACAGATTAATAAAAATTATATTTGCCTTCAGCCCATCTACAACCTTAGAACTCTTCTTCTTTCCTTCAACTTTCTCCTTCAGCTTTTGTCTATCAAAGAAACTGAATGGCTTGGGAATGTATTTGTTAAGGATAGGGGAAACATCCCTTGGCAATATTCCCTCCTACTTTTTCATGTAGATCCTCCTCTGAGCTTCAGTCTTCATATGTTTAGTCAATTCATCAGTGGAGTAGTATTTGTCTTTATCTTTGTCAATGCTTCCAAAGTCATTCCATGTTTTAGTATTATGTGTCTTGACTTTGGACTCCATATTTCAAAGCTAGGATCATTTGCTCTAACTTCTTCTCTTCTTCTCTTGGTAACCAGTTCTTCCTATGATTCCCTTTTCCTCTTTTGCTGACTTGATACAGCTTCAAACTGTGTGTTTCCAAAGGTATCATAAGGACTATCAGACCTTGGATGCTCAGACACTATGGGATTGAGTCCCAGGGAGTGATGGAGTTCATTCACTATCCAAAGGGCTTGATCACTTCCAATCTTCTCCCCCATTCTGACTTCTTCAATAATGCTTCTCTGAATGTCCTTTATAGAGTCTTCCAACTTCTTAGGCAAAGTTTCATTTGTGAACTCCTGAGTGTTAACACATATGTTCATGATGACTTTTTGACTGTCAGCAATTCTCTTTGTGATCCATTCAACAACACTTTCCAATTCATCCACTATTTTTGATTAAATTCCAGGGTGGAATCCATCCCGGCACTAGATACTGAAGTGCATTAATGTTACATTCCACTGCTTTTCCTACTTTGGTGAACCAATCGGTGATCTGAGCATTGACATGGTCAATCTCGGCCTTCATCTCTTTCATCTGAACAGATATGTCTTCCTTGATGTCCTTCACAACTTTGTCAAGATATGATTGATAGTGTATTATTTCTTCTGCTAGCAAGGCTTTTATTTGAGTAATCAAGGAGCCTGAAGCTTCTTCTTGAGGCTGTGGAGCATATGTACTTGGAACATCTTGCTCTTTCCTAACCACTTTTCTTTGCAGATCTTGATACATATTAGCCATAACATCATCATCAAAAAGAATGCCAGGGGAGTCCTGTCTTTGAACAACAACTCCTGGTCCTTCTTTCTCAAGAATATTACCATCCATAATTGTCTTTGAATTTTGCTAGTTCTCTTGGACAGCCAACCCAGTCAGGGTTGCTTCCTCAACACCTAGAGCAGGGAGCTCACCTTGAATCTCACCCTCAACTGGGAACCTCCTTCAGCAGCATCTTATTTATCATTAGTTGATGTAGTAGACCCAATATGAACAACCTCATTAGTAACCATGGACGCATCCAATGTTATGAAACATTGAACAGAGGTCTGACCAATCTCCCACTCAGTATGTGCAGGGGTAGGACTGTCAACATGTTCCTTTTGATCAAAAGAGTTTTCTTCAGCCACAAAAGCTTTCTTTCTATTAATTAATCTAATTTCCTTGGATTTCCTTGGGGCCTTAGAGAATACTTTCTCCCACCTTTCCAAAGTTCTTATATCTATTTTCTTCATGCAGTGGATGTGAGTACCTAAATTTTTCTTAAGTTTGTCTGGCAGACTAGTCAGCAGACGTAAAGACAAAATCCTTCCAAAATTTGGTGCACTGAAACTTTCCCAAATTTTGGCAAATAGGATATGAGCCCAGTTAGTTCCATTGCTCATGATGACCCTTGTCATCATCTCAAACATTTATCTTGATATTCTACCATGAGACCCATGCTTACAGATTAAGACCTTCCCAATGACATATGCAAGAAGTTTTCCTTTGGAGTTGAAGTTGGCCCTCTTCAGTGATCCATAACATTCTACAGCATCTCCACACCAGTTTAGACCTTCAGAATAATCTTCATTGAAAATGTCATCTTCCTCATCATCCTCTTCAAAAGTTGGTAAATGGAGTGCCCTCGTCAATCCTTCAACTGTCATTCTCACCAAGGTAACGCCAACCCTTGTTTTGATGTCTTTGCCAGAGGAGCTCATATGGGGCTTGGAATAGAACTCCAGTATTTCTCTATGCATAATAATAGTGGGTTCAGATAATACATACTCCAAGATGGCGGCACTAAATAATCTAATAACTGATTTTATCTCATCATCGGCTCTGTTGAATCCTCCTCGGACTAATTCGCATCCAATATTGCAAGAATCTTCTTCTTTTTTTGGCGCCATGGCAAGAAAGACTGGAGAACTGAAGGTCGGTGACAAACTTTTTGTTTGGACGGTTTATGGAAAATGAAGTTGTAATCTATTTCTAAGCATTTGACCTATTTATATATTCAATTTTAGGAATGTCAATGTTAACCCAGAAATTGGACATCCCCTTCGAGCTAGCTTTTTGTAGGTGATCTGCGATCCCAAAGGCGACCAAAGCAGCCTAGACGGCCTCACCAGTCGGATGATCATGCTGAGCGTGGGCGGTCACCCACCACCCGAGTAGCCTCCCTAGCCGAGCGATCTCGCCGAGCCTGGGAGGCCTCGCATGCCGGGCGATCGCGCTGAGCCCAAGCGGTCTCCCACCACCTGGGCGGCCTCGCCAGCTGGGCGATCTCATCGAGCTTGGGAGGCCTGCCTGCCGAGCGATCGCGCCAATCCCGGCCGGTCTCCCACCACCCAGGAGGCCTCACCAGCCAGGCAATCTCGCTGAGCCCGAGCAGTCTCCAACTGTCGGCCAGCCTTGCCAGCCAGGCAATCTCGCTGAGCCCAGGTGGTCTCCAACCACCAGGAGGCCTCGCAAGCCGTGCGATCTCACCGAGCCCGTGTGGTCTCCAACCGCCGAGCGTCCTTGCGAGTCCGGCGATCTCACCGAGCTCGGGCGGTCTCCTATCGCCCGGACGATCTCTCCCACGAAGATCCTGGGCGATCTCCCATCGCCCGGGTTATCTCACATCGCTCCGGCAGCCAATTTTTCATAGCCTTGCCCATTCGCGCAGGTCCCGCGCCTATAAATAGAAGGGCAGGGGTACCAGTTGAGGGACTTCAGAGAGTTTCCAGCCCGCAGTTAGTGACCAGAGCGGTCTCTAGTTTTGAGGTCGCAGAGACACCTTCACAGTAGCCTCCGAACAATCTCTCCCTCACAGCAGCCTCCGGGAGATCTCTCTTCAGGAGTCCTCCTTACCTCCCTTCAGAATACCTAGCCATCTCCCTCCGGGAGGCCCCCAATCACCAACACTTTTCTTCAAATATTATACTTTTCTTCCTTGTACTTTAATGTAATCTCAATTATAGCGCAAGTGTTATATGAATAACATTGTCCTCCGTAATAGAGGCATTCACCCCGACAGGTAGATCTAGTCTCGCCTCTTGCTCGCGGCTATCTCTTTTTCTTCTTACTCACTCCTTCACTCGTAGCTCAAAGTAACCGGCCATCCAACAGTTTTTAACCTCCATCTCTAGCTTGAGCAAGTGTGGACCTGGAACATTTTTTGTTCGAACAGAACACGCGACCTTTAGATCTTGAGCGGTTGATGAACAAAAGTTGCGATGGAGATGCAGAATTTTGCATAAAATACATCCAAACTTACAACAGCCATAACTTTTGATCCGCTTATCCTTTTTCAGCCCATAATAGCTTTTCGGAACCGGCTCGGAGTCATCCATCAAATGGAGAACAATTCTACTCATTCGAGTTTTTTTTGCGCCCTTAGATTGATCAAATTTGACTTCATTTAGAAGTTATTGCAATTTCTCTCTTTAGGCAATTTCTATAATTTTTGTTTTTGTGCAAGAGACTAGCCATGGTTGACCGCGAGTTCGACCAAGCTCCTTTTGAGGAGGCTCCTACTCCTCCTACAAGTTTTGCACATCTGATCGCTCCTCTCCCATCTCAATCTGAGTTCCCAACTGCTTGCCATGACTACTTCAGATTAGCTGCCCAGGAAGATCCAGCAAAAGTGGTGAACTTTCAGGAGGACTGTGCTCATTTTTCGGCCCCTGTTGATGTCGCTTATCCTTCAGCTCCTCCCGTTATTGTTGAAGTGGAAGATCCTTCCCCCTTCTTAAATCAAGTTCATTCAGAGTATGTTTCTAATGAGTTTAGAGAGCCCCATCTTCCATTCTTCTCGGGAGGAGAAGATCCTGTTAGCCATTTTCAAGCTTTCGAATCTGCTATCTCATTGAGGACTATCTCAGATGGGATTAAGTGCAAACCTTTAGTTATATCCTTTGATGGTCAAGATAGAGAATGGTTCTACAAGCTGCCACCTCAATCAATCACTTGCTTTGCTGATCATGGAAGAGCACATCAAATGAGGTTTGCTACCTCGAGGAAGCAATAGAGAGACCCGCCAGCTCTTTTTCAAATCAAGCAAGGAGATAATTATTAGACTCTTGCTCACTTCGTTGATTGGTTCCAAAAGGAAATTCATGAAATTGTTGATTTTAATCAGGAGTTGTATAAAATCGCCTTGATAAATGGAGTACAAGAAGGTCTTCTCAAAGTTGAAGTAACTCGAAATGAACCCGAGACTTATGGACATCTTATCGGAATAGCAAATAAGTTTATTGAAGGAGAGACAACAAATCCTAATTACACTTCTTCTCTAAATCGAATGACCCAACAACGACAAAGGAATTATTATCACCAACATCCGTCTTTGTCACAGGACATTCCGCGAGATAAACACTTTAGATCTTACTCTTTTCCTCAAAATATACCTACTCAACTCCCGCAGCAATATGGATCGCCTGAATTTTTGGAAGCATGTCCAATCCAGTCTTACAATCTGAGTACATTTGAATTTGAAAATTATCCAGAAGTGTATACTCAGCTCAATGTTCTTGTATTTTGATAAGTCTTCCGCATCATAACCAAATAATTATTTTACCTTGCACTTTCATGCTTATTTAAAGTCTTTTATTTTGTGTGCATCCTCACTTGAATCTTAACATTCCTTTCTTTCAACAAGTGGTAGACTTGCGTGGTAAACTTTATATTGGTCGCTTTAAACAAGAATATTTTTTATGCTAAAAACTCTGATTTATTTCTATATTTTAATGCTAAAACTCTGATTCATTAATGGATTTCAAAATAACTACGTGAGTTGTTTGTTTAAAAGAATTCAAATAAAAATATAAATCCATATGCTATAAATTCATTAATGGATTTAAAACGCTTAAATGTTTCCAATAATTATTATCCATGACTTCATATCTCACCATAGCGGGGACGTAGGGTTGTAGACATTAGATAACCTTATCTCTAGTCATGTCTTGTCCTTAACCGGGGAGGGTTCAAGTGGGGCCTTGCGAGGCACTGGGGGGAAAGAGTGCTAGGGTGAGTTTTGTCTATTGTTTGCATATGGGACTAACACCCCAACCTGCGGCATGTATGCAGCTCCTCATGCCCATCCATCACTTAGTGCGGGGCTAGGGTGTACACATATTGTCTGGGTAGATTGGTTACTTGGAAATCATTACCTTTTTATTCCTAAAACTCTTATATAAAGGGGACAACTAACATTATAATATGGATTACTTGGCAAATGTTATATTGTTCATCTTTAAGCTAAAAACTCTGATCTATCTCTATAAAAATTATTCTAAAACTCCTTATCATTTCCTTCTCTCTAAAAGCTCGATCATGCCTTTATCTTATTATCAAAAAATTTTGCTTCCTTACCCACTTTTGCTAATAACAAAAGGGGGAGAACTAACATGATAAATATAATCCGCTATCAAAATAGAAAATTAACTTGATTAATTAAGATGATAAATTACATACTAGGGGAGCATTCACTTAGGGGGAGCATGTATTTAGGGGGAGCAATTCTAATTGCTAAAATCGATAATTATCCTAAGCCATCACTCACACACACACACACGTAAGTCTCATCATGCTTATATATTAATGCTCTGATTTATCATTAATAGATTTGTTATTATCAAAAGGGGGGAGTTTGTTGGAACATGGTCTTCCGCATCTCCTAGGTTTGAGAATAACAAATCCTATGTGTATTTGATCTTGTGTGTTTAAGTGTGCAGGATAACAAAGTCCACATGACTCAAGGATTACATAAGAAGGTTGCCCCCAAATTTGAGCCATCAAATCCAACACTCATACTAGCACAGACGGTAGCACCTAGCGCCTGGTGCTAGCGATGAATAGCGCAATTCCGAGAGCACATATAGAAGGAGCTAGCGCCTGGAGGTATCCGATAGCGCAGGAGGTAGCGCAGAGCACAGAAGGCAAGGGAGAAATGTTTCCTCGGATTGAAGATTCTGCCGCGCTGAATATATCCTAAAATGGAATAGCGTCGGCGGTAGCACTAGCGCAGGCGCTAGCACTAAGGCTATAAAAAGGACCCCTTGGCTCCGTCTTCATCATTCTCTTGAGATCCAAATTTCCAAAGCTTCGTGCCACAGCATAGAGAGGAAGGTTCAGAGAGATACTCCCACAAATCCATAAAGGCTTAACGAGATCCGTGGAGAAGATTTCAACACGCGTCATCATCGTGGCGAAAGACCACATCGACTATGATCATACTCTGTGGGTCTTCGTCTACTTCTCCAAGAGATCCACATAGAGGGAGTTTTATATTATTCTCTTTTTATTTCACATCTTCTCTCTTAAATCGTGTAGTAAATTTGCCTCGTGTTGGCGACTAGGTCTGGGTAGGACTTAGGGCAGAAATTTGCCTCGTATTGGCGACAAGGTCTCGGGTATAGGTCTAGGGGGTGCTCGAGGCCATATCCGGGGAATGGTTGGCTAGAGCGGCTTGAGGCCGTATCCGGGGAAGGATCGGCTAAAGCCAACCGGTTCGTGGGGATACGAGTCGGTATAGAAAACAAAAAGAGTCTTTCATATTTCGCTTTGATTTCTAGCGTCATTGAAATCAAAATTTAGTAATCAATTTTATTAATAATAATCATGTCTCTCTTTGTGTAATAAAATTGTTTTGTTCTTCATTTCTCTAAATTGTTTATTATCCTCTCGTTTATTATAAAACACTTTAGATCTTTATTCAAAATCACTATTTTGATCTCTTATCATAAGCAAGTATTTCAAAATATAATATAAGTTTTTAAAACCCTTATTCACCCCCCCCCCCTCTAAGGGCGCCTACCGATCCAACAAGTTGTATCAGAGCCAGGTTATTCCAAACGGCTTAACAATCGGGAATAATGGCGTCTCATGATCTCGCTTCTATTAGTGGGGCAAATTTTTATGAAGAAGAAAAATCACTAGCACCACCTTTATTTAAAGGGACAAATTATAAAGGGTGGAAATTTTTAATGGAAAGGTTTATTAAAACTTTAGATATCGAAGCATGGAATCTAGCAATAGTAAGACCAGCGGATGAATCAAATAAAAAGGAACGTCATCTAAATGCAAAAGCCAAATACTATTTATTTTGTGGTCTATCAAATAAAGTTTTCAAATTAATATATTGTTTTTCTAGTGCATACAAAGTATAGAAATTTCTTGAAGAAATGTATGATCTTCCTCTCGCAGGTATGGAACAAACACAGGAGGAGAAGGACATACAAGCATCCACCATTATTCAAGAAGATCTCTCTCATAGCAAAACCATGGAGATCATGAAAATCAACGTAGAAAAAGATAGTAATACATCAAGAGAAAAAGAAGATGAAAATTCATCTATGATGGGGGAAGGCCTACAAGATGACAAAGGAACTTCATGCTCTCATTCTGCCTCTTTCAATAGCGTTGTAAGAAAGTCAAATTCTTCCTCTTGTGTGATAAATTCTATCTCTAGTTTCAATATACTAAAAATGGCTAAACGTAAGATTAAGAAATTAAAAAATTTAAATTCAAAATTACGTGTAGAAAATAAAAACTTAAAAGCTAAAATTAATGTAAAAACAAAGATTGATGTGTTCAATTATTCTCCAACTTGCACTTTAATTGAAAATATAAAACCGTGTTTTGATTGTAATAATATTAAAGAAAAATTCAAGGATTTTGAAAAAGAACTATTAATTGTAAAAGAACAAAATGAAAAATTATCATTAGAAAATTCATCTTTGAAAAGTGATTGTGCTACATGCAAAAGTTAAAAAATTGAAATCAAAGAGATGGACGAAACATTTGAGGAATATAGAAATGACTTTCAAAATCATATTGACTCTACTGTTTCTACTCTTAAAAATAGCACAATAGCTTATAATAAAGCTATGCATAATCTAAAGATCAAGAATGATGAATTAAAATAAAAAATCAACTTGCTTATGAAAATTATAAATACAAAATCACAATATCAAACTATATCTAAAAACAAGTTGAATATGAATATGAACATCTTAACTAAGTTTAATAATGGGAGTAAGGAACACAAATGATTTGTAAATCAAATTCAAAATCACCATTATTTACAAAATCATGTTTCTCCCAACTTAAAAATAAAACATCACAAATTTCCTATGAACGATACTTCCAATTATAATTTTCAAAAAGATAATCACAATGGAAATTTGATGCATAAGAATAACAATAAACCAAGATTTGAATGGAGGCCCAAAATTAAAACTGAAACATTAATTTCACATGAAAGGACCCATTCATCAATATCTACCCACAAACCTATACGCTATATTTGGGTACCCAAAGGAACCACCACACTTGGTCCTCTTTGGATACCTAATTCTCCCATTCATTAGTATTAAATCATTTGCATGAAGTAGAAATCAACTAAAAATGAAATATCATTATTCTACTTCATGATATGCCTAACCTTTTTTATTATTTTCTTTTTGTTGAACCATCATGATATGATCACTTTATATAACTTGTGATATGACTTTCATATATTAAACCAAAATTCATAAATAAATCAAAATAAGTAAAGTTGAATAATAAGTCATATCATTTTTAAAGTGATCTACTTATCCTTATTATTTTTATCCTTCTAAATCTATTTCCTAAAAGTCTTATAAAATTTGAAAAACTAAATTTGTCATATGATATTATTAAGACTAAATGAAATAAGTGTCAAAATGGATTTAAAAGGTATTTTAGGGGTATTAGGCTAAATTTATAAAATGCGCAAGTTTTGCTTAGGTAGTTAATATATTTGCGTCATTTTCAATTAGCCCAAGTATGTTTAATCATAATCATGTCAAATCGAAATTGAAAAATTGCATTTCACTTATTTATGATCATTTCACTCATTCGTATGTTGTGCAAAACTCAAGAATTAAGGTCTAATGAATATGGAGCTTTAATGAATGTGAAACCCATGTACTAAAATTTTAACTTCCGCAACTTTTTGCGATTTCTTCTCGTCTCTTCACTTCATTAGACTGGCTCTACATTGCACAAACATAATTAAGAAAAATCGGAAGCAAAATCGAAGAAAATCTAGGCTATATGATCAAAAAAAGCACTCTCTATGAGCTAACGCAGGCGCTAGGACCTAACGCCGGCGCTAGCTCAAGTATCCGATTTTCTGTAATTTTAAAATTCTGAAAAAGCACTAAAAATATATTATTTTATATGTACTACTCATTTTTGCATCTATGCCTATAATTGATTTTTCAAAAATTAAAATACAAAATTACAAAAACTAAATTACAAAAAAAAAATATTTTTTCTTACTTCCTTTCTTTAGTTATTTGATTGATTTCTATATGCAAAAATCAAATACAAAAATACAAAACAAAAACAAATATGAACAAGTATTTTTTTTTGAACTTACATTTTCTACTTACATGTATCTTGCGAAAGGGAGATTTGGGCTATCATCCCATCACATCTCCTAGTACCGGGCGGGCCCCTCACAAGGTAGACCTCGAGAAGTCCAAGATCAATCTTATGAGTTCAAACTGTAAATCAAAATTATTCTTCAAAATATCAAAAATACTGTATGGACTTCATTGAAAATCAAGCATTATTTAACCCATCATTTAGAACTTCTATAATGTTGCAATTTATCTTTTCAAACTACTTTGAACATTATTTTCATCATGCTTTAATATATCTATTAATATGTGCATCAATTATATTGTAAAAGTTGTGTAGAACCAAGCTTTGCATGCCTCTAAGTATGAGTAAATGTTTTATGTTTGATAATGATATTTATTCACTCACTTATTTTGGCATTGTCTACATATGTGTTTAATCTAAAAATGCTTGTGTTTGTTTTGTATTAGTACAATGAATTAAAATTGCACAAGTATCTTACCTACACTACCTTTATTTGCACTTTTAAAAGTTAAGAAAAGTGGTTATGTTTTCATAAATTATATTGGTTTGCAAAATAAGTGTATTCAGAGAACTTTGTACAAAACAAAAAATCATAAAATAAAGTGACAAAGATAACTCCACCAAGCACTACTTGAACCTCCTGATAAGTCTTAATAAGCATTGTGAGGTTGAGCACCTTGGAAAGAATAGTAATGTATCTTGTGCAAACCATATCTCTCTTTCAAAATAAAAATCACTTACTCTTAAGTACACCGGATCACTAGTTTCAATATTAAAATAAAATAAAATATGTGATCCCCCAAGCACTACTTTGCACCCTGATAAATCTTAATGAGCATTGTGTGTGCAAAGCACCTTGGTAGTTGTACATTTTTGTGCATTGAAGTTTGTGGAAGTAAAACTATTTGTGTTTTATTGTGCTCTTTACTTTACATATTTCTTGTATTTTTGATTAAAACATTTGTTTACTCTATTCAAAATACACTTATGTGCACATCATTATCTTCCATAACACTTCTTTTCATGAGTATTGGATCCTAATGCAAATTCTATACTACTCTTTATCTATGAAATGCACTAGATAACCTAGCATGCTTTCTACAATGTTTGATATGTTTTTGAAATTAAAATAACATTGTAATAATCTCTTTTTAATAACATTATAGTCACTCTCTTCTGGAATATTTGCAATCATGCTTGCCTTAGTAGTATTTTGAAAAATAGAATTCCTTGACTATTGTCATGAAAACCTTATTGAAAATCTTACTTGCTTACAAAAATATTCCTTCAAAATATTATCTTTAACTTGGATATTTATATAAGATTAGTTTTATCCAAATAGCATCATTTTTATGGCATAACATATCTTATTACGATTATGATATTTGAACTTCCAAATAGATGTTGTCTTTGGATAAACAATTTTATAGCCTTATCGCTTCAAATCTCTCAAAAATTATGCTATAAACATTAAAGTTTTTAAAAGAAAAATGATTTAAAAAACATCTTCTCTTTTTGAATTTAACTCTTATTTTCTTCTTATTTATCATCATGATTACAAAAAGATGTTTCTTGTATTTTGATAAGTCTTCCGCATCATAACCATATAATTGTTTTACCTTGCACTTTCATGCTTATTTAAAGTCTTTTATTTTGTGTGCATCCTCACTTGAATCTTAACATTCCTTTCTTTCAACAAGTGGTAGACTTGCATGGTAAACTTTATATTGGTCGCTTTAAACAAGAATATTTTTTATGCTAAAAACTCTGATTTATTTCTATATTTTCATGCTAAAACTCGGATTCATTAATGGATTTCAAAATAACTACGTGAGTTGTTTGTTTAAAAAAATTCAAATAAAAATATAAATCCATAGGCTATGTCATTAGATTTAAAACGCTTAAATGTTTCCAATAATTATTATCCATGACTTCATATCTCACCATAGCGGGGGCGTAGGGTTGTAGACATTAGATAACCTTATCCCTAGTCATGTCTTGTCCTTAACCGGGGAGGGTTCCAGTGGGGCCTTGCGAGGCACTGGGGGGAAAGAGTGCTAGGGTGAGTTTTGTCTAGTGTTTGCATATGGGACTAACACCCCATCCGACGGCATCTATGCAGCTCCTCATGCCCATCCTTCACTTAGTACGGGGCTAGGGTGTAGACATATTGTCTGGGTAGATTGGTTACTTGGAAATCATTACCTTTTTATGCCTAAAACTCTTATATAAAGGGGACAACTAACATTATAATATGGATTACTTGGCAAATGTTATATTGTTCATCTTTAAGCTAAAAACTCTGAACTATCTCTATAAAAATTATTCTAAAACTCCTTATCATTTCCTTCTCTCTAAAAGCTCGATCATGCCTTTATCTTATTATCAAAAAATTTTGCTTCCTTACCCACTTTTGCTAATAACAAAAGGGGGAGAACTAACATGATAAATATAATCCGCTATCAAAATAGAAAACTAACATGATTAATTAAGATGATAGCTTACATACTATGGGAGCATTCACTTAGGGGGAGCATGTATTTAGGGGGAGCAATTCTAAATGCTAAAATCGATAATTATCCTAAGTCATCACTCTCTCACACACACACGTTTGTCTCAACATGCTTATATATTAATGCTCTGATTTATCATTAATGGATTTGTTATTATCAAAAGGGGGAGTTGGTTGGAACATGGTCTTCCGCATCTCCTAGGTTTGAGAATAACAAATCTTATGTGTATTTGATCTTGTGTGTTTAAGTGTGCAGGATAACAAAGTCCACATGACTCAAGGATTACAGAAGAAGGTTGCCCCCAAATTTAAGCCATCAAATCCAATACTCCTACTAGCGCCGGCGGTAGCACCTAGCGCCTGGCGCTAGCTATGAATAGCGCAATTCCGGGAGCACATATAGAAGGACCTAGCACCTGGCGGTATCCGATAGCGCAGGAGGTAGCGCGGAGCACAGAAGGCAAGGGAGAAATGTTTCTTCGGATTGAAGATTCTACCGCGCAGAATATGTCCTAAAATGGGATAGCGCCGGCGATAGCACTAGCACAGGCGCTAGCGCAAAGCTATAAAAATGACCCCTTGGCTCCGTCTTCATCATTCTCTTGAGATCCAAAATTCCAGAGCTTAGTGCCATAGCATAGAGAGGAAGGTTCAGAGAGATACTCCCACAAATCCATAAAGGCTTAAGGAGATCCGTGGAGAAGATTTCAACACGCGTCATCATCGTGATGAAAGACCGCATCGACTACGATCATACTCTGTGGGTCTTCGTCTACTTCTCCAATAGATCCACATAGAGGGAGTTTTATATTATTGTCTTTTTATTTCACATCTTCTCTTTTAAATCGTGTAGTAAATTCGCCTCGTGTTGGCGACTAGGTCTGCGTAGGACTTAGGGCAGAAATTTGCCTTGTATTGGCGACTAGGTCTTTGGTGTAGGTCTAGGGGGTGCTCGAGGCCATATCCGGGGAAGGGTTGGCTAGAGCGTCTTGAGGCCATATCCGGGGAAGGATCGTCTAAAGCCAACCGGTTCGTGGGGATACGAGTCGGTATAGAAAACAAAAAGAGTTTTTCATATTTCGCTTTGATTTCTACCGTCATTGAAATCAAAATTTTGTAATCAATTTTATTAATAATAATCATGTCTCTCTTTGTGTAATAAAATAGATTTGTTTTTCATTTCTCTAAATTGTTTATTATCCTCTCGTTTATTATAAAACAATTTAGAACTTTATTCAAAATCACTATTTTGATCTCTTATCATAAGCATGTATTTCAAAATATAATATAAGTTTTTAAAACCCTTATTAACCCCCCTCTAAGGGCGCCTACCGATCCAATACTCTTTACCTCCCTTCAGAAGACCTAGCCTTCTCCCTCCGGGAGGCCCCCAATCACCAGCACTTTTCATCAAATATTATACTTTTTTCCATGTACTTTAATGTAATCTCAATTATAACACAAGTGTTATATGAATAGCATTGTCCTCCGTAATAGAGGCATTCGCCCCGACAGGTAGATCTAGTCTCGCCACTTTCTCGTGGCTATCTCTTTTTCTTCTCACTCAGTCCTTCACTCGTAGCTCAAATTAACCGGCCATCCAACAGTTTTTAACCTCCATCTCTAGCTTGAGCAAGTGTGGACCTAGAACATTTTTTGTTCGAATAGAACATGCGACCTTTAGATCTTGAGCTGTTGATGAACAACAGTTGCGATGGAGATGCAGAATTTTGGATAAAATACATCCAAACTTACAACAGCCATAACTAATGATCCGCTTGTCCTTTTTCAGCCCATAATAGCTTTTCGGAACCGGCTCGAAGTCATCCATCAAATGGAGAACAATTCTACTCATTCGAGTTTGTTTTGCGCCCTTAGATTGATCAAATTTGACTTCATTTAGAAGTTATTGCAATTTTTCTCTTTCCGCAATTTCTGCAATTTTTGTTTTTGTGCAAAAGACTAGCCATGGTTGACCGCGAGTTCAACCAAGCTCCTTTTGAGGAGGCTCCTCCTCCTCCTGCAAGTTTTGCACATTTGATCGCTCCTCTCCCATCTCAATCTGAGTTCACAACTGCTTGCCATGACTACTTCAGATTAGCTGCCCAGGAAAATCCAGCAAAAGTGCTGAACTTTCAGGAGGACAGTGCTCATTTTTCGGCCTCTGCTGATGTCGCTTATCCTTCAGCTCCTCCCGTTATTGTTGAAGTGGAAGATACTTCCCCCTTCTCAAATCAAGTTCGTTCGAAGTATGTTTCTAATGAGTTTAGAGAGCCCCATCTTCCAGTCTTCTCGGGAGGAGAAGATCCCGTTAGCCATTTTCAAGCTTTCGAATCTGCTATCTCATTGAGGACTATCTCATATGGGATTAAGTGCAAACCTTTAGTTATATCCTTTGATGGTCAAGCTAGAGAATGGTTCTACAAGCTGCCACCTCAATCAATCACTTGCTTTGCTGATCATGGAAGAGCACATCAAATGAGGTTTGCTACCTCGAGGAAGCAATAGAGAGACCCACCAGCTCTTTTTCAAATCAAGCAAGGAGATAATGAGACTCTTGCTCACTTCGTTGATTGGTTCCAAAAGGAAATTCATGAAATTGTTGATGTTAATCAGGAGTTGTATAAAATAGCCTTGATAAATGGATTACAAGAAGGTCTTCTTAAATTTGAAGTAACTCGAAATGAACACGAGACTTATGGACATCTTAACGGAATAACAAATAAGTTTATTGAAGGAGAGGCAACAAATCCTAATTACGCTTCTTCTCTAAATCTAATGACCCAACAACGACAAAGGAATTATTATCACCAACATCCGTCTTTGTCACAGGACATTCTGCGAGATAAACACTTTAGATCTTACTCTTTTCCTCAAAATATACCTACTCAACTCCCGCAGCAATATGGATCGCCTGAATTTTTGGAAGCTTGTCCAACCCAGTCTTACAATCTGAGTACATTTGAACTCGAAAACTATCCAGAAGTGTATACTCAGCTCAATGTTCCCATGGAAAAAGTTCTTCTGATTATTCGAAATATGCTAGAGTTTAGAATTCCTCGCCCTATGAGATCAAAGGCCAAGTATCATCATGGAGAACTCTTCTTAAAATATCACTCAGATATTGGTCATGATACAGAGTACTGTCGAGCTCTTCGAAAGATAGTAGATGAACTATGGGAAGCAGGAAAGTTACAAGACTATCTTGCTCAATAATAGTGTTACAAGCAAAGAATCTCTCATTCAATAAAAGAAGTACATAGAGTGGTGATGAGATAAAATGTCATTTTATTTCTTGTTTCTTATCACTCCCATTTGTTTGGAGTTTTCTGGACCTTCCCTTTGTAACTTTACTTGTAATAAGTATAGCAGTAACAAAGTCCTACCAAGCAGCTATCTTTGTGAAGATCCTCTCGACAGTCAGATATATCAGACATCATATACAGATTCACTACCATATACTTCACTACATACGCTTATTCAATTATGTCTTAAGCTCTTTCTTTACATTACTTTCTGCTTTTAAAAGGAGGCCGTTTGGACCACTTAATACCGCTGTCTGAGATTTTTTAAGGGGCAGTCTGGAGCATTTAAGACTGCCGACTGAGGTTTTTTAAGGGGCGGTCTAGAGCATTTAAGACCGCCGCCTGTTGTTTGGTGTGAAGGGTGGAAATACCACCTCTGATTATTTCTTCTCGGGTAATAAAATCCACAACGAACACATCACGCAAGAATTATCTGCATATGTGTAGTGGTAGCCCAAAATCTCCTTCTCTATGACGATTGTCGTGGATTGCTATGATTTTTCTGTAGACTTAATCGACTTGCTTTGCTTGAATGAAGATGATTCCATTTGATAATGGATTGGTTGTGATAGATTGCTAATAACTAATGATAGGTTGATGTGATATTATTTGCAAGAGAAACATACTAATTTTAGTATGTACCACAATGCACTACCAAATAATTATGCAATTATTTGTTGGGTACTAATATTTCAGGTACCATAAAATCCCATGTTTTCTTCATGTCGGGATTCCTGGATTTCTGAATTTCTAGATTTCTTGATTTCTGAACTTCGGGATATCATGATTAATCTATTTATAACCTCAGATTTCTCAAATAATGTATTGAGTTGGGCATAAGCTGATGTAATATCATTAGCAATATTATTATCTGAAAGTCAAACATTATCTAGCCATGCTGACTTCACACTCATTATTCTGGAATATGTAAATATGAGGTTACCTAAATACTATCTTCTCTTTCCACAAACATTGGTACTGCCTTATATATTCACATAAAGATATTATTTCAGTAACATCAAAGCAAGTGATTATTAATAAGAATTTATACCCTCAATAAATGAGATGTTCCTTCTTATACACTTCAATCGTAAATAAAAATAAGAATCAGCAAAGTTATTTCAGGTACCTGACATGTTTTTATTATTTATCATATACCTGTTTCTCATATCTTTTGCAGAGATAAGCAGGTGCTCACGAGATCTCTTCAGGTACTCACGTAATATGTCTCTCTAATACTTGCTTTGACTATTCTTTTGCAGAGATAAGCAGGTGCTTGCGAGTTCTCTTCAGATACTTGCGTAATATGTTTCTTTTATACCTGCTTTGACTATTCTTTTGTAGAGAAAATCAGGTGCTCGCGAGTTCTCTTCAGGTACTCGCATAATATGTCTATCTTATACATATTTTGACTACTCTTTTGCAGAGATAAGCAGGTGTTCGCAAGTTTTCTTCAGGTACTCGTGTAATATGTCTCAATGCTACCTGCTTTGACTACTCTTTTGCAGATATAAGAAGGTGCTCGCGAATTCTCTTCAGATACTAGCGTAATATGTTTCTCTTATACCTTCTTTGACTACTTTTTTTGATGGCGACGACGCCCCGCCATATGTTCGTAACCAGTTCCTTGACGACGCCGACTCGACGCATTATTTTGATCGCTGCCGCAACACTACATTTGAAGACTCGGATGGACGATGCCGCAACAACAATCATAGTGTACGCCATCGCCGCGACAACCATTTTGAAGAACGTCATCACCGTTACAACCTTCGTTCGCGGCGCAAGATAAATAATTAATAATTATAATTATTTTATTATAATTATTAATTAAAATTTTATCTAGCTTTGTCTTTTATTTTTGGACTTGTTTATGTCCATGTTTATTTTAATTTTGGACTGCTTTTAGCCATGCTCATGTTTTATTTTAATTTCGGACTGCGTTTAGCCATGTTTGTTGGCTAGCCTATAAAAGGTCATCTTGTATTATATTTTATTATTGAATGATAAGAATTTTCAAACCCTAAAGCCTTCTCTCTCTCTCTCTCTAACCGAACTCCCTCCTTCCCCCTCTTGAAATTTTGGCCCCCCTCTCTCCCTCTCTTCCTCTCATTTTCGTTCTCCTCTACGACTCTTTCTAACATCCCTCTCTCTTTTCTCTCTTGCTTGCAACACGAAGGATCTCCTATCCTTTTTTTTTCTTTCAAAGAATTCGGCTAACCAAAGTCTTCCTCATTGAAGATTTCATTCAAGGTGCTTGGTGCTAGTAAGGGGCTTAACCCCATACTGTCTGAGGTCACCCTTTCACGGTTTCGTAAGGGGCTTAACCCGGACATTCAAGGTAAACTCCTTCGTTATGAACACACAGATTTAAGCACCGCCTATAATGTCGCGTTGGATATTGAGAAGCATCTTGCTCACAAGTCCAAGTCTCATTATTTTCAGAAGGGCAAGTCCATCTTAGGACCTCCTTCTCCGTTATCCCTAAAAGATAAGGTAAGTTCTGGTCCACTGACTCGAACTCGGTTGTCATTATGGCTAGGGATGCATGAGACCGCGCGGTGAGAGTATTCTGGTTAGTGAGGTTCCTCCCATAATTTCTACACACAATGCGTCGAGTATATCTCCTCCCGAACTTCCTGATGTAGTTTTTGAACCTTCTGACAATACTGAGTATGTGCCCTTGACTGAGACTGCCGCTGAGGGCGATGTCCTTATTAAGCAAGAACTTAGCAATGATGAGGAGATTGGTTACCCTAGTGATATGAAAGAGGACCTCCCCTCTGATCCGGTTTTAGATTAGTCTATGATTCTGATTTGGAGGACGTACCTAGTGCATTGGAAGATTTACCTTGCGAGGAAAGGTTAACTTTGGGTGACTTTGACGTTGAGAACCCGACAGATATTTCTTTGATGTTATCACCTTTGCCTGAAGCTCATTATGAATTAGAAATTGTGTTAGGTTTGATTTTGTCGGTCCTCCTTCTTGACCCGTGGACTCGACCTGCAGATGTTTTAGGACATGAATTTATTATGCCGCGTCCTAGCCATTTGGTTTTGCCTATGTTACTAGCCCCTCCGTTGGACATGTCCCGTCGGACATGTTTTGTTGAGTTGTTAGATTTTTTGCTCGGTCTTTTTACCACTCTTCATAGATCTAACTACGCGTCACCTTTGATTGACAGTTTTTTTGAGTGCCCGTCTACGAATTTGTTGGCGGTCGCGAGCGATTATGATTCTGTGGTGACTGTACCCCTGGACATAGTTTCTTCATGACGTACTTACTCATCTGGTCCAGTTCCGCATATTTTTCCTCCAGTTGCTTACCACATTCACCTAAACGTGTCTATGATTTTAGCTGCCCACATGGGCATTTGGGATTTACTCCTTCCTCATGCTCAGTTAGCATATAATAATTCTAAAAATAGATCAACAGGTGTATCTCCGAATGAAATCGTGTACGGTTATAAGACACCAGTGCCACTTGATTTGATTCTGTTACCTCCATCATATAAGTCAAGTCAATTTGCACAGGAATTTGCCTCTCATGTTCACAATATACATAAGCACATTAATGAAATGCTAACTACACAATATGCATCTTATCAATCTCATGCTAACTTACATAAGAGAGCATCTCACTTGAAAGTAGGCGATTTAGTTTTGGTGCGTCTCATCCCTGAACGGATGCCTTCGGGCACCATAAAAAAGTTGGCGAATCGGCGAGCTGGTCCGTTTCAAATTTTAAAGAAATTAGGAGAAAACGCATATCTTTTGGAGTTACCTACTGATTGGGGAATCTCCCCTATTTTCAATGTTTCGGATTTAACGTCATATATTTCTCCACCACTTGAATAAACTGACTGTTCGTTTGGTTCCACAACATTTTTAATGGGTTGGGGGGTGAGCTTATGCCCGGTTCGCTCTTTTCTTCGGTTCCTACAGGAGGTACGTCTAATGTTGATGATGAAACTTTTTCTCCTTACTTGCCTAACGCATTTCCAAGGGTTCCACAGACCTTTGCTTTTTCTGACAGGTGTTTCTTGATGTCCCACTCATTGGTGATGAGTGATTTTGAGTGGGGGAGGATTGATGGCGACGACGCCTCGCCATTTGTTCGTGACCAGTTCCTTGACGACGCCGACTCGACTTGAGCTGTATAGGGAACTATAGCTTTTGAATATTCTTGAGGCTTAGGCAGCCTGCTGAAAACTGAACTGAACTTTGATAATAAAAAAATAATATCTATGGAGGGATTAATAGAAATAACCATATCTGAACCTGGAGCTATATCAAAAACTGGAGCTGCTTCAAACTCAATAACCATATCTGAACCTGTAGTTATTGGAGCTTCTTCATCAAGCATCTCCCCCTGCCTAGTTTCAGGGAGACCTGAATCTAGGCCCCTAGAAGAAGGGACAGAGGATGAGTAGGTAGGGAAGGATGCAATCTTGGAAGAGAGGTCAGATATGGCTTGCAGAACAGGACCTAGTTTTTCATCTAGAAGAGCAGTTAGCTTAGGAGAGATATGATTAAATATCTGATCAGCTATTGAGGAGAAATCAACATACACAAGGTCAGGTGTATGTTGAGAAGATGATGGTGCTGGGATAGAAGAAGATGGAATAGAGGAGGTATGAAGATGTTAGTAGCATTTGATATGGGTGGATGAATATCTTCAGGGATGGGAGAATGAGGTGGAGAGTTTTGAGGACACAATAGGTTAAATGATGGAGGGGGAAGAGAATCAAGTGGGGGAAGAGAATCATCAACTGGAATGGATGAGGATGGAAAATCTGTAGACAGATTTGTCTGGATTGGAGGAGAAGATGGCAAAGAAGAAGGAATGTCTATGGGAGAATTCGAAGGAGGAACTTCTTCAGGAGAGGTGTGCTGAAGAGGTTGAGAGGGGAGAGCAGTTGAAGATTCAAGGGGAGGAACTTCTGGTAGGATTTGGGGAGTGACTGGATCAGTCCTGGTGCTTTCAGAAGCTTTCCTGGAAGATTCTGCCCTTGGAGTTCTCTTGGGAATCACTCTTTCCCACTTGCCAAAGAGACCTAGAGTCAATCTATTGCTTGCATTAATGAAGAACTTTGGTGGCACCAACAGGTCTGGGCATTTCTCTTGAAGAACAATGCCTAACACTCTGTCGTAGTAAGCACTGAATTTTCTTTGCTTCTTCTTGATTGATTCAAAGAGAATCAATCCCCAATTTAACTGCTTCTTCTCCACCAAGGCCACCATCAACAGAAATTGGTGCCCGGGAATGTAATCATATGCAGAGGTTTTTCCTAGTAAAACCTTGCCAACTATGTCAACCCCGAATTTATATTATACTGACATATTCCTTTTCAGAAGATGATTAGGTTTCAAGTGGAGTGACCCATTTTATCCAATGCAATGTTAAATTCATCAGAACTAATATCCAATTCATCATTACCATTCATCAAACCAAAAACATCTGTTAAAACTTCTGGTGAAAGAGGAACCTGGTTTCCTGAAATACTTCCTGAGATTATTGTTGCATTCACTAACTCAACAGTATGTACTCATTCTTTGATTTCTGCAACTGGTAGCTTGATCCTAGTGGTCATGAACTTCCTTAACTATTATTCTTCAAAAAGTTGAAGAATTTCTTGGAAAACTTGGTCAGAACGAGCAAATGATTCCATATCAATGTCAAAGCCTGCATCGAACTTCATCGACGAGATTACTGCTTGAGAGATTGCCATTGTACCCGCAAGAGAAAAAGATCAAGTGTAAGGGAATTGGAGGGAAGCAAGAGCAAGTTCTGTATGCGCAAAGACGAAAAGAAATCAAAGTTTTGATTTTAAGAGAGAGATATCGGAGAAGGCGCGAGCTTTCGTAGAACGGGGTTCGGCTAAACCTAAGAAAATCAGAATTTGAAGAGTCATTGGGCTTCATCAAATTGCTTTCGACGAAGAATAAATTTTTGTCAATCTCAGTTTGATGAACGAGCTGACTTCGTCGATCTCTGGATTTAATAGGTTTCGTCGATCTCCGTTCGACGGACGACTAAATTTCGTCGATCTCCGTTCGACGAAATGAGGGCATAAGTAGAAAATTTATTTTTAATTTATTGAATCTCCATCTATCATTCCTAGCTGATTTATAAAGAAGATGTGCTTCTTTTCATCCAAGGGTTTGGTGAAAATATCAGCCCTTTGTAAGTCAGTAGGAATAAATTGTAGGCAAATTTTATTTTTATCCACATTATCTCTGATAAAGTGGTGCCTAATTTCTATGTGTTTAGTCCTACTATGGAGTACTAGATTTTGTGCTATAGATATTGCACTAGTATTGTCACAAAATATAATTGACTTATTTAAGTTGATACCATAGTCTAGAAGTTTATTTTGTATCCACAAAATCTGTGAGCAGCAACTGCCAGCAGCAATATATTTTGCTTCAGCTGTTGATGTAGACACAGATGTCTATTTCTTACAAAACCAAGACACAAGCTTATCACCAAGGAACTGGCAAGTTCCTGATGTGCTTTTCCTATCTACTATGCATCCAGCATAATCTGAATCTAAGAATCCAGGTAATTCAAATTCGGATGCAGTTGGATACCAGAGTCCTAGATTTGGACAACCGTTTATATTTCTCAAAATTCTTTTTAATAAAATAAGGTGAGATTCTTTGGGGTTAACTTGGAACCTAGCACAAATGCATATAACAAACATTATGTCTGGTCTACTAGCTGTTAAGTAAAGTAAAGAGCCAACAATTGCTCTATACACTTTTTGATCAACAGGTTTACCTGATTCATCATTGTCTACAACAACATTGGAGGGCATGAGTGTTTTCATAGAAGAGGAATCAGACATACAAAATCTTTTCACTAATTCCTTAGCATACTTGGATTGTGATATGAATATCCCATTAGGAGTTTGCTTCACTTGAAGTCCAAGGAAGTAAGATAACTCACCCATACTACTCATTTCAAATTTGGATTGCATTAGGTCAGAAAACCTTTTGCATAAATTTGAATCAGTAGAGCCAAAGGTAATATCATATACATAGATTTGAACTAGTAAGGTTTGATTTTTATGTATCATAAAAAATAAAGTTTAATCAACATTACCACTACAGAATTTGTTCTTTAAAAGAAAATTAGCTAGGGTCTCATACCATGCTCTGGGAGCTTGCTTGAGACCATAGAGAGCTTTATTAAGCTTAAAAATATAATAAGAGTGAGTTGGAGAGATAAAACCTGGTGGTTGTTCCACATATACTTCTTCTTTGATATCTCCATTTAAGAATGCACTCTTCACATCCATCTGATATACTTTGAATTTCTTGAAAGCATCAGCAAAGGCAAGAAATATCCTGATAGCTTCAAGTCTAGCAACAGGAGCAAAGATTTGATCATAATCAATTCCTTCTTCCTGAGAGTATCCTTGGTCTACCAATCTTGCTTTATTTCTGATTATGAAGCCTTGATCATCTAGCTTGTTCCTAAAGACCCATTTGGTGCCAAAGATTGGATGGCCCTTTGGTCTTGGAACCAAATCCCAAACCTTGTTTCTTTCAAATTGATTGAGTTCCTCTTGCATTGCAAGAATCCAGTTTGGATCTTGTTCTGCATCTTTTATGGATTGAGGTTCAATTTGTGATAGGAAACAAGTATGCATCTGATTTTGATTGAGTTGATGCCTTGTTTGAACACCTGCTGAGATATCTCCAATAACTTGGGATATTGGATGATCTCTAACTGTGATGTGATCAACAGTTGGAGTGGGTTCAACAATAGTTTCCTCTTGAGGGATTTGTTCAGCTGTCACTTGATTTGAAATATCAGCAAGATCTTCTGGATTATCTTCTTCTTTACTGTCTTCAATAGTTTGAGTTGATGGGAGTAGAGAATCTTCATTCTGTAGATTTAATCCATTAAGCTCATCACATAGAGCTGGTTCCTGCAAAATATCTTTGGTGTAGGTGGTATTCCTCTCCTCATTCAATATGTTAGTTTCATCAAAAAAAACATGCATGGACTCTTCTATCTTAAGAGTTGATTTGTTATAAACTCTATATGCTTTACTAGAAAGAGAGTATCCAAGGAATATACCATCAGCATCCTTTGCTTCAAATTTCCTTAGATATTTCTTATCATTGTTATGCACATAGCATTTACAACCAAAAATCTTAAAATAGTTAACCTTAGTCTTTTTATTCTTAAGTATTCATAGGGTGTTTTACCCTAAAGTTTGTGTATCAAACTTCTGTTCAACACATAATTTGTTGTGTTCACTGCCTCTGCCCAAAAAGAGAGTGGCATGTGAGCATCAGCAAGCAATGTAGTTGCTGATTCAATTAATGTTCAGTTTTTCCTTTCAGCTACACCATTTTGTTGAGGAGTTCTAGGAGCAGAGAAACATTGTCTGATCCCTTCTTTTCCACAGAATTCTCTCATTAGAAGAGATTCAAACTCAGTGCCATGATCACTTTTGATCAATGCAACTAGAGTAGAGTACTCAATCTTGATGGACATGAGAAAGTCTGTCAGAACACTGAAGGTGTCAGAATTGTTCCTAAGAAAGAACACCCAAGTGAATCTAGAGAAATCATCTACAATAACTAAAGTGTAATGTTTCCCTCCTAGACTCTGTGTTGTAGTGGGTCCAAAGATATCCAAAAGTAGTAAGTACAGAATCCTAGGTGAATCACTCTTGGATAAAGATTTAAAACTACTCTTGGTCTGCTTACCTAGTTGACAAGCCCTGCAGAGTCCTTCCTTCTTGTATGAACCAGAAGGCAGTCCTCTTACCAGACTGTCCTTGGAGAGTTTAGAGATAGTTCTAAGGTTAATATATCCTAGCCTTTTATGCCATAATTCATTTATTTTACTTATTGAATTAAATAAACAAATGTCTGAATTGGCAGAGTCAAAATTGACTAAATAAATATTTCCATGTCTAATACCAGATAACACATTAATGCTTTTATTATTGGTAATAAGACATAAGGAATGATTAAAACTTACCTGATAACCTTCATCACATAGCTGGCTTATGCTAATGAGGTTATGCTTGAGACCTTTGACATAAGCTACCTCCTTGAAGGTAACTGCTCCAACTTTGATTTTTCCATATCCTTTGGTTTGTCCACAGTTGAATTCTCCAGAAATCACTTTGGGTCCAAGATTTGCCTTGTAATCACTTAGATTGGCCTTGTTTACTGTCATGTGCTTAGAACACCCACTATCCAAATACCAATGTTCCTTCATGTGTGGATAGCTTTCTACCTGCACAACATAAAATAAACTAGTTGTTCTTGACCCAGACTACCTTGGGTCCTTTTGTCTTACCACAAAAATCTAAAATGTAAGAAATCTCAGGCTGATCCTTATAGCCTTGTGGATGATATCTCCTTGGAGGAATAATCCACTCAGTAAAGGGATTTTTAGTATGTGGAGAATTAGAATTCTTTTAAAATTCAGTACATTTTCTATTCGATGAACTTGGCTGAGTTCGTCGATCGCCGTTCGACGAATTGAAGTAATTTCATCGAGAGCCGTTCGTGTAATAGCTGTACTGAAAATCTGTCTTCAACGTTCGTCGATCTCCGTTCGACGAATTCATGTGATTTCGTCGAGCGTCATTTGACGAATCTTTTTGAATTCCTTTATTCTTAACATTTCTTGAGGTATTCTTACCTACTTCTACTGCCTTTTTGCTTTTGGCAGAAATGAACTTCACTGCAGTAGATAAAATATTTTTCTTAAGAAGATGTGGCTCACTTGATGATGCACCCAAGTCCAGTCTGCCATTTAGTCTGGCATTCACAGTGCTTGTGATGTCCATCAGTTTGATGATTCTCCCATTGAGGGATTCTTCAAACTTTTAGCCTCAGATAATTTGTTCTCAATGAGAACAATATGTTCTTTGGAGGCAGCCAGTTCTTTCTTAAGAATGGCATTATCTTATGTCAGTTGATTCATTTCAACCAACTTATTTCTGAGGGAAATTATTTCTTTCTCAGATTTAATCAAATGTAAACAAAGAGTTTTGAATTCATTTTTAAAATCATTTGAATTAAAATCAAAGGTAGAGATTACCTGATCACTATCATTGTCAGATACTGATTCATATGAATTATTTCCTGAGGCATTGATAGTCATCATGCAGAAACTTCTTTCATCTGCATCATCTTCATCATCACTTGAGCTGGATGATGATGCATGTTCTGAATCATTACATGAGTCATAAATAGCCATCAAGCATTGATCATTTTCATTTGTATCATCTTCATCTTCAGAAGAGATGGATTAAGACTCTGACTCAGTATCACTCCATGTTTCAGCTACAAAGCCTCTTCCCTTGTGTTTGTGTTTGTTGGAGGATGACTTGCTGGAGTGCCTCTTTTCTTCTTTATCTTTTCTCTTGTCCTTCTTTTGATTTTCTGGACACTCATGTAGAATGTGTCCAGGCTTCCTGCAGCCAAAACAAATAATTTCTGTACAGTTTGTTTTGTCATACCTTAGTTTTTCTCTAGATCTGAAACCCTTCTTTCTGAGGTCCTTTCTAGCCATTTTGTAAAATCTTTTGGCTAGTAGGCTCATAAACTCCATTTTTCCTGGAGCTTTATCTTCCTCTTCTGTTGCTTGGAAAGCAATGCTTCTCACCTTTTTGGTGGTTGGAGAGGAGGTAGATTATTCAGCTTCTCTAGACTTGATAAGCTGCTCATAGGATTTTAATTTGCCTAGCAATGTCTCAGCAGAGATCTCATTTAGGCTTTTGGCTTCCTTGATTGGCCAGATCCTTGAGTCCCATGTGCTGGGGAAGCATATTAGGATCTTATCATTCACTTCAGTGATTGAGATCACTTTGTCTAAAGACTTCAGTTCATTGATTATGAGACTGAGTCTGTTGTACATGTCTGCTACTGTTTCAGTTTCTCCCTTCTTTAAGTTTTCATATTGAGAGATGAGATGAGATCTTCTATCCTTTTTCTCATCTGCAGAACCTTCAACCATGTTGTTAAGGGAATTCTAGATATCCCTGGTTGAGGTGCAGTCCACAACCATTTGGAATATATCATCAGACATTATTTGTGCCAATATGTTCATAGCTTTGGCAACTACATTTCTTTGTTTCTTCTGAGCATCTGTCCACTCAGGGGGTGGAACATCATTATTTTTGGTTGCTGCTTCAGTACTTGTTGATGCTAATGGAGTAGGAGGTTCTGTCAAAATGGAATTAAAAATATCTTCATCAATAGAATTCATATACAATTTGATCCTTGCCTTCCATAATGCAAACTTGTTAAGATTGCACATAGGAGGTCTTGTACTTGAGTAATCTTTGTTCTGTGCCATGAGTTCTTAGAAAAAGAAAACTCTAGAAAAAGTTAAGATCTAATTGATCTTTTGATTCAGGTGTTAGCCTGTGTAATCAATCAACCAATCTCTGATACCAATTGAAAGTGAGGTATTAGAACTTAGATTTACTCTAGAGGGGGGGGGGGGGGGGGGGTGAATAGAGTATTAAAAGTTTTTAACTTATTTGATAGCGGAATTAAAATACTGATATATATATGTGTACTTGAGTGAGTATAAAGACAAAATAAATAAATAAACAACACAACACAGTACAGAAAAAACACACAAACAAAGAAGACACAAGGATCTATAGTAGTTCCCCAATCAAACTGGGTACATCTACTCTTCTACCACCCTTCGTAGGAATCCACTAGGTTTTTGATCAGGTGCCCTATCACCAATGAGATTTTTGATCAGGTGCCCAAACACCACTGAGTTTTTGATCAGGTGCTCAAACCAAAACACAGGTTTTGGATCAGGTGCCCTGCAACCAAAAGTTAACTTTTGAAGGGAGTTAGAACCTTGTACAAGATGGGATAAAAAGGTAAACAAAAAGGTGTTTATGAAGTTCTTCTCTGTCAACAAGATCTAAGAGAAGACTAGTGGATTGTTGTGTTGTAAAGCTCCACCTGTCTGATAGAAATTCTTGACAGTTGATGGATGGAGCTTTCTCTTGAATGTAGAAAATCTTCCTTGATAACAGATGAATCTGAGAGACAATGTTTCTCAGATTATTGTTGCTCTTTGAAGATTAGAACCAGCAGCTGAAAATTTGAGAGAAGATTTTGTTGTTCTCAGAGAATGAAAATGCTGCTATTGATAATGAAGATCTCTGTAATTCTTTTTGACTTTTTGTGTTTCTCTCTACTGTCTATTTTTTGGTCTGATCTTCTCTTTTTTTATTATCTATCTTTTTCAACCTTCTTCTTAAGTATATGTATCTGATTTTAAATTCAAATCTTCTGGCTAAGGAATAGAATAATCTGAATAAAATCTTTCTTTGGGACTGCAATCTGATTCAGCACTAATACTTTAATTTCTTTTCCTTTTCCATGAAAGTACCCTTTTCCAATATGTCAACGGCTACATTCTCGAAAGAAGAGAATAGAAAGGAATATAATAAAAGGAAAGATCAAATCTTGACTTATCTGATAATGAATAAGCCCAAAGGATTGAATAGATCCGTTGCTGATTAGTAGATCTGAGTTCAAAGAAAATAGATAACTGATCCATCAGAAATTGTCAAGCTGGAGAAGAAATTCGTCGAACAGAAAGCTGAGTTCGTCTAGCTGAGAGATGAGTTCATCGAACTGAACATTTAGTTACTTATTCATTGAACACAAAGCTGAGTTCGTCGATCTCAATCTGGAGTTCGTCGAACTGAGATAAAATCTATTGAACTGGATTGAAGACTGAAATCATCGAGCTGAGATAAAATCTATTGAACTGGATCTCAATCTGGAGTTCGTCGAACTGAAACACAACGTTCGTCAAACAATGGAAGGAGTTCGTCGAACGCAGAATGATGTTCGTCGAACACAAAAACTTGGAATTTTCCTAAGTTCTATCTAACTCAGACAACTTTAGACTTTGACCCTTAGACTATATAATGGGGTCAACTTGAGTCCTAGACACAGATAGTGATCCTAGCCCAAATCAATAATAGGGTTGTTCCAACATAGATTCTTAGGAGGAGAAGAACATGAGGACCACTCAGAAATCCCATCACCAATGGAGGGGGAACATACATGTCACTTTCCAATGCTGCCTTCACCACCAGTAATAAAAGCTGACCTACATCCTCTGCCCAGCAGAACTACCACAGTTCCATCACCTGATATCATGTCCCACATGGAAGGTCTGTTGAACAGACAAAGAGAACAATTTGAAGCCTATGTAAATCAGGTTGTCATAGGCTGCAAAAATGATCTAACTGCTAAGATAAATGTCCTCCAAAGAGATATGAATCACATAAACGATCAAAACTCCAAGTTATATCAGACTGATGCACATGCTGTGGCAAAAACTGGGACTAAAATAGCTAATATAAATCAAGCTTCCTATCTCATTGGACATCAACTATACATTTTGCTTTGTATATTGTCTACGCTAAGAGACAATCAGCAGTCCATCATCCAGAACCAAGATGTGGCTTTCAATGATTTTGAATATGCCATCAACACTGTCCTTCAAAGAATCTCCTCCTCTGCTAAAGTAACTCAAGGGATTGTGGACAATGTAGGTGAAACATTATTGCACCAGTTTCAAGTAACCCAAGATCATCTATCAAATTCCTTCCATCATGCTGTCAGGGCATCTCAGGGAACTCTCATGGATGCCATTGGCAATCTCAATAACCTCCTGGCCAGACAACTTCAAGCTTTTCAGGCATCCATCTCTAAAGAAATAATTTCAGAAGCCAGAAAGGGGGAGATAATGTCAAGCCACCATGTTATGTGGCTAGCAAATGAAGTCAGGTTCTCTATGGAGCTTGAACCTATTGACTATGGAATTGCATATCAACATCTCAATCCTGAAGGCAATCTCCTTGCAGAACAGTCTAAAGGGCCTGAAAGTGCAATGCCTGAAGCCCCTAAAGAACAGTATCAAGAGCCTGAAAGTTATCAAGAGTATTTTGTTGATGAGCCTGTAAGTGAAAGTAGACAAATCAGGAAAAGCAAAAGGCACTCTGTTGAACCTGAATAGCAAGAAGCTACAAGGAGGACAATGGAAGAGATAAAAAGTAATCCAGACTTTGAATAATGGAGCCCTTGCTCTAGAGATATCATTCTAAACACCTAGAATAGACATGCGCGATTCTAAACACCTAGAATAGACATTCTAAACACCGGAGATATAATTCTGCTCCGTCTATAAATAGACATGCGCGATTTTAGGTTGGGATCGACCATCTGACTCCGCCCAGCTCCGCCGTTTTCCACATTTTCTGCAGGGTTTCGCCTCCTTCTTCACCGCCCACCTTAGGGAGGATCTCTGGGCAAGCTTTCAACGCCAAATCTTCGCCGGAGCTTCCTCTCGGCCATCTCCTTCATCCAAGAGCTTCAAGAAAGGAGTCAACCTAGCCTTCTTCTTCAAGATCTGAGCAGCTTGTGTGATCATTCCTCCGGTTCGTGACACGAAGAAGATGGGTCCACTGGAAGGTAGTGACAACCTTCTCTACCCCGGACGCAGTTGAGGACCGAGCTTGGACGCGGATTGACAACCCGGCGATTCCTTCCGTTAATCCTCAACAAGACTTCGGAGTCGGTCGATTTCGCACACTCATCTCCTCTTGTAGTTGATAGTTTAGTTGGATTTCTTATATGTTTGATGAAGTATACTTTTATTTGTTAACATTAGTATGAAATCATGTCTATGTGATTGAGTAATCTTTTTATATTTTCATTTGAGGTGTGCCTTGTGGTGTGGATTGTTTGTTGTGTTGTGCCGCCCTAACAATTGTTAGTGGTGTGCTTTGCGAAGAGGTGCTTGCGACCCTCATTCCGCCGCTCTCTCCACTCCATCCGCTAGCCTACTCGTCCAACCGCCTAGCGATTTGCTGCATTGCAGCCCGTGTCATCTTCCATCCCGCCTGGCGAAGCAGTGCGCTCAAGGCCTGCATAGGAGTTGTCGTAGCTATTTTATTTTATTTTCAGCAATCCAAACCAAGCCTCCCGCAATTCATCCGACCTTAAGGACTTCAATCTCAAGTCCTCCTCAATAGTCAACTCCACCTTACTGTGTTCCTTCCGAGATCGATACTCGGGGATTTACTCCTCAATTTTTATTACTTGAACGATCGGTACACTGCCGTTTCGTGCCGCAGTCTCGCCACAGCCTATAGCGGTGTGTGAGATTTGCACCATCAAGTGTGATGAGTCCAGTTTATATAGTGATTTCCGGACTCATCTGGGCTAGTTTTCATGCACTTGCACTTCACTTTATGCCTATTTTCAATTCTATTTGATCATATTGCCCATTTCATTGCTTAGTGCACATTTATGCCTCATATTGGTGTGATTTCATGTATTTCTGTGGTCTAGTATATTTTCATGCAGGTCCAAGGGTTATGCGACACTCGGGATGGGTCCTGGGGGATTTTCGGTCGAAAAAGCCTCTGATCGTGCGTTTTCCTTCTCGCACGACCAGGCGCACGACCACTGGTCGTGCGTTAATTCCCTTCCCTGATCGAGCGATGGCGCATGATCATTGGCCTTCTTCGCGCACGACCACTGGTCGTGCGCCGCTGACCGTGTGCTTTTGTGCAGATTTGGATCGAGCTACAGGTTCCTCGCGCACGATCAGAGGCATTCCTTCGCGCACGACCATTGGTCGTGCGCATGATCGTGCGCGTTGTTTAATTCTGCTCCGTCTATAAATAGACATGCGCGATTTTAGGTCGGGATCGACCATCCGACTCCGCCCAGCTCTGCCGTTTTCCACATTTTCTGCAGGGTTTCGCCTCCTTCTTCACCGCCCACCTTAGGGAGGATCTCCGGGCAAGCTTTCAACGCCAAATCTTCGCCGGAGCTTCCTCTCGGCCATCTCCTTCATCCAAGAGCTTCAAGAAAGGAGTCAACCAAGCCTTCTTCTTCAAGATCTGAGCAGCTTGTGTGATCATTCCTCCGGTTCGTGACACGAAGAAGGGTCCACTGGAAGGTAGTGACAACCTTCTCTACCCCGGACGCAGTTGAGGACCGAGCTTGGACGCGGATTGACAACCCGGCGATTCCTTCCGTGAATCCTCAACAAGACTTCGGAGTCGACCGATTTCGCACACTCATCTCCTCTTGTAGTTGATAGTTTAGTTGGATTTCTTATATGTTTGATGAAGTATACTTTTATTTGTTAACATTAGTATGAAATCATGTCTATGTGATTGAGTAATCTTGTTATATTTTCATTTGAGGTGTGCCTTGTGGTGTGGATTGTTTGTTGTGTTGTGTCGCCCTAACAATTGTTAGTGGTGTGCTTTACAAAGAGGTGCTTGCGACCCTCATTCCGCCGCTCTCTCCACTCCATCCGCTAGCCTACTCGTCCAACCGCCTAGCGATTTGCTGCATTGCAGCCCGTGTCGTCTTCCATCCCGCCTGGCGAAGCAGTGTGCTCAAGGCCTGCATAGGAGTAGTCGTAGCTATTTTATTTTATTTTCAGCAATCCAAACCAAGCCTCCCGCAATTCATCCGACCTTAAGGACTTCAATCTCAAGTCCTCCTCAATAGTCAACTCCACCTTACTGTGTTCCTTCCGAGATCGATACTCGGGGATTTACTCCTCGATTTTTATTACTTGAACGATCGGTACACTGCCGTTTCGTGCCGCAGTCTCGCCACAGCCTATAGCGGTGTGTGAGATTTGCGCCATCAAGTGTGATGAGTCCAGTTTATATAGTGATTTCCGGACTCATCTGGGCTAGTTTTCATCCACTTGCACTTCACTTTAGGCCTATTTTCAATTCTATTTGATCATATTGCCCATTTCATTGCTTAGTGCACATTTATGCCCCATATTGGTGTGGTTTCATGTATTTCTGTGGTCTAGTATATTTTCATGCAGGTCCAAGGGTTATGCGACACTCGGGATGGGTCCTGGGGGATTTTCGGTCGAAAAAGCCTCTGATCGTGCGTTTTCCTTCTCGCACGACCAGGCGCACGACCACTGGTCGTGCGTTAATTCCCTTCCCTGATCGAGCGACGGCGCACGATCATTGGCCTTCTTCGCGCACGACCACTGGTCGTGCGCCGCTGACCGTGTGCTTTTGTGCAGATTTGGATCGAGCTACAGGTTCCTCGCGCACGATCAGAAGCATTCCTTCGCGCACGACCATTGGTCGTGCGCATGATCGTGCGCGTTATTTAATTCTGCTCCGTCTATAAATAGACATGCGCAATTTTAGGTCGGGATCGACCATCCGACTCCGCCCAGCTCAACCGTTTTCCACATTTTCTGCAGGGTTTCGCCTCCTTCTTCACCGCCCACCTTAGGGAGGATCTCCGGGCAAGCTTTCAACGCCAAATCTTCGCCGGAGCTTCCTCTCGGCCATCTCCTTCATCCAAGAGCTTCAAGAAAGGAGTCAACCTAGCCTTCTTCTTCAAGATCTGAGCAGCTTGTGTGATCAGTCCTCCGGTTCGTGACACGAAGAAGATGGGTCCACTGGAAGGTAGTGACAACCTTCTCTACCCCGGACGCAGTTGAGGACCGAGCTTGGACGCGGATTGACAACCCGGCGATTCCTTCCGTGAATCCTCAACAAGACTTCGGAGTCGGTCGATTTCGCACACTCATCTCCTCTTGTAGTTGATAGTTTAGTTGGATTTCTTATATGTTTGATGAAGTATACTTTTATTTGTTAACATTAGTATGAAATCATGTCTATGTGATTGAGTAATCTTGTTATATTTTCATTTGAGGTGTGCCTTGTGGTGTGGATTGTTTGTTGTGTTGTGCCGCCCTAACATTTGTTAGTGGTGTGCTTTACAAAGAGGTGCTTGCGACCCTCATTCCGCCGCTCTCTCCACTCCATCCGCTAGCCTACTCGTCCATCCGCCTAGCGATTCGGTGCATTGCGGCCCGTGTAGTCTTCCATCCCGCCTGGCGAAGCAGTGCGCTCAAGGCCTGCATAGGAGTAGTCGTAGCTATTTTATTTTGTTTTCCGCAATCCAAACCAAGCCTCCCGCAATCCATCCGACCTTAAGGACTTCAATCTCAAGTCCTCCTCAATAGTCAACTCTACCTTACTGTGTTCCTTCCGAGATCGATACTCGGGGATTTACTCCTCGTTTTTTATTACTTGAACGATCGGTACACTGCCTTTTCGTGCCGCAGTCTCGCCACAGCCTATAGCGGTGTGTGAGATTTGCGCCATCAAGTTTTTGGCGCCGTTGCCGGGGAACACGGTCGTGTGAGTTTTCTTGAGAGGGAGAGCTGAGAGAGAGAAGTTTCTTCCAGTGTGTATAGCCGCTTTATTATTGTTGTTTGCTTTCTGATCATTTTCTGTTTGTTTGTTTATTTCTCTTCTGTTTTAAATTTTTTGGCAAGTTTAATCTAAGTAGTTTTATTAGTTTGTGTAGATTTCCTTGCAAATAATTTCAGTCTCTTTATATCTGCTTTAATTTTTGAAAATGTCGTCATGGGATATTTCACCTAGCTTTAATGACAAGAGGGTTTATTATATAGACCAAATGAATGAGTTAAATGCTAGGCAGTGTAGGAACTTTGTTTGCTTGTTGTGTCGAGGAGAGGGTCATGAATTGAAGGACTGTCCTAGTCTTTTCAATCCTGACCACTGCTCCTCCACTCATGACAACATTGTCCCTATCGCTCATTCTTTACCCATGGATGCAATTGTGCCCTTTACCCCCGAGCTTGTCTCGTGCATGGACTCCTCACTCCCTGTGTATGGCTTCACTCCCAATGATGATGATCACTCATCTGTTAGCCAACAAGGAGAGGAATGGGAGCTCCTAGATGCACCTGAGTATGATGAGGAAAGTATTCTTTCCATTGGGGAGGCGTTAGCGGATCTTTTTGCGGTGGAACCAAATCTTTTTGTTCCTCCAGTTTCTTTGCATGATTTTTCTACACACATTTTTTATGATCCTATCGAAGTGAAGGAGTGGGGTGATGCTTCTGACTCGGAGGGTGCTCCAAAGTGGGATGAGGAGTTCGTCCTCCCCGAAGGGGAGAATGAATCCTTTGATCATGATGATGCACCTCGGTGGGATGAGGAGGATACTCTCTTTGATGAGGAGGTTTGCACTTCCTCATGGGACGAGGAGGTCCAACTCACCACCGAGGCCCTTGAGTTCTTGGGTTCCCCTCGCTATGATACTTACGATGATGATAGAGATCTATCCTTGGATCCTGCCAGGAGTGAAACCGGGATCACTCCTCCTTTGTTTGATTCTTTTAGTCGTTCGTCCATTTTATTTCCTAATCCTCTTTCTTTTAGTGATTATGCTGATAAGGTCATCCTTCCTGCTTCCCCTCTTGCATTAATGTCTGATATTTCATTTATCCCTCTGCAGGCGCTTGAATTTATAGACCCATTCTTGGGTAATTTTGAGAGGCAGTCTTGGCAGGGAAAGCATTTGGCAATCATGAATTCAATCGTCTATTCCACTTCATCATCATTGCCTGCTTTTTCTTTGAAAGACTGGGTGCAGGGTGGAAAGCGTTACTTCATCCATGACCGCGGATTGGAGGAGAGGAAGAGGATGAAGAAAGATGAAATATGGAGATGGAAAGCTCCTGATCTTCTGATGTACTGCTATCGGGTCTTCGGACCCATTTCGTTCATTTTCAGTTACTATTTTAAATCAACTTATAGTTGATCATTTTGAGGCATGTAATATTTAGGATTTACTATTTTTTGCTTTATGCTTAGACTATTATTAAAACTGCTTAATACAGGTATTAAGTCCAGCTTATGGACGGTAAACAAAAGCGCTGCTGGGAGACAACCCAAGTTTTTGTTGCTAACCCGTTAATAGTTTAGTGTTATATATTTTTGCTTGGAGCCTTTTGCCTGCAGGTGTGCGGCAATTTCTTTTGGTGGCGGATTTGGATTTCCTTCGCAGTATTAACGCCAATCTTCTTGTATGCTCATATCTGAGCATAGGTACCCTCTTCCTTTGCATCTCATTATTCTCATTGTCATAATTCATGTGATTGTCCAATTCAAGTCTGGGGGGGAGTGTACCGAGTGTTCACTACACGTGTACATGTTTTTGCATACCAGAAGTATATTTTTATTTACGTCATATTATAGCATACACCACTGCACCCATTATGCACGCACTTACTTGCGAGTGCTACCGTGCCAAATTTCCTTTTGGAATGGAGCCGGGAAGTCAATTGTGTTAGCTAGGAATTGTGGTTTGGAGTACGATGTTGACTCCAGTAGTGTTCTAATTGAATATTCATGTTTTGCATAGAATTTTGCGTAGAAGCTATTTCTATTTTCTATTTATTCTTATCTAATCTAGTAATTAGAGTTTTATTTCACTCAAAGCATGAACCTGTGCCGATCTACCGGTAGTGTAGGTGAGTTGGTATTGAACGCTAGATTCGTATTTCTCGAGTCGGGAGAAAGAGTTATCTTTCTCGGTGGCTAAGAACTTGCCCCTAGCGACTCTCGAAACATAGGCACCGGGTAGTTCTAATGCATTAGCATGATGTAGGCCATTCTTTGGACCGTTTGAGCTTTGAGCCAAAACCAGAAATTTACCCTTGCTAACCAATTTTGAGCCTATCCCACCTTTTCTCTTCAGCTCCACCGCTCTCGCTTAAGCCAAGATCATCAAACCTGTATACGCACGTGTTTTGAGCTTTATAGTATAACTAATTATTGTGATGTGCTGTTTTTGGCTAAGTTGAAAAAAAAAGTAAAATAAAAAGGTATTTGTGAGCTGAAAATTGAAAAGATTAGCGCTCCAAAAGAAAAAAAATTCCGAGTTCTTTACATTCTAATTCAGAAGTTCTGAATTGTTTGATAGGAATTACTTTATGTTGGGTGTTGGCGATGAACACATCAGCTTTATGTGTTGCCGGGGTTTTACAAATTGTATTGCTCAAATGTGTTAGGTGCGTTAGCCTCCGAGTTTATCATTGTATATCCTACCGCAACCTAAGCCAAATATTTACCCGAAAGCCCTATTGACTAGTGTGTAGTTTTACCTAATGCTGTGGAGAGAGTGCGAAAGTGCGAGCTTATGGCTCCCGACACCGATGGATTTCGGTGGAGTTAGTTCTGTATCCCGTATTTGTCGAAATACTCATCTGAGCGCGTCTCTACATCCTCCCTACACGTGACTGGCAGATCTCACTTGGTTCAGCTTTTGAGTAAACTAATCTCTTATTTACTATTTTAGATATTTGTAAATTACTTTGCATAGTAGAAATTTCTTCTACGAAAATTTTATGTACGTGATTATTTGATTTCGCATATTACTCCTAGCCACAATCACCTTTCTAACCCTTGTTTTTCCCGTCCGCCGAGAGTTGTTTGCTCGGGACGCGCAAACAGGTAAGTCTGGGGGTGTGATGAGTCCCAATTATATACATGTTTTCGGACTCATTTGGGCCGGTATTTTAGTCAATGCACTACATATTAGAATCATAATCACTCATATTTGTTCTCTAGACTTCATTCCATGTTAAGTGCACTTTAGGCCTATTTCGGTGTATTTTCATGATCATCTTTCTCATGCTTTATGTTGCAATTTAATTTCTATATTTGAGAATGTGTGGAATGCCCACTTAAGTGTCCCGACGATCTTTCATGTTTATACAGGGGTTGTGCGAGTGTTTCGGGGTGCAAAAACTGCACAGGAACACTGCGCACGACCAATGGTCGTGCGCCACTGTCCGTGCGTTAATTCCCACTTAAAATGGGCCTGTCCAGCACTTCGCACGACCACAGGACATAGTGTGCACGACCACTGGTCGTGCGCCACTGATCGTGCGCTATATTTTGCATTCTGGATTTTGCTACAGTTTGTTCCCGCACGCTCACTGGCATTCCTTCACGCACGATCACTGATCATGCACCACTGATCGTGCCCGTTCAAAATTCTGCACCCGTCTATAAATAGCTGCTCCGCGAAAACAGCCGCATCTTCTTCATTTCTAGGTCTTTTCCAGCGCCGTTTTTTGCGCTTTTTCGCTCTAAGCCTCCTCTATTCATCTAGGGACTTCAAGGAAGAGATTGGATCTTACTTTCATCATCAAGGAATGGTTAAAGAGCATTTGGACATCGTCGGGTCGTGACACGAAGAAGACGGGCCATTGGGAGGAAGTGACAGCCCTCCTTTACCCCGGACGCAGTTGAAGACCGAGCTTGGACGCGGATTGACAACCCAGCGATTCCAACCGTGAATCCCAGCAAGGATTCGGAGTCGGTCGAATCTCTTACTCGTTATTCTTTTGTAATGATGTTTGTATGCTAAACTATCTATTTTGTGGATGAAGAACATGATAAATCCAGATCTATAACTTTTATATCATGTTTATGAAATTCCTTTGGATTTATCCATGTGTATGAGGTGCGCTATTATCATTCATCTTCCATCCACCATTACCCTCCATTCCATTCCGCTTAACTACTCTTCCACTACGTGAGCCTACTCTTCCATTCGCCAAGCTAAGCGGTGCTAACGGCCCGTGTAATCAACCTCACTTCCGCCGGTGCGAACCACCTCATCCGCTTGCCTACTCGTCCACCCGACCTTGCGAAGTAGTGCGTTCAAGGCCTACATAGTTTCCACCCCGCCAAGCGAAGCAGTGCGCTCAAGGCTTGCATATTAGGGCATTTATTTTTCTGCATTAGAAATAGAAACCAATTCAACCACCCATCATAACCCCGACGTTATGGACTTCAATCTCAAGTCCTTCCTCGAACGTTAACTCCACCTTACTGTGTTCCTTTGAGATCGATACTCGGGGATTCTCTCCTCGTTTTATATTACTTGAATGATCGGTACACTGCCGTTTCGTGCCGCAGTCTTGCTACCGCCTATAGCGATGTGCTAGATTCGTGCATCACTTACCTTTGTTTGTCTTTTGTGAATGAATATATCTCTTATATTAAGTATGCTTATGTCGATCTTATCTTTTGTTCGTTTGTGATCTCATCATAGTGTCTGATGAAGAAAAATCGATTACAATTGGTAGCAGTCGGTCTCTGGACTTATAGCAGGAGAATGATCATCTTTTTTATAAACGATCTCATTTTTAAGAGGAAAGATTTGCTGAGTTTGAATTGGCAGCTGCATAAGAGAAGATATCATAAAATGACTTATATTCAGAGAGTATCTGATAAACAATAATGGCGGTCTCGTACTCGCCAGACCGCCTATAACAATATGAGATGTATTAAACATATGAAATCGCTTCATCATGAAATAACTCTAAGTGTTAACTGCTCATAAATGGCGATCTCCAGCCATTAAAAACTTCTGCAGAGATACTAAATCACAATAATTCATAAATGAGGATCTTGAATACCACAGTCCACTTTGAATAATCCTTAAGAGATAGATGAGCGGTGGTCCCAATCTATCCAGGCCGCTCCTTCTGCGGATGATAAACCAGACCTTGAAAGACCTTGAACTTTTAATAGAGATACACAACCAACGATCCCAACTTTCCGAGACCGCTCCTTAGCAGAAAAAGATTGAAGAGAGATTTCAAGAATGATCTTATATACTCCAGATTGATTGATAAAAAGGAAGGAAGTATTCGGGTTGTGGTATTAATTTCTCCAGACCCCCTATTATCAGAGTAAATATTAGAGAAGTCTTCAGGTGATGATCCCAGATATCCTAAGTCATTTCTTATCAGAATAAAGCATAGAGAAGACTCAGGCGACGGTCTTAAATGCTCCAGATCGCCCCTTTATAAATTTGATAACCTAGAGTTATTGGTGGCAATCTTAAATGATCCAGACCGACCATTAATATAACAGATAGCCAAGAATTATAAGCGCTGGTCTTAAATACTCTAGACCGCCCCTTAATATAGTAAGAAGAAATCGTGAAACTAGCGGTCTCAAATACTTTAACCGCCTATTCCCAAAAAAAAGTAGAGACCTGAGATAGAGAAGAAGGGGTGTACAATCCAAAATGATCAAAAGGGCAGGTGTGGTCATGCTGAAAAGCTACACTGACATTGCTTTTATCAAGAGATCATTAAGGTTGTAACACCCTTATAAGATAGGGGACCTTGACGGTCAGAGGCATATAAATCAAAATGATCAAAAGGGCAGGTTCGGTCATGCTGAAAAGCTACATCAGCATTGCTTTCCTCAAGAGATCATTACAATTGTAATACTCTAACAAGAAGAAGATGATGAAGAAGAGACATTAACGGTTAGAGGCATAAAATTGGAATGATCAAAAGGGAAGGTACGGTCATGCTAAAAACCTACACCGACATTGCTTTCCTCAAGAGATCATTAAGATTGTAATACCCTAAGAAGATAGGGGGAAGAAGAGAGGTGTACAACTCAAAATGATCAAAAAGGCAGGTGCGGTCATGCTGAAAAGCTACACCGACATTACTTTCCTCAAGAGCACATTAAGACTGTAGCACCCTAGACACATGAGGGCTCAGGCGATGGTTATAGATGCTCCTGACTGCCCCTTGGATATCCTTTAACCAACGAGTATTTAAGGCTCACAGAGCAAGATGATCAGTAGGGCAGGTGCGGTCATGCCGAGAAGCTACACCAGCATTGCTTTCGTCTTTGGATCATCAAGACAATAATGATGTCCTAAAGTGCATGACTGAGCTAGATATTCACCTAGACCTCCTTTGATACAGAGGTGTGTTAGATGTCAGCAAGGATCTGGTATCCTAAAGTTCCTTTGCACGATCTTGGCGAGCTACTACTACACAAATGCAAAATTTCCCTATTATATGTGGTCATGGTAGATTTACATCTCAAGTTTCAAGTTGAGGGGGCATTAAGTAGGATCTGTCGATGACTCGCTATGTACAACCCCGCGTTCGTCAAAGGGTGAAGTGCAGAATCATGCATAGAGGAATCAGGCAAAAACTCATCGATTCGTAGCGAGCGAGACGTGAAGGCGAGGCGAGGTGAGCCCAATCTACTTCTTGTGAGACATATGGCGTGCAGGAGAGGCATGTGTATGCACGCCGCTTTGGGTGTATTTAACCACGGAGAGGCAAGTGGGGTCTCGCCGCACCAAGGATGCGAGGCGAGTGATGCCTCCACTCACAAAGGGTTATCTCGCGGACCCAACTCGTGGGGAGACCGGAGAGTATGGTCCTCATGAACCAATTGCCTAGTGGATCTCATGAGCGCGGCTTGCGGAAGCCTCAGCGAGTGGCATCTTCATAGGCCACTCGCCCAGAGGAGAAATTACATGAATACCCTGGGTGGTCTGCTCATAGCCTCTTAGAACAGCAGAGTTTGGCTGTAAGCAGACCATTCTAGGGTGTGGTCACTAAACTGAAAGGCGGAGCTACGCTATTAGAAGACCAGTGGAGAAAAACTATATATAGACCCTTAAGGGCACCTTTGGAGAGGATTCCGATCTTTTGGCTTCCTCCTTCCTAGGTTAACTTTGGTTAGCTTCTCAGGCTCTCCAAGGTGCCAAGATTCAGCTTTTGCTTGGGAGGGGAAGCGCTCCAAGATCTTCTGGGTGTGTGGTGGGACCTCCACGCTGTAGCCAAGTGACTGTGTCTAGCTCTTAGTCTTTGGTCCAGTTCTTCTATGGGATCAGTAAGTGCTACCTGCCCCCTCTAAGGGGTCCGATCTCCATGTTGGGGCGAAATCTTGGTTCCAACATTTTTGTTGCAGTGAGCATGGAGAGCAGTTAGTACAAGAAATTCCCAAGGAAGCAGCATGGCGTGAGAGGATCAGCGAGATGTCAGCTTTGGTGGTTCGCCACCATCTGGCTCGCCAGTGACGGTACGGATGTTGGTGGATCTCCGGAGGGAGGTCCTGGAGATGATCCATCTCTCCTTCGCCATGGCACGAGGCAAGTTCACGACCCCAGCACCCCATGTTATTCCACCGCAGGGAGTTGGCAAGAATGCCCCAGGACAGAGCGCATGCAAGAAGACAGCATTCGGGGTACCAAGGCGGGACTTTGCTGGGCGAGAACTCATCCCCATCCCGGCGAGTGGGATCATGGATAGCGGGATCCCAGAGGGTGCGGGCTCGACGAGTGCAAGCCCAACGAGAGCAGGCCAGGTCGGAGACCTCGTGGGACGAGTCGGGAAGGCGAGAGCAGTAAGCGGGGGAAGCCCATTCTGTGAGTTGGTGCTCTCGGCACCACTCCCAGAATGGTTCAGGGAGCCAACCATGATATTCTACACCGGCAAGGATGACCCCGTCCAGCACCTACAGTGGTTCAAAGACATTGTCTCCATCAGACCCATGTCAGATGCTTTCAAGTTTCGACTCTTCGCCACCACCCTGAAAGAGAAGGCCTGGAATTGGTTTCACCAGCTGCCCACGGGGTCGATCAATGCATTTGAGGATCTTCGTCGTAGCTTCCAACTACGCTTCTCAACTTCGAAGAAAAGGAAGAATGATGCTGAGGCACTCTTCAAGATCAAGCAGGGACCAGGGGAGTCACTGGCCCACTACATGGACCGATTCCAGGAAAGGTTCTGCTCATCCAGGAGGTGCCCGGGTTCACCCTCCAGCTTGCCTTCACAGTAGGGCTGCGAGAGGGGTTATTAAAGATTAACCTAAAGCGGAAGGCCCCTCTGTCCTTCGATGAGCTGATGGAGCAAGCGGCAGAAGAGATAGAGGCAGAGACAACCAACCTGGAGTTCACAAGGAGGCTGGTGAAGCTGAGTGAGTCGGAGGTTGGGTAGCAGGAGGTCAGGAGAAGGGAAGAGCTGAGGACCCCAGAGTTAGGGTGGAGGCATCAAGAAGGGGTGTGAAGGGGCTGGGAAGGGGCTTCCCCCAAGGAGGGGGAAACTTCCAAAGAGGACAAAGGAGACCCCACCAGCTGGGATGGAGGCAAGGCCCGAGGCCGCTCAATCCTCCGCCTCAACAAGCGATGGCGATTGGGCGAGGAAGAGGAGGGAGAGTAGGAGGAGGAGGAAGAGGAGGAGCGGGAGCACGATCTAGACCCAGGAGGAGGAACAGGGGTGCAGAGGCTGAGAGGAAGGGGTGGCGTTGCTCTACCATGACTTCCATCAGGAGGAAGGCCACGCGACCGCCACCTGCCCAGAGTTTTTGGAGTTAAGGGTGGCGAGAGGTCCAACGCAGCAGCAGCAGCGGCTGGTGAGAATCGAGGAGGTACTACCCTTAGAGGAGGAGGAGGGGGAGAGGTGTAAAGATAGGGTCGATGTGGGGACCCGAGGAGGGATCAGAGTGATCCACGACATAGTGGGGATCTAGGAAACCCGAAGGCGAGCCTCCACACCATGTATCGTCGGAGCGCGGCTTCGACCTCTCAGACCCCACCCCCGGCAGAAAGAATTTCTTTCTCTCAGAAGGATTTATTGGGTCATGAGGACCCGTTCTGCGATGCGCTAGTCATTCAGACAGCCATCAAGAACTTCATCGTCTCCCTGATTCTCGTGGACAATGGGAGCTCGGTCAATGTCATCTTCAAGAAGGCATTCGACAAGATGAAGGTGAATGTGAGGAGGGTGTTGGCCTCAGATGGCACACTATTCGAGTTCTCGGGAGAGAGGAAGGAAGTGGAAGGAGGAGTGGGGCTTCACGTCATTTTGGGGTGGCTATCCCGTAACTGTCGGTACGTCATCGTGGATGCTCCGAGTTGCTACATCACCATCTTCGGGCGACCCCTTATCAGCGCATTCCAATGCGTCCCCTCCACTTTCCACTAGTGCCTCAAGTTCAACGTAGGTGGAGTACAGGTCCGGTGAGGGGGGACCCGGAGGTAGTAAGGCAGTGCTACGTCACCGCGGTCAACGCCATCACCTGGGAGGAAGGAGAAGAGGAGATGATTTGGGAGATGGAGAGGAAAGAGGAGGCCGAAGGGGTCACCGAAGGACCCAAGGTGGAAGAAGTGAGAGAGGGAAGAGGAGAAGAGGGTCAAACCCAGGAGGAAGCGGCGAAGGAGCTGCTGGAGGTGCGGGAGGAGAAGATGGAGGTAGAAGAAACCCGAGCACTCGCTTGTGGTGAAAAGGAAGGTCATTGGGGGAGGAGTGCAGGCTGGAGGCAGTGGATGAAGTTGTAGAGCTGGATATCACATCCCGAGTGGGAGTGATAGAAAAAGTAAAGATTAGCGGCGAATTCAGCCCCGAGGAGCAGAAGAAGATTCTAGACTACGTCCAAGAGAACGTGGACGTCTTCACTTGGAGTGCGGCAGAGATGTCAGGGATCGATGCGGATGTTGCTTGTCAACACCTCAACCTCGACCCCGACACTCGCCCCATCCGTCAGAAGAAGAGGTCCAACGCAGACAAGCTGGAGGATCCCATCCGGGAGGAGGTGAGAAAGCTCCTCAAGGCAGGATTTGTATCGAAGATCTAGTATCCAGGCTGGGTCTCCAATGTTGTAATGGTAAAGAAAAGGGAAGGAAGGTGGAGGATGTATGTAGATTTTTCTTTGTTAAATAAATCATGCCAAAAGGATTGTCACGCCCTGCCTCGAATCGACGTGATGGTTGACTCAGCCGCCGGTTTTCTCTAATGAGTTTTTTAGATGCATTCTCAGGTTATCATCAGATCCGCATGCACCCTCCTGATGTCAAGGATGTCTCTTTCATCACAGGGTATGGGTGCTATTGCTACAAGATGATGCCCTTTGGGCTGAAAAATACAGGGGAAACATACCAGCGGATGATGGACACAGTCTTTCGATAACAGAAGGGGAGGAATCTGGAGGTCTACTTGGATGACCTCATGATCAAGAGTCTGGACCTGGAGTCCCATCTTCGAGACATGAAAGAGACGTTTGGTACCCTGAGAAAATACAAGATGAGGCTCAACCCCCAGAAGTGTGTTTTCATGGTAAGCCGAGGGAAGTTCTTAGGCCACTTGCTCACCCCACCCAGAGTGGAGCCTAACCTCGATAAGGTGAAGGCAAATTTGGAACTAGGATCGCCAAGGAACGCGAAGGAGGTCCAGCACCTCACTGGGAAGTTGGCTGGGCTGAGCAGGTTTCTCTCTACGGCAGGGTAGAAATGCTCATCCTTCTTCAAAGTGTTGCGAGCAAACCAGAAGTTCGAATAGACTCTTGAGTGTGAAGGGGCATTCCAAGCACTAAAAGAACAATTAACTCGGGCTCTGTTACTCCAGGGACCAAGGCAAGGAGAGGACCTATCCCTATACCTGGGGGTGGGGGCTGAGGCGGTGACTTCAGTCTTAGTCTGATATGAGGGCAAGAAGCAACTCCCTATCTATTATATTAGCAGGGTACTGAGGAAGGCGGAGCTCAGGTATCCCATCCTAGAAATGCTGGCCTTTGCCCTGGTAGTGTCGACCCAAGAGCTCCGACCCTACTTTCAAGTGCATTCCATCAAGGTGGTGACCGACCATCCACATCGCAGCATCATGGAGGGAGTGGAGCACTCAGGAAGGTTAGCAAAGTGGTCGGTGGAGCTAAGCAAGTTTGACATCTCGTTTGTCGCTAGGCTTACTATAAAGGCGCAAGCGGTATCAGACTTCCTGGCAGACTACATATCCGGGGTGGAGGAACTCGAACCACTCCATCCAGTGTCGTGGAATATGTTGGTTGATGGGGCCTCAGGGAAGCATTCCTTTGGAGGGGGAGTAATCATGGTGAGCCCCAGGGAACGAGGATCGAGCAGGCAATCAACATACATTTCTCGCTCACTAACATCCATGCCAAATATGAGGCTGTGATCGCAGGGTTCCACCTGGCCAGGGAACTAGGAGTGCTGGACATGGAGGTCGCGACGGATTCCATGGTGGTGGCATGCCAAGTCAAGAGGGAGTTCGAGGCGAAGGAGTCGACACTCCAGCGATATCTAGAGAAGGTCAAGGGACTTATCAGGCAGTTCCGTACCTTGTCAATCCAGCATGTGCCAAGGGAGGAGAGCATCCCGGCCGATCTCCTGGCCAAGTTTTGGTCCGAGGGATGGGGGGACAGTGTCGGAACTCTTTCGGCCATCAATCGAGGAAGGCGAGTTGATGGGGGTGGACCAACGAGCATTATGGATGGATCCTTTTATCACCTTCCTGACGTCAGGAATGTTCCCAGAGGGGAACATGGACAAGCGGCAGCTCAGGTATAAGTCGGCATACTACTCTTGGCATGTAGGAGGACTATACCGGAAGACCCTCTCGGGGGTCCTAGCTCGATGTGTATCAGAGGAGGAGGCCCTAAGGGTCCTAGAGGAGATCCACTCGAGGGAGTGTGGCAGCTACTCGGGGAGAAGAACCCTGGAAGGAAGGGTGTTGAGGCAGGGCTACTTCTGTCCTACATTCAGCAAGGATGCGGCGAAGTTCGCAACAAAGTGCTCCAATTGCCAGCTGTATGCTCCCCTTTAACTCCTGCCAGCCCAGAGGCCCCGGACCATCACAGCCCCGTGGCCATTCGCAATATTGGGGCTGGACCTGGTGGGTCCTTTCCCTCAAGCTAGTGACCAAAGGAAATTCCTGCTCGTGATGATTGACTACTTCTCCAAGTGGCTGGAGGTGAAGGCGCTGGCCAAGGTAACCTCTCAGGTGTTGAGAAACTTTGTATGGGGGAGATAATCTGCCGAAATGGGCTCCCCATAGCCATCGTCACAAACAATGGGCCACAATTTGCAAGCGATGAGTTTGTCAGCTTCTGCACCCAGCTAGGCATAGATCTTCATTTCGCATCAGTCCACCACCCGTGGAGCAATGGGCAGGTGGAAGTGGCGAATAAAATAATTGTGAAATTGCTGAAGAAAAAGGTAGAGAATCTAAGGGGTAACTGGGTAGAGCAGTTGCCCTCGGTCCTCTGGACCTTGAGAACTGTGGGGAATCTTGCCCACATGATTCCTGATTTGAAGAAGTCACCAAGTCAAGAAAACTTCACTATGTATTTGATTACTTCTCTAGCTTAAAATCTCAGGAAGAATAGGCGAGTTCGTCGAACGCAGAATGCAGTTCGTCGAACGCAGAAAGCAGTTCATCGAACGCATAATAATGTTTGTCGAACGAAAAGAAAGGACAGAAGCAAACACCAAGACATGGCGAGTTCGTCAAACGCAGAGACGGGATAGAAGAATTAAGTTAGTCAAACGCAGAATGCTGTTTGTCGAACGTAGAATGAAGTTCGTCGAACGCAGAGACGGGATAGAAGAATGTTGTTCGCCGAACGCAGAATGCAGAGTGAAGATCGTCGAACGCAGAGAAGACATGAAGATATCCAAGGAAGGAATGTCGTCGAGAAGATGCAGTATCATCAACATCATCAATGTTGCCTTGTCGTCGAGAAGAACAGACATCCCCGTAAAGAAGGCATGACGTCGAGAAGGCTGAAGAAGGACAGCTGAAGACAAGCATAGTCTGTCGACATGATATCGCTCATGTCGTCGAAAGAACAAAGTGATTACGAAGGCAGACTACAACGAAGAAGATCACGACGACACAGTCATATATAGCATATCGTTGTATATGCAGGAACGCCAGAAGATCTTGTATCGTCGAGATATTAACGTCAGAGGCAGAAGCTAGAAGACTTGAAGATCTACCGAGGTCTAAGACATCGACAAAGTCTTGTCATCGAGATATCATACATGTCTTCGTAACAGAGGAAATATCGTCGAGACGGAATTCAAATGTTGCGGACGCACTGTCAGCATTTAATGTTGCCGCCTGATTGTCCAATCAGCGCGTGCTCTTAAGGAATGGGGCATTTGACACTTAAGGAACTTTTTCAGAAGATTGTTGGGAGCCTCGCAGTCTTATAAAAGAGATAAGAGGTTGCCCTAAAGCGTTGATCCATCAGAAAGAACTTATGCATACAGTAAATAGAACAGTAAAAAGCGGCGTAAAGAAAGAAAGAGAAAAGCAAGAATCAGTCGTTTGATCGACTGATAAGATGTCGTTCCTCATCAGGCTAAGAGAAGTGATTGAAGAAAAACTGCGCTGTCAAGATCTGAATCAGAAACATCTTCTTCAACCTCAAGAAGCCGATCTCCATCAGGCTAAGTTGTCGATCTTCATCAGGCAGAAGAAGCAGTTGTCATTACTGTAATTTCTTGTAAGTCTTGCGGGCCTGAGTGTCTAGCTTGAGGGTTGGAGTGTTGTGAGGCTTGAGAGCCAAGGCAGTGGAGTTGCGGGTCTGAATTTGTCTAGCTTGAGGGTTGTAGAGCTGTGAGGATTGAGGATTGAGGGCCAGGGCAGTGGACTTGCGGGTCCGACACCGTCTAACTTGAGGGCTGGAGAGATGTGAGGCTTGAGGGCCAGGGCAGTGGACTTACGGGTTCGAATTTGTCGAGCTCGAGGGCTTGGGTGCAGTAGGGGCTTGCGGGCCTAGGCTATAGGCACAGGACTTGCGGGTCTATGTTGTGTAGGGCTTGAGGGCCTGAGTGTCAAGCTTGCGGGCTCGGGTGCAGTAGGGGCTTGTGGGCTCGGGTGCAGTAGGGGCTTGCGGGTCCGTGTTGTAAGGCTTGCGGGCCTGAAGATTTGGTTGCGTTTGCCGAGCTTAGCACATTGCTAGGTAGGCGCAGAGGGATAGAGGACTACTCAAGACACCCGGTCTTGACGAACCTCTATAGATCTTATGTCGTCTGGTGTGATTTTCTTATGCATTACTAGTGTGCTTTGTTTGAGAAATCATAAATTGCGCTAATATTTTGAAAAGAAGCAAGATCACCTAACACCCTCCCCCCCCCCCCCCCCCCCCCCTCTAGGTGAACGTTCCATTAATAATAAGTGGTATCAGAGCGAGGTTGATCAAAAGAAGACTTAGCCGTCTGATCTAGATCGTCGATCGACTCACCATGGCTAGTGGAGATCAGAATCGAGAAATGAGAGCCATGAAACTCCCAATCTGCACAAAGGAGAACTTTCCCATCTGGAAGGAAAGGGTAAGGCTTTTCATGGAGGCGGCTGCTCCAAGAATTTACTTGACAATCCAACAGGGTCCCTTTATCCCTACAACTCCCTCCACCATTGATCCAACAAGAAAGATGATAAAGAAATATGGGGACATGACCAAGGATGAGCTAGCCTAGGCAGGCCTAGATAAGAGGGCCCAAAATGTCATTATGAGTGCCATAGATGACTCTACCCTCCAGAATCTGATTCACTGCAAAATGGCCAAGGAGATGTGGGACTCCTTGATCGTGTACATGGAGGGTACTGAAGAGGCAAGGGATGATAGGAAATCCCTTCTCAACCAGGAGTATGAGGCCTGTCAAGCAAGGCAAGAATGAAACAATCTCTAACAGTTATGAGAGATTCTTCAAGATAGTGAATGGACTAAGAAACTTTGAAAGAGAGTTCACCAACTCTGATTTAATGACAAGTTTCTTAGATCCATCACAAAAGAATAGGACATCAAGATCTGTGCCATCAGAGAGATGGGTCAGCTGGGCATCATGGAGCCCAAGAACCTATATGGGAAGTTGCTGTCTCATGAACTTCAGCTCAACACCAGGAAGGCTGAAGAAGAAAGCTCAAAGGGGAGCTCAAGAGATAGATCTGTGGCTCTAAAAGCAGAGAGCATGAGAAAATCCAAGGGCAAGACCACTGCAACTCAGAACAGATCTGAGAGCAGTGAAGAATCAGAAGCCAGCTCTTCAGATTCCGATGATACTGACAGAGAGGTGGCCCTTCTCTCAAAACAGTTCAGAAAGCTGATACACAGAAGGAGGTGGCAATCACAGGAACTCCTGCTCAAGCTCCAGAAGATCTGATTATCATGATAGATCCAGAGCCCCCAGGGAGGAAAGGTACAGATCTAACCCTGGTAAATTTGATTTAAATAATACTGTTTGCTATTCCTACAGCAAGACAGGTCACATGGCTGCTGACTGCCCCTCTAAGAAGAAGGAGTCGAGGAACCATGAAGAAAGAAGAAGCTCAAGGAGCAAGAGGAAATCTGAAAAAGGATTCGTGGCCAACTAAGTGACTCTGACTCAAGTTTCTCTGGTACTGAGGAATATGCACTCATTGGCTTGATGGCCATTGGTGAAGACAACCAGGATGACATCTCTCCTGAGAAGGTAACTAACAAAACCTCTCTATCTGTCTCTAATTCTGAATCAGCAGCAGATTCCTTTCATGATGATGAGGGTGTGTCTACTGCCAACAGCACAGCCCCAAGATCCCAATATGAGATTGAGTCTGAACTGATAAGGCAATATAAAGCTTTGTGGAAAGCCTTCAAAAGCTGTAAGAAACTCCTCAAAGTCCAGACCAAGAAGTTAGATTTCTTGAAGCCTGTTCAATCTAAGCTCCAGGAGACAGCTGAGAAGCTGGCTACTATGAGCAAAGAAGTGGACAAATTCTAGGAAGCCATAAGGCTTAAAAATGCTGAATTAGTACAGAAGAATAAGGTCATCAAGGACCTTGAGGAAATGTTGTTGGCTGAGAAGAAACTTGCATCCTGCTTCTCTATGCCCAAAACTATCCTGCTCATCATTGGCACCTTCTCTGGACAGTTCAGAGTTGGTTTCGATTTCAATAAGGAGACAGTTACGGGCAAAGATTTTGAAGCTAGACCTTCCTATAAGAAGGTGCTGGTGTCAAGTCCTTCAGCCCACAAACCTGCAGCAACAGCAGTCAAGGGCAGGGGAAAGGTTGTTCCTACAAAGCCTGTTCCCAAGAAGGTGAACCAAAATGTCGTGAGACCAATTCCTCCCCAGACTCACACATATGAGGTTCACCCAAGATCTGTTAGGCAAGAAGCCTTCTCTCTTGCTCATCAGCACTGCCACCCCCATTCAGATGATGAAGCATAAGAGAAGATATAATAGATATGAATGCTGGTGTTGTGGGAAAGTAGGCCACATTATTTTGGACTGTTGGTTCAACCTTGCAAAGAGAGTGCAGAACCCTCAGAGGTTTGTTTTTCCATTATACCACCCTAACAGAAACCAAGGACCCAATCTATATTGGGTACCTAAGGGGAAGTGATTTTTTGCAGGTATGTCAAAATGCCAACCAATCTCCTATTTGGTATTTGGACAATGGCTGCTCCAGGCACATGACTGGAGTAAGAAAGTATTTAAGAGAGTTCATCCCTGTGGATAATGGACCAACCGAGATCTTTGGAGGTTCAAAAAAGGGGGTAACCAGGGGCTATGGCAACATCTGTAATGGGTTAGTTACCATCACAAAGGTAGCTTATGTGGAGGGGTTGAAACACAATCTCATAAGCATAAGTCAACTTTGTGATTTAGGCTTTGTTATTACTTTCCACAAGGACAAGTGCCTAATTAAGAAGTCCTCAGATTCTGAGGCAACCTTAACTGGCACTCGGAGTGGCAATATTTATTGCTTAAACTTTCTCAATACAAATTCTTTCATGCCCATATGTCTTGTAGCTGATGGTAAAGAGGCTCTATGTGTTCAATGGCACAAGAGACTTGCACACATAAACTATAAGGCAATAGGCAAACTTATCTCACAAGACCTAGTTAGGAATGGACCTAATATTAAGTGCATCAAAGATGGTCCTTGTCAAGCTTGCCAACTTGGAAAGCAGACTAGGACCAGCTTTAAAAGCATATCTAATAAAGAGTCATCTAGGTGCTTATTTTTGCTACATCTGGATCTGTTTGGTCCCATGTCAGTTCATAGCTTAGGAGCGAAGGCCTATACCCTTGTAGTTGTTGATGATTACTCAAGGTTCACTTGGGTATTCTTCCTCAAAAAGAAGTCAGATACCCTAGATATCTTGAGAAATTTTGTCAGACAGATCCAGAATGAGATGGATGTGAAGTCAGCCTTCCTAAATGGTGACCTCAAAGAGGAGGTATATGTAGAGCAGCCCTCAGGTTTTGTAGATCCAACTCACCCTGATTATGTTTATTTTCTTAGAAAAGCACTTTATGGCTTAAAACAGGCACCTAGGGCCTGGTATGAAACTCTGTCAAGCTTTCTAATTGAGAACAAATTCTCAAGGGGAAAGATTGATAAGACATTGTTCCTAAGGGAAGTAAAGGGCAATATCTTGCTAGTGCAGATCTATGTGGATGACATCATATTTGGCTCTACAGATAACAATCTCTGCAAAAAGATTGCCAACTTGATGCAGGGAAAGTTTGAGAAGAGCAGTATGGGTGAGCTCAAATACTTCCTAGGTCTCCAAGTGAAACAATCTGAAGATGGCATTTTCATCTCACAGACCAAATTCATTAGGGATCTAGTTAAGAAATTTGGATTGGAGAGTTCTTCTTCAATGAAGACTCCAATGGGAACCAATGTGTCTCTGGACAAGGATGAGAAGGGCATACCCTTTGATGAAACCAAGTACAGATGCATGATTGGATCTTTGCTTTATCTAACTGCAAGTAGGCCTGACATAATGTTTGCTACATGTGTCTGTGCTAGATATCAGGTGAACCCTAAGGAATCTCATCATGTCTCTGTCAAAAGAATCTTAAGATACCTAAAGGGTACATCAAATCTTGGCCTATGGTACCCTAGGAACAATGGATGTGAACTGACTGGCTACTCAGATGCAGATTATGTAGGTTGTAAGGAAGACAGAAAGAGTACCTCAGGGACATGTCAATTCCTTGGTGGAAGACTGATCTCTTGGAGCAGTAAGAAGCAGAACAGTGTGGCAATCTCAATAGCAGAATCAAAGTATATCTCTGTTGGGAGCTGATGTGCCCAACTGCTATGGATTCAGCATCAACTTGAAGATTACAATCTAAAGATGACCAAAACACCCCTATTTTGTGACTCTTCAAGTGCAATCTCAATTGCTAAGAACCATGTCTCTCACAGCAGGACTAAGCATATTGAGATCAGGTATCACTTCATCAGGGAGCTTGTGGAAAATGAAGATATCACCCTTGAGTTTGTACCAATAGACAAACAAGTGGCTGATATATTTACAAGCCCCTAGATGAAGCTAAGTTTAACTTCTTCAAATTCCAATTGGAGATGTTAAACTTTGAGTAATCATTAACTTATTCTTCACTAATCCCTTTCTTGATGTTTGGTTAGGAAATCTCTCAGGATTTGGATAAATTATGACTGAGCAAGGGGGAGCTTGGACTATGGTCTACCTAAAGGAGAGTGCAGGAAAGAAGTCAGAAAGGGGGAGAAATGGCATCAATATGTTCAAGACAAGATGCTCAAGAAGACCTCAAAGATAGGGGGAGCAATGGGGTAGGGGGAGCCACAAAAGAAGAGGCATCAAATCAAGGGGGAGCTACAAGCTTGATGTACTCAGAAGAGAAGGAAAAGATAAGTTTCATTTAAGATTTTAACATTTATTGTTAAGTGAAAGTATACTTGAATTGAGATTCTGACTTCTTCAAATAGGGGGAGATTGTTGGGAATCTTGCCCACATGATTCCTGATTTGAAGAAGTCACCAAGTCAAGAAAACTTCACTTTGTATTTGATTACTTCTCTAGCTTAAAATCTCAAGAAGAATTGGCGAGTTCATCGAACGCAGAATGTAGTTCGTCGAACGCGGAATGTAGTTCGTCGAACACAGAAAGCAGTTCGTCGAAAGCTGAATAAAGTTCGTCGAACGAAAAGAAAGGACAGAAGCAAATGCCAAGACTTGGCGAGTTCGTCGAACGCAGAGACGGGATAGAAGAATTAAGTTCATTAAACGCAGAATACTGTTCGTCGAACACAGAATGAAGTTCGTCGAACGCAGAGACGGGATAGAAGAATGCTGTTCGTCGAATGTAGAATGTTGTTCGTCGAACGCATAATGAAGATCGTCGAACGCAGAGAAGACATGAAGATATCCAAGGAAGGAATGTCGTCGAGATGATGCAGTATCGTTGACATCATCAACGTAGCCTTGTCGTCGAGAAGAACAGACATGGCCGTAAAGAAGGCATGACGTCAAGAAGACTGAAGAAGGACAGTTGAAGACAAGCATAGTCAGTCGACATGATATCGCTCATGTCGTCGAAAGAACAAAGTGATTACGATGACAGACTACAAGGAAGAAGATCACGGCGACACAGTCAGAGATAGCATATCGTTGTATATGCAGGAATGCTAGAAGATCTCATATCGTCGAGATATCAACATCAGAGGCAGAATCTAGAAGACTTGAAGATCTACCAAGGTCTAAGACATCGACAAAGTCTTGCCATCGAGATATTATCCATGTCGTCTTAATAGAGGAAATATCGTCGAGACAGAATTCAAATGTTGCGGATGCGCTGTCAGCATTTAATGACGCCGCCTGATTGTCCAATCACGGCGTGCTCTTAAGGAATGAGGCATCTGATACTTAAGGAACATTTTCAGAAGACCGTTGGGAGCCTCGCAATCTTATAAAAGAGATAAGATGTTGCCCTAAATCGTTGATCCATCAGAAAGAACTTACACATACAGCATATAGAATAGTAAAAAGCGGGGTAAAGAAAGAAAGAGAAAAGCAAGAATCAGTCATTTGATCGACTGATAAGAAGTCGTTCCTCATCAGGCTAAGAGAAGAGTTTGAAGAAGAACTGCGATGTCAAGATCTGAATCAGAAACATCTTCTTTAAGCTCAAGAAGCCGATCTCCATCAGGCTAAGTTGCCGATCTTCATCAGGAAGAAGAAGCAGTTGTCATCACTGTAATTTCTTGTTGTAAGGCTTGCGGGCCTGAGTGTCTAGATTGAGGGTTGGAGAGCTGTGAGGCTTGAGGGCCAGGGTAGTGGACTTGCGGGTCCAAATTTTCTAGCTTGAGGGCTGGAAAGCTGTGAGGCTTGAGGGCCAGGGCAGTGGACTTGCGGGTCCGACACCATCTAGCTTGAGGGCTGGAGAGTTGTGAGGCTTGAGGGTCAGGGCAGTGGACTTACGGGTCCAAATTTGTCGAGCTCTGGGGCTTGGGTACTATCACAACCCGCATTTCCCCAAAAATATAATACGTAATATCAGAGCAAGGGAAAAGTGCGCGTCGTGATGCCACGCCTGCAGGAGACGACTACAGACGCTCAGGCAAACACTCTTCACGATAATTTTACAAAGGACATATATGTGATTGGATTAAAAGAGAAATTTTCATTTTAGCTTAAGACCACGTCCCTTGGTCTGGTGGATCATCTAGTCCACAAGTAGAAAACTATATTTACGCAGCGGAAAAATAGGTTTGTTTTTAGCCTACATGAGCAAGAAAGTAAGCATTTCCAGAAATGATATGCATATATCTAGGTTTAGTATAGTAAGAAAGGATTTTTCTACGAGTTTCAAAGTATGCGATCTTTATTTAAAAGCATGATATGCAAGAACGACATTTTTATATCAATAAAGTAACTACTACATCTTAGCGAAAAGGCTTCCCAGAGAGCAAGTAGGTAAAGTACTCAAAAGTAATAGCAAAGCAAACAGCATGTACTCTAAACATAAAATCCATACGGGCGCCAACAACTGACACGAACCCGCAGGAACGAAGGAAAACATCAACAAAACTGCCTCTTACCTAGAAGAGAGGAAGGGCCTCGACAGGAGACCCGAACAACGCCGCTCTAACTCCTGCGGCAGCTAAAGACCTGAACCTGAGACATTCATAAGAAAAGAATGCCTCAGCCCCAAAGGGTGCAAGAAAACCAAGATTAGCAGTAAAAGAAATAAGAGAGTGTAGAAAGGAAAACTAAACGGGTAAACATCTATAATCTTACAACAACCCGAGCCAGCTCAAACGAGTGCACTCGGTAAGAAGAAAAGCCTGCACCAGAAGGTAATTGTCAACACAATCAAAGCCCACCACGTGTCCGCCTTTGCGGCTCAGAGGTGATGGTCATACATATACTATCATAATACACATATATAAGCATATGTGCTTAAGAATTTGAGACTGATCAGCTCGAGGGAAAAGCGTCCCCCAAAAGAAGGTACTGCGACGTTGGTATCTTCCACTAACGCCCGCAGCCCAAAACCGGGTCGTGGTCCTTTATCCACTGCCACCCAATAACTACCCACCGTGCAAGGCTTAAAACAAAGGTTCTAAATAATCAAATTAATTTTCAATCAAGACACGGGACGTAACCCGAGATATCAGCACCATAACACCCTAAGGATAGGGTCACAAAGAAATAAACACTACTCAACGATTCGTTTAAAAACACTTGGTGAGTCCAAACTTGACTCCCAAAGAGCTTCTCGTAACAGCACGATGAATAAGGCACGACAGATGAACACTGACCAAATACAGGGCAACTCAAGAATATAGCATATCTTTATCAAAGGTCCCAGCCAAAGGGATTTAAATGGTTTGATAACAACGTTTAAGATACCCGGGAACACCCGACAGAAGAACATATAGATATATAAGGAAACAATTCAGAATGAGCGATGAAATTGACAGGAGACTCAACAGGAGCCGACGGGAGAAGACTTATATCAAGTCGACGAGGAGGACTGATTTCAAAGATGACTAGAAGACTTCACTTCAAAGTCGACGGGGAACTTCATAGAAGAAGAAATAGTTGCACGATCATAAGGTGTGCAAACCTTTCTAAACCTAGGGAAATCTTATATTAATGAACATATTTTATCGGGGTTGCATCACCGTTAGAGTGTTGACGATGACCTCTAGGGATGACTTAAGATTTCAAGACTTGATCATGGAAAGACACTATATAAAGGAATTTGCCCTCCAACTTAAAAGAAAATAACGACAACACTTAGTGGACTGCATAAGAATGACCACCTAGCCTAATTTATACGGCAGAAATTTAGCAATGACACTCCATAGATTAGGACTATAGCAGCCGGCCAACAAGGAGGAGTTATAGCAACAACCAAAGCAGTGGTAGAGTAAGGGACAGCAGCATAACAGCCCTATGGGCTGCTGAAAATCAGCCCAATATCAACAGTACAAATGCTGTTTTAGGCACAAAACAGCCCAACCAAAGTTCCCTAACATTCCCCTCACATTCTACCAGCAACAACCAATCATAAACAAGGAAATATATGGTAGGTCAATATAGAAGAGAAATGTGTATAAGAGCGATTGTGGAGGTATGAGAATTTGTAGTAAACATCCTGAGACTTCAATACTGCAGCAGCATTTGGTATTGCCAGTTCTAGCAAGATATGGGCATAGGAGTACAACATCAAATTATCCATCATACAAAAAGTGATATATATAATCATAATTTATGATATTCAAAAGTAAGAAAATGGGCAAACTTTAAATGCGTGGCATCATCAAAAGCTTTAAAGCCATACATTTTAAAGCAAAGAAAAGAGAATTTATCAAAGCATGCGCAAAAGGAACAGGCACAAGTATTGGCATGAAGAAGAGAATTAGTGTGAAAGAAACATAGGTAGATCTTTAAGGGATTGATTGATTCCAAAAAGGATTCCCTTCGTTCCATTATAACAATATTTTCCCAAAAATTTGACTCTAAATATCGAGTTGCTGAAGGCAGTCAATTATTCATTTTATGAAGCAAGTTTGGCTTTTTGATTTTATATAAGGTGGACCTTGACAACTTAAAGAATCATCCCACACGGTGAAACAAACAACTGCACATGATCAATAAAAAAAAACCAGGAAGAGATTACCTTCCAAATCCCAATCATAATAATAGATCCACCTCAGAAACAAAAGTGAAACCTTAGATTTAGCCTAGCCTTCTAGCGAAATTCACGAACCTTAATATCAATTCTGGAATCCATATATAACCTAAAAATACTAAACAAAATTCATGCAGAATCCTCAACAATCAACCACCAGCCCGGCATAATTAAAGGCAAATTAAAATTTCAGGAAAAGCCCAAAGCAGCCTCTCAATAGATGGTTTGTAAATCCAAACCAAAACAAAATATAGCCGCCCCCCCAAATCAAATATGGCAGCCCCCAAATCATAATATACACAGCAGCCCCCTTATTTAGATAATACGCAAGGAGCAGGATGGGAAGTGCAGGATGGGAAATTAGGCGAGCAAGACCATCCGTAATTAACCAAGTGGTTATGTGAAAAATGCAGGGTTCAACAAGTAAATACGATCCAGAACTAGCCGATAATAAACCCAGCGTATAACCAAGATAACCCCAAAATAGGATGATAGCCGGAACTAGGAGCACTACTAACACACCCCCAAAATAAATGTTAACAGAATTTGGAGAAAAACTACTAGCATAATCTAACACAAAGCAGCCTAACATTGCAGCATATCAGATACACCAACCAATTTCCAACGAAAAAAAACAAATTTCTAACTAAATTTTCTAATAAGATTCCTAATCAGGGAAAGGATACCAACGAAAACTTGCAACCTGGAAGGGGTTTCCAGCACAACCATGGTTAAGACAAAGCATATAACCTGAACAAAATTTCTAACAGGGATACGCTAAAGCCCCCTAAACAAAATTGGGAGATGAAGAAATACAAGACCTGGAAGCAAGATTTCCTTGCACAATATAAGATAATGCCTTCTCAGCCCCATATCCAAGCCAAATTCAGAAGAAGGCATAACCTGGAAGGAATTCTTAGCTTAGATATTGGGTCGTGCAAAGCATATGACCTAGACGAAATTTTCTGCACCAACATCGGATAATGCTTTCGCAACCCCACAATCGACCGAATTCAGTTAGACAAAAGAAGAAGAAGAGGAGGGGGGGAGAGGAGGAGATGGGGGAGAAGAGTTTCCTTGCCTCATTCAAACCGCGACCCGAAGGACTTGCGACAAGAAGAGGAAAAGCCGCCCGGATCCACAGCTCCGGCGACGAAACCAGCTCCGGCGACGAAAAGCCCTTCATCTCCGACGTCTCCGATGCCGCTCCACTCCGACCACGCCAAACCCTACCCCGCAGCTCTCTCTCTCTCTCTCTCTCCCGAATGGAGCCATCGGGGAAGGAAGGAATAAAAACTGCCGGCAAATCCTAAAAACAGCAGCCTATATAAGTATAGAATAATAATAATAAACAACTTTCATATATATAAATTTTATATATAATTTATATATATTATATATGATTGCATACATGTACCCACCTGCATAAATACATGCCTAATGAAACACCACATTTTATGCATAAATATATATATCATATTTATGTTTGTATAAATCTCTATACGCCACTATACGTACAAACATATACCCTTATACAACCTCTTGCACAATTACGAATACATATATACACTTATATATTCTTCCTAAATATAAACTTCTATATCTATAACTATATAAGCCTAATTACTTATAAACTTACCTATATAAAAACATAACCGTACGTGCGCATAAAACTTCATACATACTCTCACATATATATATATATATATTTTTTTTATTTGTAAACACCTACCCGCATGGACCTACAAACATGCATATATATACGTACACATAACAGCATAAATGACTCAATCGAGGATAACTCGCCGGACGACGACGATCACGCAACGGTAACGCCCCTACGCACCTACGCCCTGAATTAAAATCTCGCTTTAGAATAATTATTATTAATTCCATATGACTTAAATAAAATAATTATAAGAAAAACCCGGGGCGTTACAGTCACCCCTCCTAACAAAAAGTTTCGCCCCGAAACTATGCAACAACAATACCAACCAAGGAAGAACACCAGAGACGAAGACTTACCGAGGAAAACTAGCCGAAAAGGTGAGGGTAGGACTCCTTCACCATAGGGATAGACTTTCTTCACAGCTCCCACACTTGCTTCTCCAATATACGAACAGGTTGGTCTACATAGGACAGACTTGGTTGCAACACTGGCACAAAATCTAGAACAAGGTGAGAGCACTCCAGGGCAAGGAACTAGGCCAGGGAAAAGCCACGTTGCAACAACTCATCAAACTGAGTGCGCAACTCTCGCAACACGCGCGGGGCCAAAGGGTACGGTGCCTTAGCAATAGAACGGGTACCCGACTCAAGGTCAGAAATAAACTCCTCAACTCTCGCAGGCAGAGAATACCGGGGGGATTAACTGGGAAGACATCGGGGAACTCCCGCGCCACAGGAAAAACCTCGATTCACGGCAAACTGATAGCGTTTTCTAGCATAAAAACGAGGTAAGCAAACCCATCGGGAACTAAAACGTTACGAGCCCATGTCGCGGAAAGAAACGGAGGAAAAACCTAGCACGAAAAGCCAACGCACTCAAGGAAAGACCGATGTCCAACTAAAGGACCAAACACTTTACCTTGCGCGCACCCGAAGACTCGCCCTCTAACTGGGGAGCCGACTCTGATGCACTACGCTTTGGAGTCATCGACTGTAATTATGAACGAACACCTCAATACACCTAGCTTAAGACACAACAGCTAAGAACTAGAATTTCCTAACTCGATACAGATCAGAAAAGTGTAGATACTTGCTCTTGCTGTTACCTTGCTCTGGGAATTCATGAAATGATATTATGCTTAACTTAGGATGGTATACCATCATCCTATCAACTTATGTGCATAAAATATAAATGCATGAATGCCCAATTTTATTTCAAATCATGTGTGTACAAGCGTCATCATGTATGTCTTTAGCTTGGCACGTGTGCTAATGCTATGTTATGATGCATATGCAGTGCTATGCAATCTAAAAAGGCCTTAATGCATGCTATGAGCGGCGTACACATGCGATCTTATGCATCCCATACTACATATTATCGCATGCAACGAAAAAGAAAATCTAATGGACACGCATGCGACCTACGTTATGCATCCCATACTACATAACAGTCGTATGTTGTCACCTATGAGGATCCATATACAAACACATATTATGCATCCCATACTACATAATATGCCCCGTATACTTCTTATCATGCTATGAGTGTAGTGTTCATGCTTCAGCCAAGACATATTGATGACCCTTCGGTGTGTGTATGCAATGAATGACGATTCTTACCAGGCGGTTAACCAGGCAACCAAACTATCACAGCAACCCGGCTAACCTCCCTCTGATACCAACTGTCACAACCCGCATTTCCCCAAAAATATAATACGTAATATCAGAGCAAGGGAAAAGTGCGCGTCGTGATGCCACGCCTGCAGGAGACGACTACAGACGCTCAGGCAAACACTCTTCACGATAATTTTACAAAGGACATATATGTGATTGGATTAAAAGAGAAATTTTCATTTTAGCTTAAGACCACGTCCCTTGGTCTGGTGGATCATCTAGTCCACAAGTAGAAAACTATATTTACGCAGCGGAAAAATAGGTTTGTTTTTAGCCTACATGAGCAAGAAAGTAAGCATTTCCAGAAATGATATGCATATATCTAGGTTTAGTATAGTAAGAAAGGATTTTTCTACGAGTTTCAAAGTATGCGATCTTTATTTAAAAGCATGATATGCAAGAACGACATTTTTATATCAATAAAGTAACTACTACATCTTAGCGAAAAGGCTTCCCAGAGAGCAAGTAGGTAAAGTACTCAAAAGTAATAGCAAAGCAAACAGCATGTACTCTAAACATAAAATCCATACGGGCGCCAACAACTGACACGAACCCGCAGGAACGAAGGAAAACATCAACAAAACTGCCTCTTACCTAGAAGAGAGGAAGGGCCTCGACAGGAGACCCGAACAACGCCGCTCTAACTCCTGCGACAGCTAAAGACCTGAACCTGAGACATTCATAAGAAAAGAATGCCTCAGCCCCAAAGGGTGCAAGAAAACCAAGATTAGCAGTAAAAGAAATAAGAGAGTGTAGAAAGGAAAACTAAACGGGTAAACATCTATAATCTTACAACAACCCGAGCCAGCTCAAACGAGTGCACTCGGTAAGAAGAAAAGCCTGCACCAGAAGGTAATTGTCAACACAATCAAAGCCCACCACGTGTCCGCCTTTGCGGCTCAGAGGTGATGGTCATACATATACTATCATAATACACATATATAAGCATATGTGCTTAAGAATTTGAGACTGATCAGCTCGAGGGAAAGCGTCCCCCAAAAGAAGGTACTGCGACGTTGGTATCTTCCACTAACGCCCGCAGCCCAAAACCGGGTCGTGGTCCTTTATCCACTGCCACCCAATAACTACCCACCGTGCAAGGCTTAAAACAAAGGTTCTAAATAATCAAATTAATTTTCAATCAAGACACGGGACGTAACCCGAGATATCAGCACCATAACACCCTAAGGATAGGGTCACAAAGAAATAAACACTACTCAACGATTCGTTTAAAAACACTTGGTGAGTCCAAACTTGACTCCCAAAGAGCTTCTCGTAACAGCACGATGAATAAGGCACGACAGATGAACACTGACCAAATACAGGGCAACTCAAGAATATAGCATATCTTTATCAAAGGTCCCAGCCAAAGGGATTTAAATGGTTTGATAACAACGTTTAAGATACCCGGGAACACCCGGCAGAAGAACATATAGATATATAAGGAAACAATTCAGAATGAGCGATGAAATTGACAGGAGACTCAACAGGAGCCGACGGGAGAAGACTTATATCAAGTCGACGAGGAGGACTGATTTCAAAGATGACTAGAAGACTTCACTTCAAAGTCGACGGGGAACTTCATAGAAGAAGAAATAGTTGCACGATCATAAGGTGTGCAAACCTTTCTAAACCTAGGGAAATCTTATATTAATGAACATATTTTATCGGGGTTGCATCACCGTTAGAGTGTTGACGATGACCTCTAGGGATGACTTAAGATTTCAAGACTTGATCATGGAAAGACACTATATAAAGGAATTTGCCCTCCAACTTAAAAGAAAATAATGACAACACTTAGTGGACTGCATAAGAATGACCACCTAGCCTAATTTATACGGCAGAAATTTAGCAATGACACTCCATAGATTAGGACTATAGCAGCCGGCCAACAAGGAGGAGTTATAGCAACAACCAAAGCAGTGGTAGAGTAAGGGACAGCAGCATAACAGCCCTATGGGCTGCTGAAAATCAGCCCAATATCAACAGTACAAATGCTGTTTTAGGCACAAAACAGCCCAACCAAAGTTCCCTAACATTCCCCTCACATTCTACCAGCAACAACCAATCATAAACAAGGAAATATATGGTAGGTCAATATAGAAGAGAAATGTGTATAAGAGCGATTGTGGAGGTATGAGAATTTGTAGTAAACATCCTGAGACTTCAATACTGCAGCAGCATTTGGTATTGCCAGTTCTAGCAAGATATGGGCATAGGAGTACAACATCAAATTATCCATCATACAAAAAGTGATATATATAATCATAATTTATGATATTCAAAAGTAAGAAAATGGGCAAACTTTAAATGCGTGGCATCATCAAAAGCTTTAAAGCCATACATTTTAAAGCAAAGAAAAGAGAATTTATCAAAGCATGCGCAAAAGGAACAGGCACAAGTATTGGCATGAAGAAGAGAATTAGTGTGAAAGAAACATAGGTAGATCTTTAAGGGATTGATTGATTCCAGCTCAGTTGGTGATGAGGACTGTTGAAGGTGCCTTATCAAGGGTGGCGGGGGATCGAGACCCGCCATCAACATCCCACTGTAGCTGAGAAACAGGCTCAGCCATGGGTGGGGTGCACCAGACTGCAGTCCTTGTCTAACGGTCGGTTAGCCGGCCCACCAGGGATGGGGCGGTGCCGTAGGCCTCTGGTGTGGTGGTCGGGGCTGGGCCGTTACAAAAAAGTGCACTTTTTTGTAACGGCCCAGCCCCGACCACCACACCAGAGGCCTACGGCACCGCCCCATCCCTGGTGGGCCGGCTAACCGACCGTTAGACGCCTGGCCCCATTGTCCAGGACGCCCGGGCTGCAGCCCGCTTAGCAACACCCCAACCAATCCCTGTAGCCTGTTTCTCAGCTACAGTAGGGTGTTGATGGCGGGTCTCGATCCCCCGCCACCCTTGATAAGAACCTCTTCAAACAGGTCTCATCACCAACTGAGCTGCAGCTCAGTTGGTGATGAGACCTGTTTGAAGAGGTTCTTATCAAGGGTGGCGGGGGATCGAGACCCGCCATCAACACCCTACTGTAGCTGAGAAACAGGCTACAGGGATTGGTTGGGGTGTTGCTAAGCGGGCTGCAGCCCGGGCGTCCTGGACAATGGGGCCAGGCGTCTAACGGTCGGTTAGCCGGCCCACCAGGGATGGGGCGGTGCCGTAGGCCTCTGGTGTGGTGGTCGGGGCTGGGCCGTTACAGGTACAGTAGGGGCTTGCGGGCCTAGGCTGTAGGCACATGACTTGCGGGTCTGTGTTGTGTAGGGCCTGAGTGTCGAGCTTGTGTGCTTGGGTGCAGTAGGGGCTTGCGGGCTTAGGCTGTAGGAGTTGCGGGTCCATGTTGTAAGTCTTGCGGGCCTAAAGATTTGGCGGCGTTTGCCGAGCCTAGCACATTGCTAGGTAGGCGCAGAGGGACAGAGGAATACTTAAGACACCCGGTCTTGAGGAACCTCTATAGATCTTGTGTCGTCTGGTGTGATTTTCCTGTGCATTACTTGTGTGCTTTGTTTGAGTAATCATAAATCGCGCTAATATATCGAAAAGAAGCAAGATCACCTAACACCCCCCCCCCCCCCCCCCCCCCCCCGCTCTAGGTGAATGTACTATTAATAAAAATAACCACACCAAACACGTCCATTGGAGAGACCCCGTTCAAGCTCTCCCATAGATCGGAGACTGTCCTCCCGATCAAGTTTGAGGTAAAGTCACCCAGGGATGTCGCCGCAGGTGAAGGAGATGAGGAATGGAGAATCGAAAATAAAGAATAACAAAGGCTGTCCTTGGATCTGGTGGAAGAACTCCTGGACCTAGAGATCATCCGACAGGAGGACGTCAAGCGACGGATGGATCGGTACTTTGACAAGAACATCCAGGTTAAACAATTTGAAAAAGGGGACTTGGTCCTGAAATAGGTCAATGCGGCCGGAAGGGGAGCCGCAATTGGAAAGCTCAATCCCAATTGGTTGGGGCCTTATATTGTAGATGTAGTGCTCAAGTCGGGAGGGTACCACCTCCGGGATGTGGAAGGGATACCTCTCAGCCGAGCTTGGAGCGAGGATGACCTAAAACGTTTCAACCCTTAAAACTCTTGTATATTTATTATAGACTAATATTGTTCTCTTCCAATCACAGACCTGTATGATGTGGATATGATGGATTGCCCCAGAATGATTCCGCTGCCGGGCTCTCATTAGCCAGTGGGTCAGGTAGATCTCGCGGAAAGGCTGGCAAGTGAAAGTTTATGCTGGATTGCCTCGAATGATTCCGCTGTCGGGCTCTCATTAGCCGGTGGGTCAGGTCAATCTCGCAGAGAGGCTGGCAAGTGAAAGTTTATGCTGGATTTCCCCGGATGATTTTGCTGTCAGGCTCTCATTAGACAGTGGATCAGGTCGATCTTGCGGAGAGGCTGGCAAGTGAGTTTATGCTAGATTTCCCTAGATGATTCCACTGCCGGGCTCTCATTAGCCGGTGGGTCAGGTCGATCTCGCTGAGAGGCTGGCAAGTGAAAGTTTATGCTGGATTTCCCCGGATGATTCCGCTTCCGAGCTCTCATTAGTTGGTGGGTTAGGTCGATCTTGCTAGGAGGCTGGCAAATGGAAAATTATGCTGGATTGCCCCGGATGGTCCCGCTGTCGAGCTCCATTAGCCGGTGGTTCAGGTCGATCTCCTAGAGAGGCTGGCAAGTGAAAGGTAAGAGTTGTAGCATGACCAGGAGAATGTCGTTGTCAGACTCTCATCTTGCTGGCAGGGGTTCTCTTAGCCACATGGGTTGGCAGAAGGCTCCGGGTGGTAGGATAGCAAAGGGCTCGCATGAGATTCGCGAGTTCCAATTTTTGCAGGCCTAGCGAGGTTCAATATGCTAAGGGTTCGCGAGTTTAAATCTTTGAAGGCCTAACGAGTTCTGATGCACGAAGAATTTGCGAGGTCTAGTTTGTGCGAGCCTAGCAAGTTCTGATGAGTGAGAGATTCGCGAGTGCCAGTGTGCGAAAGGCATGCGAGGAGTAACGCATGAGGGGTGCGCGAGTGCGCTGCGGTGAGGCAGAGACAAGCCAGAAAAGAAAATAGCAGGGAAAGCCAAAAACAAATTTCATTTCATAAAGTGCTGTTACAGGTTTTGCGGCGTTCTTGCCAGCCCAAAAATTTAGAAAAAAGAAAGAAATACATTAAAGCCTAAGGGCCAACCTTGGACCGCTCACTCCCACTGTCTTTGTGCTCCGATATCGGCACGAACAACTCCGGGACCATCTCCTTGACGATTAGATGCACCGCCTCGGCAGAGAGAAGCTTGTCCCCCTTTAGGGTGTGGAAGATCTGCCTCGCCGCCGCGATCGCGGTATCTCGCATCGCCTCCTCTTGCTCGCGCAACTTGGCCATTAGGGTCGTGGGGCTGCGAGGAGGCGAAGGGAGGGCAGCCCGGGCTAGCTCGAGGTTCTGGGCCTTCAGCCTAGCGATCTCCTTTTCTAGCTCAGAGGTATGGGCGAGTAGCTGGATGGCAGTCTCAGCATCCTGCGAGAGATAATTCAGCTAAGAGAAAGAATAGCTAGGAAGGTAGGAGAATTCTCCAATGAACTTACCATCCCATCTTTAAGACTAGCGAGGAGGCCCTCTAGGACCTCATGTTTCTCTTTGAGGTCGGTGATCTCCTTGGTCGCAGCCTTCAGCTCGCGCTTGAGTTCTTCGGAGTTCCTCTCCTCCTGGAGGTATTGGTGGCCCGCCATGTGGGCGAGCTTCAGAGCGCGAGTGCCCGGGATGTGAGAATGTCGAAGTCGTCGGCATCCTCTCGACCGTAGAGCCCGAAGGACAGAGTGAAGGAATGGCCTCTGATGGACTCCTGCTCCACCTAGGAGGGGAGAAGGGTTGAAATGGAAGCCTGGTTGGCCTCCTGATCCCAAACCAGCAGAGGCTCGCCAACTTCGTCTCGATGTTTAGTGTCGAGACAGAAGTTTCGATGGTCCATCGAGCTGGGTACATCCGACTCGCCGACGACCGCCTCGGTAACCCCGCTAGTCTCCTTGCCAGCTAACCGAACCACCGGGGGTTTAGCCCGGGTCAAGTCCTCAGCGACCCCCTTCCCCTTGGCTAGGGGCGAGGCCCTTTTCTTCTTGTCCGGTGGTGGCGAGCGGGACGACCAGTGGCTTGCGGGTGCGGGCCTCTTCTTGGAAGGCGCCGAGGTGCTGGGGATTTCCCAGCACGCGGCGTTGCCAGAGGTAGTGAGCCGGAGGCCGGGGGAGATGGTCCCGGCCCTCGCATAAGGTGGGTATAGCAGAATATCTCGCTCCACTGCAATGGTGAAAAGTTAGAAAAAGGAAGAAGGGTAAGGCACGAGATAAGGAGCGAAGGCGAGTCAAACCTGCCCTGGGCGGCACGGGGAGTAGCGAATCGAAGTTCCTCCGGAGGTAGGCAACCTTGAAGTTCATCACCATGTATTTAAAGAGCTCGTCTTCGTGGCCACCGAGCATAGGTGGGTGGTAAGTTGGCTCGTCGCGCTGTATAGGCAAGAAGGGGACGTTGCCAAAGGCCCCCTTCACGAGCACGAACTTCTGCGGTCAATAATGGCTCTTATTGACCGTCTCGAGCACCTTGGCGTGCTGGCCTTCAAAGAAGGCGGGCCCATTCTTGTTCGCCCAGAAGGAAAATGTCACAACCCGCATTTTCTCCGAATTTAAGAATATCAGAGTAAGAGAAAATACACGTCATGATGCCACGTCATACAGGGGACAACTGTAGACGCTCAGGCGGGAACCTATTACTTAACTAAACGAACATGATTATATGATAAGTCATCATTTGAAATCATTTATTAGGGATTTTGAGATAAGAACTGTGTCTCTCAGTTCGTGGATCAACTAGTCCACCGAGAAAGTATATATATAATTGCAGCGGAAAGTACTTGATTTAGTTTACTTAAAGTCCTACATGTATGCAAACGACGGAGCATGAAGTAAATGATATGCACATAACTAGGCGTACTGTAAGAGTAGAAAATACCTTTAGGCGACTTTAAAGTTAAGGGTTTCAGTTAGAAGAATGCAATGAGGATGAAGAAAAACCATTTTATAATTATAGTGCAACTAACATAAATCGTTCCCAGAGGATAAGATACAAAAGATCTAAAAGTAGTGGCATAATCTGGCAAATAAACCATAAGGTATAAAAAGGGGCATAATGGGCGTCAACAACATGACACTAACCCATTGGCACCAACTAGTATGTCTGAGCACAAGAAGTAACTAAAAACAACTACCTCGCAGCAGCGGGGTGAACAGCTACTAAAACTCTGAACTTCAGGCTACACCACTAGCCGTTACGGCTCTGAACCTGAGGCATTCAATAAAACAAAGAACGCCTCAGCAAGGGATTACAAGTGGCAGAAAACTAGCAGAAAAACAAGCAAGGCATAAGGGGTACCAACCCAAGCCAAATTTACCGAAAGAGAGCTCTGAACAAAGAACCAACAAGCATCAAGTGCACTAAATATCAAAAGAGAAACAACACGTTCATTTATTTAGTTTTATCAATTAAAGAGACTGATCAGCTCAAATTATACGGGAGCGGTTAACTACCTCCGCTACCCAAAGCCCAAAACCAGGTGGGGGTACCACTAGACCCAACCACCCAAACACGACTACCGTGCAAGGCTGTAACATTTTCCCCCACTGTCCCCCAAACACAACTACTGTGTGAGGCTAAAGACAGTAGTTCTTATTATCTAAATTTTAATTAAACACGGGACGCTGCCCGAAAGGATAAACACTAGAATCCCCTAAGAAATAGGGTCAAGGCAAAGTACACACCGATCAATAGGAATCATAAGAGTACTCAAATATTAACAGACCACAACGAGTAAAAGAATTCATGCAAAAGGGGTTCAGACAAGAGGGATTCAAGGTCAGGAGCACCGAAGGGTCACTGGCAATCATCCAAGTGCACCCGAGAGGACACGAGATTCAAACATGAAAAACTCAACAAAATCACATGCGTTCCGGGCGGGGTTCCAAGGGGCCGCGCCCCTGGCGGGGTCTTAGGGGCAGAGACAGTCATGTCTCGAGACATCAGCCATGTCTCGAGACATCCAAAGGGCAGAGACAGTCATGTCTCGAGACATCAGCCATGTCTCGAGACATCCAAAGGGCAGAGACAGTCATGTCTCGAGACATCAGCCATGTCTCGAGACATCCAAAGGGCAGAGACAGTCATGTCTCGAGACATCAGCCATGTCTCGAGACATCCAAAGCTGCAGAGACAGTCATGTCTCGAGACATCAGCCATGTCTCGAGACATCCAAAGGGCAGAGACAGTCATGTCTCGAGACATCAGCCATGTCTCGAGACATCCAAAGCTGCTCTCGAGCTACAGCAAGAACAAGGGAATTGTATCGACCACGGTTTTTCTCCAGGGAAAAACTAGATACTAGGGTAAGATTGAGGAGGAGGAAATCAAGGGGAGGTTCTAGATCATAAGTTACTACACCAAACACACAAAACTCTTGCTAATTAGCATGACAAGAGCTCAAAACGGGCAAACCAACCGTCAAAAGGATCAAGAGAGAAAGAGGAAGAAACCACTTGCCTTAAACCTCGCAAACTCGAAGATTCCGCTCCGAAAGCTATGGATCGGCTAGGGAAACACACGAGCACAGATTGCTGAAACTTTTCGGATCAAAAGGAGGGGTTAGGTCACCACCAAAACTCCCAAAACTCCACGAAACGAGAAAGGCTTACCGCTAGAACGAAGATCTCGCTGAGAGCTTTCCAAATATTCAAACCAAACTCGATTCCGACCACTACAGCCCTAGGAATCGTCGGTTGAAGGCTCCACGAAGCTCCGCTCTAGCCCTAACCTTCGGCGGCTGCTTTTGATCGAGGAAGAGGATGAATAGGGAAAGGGGAAAGCGTTAGGCTTATATATAAACCTAAATTTATTATTTAAATAATTAATTAATTCCCCAATTTACTTAAACTGCGAGGGCGACCAAAACACCTCGGATTTCTATGAAATTCGTACCCTAGCTGAAAAACGGCGCTACGAATCCAACGGCGAAGTCGGAATTCCATTCCGACGAGCCAAACTCCGGATAAAGCCTTCCGAAGCTAAAATCTTGATATCCACTCAAAATCTTCACTTTAACTCGAAACGACGCGAAATCTCGCACGCTTGACCTAAATCACAAGCTTTAACTAAGCTAAAACTCGAAACACTACCAGACGAGCTGACATAACTCCCTTACGCCAAAATTACGTCACAGAGGGTACGTAAAATAATTAACGAAAATCAGGGGCGTTACAGTCACTCCCCCTAAAAGGAAGTTTCGTCCCGAAACTTGAAATCCCAGGATCAAGAAAGATACAGAAACAATTCTAAGGATACAGAAAAGAAGACTTACCCGAAGTCTAAGAGAAGAGGCTAGGATGAGTCTCTCTCATAGCAGACTCCAATTCCCAAGTTGTGCTTTCGACACCCTGATTCTTCCAAAGAACCTTAACCATTGGGATCATCGTCCTTCGCAACACACGCTCCTGAGTCTCCAAGATTCGGACAGGCTCTTCGACATAAGAAAGATTGGGTTGCAAAACGGGCACTGAATCAAGAACAAGCCGATCACTACGCAAACACTTCCTCAACTGGCTTACATGAAACACATCGTGAACATTAGGGAAGGAAGCAGGCAAATCCAATCTACACGCTGACACTCCGATGCGCTCAACAATCTGGAAAGGTCCCACATACCGGGGATCCAACTTGTGGTTCCTTCCAAATCTCTTAACACCTGGCATCGGAGAGACTTTCAAGAACACCAAATCTCCAACAGTGAACTCTAGATCCACCCTTCTTCGGTTAGCATACTTCTCATACCGCTCCTGAGCAATACGGAGCTTCTCGCGGATATGAGTCACAGCAACATTCATCTCTTCCAAAGCCTCTGGGCCTAGCAAAGGACTCTCACCTACCTCGGCCCAAAACAACGGAGTCCGACAACGCCTCCCATACAGAGCCTCAAACGGGGCCATTTGTAGGCTTTCTTGATAACTGTTGTTATACGCGAACTCCATCAATCCAAGCCGCTTATCCCAAGCTCCACCATGATCTAAGATATAGCACCTTATCATATCTTCCAAAATCTGGTTAACTCTTTCTGTCTGACCATTGGTTTGGGGATGATAAGCGGTAGAGTACCTAAGGTCAGTACCCAAGGCTCCCTGCAAACTCTGCCAGAAACGAGACGTGTACCTCGAGTCTCGGTCTGACACAATGCTCACAGGAACACCATGCAATCTGATAACTTCATCCAAATACAGCTCTGCTATTTTCTCCATCGATTATCCAATCTTGAAGGGCACAAAGTGAGCACACTTTGTCAAGCGATCTACTATAAGCCACACCGAGTCATGACCACTGGGAGATCTCGGCAAACCGGTAATGAAGTCCATCGAAATACTCTCCCACTTCCAGGTTGGAATATCCAAAGGGTTTAACTTAGCTCCAGGCCTCTTATGATCTGCTTTCTCGCGTTGACAAGTTAAACATTCTGACACAAACTTCGCTATATCATTCTTCATACCCGACCACCAAACGATCTGCTTCAGATCTTCATACATTTTCGTGGAACCAGGATGATAGGAGACACTAGAATCATGCGCCTCGCTACAGATCTTTGTCCGAATTTCTCCCAACGCGGGGACGCAATATCTACCTCGGTACCTCAAAGTATCCTTATCATCGATTGAAAAATCTGGCAATTCTCCTTTTTCAGTTCTACTTCGAAGATGCTGCAAGTCAGGATCTTCCTTCTGATGCAGCCTAGTAAGGGCAATCCAAGAAGGCTCTTCAACCTCTAAGCTCGAAGGTGCGGTACAACTACCGACTGAGATATCCATCAACATAAACTCCTCTACTAAGGACTGCACTGAGAGATTGAAGATATGCGCGGTTTTCCGGCTCAGGGCATCGGCCACCACATTAGCCTTACCCGGATGGTACAGAATATCCACCTCATAATCCGCCACATACTCCAACCACCTCTGCTGGCGCAGATTCAGCTCCTTCTGGGTGAAGACATACTTCAGACTTTTATGATCCGTGAAAATCTTGCATGACACTCCATATAACAGGTGTCTCCAAAGCTTCAAAGCATAGATTACTGCGGCGAATTCAAGTCATGCGTAGGGTAATTCTTTTCATGAACTTTCAATTGTCTAGACCCATAAGCAATCACCTTCCCTTCTTGCATCAACACACAACCCAGTCCAATGTGAGATGCGTCTACATAAACTGCATACTCGACCCCTTCGATCGGCAAGGCTAACACCGGAGCACTACACAAACGCCTCTTCAATTCCTGAAAGGCCTCTTCGCACTTATCGCTCCAAACAAAAGCAGTATTCTTCTGGGTAAGCTTAGTCAAGGGTGCGGACAGCACTGAAAATCCTTGGACAAATCTCCTGTAGTACCCGGCCAACCCTAAGAAACTCCTTATCTCCTTAGGCGTCGAAGGCGTCTTCCAATCCAATACGGCAGAAATTTTAGCGGGGTCTACCGTAATTCCATCTTTGTTCACCACATGACCCAGAAAAGATACCTGAGGAAGCCAGAACTCACACTTGCTCAGCTTCGCATACAACTTGTGCTCTCTAAGAGTGGACAATACTAAGCGCAAATGCGTAGCATGCTCCTCAGCACTTCTAGAATAAACCAGCACATCATCTATGAATACCACCACAAAATGGTCCAGAAAATCCTTGAACACGCGGTTCATCATGTCCATAAATGCAGAGGGTGCATTTGTCAAACCAAATGACATGACTAGAAACTCAAAATGACCATACCGGGAACGAAAGGCAGTCCGGGGAACGTCCGACTCACGGATCCTCAACTGATGGTAATCCGACCGAAGGTCAATCTTTGAAAACACCATGCTACCACACAACTGATCGAACAGATCATCAATCCTTGGCAACGGATACCTGTTCTTGATGGTCACTTTGTTTAATTCTCTATAATCTATGCACAACCTCATAGAACCGTCCTTCTTTTTCACGAACAAAACCGGAGCACCCCAGGGAGAAGAACTAGGTCTGATAAAACCACAATGCAACAACTCATCTAACTGAGTTCGCAACTCTTCTAACTCACGCGGGGCCATACGGTACGGTGCCTTAGCAATAGGACGAGTACCAGGCTCAAGATCAATAATGAACTCCACATCTCTAACGGGCGGGAGACCAGGGAGATTAGTAGGGAAGACATCGGGAAACTCTCGCACCACCAGAATATCCTCGATACACGGCGAACCACCAACAGCTTCTACGACAGAAACAAGGTAAGCCAAACAACCGGAAATTAACAGTTTCCGAGCACATACCGCAGAAATTATCGAAGAACTCTGGTACGGAGAACCAAAAATGCTCATGGGTTGACCGTTGTCCATCACGAAGTCCAGACGCTTTTCCTTGCATCGGATGACCGCATCATAGCTGGACAACCAGTCCATACCCAATATTACGTCAAAGTCTTCTAAGTCCAACACTTTGAGATCAGCAACAGCCAAGAAATCTCCTAAGAGAACGGGGCAACTTCGGACGCACTGGTTCGAGGACACCAGATCACTAGAAGGGAACTTAACGAGGAACGAATCGTTGCCCAGCTCAGGGGTCAAACGGTGACGCTCAACGAAAGCCCTTGCTACGAATGAATGGGTAGCACCCGAATCGAACAGAACATGCGCCCAACGATTCTTTACCTTAAATCTTCCTATAAGCGCGAAGAGAAACTAGTCTAATACAGCGAACTAAAAAGGAAACAAGACTAAAAAGATGTCTTAAAGTCTAACCTGCGATCACTTGGGTCGAAGACTGCGCTTGCTCCTGGGTTAACACGTTCAGCTTTCCTCTTCCTTTATCCTGATGTTGCGGCGGCGGGAAGGTTCGAAGCGGAACAGGCTGCAACGGGGGTTGAATCAGCGGGCATTGGAACTTCATGTGCCCCTTCTGCTTGCACTGGAAGCAGACTTTATCTTTGGTCCAACACTGGGCCACATCATGCCCTTTCTGCTTGCATAACTGGCAGAGCACCTCACCCTTTAGAGCACCCTGGATTGCTAGCACTCGCTGCTGCTTCTGAGCTCCCTTCCTCTTGAAACATTTCTCCACTGGATGGCCGGGGCGGCCACAGAAGCTACACACCTCTCCACTCCTTTTCTTTGGAGCCGGGCTAGATACCTTGGGGGTCTCTCCCTCTTCGACTTTCCTCTTGTCCTTTTTCATTAGAGCACCTCGATTCTTGGCATTGTCGATAGCCTCGACTTTCAGTGCTGCTTCTACCACTTCAGCATAACTTTCAGATTTATAAGCACTCGCCAATAGCTGAATATCGCTACGAAGACCTCCAAGAAATCGCTTCATTCTTCCTGCCTCAGAAGCCACTAAATCTGGAGCAAATCTGCTCAACTTACTGAACTCGATCTCATATTCACTAACCGTGAGTTGTCTTTGCTTCAGGTGCAGAAAGTTATTCATTAAACGGTCTTGCTCGACCGACGGCAAGAATTTCTTTAACACCATCGCCTTGAACGACTCCCACGAACATCCACCCACGAGATTTTCCCTCTCCCTGATCCACCAGCTCTTAGCAAGTCCTTTTAGTTGGTAAGCGGCGACCATCACCTTCTGGTCTGCAGAGATTCCTGAGTACGAAAACATCTCCTCAATGGCAACAAACCAGTCATCTAATGCCATGAAATCTGCTCTTCCGTCAAACGTAGGAGGTCCCAACCTTTGAAAATGCGAAATGAAATTCATTTCCGGTGGTATCGCTACTGGGGGTACCAAGGGAGCAGGAGGAGTAGGTACAGTCTGTCCTACTACTGGGGCCTGCACTACGGGTAGCTGCCTAGCACCGGCAGCCAACAACGCCTCGACCTGCGACTGCATCGCAACCATCTGCCTAGTCAGAGTCTCATTGCTCTGGCGCAAACTCTCGATCAAGGCTTCACTCTGCGCACCCGAAGACTCACCCTCCGACTGGGGAGTCGACCTAGTCGCAACACGCCTCCGAGACATCTCTGCTAATACGCATAAACCTCCAATTAAAACTAAACCTTACACTAGAACTACACTGCTTGTTTCAGAACATACATGTACAGTTACTTGCCATTTCCACTACCTTTCTCTGGGATATTTTCATGATGATATGCAAATCTCGGGAACGATACTACATCGCCCCACTAGTCCCATGTGCAAAGGGCATGAATGCATGAAATTTCTATTCGTTTTGAAATCATGTGTGTACGTGTGTCATCATATAAGTCTTTAACTTCGCACGTGTGCTCATGCAATGCTATGTAAAGTATGTTGTGCTATGCATTCTAATAAAGGCCTTAATGCATGTTATGAGCGGCGTACACATGTAATATTATGCATCCCATACTACATAATATTGCATGTAACGAAAGAGAAAACGTGCTAATGGGCATCCATGTGATGATGGTTATGCATCCCATACTACATAACCGTCACATGTTGCAACCTATGGTGGATCCATATACAAACACATATTATGCATCCCATACTACATAATATGCCCCGTATACTTCTTATCATGCTATGAGTGTAGTGTTCATGCTTCGGCCAAGACGTACTGATGACACATCGGTGTGTGTATGCAATGAAACCAAAAACAAACTACTAAACTATATCAGAATTTGTTGCCCGACCAACTTGTCGAACAACCTAGCTCTGATACCAACTGTCACAACCCGCATTTTCTCCGAATTTAAGAATATCAGAGTAAGAGAAAATACACGTCATGATGCCACGTCATACAGGAGACAACTGTAGACGCTCAGGCGGGAACCTATTACTTAACTAAACGAACATGATTATATGATAAGTCATCATTTGAAATCATTTATTAGGGATTTTGAGATAAGAACTGTGTCTCTCAGTTCGTGGATCAACTAGTCCACCGAGAAAGTATATATATAATTGCAGCGGAAAGTACTTGATTTAGTTTACTTAAAGTCCTACATGTATGCAAACGACGGAGCATGAAGTAAATGATATGCACATAACTAGGCGTACTGTAAGAGTAGAAAATACCTTTAGGCGACTTTAAAGTTAAGGGTTTCAGTTAGAAGAATGCAATGAGGATGAAGAAAAACCATTTTATAATTATAGTGCACCTAACATAAATCGTTCCCAGAGGATAAGATACAAAAGATCTAAAAGTAGTGGCATAATCTGGCAAATAAACCATAAGGTATAAAAAGGGGCATAATGGGCGTCAACAACATGACACAAACTCATTGGCACCAACTAGTATGTCTGAGCACAAGAAGTAACTAAAAACAACTACCTCGCAGCAGCGGGGTGAACAGCTACTAAAACTCTGAACTTCAGGCTACACCACTAGCCGTTACGGCTCTGAACCTGAGGCATTCAATAAAACAAAGAACGCCTCAGCAAGGGATTACAAGTGGCAGAAAACTAGCAGAAAAACAAGCAAGGCATAAGGGGTACCAACCCAAGCCAAATTTACCGAAAGAGAGCTCTGAACAAAGAACCAACAAGCATCAAGTGCAATAAATATCAAAAGAGAAACAACACGTTCATTTATTTAGTTTTATCAATTAAAGAGACTGATCAGCTCAAATTATACGGGAGCGGTTAACTACCTCCGCTACCCAAAGCCCAAAACCAGGTGGGGGTACCACTAGACCCAACCACCCAAACACGACTACCGTGCAAGGCTGTAACATTTTCCCCCACTGTCCCCCAAACACAACTACTGTGTGAGGCTAAAGACAGTAGTTCTTATTATCTAAATTTTAATTAAACACGGGACGCTGCCCGAAAGGATAAACACTAGAATGCCCTAAGAAATAGGGTCAAGGCAAAGTACACACCGATCAATAGGAATCATAAGAGTACTCAAATATTAACAGACCACAACGAGTAAAAGAATTCAAGCAAAAGGGGTTCAGACAAGAGGGATTCAAGGTCAGGAGCACCGAAGGGTCACTGGCAATCATCCAAGTGCACCCGAGAGGACATGAGATTCAAACATGAAAAACTCAACAAAATCACATGCGTTCCGGGCGGGGTTCCAAGGGGCCGCGCCCCTGGCGGGGTCTTAGGGGCAGAGACAGTCATATCTCGAGACATCAGCCATGTCTCGAGACATCCAAAGGGCAGAGACAGTCATGTCTCGAGACATCAGCCATGTCTCGAGACATCAAAAGGGCAGAGACAGTCATGTCTCGAGACATCAGCCATGTCTCGAGACATCCAAAGGGCAGAGACAGTCATGTCTCGAGACATCAGCCAGGTCTCGAGACATCCAAAGCTGCAGAGACAGTCATGTCTCGAGACATCAGCCATGTCTCGAGACATCAAAAGGGCAGAGACAGTCATGTCTCGATACATCAGCCATGTCTCGAGACATCCAAAGCTGCTCTCGAGCTACAGCAAGAACAAGGGAATTGTATCGACCACGGTTTTTCTCCAGGGAAAAACTAGATACTAGGGTAAGATTGAGGAGGAGGAAATCAAGGGGAGGTTCTAGATCATAAGTTACTACACCAAACACACAAAACTCTTGCTAATCAGCATGACAAGAGCTCAAAACGGGCAAACCAACCATCAAAAGGATCAAGAGAGAAAAAGGAAGAAACCACTTGTCTTAAACCTCGCAAACTCGAAGATCTCCGCTCCGAAAGCTATGGATCGGCTAGGGAAACACACGAGCACAGATTCCTGAAACTTTTCGGATCAAAAGGAGGGGTTAGGTCACCACCAAAACTCCCAAAACTCCACGAAACGAGAAAGGCTTACCGCTAGAACGAAGATCTCGCCGAGAGCTTTCCAAATCTTCAAACCAAACTCGATTCCGACCACTACAGCCCTAGGAATCGCCGGTTGAAGGCTCCACGAAGCTCCGCTCTCGCCCTAACCTTCGGCGGCTGCTTTTGATCGAGGAAGAGGATGAATAGGGAAAGGGGAAAGCTTTAGGCTTATATATAAACCTAAATTTATTATTTAAATAATTAATTAATTCCCCAATTTACTTAAACTGCGAGGGCGACCAAAACACCTCGGATTTCTATGAAATTCGCACCCTAGCTGAAAAACGGCGCTACGAATCCAACGACGAAGTCGAAATTCCATTCCGACGAGCCAAACTCCGGATAAAGCCTTCCGAAGCTAAAATCTTGATATCCACTCAAAATCTTCACTTTAACTCGAAACGACGCGAAATCTCGCACGCTTGACCTAAATCACAAGCTTTAACTAAGCTAAAACTCGAAACACTACCAGACGAGCTGACATAACGCCCTTACGGCAAAATTACGTCACAGAGGGTACGTAAAATAATTAACGAAAATCAGGGGCGTTACAGAAAAAGCTTACAGAAAACCGGCAAGCTGAATTCGATCCGCTCCTCCCTCATGTAGCAGGCAAAAGCTACCATGACGGCGATCGAATTGGGGGTCTTCTGGACCAGGATCACGCCGAAGTATTTGAACATTTGGCGAGTTCGCGAGTACCCAGAAGATATCCAGCTAGAGAGGGAGTCGCAGGCCGACGTTGAAGTGGGCCGTGGGAATGGCGAGCTCCTCCGGGAAGAGATCATTGATGGCCTTAGTCTTCGCCGGGTGATAAGCCGAGATCCCAGGCGAGATATAATTCATGACTACGGAGTGGTACTCGCCCTCGGTAAGCGAGAAGTTAAAGAAGGAGTAGTCGCGGAATGTTTAGGCGCATTTAGCCCGACCCTCAGCTTCACCTCCGTCGCAACCCATCTTTTTGCAGGAAAGAGCGAATGCGATAGGTGTAACGCCCCTGTTTTTCGTCAATTATTTTACGTACCCGCTGTGACGTAATTTTGGCGTAAGGGCGTTACGTCAGCTCTTTTGGTAGTGTTTAGAGTCTTAGCTTAGTTAAAGCGTGTAATTTAGATCGAGCGTGCGAGTTTTCGCGTCGTTTCGAATTGAAGTGAAGGTTTTGAGTAATTATTAAGATTTTAGCTTTGGGAGGCTTTATCCGGAGTTTGGCTCGTCGGAACTGAGTTCTGACTTCGCCGTTGGATTCGTAGCGCCGTTTTTCAGCTAAGGTGCGAATTTCGTAGAAATCCGAGTTGTTCTGGTCGCCCTCGTGGTTTAAGTAAATGAGAGGATTATTTAATTAATTAAATATTAAATTAGGTTTTTATATAAATACCTAAAACTCCTCTTGCTATTCATTATCTCCTTCCTCGATCAAAAGAAGTCGCCGAGGGTTAGGGCGAGAGCGGAGCTTCGGAGAGCTTTCAACCGGCGATTTCTAGGGCTATAGTGGTCGGAATCGAGTGTTGTTTGAAGATTTGGAAAACTCTCGGCGAGATCTTCGTTCTAGCGGTAAGCTTTTCTCGTTTCGTGGAGTTTTGGGAGATTTGGCGGTAACCTAACTCTTCCTTTTGGTCTGAATCGTTCTAGGATTTCGTGCTTGAGTGTTTCCTTAGCCTTCAGAGCGGAGGATCTCGAGTTTTGCAAGGTTAAGGCAAGTGGCTTCCTCCTCCTTCTCTTTCTGTTCTTGAAGTATTGTTTCGCTCGTGTCGATTTCATGTCGCTCGGTTTAACTTAAGTTTTGGAGTGTTAATGTAAGCTTCCTTGATTATTCTTCCTTTGCTATGAATCGGGTAGTTGTTCCCTAGAGAAAACCGTCCTATTTATACCCAAAGGATAAATAGCTTCTAGGAGAATCGCTATCCACAGACCACACAGCAGAATAGGGGCTTCTGTTGCTATTCGTCGAGATTTCACGGGACATCCCGACGAATCCCGACGAATCCCGACGAATTCCGACGAATCAAGTTAGAGTTTTCTGTATCAATTCGTCGAGATTTCACGGGACATCCCGACGAATCCCGACGAATCCCGACGAATTCCGACGAATCAAGTTAGAGTTTTCTGTATCAATTCGTCGAGATTTCACGGGACATCCCGACGAATCCCGACGAATCCCGACGAATTCCGACGAATCAAGTTAGAGTTTTCTGTATCAATTCGTCGAGATTTCACGGGACATCCCGATGAATCCCGACGAATCCCGACGAATTCCGACGAATTCAAACAGCAACAATTTCTGGACCTCCCCCATTCGATGTGGTGATTGGTAACCTTTACCAACACAGTCAATCTTCCATCTTCTCCGCATGCTCTTAATTCTATGTCTCAAAAAAAAAAAAACATTCAAATGTCTCGAGAAATCCCTTGCTTTATCTCGAGAAATCCTTCCAGTTCTCGAGAAGTGCTGCCTTGAATGTTGTCCCTCTTCTTCTCGATAATTGATGGTAAGAACCCCGCCTGGAACGCATGTGATTTCGTTGAGTTTTTATGTTTGAATCTCGTGTCCCCTCGGGTGCACATGGATGATGGCCAGTGACCTTTCGGTGCTCCTGATCTTGAATCCCTTTTTGCTTGAATTCTCTTACTCGTTGTGGTCTGATAATGTTTGAGTTTACTCTTATGATTCGTCATGAGTTATGCCTCTGATTACTTCTCCTCCTTCTTGAAACCTTGTGCCTCTTACAAGGGCACAAGGAGTTTTGCCCAAGTCTCTTGGGTGTCCTTGATCATGAATCCCTCGAGCTTGAACCCCTTTGCCTTTTTGGTTCAATGACTCCGAGTTTCCCCTTATGAATCGTTTGATCAGTAGTTATCTCATGGTGACCCTATCCTTAGGGTGTTTCTTCTTAGTATTTGTGATGTTAGCAGTATGCGGTGATGTTGCTAATAACTGCATTGCGTCTTCGATCATGTTTACCTCCGATCTAAGTTCTAAACCTGTTGTGATCTTGCAAATCCTTGGTTTCACTTATGATTCATCTTGATCGGTTTGTACCTTGCTTTGACCCTATCTCTTAGGGTATCCCTGTGGATTGTTCCTCGGGCTTCGTCCCGTGTTTTAAATTGAAATTTAATTAATAAGATCCGTTGTCTTTAGCCTTACACAGTAGTGGTGTTTGGGGGACAGTGGGGTTTCTATTGTAGCCTTGCACGGTGGCCATTTTAAAGGTGAACCGCAGGCTTGGCCTGTGGTCCCGAGGGCCGTGTTTGGATGGTTGGGTAATAGAAATCCCCACCAGTTAAGGCTTTGGGTGGCAGAGGATAAAGAACCGCCCCCATTTAATTTGAGCTGATCAGTCTCATGCATTAAAATTTACAAGATAATTAATTTATACTTGTTCCTACTTATGATATTTGGTTGCACTTGGTGCTTTGCTTAGCTCCTTGTTTCCGAGCTTCTTTTTCAGTGAGTCAGGCTTGGGTTGGTACCCCTTATGCCTTGCTTGTTTTTCTGTTAGTTTTCTGCCACTTGTAATTCCTTGCTGAGGCGTTCTTTGTTGTATTGAATGCCTCAGGTTCAGAGCCGTAGCGGTTAGTGGAGTAGCCCGAAGTCTTCGGGAGTTTTAGCTGCTGTTTACCCCGCTGCTGCGAGGTAGTAGTAGTTGTTGTTTGCTTCTCCTTGTGTTCAGACATGCTAGTTGGGCCAACGGGTTGGTGTCAGCTTGTTGACGCCCATTGTGCCTCTTTGATACTTTATAGTTTACTTACCAGTTTATGCCACTGTTTTTAGATCTGATTCCTTACTCTCTGGAAATGATTTATGACTAGGTGCATTATAGCGATAAAATGGCTTTTCATTCATCCTCATCTCATCAGTTTTAACGAAAACCCTTAGTTTTAAAGTCATCTAAAAGATATTTTCTATACTTATACTACGCCTAGTTATGCGCATATCATCTACTTTATGTCCTGCCTTCACGTGCATATAGGACCTTAAATGAACTAAATCAAGTATTTTCCGCTGCAATTATACATACTTTCTCTGTGGACTAGTTGATCCACGAACTGAGAGACACAGTTCTTACTCTAAACCCTAATAAATGATTTCAAATAATGATTATCATGAAATCACGTTTTCAATTATCAAGTAATAGGATCCCGCCTGAGCGTCTGCAGTTGTCTCCTGCATGACGTGGCATCATGACGCGCATTTTCTCTTCCTCTTATATTCTTAAATTCGGGAAAAATGCGGGTTGTGACAGTTGGTATCAGAGCCAGGTTGTTCGACAAGTTGGTCGGGCAACAAATTCTGATATAGTTTAGTTGTTTGGTTTCATTGCATACACACACCGATGTGTCATCAGTACGTCTTGGCCAAAGCACGAACACTACACTCATAGCATGATAAGAAGTATACGGGGCATATTATGTAGTATGGGATGCATAATATGTGTTTGTATATGGATCCACCATAGGTGGCAACATGTGACGGTTATGTAGTATGGGATGCATAACCACCATCACATGGATGCCCATTAGCACGTTTTATTTTTCGTTACATGCGATATTATGTAGTATGGGATGCATAATATTTCATGTGTACGCCGCTCATAACATGCATTAAGGCCTTTATTAGAATGCATAGCACAACATACCTTGTGTAGCATTGCATAAGCACACGTGCCAAGCTAAAGATTTACAGGATGACATACGTACACACATGATTTTCAAAATGAACAGAACATTCATGCATTCATGACCCTTGCATGTGAGTCAAGAGGGATGATATGGTGTCATCCCCAAATTTAGCATAGCATCATGAAAATCCCAGAGAAAGGTGGTGGCAATGGCAAGTATCTGTATATGTATGTTCTGAACCAAGAAGTGTAGTTCTAGTGTAGGGTTGAGTTTTGATTAGAGGTTTATGCGTTTTAGCAGCGATGGCGCCGAAGCGTGTTGCGTTTAGGTCGACTCCCCTGTTTGAAGGCGAGTCTTCCGGTGCGTTGAGTAAAGCCGTGATTGAGAGTCTGCATCAAAGTTTTGAGACTCTGTCCAAGCAGGTGGTTGCGATGCAATCTCAGGTTGAGTTGTTGTTGTCTGCCGGTGTTAGGCAGCAATTCGTAGCGCAGGCCCCAGTAGTAGGACAGACGGTACCTACTCCTCCTGCTCCCTTGTTTCCACCTGTAGAGATGCTTCCGGAAATGGACGTTATATCGCATTTTCAGCGATTAAGACCCCCTACGTTTGGCGGAAGAGCTGATTTCTTGTCTTTGGATGACTGGTTGGTTGCCATCGAGGATATTTTTAGGTACTCAGGAATCTCTGCAGGCCAAAAGGTAGCGGTCGCCGCTTACCAGCTGAAGGGTCTTGTTAAGAGCTGGTGGATTAGGGAATTGGAAAACCTCGTAGATGGATGTTCGTGGGAGTCATTCAAGGCGATGATGTTAAAGGAGTTTCGGCCGTCGGTTGAGCAAGACTGTTTGGTGAATGATTTGCTGCACCCGGAGCAGAGGCAATTCGCTGTTAGTGAATTTGTGATTGAACCCAGGAGGCCGAGCAGAATTGCTCTAGGTCTAGTAGCTTCAGAGGAAGGAAGAGTGAAGCAATCTTTGGGAGGACTTCGTAATGATAGTCAGCATGTAGCCGGTGCTCATGGATGGGCGAGCTATGCTGAGGCAGTGGAAGCAGCTTTGAAAGCCGAGGCCATCGTTATCGCTAAGAATGAAGGTGCTTTGATGAGAAAGGGCAAGAGAAAAGTCAAAGATGGTGAAGGCCCCAAGGTATCTGGCCCCGCTTCAAGGAAGAGAAGTGGCGATGTCTGTAGTTTCTGCGGACGCCCTGGCCATCCTTATGAAAAGTGTTTCAAGAGAAAGGGAGCTCAGAAGAAGCAGCGAGTGTTGGAAATCAAGAGTACTCCTTTGGGAGGGGTGTGTTGCCTGTTGTGCAAGCAGAAAGGGCATGATGTGGCCCAGTGTTGGACCAAAGATAAAGTCTGCTTCCAGTGCAAGCAGAAGGGGCACATGAAGTTCCAATGCCCGCTGATTCACCCCCAGTTGCAGCCAGTCCCGCTTCGAGCTGTGTCGCCGCCGTAATCAGGATGAAGGAAGAGGAAAGCTGAATGTGTTGACCCAGGAGCAAGAGTAGTCTTCGACCCAAGTAATCGCAGGTTAGATATTCGAGTTAGCTGTTAAGTTTTGACTTGATCTTAGCTTGGCTGTATTAGACTAGTTTCTCTTTTCGCGCTTATAGGGTGATTTAAGGTAAAGAATTGTTGAGCGTGAGATCTTTTCGATTCGGGTGCTGCCCTTTCGTTCGTAGCAAGGAATTTCGTTGAGCGTCACCGTATGACCCCTGAGTTGGGCATCGATTCGTTCCTCGTTTAGTTTCCTTTCGGTATTTTGGTATCCTCGAACCTGTGCGTCCGGAGTTGCCCGTTCTCTTAGGAGATTTGTTGGCTTTTGCTGATCTTAAGGTATTGAATCTAGAAGACTTTGTCGTGATTTTGGGTTCGGACCTATTGTCCAGTTTTGATGCGGTCATCCCTGGAGTATTTTCTAGGACCTCCGTGCCAGTGTTCCCCGATATTTTCTGCGGTGTGTGCTCGGAAGCTGTTAGATTCCGGTTGTTGGCGTACCTTGTTTCTCTGGTAGAAACTGTTAGGCGTTCGCCGCGTATCGAGGATGTCCTAGTGGTGCGAGAGCTTCCTGTCGTTTTTCCTGATGATCTTCCTGGTCTCCCGCCGGTTGGAGGCGTGGAGTTCGTTTTTGTTTTGGAGCCTGGTGCTTGACTTATTGCAATGCACCCTCTGCGTTTTTGATCTTGATGAACCGTATGTTCAAGGTTTTTCCGGATCTTTTCGTTGCCATGTTTTTCGGTGATGTGTTGGTATTTTCCAGTAGTGCTGTAGAGCATGCTGCGCTGTTGCGTTTAGTATTGCCTTCTCTTAGAAAGCTCTAGTTGTTTGCGAAGCTGAGTAAGTGTGAGTTTTGGCTTCCTCAGGTATCCTTTCTAGGTCTGGTGGTGAACAAAGATGGAATTACTGTAGACCCTGCTAAGATTTCTGTTGTATTGGATTGGAAGATGCCTCCATCGCCTAAGGAGATAAGGAGTTTCTTAGGTTTGACTGGGTTCTGCAGGAGATTTTGTTCAAGAATTTTCAGTGCTGTCGGCACCTTTAACCGGGTTTACCCAGAAGTATGCCGCTTTTGTTTGAAGCGGTTAGTGCGAAGGAGCTTTTCGGGAATTAAAGAAACATTTGGGTAGTGCTCTTGTGTTGGCCTTACCGATCGAAGGAGTTGAGTATGCAGTTTATGTGGACGCATCTCGCCTTGGATTAAGTTGCGTTTTGGTGCAAGAAGGAAAAGTAATTGCTTGTGGGTCTAGACAATTGAAAGTTCATGAAAAGAATTACCCTACGCATGACTTAGAGTTCGCCGTAGTGATCTATGCTTTGAAGCTTTGGAGACATCTTCTTTATGGAGCGTCATGCAAGATTTATACGGATCTTAAGAGTCTGAAATATGTCTTCACCCTGAAGGAGCAGAGTCTGCGCCAGCGGAGGTGGTTGGAGTATGTGGCGGATTTATGTGGTGGCCGATGCCTGAGTAGAAAGACCGCGCATATCTTCATGCTCTCAGTGCAGTCCCTAGTAGAGGAGTTTATGTTGATGGATATCTCAGTCGGTAGTAGTACCGCGTCTTCGAGCTTAGAGGCTGAAGAGCCTTCTTGGTCTGCCCTTGTAGAACTGCGTCAGAAGGAAGACCCTGACTCGCAACATCTCCGGAGTAGGATTGAGAAAAAGGGAGAATTTCTATATCTTTCTTATTTGATGATGAAATACCTTGAGTACTAGAGTAGATATTGTATTTCCGCGTTTGAGGTTATTCGAACAAAGATCTGTAGTGAGGCGCGTGATTTTGGTTGATAACCGATTGTTGGCAGTCAGGTATGAAGTATGATTTAGCCAATTGTGTTTTTTTTTTTTGGAATGTTATACCTGCTAGCGCGTTAAGGTAGATCAATTAGGCTTGGAGGTAGTTTGACCCCGTTGGATGTTCCAGCTGGAAGTGGGGAAGTATTTCAATGGACTTCGTTACCTAGATTCCCCGGAGGACATGATTCTGTATGGGTCCCAGTTGTCGGTTTGGCAAAAAGTGCTCTCTTTGTGCGATTTTTAGATCAGATATTCTTTGGAGAAATAGCAGAGCTTTATTTGGAAGGAGTCGTCAGGTTGCTTGGGGTGCCCTTTAAGCCGTGTGTCAGGTTAGAATTCTAGGTTTGTGCCTCGGTCAGGCGGAATTAATGAATCAAATTTTGGAAGATGGGATTAGATTGTTATTTTGTGGGTTATGATGGAGCTTGTGTTAAGCATCTTGGATAAATGGATTTTGAGTATAAAAGCAGTTTTCAGGAAATCCTGCAGTCATTTAATCTTTGGATTTGATTCTGTATCTTTCTAGATCTTTGGATTTCAAGTTTCGGGACGAAACTTCTTTTAGGGGGAGTGACTGTAACGCCCCTGTTTTTCGTCAATTATTTTACGTACCCGCTGTGACGTAATTTTGGCGTAAGGGCGTTACGTCAGCTCTTTTGGTAGTGTTTAGAGTCTTAGCTTAGTTAAAGCGTGTAATTTAGATCGAGCGTGCGAGTTTTCGCGTCGTTTCGAATTGAAGTGAAGGTTTTGAGTAATTATTAAGATTTTAGCTTCGGGAGGCTTTATCCGGAGTTTGGCTCTTCGGAACTGAGTTCTGACTTCGCCGTTGGATTCGTAGCGCCGTTTTTCAGCTAAGGTGCGAATTTCGTAGAAATCCGAGTTGTTCTGGTCGCCCTCGTGGTTTAAGTAAATGAGAGGATTATTTAATTAATTAAATATTAAATTAGGTTTTTATATAAATACCTAAAACTCCTCTTGCTATTCATTATCTCCTTCCTCGATCAAAAGAAGCCGCCGAGGGTTAGGGCGAGAGCGGAGCTTCGGAGAGCTTTCAACCAGCGATTTCTAGGGCTATCGTGGTCGGAATCGAGTGTTGTTTGAAGATTTGGAAAACTCTCGGCGAGATCTTCGTTCTAGCGGTAAGCTTTTCTCGTTTCGTGGAGTTTTGGGAGATTTGGCGGTAACCTAACTCTTCCTTTTGGTCTGAATCGTTCTAGGATTTCGTGCTTGAGTGTTTCCTTAGCCTTCAGAGCGGAGGATCTCGAGTTTTGCAAGGTTAAGGCAAGTGGCTTCCTCCTCCTTCTCTTTCTGTTCTTGAAGTATTGTTTCGCTCGTGTCGATTTCATGTCGCTCGGTTTAACTTAAGTTTTGGAGTGTTAATGTAAGCTTCCTTGATTATTCTTCCTTTGCTATGAATCGGGTAGTTGTTCCCTGGAGAAAACCGTCCTATTTATACCCAAAGGATAAATAGCTTCTAGGAGAATCGCTATCCGCAGACCACACAGCAGAATAGGGGCTTCTGTTGCTATTCGTCGAGATTTCACGGGACATCCCGACGAATCCCGACGAATCCCGACGAATTCCGACGAATCAAGTTAGAGTTTTCTGTATCAATTCGTCGAGATTTCACGGGACATCCCGACGAATCCCGACGAATCCCGACGAATTCCGACGAATCAAGTTAGAGTTTTCTGTATCAATTCGTCGAGATTTCACGGGACATCCCGACGAATCCCGACGAATCCCGACGAATTCCGACGAATCAAGTTAGGGTTTTCTGTATCAATTCGTCGAGATTTCACGGGACATCCCGACGAATCCCGACGAATCCCGACGAATTCCGACGAATTCAAACAGCAACAATTTCTGGACCTCCCCCATTCGATGTGGTGATTGGTAACCTTTACCAACACAGTCAATCTTCCATCTTCTCCGCATGCTCTTAATTCTATGTCTCAAAAAAAAAAACATTCAAATGTCTCGAGAAATCCCTTGCTTTATCTCGATAAATCCTTCCAGTTCTCGAGAAGTGCTGCCTTGAATGTTGTCCCTCTTCTTCTCGATAATTGATGGTAAGAACCCCGCCTGGAACGCATGTGATTTCGTTGAGATTTTATGTTTGAATCTCGTGTCCCCTCGGGTGCACATGGATGATGGCCAGTGACCTTTCGGTGCTCCTGATCTTGAATCCCTTTTTGCTTGAATTCTCTTACTCGTTGTGGTCTGATAATGTTTGAGTTTACTCTTATGATTCGTCATGAGTTATGCCTCTGATTACTTCTCCTCCTTCTTGAAACCTTGTGCCTCTTACAAGGGCACAAGGAGTTTTGCCCAAGTCTCTTGGGTGTCCTTGATCATGAATCCCTCGAGCTTGAACCCCTTTGCCTTTTTGGTTCAATGACTCCGAGTTTCCCCTTATGAATCGTTTGATCAGTAGTTATCTCATGGTGACCCTATCCTTAGGGTGTTTCTTCTTAGTATTTGTGATGTTAGCAGTATGCGGTGATGTTGCTAATAACTGCATTGCGTCTTCGATCATGTTTACCTCCGATCTAAGTTCTAAACCTGTTGTGATCTTGCAAATCCTTGGTTTCACTTATGATTCATCTTGATCGGTGTGTACCTTGCTTTGACCCTATCTCTTAGGGTATCCCTGTGGATTGTTCCTCGGGCTTCGTCCCGTGTTTTAAATTGAAATTTAATTAATAAGATCCGTTGTCTTTAGCCTTACACAGTAGTGGTGTTTGGGGGACAGTGGGGTTTCTATTGTATCCTTGCACGGTGGCCATTTTAAAGGTGAACCGCAGGCTTGGCCTGTGGTCCCGAGGGCCGTGTTTGGATGGTTGGGTAATAGAAATCCCCACCAGTTAAGGCTTTGGGTGGCAGAGGATAAAGAACCGCCCCCATTTAATTTGAGCTGATCAGTCTCATGCATTAAAATTTACAAGATAATTAATTTATACTTGTTCCTACTTATGATATTTGGTTGCACTTGGTGCTTTGCTTAGCTCCTTGTTTCCGAGCTTCTTTTTCAGTGAGTCAGGCTTGGGTTGGTACCCCTTATGCCTTGCTTGTTTTTCTGTTAGTTTTCTGCCACTTGTAATTCCTTGCTGAGGCGTTCTTTGTTGTATTGAATGCCTCAGGTTCAGAGCCGTAGCGGTTAGTGGAGTAGCCCGAAGTCTTCGGGAGTTTTAGCTGCTGTTTACCCCGCTGCTGCGAGGTAGTAGTAGTTGTTGTTTGCTTCTCCTTGTGTTCAGACATGCTAGTTGGGCCAACGGGTTGGTGTCAGCTTGTTGACGCCCATTGTGCCTCTTTGATACTTTATAGTTTACTTACCAGTTTATGCCACTGTTTTTAGATCTGATTCCTTACTCTCTGGAAATGATTTATGACTAGGTGCATTATAGCGATAAAATGGCTTTTCATTCATCCTCATCTCATCAGTTTTAACGAAAACCCTTAGTTTTAAAGTCATCTAAAAGATATTTTCTATACTTATACTACGCCTAGTTATGCGCATATCATCTACTTTATGTCCTTCCTTCACGTGCATATAGGACCTTAAATGAACTAAATCAAGTATTTTCCGCTGCAATTATACATACTTTCTCTGTGGACTAGTTGATCCACGAACTGAGAGACACAGTTCTTACTCTAAACCCTAATAAATGATTTCAAATAATGATTATCATGAAATCACGTTTTCAATTATCAAGTAATAGGATCCCGCCTGAGCGTCTGCAGTTGTCTCCTGCATGACGTGGCATCATGACGCGCATTTTCTCTTCCTCTGATATTCTTAAATTCGGGAAAAATGCGGGTTGTGACAATAGGGCTAGCGTGAGTTCACAAGAAAGGAGGAAGCAGGGGTTAATAGCGATAAATATGGTGGTTAGCTCTAGAGCCGAGGCCTATTTATAGAAAAATTAAAGGCGGCGGGGAGGTATTGAGGCATCAGTGGGTGCGGTTAGCAAAATCAGGGTGTCCATGGTGCGGTTAGCGGAATCCCTTGATGATGCGACTCGATATTTGAATCAACCCCGTTCCCCACCAGCTCGTTGTGATTGTTCAAGGCCAGCTCGCTATAGGTTGGGCGAGTACGAAGTGAGCAGGCGAATCCCATGAAAATTGTGTACAGAAGCATTAAGAGGTAGGAATATTTGACTAACGAGCACAACACAAGCAATAATATCACAACAAACAAACCAGAGCGAAAATCCCAATGGCGGGCACAAAATGCCAAGCTAAGTAAAAGCAGTATTTGTTCGCAGATTGTTAAAATTAAAAGGAAAAAATACATTACAGATTCGCCGAGTGGGGGGAAGGGTGGGAGAGAAGGATCAGTACTGGATCCACCTCCATCGGCCTCGGCTGTAACGCCCTTAATTTTTGGAAATTATTTAATTCAGTGTTGACATGTTTATGACGTCAGGGCATTACTTTTAACGTCAAGTTGATGGGGCGTCGCCGTTTGCGTGTTTTCACGTCCGTTTGAGTCAAGTCGACCAAATTTTGAAACGACAAAGAATTTGAAAATTTTACGTTATGAAATTAAATTATTTAATTTTAGACTTGCTCGTCAAGTTCGTTGTGATCCGAGTCATTTTGGAGCCTAGGCGCATTTGTAAAATTTATCGTTCGCCTTACACTTTGGAAATTTATATCTCAAGAACGGCACGTCCGATTTTGGTTTTGACTTCGCTGATGGATTCGTAGCACCGACGTTCACCTGTGGTTCGATTTTCGTCGGTTTCGGCGTTGGTTTAAGTTTTTGATAATAATATAAATATTATTTTTATTTTTATTATTAAAATAAATCTATATGTATATATCGAAACCTGAAGACTCCTTCTCGACGATTGAAGACTCTTTCTCGATGATGGCCCCTCCTTTTCAACGACTCAACCCCCCTTTTTGACGATTCATCCTCCCTTCGTCGATTATTATCGTTATTTTTATTATTATTATTATTATTATTATTATTATTATCATATTAAATAAATATATAGAAGATTCCTGTCTGTAACCCTTCTTCTTCAACTGTTTCGGCCGAACCAGAGAGCGAGAGGTGTGAGAGAGTTTTTCCGCCAATCTTCCGACCGCCGCCGACGGAACTCCGGTTGATGAAAATTTCAACTAAGCATAGATTCGGAAAGCCCTCGGCGAGAGCTTCACTTTCGTGGAGAGTTTTCCTGTTTCGTGGACTTTTTTGCGCTAGGGTTTTCGGCCCTAACCTTCATTTTGGCCGTTTTTTGTAGATCTCACCTCGTCGTGCCTCCGTTTGGACCGATCTACGACGAGGAGTTGTTCGGAGGATGATTCCGGTGATTTCAAGGCAAGTGCTGGTTTTTTCATTTTCCCCTCACATTTCGATCGTGGTATTAACCTTTACACTACTTTTATCTAATTTTGATCGAGTGTGATGCACTTGAATCGGTTTCTTGAATGTTCCTTGTCACTTAAATTCTGTTGGCCAAGTCGTTTCGTCTAAGTCCGTCAAATATGTGTGTGTGAGTAGTTATCCACTTATTTGTTCTTCCTACCCGTCGTGTCGAGGTTTTGACTTGTTAAATCGACCGTGTAATTTTGCTAAATTCCGTGAATCGTCCGTCGATCGAGTTTCGTTCGTCGACTTAGTCCTTCATGTTCATAGTATAAGTCCTTCGATTGAGTCCTTGCACCCGTCTTGAGGTTGATTACTCACCGAGTGGGCCTCACTTTAGTCAAACTTGTGCATCAAGTTTATTCGACGATGTCTAGTCGGTGAGTTGACAGGGCATGTCTGCCTTGGTGATCTTTCGTGCGTTAAGACTAGTGGTTACTTGTGTAGTTTAGTCGTGCCATTCTCGAGATATAGGTAGTCGATTTGGGGATGTTGGTGTTGGTGTATTAAAATAACCGTCACAGTGACCTGCACTTAAATTGGATATTTTACGGGATTTTACCCGAGTTAGTTTGTTGGTTGTTTGTTGTTTTACTGTTGGTGTGCTGGCGGAGGTATCTCCCACCGCAGTTACTAGATATATTCCAGATCGGGTGTGTCAGACTATGAGACCACCTTACCCTTGGGCCCCTTATGGAGTTTGTTCTGTGGGTGTGCTGGCGGAGGTATTCCCCCCACAGTCACCAGTATTTTACCGGTGTTGTTATTAAATTCTTTATTTGTAGAATTTTATAATGACGTTATGCTCTAATTATAGCCGGGCATTTTTGTAATGCCCCTAAATTTCCAGGAATTATTTTAATCCTTCTTTGACGTCATTTTTGGCGTAAGGGCGTTACGTTAGTGCGAAGTAAGCGTTGCGCCACCGTTTGCGCATTTTCGCGTTCGTTCCGTATTTGGGAAATTTTACGTTAGAAAATTAAATTATTTAATTTTATAGAGGCTCGTCGAAGTTTCGTTGCGATCCGAGTGTTTTTAGAGCCCCGGTGTTTTTCCGAATATTTGTCTAATTATCGTCGCCTCAATCTTCAAAAATTTATATCTTGAGTTTGGCTCGTCGGATATTGATTCCGACTTTTTCGTTGGATTGGTAGTGCCGATGTTTGTCTTCGGTGCTATTTTTGTTGGAATCGGTGACCGTTGGTTCAGCCTTCATTTCTTATTATTATTATTATTATTATTATTATTATTATTATTGTAATTATTATTATCCTTAGTCTCTGCCGGATTTTGTCTTTCGTTTGTTTTTCTCTAAGGCAAAATCGACGGGACCGTCCCGTCGATTTTTGGCCATACCGGGGGAGAAATTTTTCTGCTTTCTCTAAGGCAAAATCGACGGGACCATCCCGTCGATTTTTGGCCTTAGTTGGGGGGAAGTTTTTTTGCTTTCTCTAAGACAAAATTGACGGGATCGTCCCGTCGATTTTTGGCCTTAGCTGGGGAGATTGTTTTTCTGTTTTCTCTAAGGGTCCGTTCGTTTAGACGGAATTGGAATTCGATATTGGAATTGAATATTGATAAATATTGTGGAATTAAATATTGGTGACTAATTCCAATTCCAACGTTCGCCTAATAAACAATATTGTTGAATATTGTGGAATTAATCAATACTTTTGTTCGTTTGTTAAATAAAATTCAATTCAAGAATTGAAAACGAAGAACCTAATATTTATCACATATATCATTAACAAATGCATGTCATGGCGACGATTTTTTCGCCCGGGGGCGATTTTTTCGCCCTAGAACGATTTTTTCCGCCCGGGCGCAATTTTTTCGCACAACTGCGATTTTTTTGCCTCAGCGCGCATTTTTTGCCCGAGCTCATTTTTTCATCCGGGCGCGATTTTATGTCCCGGGCACGATTTTTTGTCCGGGCGCAAATTTTTTCCTGGGTGCGATTTTTCCACCCGCCCAGTCGAAAAAAGCTCGCATAGGCGATAAAAGTGCGTCCCAGCAAAAAAACGCTCCCCGGTGAAAAAACGGCGCCCGAAAAATAGCCCCCGAGCAAAAAAATATCGTAGGGCAAAAAAAACTCGCCCGGGCAAAAAAAACGCTCCCGGCCAAAAAAATCTTGCCCAGACGAAAAAATTGCGCGCGGGAAAAAAAATCGCTCCAAGACGAAAAATCGCGTTTGAGCGAAAAAAATCGCGCCGTGACGAAAAACTCTCCCCTGGGCGAAAAATTCGCGCCCTGGCGAAAAAATCGCGCCCGGGCGAAAAAATCGCGTCCGGGCGAAAAAACGCGTCCTGGCGAAAAAATGGCGTCCGGGCAAAAAACGCGCGCCCGGGAGAAAAACGCGCGCACGGGCAAAAAATGCGCGCCCCGGTGAAAAGCGCGCGCCCCGGCGAAAAGCGCGCGTCCGGGCAAAAAACGCACGCCCGGGCGAAAAACTCGCGCCCGGGCAAAAAATTGCGCACCCGGGTGGAAAAACATGCGCCCGGGCGAAAAACGCGCCCCCGGGAGAAAAATGCGCGCCCGGGCGAAAAACGCGCGCCTGGGCGAAAAATCCGCGCTAGGGAGAAAAACCCCCGCCAGGGCGAAAAACGCGCGCTAGGGCGGAAAATTTTCGCCCGGGCAAAATTTGGGTGTCCGGGCGAAAAACGCGCGTTCGGGCGAAAAACTCGCGTCTGTGCGAAAAACTCGCGCACGGGCGAAAAAAATTGTGCTCCCGGGCGCATAAACGCGCGCCCGGGCGAAAAACGCGCGACGGGTCGAAAAACACGCGACAGGGCGAAAAACGCGCGCTAGGGCGGAAAATTTCCACCCGGGCAAAATTTGGGCGCCCGGGCGAAAAACGCACGTTCGGGCGAAAAACTCGCGTCCGTTCGAAAACTCGCGCCCGGGCGAAAAATTGTGCGCCCCGGCGCATAAACGCTCGCACGGGCGAAAATCGCGCGCTAGGGCGGAAAATTTCCGCCCGGGTAAAATTTGGGCGTCCGGGCGAAAAACGCGCGTTTGGGCGAAAAACTCGCGTCCGTTCGAAAAACTCACGCCCGGGCGCATAAACGCGCGCCCGGGCAAAAAACGTGATAAATCGAGCGTGCCAGACTCGCCCAATTCTGATATGTCTAGCTAGATTTTGTGCTTAGGCTAAAATCACTTCCATGATATTCAACTCAAATTTCAATTTTTAAAGTTACCTAACAAGCGAACGGCGTAATTGGAATTCGATGTCGAATTACAATTCTAAGTCTTCAATTCCGTCGAAACGAACGGGCCATAAGTAAAAATCGGGCTCTCGTTCTGTTGAACAGGCTCCTGTCCTATCGATCGGGCCCACTTCTAGCCTTCTAGTCGATTTTAGGCAACTCTTCCCGTCGACTTGTCTTAACTCTTCCCGTCGACTTATCTTAATTCTTCTCGTCGACTTGAATGTGAGTCTTCCCATCAATTTAAAGTTAGCTTTCCCATCGATCTGACTCTAAGCTTTCCCGTCGATTGTGTTATCTTCCAGTTGACTCCTTAAGCTTTCCCGTCGATTATGGCAAGTGTTTCCAGTCGACCTTTTCTTAAGTCTTCTCGTCGATCGGCAAGCCTTCCAGTCGACTTTTTCTTAAGTTTTCCCGTCGATTTTATCGACCTTTCCCGTCGACTTTAATATAAGTCTTTTCCCGTAAACTTTTATTAAGTTTTCCTGTCGACTTTTGATAAGTCTTTCAGTCGATTTCAATGCATATTCTCAATTGTTTCAGCATATTTTTATGTTCTTTTGTCGGGTGTTCTCGGGTGTCTTAAGCGATGTTATCGAGCTTTTTAAGTCCTTTTGTTAAGACTTTTAGACGAAGCTATGCTATATTTGTCGAGATGTCCTGTAATTGTTAAGTGATTATTTATGGTGTCTTTTTGTGGCCTTCGTTGTGTGGTTACGAGATGATCGTTAGGAGTCAAGTTTAGACTCCCCGAGTGTTGTTTAATGAACTGTTGAGAATTATTCTGGTGTTTGGCATTCGTCTTAAGCTTATCTTTGTCTTGTTCGGACACCAAGCCTTGCATGGTGTCGGCTTGCTGAAATCTTCAACCTGTTATTAAGTTTAATGTAGATCTAATGGTTAATTATTGAATCATGTGCTTATTGATTCTCTCGTCTTGAGTTGTGGTTAAAACCATCTGAAATCATGTTTTCCTGCCTAGCACTCTTTTGTTTGTTCTGTTGGTTTTGAAGAGCGATGTTTGCTCTGTTGGATATTGGGAGCCAAGAATGCTCTGTTAGGGTCTGTTGGTTGTGTGAGCTAAGAGTCACCGCCATAGTGCCTCTATTGGGATGTTGGTGTGTGTGGACTGGAGTCACCGCCACAGCACCCCTGGTTTGGTTTATTTTGGGCTATGGTTGGCAGTGGATAAAGGACCACCAGCTCAGTGCCTATTTGTGGATCACACACACGAGGCCTTGTGGTTTGCCCGACATTAAATGATGCCCTTTTTCTCGAGATGATCAGTCTCAAGTGCTTATAACATATATTCTTATATATATTATATTATGTTTGACCACTTGATGCGCGTCGGCAAGTGCACCGGTCGCTGTCAAGTAATAATAATGGGGAAAATCCCCGAGTGTCGGTCTCTTGAGGAACACAGTAAAGTGGAGTTAGGTTTCGAGGAAGGACTTGAGATCGAAGTCCTTAGTCGATGCTACAATGAATGGGTGGTTTGGTTTGCAAGTAATTAAATAAAATACTATGCCTACTCCTATGCAATGCCGCTATGCAATGCTTCGATTGGCGGGATGGGGACTAGGCAGGCCTTGAGCGCGCTGCGTCGAAAGGGAGGATGGGCGAGAAGGCTAACGAATTGAGGGTCGCAAACACCTCTTCAACAAGCACGCCACTAGCAATTGCTAGTGCGGCACCGGACATGGTAATGGAGCGGAAAATCGATCGGGGCGCACCTCATTAACACAAATGAACAAAATGATTTCATAATCATGAAATAAGCAATCTTAAACATCATTCATAGCGTTCATCATCGATATAAAGAGAATACAACACTATAACCACATAAGTAGAGGGAAAAGGGCGAGAGATACGACCGAATCCGGAGTCTCGTTGTAGATTCACGGTAGGAAGCACCAGGTTGTCAATCCGCGTCCTAACTCGGTCCCAACTGCGTCCGGGGTAGAGGAGGGCTGTCACACCTCCCAATGAACCCGTCTTCTCCAGCGATTTACCATCCGACCACGTCTCAAGCGAAGAACCTCTTCATTAGCGATCAAAGTGAGTGTAGGAACCCTTCTTGCAAGCCCTTGGATGATGGAGGAGGCCTAGGGGATGAAATCCCTCTGAAAACGGCGAAAACGGCGGACGGAACGGAGCCAAAATTCGTCCCCCCGACCTAATTCGCGAACAGGTCATTATATAGGCGCTGAATTAAACAGTGCGCACGGTCAGTGGCGCACGACCAGTGGTCGTGCGCACTGGAATTCTGCGATCGTGCGCACTGCCTGGACAGAACCTGCAAGAGACGAGATTATAAAATACAATGTTCGCACGACCAGTGGCGCACGACCGGTGGTCGTGCGCACTGGAGTTGATGGTCGTGCGCACTACAGCAAACAGAACTCAGAAATTTAATGGTCAATGCGCACGAGCAGTGGCGCACGACCGATGGTCGTGCGCACTGGAGTCGATGGTCGTGCGCACTGCACCAGACAGAACTCGTGAAAAAGGGTTAAGTGCGCACGATTAGTGGCGCACGACCGGTGGTCGTGCGCACTAGAACAAGTGATCGTGCGCAGTGTTCCTGTGCAGAATTGCACCGGAAACACTTGCACGCCTCCTATTCCAGCACAAACACAGATCTAGCCACCGAAAGTGGCACTTAACAACATATGAATACTACTAAAGATAATACACACGAAAACACACCAAAGTGGGCCTAAATGTGCACCTAGCATGGGTTATCAAATATAGACTATAATAAGGCTAAAGTGCGTGATATTGACAAAATAACGGCCCGGATGAGTCCATAAATGTATATATGATCAGGACTCATCACACCCCCAGACTTAACTGTTTGCGCGTCCCGAGCAAACGAATCCGGTGGAATGTGAAAACGATAGCTAACATAGAGAATTACACAAGGGAGTACGGTGCGAAGTAACGTACGCATGCGAGTAGAAATTCTAGTAGAAGAAGATTCTAATTATGCTAACTAATTTACATAAGTATTAAAGCGTAAGTAAAGATTTAGTCCTACTCAGTTGGTGAATTATGAAGAATTTGACGATCATGCCCAGTATGAAAGTGACGAGACACTGAGGCGGGTGTTGCAAAAGATCGGGGCTTAGGAATAACTCCGCTGAAATCCATCAACGTCGTGAACCATACGCTCGCCCGGTCACACTCTCTCCACGGCGCTAGCAAAATCGCAAATCAAATCAGTAGGACTTATAGGATTAAAACGAGGCTTAGGTTACGGTATGATATTCAAAGTTAAACACGATGGCTGCGCAACCCAAGTGAGCTATCGGAACGCTGCAGCATACAAGACCACAAACTACGCTCGTGTGACACACCCCCAGACTTATCATGAAAACCAGGTGTGAGCACGGCCTACTTCACAAATTCCAACAGATTTTCTGTTTTTAGCTCAGGAGGATTTTTTTCAAACTACTTTTTTCTTTTCTTTTTTTACATAATTTTCTTCTTTTATGTATCCTCCGGTTGGTTCAAAATCAGCGGATAAAATTTATTTTTCCTTCATAACACAAGGATTCCACACTCCACACAAGTTTAGAATCATGAGCGCAGTTAAAAACATTTTTGGTTGCGGGTGTAGGATAGGCTTCAGGCTTTGGTGGATGAAGAGGAGCTGAACAAAGGATTGGTAGGCACAAATTTGGCTCGCAAAGGTGAATGAAATGGACATGGAATAACAAAGCTCAAACTAGCCAAATGGTGGCCTACGTCATTTTTGACTCAACGAGTAGCTCTCACCCATGCTTCGAGAGTCGCTAGGGGCAAGTTCTTAGCCCACGAAAAAGATAAACCTTCCTCCCGACTCGAGCAACATACGACTAGCAATCGCACACACACAACACCGGGTTATCGTCAATTCCATACAAATTCACCACTTGAGTATATTAAATCTAAATTTACGCAGAAATACTAAACATAAATTAGATGCATAAAGAAAATCTTGTTCTACACAAATTCTACCATAGCATGCGAAGTGACTAGAACACTACATGAGTCAACATCGCACTCCAAATAATAATTCCTACGTTAACAACCTATTTCATACTCCAACCAAAATAGTTTACAACCAAACAACAACAAAAAGATAAGCGCGCACTCAAGTGGGTGAAAGGGTGTGTGAAACATGGAAAACAACGATAATGATAAGATAAATAAGAATCAACCTTCTAGTATGCGGTGCACTCGTGCACAGTGGATAACAACAACCGCTCCCCCAGACTTAAGCTAAACAATATCTCTAGAAATTTGAAGCAACAAGAGGGGAGGAAGTGTTACCCAATGCTCAGAAATGAGCATACCAGACGATTGGCGTTTAAGATCAAGAACAGTCCGCAACGTCCGCCATCATGAGAAACAAAGGCCACCTGAAAGTTATACACTAGAGCAACAAAAATAGTGAAAACTAAACTAAACATGTGAGAGCACAAAAAAAAAAAATCAAGAAATCTAAGTTATCACCCATGGGAGTGAACTTGTTCCTACCATCAATATTGAGCACTCACACACGAAATAAGGGAACAGAAAAAGCTGAATAAATAAACTATGCCCAGAAGAGCATTCCACAAGCAAAATGTTATTATTACAATTAATAAAAGATAAGGAGTTCAAACGACTCAACAAAAGAAACTAAACAGAAAACAAGGCTTAGAATATCTCGCATGCAGGGGGGAAGATCACTCGTCGTCGCTGTCGCTATCTAGCACCACAACGGACGGCGACCGTCTGGAAGATGATGCGGCCCGCCCCGGAGGTGGGGGAATATTTAGCCCTCCCCACAATGCCTGCTGATAGACGAAATCCGTAAGCCAGTACTGGTTTGCCTCCAAATCGGAGAGGCACCGATCGAAACTTGGCACCTCCGGCGCTCTAGAAGAACTGCCCTCTTCCTTGGCTCTCCGCTCCTGCTGAAATGAATGCCTTTGCGGCTGCAGAAGGGCTACCTCGCGGTGAGTATTTGGCGGCTCAGCCGGCTCTCCGTGCTCCTCGTCGCCTTGCCTCTCCCTAGGCGCATCTCCCGGCATCACGACCACAAAGTGTCTACTACTCTTCTTCCCCACAACCCGTAATAGATGGAAACTCACCATGGTGGCCCGCGTGATGAATGAGGGTGCAGTCACCTGCACCATCGGAGGCAGATGACTCCAGATCCCCAAGCTTTTGGCAATGCGGGTGACATAGTAGGCACCACCAATGGTGCCTGTGAGACCGTAGGTAGCCTCGTGATGGAAGAAGAAGGCCAACATGTAGCCGAGCTGCAAGGGCTGCCGAAATTCCATACTATAGAGGGAGATCAGATCCTGCCACCCCACTACATTCTGACTAAGGGCACGAGCGACAAGAGAGTGGCTAAGGACGTGCTGCAGGTATTGGAGAGCAGGCGCGACGATCCATGTGGATTTGCTTTTTCTGGCCACATATTCTTCATCACGACTCGTGAGGGCACACCACGCGGCACGCGGGGTAACGCCATCTGGGAAGGAGACATCCAAGTCCAGAAAAGGGATCGTCGCGGCCTCGGCTTCAGTGTAAAATCTAGCGCACACCGCCAACTCGGATAAGGAAAGAGTGAAAACCTTGCCCAAAATTCGGAAAGAGCACTTTCCCGGACGTTGGCCGGAGGGCAACACTTCCCACTCAAATGTAGCGAGAAATTCCAAGGAGAGCTCCCCGTAGCCGAGATCATTGCACTCGAACACCCCGCTCCAATGATCGAAATAATAGCGCTGGCGGACGTCCTCCCCCAACTCCCCATTGTCGCCGATAGAGTTCAACTCGTTCCAATCCACGAGACGCTGTGATAGGAATGGCTTCTCCTTAAGAGAATTGAATCGCCTCGTGTGCGAATCTTTGGAAAAGGTAGCCATCCTAGCGAGGATCTGAGCGGGAGAGGCGGAAGAGCGGCCGGAGCGTTGGTAGACCTTTTGACGATCTCTGGAGCTCATGGTGGTAGGAGGGCAAAGGAAGGAGGAGAAATAGGGAAAGGGCTCACCGGAAGGGGAGGAGGCGCACGATCGGCGGCAAGCAGGCAGAAACGGCGCACGGACGATCGCGAACGAGAACCCTAGGTCGTGCGCGAAAGGCTCGGGCGGATGGGCTTTTTATAAAAATCTGGGCCGATCGCACGACCAGTGGTCGTGCGCGATAAGTAGTGCGCACGATCAGTGATCGTGCGCTTTAGGAATTTTTCAGCGGCCAAAATTTTAGTAAAAACTCCATTCACCGTGCAGTTTACGCACAAACAGGAGTCAGCACACGCAGCGAGACATTCATAGCATTAACAAAAACTCAACTAAACCAAACAAAATAAAGTTTCAGGAAAAATAAGGATAACTACTGGGGTTAATGTCATCCCAGCACGACTTATTTGAAAATATAAAAGTTCTAGCTAATGGGCCTATGGAAGGAGAAGTGCACAGGTAACTGTTCTAATATGCGTGTCGGTAACGAGTACCGATACGGTGATAGAGCAGTCACCCCTCTACTTAAATAAAGATACCTGCTCCTCACAGGTAGAGGGTAGAGAACGTAAGAAAAGGAGGGGGCCTGGTCCTTGCTCATCTCACGAAACACATCCTTGCCTAGCAAGGTATCGTCAACAGGGAGGTAGCAGGAGGAAAAGGCAATGAATGGAGCTTCCTCTACGGAGGGGGAATAAACCTCCTCACATGAGAGGATGCTCTTATCATTGACTTGAGCAAACAGCTCCAAGTCCTCCTGAAGCACCTGTGAAGACTCAACCTGCACCGGCTCAGATGACGAAAGGGGGTCAGGAAATAAAAGAGACGAAAGACGTAAATGATCAAACATCGGGGGAGCGGTCCCGGTCTCACTCCCATCAGGTTGGGGAAGCAAAATAATGCTTGCATTGTCATCAATGCTACAAGGCTCGGCGGGATCAACGGTGGCCAAGCTTAGGATTTGGACTTCCTCCACCGGTGCTAAGGGAGACTCCTCTTCACCTAGAAGGTTGTCCTCCTCCATAGGAATAGGCACAACACTCTGATCAACCGCCTCCTCTTGTGACACCTCATCGACAATGTCGTCGGAGACGAGTGTAGTGTGCACAACAGCGGGAAGAATCGAATCCACTAGAAGTGGTGGATGCACTGGGAGAACAGACTCAGCAATGTCGGTGCCCAAATCAGCCACACACCTGGTGACTGTGTCAACGCCATACCCTTCAAGATGTGAAGGTGGCAATGACACAAAACCGGATGTTGAAGGTGTGCCGCCAGAGTTAGGATTCTGGACGATCCGGATATCCGGCTCGTCATCCTCGTCCAATTGGCGACGAAAAACAGCACAATCCTTCAGGGCATGATCTGTGCTCCGACAAAACTGGCACTGCCTAGCGGGCTTCTTTGGCACAGCGGGGGCCGGAGCCGAAAAGAAGTATGACGGTAAAGGCTCAGCAGAGTAGCCATAAGACTTACGCGCACCATATGAAGTACCAGATGAAGTCGGTGCTCCATATGCTGGGCTGCAGGAACTATGCCTACTATCCTCCGTAGGGCATTCATCACTAGAGTGAGAAGTATCTCTACACCAACGGCAATGAATATTGAGATGTGCCCACATAGTGTAAAAAATAATATGATTCAAGATAAGAATGCTATTATGCAGACACTATACCAAACAGAAATTACTAAAGCAACCTAATATTAAATAAGAAAGCGGAATAAAAAGAACAGAAATAAAATTTAAAGGATGCAATTTACAAATGAAAGGGCTTCTCTCTCAGATTCTCCCTCTCCAGAAGACTCACACGACTGTGTTCCCCGGCAACGGCGCCAAAAACTTGATGCGCGTCGGCAAGTGCACCGGTCGCTGTCAAGTAATAATAATGGGGAAAATCCCCGAGTGTCGGTCTCTTGAGGAACACAGTAAGGTGGAGTTAGGTTTCGAGGAAGGACTTGAGATCGAAGTCCTTAGTCGATGCTACAATGAATGGGTGGTTTGGTTTGCAAGTAATTAAATAAAATACTATGCCTACTCCTATGCAATGCCGCTATGCAATGCTTCGATTGGCGGGATGGGGACTAGGCAGGCCTTGAGCGCGCTGCGTCGAAAGGGCGGATGGGCGAGAAGGCTAACAAATTGAGGGTCGCAAACACCTCTTCAACAAGCACGCCACTAGCAATTGCTAGTGCGGCACCGGACATGGTAATGGAGCGGAAAATCGATCGGGGCGCACCTCATTAACACAAAAGAACAAAATGATTTCATAATCATGAAATAAGCAATCTTAAACATCATTCATAGCGTTCATCATCGATATAAAGAGAATACAACACTATAACCACATAAGTAGAGGGAAAAGGGCGAGAGATACGACCGAATCCGGAGTCTCGTTGTAGATTCACGGTAGGAAGCACCAGGTTGTCAATCCGCGTCCTAACTCGGTCCCAACTGCGTCCGGGGTAGAGGAGGGTTGTCACACCTCCCAATGAACCCGTCTTCTCCAGCGATTTACCATCCGGCCACGTCTCAAGCGAAGAACCTCTTCATTAGCGATCAAAGTGAGTGTAGGAACCCTTCTTGCAAGCCCTTGGATGATGGAGGAGGCCTAGGGGATGAAATCCCTCTGAAAACGGCGAAAACGGCGGACGGAACGGAGCCAAAATTCGTCCCCCCGACCTAATTCACGAACAGGTCATTATATAGGCGCTGAATTAAACAGTGCGCACGGTCAGTGGCGCACGACCAGTGGTCGTGCGCACTGGAATTCTGCGATCGTGCGCACTGCCTGGACAGAACCTGCAAGAGACAAGATTATAAAATACAATGTTCGCACGACCAGTGGCGCACGACCGGTGGTCGTGCGCACTGGAGTTGATGGTCGTGCACACTACAGCAAACAGAACTCAGAAATTTAATGGTCAATGCGCACGAGCAGTGGCGCACGACCGATGGTCGTGCGCACTGGAGTCGATGGTCGTGCGCACTGCACCAGACAGAACTCGTGAAAAAGGGTTAAGTGCGCACGATTAGTGGCGCACGACCAGTGGTCGTGCGCACTAGAACAAGTGATCGTGCGCAGTGTTCCTGTGCAGAATTGCACCGGAAACACTTGCACGCCTCCTATTCCAGCACAAACATAGATCTAGCCACCGAAAGTGGCACTTAACAACATATGAATACTACTAAAGATAATACACACGAAAACACACCAAAGTGGGCCTAAATGTGCACCTAGCATGGGTTATCAAATATAGACTATAATAAGGCTAAAGTGCGTGATATTGACAAAATAACGGCCCGGATGAGTCCATAAATGTATATATGATCAGGACTCATCACCACCACCTCTGAGTTGTAGTACCGGGCAAGTGGTTGGTTTTGATCAATTTGGCCATTACTTTGGTGCAGGCTTTTCTCTTACCGAGTGCACTCATTTGAGCTGGCTCGGGTTGTTGTAAGCTAATAAATGCTTATCTTTTTAGTTCTATTTTATGCAATCTATTATTTTGATTGTTGCTAACTCTTGTGTAGAATCTTGTTTTTTTTTATTGTTTCCACTTGCACTTTCTTGTTGAGGCATTCTTTTCTTTTGAATGTCTCAGGATCGGAGCTGTAGCGGTTTGGGTGATAGAGTTGGTGTCTTCTGAGCTGCAGTTGTTCATTCTCCCCTCACTGTTGTGAAGTAGTTGTTCTTTTGCTGCAGTTGTAGCTTTGGTTTTCCAGTGTGAGATTACTTGCTAGCTTTTCTGTTGTTACTTGCTAGTCAGTTTATATACTTGCTCTCTAAGAAGTTTTATGTTAAGATGCATGAGTTATTTTATATATAGAAAAATAGCATTCTTGCATAGCATGATTTTTAGTAAAGGTCACACATTTTGAAGATCGTAGAAAATCCTTTCTTTACTTATACTAAATTTAGAGAAGTGCATATCATTTTGGAACTGTTTGATCTTCATGCTCATGTAGGATATATTGAACCTATTTTTCGCAGCATATGTATAGTTTTCTACTCATGGACTAGTTGATCCACTAGACCGAGGGACACTGTCTTAAGCTAAAATGTAAATTATTGTTATTAAACTCAATCATGTTCTTATCTTTATAAATTATTCGTAAGGAGTGTTTGCCTGAGCGTATGTAGTTGTCCCCTGTAGGACGTAGCATCATGATGCATGTTTTCCCCTTGCGCAGATAATATTTATTAAATTCGTGGGAAAATGCAGGTTGTGACAGTTGGTATCATAGGGAGGTTAGTGACGCGCGACTTCCTACACCGTTTATAGGCGGGAGAAAATTGCGGTCTGAACGACAGTGTACCGCTCGTTGTCAAGTAATATAAAACGAGGAGCGAATCCCCAAGTATCGAATCTCTCAAGGAACACAGTAAGGTGGATTTAACTTTCGAGGAGGGACTTGAGATTGAAATCCTTATGCGCGGATGGATTGCGGAAAAGAGGGGTTTGGTTTATGGAAAATAAAATAAAATAACTACAACTAATCCTATGCAATGCCGCTATGCAATGCCGCTATGCAATGCTTCGCCAGGCGGGATGGAAAACTACGTTGGCCTTGAACGCACTACTTCGCAAGGCGGATGGACGAGAAGGCTTGCGGATGGAATGGTTCGCACCAGCGGGGTCGAGGTGGATTACACGGGCCGTTAGCACCGCTTAGCTTGGCGGATGGAAGAGTAGGCATACGGAATGGGCGAGTAGACTAGCAGAATGAAGTGGATGGTGGAGTGGATTTGGTGGCGCACCTCATACACACATATAAACTTAAAGGAAACTTCACATAAACATGAAATAACATTACGAATCAGATTTTATAGTGCACATCATCAAAATATAAGAAATCTAGCTTATACAATCATCAAAATAATAGGGGATAAAGCAAGGAATCGACCCAATCCGAAGCCTTGTCGAAGATTCATTGTTGGAATCGCTGGGTTGTCAATCCGCGTCCAAACTCGGTCCTCAACTGCGTCCAGGGTAAAGGAGGGTTGTCACTTCCTCCCAATGGCCCGTCTTCTTCGTGTCACGATCTGGTCGCATAACCTAGCTTCCTTATCCTTGGATAATAGTGGATGTAGGGCTAGATCCCTCTCCTTGGAGCTTGAGGATGATGGAGGAGGCCAAAAGGGGCGGAAACCTGCAAAAATGGCGGAAAACGGCGGAGCGGGCGAAGTTCGGGAGAGCCTCCTGACCTAAAATTGCGCACATGTATTTATAGGCGGTGCAGAAATTAACAGTGTGCACGGTCAGGCGCACGACCAGTGGTTGTGCATGAAGAAATACCTTTGATCGTGCGCAAATAACATGTAGCATAGTCCTGAACTGCAAAATAGCGCACGGTCAGTGGCGCACGACCAGTGCTCGTGCGCGAAGAAGGTCAGTGATCATGCAAACTTCTCGGTTTGATAAGTGGAATTAACGCACGACCAGTGGTCCTGCGCCTGGTCGTGCGCGAAGGAAAACGCACGACCAATGGCTTTTTCGGCCGAAAATCCCCCAGAACCAATCCCGAGTGTCGCACAACCCTTGAACCTGCATGAAAATATCCAGGACCACTGGAATACAAGGAATCACGCCAAAATGGGCATAAATGTGCACTAAGAGTGGAAATACGAAATGTGATCAATATAAGCATTTATGAGTAGTAAGAAAAGTGCATTGGCGAGAAAAACGACCAAGATGATTCCGAAATCACTATATAAACCAGACTCATCACACCCCCAGACTTACCTGTTTGCACGTCCCGAGCAAACAAATCCCTCAAGCGGATGAGAAAATTCAAAGCTGGCATAGAAACTGAAAGGGCGGAGTACCATGCGAAGTCGCATGCTCTTGCACGTAGAAATACAGTAGACAAAATTTCTGATTATACATATTAGTTTATACTTTTCTAGGAGCGTGTTTATATATTACAATTACTCAAAGAGTGAATCACTGTGTATCATATGGTCGTACATAGGAAGAAAGTAAACTGAACGCTGAGGCGAGCATTGCCAAAGATCGGGGCTCGAGACAACCTCCATTGAAATCCATCAATGTCGGTGGCCATAAGCTTGCCCGTTCGCACTCTCTCCACGGCACATGTTTGAATCAAATGCGTGAATCAATAGGAGTTTAGGTTTTAGATGAGGCTTGGGTTTAGGTGAGGTATACAATGATAAAAACGATGGCTCAAGCACTAAGCCCAAATGAGCTAGCACAGAAAACTATCCTCAAGCACCACAAAAAGACATGCGGGTACACCACACCCCCAGACTTGAACTTGACTACATGGGTGTGTTCACCGCCTACTCCCAATCATAAGTTTGCACAAAAAGATTTTTTTTTCACTTAAGCTCATCTCTTTTTCTTATCTTCTCACTTCTTTTCTTTTTCTTTTTCTTTTCTTTTCTTTTCAAAATATTTTCAACAAAATGAGCAATGAAGCGCATCCACATTTTCACAAAAAAATATCACCACATCAACACCCCAATCATGAAAACGATATACAACCAGCGCTCAAATTTGGGTGTGCGGCTAGGATTGGCTTTTAGGCTTTCGTGAGATAAACGTGGGGCTGAATCAAAGAACTGGTAGGCACAACTGGGCTAACGAGGATTTAGCGATAGGAATAGGCACAAAGGCTCAACCGGGCCAAAATGATGGCCTATATCATATTCACGCGATTGAATAACCATATACCCAAGCTTCAAGAGTCGCTTGGGGCAAGTTCTTAGCCACCGAGAAAGACAATCCTTTCTCCCAACTCGGGCAATACGAGGCTAACGAACGTCTACACACATTCCTATGCTACCATTTGATTCACACCGGATTCACCAATTTTTGAGTAAAGTAAACAATATCTATGTTAATAGAAAGGCATAAACTACAATCATAAAGAGATATTGAATCAACACAAATTTCTATGCAATAAATGAGCACTCAACTAGGAGCACTATAGAAGTCAACATTTTACTCAAACCTAAGCCAGCACAATGATTTTCCCATCACATAAAAGAAAAGAGTTAGACTCGTTACGCGCCTGCGGCTATGCACACGCTCAAGTGGGTGTTGTGGCATGCGATGAAAATGAACATATAATATAACTGAAAATAAAATACTTCTAGCATGCTATGCAAAGGTGCACGTGAGTGGGCACACAAAACTGCTCTCCCCATACTTAAACTAGACAATACACACAATATATAGCTATGAAATTCAGAAAAGATCTAGGGGCAGAGAGTACCCAATGCTCAGAAATGAGCATACCAGAAGATTGGCATTTAAATCTAGACCTAGCTGCAGCATCCATCCAGAAAAGGTACCTGCAGGGGTGAGCTCCGCAAACAAAAAGAAAATAGATAAAAGCAAAATACAATACAGCTAACTAAATGGACAAGATGAAAATAAATTGCAGAAAAGGAAGATAACTATTGGGGTTATTGTCATCCCAGCACGACTTATTTAAAAGCCTAACAGTTCTACCTAATGGGCGTATGAAAAAGGAAATGAACAAGTAACTGTTCTAATATGCGTGTCGGTAGCGGGTACCAATACTGCGACATAACAGTTACTCCCCTACCTAAATATAAATAATACCTGCGCTTCACAGGTAGAGGGAATACAAAGTAAGAAGAGGAGGAGGAGTACTCCTCACAAATCTCACCAAAAACATCCTTTCCCAGCAAGGTGTCGTCTTTAGGGAGGTGGCAGGAGGAAAAGGTAATGAGTGAGGCTTCCTCTATGGAGGAGGGATCAACCTCCTCACATAAGAGGATGCGCTCATCATTGACTTGAGCAGAATGCTCCAAGTCCTCCTGAAGTACCTGTGAAGACTCAACCTGCACAGGCTCAGATGAAGAAGGGGGGTTAGGAAATAAAAGAGAAGAATGACTTAAATAATCAAAAATCGGGGGAGTGGTCCCGGTCTCACTCCTAACATGATCCAAGGATAGATCACTGTCATTATCGTAAGTATCATAGCAAGGGGGGCCCGTGAACTCAAGGGCCTCGATGGTGAGTTGGACATCCTCGTCCCATGAAGAAGTGCAAACCTCCTCATCAGAAAGAGTATCCTTATCATCCCACCTTGGAGCAGCCTCAGGCTCAGAATCATCACCCTGCTCAATTACTTCGACAGGATCATAAAAAATGTGTGTAAAAAAATCTTGCAAAGAAATTGGAGGAACAAAAAGATTTGGTTCCTCCGCAAAAAGATCTGCTAATGCCTCTCTGATGGAAAGAATACTTTCCTCATCACACTCAGGTGCATCTAGGAGCTCCCATTCCTCTCCTTGTTGGCCAACAGATGAGTGATCGTCATCACTAGGAGTGAAGCCATACACAGGGAGTGAGGAGTCCATGCACGAGACAAGCTCGGGGGTAGAGGGCACAATTGCCTCCATGGGTAAATAATGAGTGATAGGGACCATGTTGTCATGAGTGAAGGAGCAGCGGTCATGATTGAAAAAGACTAGGACAGTCCCTCAATTCATGACCCTCTCCTCGACACAACATGCAAACAAAGTTCCTATACCCTCTAGCATTTAACTCATCATTTGGTCTATATAATAAACCATCTTGTCGTAAGTGCTAGGAGAAATATCCCATGAAGACATTTTCAATAATTAAAGCAGATATAATGAAACTGAAATTCTTTGCAAGGAAATTTACACAAACTAATAAATCTCCTTCGATTAAACTTGCCTACAACTTTAAAATAGGAGAGAAAGAAATAATAACAAACAATATATAATTAAAAAGCAAACAAAAATAATAAAGCGGCTATGCACACTAGAAGAACTACTATCTCTTGTCTCCCTCTACAGCAACTCACACGTCTGTGTTCCCCGACAACGGCGCCATAATCTTGACGCGCGAATTCCTACACCGCTTATAGGCGGGAGTAAATTGCAGTCTGAACGGCAGTGTACCAGTCATTGTCAAGTAATATAAAACGAGGAGCGAATCCCAGAATATCAAATCTCTCAAGGAACACAGTAAGGTGGAGTTAACTTTCGAGGAGGGACTTGAGATTGAAGTCCTTATGCGCGGATGGATTGCGGAAAAGGGGGGTTTGGTTTATGGAAAATAAAATAACTACAACTACTCCTATGCAATGCCGCTATGCAATGCTTCGCCAGGCGGGATGGAAAACTACGTAGGCCTTGAACGCACTACTTCGCAAGGGCGGATGGACGAGAAGGCTTGCAGATGGAATGGTTCGCACCGGCGGGGTTGAGGTGGATTACACGGGCCATTAGCACCGCTTAGCTTGGCGGATGGAAGAGTAGGCACACGGAATGGGCGAGTAGGCTAGCGGAATGAAGTGGAGGGTGGAGTGGATTTGGTGGCGCACCTCATACACACATATAAACTTAAAGGAAACTTCACATAGACATGAAATAACATTACGAATCAGAGTTTATAGTGTACATCATCAAAATATAAGAAATCTAGCTTATACAATCATCAAAATAAAAGGGGAGAAAGTAAGGAATCGACCCAATCCGAAGCCTTGTCGAAAATTCACGGTTGGAATCGCTGGGTTGTCAATCCGCATCCAAACTCGGTCCTCAACTGATGTCACTTCCTCCCAATGCCCCGTCTTCTTCGTGTCACGATCTGGCTGCATAACCTAGCTTCCTTCTCCTTAGATAATGGTGGATGTAGGGATAGATCCCTCTCCTTGGAGCTTGAGGATGATGGAGGAGGCCAAAAGGGGCGGAAACCTACAAAAATGGCGGAAAACGGCGGAGCGGACGGAGTTCGGGAGAGCCTCCTTACCTAAAATCGCGCACATGTATTTATAGGCGGTGCATAAATTAACAGCGCGCACGGTCAGGCGCACGACCAGTGGTCGTGCGCGAAGAAATGCATCTGATCGTGCGCGAAGAACCTGTAGCATAGTCCTGAACTACAAAATAGTGCACGGTCAGTGGCGCACGACCAGGGGTCGTGCGCGAAGATGGTCAGTGATCGTGCGAACTTCTCTGTTTTATAATGGGAATTAATGCACGACCAGTGGTCGTGCGCCGGGTCGTGCGCGAAGGAAAACACAGGACCAGTGGCTTTTTCGACCGAAAATCCCCCAGAGCCAATCCCGAGTGTCGCACAACCCTTGAACCCACATGAAAATATCCAGGACCACTGGAATACAAGGAATCACACCAAAATGGGCATAAATGTGCACTAAGAGTGGAAATACGAAGTGTGATCAATAGAAGCATTTATGAGTAGTAAGTGAAGTGTCTTGGCGAGAAAAACAACCCAGATGAGTCCGGAAATCACAATATAAACCGGACTCATCAGTTAGTCGGGTTACTGGGATAGTCTGGTTGGCCCAGTTAACCGTCTGGTGAGAATCGTTATTCATTGCATACACACACCGAATGGTCTTCAGTATGTCTTGGCTGAAAAATGAACACTATATTCATAGCATGATAAGAAGTATACGGGGCAAATTATGTAGTATGGGATGCATAATATGTGTCTGTATATGGATGTCCATAGGTGATAACATGCGACGGTTATGTAGTATGGGATGCATAATGTCGGTCCCATGGATGTCCATTAGCTCAATTTTACTTTTTCGTTACATGCGATAATATGTAGTATGGGATGCATAAAATCACATGTGTATGCCGCTCATAGCATGTATTAAGGCCTTTTTAGACTGCATAGCACGACATGCACATCATAACATAGCATTAGCACACGTGCTAAGTTAAAGATATACATGATGACGCTCGTACACACATGATTTGAAATAAAATTTTAGCATTCATGCATTCATAATATTTGCACAAGAGTTAATAGGATGATGATATATCATCCTAAGTTAAGCATAACATCATTTCATGAATTCCCAGAGCAAGGTAACAGCAAGAGAAAGTATCTACAATTTTCCGATCTGCATCGAGTTAGGAAATTCTAGTTGCTAGCTGTTGCGTCTTAAGGTTGGTGTAGTAAGGTGTTCATTCACAATTGCAGTCGATGACTCCAGAGCATAGTGCATCGGAGTTGGCTCTCCGGTTAGAGTATGAATCCTTGGGTTCGCGCAGTGAGGCGATGATTAAAGAGTTTCGTCAGAGTATCGAGGCATTGTCAAGACAAATGGTCGTGATGCAGGCGCAGATTCATATTTTGATGGAGGCTACCTTTGGGCAGCAGTATGGGATGCAGAACCCTATTGTAAGTCAGGATGCGGTGTCGAAAAAGGGAAATAGGAAGGTTGTTGATAGTGGCAGCCCTGCTCCAAGTAATAAGGGCAAGTAGGAGTTGGATCTTCAAGGTGCTCCGAAGAATATCAGTTATTGCACATTTTGCAAAAAGATGGGGCACGATCTTACCAGTGTTGGAAGAAGGATAAGACATGTGAGTATTGTGGGCAAAGAGGGCTTGATGGGCTCGATACCGGTTAAAGGAAAGGATGTGCTATTAGTGCGGGCAGAAGGGGCATGTGAAATTTTGGTGTTTGCAGTTCGAGTTGGCCGGCCAACAGCTCACTCTTACGGCTCTGGCACCGCCACCGCCTCAACAGCAGCAGTTAGATCGAGGTATGGCCAAGTTAAATGCAGTGGCGGAGGGGGAAGCGCAGTTTTCCTCCCAGGCATTTTTAGGTTTTGTTTTGACCTAGTTTATTTGTTGGCTTGAGGTCGTGGATTTAGATTTTCGTTATCTCATTTGTATGCGAGTTAAGGTAGAGTATGTTGAGCGTGCTTTCTTTTCGATTCGAGTTTTACTCGATGTTTTGTTTATAGAGCTTCGCAGAAGATCATCGTTAGGTTGCTAATCATTTAGCCGATCCCATTAGTGTTAAATTCCCCTCTGGTGGCTCCGTGGTGTCGAATCAGGGTATTCAGAGTTGCCCTTTTCCTCTTAGGTGATTTCTTAGCTTTTGCTGATCTAAAGGTGCTAGACTTGGAGGTTTTCGACATGATTTTGGGCAAGGACTGGTTGTCCAGTTATGATGCTGTTATCCAACGCAAGGTAAAGCGTTTGGTCTTCAAGCTCGACATTAGTCATCCCATTGGGGTATGTTTGGCTATTTGGGCTAGGTTTTCCCCGGTTATTTCCGCGGTATGTGCTCGAAAGTTTTAGTTTCCGGTTGGTTTGCTCACCTTGTTTCTATGTTAGAAGTTGTTTGTAGTTTGCGCTGTAACGAGAATTTTTCCTGTGGCATGAGAGTTCCCTGATATTTTCCCAGTTAATCTCCCAAGTTTTTTTTGCATGTGAGAGTTGTGGAGTTTGCTTTGACCTGTTGGATCGATAGGCGCCCTTAGAGGGGTGGGGGTGAATAAGGGAATACAAATTTTTTATAAATTTTTAGACGATTTACTAAATTGTTTAAAGTAATATTAGAACGAAATAACAATTTTGTTAAATTAAGAGAATATCATAATAACCAAGTTTAGAAACAAGTACTAAATTGTTTTATGATGAAAGAGATTGAAAGAAACAATTTAGATAAAGTATTTATAATTGAAAACTTAGTAACCAATATTTTAGAGATTATGCCAAAGGAGATAAATCAAGTAAACACAAATAGAGACATGATTGTATTCATATGAAAAGGTGTTTACATAAATTTGATTTCAATATCTCTAGAAATCGGAGGCGTACACATGAAAATTTCTTTTCCTTTTCTATACCGACTTGTATCCCCACAAACCGGTTGGCTTTAGCCTATCCTTCCCTGGATAAGGCCTCAAGCCGCTATAGCCAATCCTTCCCCGGATATGGCCTCGAGCACCCCCTAGATCTAATCACCTAGACCTAGTCGCCAACACAAGGCGAATTCCTCCCTAAGTCCAACCCAGACCTAGTCACCAACACAAGGCAAATTTACCCACGGAATCCATCCCAGAATCTGACGTTCTCCCCGAACAATTTCTTTACACAAATAACAAAGAGAATAAAATAAAAGATTACAAGATAAGTAAAGAGAAACTTCCCAAGAAATTCTGAAGGTGAGGACAAAGGCTATGTAGATGTTGGCATTCTTGAAACGATCGTCCTTCGTATGGGATATGCATTGTAGACCTTCTCCTTCAAAATCTTCTTTAGATATTCATGATAGCCCAAGGGAGATCTCTTAATTGCTGTACCCAAACCTCTCTCCAAAGTATCAGAATTCTGGAATCAACACCCATAGAATGAGAGGGTTGTACTTTAAATAGCCACGGGAACTAACGTGTGGCGTTAAGAGTTAACCCCGGCGTTAGTGAACCTGTACGGTAGTTGCTGAGATCATGCATAGCGTCGGGAGCGTGGCAGAACCAAAATTCATCGAACGAAACTAATTTTGTCGAACGCGCCTTTGTCGAATCGAATCCCATTTCGTCAACCGCAACCGTCAAGATCGTGGCAGAAACTAATTTCGTCGAACGCAACACATTTCATCAAACGTGCTATCGTCGAGCGCAGTTAACTTCAATTCGTCGATCGCAGTTCAGTTCGTCGAACGCTCCAATTTGTCGAGCGCAGTTCAGTTCGTCGAACGCATTAAGTCGAGCGCAGTTAACTTCAAACTGTCGAGCATAGTTCAGTTCGTCGAACGCTCCAATTCATCGAGCACAGTTGAGTTCGTCGAATGCAATAAGTCGAGTGCAGGTTCAGTTCGTTGAACCGACTTTCCTTTAGATTTCATGGAGCGCCTTCAGATTTCGTCGAACGCAGGTTCCATTCATCGAACGCAGTTTCCATCAAATTTTGTCGAGCGCCTTCAGAGTTCGTCAAACGCAGGTTCCTTCAGATTTCGTCGAGCGCCTTCAGAGTTAGTCGAACGTAGGTTCCATTCGTCGAACGCAGTTTCCTTCTGATTTCGTCGAACGCTGTTTCCTTCACAGCGGTTGTTAACGCAGGGCATTAACAACTAACGCGAGCGTTAGCATACTTTCCAGAGAGTCATCTCCAATCTATTTTCTACCTGTGGAGTATTGCACCTATAGTTCCTGCACACTCTAAATACACGACAAGAAGGATCAAATACAATTTGGGATTTGTTATTCTCAAACAAAAGGATGTGACATATATGTCCAACAATCTCCCCCTTTTTATAATAACAAATCCTCTTAGCAAGAAATCATTAAAGTGCAACTTGATATGCATGATAATGTGCATTTTCCCCTATCTTAATGCTCCCCCTACATAAATGCAATTTATATTTTACTCCCCCTAAATGATTGATTACATGAATTAGTCTCCCCGTATTCTTCTATATTTCTCCTATATAGATTTCTTCAATTAATCTACCCCTTTTTGTATTATCAAAAGAAGGTAGGGTGAGGGTAGTAAGGAGGCATTTCTTATAAATGATAAAGCATGATCGAGCTTTTGTAATATCGATAATGATAAAGATTTTAAGAATAGTATATTTAAGAGATTTCAAATAAAAAGATAAGAGTTGTAAGCAAGCGGAAGATTATAAAAAACATCTTTTTGTAAGCATGAAAAGCATAAGTAAAAATATGAGTTTTAAGTTCAAAATGTAAAGATGTTTTAACCTTTTTGAAATCTCATAGTTTTACATAAAGATACCAAGCATGAAAATGAACATATCAAAAAGAATATACTACAATGTTACTTAATTTTAAGTTCAAGAGATACCAAAACATTGTAGAGATCATGCTAGGTTATCTAGTGCATTTATTATATAAGAGTAGTATAGATAAAGCATTAGAATCCAATACTCATGAGAAGAAGTGTTATGAAAGATAATGATGTGCACATAAGTGTATTTTGGGCAATGTTAACGATTGATTTAAATCACAAAATACAAGACATATGTAAAGTAAAGTGCACAATAAAACACAAGCAAATTAACTTTCACACACTTTAATGCACACTATTTTATAAAAAGTGGTATTAATCAAGGGTTGCACAAGACACTTTACTATTCTTTCCAAGGTGCTCAACCTCACAATGCGTATGAAGACTTATCAGGAGATTCAAGTAGTGCTTGGTGGAGTTATTGTTGTCTACATATATAATTTTTTGTTCACATTTGTGCGACAACATTCTCCGAATACAGTTGTTTTGCAAACCCACAATTTTTGAAACTTAACCACTTTTCGAAATTTCATAAGTGCAATTCAAATGTAGTGTAGGTAATAAACTTATGCAATTTTTAATTTATTGGACAAATACAATACACAAACAAGCATTTTTAGATTTAAACACACATGTTGATTACCAAAATAAGTGAGTGAAAGGTATCATTATCAATCATAATACATTTACTCATACTTAGAGGCATGCTAAGCTTGGTTCTAGACATATTTTTCAATACAATTGATGCACTTTAACTAGATTTATCAAAGCATGATAAACAAAACAATATTCATAGTAATTTGAAGGAATAAATGTTAACATTGTAAATAATTCTAACTAATAGAATTCATTCATGCTTGATATTAGCAATAAAGATCATACAATTTTTTTGTTGTTTTCAAAATTTTTAATGAAATAAAAATAGAAAAATCACAAAAGTATATTTTTATATTTTGAATTTTGAATTTTTGTAGTTGATTTTCTTAAATATAAATTAAAACAAAGATAATAAATGTCAGAAATTCCAAAACAAATTAGTAAATATAAACTAACATATTTTTAAGGATTTTTAGAAATTTAAAAATTAGAAAATTCTAACACCCACGCTAACGCCGGCGTTAAGGCTAATGCTGAAACAGTACACGATTTTTTGAGAATTTGAAAAATCTGATTTTTGATATTTATTAAGTATCCTTAGAGTAGTCTTATGCAGAAATTTTGTAATTTTTGGAGATGTCTTGATTGCTCAAATTTGCATAAAACCTTAGCTTTTTCAAATACATGTGTTTTACAAAAACATTTAAGCTCAAAAAGATAAATTATGCAAACACAAGAGGACATTTTTTATTAAACAACCCAAAATGTGCATGATTTAAGTGATAAGTAAATAAAATGATCATGCAAAGAGTAATATATGTATGTCCTAAGATTAAAAAACTACCCCGACTAAATGTCTACACCCTAGCCCCGTACTAAGTGACGGATGAGCATGAGGAGCCACACACATGTCGTAGGTTGGGGTGTTAATCCTGTTGAAACCAGTTTCCCGGCTTCAGCGTTCGAAAGGGGGTTGCGACTAACCCTTACTTGACCTGAGCCTAGACCCGTGACCAGTTGCTAGGAACTAAGAGACTCGGACTTGATGAACACTTGAATCAACAAATGGACCCCTTAAGCTGCAGCGCGGAGGTCCCACCACATACCAGGAAGAACTTAGAGCGCTTCCCCTCCCAAGCCAATGCTGAGCCTGGGCACCTTGGAGGGCACTAAGAACCACCTCACCGTCAACTGGAAGATGACAGGGAGGGGGGGTGCTTGCTCACAAGACCACGCGAGGGAGGGGGTCGATGCCAACCCTCCCTAAGGTGCCCATGGGGGTCTATTTATAGACTTTCCCAAAAACGGACTGCGAATAGCCAAAATCGGACTGCGGATAGCAAAAATACCCCAAATGAGAGGGGACGACCTAAACCAAGACCACCTTGCCTGCGCGAGTGGACGCTGACCCACTCGCGAGCTTGGCCGTGAGTGGAAGGCACTCCACTCACCCCAGGGGCGGGCGAGTGGGGCAGCTCCCCACTCGCCCCTTAGGAGTGCGAGTGGGGCAGCTCCCCACTCGCCCCCTAGGCTGGCGAGTGGGGCAGCGCCCCACTCGCCTCTTAGGCTGGCGAGTGGGGTAGCCCCCCACTCGCCCCTTAGGCGGGCGAGTGGGGCAGCTCCCCACTCGCCTCTTAGGCTGGCGAGTGGGGCAGCCCCCCACTCGCCCCTTAGGCGGGCGAGTGGGGCAGCTCCCCACTCGCCTCTTAGGCTGCGAGTGGGGCAGCCCCCCACTCGCCCCTTAGGCGGGCGAGTGGGGCAGCTCCCCACTCGCCTCTTAGGCGGGCGAGTGGGGCACCCCCCACTCATCGAGTGAGACTCTTCTCACTCGCTCAGCCCATTTGACCCAATGTTCTCCCTTCCCACTCTCCCGGATCTGCTTTGCCTTAGTCAGTTTCGCCGTCTTCACGCGGTTGTTTTGTTCGTCTCGATCACCTTCGTAATCTTGGCCTCATTTGGGTCGGGTCACACCGACTCGGGAAATATGAGGGTTGTACAAATCCCATATGCACACACTAAAGAACGCTCAACCTAGCACTCTTTCCCCGCAGTGCCTCGCAAGGCCCCACTAGAACCCTCCCCGGTTAAGGACAAGACATGACTTAGAGGTTAGGTCTCTAATGCATACAACCCTACGCCCCCGCTATTGTGAGATATGAAGTCATTGTTGAATAATCTTTGGACAACCTATGCTTTTAAACTATGGGTTGATTTATAAACTATGAGTTTTGTTTAATGTGATGAGTTATATATTGCCGCATATTTTTTCTACTTTTATGAGATGACAATATGAGATAACTAGCACAATTACTAATATTCAATAAGTGATAAAGCTAGTATGATGAGTTTTGGGTTTAGTGTCATGTCATAAGATTAATATTAATATTGCATGTATTCCAAAATAGAGTTTCAAATTATTGATCTAGAATAGAGTGATGATTAAGTTTGATTTATACTTTCATTACAAAGTTGATTCTAGAGTCTACAAATATGAGAGATACATGCAGTCACTAGCAAAGCATATCAATACATCAAATAATGTAAAGAAAACATTATTCATATTTTTATCATAAGATTCATGATCCCTAGGTGATAAACATTATTGATTTGAGATATTTCTTGATAAAACATGAATTATGATTTATGATTATAGAGAATTTTTCATAGAATATATGATAGATCATAATGATGTATGTGAATTCTATTCCTTCTAAACTTATGACAAAATGATTTGGTGATTTTCTTTTGAATAAGCATGTTTGGTTTTTAAGTCTAAAAAAAAGATGATCATGTAATCATATCAAAGACAAAGATCACATATATAATGTTTTGAAATTTATAATAAAATTGCACTCAATAATTGAAACTATTGATCTTTGGTTTTGCAAGATAATATATGATTCTTGATACAATATTTATATATATTCTAATAATTAATTCATAAACTATGTGGTTGTTGGAATTTTAGTATTTTATTATAAATCACATAGTTATCATGAAATTTGAATAACATTGTAAATGTTATACCTAGCATATAAATTTAAGCATAAAATAAGAAGCGATGCTAGGATGATGAGTTTTAATGCAATGTTATAATCGAGGATTAATAGAGATAATGTTGCATGTAATATGAGAAGAAATCAAATTATTTTTCTTTAGACCAAGAATGAAATGATTAAACTTTTAATTTGAACTTAATGATACAGGTTGATTCTAAGGTCTAAATACATGCAAACAATGGTGACACACATTACACACAATATACAAAGTATATCATGTGATGAAGAATCCAAAGACACAGAAATTGCCGAAATAAGAAAACTGCTAAAGCTTTTAAGCAAAGTTGAGTTTGGGCAATTTTACTGCACCAAACGAATTTGAAAGGGCAAGTTTGGTTCTCCATTGGATGGAGATTTCTATGCTCTTTCCGAAAAGATATTAAACGCGAAAATCGGACAAGCGGATCAAAAGATATGGTTGTTTAAAGTTTTGATCTAAAACTCGCATTTTTGAAAGATTAAACATGCGTTTTGTGAATGTTTGTTTTCGATTTTATTTGATAATATTTTTCAATATAAGGGCTAACATATGTAGCAAACAAAAGAGAAAATAATCAAAAACGTTGCACATTTTAAATTTTATCCTAAGCCCTTTAATAAACCATTTAAATCCATTCTTTAAAATAAATTCATTAGTCTTGATAATAATTTCAATATTCAAATTATAATGATAATTCAAGACATTGATGGGTAAGGGATTTAAAAGGATATATATAAACAATTTTTAAAAATGAGTGGTAGGTCACTTTTAAAATCATATGACTTTATGTTCAATTTTAATTCAGTTGTATTGATAATCATTAGGCTTAAGATGAGTAAGTTATATATTATGAAATATAAAGTGACCATAAACATTTTGGATCAAAAAATACAAAACAAACCAAGGAAAAAGAAATAAAGCACATCATGAAGTAGAGTATTGATATTTCACTTTTAATTGTTTCTACTTCATGCAAATGAATGGATATTAATGAATAAGAGATTTAGGTACCAAAGGTGACCAAGTGGGATGGTTCCTTTGGGTACCCAAATACATCGTGGTGGCTTTTTGGAAGATAACGATGAATGGGCTTTTTCAGTTAAAGATGATATGTCATTTTTCTTTATGGGTCTCCATTCATACGTTGGTTGTTTATCACTTAAATCCATATAATGATTATGTGACATCTTATATGATGATAGTTGTTTGTAAAATAATTCATTGTGGGTTTATGTTTATTCAAATTTTTTTCAAAATAGCTTGATGTTGATAATCATCATGAATTTTATTATATGGATTCTTTGAAAGTTTATAAGAGTGATTGTCTTTCTTTAGAAGTGATTGTTGAAAGAGTGGGTCACAATAAATTTTAAATGATTGATTCTTATTTTGATGATTTTCATTTCCACTCTTTCTTATATACATACTCTTATAATATGAAGGATAATATTTTATAGTTTGATTTTCATGAAAATGAGTTTTTAAATTTGAGTCAGAATTGAAAATATATTGAGACTTATAATAGTGACTCATAAGAATTTTGTGAGGGTCATAATTCTTTTTGAAACTAAACTCCTTTTTAGTTGATGTATGAAAATGGTCCTTTTTAGAAATAATTTTGTAAGTTAATTTATTTTTATTCAAAATCTTATGATGAAAGTCATTACTAGAAATTAGAACTTTTTCAACAAAAGATTTTAATTGTCTTAACTTACAAGTTAAAGCATCATTTTCAATTATCAATTTTTCATTATGCCTTTTAGAAACTAAGAGCCCTTTTTCAATATCCTTGAATTTTTCTTTTAATAGATTGCAATCAAAACAAGGAATAGGAATTTTAACTAAAGAGCATGAAAGAGAATTTAACACATCAATATTTGATTCTACGTTATCGTTTTCTTTTAAAGATTTATTTTCTAAACGTAATTTGGAATTAGCAATTTTTAACTTTAAAATTTTACGTTTAGCAATTTTAAGCATACGAGATGTAGAAATAGAATTTGTTACAAAAAGAGAATTTTTATTTTCTTACATTGCTATGGATGAGGCAAGATTTGAACCAAGGGTTCCTTTGACATCTTCTTCGCATTCCTCTTCCATAGTTGAATTTCCGTCTTCTCTTTTGCTTGATGTGTTGCCAACAAATGAGTCCAATATTATGACGTTGTATTCTTCTTCCTCCAAGCTTAAGTCCTCATCAGTTTCTTCTCTTGTGTCCATAAGGAATTGCTCTTGTTCATCATCTGTGGAAGGAAGACAATAAGAATTCTCAAGAAATTTCCAAACTTCATAAGCAGTAGGAAGTGTATAAATAAGTTTGAAAATATTTTGATCCAATGTACAATATATACTATTCATTGATTTGACATTTAAAAATATTTTATTTCTATTTAAAATACTTGGGGGCATTTGAATTGTAATATTCCATAGTTTAATATCCGAAGATTTAAGAAATTTTTCCATAAGAATTTTCCACCCATTATAAGTTTTGCCTTCAAATAAAGGTGGTGCCAAAGATTTTTTATTTATAAGAAAATTTCCCCCACTAGTAGAGGTGAGATCTTGAGACGCCATTATTCCTGGTTTTTAAACCGTTTGGAATAACCTGTCTTCTGATATCACGTGTTGGATCGATAGGCGCCCTTAGAGGGGGGTGAATAAGGGAATACAAATTCTTTATAAAATTTTAGACGATTTACTAAATTGTTTAAAGTAATATTAGAACAAAATAACAATTTAGTTAAATTAAGAGAATATCATAATAACAAAGTTTAGAAACAAGTACTAAATTGTTTTATGATGAAAGAGATTGAAAGAAACAATTTAGATAAAGTATTTATAATTGAAAACTTAGTTACCAATATTTTAGAGATTATGCCAAAGGAGAGAAATCAAGTAAACACAAATAGAGACATGATTGTATTCATATGAAAAGGTGTTTACATAAATTTGATTTCAATATCGCTAGAAATCGGAGGCAAACACATGAAAATTTCTTTTCCTTTTCTATACCGACTTGTATCCCCACAAACCGGTTGACTTTAGCCTATCCTTCCCCAGATAAGGCCTCAAGCCGCTCTAGCCAATCCTTCCCCGGATATGGCCTCGACCACCCCTTAGATATAATCACCTAGACCTAGTCACCAACACAAGACGAATTCCTCCCTAAGTCCTACCCAGACCTAGTCGCCAACACAAGGAGAATTTACCCACGAAATCCTTCCTGGAATCCGACGTTCTCCCCGAATGATTTCTTCACACAAATTACAAAGAGAATAAAATAAAAGATTACAAGATAAGTAAAGAGAAACTCCCAAAGAAATTCTGAAGGTGAGGACGAAGGCGATGTAGATGTTGGCGTTCTTGAAACGATCATCCTTCATATGGGATATGCATTGTAGACCTTCTCCTTCAAAATCCTCTTTAGATCTTCATGATAGCCCATGTGAGATCTCTTAATTGCTGTACCTGAACCTCTCTCCAAAGTATCAGAATTCTGGAATCAACACCCATAGAATGAGAGGGATGTACATTAAATAGCCACGGGAGCTAATGCGTGGTGTTAAGAGTTAACGCCAGCGTTAGCGAACGTGTACGGTAGTTGCTAAGACCGTGCATAGCGTCAGGAGCATGGCAGGACCAAATTTGGTCGAACGAAACTAATTTTGTCGAACGCGCCTTCATCGAATGGAATCCCATTTCGTCAACCGCAACCGTCAGGATCGTGGCAGAAACTAATTTCGTCGAACGCAACACATTTTGTCGAACGTGCTATCGTCGAGCGCAGTTAACTTCAATTAGTCGATCGCAGTTCAGTTAATCGAACGCTCCAATTCGTCGAGCGTAGTTCAGTTCGTCGAACGCAATAAGTCGAGCGTAGTTAACATCAAACCTTCGAGCACAGTTCAGTTTGTCGAACGCTCTAATTCGTCGAGCGTAGTGGAGTTCATCGAATGGAATAAGTTGAGCGCAGGTTCAGTTTGTAGAACGGACTTTCCTTCAGATTTCGTCGAGCGCCTTCAGATTTCGTCGAACGCAGGTTCAATTCGTTGAACGCAGTTTCCTTCAGATTTTCTCGAGCGCCTTCAGAGTTCGTTGAACGCAGGTTCCTTTAGATTTTGTCGAGCGCCTTCAGAGTTCATCAAACGCAGGTTCCATTCGTCGAACACAGTTTCCTTCTGATTTTGTCGAACGCAGTTTCCTTCACAGCGGTTAGCACACTTTCCAGAGAGTCATCTCCAATCTGTTTTCTACCTGTGGAGTATTGCACCTATAGTTCCTGCACACTCTAAATACACGACAAGCAAGATCAAATACAATTTGGGATTTGTTATTCTCAAACAAAAGTATGTGACACATATGTCCAACATGACCTTGAGATGGGTACTCGTCCTACTGCTAAGGCATAGTACCCTTTGGCCTCGCGTGAGTTGGAAGAGTTGCGCACTCAGTTAGATGAGTGGTTGTAGTGTGGCTTTATCTGGCCCGGTTCTTCTCCCTGGAGTGCTCCTGTCTTGTTCATAAAGAAGAAAGATAGTTTGATGAGATTGTGTTTCGATTATCGAGAATTGAGCAGGGTGACCATCAAGAACAAGCATTCGCTGCCTCAGATTGATGACTTGCTTGACCAGTTGCGTGGTAGTTTGGTGTTTTCAAAGATTGATCTTCGTTCAGGCTACCTTCAGTCGAGGATCCGCGAGTTAGATGTTCCGCGGTCTGCTTTCCGTTCTCGGCTTGGACATTTCGAGTTCTTGGTAATGTCCTTTTCCTTTTGGGTGATTCCTTCATTTAGGTTAATTGGGAGGTGTTGTAGTTAAGAGGCTTTGTCGTGAGCTTTGATCAGGGATCAGGTGATCAATTTTGAGGGTTGAGAGGAAATTTTGTCCGCATCTGTTTTCCTAGACCTCTTTGATTAGTGTTTCTATCCAGCGATTGTTAGTTTATCTCTCCCTTTGCCCTTGTTGGATTCATTTGTATTCTAAGTTTCGGTTCAAAGTTTCGGTTCTAAGTTTCAGGATGAAACTTCCTTTTTGGTGGGGTGACAGCAACGCCCCTGAATTTCTAGGAATTATTTTAATCCTTCTTTGACGTCATTTTTATGTAAGGGCATTACGTTAGTGCGAAGTTAGCGGTGCGCCACCGTTTGTGTATTTTCGCGTTCATTCGGTCAATTTGACCAAATTTTGGGGTGTGCAGGATTTGGGAAATTTTACATTAGAAAATTAAATTATTTAATTTTAGAGAGGCTCATTGAAGTTTCGTTGCGATCCGAGCGTTTTTAGAGCCCGATGAATTTTCGAAGATTTGTCTAATTATCGTCGCCTCAATCTTCAAAAATTTATATCTTGAGTTTGGCTCGTCGGATTTTGATTCTGACTTTTTCGTTAGATTCGTAGCGCCGACGTTTGTCTTCGGTGCATTTTTTGTTGGAATCGGCGACCGTTGGTTTGGCTTTCTTTTCTTACTATTATTATTGTTATCATTATTATTATTATTATTCTAAAGATGATTGTGGATTTGTTGTCATCCACCTTCCTCCTAAATCTGATTATATATATAAATATCTTTCTCCATATATATATATATTAATTTACTATTCTTCTCCATCTTCTTCTTCCTAATTTCCTGAACTGAGCCAGAAGTTTCAAGAGAGAAAGAGAGAGAAAGTGAGCTTCCATGGTGCTTCTGAACGCCGCCGACGGAGCTACGGTGCTTGAAATCTTCGCCGGACCATAGATTTGAAAAGCTCTCGCCGAGATCTTCGTGCATATTGTAAGTTTTTCGTGTTTTGTCGAGTTTTATCGTCGAGCTAGACCCTAATGGTTGGAGTTCTTCTTTTTCCATGTCTACTTATTTCCTTGCCGAGGAGTGCTAATCGACGATTCGGCTCGCAAGTTCGAGACTACTTGCAGTATTCCTTTTCGTGTTTATTTTCCTTTATTGCTAAAAGCATGAATTATTTTGTTTTGGGTTGGTTTTTTGATTGTGGCATGAGCAGCTAGATATTTGTTTCTTTCTCTTTGTTCTTTGGAGTGAATTCCTTGTTCAAGGAGTTAGTCGCTTGTTCCTATGCCTTTTCCTTGTTTGTTCAAGAAATTATTTTCCTATTTTCTTGTTTCTCTTCCTTTGTGCAAGTAGCTGATTTCTCCCCTTCCTCTTCCTCTTTTTGAGATTGTTAAGTTTGTTTCTAAAAATATGGAGAGTTTCAAGTTCTTGCTTAGATATGACTTAAGAAATCTGCTGAGAATCCCCTAACTAAGGGTATGTTTTACTTAGCCTTTCTGTCTAAGTAGGAATCGAAGGGACATCCCGTCAGTCGACAGGACCGTCCCATCGATCAGCGAGACCATCCCTTCGATCAGTGAGACCGTCCCGTTGATCGGCAAGAAAGTCCCGTCGATCCTTAGTCTCTGCCGGTTTCCGTCTTTCCTCTGTTTTTCTCTAAGGAAAAATTGATGGGACCGTCCCGTCGATTTTTGGCCTTAGCTGGGGAGAAGTTTTTCTGCTTTCTCTAAGGCAAAATCGACGGGACGGTCCCGTCAATTTTTGGCCTTAGCTGGGGAGAAGTTTTTCAGGCTCTCTCCGGACTCGGGACTCAGATGGTGAGCTTGGCTCAAAGGAGGCTGTCACCGCTCCTACGATCTTCAGCGCTTCCTTGGTCTCCTTGGCGAGGAATTCTTGAGCTAATGGTGGATGAAGCTCCCTAATGCTCCCGGATGGAAGGATGGAGGTGGAAATTGTTGGAGTTGCCATTGTGATCTAGAAGTGGTCAAACATGTAATCTCACTGCCAACGCGATATGAGCCTGCAGGGTCGCACATAAGAGCATGTGGAGAAGTTGGTAGATTGACTGTGTTGGTAAATGTTACCAATCACCATATATAGAATGGGGAAATCCAGCAGGTTGTTGATGTCTGAATTCGTCGGGTTTACACGGATAGAATTCGTCGGATTCGTCGGGATTCGTCGGATTGTCCCGTGAACACTCGACGAATTATTACAGAAACCCTTCAGTCGGCAAAATGTTGTCGTCTGTCTGGATTCGTCGGGATTCGTCGGGTTGTCCCGTGAACACTCGACGAATTGTTACAGAGATCATTTTCTCGGCAAATGTTGCCGTCTGATCTGATTCGTCGGATTCGTCGGATTGTCCCGTGAAATCTCGACGAATGATCTTCCGTGGAATTCCGACGAATTGTAACAGAAGCCCTTATTCTGCTGTGTGGTCTGCGGATAGCGATTCTTCTAGAAGCTGTTTATCCTTTGGGTATAAATAGGACTTCTTTTAGGGTTCTCAGAACTAACGAAAAGAAAAAGCTGACGGAAGGAGTTCCGCTCTCGCCTTACTAACCCTAGCCGACGGAAGTGTTCCGCCGTCTCTGAATCGCGTCCGCCGACCTCCTCTCCGGCGATCGTCGCCGTGTGTGTTCTTCCTGGAGCGAACCTAGCAGTTCGTGGAAGTTCAAGGTGCAGTCATTCTTCTCCCGGCTCGTGTGGATCACTGTAGAGACGTAGATATTATTCTACGTGAGGACTCGCATAGCCGACGACAGGAATCAACTCGTGGAGCATCTAAGTTGGATTTGATCCAATCCCGCAAAGGTAATTTCATACCTAGCATTTTGTTAACTTCTTGATTCAACATTCATGGACGATCCAAAGTCTTTTTGGGTTGTTTCTCTTCATTTCCGCTGCGCCTACATTTGATGTATGGTTCTAGGAAAACCCAACAGTGGTATCAGAGCTAGGTTCTGGTCATGAATTTTGTTTCAGAAGTTTGGTTATTCCAGTACGTGCAAATCTAGGTATTTGGAAGCGTTCTAAATGTCAAGATTTCTTCTTGGAATATCACATTTGATGTGATTTTGTGTGGTTTCTGGTGGTGGGATTTCGAAAATTTGGTCGGGGCTCTGCCCCGCACCCCGCAAGGGCTCTGCCCCTTGACCACCGCCAGGGGCGCTGCCCCTTGGACCCCGTTAGGGGCTCTGCCCCTAAGACCCCGCCAGGGGCGCGGCCCCTTGGAACCCCGCCAGGAACGTCTGGGATTTCGTGGTCATTTCTAATTGTTAGAAATTGTTGTCTCCTTAGCAGTAACCGTCCCTCAAGTGGTTAATGAACCCTTGTATTGTTTTGGATTTTGAATCCAACAATGAGAGACGAGCTTGTCTACTGCTTTAAGTCGATTTGTCTTTGCCTTTGTCCAATGCATGTAAATCTGAAGATTTGGAAGAGTTCTAAATGTCCAGATTTAGCCTTTTCGTCTATCAAAGGTTGATAGTCTTATGTTGTGCACATAAGGGATGCATGTGGATTTAAGAAAGCTTGTTTTTCTGTGGATGTGCACTTTGATCAAATGTTGATCATGGTTAAGTGTTAACCTATTATTAAAATTAAAATCCCTTCATCAAATATTAAGTGTTCGGATGCCTTCCGATGGATGACACTCTTCCTGCCTCGATCGATGAAGTGTGGGCTTGCCAAAGCAAGGTGCATTAATCTATCTTGGTAAGGGTGCGAGCGGATAATTGTGATATCCCACTGTCGACATCGGGTCTAACTTAACTAGGTGACCTCAAAGGTTGAGTGCCTAGAGGCATAGGGTTGGCATGCACCATATGATGGATGCGAATAAGGAGTTATTCACCAGCCATACAAGAGTTGCATGAGGATGCAATTGGCAAGCGTTGCCTACCTAAATAACCGCATTATGAGAGGAACGCCAAAGCGGACTCATGGTGTTGGTGAAATACGAATCTTGTCCACTAAGAGAGTAGCTCGCAATGGACTCTCCGAATTGATAGTGAGGGCCATCAATTTGAATAAAATAGTGGGAGTATTTAATTGAAGTCCAAATTAAAATAAATTGTATTTTGGAATTTTGGTACTAATTAGATTCTGCATGAATTCTTGTAGAACTCCATGGCAAGTGGTTCACATTCCACCTTGTCCCTCAGAGCTATCCTTGAGAAGGACAAGCTTAGTGGGACGAATTACATGGACTGGTATAGGAACTTGAGAATTGTTCTCAGGCAAGAGCGAAAGCTCTACGTCTTGGAAGAAGAAGCCCCCGAGGTGCCGACCGGGAACTCATCCCGTGTTGATAAGGATGCTTATAAGAAGTATACCGATGACGCCTTAGACGTCGAGTGCCGTATGCTTGCCACCATGAACTCTGAGCTTCAGAAGCAACACGAGAACATGGGGTGCAAGGAGATTGACGAGCACCTAAAGAAAATGTTTCAAGGGCAAGCTCGTCAAGAGAGGTTCGATGTCACGAAGGCATTATTTCAGTGCAAAATGGGAGCTCGAGACTCAGTTGGTACTCACGTACTCAAGATGATTGGGTATATAGAGAACCTGGAGAGACTGGGTTTTCCTCTGGGTCAAGAGTTGGCCACAGATCTTATCCTGCAATCGTTGCCGGATAGTTATGAGCAGTTTGTCTTGAACTACAACATGAATGAAATAGACAAGACACTGCCCGAGCTCCTAGGCATGTTGCGAACTGCCGAGATAAACATGAAGAAGGCCAAGCCTGCTAGTCCCATATTGATGGTACATAAAGGCAAGGGTAAGGCCAAGGGCTTCAAGAAGACGAAGGTGGGACCTAAGTCACATCTTGAGCCCAAATCTTCTGCGCTGAAAAAGAAGAGCACCGTAAAGGAAGGAAAATGCCACCACTGTGGCAAGGCTGGTCATTGGAGGAGGAATTGTCCTTCGTACATTGAGGGTCTGCAGAAAATGAAGGGAGGTATGACTTCCGCTTCGGATATTTATGTTATAGAGATAAACCTTTCTGCTCCTTCATCTTGGGTATTGGATACCGGATGTGGTTCTCACATTTGTACAAATGTGCAGGAACTAGGAAGGAGGAGATTGCTGAGTAAAGGAGAGGTGGACCTACGTGTCGGCAATGGAGCAAGAGTTGCTGCTGTAGCCGTATGGGTTTACCGTCTTTCTTTGCCCAGTGGGCTTGTAATAGAACTTGATAATTGTTATTATGTTCCGGCCATAACTAGAAACATTATATCCATTTCATGCTTAGACATGATTGGATTTTCTTTTATAATTAAGAACAATTGTTGTTCTATATTTAAGAATGATGTTTGTTATGCTGTAGCTCAATTGTTTAATGGTCTTTATGTTTTGAACCTGGACCATCCGATCTATAATGTAGATAATAATAAAAGACTAAGAACAAATGACTCAAATCCTACATATCTCTGGCATTGTCGTTTGGGCCATATAAATGAGAAGCGCATATCCAAGCTCCATAAAGATGGACTATTGGACTCATTTGATTATGAATCATTTGAGCGATGTGAGTCTTGTTTATTAGGTAAGATGACTAAAGCCCCTTTCACTGGTTATACTGAGAGGGCTGAGGATCTCTTGGGTGTTGTACATAGTGATGTATGCGGACCCATGAGTTCTATGGCTAGAGGTGGGTATTTCTACTTCGTTACATTTACTGATGATTTCAGTAGATACGGATACGTGTATCTTATGAAGTGCAAATCCGAAACCTTTGAAAAGTTCAAAGAGTTTAAGAATGAAGTGGAGAACCAATTGGGTAAAAAGGTTAAAGCACTCCGATCTGATCGAGGTGGCGAATACCTGAGTCATGAGTTCCGTGATCATCTGAAAGAGTGTGGTATTGTATCACAGCTCACTCCACCTAGGACACCGCAGCATAATGGTGTGTCTGAGAGGAGAAATCGTACTCTGTTAGACATGGTACGGTCGATGATGAGTCATGCAGACTTGCCTGTTTCCTTTTGGGGTTTTGCTTTAGAGACTGCTGCAATGACACTGAATCGCGCTCCGACGAAAACGGTTCTAAAGACACCATATGACATATGGACTGGGAAGCGTCCTAGTATGTCGTTAATTATAATTTGGGGCTGTGAGGCATGCGTACGACGTCAAATGCCTGACAAGCTGGAACCCAAATCAGATAAGTGTTATCTGGTGGGATATCCTAAGGAAACGAAGGGATATTACTTTTACCTACCGTCTGAGGGCAAAGTGTTTGTCGCAAGGACGGGTGTCTTCTTGGAGAAAGAGTTCTTATCAAGAAAGACGCAAAAGGTAGAACTTGAAGAAGTTCAAGAACCACAAATAGTGAATGAACCAGAGTTGGATTCTGAGCCAGGACTACAAGATGTTGTAGCTAGAGAACCTGCTCACGAAACACAAGTCCTACGTAGATCTGGTAGACCAAGATTTGAGCCTGAGAGATATGGATTTCTCGTGTCTCAAATAGGTAATGTGTTGCTTATGGATCATGATGATGAACCAGCAACCTACCAAGAGGCTATGAATGGACCGGACTCCGACAAATGGCTTGAGGCTATGAAATCTGAAATGGACTCCATGTATATAAACCAAGTTTGGAACTTGGTGGAACCACCTGAAGGGGTACGACCCATAGGGTGCAAGTGGGTCTTCAAGAAGAAGACCGACATGGATGGGAATGTACAGACATTCAAAGGGCGACTGGTGGCTAAGGGTTTCAAGCAAATTCATGGTGTTGACTATGATGAGACCTTTTCCCCTGTTGCCATGGTAAAGTCCATTAGGATATTGCTTGCTATTGCTGCGTATTATGACTACGAGATCTGGCAGATGGATGTCAAAACGGCTTTCCTAAATGGAAACCTCCTTGAGGAAGTGTACATGACACAACCCGAGGGTTTTGTATCCCCAAATGAAGCCACTAAAATATGCAAGCTGAATAAGTCCATCTATGGATTGAAACAAGCCTCTAGAAGTTGGAATCTTCGTTTTGATGAGAAGATCAAAGAGTTTGGTTTTGTCAAGAATGAAGATGAACCGTGTGTTTACAAGCGAATCAGTGGGAGCATTGTTGTCTTCCTGATATTGTATGTAGATGACATACTGCTGATCGGGAATGACATACCTACCCTGAAAGTTGTTAAGAACAACCTAGGGAACTGCTTTTCTATGAAGGACTTGGGTGAAGCGACTTACATACTCGGTATTAAGATCTATAGAGATAGATCGAAGAAGTTGCTGGGTTTGACCCAGAGTACGTACATTGACAAGGTGTTGAAGCGGTTCAACATGCTTGAGTCCAAGAAAGGATTTTTACCCATGTCTCATGGTGTGAATCTCTCTAAGGACCAGTGTCCAAAATCTTGCGAAGATAAGGACCGCATGAAGTCGATTCCATATGCTTCGGCAATTGGGTCAATCATGTATGCAATGTTATGTACTCGACCCGATGTCTCTTTTGCTTTGAGCATGACTAGCAGGTATCAGTCTGATCCCGGTGAATGTCACTGGATAGCCGTAAAGAATATCCTGAAGTACTTGAGAAGGACTAAGGATGTATTCTTGGTGTATGGTGGAAAGGAAGAGCTCGTTGTAAGTGGTTACACGGATGCCAGCTTCCAAACTGATAGGGATGATTCAAAGTCTCAGTCAGGGTTTGTGTTTTGCCTGAATGGAGGAGCTGTGAGCTGGAAGAGTTCCAAGCAAGAGACAGTTGCTGATTCTACAACTGAGGCCGAGTATATCGCTGCAGCTAATGCAGCGAAGGAGGCTGTATGGATTAGGAAATTCATCGGCGAGCTAGATGTAGTTCCTAGCATTGTTGGTCCCATAGTTCTCTACTTTGATAACAATGGTGCAATTGCACAATCTAAGGAACCTAGATCCCATCAGCGCTCCAAGCACATACTTCGGCGGTTCCATCTTATTCGTGAGATTGTCGAACGAGGAGATGTGAACATTTGCAGAGTGCCGACTGAGGAGAATATTGCAGATCCACTGACAAAGCCTCTCGCGCAGAGAAAGCATGATGGTCATACTAGATCAATGGGTATACGATACCTGAATGATCAACTCTAGTGGGAGTCTTGTGGGTTGCATGTAAAATAAATATTCTGTTGGCTGTTTAAAATTTATTCATATGATGAATTCTGTACCAATTATTTCTTTTTACGATTAATGGCAAGTTCTTTTATTACGATATACTGTTTCTATATGATAGAATAAAATCGTGATAAATACCCTTAGAATGTTCGCTTCCATAGGACATCAAGTACGAGACTTGAATGTGAGAGCCTATGATTTCGAAGCTTCATTCTTAAAAGGTCCCTGGTCGAGGTATCATCGTAGAAGCTAAGGGTGATGATGATACATTAAGACTAGCATGTGTGTTGACTGATGACCGGTTCTCACAGGTCATGATATTGTGATATCAAGTCATCACGTGGGTACTTGTTAGTGAACAAGTTGTACTGGACAGACCCAACCTGAGACTACTTTGTGGATTGTTACTTAAAAGTGTCACAAGTAGGTCTCATTTGACAATGGTGTTGTGGTCCTTTGACCTGAAGCCACAGCATTCACCGAGTGAGGAAGAGCGTGCTTTGATGTCATCTAAAGTCTTCCTTGAAGAAGGTTGATGATAAGGGTGGTCGTTGGGTACGTTACGAATCATTTGGGTGTTTGGGTGTGAGCAGATATGGGATTTGTCCTCCTATATAACAGGAGTTGCATCCATGGGCCCCTTGATGGAATTGGACAGAGAAACGCATGGCCATGCTTGGTAGAGTCAATATGTGATATTGAGCTCACCATTCTCTGGAAGTCCGTTCTAGATCAAGAAACTTGGATTGAGCTATTATGAGGGTGACACGGTCCATGCCTCTAGTTCTTTCCGGATGTAAGGGACAAAGGGACAAAGACAACGCTGGAACATTGGTCATAAAGGCTTATGAGTTATGAACTCTTATTGCTTGTGGAGCAGTGATGCATTGCTAGATGCCGCTCATTGTTTGTGAGGTTTTTGGTTTGATACTTTCAAGATCAAGTGGGAGACTGTTGGAGTTGTCATTGTGATCTAGAAGTGGTCAAACATGTAATCTCACTGCCAACGCGATATGAGCCTGCAGGGTCGCACATAAGAGCATGTGGAGAAGTTGGTAGATTGACTGTGTTGGTAAATGTTACCAATCACCATATATAGAATGGGGAAATCCAGCAGGTTGTTGCTGTCTGAATTCGTCGGGTTTACACGGATAGAATTCGTCGGATTCGTCGGGATTCGTCGGATTGTCCCGTGAACACTCGACGAATTATTACAGAAACCCTTCAGTCGGCAAAATGTTGTCGTCTGTCTGGATTCGTCGGGATTCGTCGGGTTGTCCCGTGAACACTCGACGAATTGTTACAGAGATCATTTTCTCGGCAAATGTTGCCGTCTGATCTGACTCGTCGGATTCGTCAGATTGTCCCGTGAAATCTCGACGAATGATCTTCCGTGGAATTCCGACGAATTGTAACAGAAGCCCTTATTCTGCTGTGTGGTCTGCGGATAGCGATTCTTCTAGAAGCTGTTTATCCTTTGGGTATAAATAGGACTTCTTTTAGGGTTCTCAGAACTAACGAAAAGAAAAAGCCGACGGAAGGAGTTCCGCTCTCGCCTTACGAACCCTAGCCGACGGAAGTGTTCCGCCGTCTCTGAATCGCGTCCGCCGACCTCCTCTCCGGCGATCGTCGCCGTGTGTGTTCTTCCTGGAGCGAACCTAGCAGTTCGTGGAAGTTCAAGGTGCAGTCATTCTTCTCCCGGCTCGTGTGGATCACTGTAGAGACGTAGATATTATTCTACGTGAGGACTCGCATAGCCGACGACAGGAATCAACTCGTGGAGCATCTAGGTTGGATTTGATCCAATCCCGCAAAGGTAATTTCATACCTAGCATTTTGTTAACTTCTTGATTCAACATTCATGGCCGATCCAAAGTCTTTTTGGGTTGTTTCTCTTCATTTCCGCTGCGCCTACATTTGATGTATGGTTCTAGAAAAACCCAACAGAAATCACCGGAAATGGCCTTGATGATGGAGGAGATGAAGGGGAAGCCTTAAACCCTCAAGAGCAGCGGGAAGGAAGAGATTTACCGCTCTCTGAATCGTTCCCGGTCGTCCTGTCCCGGTCCTCTTTTCTGAATGCCTCAATTCCTGCTTTTTATAGGAAACATGCTGAAAATTGGTCACGCACGGTCGAACGCACGATCGTGCGCAGACCGTGCGATATTAACGGATGAAATATGGCTTGTAGAATACGCTGCGCCACCCGTGCGATTTGTTCACGCACGACCAACGCTGCCCGTGCGTTCAAACACACGGGTAAAATCCGACGCTCTGAGATCACAAAGATACAGGTCGACCGTGTGTTTTACTCACGCACGGGCAGATTCGCCCGTGCATTAAAACGCACGAGTAAACCCTGACACTCCATTTTCTTCCCAGACACAAACGCACGACCGCGCAGAATGTGCGTCAAGGAAATGCACGACCGTGCGATATGCACAGAAATTACATTTGGGGGAAAACAGAACGATCAGGTCACCTGCAAACAAGATATACTAGCTGGGAATACACGTCCAGCACAGGGATACATAAAAGAAGGGAAGGGGAGCACAATGTGCTTACCCCCAACAATGAGGAATGCAATTGCACACCGAAATGGGTTTAATGGTGCACCTAGCATGGAATAGTATATGTATATGAAAACGTGACTAAAATGTGGTGCAAACACTAGAATATCAGCCCAAATGAGTCCAAATATATATATATATATATATGGGACTCATCAACGGGCACAAATTTAGATTTTGATTGTGGCTATCTTTGGGCAGCAGCCTGGGGTGCAGGACCGTATTATGAGTCAGGATGTGGTGTCGAGAAAGGGAGAAAGGAAGGTTGTTGATAGTGGCATCCCTGCTCCAAGTAATAAGGGCAAGCAGGAGTTGGATCTTCATGGTGCTCCGAAGAATATCAGTTATTGCACTTTTTGCAGAAAGATGGGGCACGATCTTACCCAGTGTTGGAAGAAGGATATGACATGTGAGTATGGTGGGAAAAGAGGGTGTTAGTAATGGAACATCATATGTGTGAGTTTGGGGTGGAATCGGTCTCACCACATTTTGATTCACCTTCTTGGGAACGGGCTTTGTAGGAACAGCCTTTCCCTTACTCTTGATTGTTGTGGATGCAGGTTTGTGGGCTGAAGGACTTGACACCAGTACGTTCTTATAGGAAGGTCTAGCTTCAGAATCTTTGCCTGTGACTATCTCCTGATTAAAACCAACACCAGCTCTGAACTGTCCAGAGAAGGTATCAATGATAGGCAGGATAGTCTTGGGCATTGAGAAGCTTGATGCAAGTTTCTTCTCAGCCAACAACATTTCCTCAAGGTCCTTGATGACCTTGTTCTTCTGTCCCAATTCAGCATTCTTAAGCCTCGTGGATTCCTTGAATTCGTTCACTTCTTTGCTCATAGCAGCCAGCTTCTCAGCTGTCTTCTGGAGCTTAGATTGAACAGGCTTCAGGGAATCTAACTCCTTGGTCTGGACTTTGAGGAGTTTTTTACAGCCCTTGAAGGCTTTCCACAAGGCTTTGTATTGCCTTATCAGTTCAGATTCAACTTCATACTGGGATCTTGAGGCTGTGTTGTTGGTAGCAGACACATCCTCATCATCATGCAAAAAATCTGCTACTGATTCAGAATCAGAGTCAGATAGAGGAGTTCTGTGATTTACCTTTCCAGGAGAGTTGTCATCCTGGTTCCCTTCATTAATGGCCATCAATTCAATAAGTGCCTCGTCCTCAGTCCCAGAGGAGCTTGAGTCAGAGTCACTCAATGTTCTGGTCTTCTTGGCCACGAACGCTTTTTCAGAGTTCCTCTTGCTCCTTGAGCTTCTTCTTTCTTCACGGTTCCTTGACTCCTTCTTCTTAGAAGGGCAGTCAACATCCATGTGACCTGTTTTGCTGCAGGAATAACAAACAGTATTATTTAAATCATGTTTACTAGATTTGGATTTGTACCTTTCCTCCTTGGGAGCTTTGGATCTGTCACGATAGTCAGATCTTCTGGAGCTTGAGGAGGAGTTTCTGTGACTGTCCCTCCTCCTTTTGTGTATCAGCTTCCTGAATTGTTTTGAGAGGAGGGCCACCTCTCTATCAGTATCAGCAGAATTAGAAGAGCTGGCTTTTGATTCTTCTCTGCTCTCAGATTTGCTCTGAGTTGCAGAGGTCTTGCCCTTGGCTCTTCTGGTGCTCTCATCCTTTAGAGCCGCAGATCTCTCTCTTGAGCTCACTTTTGAGCTTTCTTCTTCAGCCTTTTTGGTGTTGAGCTGAAGTTCATGAGACAACAGCTTTCCATACAGATTTTTGGGCTCCATGATGCCCAGCTGACCCATCTCTCTGATGGAACGGATCTTGATGTCCCATTCTTTTGTGAGGGATCTGAGAAACTTGTCATTTAGATCAGAGTTTGTGAACTCTCTATCGTAGTTTCTCAGACCATTCACTATCTTGAAAAATCTCTCATAGCAGTTGGAGATTGTTTCATTCTTGACTTGCTTGAATGCCTCATACTCTTGGTTGAGAAGGGATTTTCTACCATCCCTAACCTCTTCAGTACCCTCCATGTATATGATCAGGGAGTCCCACATATCCTTGGCCGTTTTGTAGTGAATCAGATTTTGGAGGGTTTAGTCATCTATGGCACTTACAATGACATTTTGTGCCCTCTTATCTAGTCCTGCCAAGGCCAGCTCGTCCTTGGTCATGTCCACATATTTCTTTACCACCTTCTTTGTTGGATCAATGGTGGAAGCAATTGTAGGGATAAAGGGACCCTGTTGGATTGTCAGATAGATTCTTGGATCAGCCGCTTCCAGGAACAACCTAACCCTTTCCTTCCAGATAGGAAAGTTCTCCTTTGAACAAATTGGAAGTTTCATGGATATCATCTCCCGATTCTGATCTCCACCAGCCATAGTGAGTCATTACACGATCTAGATCAGACGGTTAAGTCTTCTTTTGATCAACCTAGATTTGATACCACTTGTTAGTAATGGAACGTTCACCTATAGGGGGGGTGTTAGGTGATCTGGGTTCTTTTAAAACTATTTGCGCGAGTTTCGAATATTCAAGCATAGCACAAAAATTTCGCACAGATAAACACAGATAAAACACACCAGACGACACAAGATCTATAGAGGTTCCTCAAGACGGGGTGTCATGAGTAGTCATCTGTCCCTCTGCGCCTACCCAGCAGTGTGCTAGGATCAGCAAACTCCGCCAAAAACTTCAGGCCCTCAAGCCTTACAACACGGACCCGCAACTCCAACAGCCTAGGCTCGCAAGCCCCTACTACCCGCGAGCCCGCAAGCTAGACACTCAGGCCCTCAAGCCCTACACAACACAGACCCGTAAGTCCTGTGCCTACAGCCTAGGCCCGCAAGCCCCTACTGCACCCGAGCCCTCAAGCTCGACAAGATCGGACCCGCAAGTCCACTGCCCTGTCCCTCAAGCCTCACAGCTCTCTAGCCCGCAACCTAAACGGTGTCGGACCCGCAAGTCAACTGCCCCGGCCCTCAAGCCTCACAGCTCTCCAGCCCTTAAGCTAGTTAAATAGGCTCGCAAGCCTTTACAAGAGATTACATTGAATAGACTGTTTCTTCTGCCGGATGAATATTGGCAACTTTAGCCTGTTGAAGATCGACTTCTTAAGGTTGAAGAAGACGCTTTTGAATCAGATCTTGAGCGCACAGCTCTTCTTCAAACTTTTCTTCTCCTGATGGGGATTGGCTTCTTATCAGTCGATGGAGATGACAGCTTCTTCTTTTTCACTTTCTTTCTTGCGCCGCTTTTTCTGTTCTATTTTCTGTATGCGCAAGTTCTTTTTTTTTTATCGATTGATTCCTAATTAGGGCATCCTCTTATCTCTTTTATAAGACTGCGAGGTCCCCAACGGTCTTCTGACAAAGTGCCTTAAGTGTCAGACGCTCCTTTCCTTAAGAGCACACGCTGATTAGACAATCAGGCGGTGGCATTAAATGCTGATAGTGCGTCCGCAACTTTTGAATCTGTCTCAACGATATTTCCATTGTTACGACGTCATGGACAATATCTCGATGAGAAGACTTTGTCGATGCCTTACGCCTTGTTAGATCTTCGATTCTTCTTGCTTCTGCCTCTGATGCTGATATCTCAACGATACGAGACATTCTAACGCTTCTGCATATACGACGATATGCTGTCTCTGTCTGTGTCATCGTAATCATCTTGTTCTCTCGATGACATGAGTGATTGCATGTCGACAGATCATATTTTAGTAGGTGCTTGTCTTCAGCTGTCCTACTTTAGTCTTCTCGATGACATGCCTTCTTTACGACGATGAACAACGCCATCACTCTTACTTAGCCATTTCAGTGATAAGGCTTCTTCACGATGATGTTTGTTCTTCTCAACGACAAGGCCACTTTAGTGAAGTCGACGATACTGCGTCTTCTCTACTTTCGACGATCTTGCCGAGTCTCAACGGTCGACTGACTTGCTAAGTTTCAGCGGTCTACAATCTTCCTTCTGAGTTCGATGATCTTCCTTCTGCGTTCGACGAACACGCCAATTCTCAGTGGTCGTCGATCTTCCTTCTGCGTTCGACGAACACGCCAATTTTCAGCGGTCGTCGATCTTCCTTCTGCGTTTGACGAACATGCCAATTCTCAGCGGTCGTCGATCTTCCTTCTGCGTTCGACGAACACGCCAATTCTCAGCGGTTGTCGATCTTCCTTCTGAGTTCGACGAACTCCATTCTTCGTTCGACGAACTTTCTTCTGCGTTCAACGAATCTTGTTCTACTAACTTCCTGAGATTTATAAGATAGAGAAGCCATCAAATACAAAGTGAAGTTTTCTTGACTTGGTGACTTCTTCAAATCAGGATTCATGTGTGCAAGATTCCCAACAATCTCCCCCTATTTGAAGAAGTCAGAATCTCAATTCAAGACTACTTTCACTTGACAATAAATATTATAATCTTAACTTTTGAGCATGTAAGATTGTACTTATCTTTGCTGAACTCTCTGAGTACATCATGTTGGAGTTACCATTGTGATCTAGAAGTGCTCAAACATGTAATGTCACTGCCAACGCGATATGAGCCTGCAGGGTCGCACATAAGAGCATGTGGAGAAGTTGGAAGATTGACTATGTTGGTAAAGGTTACCAATCACCATATAGAATGGGGGAAGTCCAGCAAATGTTGCTGTCTGAATTCGTCGGGTTTACACTGATAGAATTCGTCAGATTCGTCGGGATTTGTCGGATTGTTCCGTGGAATCTCGACGAATTGTTACAGAGATCCTTAACTCGGCAAATGTTGCCGTCTGACATGATTCGTCGGATTCGTCGAGATTCGTCAGATTGTTCCATGGAATCTCGACAAATTGTTACAGAGATCCTTAACTCGGCAAATGTTGCCGTCTGACATGATTCGTCGGATTCGTCGGGATTCGTCGGATTGTTCCATGGAATCTCGACGAATTGTCACAGAGATCATTAACTCGGCAAATGTTGTCGTCTGATATGATTCGTCGGATTCGTCGGGATTCGTCGGATTGTTCCGTGGAATCTCGACGAATTGTAACAGAAGCCCCTATTCTGCTGTGTGGTCTGCGGATAACGATTCTTCTAGAAGTATGTTTATCCTTTGGGTATAAATATAACTTCTTTTAGGGTTCTCAAGACTTACGAAATAGAAGCCGACGGAAGGAGTTCCGCTCGAACCCGAGACGGAAGGAGTTCCGTCTGAATCGCCTCCGCCGACTTCCTCTCCGACGATTGTCGCCGGTGTTGTTCTTCCTGAAGCGGATCTAGCAATCCGTGGAAGCGCAAGGTGTAGTCTTCTTCTCCCGGCTCGTGTGGACTGCTGTAGAGACGTAGACATTATTCTACGTGAGAACTCTTGCAAAGCCGACGAAGGCAATCATCTTCTTGGAGCATCTAGGTTGTATTTGATCCAATCCCGCAAAGGTAATTTCATACCTAGCATTTTGTTAACTTCTTGATTCAATATTCATGGCCCGATCAAAGTCTTTTCGGTTGTTTCTCTTTTATTCCGCTGCGCCTACATTTGATGTATGGTTCTAGAAAAACCCAACACATCAAGCTTGTAGCTCCCCCTTGATTTGATGTCTCTTCTTTTATGGCTCGCCCTACTTCTTTGCTCCCCCTATCTTTGAGGTCTGCTTGAGCATCTTGTCTTGAACATTTGATGTGATGCCCTTTCTCCCCCTTTCTGACTTCTTTTCTGGAGCTCTTCTTTTAGTAGACAATAGTCCAAGGCTCCCCCTTGCTCGGTCACAGTATATCTCAATCCTGAGAGATTTTCTAACCAAGCATCTAGAAAGGGATTAGTGAAAAATAAGTAGAGGGTTACTCTAAGTTTAACATTCCCAGTTGGAATTTGAAGAAGTTAAACTTAGCTTCATCTAGGGGCTTTGTAAATATATCAGCCACTTGTTTGTCAGTTGGGACAAACACAAGGGTGATATCTTCATTTTCCACATGCTCCCTGATGAAGTGATACCTGATCTCAATATGCTTAGTCCTGATGTGAGAGACAGGATTCTTAGCAATTGAGATTGCACTTGAAGAGTCACAAAACAGGGGTGTTTTGGTCATCTTTAGGTTGTAGTCTTCAAGTTGATGTTTGATCCATAACAGTTGTGCACAACAGCTCCCAGCAGAGATATACTCTGATTCTGTTGTTGAGATTGCCATACTAGTCTGCTTCTTACTGCTACAAGAGATCAGTCTTCCACCAAGGAATTGACATGTCCCTGATATACACTTCTTGTCTTCCTTGCACCCTACATAATCTGCATCTGAATAGCCAGTTAGTTCACATCCATTGTTCCTAGGGTACCATAAGCCAAGACTTGATGTACCCTTCAGGTATCTTAAGATTCTCTTGACAGAGACATGATGAGATTCCTTAGGATTCACCTGATATCTAGCACAGACATATGTTGCAAACATTATGTCAGGCCTACTTTCAGTTAGATAGAGCAAGGATCCAATCATGCATCTGTAGTTGGTTTCATCAAAGGGTATGCCCTTCTCATCCTTGTCCAGAGACACATTGGTTCCCATTGGAGTCTTCATTGAAGAAGCACTCTCCAATCCAAATTTCTTGACTAGCTCCCTAGTGAACTTTGTCTGGGAGATGAACATACCATCTTCAGATGGATTCACTTGGAGACCTAGGAAGTGATAGTTTATATAGGTGTAGTCAATAATACCTAGAGGGGGGTGAATAGGTACTGACGCGCTATTTCCACACCGCTAATTAGCGGGCAGGAAATGCGGTACGACGGCAGTGCACCGGTCGTTGTCAAGTAATAAAAGTAGGGACTAGCTCCCCGAATATCGTTCTCAAAGGACCGCAAGTTGGGTAATACAATTTGCTCGTTAGGAGATTAATTATGGGGGTTTCTATGTTTAACAAAACAAGGGGGTTTGGTTGGTTTTATAGAACGGGAATGAGACAACTAAACAAACTATGCGGGTCGCAATCACCGCGTCGCTTGGTGGATGGAATTAGTGCAGGCCGCGATGTCGTGCTTCGCTTAGCGGATGGCCGGTGAGCATATGGATGAGGTGAGTGCAAATGTGAGAGTTGAGGGTCGAAGGCACCTCTTCGCTATCGCTTCTAGCTTTTGCTAGAGCGAGTGCTAGAACATGTGGGTGTAAGTGGAGCGGGGGCGGAGCGCATCACAACACAGCATTAAGTAAAGAACACATTCATAAATAAACTCCCATTCATAGACAAACAGATGTTAACTTAGTTCATTACAACCATAAAGAGTACAAATCACAACAAAGGAGAAGGGGTAGAAGTAACCACGAGATGAGAAGCCTCGCCGCGGATCTTGGTCGGAATGGGGGGTTGTCACGCCTCCTCTGAGCTCAGTCCTTGGTTGCTTCCGGGGTTTAGAGGCTGTCACTACCTCCAACCGTTGCCCGTCTTCTTCTCAGAGCTGGGTCACTTCCGCTTCGCCCGATGGAGATGTCGTCCTCATGGAATGCTGGCCGTAGATGGCGGAGAATGCTTCCGGAACCCTAGATGGACCTTAGGATCAATGGATGAAGCTTTCCCAAAGGGAGGAATGGAAGGAGGGACCTTGGAGAGGTGGAACGGCGGATTCGCGCGCAGAAATCGCGCCCAAAATCGTGCAGACATACCTAAATTCGCGGAACAGCAGCTTAAATAGGGAGCAGAATAAGTACTGCGCACGATCAGTGGCGCACGACCAATGGTCGTGCGCGAAGGAATGCCTGTGATCGTGCGCAGTCAACCTGTAGCAAAGAAAAAGATAGAAAACAACGCACGGTCAGGGGCGCACGACCAATGGTCGTGCGCGAAGAAATGCATGTGATCGTGCGCATACCTTCGCACCGATCTCGATTTGGGCCGGGAATTAACGCACGACCAATGGTCGTGCGCCTAATCGTGCGCGAAGGAATGCGCACGATCAGAGGCTTTTTAGGCCAAAAATCGCCCCGCACCAACCCGAACGTGCACACGATCCCAGGACCTGCAGGAAAAGTACAAATAACCCCGATCCGCGCACACCACCGGATCCATAACACAGGCATACAGTAATATATAGGAAAAATATGCCACAAAGGGGGAAGGATTGCACAAAAGGCGCAGAAACGCCATGCTATCAATATAAGCGTATATGAATAGCAAAAGAAGTGCAATGACACTAAAACAAACCCAAATGAGGCCGGAAATCACTGTATAAACCAGACTCATCACACCCCCAGACTTACCTGTTTGCGCGTCCCGAGCAAACAAATCCGGCGGAGCGAGAAAAGACATAGCTGGGTTAAAAATTGCAAGGGCGGAGTAATATGCGAAGTCTCAGACGCATGTGCATAGAAATTTAATAGACAAAATTTCTAATTATACATATTAGTTTATAATTTTCGAGGAGCGTATTTATATATTACGTTTACTCAAAAATTGAATCACGGTGAATCATAAGGTCGTACATAGGAAGAAAGTAAACTGAACGCTGAGGCGAGCGTTGCCAAAGATCGGGACTTGGGACAACTCCATTGAAATCCATCAATGTCGGTGACCATAGGCTTGCCCGTTCGCACTCTCTCCACGGCACTGGTATGACTCAAATGCGTGAATCAATAGGACTTTAGGTTTGAGATGAGGCTTGGGTTTAGGTGAGGTAAACAAAGATAAAAGCGACGGCTCAGACACTAAACCCAAATGAGCTATCACAGAAAACTATCCTCATCACCACATAAACATGCGGGTACACTACACCCCCAGACTTGGACTTAACAACATGGGTGCGTGCACCGCCTACTCCCAAACTTATACTTATACGAATGAATTTTTCATTCAAACTTAGATCTTTTTCTTTTCTTCTCACTTCTTTTCTCTTTTTTTCATTTTTTTTTCTTTTCTTATCATTTTCAGCAAATAAACAATAAGACACATCCACAACTTCACAAACATATCACCACATCAACAACCCAACTCATAAAAATAATAAACAGCTAAAGCTTAGATTTGGGTGTGTGACTAGGATTGGCTTTTGGGCTTTGGTGCGATAAAAGTGGGGCTGAATCAAAGAACGGGTAGGCACAATTGGGCTAACGAGGATATATCGATAGGAAAGGGTGCAAAGGCTCAACCGGGCCAAAATGATGGCCTATATCACATTCACGCAATTGACTAACCGTATACCCATGCTTCAAGAATCGCTTGGGGCGAGTTCTAGCCACCGAGAAAGATAATCATTCCTCCCGACTCGGGCAACACGAGACTAATGAACGTCTACACACATTCCTATGCTACCGTTTGATTCACGCCGGATTCACCAAATTTTGAGTGAAGTAAACAATATTTACGCTAGTAGAAAAATATAAACTAAAAGCATAAAAAGAAATTGAATCTACACGAATTCCTACGAGACATGAGCACTCGACTAGGAGCACTACAGGAGTCAACAAAGTACTTCGTCTCGCAATCCTAACCCAGCACCGTGATTTCCCATTCACACAACCGAAACGAGTTAGACTCATCGCGCGCCTACAGTTAAGTGCGCTCACGTGGGTGTCGTGGTGTGCCATGAGATGAACAATGCTACAATATAACACAGTGTAAATCCTAGTATGTTGTTCACTGTGCATGTGCATGAGGTAACGCTAACTCTCACTCCCCTAGACATACGCTAAGAAAAAAGCATGTTCGATAGCGGCATAAGCTTAAGAAGGCTAGGATGAGAGATTACCCCATGCTCAGAAATGAGCATACCAGAAGATATGGCGTTTTGTTCAGAAGGCGGTGATCCCACCGTGCTCCAATAGATGCGGGCCTGCGATTAAAGAGATCCCAAGCACAACAAAAATATAGCAAAAAAGATAACAAGAAAGAACGGAACCAAATGGTCCCAAATGGGTTGTCTCCCAAGAGCCCTTTTGTTTAACGTCCTTGAAGGTGGACCAAATACCTGTATTAGAGTTCGATAGCAATAGTCTTATAATAAAAAGCTAAAGAGACAGTACGACGCGGCAAAAAAAACTTGAAATAGAGAAGCACAGAAACATCACAGATGGCACACATCACAGCCCGGAGATCCCGGCACGCATCAGCTATATGCTGATTTGTGGTGGTTCTCCCCAGTCACGCGAGATGGGCAGGAGGTGAAAGCTTAAGGGCCCAAGGAAGATGTCTCTCCCTTGCCCCTAACCTCCTCCTTCTCACGCCGGAGGGCTGCAATGCGCGCAGCATGCAGGATTCTTTCCCGCTTCAGTTTTTCCACTGAAGGAGAGCGCCACCGAGCACCATGTGCGGGAGGAGTGATAGTGTTTGTCGGATTGGGATCAGCCGGGGGCTTCATTTCCGCACCCTCAAAAGGGGGTAGATCAGCCCAATGAACCTGTTTAGATTGTTTACATTTCTTGTTCTCAATAAAGACATTGTTTGGAAGGCTCATCGTTGCGCCTTCTCCCATGTCTTCCCACTCCTTGGTCTCATTGCTTTTCCTCTCTATCTCCAACTCTTTATTTGTGAGCTGCTTTGCTTCTTCTTCCATCAGAGTGATACTTTCCTCCTCTTTAGGATTCTTCACGTCACAGTCTGATTTTTCCTCATTGGACCTGCACTTACTTTTACTTACAGAGACGTTAGGAAGATAAGATGATCCAGAAAGGTTTGTTGCATTGGAAGGTAGAGTGACACAACCCGTGGCGATGTGGAGGGTTGCGCCACTCTCCTTTAGAAAAGGAACCCCCAAGATTGGCATGGAATCATTTTCCATGGGGCCAAGAATATGAAAGTCAGTGACTACAGCCGTTCCATTAAGATTTACTACAACCTCACGAATCTCACCTTCAGTTTTGACAGTCACTCCATTAGCCAACACCAGCAACTTCCGGTCCTCTGAGTTCATTGTTAGGTGCAACCTCTCAACGTCTTGCAGAGCAAGAATGTTGCGAGATGCACCAGAGTCGCAAAGCGCGGAAACCTCAATGTTATTGATAGTACATTCAACAACGCAAGGGCTCACTTGACCACCATCCACGTCAGCAATGCTTTTGCCTTGCTCCCGCGGGTTCTTTTCAGTATTGCTTGGAAGAGCACCTTGCGTACGCTCGGAGAGCACCTGGGCCAATTGGCCTAGCTGCGTCTCCAAGTTCCGCATTGAAGCAGTTTGATTGGCCATATTTGTTTGAGCCAGATCGACAAACTTTTCCATCATTTCTTCCAATGCGCTCTTCCTCTGCGGTGGTGCATTTTGAGCAAACCCCGGTTGTGGTGGCCTCGGTTGGCTACCGGAGGCTTGCGCATCAAATTGATGCGAGCCTCCTTGCCATCGTTGGTTAGCCATGTTTTGTTTCCATGAGAAGTTCGGGTGACTCCTCACGGCCGGGTTATAAGCGTTGTTAAATGGTACTCCCCAATTTTGATCATTCAAATAATTCACACTTTCATCATAAGTTAATTCAGCAGGTTGCTCACCTGAGGGGCACTCATATGCATGATGCCCGAGGTTTCCACATCCCTGACACGAAATGGCCATTACTGGAGCAGGAGGGAGGGCAGGCCTCTTAAGTAGCATGACGTTGTCATAAGGTGTTGATGCCACCTCAGCAGATGCGCCCGATGTGCTCACCTCAAATAGTCCACGAGCATTCCTTGGGGCGTTTCTTCCAGCAGTCCAGAACGAACTATGAGTGGCGGTATCCTGGAGAATCCTGAGTGCGTCCTCGGGAGTATGGTTCATAAGGGTGCCGCCTGTAGCAGCATCAATCATGGCCCTATAATTGGGCTCAATTGCAAAATAGAAATTTTCCACTAAGTTCCAAGGTTGTAGCTCATGCTGAGGGAACTTCCGGAGGAGGTCCGTGAACCTATCCCATGCTTCCGCAAGGGTCTCCTGATCGTGTTGCCGGAAGGTTGCGATTTCTCTCCGCAAGTTTACAACCTTGTCCACCGGGTGGAATTTTGCCAAAAACTTTGTCTGCTGAGCGTCGCAGGTGGTAGCTGCGCCGGGTGGTATTGTGTGGAGCCAAGCCTTCGCCTTGTCGCGGAGGGAGAATGGAAACAACCTGAGTTTCACCGTCTCATCAGCAATTCCTGCGTACCGAAATGTACCGCAAATCTCCGCAAATTCAGCTAGGTGAAGATGGGGGTCTTCACTGGTTAACCCGGAGAATTGAGCATTATTGCGGATCATATTCAGAATGGCTGGCTTTATCTCAAAATTGTTGTTAGTAATAGCCGGGCCAAATCCGGGGTAGACACTCCCCACAGTAGGAGTGGTGTAATCCCTCATGGTCCTAGGTCGTGGCCTAACCACTTCATTCTCATCAGCCGCTTGATCTACAACCGGTGCATTTCCCACTCCTGGATTAGCCTGATTTTCATTAACATCCATGGTGGCAGCAGCACGTAGACGCGCCCGCAGAGTACGCTCTATCTCAGGATCAAATGCTGTAAATTCACCAAGATGTTGTCTATGCATGCGCACACTACACCAAAAAGAGAAATATCAAAAACAAAAATACCCTTAAACTAATTTCCCAAGAAAGACAAATTATAACCGCTTGCAGTCCCCGACAACGGCGCCAAAAACTTGACGCGCTATTTCCACACCGCTAATTAGCGGGCACGAAATGCGGTACGACGGCAGTGCACCGGTCGTTGTCAAGTAATAAAAGTAGGGAGTAGCTCCCCGAATATCGTTCTCAAAGGACCGCAAGTTGTGTCACAACCCGCATTTTCTCTGAATTTAAGAATATCAGAGTAAGAGAAAATACGCGTCATGATGTCACGTCATGCAGGAGACAACTGCAGACGCTCAGGAGGAAACCTCTTACTTATTAATTCAAAACATGATCACATGGAAATTTATCATTTGGGAACCATTTATTAGAGTTTTAGGGGAAGAACTGTGTCTCTCAGCTCGTGGATCAACTAGTCCACCAAGAAAAAAATATATATTATATTTGCAGCGGAAAATACTTGATTTGACTCATTTTAAGGTCCTATATGCACGTGATGATAGGACATAAGGTAAATGATATGCTCATGTCTAGGCGTAGTATAAGTGTAGAAAATACCTTTAGGTTACTTTAAATATAAGGGTTTTGCAGTTAAAATGATGTGATATGGAGATGAAGAAAGTCATTTTATAACTATAATGCACCTAGACATAAATCATCCCCAGAGATTAAGATGTATCAGATCATAAAGTAGTGGCATAAAACTGGCAAATAAACTAGAAAGTACCAAAGAGGCACAATGGGCGCCAACAATTTGACACTAACCCATTGGCCTAAACTAGTATGTCTGAACAAGAAGAGAGCTGACTACAATAACTACATCGCAGCAGCGGGGTGAACAGCTACCAAAACTCTGAACTTCAGGCTACACCACTAGCCGTTACGGCTCTGAACCTGAGGCATTCAATAAAACAAAGAACGCCTCAGCAAGGAATTACAAGTGGCAGAAAACTAGCAGAAAAACAAGCAAGGCTTAAGGGGTACCAACCCAAGCCAAATTTACCGAAAGAGAGCTCCAACAAAGAACCAACAAGCATCCAGTGCACTATATACCAAAAGAGGAACAAACATGTTCATTTATTTAGTTTCATCAATTAAAGAGACTGATCAGCTCAAATTATACGGGAGCGGTTAACTACCTCCGCTACCCCAAGCCCAAAAGCAGGTGGGAGTACCACTAGACCCAACCACCCAAACACGACTACCGTGCAAGGCTATAAAATTTCCCCAACTGTCCCCCAAACACAACTACTGTGAAGGGATAAAGACAGTAGTTCTTATTACTTAAATTTTATTTAAACACGGGACGCAGCCCGAAAGGATAATCACTGGAAGGCCCTAAGAAAATAGGGTCAAGGCAAAGTACACCTCGATCAATAAGAATCATAAGAGTAACTCAAATGTTAACATACCACAATGAGTAAAATAATACAAACAAGAGGGTTCAAAGATCAGGAGCACCGAAGGGACACTGGCAATCATCTTGGTGCACTAGAGAGGACAAAAGATTAAAACATGGAAATCGCAATGAAATCACATGCGCAACTGGCGGGGTTCCAAGGGGTCGCGCCCCTGGCGGGGTCTTAGGGGCAGAGCCCCTAACGGGGTCCAAGGGGCAGCGCCCCTAGCGGTGGTCTCGCTGACCGATCAGTGAGCGGGGTCAAGGGGAAGAGCCCTTGCGGGGTGCGGGGTAGAGCCCCGCCCAAAATTTTGAAATCCCACCACCAGAAACCACACAAAAATCACATCAAAATTTAGGACTTCTCAAAAACTACAAGGAACTTCTCGAGAGACAAAAGGATTTCTCGAGAGAAAAGAAATTTGATTTCTCGAGAGGAGCATTTCTCGAGAGGAAGGCAGTTTCTCGAGAGATGAGGGAATGTCTCGAGAGCTCAAGGATTTCTCGAGAGGAGCATTTCTCGAGAGGAAGGCAATTTCTCTAGAGATGAGGGAATGTCTCGAGAGCTCAAGGATTTCTCGAGAGGAGCATTTCTCGAGAGGAAGGCAGTTTCTCGAGAGATGAGGGAATGTCTCGAGAGCTCAAGGATTTCTCGAGAGGAGCATTTCTCGAGAGGAAGGCAATTTCTCGAGAGATGAGAATGATTTCTCGAGAGATAGGCAATTTCTCGAGACATCTGGAATTAGCAAGAAGAAAGAAAAATGGGAGTTTATCCAGTTCACGGTTTCCTCCAGGGAAAAACTATCCGCTGCTTAGCGAGGAAGAACAATCAAGAATGCTCACTACCAAACCAACACTCCAAGACTTAAGTTAAACCGTGCGACATGAAATCGACACAAGCAAAACAATACTTCAAGAAACGAAAGGGAAGGAGGAGGAAGCCACTTGCCTTAAACCTCGCAAACTCGAAGATCTCCGCTCCGAAAGCTATGGATCGGCTAGGGAAACACACGAGCACAGATTCCTGAAACTTTTTGGATCAAAAGGAGGGGTTAGGTCACCACCAAAGCTCCCAAAACTCCACGAAACGAGAAAGGCTTACCGCTAGAACGAAGATCTCGCCGAGAGCTTTCCAAATCTTCAAACCAAACTCGATTCCGACCACTACAGCCCTAGGAATCGCCGGTTGAAGGCTCCACGAAGCTCCGCTCTCGCCCTAACCCTCGGCGGCTGCTTTTGATCGAGGAAGAGGATGAATAGGGAAAGGGGAAGGCTTTAGGCTTATATATAAACCTAAATTTATTATTTAAATAATTAATTAATTCCCCAATTTACTTAAACTGCGAGGGCGACCAAAGCACCTCGGATTTCTATGAAATTCGCACCTTAGCTGAAAAACGGCGCTATGAATCCAACGGCGAAGTCAGAATTCCATTCCGACGAGCCAAACTCCGGATAAAGCCTTCCGAAGCTAAAATATTGATATCCACTCAAAATCTTCACTTTAACTCGAAACGACGCGAAATCTCGCACGCTTGACCTAAATCACAAGCTTTAACTAAGCTAAAGCTCGAAACACTACCAGACGAGCTGACATAACGCCCTTACGCCAAAATTACATCACAGAGGGTACGTAAAATAATTAACGAAAATCAGGGGCGTTACAAGTTGGGTAATACGATTTGCTCGTTAGGAGATTAATTATGGGGGTTTCTAAGTTTAACAAAACAAGGGGGGTTTGGTTGGTTTTATAGAACGGGAATGAGACAACTAAACAAACTATGCGGGTCGCAATCCCCGCGTCGCTTGGTGGATGGAATTAGTGCAGTCCGCGATGCCGTGCTTCGCTTAGCGGATGGCCTGTGAGCATATGGATGAGGTGAGTGCAAATGCGAGAGTTGAGGGTCGAAGGCACCTCTTCGCTATCGCTTCTAGCTTTTGCTAGAGCGAGTGCTAGAACATGTGGGTGTAAGTGGAGCGGGGGCAGAGTGCATCACAACACAGCATCAAGTAAAGAACACATTCATAAATAAACTCTCATTCATAGACAAACAGATGTTCACTTAGTTCATTACAACCATAAAGTGCACAAATCACAACAAAGGAGAAGGGGTAGAAGTAACCACGAGATGAGAAGCCTCGTCGTGGATCTTGGTCGGAATGGGGGGTCGTCACGCCTCCTCTGAGCTCAGTCCTTGGTTGCTTCCGGGGTTTAGAGGCTGTCGCTACCTCCAACCGTTTGCCCATCTTCTTCTCAGAGCTGGGTCACTTCCGCTACGCCCGATGGAGATGTCGTCCTAATGGAATGCTGGCCGTAGATGGCGGAGAATGCTTCCGGAACCCTAGATGGACCTTAGGATCAATGGATGAAGCTTTCCCAAAGGGAGGAATGGAAGGAGGGACCTTGGAGAGGTGGAACGGCGGAGTCGCGCGCAGAAATCGCGCCCAAAATTGTGCAGACATACCTAAATTCACGGAACAGCGGCTTAAATAGGGAGCAGAATAAGTACTGCGCACGATCAGTGGCGCACGACCAATGGTTGTGCGCGAAGGAATGCCTGTGATCGTGCGCAGTCAACCTGTAGCAAAGAAAAAGATAGAAAACAATGCACGGTCAGGGGCGCACGACCAATGGTCGTGCGCGAAGAAATTCCTGTGATCGTGCGCATACCTTCGCACCGATCTCGATCTGGGCCGGGAATTAACGCACGACCAATGGTCATGCGCCTGATCGTGCGCGAAGGAATGCGCACGATCAGAGGCTTTTTAGGCTAAAAATCGCCCCGCACCAACCCGAACGTGCACACGATCCCAGGACCTGCAGGAAAAGTACAAATAACCCCGATCCACGCACACCACCGGATCCATAGCACAGACATACAGTAATATATAGGAAAAATATGCCACAAATGGGGAAGGATTGCACAAAAGGCGCAGAAACGCCATGATATCAATATAAGCGTATATGAACAGCAAATGAAGTGCAATGACACTAAAACAAACCCAAATGAGGCCGGAAATCACTGTATAAACCAGACTCATCAGGTACTACTTATTTTCTTTATTTAAACCTAAGGTTTCTAGCTGCAGAAAATACAAGCACAGAAAGCACACAAGGATGTATAGAGGTTCCTCAAGACAGGGTGTCTTGAGTAGTCCTCTTTCCCCCATCACCTTTCTAACAGTGTGTTAGACAAGGCCACAAACTCCAAACTCGTCTCCTTGAGCTTACACCACAAGTTCCTCAAAACTTCTCAGATCCAGAGTGATCCTACCTCAGGCACCGTACACTCAGGCTCAGCAGCCCTACACCTCAGGCTCAACAGCCCTACACCTCAGGCTCAACAGCCCTACACCTCAGGCTCAACAGTCCTACAACTCAGAGTTATGAACTCCTACCACTCAGAAATCCCACAGATTTCCTACCTCAGACCTATCAAGAAGTCCTACCACTCAAGCTATCAACACAGCTTTACACACAGGCTCAACAGCCTTTTACTCAGGCAACAATGCCTTACAAAGATATAATAGAGTTTGAGTTGAACACAGAGGACAAAAGATTTACTCTTAGGTCTTCTGAATCCTTTCTTCAGATCTTAAAACAATAGCTTCAGATTTGTATCCCCTTGATCTTCTCCTTCAGCAAAGCAGAAGATTAACTTGCCCTTCTTGAGTTTGTACAGGAAGAGCTAACTAATCTCCCTTAGAAGATTAACTTCAGCTATAGAGAATGACTTCAACTGGATGAATCGCGAATGCTCGATTGCGGCGTGTAGCAAAAGCTTCTCAATAGAACAGTGCATCTTGATGTGCCCTAACATCTTCTTTTATACCCCCAGACGGCTTCAACGGCTATATCGATCCTCCTGACACAATATGGGGCTGATTGGACTTGCTTTTCCCTCTCAAATGTCATTTGCACCAAAAGCAGATCCCGTCAAAACATTTGGATCTGTCTCAGCGGTTGGGCTGAGACAGCATCCAGTCTCAGCGGTTGGGCTGAGATGGCTTCCAGTCTCAGCGGCAGCTCTAGTTCCCTTCTCAGCGGTTGCTCCAGTCTTCTTCTCAGTGGATCCGCTGAGACGGCTCCTCGTCTCAGTGGTTCTGGCCCATCGTCTCAGCGGTTATGCTGAGACAGATCTTCATCTCCTTGTGGATGATTTCTTCTTATCTAGGGCCATGTTTGGCCCTTCCTTTTGAGTCACCTGTGCCTGTAAATCCTTCACAAGTATAGCTTTGTTAAATACAATATGTCCTTAGCATTAAGAGTGATGCCTCTTCAAATCAAGGTTATATTGAGGACAATATACCCAACAATCTCCCCCTATTTGAAGAAGGCAGAACATCCCCAATGCTAAGGTCCATTAACAAAAAAAATCTTATCACAGAAAAAGAAATGATCTGTGAAGCATAGGACCTAACATCCTAAGCATAAGCATTTGCACTGGCCCTTTCTCCCCTTTCTCCAGCATTGGTCTGGACCTATCTCCCCCTTTCTGGCTTTTTCAACCTTAACTTACTATCTCCCCCTTAACTTGCTATGTATAGAGAGATAACATCTATAGATCCTTTTGGATCAACCTGTAGGCTAACCTATACAGTCTGAGCATTTGCTAACTTCCCTTCAACCTGAGCAGGGAATTTACTCCCCCTCAATTGGAGAACTATTTTCTGTAATAGCTGATCCATTTCAATCTGAACATTCCATTTAAGCTACTGAATACTAAAGATAATAAATACAGAGTACATATATCAATAGTAACAAACACAATATTATGATCAGAATATGAAATTTCATTTCACTTTAAATGTTCAGTACAGATATATAAAAGAAAATTCAGCTTATAGTTGTACATTCAATTCAAAAGAAAAAAAATGTCAAGACTAATTTTTCTAAGATTGACCCTTGGAAGAGCTTTCTCCATCTGTAGATTTTCTTTTCCTAGCTTCAGCAGCAGCCTTGAGCTTCTCCTTTACTTTGAAGTACAGGAGTGGCTTGGGAAGATATCTGGAGGGAATTCTTAAAGGATTTTCCCTTCTTACCAAATTTTCTTTGAGAATCCTTTCCCTTAAAGATTCCCTTTCAAGGTGTTTGATCCACTCAGCAGCTAAATAGACATGGTCAATGTATTTCATTGGATTTCCATGGCTCACCCAGGTATTGACAACAATTGTGTCCAACTCCAGGTTGTCATCTTCATGGAGTGGATCCTCTAATCTTTCCATTCTCTTTTGAGCCATGTATTCTTCAGCAATTTGAATACCTTTTACCCTTCTCCTCTTTGCTGCTCTCTCATCAGCAATCAGATTTGATTGACTTTGGAAGTCAAAGTCTTCATTTCTGCTAGGATTCAAAATTGGAAGATTCAAAGCAATTCTTGTTCCTTGCAGCACCTTTAAGCTTGACTCCCATTGATTATCAGTTACCTTTCTGGCCATGGTAAGGATATTTTCTTCAATAGCACTGGAAGCATTATTGACCACTTCCACCATTTGCTTGTTGGCTTCTTCTTGATTGGAGAGTATCAGTTTGTGGGAGGACTCCATGTTGTGATACAGCTGTATGTGAGCTCCTTTCATCTTAGCATGTAGATTGAGAATCTTCTCTTCCCCTTCTTTGTTGTGTTCCACTATCTTCTTCTCTATTTCAGAGTATTGATCCACTATGGATTGAGAGAGAGTTTGTAAGGAGCTATCCACATCATCCAAAATATATTCCTTTGCCTTGTCAATGTGGGACTTGACTTTGCTGCTTGATGTGTTGACCACTTGTGCCATTCTGGCAACAGCTTTTTCCTAGACATTCTCATTTTTGTACAGATGATTCTTTACATATGTGATGTCCTTTGTGGAATCCCCTTGATGGTCTGCTATATCCTTCAGAACTGTGTGCTGGGCAGCAACAGTATTTTTGGCCATTTCAAACCACCTTGTCATCTGCAGAAGGATATGATCTGATGCAGTTTTGACATCATTAACCTGGGCATTCATTTCAGTTCTCACTTCAGCCACTCTTGACTCCATTCTTTGCTCACTGGCCTGAATCTCCTGAGTCAATGCAGCTCTTATTGTATGCATTTCATTCCTTATCTGGGTAATTACATCATGAACCTTTTCAGCAACAATCTCTTTCATAGACAACATCTGACCCTCAATCATTGTTTGGATTGAGTTTAACAGGTCAGATGTGTCCAGAGCTACAACTGGCCTTTCCTGAGCTAAATCCTTTTCAACCATCATTTCAGCTCCACTTTGAGCATTACCCCTCCCATCATCAGGGATCTGCTCCCCCTCTGATGAGGCATTAGGTGATACCAATTCCTGTTGATGTTCTCCCTCACTAGCATACCCACCTCCTCCTTCATATGCTGGGCTATGCTCCCCCTGACTTGGGGCATACTTAGGAGAAGAATTTTGTCTAAGGTCACCTGAAAAATGATTGATGAATTAGACACCTAGACTATACTATTGATAGAGAAAAGAGGCCTAAATGAAATCCTAATTTACCATGGATAGGTGAGTTGAGAAATTCATCTTCAGCTAGATGAACAGCTGGATCAGCATTCATCTGGGTTGGCTCAGGATTGGGCACAACACTTCCTTGGGGCTCCTCATTTGTCCTGGGGACCTCTTCATTGTCAATGTTCATTGGGTTGCTACCAGATCTATGATCAGAACCATGACTATCTTCATTTTCAGACCCATTTGACTTTGAGGATGAGTCTGATTTGTGCTGAGATTTATCTTTCTTCTTTTCCTTTGCCACAGATGGCAGGCTCATAAGGAGCACTCTGGAGAATCTATCCAGAGTCTTAATGTCCATTCTTTTCAGATAATGGAGATTTGACCCCTTTGAGTTTGCAAAGGTTTCTGAATAACTATTCTGTAGGTACAGAGATAGTATTCTTCCCATATTGGGGGCTTGTAGAGATTCCTTTATCCTTTGAAAGATAACTTCTCCCCAGGAGGTTCTCTTGGACAGAATTATCCTTGTCATTAATTCAAACATGAACTGTGAGATAGTGTCATGTGAACCAGGCTTGCATAGGATAGATTTGCCCACAATATCAGCCAACAACTTCCCCTGTTGATTAAAGGACTTCCTCCTTAGACAACTGGTCTTAGTATCACTGTATCCTGTCCACTTTAGGGCAGTCCTCTTATCCTTTTCAGATATTTCCTCCTCTTCAGATTTACTGCAGGGAGTTAATTTCAGCCCCTTCTCCAACCTTTTAGCAGTAATCTTTATCTTCTCACTTCCTATCTTGGACATCAGGATGGTTTTGGATGGAGACAGTTTGACATGGTTGAACCATTCCAGAACATCAGCTTTGAGAATGCAGCATGGTTCAGACAGCATGTGCTCCAGACCTTGAGCTTCCATTAGATGAATCACTTGTCAAATTTCTTCAGAGGCATGAGAGAATCCATTTCTTACTATTTCATACCCCTCCAGGAGATCTTTCGAGCTTTTTGGCGCCATGGAAGCAAAGAATCGATGCACTGAGACGGAAGAGAAGATGAATCGTCTCGACGGCTAAGGGTTTGGCTTTGTGGTTTGTTTTAGGTTACAGTGTATCTATTTATAGATTTTTAGTTTCGATTTTATTAACCCTGGGATTCTAGACTTAATTACCTTATTGTTTCAAGGATTTTTGGGTTAATTAACAGATGTCATATCGAACATACCCCGTCTCAGCGGTTCCGCTGAGACGGAGACCTAGGCCGCTGGGACAGTGAACTGTCAACCGCTGGGACAATTTGCTCGTATCAGCGGTTCAGCTGGGATTTTTCTCAGCTGATTCAGCTGAACATACTCCTGCATTTTAGCTGATCATATGGTTTAGACCTAATGTAGATGTTTTGGCTTAAGATGGGTCCTAGTCATGTCACTAAGTTGAGTGTACAGTAATGTAAAGTTTGATAATTTACCATTCATAATCAACAATTGTGACAGCCATTACTCATACATTTACAACTATTCTACACTAAGCATGCCAAGATCAATTTTGAAAGCATTGAATTTGGATTCATCCAGTGTCTTTATAAAGATATCAGCTACTTATTTGTCAGTGGGGACAAATTCAAGACAGATGTCTTTACACTCTACATGTTCTCTAATAAAATGATATCTAATCTCTATATGCTTAGTCCTGCTATGAGAGACAGGATTTTTAGCAATAGATATTGCACTGGATGAATCATTATACAAAGGAGATTCCCTGACCTTGAGGTTGTAATCCTCCAACTGATGTTGTGTCCAAAGGAGTTGTGCACAACAGCTACCTGCAGCAATGTATTCAGACTCAGCTGTGGATATTGCCACACTAGTTTGTTTCTTGCTGCTCCAAGTTATCAATCTTCTCCCTAGGAACTGACAAGTACCACTTGTACTCTTCCTGTCTTCTTTGCAACCTGCAAAATCTGCATCTGAAAAGCCTGTTAGTTCAAAGTCATTGTTCTTAGGGTACCAAAGGCCAAGATGCAAGCTGCCCTTAAGGTATCTCAATATCCTCTTCACAGAGGTGTAGTGAGATTCCTTAGGACAGGCTTGATACCTAGCACAAACACATATAGCATACATAATGTCTGGCCTACTAGCAGCCAAGTATAATAGGGATCCAATGATGCATCTGTACATGGACTCATCAAAGGCCTTTCCCTTTTCATCCTTGTCTAATGATATATTAGACCCCATGGGTGTTCTCATGGTGGAGGCTGATTCCATCCCAAATTTCTTGATGAGCTCCTTAGTGTACTTGGTCTGGGAGATGAAAATTCCATCATCAAACTATTTCACTTGGAGCCCAAGGAAATATTTGAGCTCACCCATGCTGCTCATTTCAAACTCCCCCTGCATTAGATTGGCAAATCTTTTGCAGAGGTTATCATCAGTAGACCCAAAGATTATGTCATCAACATAGATTTGGACTAAGAGACACTTGCCCCTTGTTTCCCTAAGAAACAATGTGCTATCAATCTTTCCCCTCATGAACTTGTTCTTGAGGAGAAAGTTGGACAAAGTCTCATACCAAGCTCTTGGAGCTTGCTTGAGACCATATAGTGCTTTCCTAAGAAGATAAACATGAGAAGTTAGGATTAGATGCACAAAACCTGAAGGTTGTTCAACATATACCTCTTCCTTCAGATCTCCATTGAGAAAGGCTGATTTGACATCCATTTGGTAGACTTTGAACCCCTTGTGGGCAGCATAGGCAAGGAATAGCCTAATTGCTTCCAACCTTGTAACTGGTGCAAAGGTTTGATCAAAGTCTATACCTTCCTCTTGCCTGTATCCTTTGGCTACCAATCTGGCCTTGTTCTTGATGATTGTACCATTCTCATCAAGATTGTTCCTGTATACCCATTTAGTCCCAATCACATTGTGTCCCTGAGGTCTTGGCACCAGCTTCCATACTTTGCATCTCTTGAATTGTAGGAGCTCTTCTTGCATTGCTTCAATCCAGAATGTGTCTTGATTGGCCTCTTCAAACTTCTTGGACTCCATTTGAGAGAGGAAGCTCAAGAATAGTGCTTCATTATGAGCTCTGCTTCTTGTCAATATTCCTTGGGTATGATCCCCAATTATTAGCTCTCTTGGATGATCTCTCAGGTGCCTTGCAGCAGCAGGAAGAGGGTCCTCTGGTGGCTATGTTTGTTCCACTGGTTCAGCTATGACTTCATCTTGTACCTCTTCTTCTTCAGGAATTGCAGCAGCTGTCTGTGTGTTGCTGCTGCTGGGCTTGTCTTGGACAGTCAGCTCATGCATCCCTTCTTCATTTCCTGTCACAATAGAAGAACTAGACCATTCTTTGTAGAGAAGGTTGGTCTCATCAAATACAACATGCATAGATTCTTCTACAACATGGGTTTTCTTGTTATAAACTCTATAAGCTCTATTATGTGAGCTATACCCAACAAGAACTCCCACATTGCATTTTTCTGCAAACTTTGTTAGCTAAGATTTTCTATTATTTAAAATGTAGCATTTGCAACCAAAGATCCTAAAGTAGGAAATTGTAGGTTGTTTGCCTTTCAGAATCTCATAAGGGGTTTTCCCAAGGACCTTATAAATGGAGGCTCTATTTAGAACATAACAGGTTGTATTGACAGCCTCAGCCTAGAAGTATTCTGGGAGTGAGGAGTCACTAAGCAATGTTCTCCCAGCTTCTATCAAGGTCATATTCCTCCTCTTAGCCACACCATTTTGCTGTGGAGTCCTTGGGGAGGAGAACTCTTGGGTGATACCAAATTCTTGACAAAATTTTGTCATGGCTTCAAATTGAAATTCTGTACCATGGTCAGTTCTAGTCCTGACCACATTACATAGTAGATCATTCTGAATGGCCTTGCCATAATTTATAAAGACATGTAAGGTATCTGACTTCTTCTTAAGGAAGAATACCCATGTATACTTTGAATGATCATCTACAATTACCAAAGTATACAACTTCCCACCTAAACTCTGAATTGGCAAAGGACCAAACAAGTCCATGTGCAATAGGTATAAACACCTTTCAGTATCCTTGGAGCCAATACTTTTAAAGGTGGCCCTAGTTTGCTTACCCATTTGGCAAGCATGATAGGGACCACTTTTAACACATTTTAGTTTAGGACTATTTCTAACAAGGTCTTTAGAAAATAATCTATTAATTGTCTTATAGTTAATGTGGGCAAGTCTTTTGTGCCATTGGACACAAAGTGACTCACTTTCATTAGCTACAAGACACACCGAGGAGGTAGAATAATTGCAAATGAAGTCTAAGCAATAAACATTTCCACTCCTAGTGCCTGAGAGAATGGTCTCCAAGTCATTAGACTTTTTGATCAAGCACTTGTCATTGTGGAATTCAATGACATAGCCTAAGTCACATAGTTGGCTTATGATTACAAGGTTGTGTTGCAACCCTTCAACATAAGCTACCCTTGTGATTGAGACTATGCCATTGGAAATCAAACCATATCCTTTGGTGACTCCCTTTTCAGATCCACCAAAGATAACTTTGGGTCCATTCTTCACTGGATGGTAATCCTTTAGAAGATCCTTAGTTCCTGTCATGTGCCTTGAGCACCCACTGTCCAAGTACCATATTTGGTTGAGAATGGTACATGAACTAACCTGCAACACAAAATTTAGTGTACCTTAGGGTCCCAACTGACTTTGGGTCCTAGGTTCATGTTAACACCATAGGGAATATTCCTAGAGAGGGCTGGTTTGGCTTGAGGTTCAGTCCTTGCCTTTGGCACCTTGGAGTTGTGCCAACAATCAATTGCAAAGTGTCCCACCTTGCCACAGCACCAACAATTATGAATATTGTATCTCCTTTTCTGAACAGTTTTTTGAATTGGTACAACACTTTGTACATGTTCAGCAGAAGGGATATCAGCATTCTTTCTATTTCTTTCATCAATAATTTGACTGAAGGATAATCTGTGGATAGTCTTGCTGCTCTTTGTTCTAATGGCCTCAGTTTGCATTGACTTGGCAGTCATACAAGATCTGATGGAATCAGACACTGGGCAGCAGGTCTTGTCAAAAGATTTGACAGCAGTCTTGCTTTTTGCTGAAGCAGATTTGGAAGAGCTTGCTTCCATGTTCTTGACTGAAGGTGCTGAGTCACCAAACACAAATGGTCCAGGTTGAACCATTTGTATTTCCTCATGTGGAGCTTTCATTGCACTCAATCCCATGCCCTTTCTATTTCCATTGCTGTGAGCATTCTTGCTCAAGTTATAGGAACTTCCATTTAGTAAGTGACCATGAATACTTTCTTGGTCATACTTGTTTGAGGGCATCAAGACCTTCACAAAGGAGGTTTTAGATTCTTTTGAGTCCTTGAACTTTCCCTTAGTGTTGCTGGTAGCTGCCTCTTTGTTGAAACCAACACCTCTCATGTTATGGGAGTTGAAGGTGTCAATAATAGGCAGCACTGTCTTGGGCTTGGAGAACTTAGCCACCAGCATCCTCTCCTTGAGAAGCTTTTCTTCAAGATCCTTAATGATCTTGTTCTTGTGGCTTATGGTGCCCACATGGATGATTGACATTCCCCTTAGCTTGCCAATCTCCTTGCTCATTAGAGCTAGCTGGGTAGCATGCTGAATGCACTCATATTTTGATTGCTTTAGGGAAGCAATTTCTTGGGCTTGCCTCTTGGCTAGCTTTTTGCTCTTTTTCAGAGCTTCCAGGAGTGCACCATATTCATCAATCAATTGATTGACATCCTCCTCAGAATATGATTCACCTCCAACTTTAGATGGAGGAGATTCAGATTCTGGACCTATTTCATAATCAGAAGAAGAAGAAATGCAGTGTATCAATACCTGCTCATGTTCTGAATTGATGTGGCTGTCCTCATTTTCAGTTATAGCCATCAGCCCATGGTCATCAAGAGTGACCTCATCCTCCTCTTCATCACTATCAAAATGTGATAGAGGGGCCCTGATTCCTATCCTGGTAGCAGGATAGTCTTTTTCCTCCTGATCAGCAAACAGCCCCAAGTAGGCTTCCTCCTCACCATCTGAATCTGAAGATGAAGATTCAGACTCACTCCAGCTCTTGCTTTTCTTAGCTAGGAAGGATTTTCTCCCTTCCTCTCTTTCTGGTGATGAGGCTTCTTGTCACATCTTTCTTTTCTCTTAACTGGACAGTCAGCAATGACATGTTCAGGCTTACTACAGCAATAGCAAATTATGTTAGTTGAAACATGTTTACTAGTTTTAGAGTCATACCTGTCCCATTTGGGATGTTGCCTTTCAGATCTGTAATGATCCTTCTTGGGATGAGAAGAGGAGGAAGGTTTGTTCTTCCATTGTTTCCTCGTGATCATCTTCTTGAACTGCCTTGTGAAGGCAACAAACTCCTCATCAGAAGAGGAGCTATCAGATTTGCTGCTATCAGATTTGCTGCTCTCAGATTTCTCAGATTCAGCAGCCTTCCTTGGAGGTGACTGCACTCTAGCCTTGTTCTTCTTAGAGCTTTCAGCTTTGAGAGCAACAGATCTCTCCCTTGTGTGAGACCTGGAGGAAGAGTCCTCCTCCTTTCTTGCAGAAAGCTGCATTTCATATGAGAGCAATTTCCCAAACAGTGTATGGGTGGGGGTTTCTCCAAGTCTTGCCCCTTCCCTGATTGTTCAGATTTTAGTGTCCCATTCTCTAGTTAGAGATCTAAGGAACTTATCATTGAGTTCATAATCTGTGAACACCCTTCCATAGGTTCTTAGTTCATTTCCAATCCTAAAGAACCTTTCATAGCACATGGAGATATTCTCTTGGCCCAGCTGTCTGAAAGCTTCATACTCCTGATTGTGGAGTGACTTTCTATCATCCCTTACTTCAGTTGTTCCCTCCATATAGAAAACCAATGTGTCCCACATTTCCTTGGCAGTTTGGCAGTGTACCAAGTTCTGAAATGTAGTGTCATCAATGGCATTTACTATTATGTTTTGGGCTCTCTTGTGCATAGTGTACAGTGCTATCTCATCATTGGTCAGTTCAGAAAATACCTTAAGTACTTTTCTAGTAGGGTCAATAGTGGAGACTTTCTCAAAGGTATAAGGACCATTTTTGACATTCAAAAAGATCCTTGGGTCTGATGCTTCCATGAATAGCCTTACCCTTTGCTTCCATATCCCAAAGTTTTCTTTGGAGCATATGGGCAACTTCATTGACCCCAACTCCTTCTTCATTGCACTGTTGGCCATTAGATTTCAGATTTGACTACTCCTTTATAGGATCTGATCAGACTGTTAAGTCTTTTTGATCAACCTGGCTTTGATACCACTTGATAGTTTATATAGGTGTAGTCAATAATACCTAGAGGGGGGTGATTAGGTACTACTTATTTTCTTTTTTTAAACCTAAGGTTTCTAGCTGCAGAAAATACAAGCACAGAAAGCACACAAGAATGTATAGATGTTCCTCAAGATAGGGTGTCTTGAGTAGTCCTCTTTCCCCCCTTCACCTTTCTAACAGTGTGTTAGACAAGGCCACAAACTCCAAACTCGGCTCCTTGAGCTTACACCACAAGTTCCTCAGAACTTCTCAGATCCAGAGTGATCCTACCTCAGGCACAGCAGCCCTACACTCAGGCTCAGTAGCCCTACACCTCAGGCTCAATAACCCTACACCTCAGGCTCAACAGCCCTACACCTCTGGCTCAACAGCCCTACACCTCAGGCTCAACAGCCCTACAACTCAGAGTTATGAACTCCTACCACTCAGAAATCCCACAGATTTCCTACCTCAGACCTATCAAGAAGTCCTACCACTCAAGCTGTCAATACAGCTTTACACACAGGCTCAACAACCTTTTACTCAGGCAACAATGCCTTACAAAGATATAATAGAGTTTGAGTTGAACACAGAGGACAAAAGATTTACTCTTAGGTCTTCTGAATCCTTTCTTCAGATCTGAAAACAATAGCTTCAGATTTGTATCCCCTTGATCTTCTCCTCCAGCAAAGCAGAAGATTAACTTGCCCTTCTTGAGTTTGTACAGGAAGAGCTAACTAATATCCCTTAGAAGATTAACTTCAGCTGCAGAGAATGACTTCAACTGGCTGAATCGCGAATTCTCGATTGCGGCGTGTAACAAAAGCTTCTCAATAGAACAGTGCATCTTGATGTGCCCTAACATCTTCTTTTATACCCCCAGACGGCTTCAACGGCTATATCGATCCTCCTGACATAGTATGGGGCTGATTGGACTTGCTTTTCCCTCTCAAATGTCATTTGCGCCAAAAGCAGATCCCGTCAAAACATTTGGATCTGTCTCAGCGGTTGGCCTGAGACAGCATCCAGTCTCAGCGGTTGGGCGGAGACGGCTTCCAGTCTCAGCGGCAGCTCCAGTTCCCTTCTCAGCGGTTGCTCCAGTCTTCTTCTCAGTGGATCCGCTGTGATGGCTCCTCGTCTCAGCGGTTCTGGCCCATCGTCTCAGCCGTTATGCTGAGACAGATCTTCATCTCCTTGTGGATGATTTCTTTTTATCTAGGGCCATGTTTGGCCCTTCCTTTTGAGTCACCTGTGCCTGTAAATCCTTCACAATTATAGCTTTGTTAAATACAATATGTCATTAGCATTAAGAGTGATGCCTCTTCAAATCAAGGTTATATTAAGGACAATATACCCAACAGGAAGTATTTGAGCTCACCCATACTGCTCATCTCAAACTTTCCCTGCATCAAGTTGGCAAACTTTTTGCAGAGATTGTTATCTGTAGAGCCAAAGATGATGGCATCCACATAGATCTGTACCAGCAAGATCTTGCTCTTCACTTCCCTTAGGAACAATGTCTTATCAATCTTTCCCCTTGAGAACTTGTTCTCAATTAGAAAGCTTGACAGAGTTTCATACCAAGACCTAGGTGCCTGCTTTAAGTCATAAAGGGCTTTTCTAAGAAAATAAACATAGTCAGGATGAGTAGGATCTACAAAACCTTAGGGCTACTCTACATATACCTCCTCTTTGAGGTCAACATTTAGGAAGGCTGACTTCACATCCATTTGGTAGAATTTGAAGCCTTGGTATGCAGCATAGTCCAGATACAGTCTTATTGCTTCCAGTCTGGCTACTAGAGCAAATGACTGATCAAAATATATCCCTTCCTCTTGTCTGTAGCCTTTTTCCACTAGCCTTGCTTTATTCTTGATGATGATTCCATTTTCATCCAACTTATTTCTATAGACCTATTTAGTTCCTATGATGTTCTGTCCTTGGGGTCTTGGATTCAGTTTCCAAACCTTGCATCTCTTAAGTTGGTTCAGTTCCTCCTGCATTGCTGCAATCCAAAATGAATCCTGATTTGCTTCCTCAAATTTCTTGGGTTCAATTTGAGAGAGAAAACTCAGGTACAATGCTTCATTTGCAGCTCTGCTCCATGTCATGACCCCTTGATTGACATTTCCTATTATCTACACTTGGGGAGGATCTCTTACTTGTCTCAAGGCAACTGGTGGAATTCTGGGCACTTCTATATTAGCAACTTCATCAGGTTGCATTTCTTCAGCCATTTCTGAACTTTCTGCAGGTTCTTCCTCGATTTCAACTATTACTGACTGATTCTTATCTCTTAGTGAAGTGCCAGCATTGTCTTCAATGGATAATTTCTCTATTCTCTCCACTGTACCTTGATAATTAATTTTTAGTCATCGTTTTTAGTTTAGTTTATTATGTTATTTGCATTTTTATTTTTATCTTTTGTTATTTTTTATGCATGTTTTTGTTATTTTGTTATTTTCCTATTTTCAAAAACTAATGTTTTAGTTTATGTTATGTTTTAATTTCATGTTTTTATATTTCTTAAGCTAATTTTATGTAATGTTTTATTTTATGTTATGTTTTAGTTTTATATTTTTATATTTTCTTAACTAATGCTAATGTTTTATTTTTATTTTTTGTAGGAATGTTGTCGCCGCCACCTTTGCATGAAGTCGTCGCGTTCGCCGTCGTGTGCCCGTCCATGCCACCATCGTCGCCGCAACACCATCATCGCGCCGTCAATATTCATGTCGCAACGCCATGCTCGCCACAACGCCACGTCCGCGCCATTGCCTCCACCTTTGCATGAAGTCCACGACATCGCCGCATCAGTTTGAAGAATTGTAGCCGACCACCTTGACCAAGTGTAGCTGCCCGTCAACTTGTTGTTGGTGCAGCTCTTCATTAATGCAACCATGCAACCGGTCCCCCATTTAATTCAAGTCCAAAGCAGCTCCTCTAATCCATTATTCCATGCAGCCAACAAAGTGTAGTCCACGTGAAACAGCCCCTTGATGCAGCTCATAAAAATCCAGCCACCTTTAATAATTTTCAAGCAGCCGGCCACTTAATTTATCCCGTCAACCTCCAAGCAGCCCTCCATTCTCCAAACCGTGAACACCAACCATCAAACAATAGCAGCCCACTTCCCTACCCTTCATTAAATCATCACCCGCCACCTTGCATTCTCCATGCATGCATCTCTCTCATCTTCCTCTCTCCTCTTTTATATTTTTCTCTTCTTTTATTCTCATCCATCCCCTCTTTTATATTTTTCTCTCCTCATTTAATCCCATCCATCCCCCCTCTTTCATCCATTTTAATTTTATATTTTATTTTATATTTCTTTAAATAATATTCATTGCATTTTCACCCTCTCTCTCCTCCTCAATAAACTCATGCATGCATTCTTCCATTCATGCATGACCCTTCTCTCTCTCCCTCATAAATCTCATTCATGAACCTTTCCCCCATCTAGAACCTTCCCCCTCTTCTATATAAGGAGCACAAGGCTCAAGCTTTTGGAGAAGAATTTGGAGAGTGGATGTAGAAGTAGTGTAGAGTTATATTTTCTCATTTAGAGAGCTTCCTTCAAGTATTGTTGTAAGAGTATTTTGCATCTTGTTATGTATTCTCTTTTATAGTTAATGAATATGAATGTTTTTTTCTATTCTCCTCTTTTCTCTCTTTCTAATGCGTAGCTAATTTCTGTTTGTACTCGAACGCGATGAACTTTGCAATAAAATAATATCTTTCATTCTATGTTTACTTTTGTATTTTTTATTTTGATCCGACCTTGATTATTTTCGTATCGACTCCGTATTTCTAGTATACGGTAGTAGATTCCGATCTCATATTCGAGTAGCCGAGAGGCTCGTGAATGTGAAAGATCACTCAAGGAAGGAAGGAGTTGCACGCACCCCTAGAGATAGGATGATGTAAATCCTCCGGATTGGAGTCAAATCCAATAGCGCGGTTCACTTCGATAATGCGACTTTAGGCCTTTTGATTTGCAAAGAGATTTCGGTCAAAACGTCTAGAAGTTAGGAGATTTAATGCTCTAGCGAGATTATTTCTTATTTTAGGATCCGCCACGGTCTTAATAGAATTACGAATGTTAAACTAATTTATTCCGTTATTTTATTTCAAAATGAATCGTCGATCGAGCACTCTTTTCGTAATAGTTTATTTCTCTTTTAATTAAGCTTAGTTTATTTTTATTTTCAAAACCCACCAATCGTTCGGTAGGATAATAGAGTCGTTGTGAGTAATAGTACTTGCCAGACCCGAGTATAAATACGACCTTGATATATTTTATATCCTATGCTATATTTCGATAGGTACACTTGACTTAAGCGAGTATAGATTGGAGAAGACAAATTTCTCTATCAAGTTTTTGGCGCCGTTGCCGGGGATATTTTTGGCAATATTACGAAAGCATCGAGTTTATTACTTCTACTAAAATTCAAAAAAAAAAATATTATTATAAATTATAATTAACCCACATCATCGTTTTTCTATTCCACCTAAATTCCTGGAAATGACGCTTTGGGCTTGAATTCCCATCACGGCCTCTAGTACCGTTGCAAACCCCTCACAGGGCAGATCTCGGGAAGTCCAGGATTAACATAATCCGCCTAAAAAAATCAAAAAATTAAATTTTCTCTTTCTTTTTTGGTAACAGTTTTTCTTTATCATGGAATCATCTTCTTTTTGCGCTCTTTGCGGGTCGCCCGACCATTTTAATTTTGCATGTTTTTCTGGAACCCCTCCCTCATATGATTTCAATTTTTCTGGAGAAGGTCAAAGTGGCCAATTTGATCCTTACTCAAATTTTTATCCTACTTGGGAGATGGGGAACCCGTCTTATTTTTCGCATGATTTTGCCCCGCAAAGCGCCGCGCCTCTAATTTTTAGTTCTATCGATAATGGGTATTTGGAATTGCAAACGTCTATTGATAATATTAATTCGCATTTCAAAACCATTTTGGATTGTTTTTCTCATGAGGCCGCATCGTTTTCTTCGTCTTCTTCTCCGTCTCCTCCAATTTCTTCATGTAATGAGTCACCAGATATCCCGGCTTGTCTTATTCCTCTCGAGAAAGATAACTATTCGGATGTTCCGGATTGTTTCCTTCCTCCTTTGGATGACACACATATTTTAACATATTTAATTTTTACGATTTTCTAATCTCTAAATATAGACATCAGTCCTTTAAGGACTATAAGTTAGCAATTTGTAGTTTTTCTTTTCATTCGGTGTTATTGCCTAGGAACGGTTGCTAAATAGCGTTATCACTTTTTCATTTAGGAATAATTCTTTCTTGGTGTCTAGAACTTGTCCCTAGCTACTCTCGAAGCATGTGCGTAGTTTTTTATTTTCACGAACTTTAGAAATGATCTAGGCCACCCTTTGACCCATTTGAGCCTTTTGCCCACCTAAACATTACACCATTGCAAACTATTTTGGGCCTTTCCCTTCTTCTTTGTCTAAGCTCCACTTTTCACTTTTTCACCAAAGCCAAAATGCCTAACCATTTTTCCATACTAAACCTTGAGCTTTATGTTTACTCATTTTTGTGATGGGGTTTATGTTTGAAAAATGAAAAGAAACTTGAAAGATTACATTTGGAGCTCCCATTTAGAAAAAGTAGTACCAAAAAGAAGAAGATCATCATCGAAAAAAAATGAAATGAAGTTTATTCGTGGCCAATTATGAAATGAAAAAATTACATGGCCTTGTTTTTATTTTTGAAATGAAAAATGTTGTACCTCTCAATTCTTGTTTTTGTGCTCAACTTTGGTTTAGTGTGTTTAGTTTTCCTTTTTATCTTTGAATTATCACTCCTAATCATTTACCTAAACCAAATTATTATGCCTATTAAGTCCTAGTGATCTTTAGAACGTGTTACAAATCTGCGTAGTGGAGAGAGTGTGAACGGACAAGCCTATGGACACCATCATTGATGGATTTCTTTGGAGGTTATTTTGAGGTGATTTAGGGGTAGTCGCTATTTTAGCAACCTAGTAATTCGTCTAATGCACCGTTTATTTAGAAACTCTATATTTTTGTTTTTCTTATTTTCCTAAACTTTTGGATGTCTTGTTTTAGGGATTTAGAAATGTGTAATCATTCTTTATGTTTTAATAATATTTTTAGGTCTCCTCTTTTCAAGTTTTCTATTTTGGATATCTCACCTCACTAGTTGCTAGCATAGAAATTAGGATAGTTTAATTTTCCACATTTTGGTTTTCTTAATTATGCAACTTAAAAATTATTTTCCTTTTTGTTTCCCCTCTATTTTGATTTCCATGTGCTTGAGGACAAGCAAACTCTTAAGCATGGGGGAGTTTGATAATTAGTTTTTAGTCATCGTTTTTAGGTTAGTTTATAATGTTATTTGCGTTTTTATTTTTATCTTTTGTTATTTTTATGCATGTTTTTGTTATTTTGTTATTTTCCTATTTTCAAAAACTAATGTTTTATTTTATGTTATGTTTTAATTTCATGTTTTTATATTTCTTAAGCTAATTTTATGTAATATTTTATTTTATGTTATGTTTTAGTTTTATATTTTTATATTTTCTTGACTAATGCTAATGTTTTATTTTTATTTTTTGTAGGAATGTTGTCGCCGCCACCTTTGCATGAAGTCGTCGCGTTCGCCGTCGTGTGCCCGTCCATGCCGCCATCGTCGCCGCAACACCATCGTCGCGCCGTCAATATTCATGCCGCAACGCCATGCTCGCCGCAACGCCACGTCTGCGCCATTGCCGCCACCTTTGCATGAAGTCCACGCCATCGCCGCATCAGTTTGAAGAATTGTAGCCGACCACCTTGACCAAGTGTAGCTGCCAGTCAACTTGTTGTTGGTGCAGCTCTTCATTAATGCAACCATGCAGCCGGTCCCCCATTTAATTCAAGTCCAAAGAAGATCCTCTAATCCATTATTCCATGCAGCCAACAAAGTGTAGTCCACGTGAAACAGCCCCTTGATGCAGCTCATAAAAATCCAGCCACCTTTAATAATTTTCAAGCAGCCGGCCACTTATTTTATCCCGTCAACCTCCAAGCAGCCCTCCATTCTCCAAACCGTGAACACCAACCATCAAACAATAGCAACCCACTTCCCTACCCTTCATTAAATCATCACCTGCCACCTTGCATTCTCCATGCATGCATCTCTCTCATCTTCCTCTCTCCTCTTTTATATTTTTCTCTTCTTTTATTCTCATTCATCCCCTCTTTTATATTTTTCTCTCCTCATTTAATCCCATCCATCCCCCCTCTTTCATCCATTTTAATTTTATATTTTATTTTATATTTCTTTAAATAATATTCATTGCATTTTCACCCTCTCTCTCCTCCTCAATAAACTCATGCATGCATTCTTCCATTCATGCATGACCCTTCTCTCTCTCCCTCATAAATCTCATTCATGAACATTTCCCCCATCTAGAACCTTCCCCCTCTTCTATATAAGGAGCACAAGGCTCAAGCTTTTGGAGAAGAATTTGGAGAGTGGATGTAGAAGTAGTGTAGAGTTATATTTTCTCATTTAGAGAGCTTCCTTCAAGTATTGTTGTAAGAGTATTTTGCATCTTGTTATGTATTCTCTTTTATAGTTAATGAATATGAATGTTTTTTTACTATTCTCCTCTTTTCTCTCTTTCTAATGCGTAGCTAATTTCTGTTTGTACTCGAACGCGATGAACTTTGCAATAAAATAATATCTTTCATTCTATGTTTACTTTTGTATTTTTTATTTTGATCCGACCTTGATTATTTTCGTATCGACTCCGTATTTCTAGTATACGGTAATAGATTCCGATCTCATATTCGAGTAGCCGAGAGGCTCGTGAATGTGAAAGATCACTCAAGGAAGGAAGGAGTTGCACGCACCCCTAGAGATAGGATGACGTAAATCCTCCGGATTGGAGTCAAATCCAATAGCGCGGTTCACTTCGATAATGCGACTTTAGGCCTTTTGATTTGCAAAGAGATTTCGGTCAAAACGTCTAGAAGTTAGGAGATTTAATGCTCTAGAGAGATTATTTCTTATTTTCGGATCCGCCACGGTCTTAATAGAATTACGAATGTTAAACTAATTTATTCCGTTGTTTTATTTCAAAGTGAATCGTCGATCGAGCACTCTTTTCGTAATAGTTTATTTCTCTTTTAATTATGCGTAGTTTATTTTTATTTTCAAAACCCACCAATCGTTCGGTAGGATAATAGAGTCGTTGTGAGTAATAGTACTTGCCAGACCCGAGTTTAAATACGACCTTGATATATTTTATATCCTATGCTATATTTCGATAGGTACACTTGCCTTAATCGAGTATAGATTGGAGAACACAAATTTCTCTATCATACCTGCATTCACTAGAGAACTAGACCAGCCCTTATGTATAAGGCTAGTCTCATCAAATACCATATGAACAGATTCTTCCACTGCTTGGTTATTGATGTTGTACACTTTATATGCCTTGCTATGAGAGCTGTAGCCAACAAAAATACCCACACTGCTTTTCTCAGCAAACTTAGTTAGCTTGGATTTCCCATTATTAAGGACATAGCATTTGCTACCAAAGATCCTAAAGTAGGATAAGGTTGGTTTTCTGCCCTTCATTAACTCATAGGGAGTTTTCTTGTGATTTTTGATGATGGAAGCAATGTTTATCACATGACAAGCTGTATTGACAGCCTCTGCCTATAAGTATTCTGGTAGAGAGGAGTCACTTAGCATTGTCCTACTAGCCTTTATCAAGGTTCTGTTCTTCCTTTTAGTAACCCCATTCTGTTGAGGTGTTCTGGGTGAGGAGAATTCTTGGGAGATACCTAGTTCTTGGCAGAATTTTGTCATGTACCCTGACTGAAATTCTATCTCATGGTCACTTCTGAGTTTGACCACAGTACAACCCATTTCATTCTGGATCTGCCTGACAAAAATTTTCAAGATATCTAGGGTATCTGACTACTTTTTTAGGAAGAATACCCAAGTGAACCTTGAATAATCATCAACAACTACAAGGGTGTAGGACTTCCCTCCTAAGCTATGAACTGACATAGGACCAAACAAATCCAGGTGCAGTAGAAATAAGCACCTAGTGGACTCTTTGTTAGATATGCTTTTTAAGCTGGTCCTAGTCTGCTTTCCATGTTGGCAAGCTTGACATGGACCATCTTTGATGCACTTAATATCAGGTCCATTTCTAACTAGGTTTTGTGAGAAAAGCTTGCTTATTGTCTTATAGTTGATGTGTGCAAGTCTCTTGTTCCATTGAACACAAAGAGCCTCTTTACCATCATCCATAAGACATATGGGCATGGAAGAATTTCTATTGAGAAAATTTAAACAATAAATATTCCCACTCCTAGTGCCAGTTAAGGTAACCTCAAAATCTAAGGACTTCTTAATTAGACACTTGTCTTTGTGGAAGGTAATAGCAAAGCCTAAGTCACAGAGTTGACTTATGCTTATGAGATTGTGTTTCAATCCCTCCACATAAGCCACCCTTGTGATGGTAAATAACCCATTTGAAATGCTGCCATAGCCCCTGGTCACTCCCTTTTCTGAACCTCCAAAAATCACTTTTGGTCCATTCTCCACAGGGGTGAACTCCTTCAAGTACCTTCTGACTCCAGTCATGTGTCTGGATCAGCCACTGTCCAAATACCAAATTGGAGATTGGTTGGTATTTGGACCTACCTCCAAGACAAATTACTTCCCCTTAGGTACCCAATCTGGATTGGGTCCTCGGTTTCTGTTAGGTTGGTATAAAGGATCACTAAACCTCGGAGGGTTCTGCACTCTCTTTGCATTGGGCCCTGTTGGGTTGAACCAACAGTCCAAGGCAAAGTGGCCTACATTCCCACAGCACCAGCATTCATATCTGTTGTATCTTCTCTTCTTCTTCACCATCTGAGTGGGGTGGCAGTGCTGATGAGCAGAAGAACATGCTTCTTGCTTAACAAATCTTGGATGAACATCATGTGTGAGTTTAGGGTGGAATCGGTCTCACCATAATTTGATTCACCTTCTTGGGAACAGGCTTTATAGGAAAAGCCTTTCCCTTACTCTTGATTGTTGTGGCTGCAGGTTTGTGGGTTGAAGGACTTGACACCAGCACCTTCTTATAGGAAGGTCTAGCTTCAGAATCTTTGCCCGTGACTGTCTCCTGATTAAAACCAACACCAGCTCTGAACTGTCCAGAGAAGGTATCAATGATAGGCAGGATAGTCTTGGGCATTGAGAAGCTTGATGCAAGTTTCTTCTCAGCCAACAACATTTCCTCAAGGTCCTTGATGACCTTGTTATTCTGTCCCAATTCAGCATTCTTAAGCCTTATGGCTTCCTTGAATTTGTTCACTTCTTTGCTCATAGCAGCCAGCTTCTCAGCTGTCTTCTGGAGCTCATATTGAACAGGCTTCAAGGAATCTAACTCCTTGGTCTGGACTTTGAGGAGTTTTTTACAGCCCTTGAAGGCTTTCCACAAGGCTTTGTATTGCCTTATCAGTTTAGATTCAACTTCATACTGGGATCTTGAGGCTGTGCTATTGGCAGCAGACACATCCTCATCATCATGCAAAAAATTTGCTACTGATTCAGAATCAGAATCAGACAGAGGAGTTCTGTGATTTACCTTTCCAGGAGAGTTGTCATCCTGGTTCCCTTCATTGATGGCCATCAATTCAATAAGTGCCTCGTCCTCAGTCCTAGAGGAGCTTGAGTTAGAGTCACTCAATGTTCTGGTCTTCTTGGCCACGAACCTTTTTTCAGAGTTCCTCTTGCTCCTTGAGCTTCTTCTTTTTTCATGGTTCCTTGACTCCTTCTTCTTTGAAGGGCAGTCAACAGCCATGTGACCTATTTTGCTGCAGGAATAGCAAACATTATTATCTAAATCATGTTTACTAGAGATGGATTTGTACCTTTCCTCCTTGGGAGCTTTGGATCTGTCACGATAGTCAGATCTTTTGGAGCTTGAGGAGGAGTTTCTGTGACTGTCCCTCCTCCTTCTGTGTATCAGCTTCCTGAATTGTTTTGAGAGGAGGGCCACCTCTCTATCAGTATCATCAGAATCAGAAGAGCTGGCTTCTGATTCTTCTCTGCTCTCAGATTTGCTCTGAGTTGCAGAGGTCTTGCCCTTAGCTCTTTTGGTGTTCTCATCCTTTAGAGGCACAGATCTCTCTCTTGAGCTCACTTTTGAGCTTTCTTCTTCAGCCTTTCTAGTGTTGAGCTGAAGTTCATGAGACAGCAGCTTTCCATACAGATTTTTGGGCTCCATGACGCCCAGCTGACCCATCTCTCTGATGGCACAGATCTTGATGTCCCATTCTTTTGTGAGGGATCTGAGAAACTTGCCTTTTAGATTAGAGTTTGTGAACTCTCTATCGTAGTTTCTCAGACCATTCACTATCTTGAAAAATCTCTCATAGCAGTTGGAGATTGTTTCATTTTTGCCTTGCTTGAATGCCTCATACTCTTGGTTGAGAAGGGATTTTCTATCATCCCTAACCTCTTCAGTACCCTCCATGTATATGATCAGGGAGTCCCACATCTCCTTGGCCGTTTTGTAGTGAATCAGATTTTGGAGGGTTGAGTCATCTACGGCACTTACAATGACATTTTGTGCCCTCTTATTTAGGCCTGCCAAGGCCAGCTCGTCCTTGGTCATGTCCTCTTATTTCTTTACCACCTTCTTTGTTGGATCAATGGTGGAAGCAGTTGTAGGGATAAAGAGACCCTGTTGGATTGTCAGATAGATTCTTGGATCAGCCGCTTCCATGAACAGCCTAACCCTTTCCTTCCAGATAGGAAAGTTCTCCTTTGAATAGATTGGAAGTTTCATGGATATCATCTCCCGATTCTGATATCCACCAGCCATAGTGAGTCATTCCGCGATCTAGATCAGACGGTTAAGTCTTCTTTTGATCAACCTAGCTTTGATACCACTTGTTAGTAATGGAACGTTCGCCTAGGGGGGGTGTTAGGGGATCTGGGTTCTTTTAAAACTATTTGCGCGAGTTTCGAATATTCAAGCACAGCACAAAAATATCGCACAGATAAACACAAATAAAACACGCCAGACGACACAAGATCTATAGAGGTTCCTCAAGACGGGGTGTCTTGAGTAGTCCTCTGTCCCTCTGCGCCTACCCAGTAGTGTGCTAGGATCAGCAAACTCCGCCAAAAACTTCAGGCCCTCAAGCCTTACAACACGGACCCGCAAGTCCAACAGCCTAGGCCCGCAAGCCCCTTCTACCCCCGATCCCGCAAGCTCGACACTCAGGCCCTCAAGCCCTACACAACACAGACCCGTAAGTCCTGTGCCTACAGCCTAGGCCCGCAAGCCCGTACTGCACCTGAGCCCTCAAGCTCGACAAGATTGGACCCGCAAGTCCACTGCCCTAGCCCTCAATCCTCACAGCTCTCCAGCCCGTAAGCTAGACAGTGCCAGACCCGCAAGTCCACTTCCCCGACCCTCAAGCCTCACAGCTCTCCAGCCCTCAAGCTAGACAAATAGGCCACTAAGATTTTACAAGATATTACAGTGAATAGACTGTTTCTTTTGCCGGATGAAGATTGGCAACTTTAGCCTGTTGAATATCAGCTTCTTAAGGTTGAAGAAGATGCTTTTGAATCAGATCTTGAGCGCACAGCTCTTCTTCAAACTTTTATTCGCCTGATGAGGATTGGCTTCTTATTAGTCGATGGAGATGACTGCTTCTTCTTTTTCACTTTCTTTCTTGCGCCGCTTTTTCTATTCTATTTTCTGTATGCGCAAGTTCTTTCTTTTTGATCGATTGATTCCAAATTAGGGCATCCTCTTATCTCTTTTATAAGACTGCGGGGTCCCCAACAGTCTTCTGACAAAGTGCCTTAAATGTCAGATGCTCCTTTCCTTAAGAGCACGCGCTGATTAGACAATCAGGCGGCGACATTAAATGCTGATAGCGCGTCCGCAACTTTAATCTGTCTCAACGATATTTCCATCGTTACAACGTCATGGACAATATCTCAACGACAGGACTTTGTCGATGCCTTACGCCTTGTTAGATCTTCGATTCTTCTTGCTTCTGCCTCTGCTGCTGATATCTCGATGATACGAGACATTCTAGCGCTTCTGCATATACGACGATATGCTTTCTCGGTATGTGTCATCGTAATCACCTTGTTCTCTCGACGACATGAGTGATTGCATGTCGACAGATTATATTTTAGCAGCTGCTTGTCTTCAGCTGTCCTTCTTCAGTCTTCTCGATGACATGCTTTCTTTACGATGATGAACAACGCCATCAGTCATACTTAGCCTTTTCATCGACAAGGCTTCTTCACGACGATGTTTGTTCTTCTCGACGACAAGGCCACTTTGGTGAAGTCGACGATACTGCGTCTTCTTTGCATTCGACGATCTTGCTGAGTCTCAGCGGTCTATGATCTTCCTTCTGAGTTCGACGATCCTCCTTCTGCGTTCGACGAACATGCCAATTCTCAGCGGTCGTCGATCTTCCTTCTGCGTTCGACAAACACGCCAATTCTCAGCGGTCGTCGATCTTCCTTCTCCGTTCGACGAACACGCCAATTCTCAGTGGTCGTCGATCTTCCTTCTGCGTTCGAAGAACATGCCAATTCTCAGCGGTCGTCGATCTTCCTTCTGAGTTCGACGAACTCCATTCTTCATTCGACGAACTTCCTTCTGTGTTCGACGAATCTTGTTCTACTAACTTCCTGAGATTTATAAGCTAGAGAAGCCATCAAATACAAAGTGAAGTTTTCTTGACTTGGTGACTTCTTCAAATCAGGAATTATGTGGGCAAGATTCCCAACATAGGGCATGATGCGGCTCGATGCCGGCTGAAGGATAGGATGTGCTATCAGTGCGGGCAGAAATGGCATATGAAATTCCGGTGTTCGTAGTTCCAGTTGGCCGGCCAGCAGATTGCACTTACGGCTCTGGCACCGCCACCGTCTCACCAACAGCAATTAGATCGAGAAAGTCCAAGTTAAATGCAGTAGCGGAGGGGGAAGCGCAGTTTTCCTCCCAGGCATTTTCAGGTTAGGTTTTGACCTTGTTTATTTGTTGGCTTGCGGTCGTGGATTTAGATTTTTGTTATATCGTTTGTATGCGAGTTAAGGTAGAGGATGTTGAGCGTGCGTTCTTTTCGATTCGAGTTTTACTCGATATTTTGGTCATCGTTTGGTTGCTGATCATTTTGCAGATCCCCTAAGTGTTAAATTCCCTTTTGTGGCTCTGTGGTGTCGAATTAGGGTATTTAGAGTTGCCCTTTTCCTCTTTGGTGGTTTCTTAGCTTTTGTTGATCTAAAGGTGCTAGACCTGAAGGTTTTCGATGTGATTTTGGGCAAGGACCTATTGTCCAGTTATGATGATGTTATCCAATGCAAGGTAAAGCGTTTGGTCTTCAAGCTGGACATCGATCATCCCTTGGGGTGTGTTTGACTTTTCGCGCTAGGTTTTCCCTAGTTATTTCTGCAGTGTGTGCTCGAAACGTTTAGTTTTCGGTTGGTTTGCTCACCTTGTTTCTATGTTAGAAGTTGTTTGTAGTTTGCCGTATATCGAGAATTATTCATGTAGCCCAAAAGTTCCCTGATGTTTTCCCAGTAAATCTCCCAGGTTTTTTTGCCTGTGAGAGTTGTGGAGTTTGCTATGACCTTGAGTCGGGTACTCGTCCTATTGATAAGGCACCATACCCTTTGTCCCCACATGAGTTAGAAGAGTTGCACACTCAGTTAGATGAGTGGTTGCAGTGTGGCTTTATCTGGCCTGGTTCTTCGCCCTGGAGTGCTCCCGTTTTGTTCATAAAGAAGAAATGTAGTTCGATGAGATTGTGTTTCGATTATCAAGAATTGAGCAAGGTGACCATCAAGAACAGGTATTCGCTGCCTCGGATTGATGACTTGCTTGACCAGTTGCGTGGTAGTTCGGAGTTTTCGAAGATTGATCTTCGTTCAGGCTACCTTCAGTTGAGGATCCGTGAGTTAGATGTTCCGCGGTCTGCATTTCGTTCTCGTCTTGGACATTTCAAGTTCTTGGTAATGTCCTTTTCCTTTTGGGTGATTCGTTCATTTAGGTTAATTGGGAGGTCTTGGATTTAGGAGGCTTTGTCGTAAGCTTTGATCAGGGATCGGGTGATCTATTTTGAGTGCTGAGAAGAAATTTTGTCCGCATCTGTTTTCCTAGCCTTCTTTGGTTAGCGTTTCTATCCAGCAAGCGTTAGTTTATCTCTCCCTTTGCCCTTGTTGGATTCATTTGTATTCTATGTTTCGGTTCCAAGTTTCGGGACAAAACTTTGTTATTGGTGGGGTGACTGTAACGCCCCTGAATTTCCAGGAATTATTTTAATCCTTCTTTGACGTCATTTTTGACGTAAGGGCATTACGTTAGTGCGAAGTTAGCGGTGAGCCGCCGTTTGCACGTTTTTGTTGGAACATGGTCTTCCGCATCTCCTAGGTTTGAGAATAACAAATCCTATGTGTATTTGATCTTGTGTGTTTAAGTGTGCAGGAAATCAAAGTCCACATGACTCAAGGATAGTTGTCCCCAAAATTGAGGCCAGAATTCCAACATGGCCACTAGCGCCGGCAGTAGCGATAGCGCCCGGCGCTAGCGATGATTAGCGCGAATCCGGCAGTATTTTTAGAAGGATCTAGCGCCCGGCGGTAGCTACTAGCACTGGCGGTAGCATGGCGCACAAGAGGCATAGAGCAAATGTTGCCGCGGATTGAAGATCCTGCCGCGCAAAATGTTACTTAATCAGGGATAGCGCCGGTGGTAGCGGTAGCGTGGCGGTAGCGCTTTGGCTATAAAAGGACCCCCTCTCCTCTTGTTTTCGACACACCTATTGCATACACCTCAGAGAGAGAGTGCTAGAATTCCAGAGGCTTGTCTTGGCCGAAATTTGAGGTCCCAGCGATGCTCTGCCAATTTCTGAAGCAGAATTCCATCACGCCGAATCCAAACGAAGTCCGCTTCGACAAACGCTGATTCTACAGCGGATCTTCGCCTCCATCTTCAGAAGTTCATCTTAAGGGAAGTTTTATTATTTTATTTATCTTTCTTTGTAAACGGTAGTGAATTCGCCTCGTGTTGGCGACTAGGTCTGGGGTAGGACTTAGGGCTGAAATTCGCCTCGTGTTGGCGACTAGATCTAGGCTAGGTCTAGGGGGTGCTCGAGGCCACATCCGGGGAAGGATTGGCTAGAGCGGCTTGAGGCCGAATCCTGGAAGGAGAAGGCTAGGGCCACCGGTTCGTGGGGAAGCGAGTCGGGATAGAAAACAAAAAGAGTTTTTATTATTCGCCTCCGATCTCTAGCGCCATTGAGATCAAGTTTTGTAAAACTTATTTAATATCAATAAAGCTTGTCTCTCTTTTTGTTTTACTTGACTTCTTGTTTTAATTTGGCAATATTCCAAAGTTTTTCTAAATAAAATCTAAAGTTTTTTGAAAAACCCTTATTCACCCCTAAGGGCGCCGACCGATCCAACAAGTGGTATCAGAGGGGTTTTGTTCCAAACGGCTTAACAACCGGGAACAATGGCGTCTCATGATCTCGCTTTCTCAGAGGGTCAAGGGATTAGTCGACCACCTCTCTTTACTGGGTCAGATTTTAACTATTGGAAAAATAAAATGATGTGCTTTCTTATGACGATGGATGTAGAAGTCTGGAATATGGTAGAAGTCAGATACTCTCCTCCTATAACTGTAGTGGGAGAGGCAACATTATTAAAACCTAAAGATAAATGGGACGATAACGACAAACTAAGGTGTAAAAATAATGCAAAAGCAATGAACGCCTTATATTGTGCCATAAATAGGACTGAATTTAATAGAATTTCTTCTTGCACTACTGCTTATGATATTTGGAATCAATTAGAAGTAATTCACGAAGGTACATCGCAGGTGAAAGATGGCAAGCTGTTTCAACTGGAATCTGAATACAAGAAATTTAGGATGGACACAGAAGAGGACATCAACTCAATGTACACTCGCTTCACAAAGATCGTCAGCGCATCCAAGGCGCTTGGAAAGACCTACTCCGACGGGGACTTGGTGAGGAAAATTCTTCGTTCCTTACCTCCAAGGTTCAATCCGAAGTTGACGGCTATCTCGGAGTCGCACAACTTAAGAACGCTCCAGATCGAGAATCTCATTGGGAATCTCAAAACCCATGAGGTAGAACTACAAATTCAACATGACGAATACAACAAGGAGCAGAAGAAAAAGGCGTTGGCGCTGACATCAAAGAAGGAGTGCATCGAAGAGGACGATGATGATGAAGAAGGACTCCTGGTGAAGAATTTCAAGAAGTTTATCAGAAATCCAGAGAGAAGGAACACATTCCGAAAATTCTTCCAAAAAGATACTCGACGAAAGGGATCCTCCTCTTCATCGAAGAAAGAAAAAGGAAGCGATGACGAAGAAAAAAGGCCGGCTCCAGAATGCTATCACTGCAGAAAAACCGGGCACATTCGGAGCCAGTGCCCAAAATACCAAAAGGAGCGGAAAGAACAAAAGAAAGCAAAAGAGAGGAAGAAAGTGCTGAAGGCCGCTACTCGGGAAGACTCTTCCTTTGAAGAGTCAAACGGTTCTGAGTCAAGTAGCGAGGAGGAAGCAAACTTGTGCTTAATGGGCCAAAAGCGACGATGACGACACCAGTGTTCTTAGCAACACTGAGGTATCTCCTCCTACCTTTGAAGAACTTTATGATAAATTTGTTTTATTAAATCATGAAAATGAATCTATTATAAAAGAAAATCGTAAGCTCACAAAAAAATAGTCTCTCTTGAAAAAAGAAAAGTTTCATGTCAAGAATGTGAGCACTTTTTATTTAAGATAAAAGAACTTGAAGTTTCTCTCTCTAATGCCCTTTCACAAAACAAAATTATTGCAAAAGAAAAAGGGGACTTAAAGAGAAAATTGAAAACTTCTATATTACAAATTGAAAAGAACAAAAAAGGATTTGAAAATAAATGTGTTATGATTGTTCAAGAAAATACATCTCTTAAAAAACAAAATCAAAATCTCAATTTAGCCATAAACAAATTCGGGATTGGTCAAAAATCCCTGGATATGCTTCTGGGTAATCAATGCTTTGGGTCTGGAAAATTCGGACTCGGATATAAAAGTGAACACAACCGCCCGGCGATAGCTACTAACGACGGCGGTAGCTCTAATGTTAAAAATTCTTCTGGTTTTTCTAATTTACAAACATCATCCAGCAAGGGCAACGTAGAAACTCAGAAAAGGGTCTCAACCCCCTTTATTTCGTGTGCTAATTGTCTTAAATTTGGACACACGTCTGGCTCTTGCAGGAATATAAAACAACGATCTTTAAAACAAATCTGAGTACCTAAGAAAACCACTTACTCTATGGGTGGTACCTCTTGGGTATTCGGATCTTTACTCTCATATTCTTTCTAGATTTGCAGGAAGGCTAAGGAAACAGAAGACGTGTGGTATTTGGACTCAGGCTGCTCCAAACACATGACGGTCAATAAAGCAAAATTCCTTAGCCTAGAAAAGAAGAAAGGAGGAATAATGACGTTTGGCGATAACGGTAAAGGAAGGATCATGGGAGTTGGTACAGTGGGTAACACATCTTGTCTTATATCGAATGTACTTTATGTGAAAGGATTAAAACATAACCTAATATCTATAATTCAACTATGTGATAAAGGTTTAGACGTACTTTTTGAATCTTCCACTAACCTTTGCAAGATTGTTAATCCTAAAACAAAAGATGTGTTATTAACTGCACCTAGAATTCATAATGTTTACATAGTTTCATTTCATGATCTTTCTAAATCTTCTATAAAATGTTTTATAACGAAAAATGATGAATTAGAATTATGGCATATACGCTTAGGCCACGCTAGTACAAAGCTCATCTTAAAACTAGCAAAAAGAGAATTGATTAGAGGATTGCCTAAGTTAAATGGAAATTTATCTTCATTATGCTCTCCATGCCAAAAAGGCAAATTTACTAAGTCATCTTTTAAAAGCAAAAACGAAATTTCTACATCAAAACCTCTAAAATTAATTCATATGGATCTCTTTGGTCCCGTTAACACTGCGAGTCTTGGTGGTAGATTATACACTTATGTCCTCATAGATGACTATTCTAGATATTGTTGGACTTTATTTCTCTCCTCCAAATCTGATGCGTTTTGCGAATTTTCAAAATTATGTACTCGCATTCAAAATGAATTAGATTTAAAAATAAAATGCATTCGCTCAGATCATGGAGGTGAATTTGAAAATGAAAATTTTAAATCTTTTTGTGACATGTTAGGTATTAAGCATGAGTTCTTCGCTCCACGCACACCTCAACAAAATGGTGTTGTAGAACGGAAAAATAGGACAATACAAGAACTTGCACGCACCATGCTATCTGAATATAAATTACCTAAGTATTTTTGGGCAGAAGCCGTAAGCACTGCATGCTATGTAATGAATAGAGTTATGCTTCGCCCATCATTAACTCCCACACCATATGAACTCTACTATCAAAAGAAACCTAACGTATCGTATTTTAAAGTATTTGGATGTAAATGCTTCATTCTTAATACAAAAGATTCTTTAGGAAAATTTGACGAAAAATGCGATGAAGGAATATTTCTTGGTTATTCTTCAACTAGTAAAGCATATAGAATATTTAATAAAAGATCAAGTAATGTTGAAGAGTCAATTAATGTCAGATTTGATGAGTTTGTTCCGTGTGCAGAGAAGCTCCCTACAGGTACCGATGACGAACCATTGCCATCCATGGAGCACGACGAAGAAGAACCGTCCAAAGAAGAGGAGGAGAAGTCCAAAGAAGATGAATATGTACCTCCAAGCATTCTAAACTTCTCCAAAAATCATCCAAAGGAGCTAGTCATTGGGGAACCTTCTACTGGGGTAAGAACTCAGTCCTCTCTTCATGAAACATTTTCAAATATTTGCTTTGTGTCTGAAATTGAACCTAAAAACATTTCCACCGCTTTAAATGACGAATTTTGGTTTTTGGCAATGAATTAAGAGTTAGGACAATTTGAAAGAAATAAAGTTTGGAATTTAGTAGAAAGACCATCTAATCATCCAATTATTGGCGTAAAATGGATTTTTAAAAATAAGCTAGATGGTGAATCTAGGATTGTAAGAAATAAAGCACGCTTAGTTGCTCAAGGCTATTCACAAATCGAGGGGGTAGATTTTGAAGAAACTTTTGCACCCGTAGCTCGCTTAGAATCTATACGAATATTTTTGGAATTTGCGAGTTTTAAAAGAATAAAATTATTTCAAATGGATGTTAAAAGTGCCTTTTTAAACGGGTTTATTAAAGAAGAAGTTTATGTAGAACAACCCCCCGGTTTCATAAATGAAAAATTTCCAAATCATGTTTACAAATTAGAAAAAGCGCTTTATGGTTTAAAACAAGCGCCCCGTGCATGGTATGATCGTCTTACATCATTTTTGTTAGAGCACGGTTATGTTATGGGAAGTGCAGACAACACACTCTTCATTAAGCATAAAAATAATGAATTAATTATTCTACAAATATATCATTTTTGGAGCCACTAATGAAGAGTTGTGTAATGAAGTAGTCTTAATCATGAAAAATGAATTTGAAATGAGTCTTGTAGGAGAACTATCATATTTTCTTGGTTTTCAAATTTCACAAAGAACTGATGGTATTTTTATTTGTCAATCAAAATATGTTCACGATATGCTAAAACGATTTTGATTTGAAAATCTTAAACAAGCTTCTACTCCTATGAGTGCTTCTTTAAAACTAGGAAAAGATGAATATGGAATTTCTATTGATCAAATGCTATTTAGAGGAACGATAGGTTCTCTTCTTTATTTAAGTGCATCTAGACCAGAAATAATGTTTGCCGTATGTTTTTGTGCTCGCTTTCAAGCCAATCCAAAAGAATCTCATTTAAAAGCGGTAAAATGTATTTTTCGTTATCTAATAGGGTCATCTAAACTAGGATTATGGTACCCACATAATGACTCTTTCACACTCCATGGCTATTCCGATTCGGACTACGCCGGGTGCTCACTAGATAGAAAAAGCACTAGCGGTACGTGTCACTTTTTAGGACCATCTTTAGTTGCATGGTCTAATAGAAAACAATCTTCGGTTGCACTCTCCACCACGGAGGCTGAATATATAGCACTTGGTAGTTGTTGTGCACAAGCATTATGGATGAGCCAAACACTAGAGGACTTTGGATTTCATCTTAAAAACATAGATCTTAAATGTGACAACAAGAGTGCAATAGACCTCACATATAATCTCGTACACCATTCTAGATCCAAACACATCGACGTTCGTCATCATTTCATTAGGGATCACATTAAGAAAGAAAATGTAAAAGTAAGATTCATTGGAACGGACTCTCAACTTGCTGACATATTTACTAAACCCCTTCCAGATGCAAGATTTCGATTATTACGACTTGAATTAGGTGTCCTAGATCTTTCAAGTTAAAACATGCTCACAAATACAATTTTCTTCATTTTTAACCATCCAAAACATCTCCTAAAAATCTGCAACTTCAGCATGGAACTACTATTGGGACACTTAATCAAGATCCAAAATCAAAATTTCCAAAATCCTAAAAAATTGTTCACTGTCTCCCGCGAGATGAATTTGCGTCAGCGTAGGTGGTTGGAGTACGTTGCAGATTATGACGTAGAAATCTTGTACCATCCGGGCAAGGCAAATGTGGTAGTTGATGCATTGAGCAGAAAGACCGCGTAGATCTTCAACCTTACCGTGCACTCTTTGGTTGAGGAGTTCCTTTTGATGGACATTTCAGTAGACAGTAGTGTCTGGCCCTCTTGCATGGAAGCAGAAGAGCCTTCGTGGATCACCCTCATGAGGGTACATTAGAAAGAAGATCCTGATCTTCAGTATCTCCGATGAAGGACAGAGAAGGGAGAATTGCCTGACTTCTCGATAGACGAAGATGGTACCCTGAAGTACCGAGGTAGATTTTGTATCCCCACGGTGGGAAATTTTCAGACAAGGATTTGCGATGAAGCACATGATTCTAGTGTGGCCTACCACCCTGGTTCTACGAAAATTTATAGAGATTTGAAATAGATCGTGTGGTTGTATGGAATGAAGAATGACACAGCTAAGTTTATGTGTGAGTACTTCACCTGCAAGCGTGTCAAAGCAGATCACAAAAGGCCTGGTGGCAAGTTGACGCCTTTGGGCATACCGATTTGGAAATGGGAGAGTATATCGATGGACTTTATTACTGGTTTGTCAAGATCTCTCCGAGGCATGACTCAGTGTGGGTCATAGTGGATAGACTGACGAAATGTGCGCACTTTGTACCTTTCAAGATCGGATATTCTATGAAGAAGATATCAGAGTTATATTTGGATGAGGTCATCCATTTGCATGGAGTGCTAGTGAGTATCGTGTCAGATCGAGACTCCAGGTTTATGTCGTGATTTTGGAAGAGCTTGCAAGGAACTTTGGGCACCGACCTCAGGTTTTCGACCGCGTACCATCCACAGGCCAATATTCAAATGGAGCGAGTTAATCAGATCGTGAAAGGTATGATCAGATGTTACATATTGGACCACGGTGGAGCTTGGGACCAGCGTCTCAGGCTTATGGAGTTTGCGTATAATAATAGCTTTCAAGAAAGTTTGCAGATGGCCCCGTTCGAGGCTTTGTATGGGAGGCACAGTAGGACTCCCTTATTTTGGGCCGAGGTTGGTGAGAGGTCATTGCTAGGTCCGGAAGCCCTTGAAGAGATGAGTGTTGTTGTAACTCATATTCGGGAAAAGCTTTGTGTGGCTCAGGAGCGTTATGAGAAGTACACAAATCAGCGAATGGTTGAGCTAGAGTTCGCAGTTGGGGACATGGTTTTCTGAATGTTTCTTCGATGCCTAGTGTTAGAAGATTTGAAAGGAACCATAAATTGTACCCCCGGTATGTGGGACCCTTCTAAATTGTTGAGCGCATCAGAGTGTCAGCATTTAGACTAGATTTGTCTGTTACCTTCCCTAACGTCCATGATGTGTTTCATGTGAGCCAGATGCGTAAGTGTGCTCTTAGTGATCGTCACGTCCTTGACTTGGTGCTCTAGTTGCAACCTAATCTTTCATTTGTTGAAGAACCTGTTCGTATTCTGGAGACTCAGGATCGAGTGTTGCGGAGAAAGGCAATCCACATCGTCAAAGTTCTTTGGCGGAATCAAGACATACGTTGAGAGCGCGACGTGGGAGTTGGAGTCAGCGATGAGGGAATCTCATTCGCTTCTTTTCTCCTAGTTTTCTGGCAAGTCTTTCTTTTATTAGCGTTTGACTATTCATGTTGTTCTCGTTTTGAGTTGTGTGTTAAGTTTAGGGACGAAACTTCTTTTTAGGAGGGGTGTCTGTAACACCCCTGATTTTTTGTAATTATTTAATTCAGTGATGATGTGTTTACGACGTCAGGGTGTTACTACTTTGAACGTCAAGTTGACGGCGCGTCGCCGTTTGCGCGTTTTCGCGTCCGTTTGGGTCAAGTCGACCAAATTTTGAAACGGCTCGGAATTGGAAAATTTTACGTTAGGAAATTAAATTATTTAATTTTAGACTTGCTAGTCAAGTTTCGTTGCGATCCAAGCCATTTTGGAGCCTCGGCGCATTTTCGAAGTTTTTGTAGAATTTATCGTTCGCCGTAAACTTTGGAAATTTATATCTCGTGAACGGCAGGTCAGATTTTGGTTTTGACTTCGCCGATGGATTCGTAGCGTTGGCGTTGGCCTGTAGTGCGATTTTCGTCGGTTTCGGTGTTCGTTTAAGTTTTTGACAATAATATAATCTTATTATTATTTTTATTATTAATATAAATCTATATGTATATATCAAAACCCGAAGACTCCTTCTCCACGATTGAAGACTCTTTCTCGACGATGGCCCATCCTTTTCAACGACTCAACCCCCCTTTTCGACGATTCAGCCTCCCTTCGTCGATAGAGTTCACAATTTATATTAATATCATATCTCTTATTCAACGAATCATTTGGGTATATTATTATTATCATTATTATTATTATCATCATTATTATTATTATTATCATCATCATTATTATTATTATCATATTAGATAAATATATATAAGATTCCTGTTCGTAACCCTTCTTCTTCAATTGTTTCGTCCGAACTAGAGAGCGAGAGGCGTGAGAGAGTTTTTCCGCGAATCTTCCGACCGCCGTCGACGGAGCTCCGGTGGATGAAAATTTCAACCGAGCATAGATTCGGAAAGCCCTCGACGAGAGCTTCACGTTCTTGGTGAGTTTTTCCTGTTTCGAGGAATTTTTCGCGCTAGGGTTTTCAGCACTAACCTTCCTTTTGGCCGTTTTTCTGTAGATCTCGCCACGCCGTGCCTCCGTTTGGACCGATCTACGACGATGAGTTGTTCGGAGGACGATTCCGGTGATTTCAAGGCAAGTGGTGGGTTTTTTCCTTTTCCCCTCTCATTTCGATCGTGGTATTAACCCTTACACTACTTTTATCTAATTTTGATCGAGTGTGATGCACTTGAATCGTGTTCTTGAACGCTCGTTGTCACTTAAATTCTGTTGTCCAATTCGTTTCGTCCAAGCCCGTCATATATGTGTGTGTGAGTAGTTATCTACTTGTTTGTTCTTCCTACCCGTCGTGTCGAGGTTTTGACATGTTAAATCAACCGTGTAATTTCGCTAAAGTCCATGATTCTTCCGTCGATCGAGTTTCGTTCGTCGACTTAGTCCTTCGTGTTCATAGTATAAGTCCTTTGATTGAGTCCTTGCACCCGTCTCTAGGTTGATCACTCACCGAGTGGGCCTCACTTTAGTCAAACTTGTGCGTCAAGTTTATTCGACGATGTCTAGTCGGTGTTTGACAGGGCATGTCTGCCTTGGTGATCTTTCGTGCGTTAAGAATAGTGGTAACTAGTCTAGTTTAGTCGTGCCATTCTCGAGATATAGGTTGTCGATTTGGGGATGTTGGTGTTGGTGGATTAATACCACCGCCACAGTGCCCTGCACTTAAATTGAATATTTTACGGGATTTTACCCGATTTAGTTTGTTGGTTGTTTGTTGTTTTACTGCTGGTGTGCTGGCGAAGGTATCTCCCATCACAGTTACTGGATATTTACCAGTTTGGGTGTGTCAGACTATGAGACCACCTTACCCTGGGCCCCTTGTGGAGTTTGTTCTGTGGGTGTGCTGGCTGAGGTATTCCCCTTACAGTCACCGGAATTTTACTGGTGTTGTTACTAAATACTTTATTTCTAGAATTTTATAATGACGCTATGCTCTTATTAAAGTCGGGCATATTAGCCCTAATGTTTCTACCGCGCTTGGGTAGTCAGGTATACATGATTATTCATGTAAGTGTTTTATGTTGCTTGCTTAGCTTTCTTACTGTACTTTCTCTCTGTATAGCCGGTCTCGGGTTAGTACCCCTGTTGACCGTCATTTACTTTTGTTTAGTTTTCTCCCGCCACTTGCACCATCTTGCTGAGTCGTTCTCTCTTGTGAATTCCTCATGTTCAGAGTAGTAGCGGTCAGTGGAGCTATAGCTGGTGTTTTCGGTTTTGCATTAGTAGCTATGACTGTTTCACCTCACCGCTATGAGGTAGTTGTTCGTTGTTTTGTTTTTGTTGTAGTTCAGACATACTTTTGTGGTCTATGGGTTTGTGTCAGGTTGTTGACACCCACAGTTGTGTTCATTTTGGACACTTTGCTAGCTGCTAATTATTTCTTTCTGTTTTATAGTACTTTACTTGCTCTTTGGGAGGTTTTATGCTAGGATGACATGTTAGGTATTTTAAGTATAAAAGACTCATATCGTTACTTCATAACATCTTTTCAAAACGAATGTCACCTTATTTTAAAGGTTATAAAAAGCCCTTTTTATACTTATATTAAACCTAAAAGTCTGCATATCATGTATTATCATTCGATTGTCATGCTCATATAGGGTAATAAGTAAAGAAAATCAAGTATTTTCCGCTGCGTATTTCTATTTAAACCGTTATTCGTGGGTTAGTTGACCCACTGAACCGAGGGAAACGGTTAATAAACTAAACTTAAATCATGTTTTTAAATTATAAATTCGTGGTTTTTTTATAATAAGTAATAGGAGTTTTTTCCTGAGCGCGTGCAGTTGTCCCCTGGATGGCCTATCATCACGTCATGCATTTTCTCTTTCTCTGACGTATTATTTAATACAGAGAAAATGCGGGTTCTGACATCGGCCCCGCACCTCCAAGCTCGGCGGTACTCGTGGGTAATGGTAGGCTCGGATGGCGTGGAGCTCGCACTATAGCAGGCGGACTTGCTCCTCCTCCCACAAGATGTGCACGCCCGGGGAGGTGACCACGGAGAGGGTATCCAGCTGCAGCTCGTAGAGGACCCACGTGTGTTTATCATCAATAACGTCGAGTCGTTCCTCGGTGGCCACCCTGTCCTCTCACTACTATCTATATATATCCCGCAGCAGGTAGTTGTACTTCTGGAGCACCTCGGCGGTCCGCCTCTTCATCAACTCGGGATCACGAGGATCCCCCAGGAAGTCAGCAATTTGGTCCAGCGAGGGCGGGGGCGACATCTCCTCTTCCCCAAAGTCTGGGTCGGTGGTGGAGCTCTGGCGGACACCTGCGAAACAAAAGTTAGGGATGAGAATAAGGTGCAAAGGATCCCTAGCATCAACCAACCCTGTATGGCTATGGTCCCTTTACCGGGGCGCTGGCAAGAAGAGCCTAGCTGTTCCTGGAAGGCCTCGGTTAACGACGGCGTAATGGACTTCCCTAGGCCATGGGTGCGGTATGGTGTCGACGTTTCGGATTTCGGCAAGGAGCGAGCCTCCTGGACTCCGCTGGCCCGAGAGACCGAACCCTGGGGCAGGGACGATCAAACTCTGAGGAATCTGCAAGCCCACCAGAGTAGCGCACTTCTCAGGGGTCGCCGGGGGGTTCTCTGCAAGTTAAACAAAGGAGCACGGGCAACTTAGCAATTGAGAAATCTGGACATGATGAAGAGCAAGGAGCTCACCAGGTCGCGGCGAGGGGACACACAGTTCGACGATGTCCACGACTGCCGAGTCGGTTCCACCAAGGGAGGGGAGGTGAGTACCCGACGGGGTCCCACTCACAAGGGTTCCTCCCAGGAGCACGACCTGCGAAAAAGAAAGTAGGGTTAGCACAATAATGAGGGGTACCAACCTGTCAACTCAGGTACCTGCCCAGCGAGCCAGTCGTTGAACGAAAGCTCCCAGAGTAAGGCCCTATTCCCCACGAGATGTCGTCGGATCGTCTTTGCCATATATATTTTAGGAAAGGCCGGAGGGGCCCGTCGCGCAAGCCAGGGGCGAATTGGCGGGTTGTTAAACGTTTGTTTGCCCGGGACGCGTCCATGCGAGTTTGAGATTCCTCTGAAAGAGGCATTTTAGCGACTACAGTGACATAGGGCGAAGAGAATACGAAAGAGGAGGGGGTTACCCATCACTCAGAAGCGATAGTATTTATAGCGCCAGGGATGGGGCCCACCGAAGATTCCTGCCAGGTCAGCACACGTTCTGGCGAACACCAAGGGTTGGATGTTTCTTCGCGAGCTTAGGTTAATCTCACAAAGAGCGGGGATTGTGTACAACCCCGTGTTCTCCAAAGGGTGAAGTGGAGAATCATGCATAGCGAAATCAGGCAAAGGTTCTTCAACTCGCAGCAAGCGAGTCAAGAAGGCGAGGCGAGGCAAGAACCATCTACTTCTTGCGTGATGTGTGGCGCGCGGGCGAGACAAGTGTATGCTCGCCGCTTTGGGGTGCATTTAGCCACGACGAGGCAAGTGGGGTCTCGCCGCACCAAGGAGGCGAGGCGAGTGACATCTCCACTAGCAAAGGGTGATCTCGCGGACCCACCTCGCGGGGAGACCAGAGAGTAGGGTACTCTTAAGCCAATCACCTAGTGGATTTCGCGAGCACGACTCACGGAAGCCTCGGCGAGTGGCATCTTCACATGCCACTCGCCAAGAGGAGAAATTACCCAAATACGCCGAGTGGTCTGTGTTGGGTCTTATGGCGCCCTTAGAGGGGGTGAATAAGGGTTTTATGGAATTTTAAATTATATTTAAAAATATCAGAGTTTGCGACCAAAGTTTTAGAATATTTTATAAGAAAATATATTTTAATATTTCAGATAAGATTATATTAACGATTCTTTTTCAAAGAAGACAAAATTAACTTTTTAATTCTGTTGCTAACGCCGACGTTAAGAGTTAATGCTGGGCGTTAGCTCTCCAAAAATTTTTTCTTAACAGAATTATGTCAAAAATATTTTACTTATGAAATCTAAAATGAAATATAAATCTAGCAAATCAGAGATAATAAAAATGAATATTATATTTCAAAGAAATTGATTACACAAATTTTTGATTTAAAATGAAAATTAAAACATTCTTAAAGAGGAAATAAAATCAATTGATTGAAAACATTAAATGACAAGATTTTATTTCATAAGAAATTAATTATACAAATGCTTAATTTCTATAACGCTAGAAATCATGACAAGAATATGAAAAATACTTTTTTGCGATTCACCGGTCCTTCTCCCAAGGACTGGTTGGCTATAGCCTATCTTACCGGAAATAAGGCCTCTAGCAACCCCCTAGATCTACGCTCGACCTAGTCTCTATGCACAAGGCGACGATTTTCCCCTAAACCGAACCCGGCCTAGTCGTCACGCGCAAGGCGGCGAATTCCCCGTGGAATCCTTCTCGGAATCCGACGTTCTCCCCGAACGATTTCTCCACACCTGTTACAAAAAGAAAAATAAATGATTACAAAATAAAGTAAGAAAAACTCCCCAAGAAATTCTGAAGGTGAAGACGAAGGCGATGTAGACGTTGTCATTCTTGAAGCGATCATACTCTGAATAGAATATGCGTTGTAGACCTTCTCCTTCAAAATCATCTTTAGATCTTCATGTTAGCCCAAGGGAGATCTCTCAATTATTGTAGACGAGCCTCTCTTAAAAGAATCAGAATTCTGGCTTTAGAGGCAATAGAATCATCATCCATAAAATGAGAGAACCGCACATTAAATAAGCACGGGAGCTAATGCCTAGTGTTAAGAAGTAAATGCCAGTGTTAGTGATCATGTACGTCATGGCTGAAATCGTGCAACCATCGAGATCGTGGCAGTTCGTGGACTCAACGCTAGCGTTAAGTGTCAACGCTGGCGTTGTCTTTTGGTTCTCGATGAAAGTTCTTCTCGACGTCATTCCCTTCTCGATGACATCCATTATCGATGATAAGTTAACGCGGGGAGTTAACTTTAACGCGGGTCATTAGCTCTCTTTTCAGAGAATCGTCTCCATTCAACATACTACTCACAGAGAAGTGTAGCTATAGTACCTACACAACCGACACACTATAAACACACAAATTACAAGATCTAATACAACACGATATTTGTTATTCTCAAACCAAGAGATGCAGAAAATAGGCTCCAACAGTCTACTCATAGCCTCTTAGAACAACAGAGTTTGGCTGTTAGTAGACCATTCTGGGGAGCGGTCAGTAAAACTAAAAGGCGAAGCTGCGCTATTGTTAGTTATAAGGTGTCGACTTATCACCTAGATGGGGGGTGAATAGGTTTTTCAAATTGTTTTAATCCCCTTTACGTGTTCTTGTTTTCTGGACAATAGATTTAGAGTTTGAGAGAGTAAGCACACAAGAACTTATAGAGGTTCCTCAAGACAGGGTGTCTTGAGTAGTTCTCTTTCCCTCTGTGCCTACCCAGCAGTGTGCTAGGCTCGGCAAACTCCGCCAATGTGTCCGGCCCGCAAGCCTTACAACTCGGACCCGCAAGTCCTTACAGTCTAGGCCCGCAAGCCCCTTCACTGCACCCGAGCCCGCAAGCTCGACACTCAGGCCCTCAAGCCCTCCACAGTACAGACCCGCAAGTCTTTCCTGCGGCCTAGGCCCGCAAGCCCCTTAATTCACTGCGTCCGAGCACGCAAGCTCGACACATTTGGACCCACAAGTCCCCCTGCCCTAGCCCTCAAGTCTCACAGATCTCAAGCCCTCAAGCTTTACACATAGATATGACAACAGATCTCACAGATTTGGCCTGCAAGCCTTACAGAGAAAGATTTACAATATTTGTTCTTCTGCTTGATGGAGATCGGCTTCTTGTATTTAAGAAGATACTTCTGATTTTGAATCTGAACGACACAAATCTTCTTCAAGTATTCTTGCTTTGCCTGATGTTGAATGGCTTCCTTTCTAGAACGATTCTTTGTAGTCAATGAAACTTGACTGCAACTTGGAGAACACTGGATGAACGTTTTTTGTTCTCCTCTTCTTTTGTTTTTCTTCACCGCGGCTTGTAATGTTTTAAACAAAATGATCAGCGGGATACCTTTTCGTTCCTATGTTCTCTCTTCCTTTCTAGGGAATCACTGTTCCCTTTTATAGGACGGATGATCCGCTTAACGGTCACCTATGATGTCCTTTACTAACAGATGCCCATCCCTCAAGAGCATGCGCTGATTGGACAATCAGGCGGCGACATTAAATGCGGACGAATGATGGACAAAACTATGCTTGCAAACGATAACGGCAAGTGTACCGTATCGAATGTAGTATAGGTTATTAAAACAAGGTCGTATTAGACTCGGGGCGGTTGAGTACTCTTACTTCGAGAAAGCCTCTATTATTTTATCAAATAAAACTTGGGAGTGATTTTGCAAAAGGAAAATTAAAATAAGAATTAAAAGAACGATTAGCACTCGATCTTGAATCAGCTTGGAGATAAAAATTAGAACGAAGAATACAAGCGCATTCTCTTAATAAAATTGCTTTGACCGTGGAGATTCCCGAATTATGAACGCACCTCTCTCGAGGATGCGCTCAACTGAGTTTAGGTTGATCAATCGAACTCTCGTTCTAGAATCGAAACCCCTAAAACTCGCCTTATCGAAGTGAATCCCGCTATTGGCTTTTACTCCAATCCGGAAGGGTAGCATCGTCCTCTCTCGAGGATTGCATTATACTCTTTTTTATTCTTGAAATGATCGATTCAAAATCAAAACCTCTCGATTATTAGATTCCGAAAACAGAGATGAGAGTTATATATCGACAATATAATCTCAATCCAATAAAAGTTCAAGAGTAAATCAAAAGCATTCTAAAGAAGAGAAAGAGAAGCTAAACCATAAATTATATTCTCCTCAAATCATCTCGGTCGAGTACTAATTGGATTTTAGTTACTCATAGAAATAGAAGAATTAAAGAAAAATAGAAGAGTTCATGAAAAAAAGAGAGAATAGATTGAGAGAAGAAAAGAACTATTTTATTAAATTGCTAAAGAAAAATTACAAGACATGAATTGAAAGTTACAACTATTGAATTGAAAACTACAAATGCTAATAAGAAAAAGGACATACAAGAACTACTAAAACACGAAAATAAAACAAGAAAGGGAGAATTGAACTCCAAAAATTCGTCCTTGAACATCTGCTGAAGCTGGCTTTTTATAGCTGAAAAGTTGAGGTTACACGCCCTTGGTCACGCCCGTGACCAAGGGCGTGTAAGGAGCGTGATCGAAGCAGCAGCGGAGAGGGCGCATTCTGGAGTAATTGCGAGCGTTTCGGCCATGTCATGCCCTAGGTCACGCCCGTGACCTGGGGCGTGTAATCTTGAAATAGTGCTGCTGGCGGGAAACTCTGGCGGGAAGAGGCGCGGGGCGAGTCACGCCCGTGACCTGATGTCACGCCCGAGGTCACGTTCGTGACCTGGGGCGTGTAACTTTAAATGACGTGGCAGGCGTGCTCTGGATGCTGTGGCGAGTCGCGACCTTGACACTGGGTCACGCCCTTGGTCACGCCCGTGACCTGGGGCGTGTACTTGGCGAATTCTTCACGGAACGCTCCCTGGTGGAGGAATTGGGTATGGAACACATCTTTGACTGTCACGCCCTTGGTCACGCCCATGACCTTGGGCGTGTACTTTGGATTTTTACTCAAAGTGCCCAGAAAATCTACAAAACATAAAATAAGCTTAAATTAGTTGAAGAAATAAAAAAGGAACAGATTAAATAAGAAAATACATATAAATTATATAATTCAATTTAAAACTATATTAAAATAATACTAAAAGATGAGTACAAAAAGAACTCATCAAACACCCCCATACTTGAGTTTTTGCTATTCCAGAGCAAAAGAGTGAGGAAAGAATTACAAGACGTCAATATTATTTCTAATTAACTAAAATTTTATTAAACCATGAATAAGTTAAAGGCAAATTTTAGGAATTCAAGAATTAAGTCATAAGTTATGTTGATAATTTAAAAAGAGAAATTTGTTTAACTAACTACTTCTCAAGATAACTATTTAGCAATCAAAATTATAGAAAATTTCAAATAAAATTAGATTGAAATTATAGACACTCTAACATAAAAGAAGCTTAAGGAAAGGACACCAACTAAAATACTGCTCTCTTAATAATTTAGTTTAGGACTAGAAACAATGAAATTGGCTAGGGATGGGTTTGAACGAAATGGCAAATGAAGAGTTCTTGAATAGAGGTGATGAATTTTATCCTCTTACCTCATTTGAATACGAAATTGTATATGTTTAGGAAAATAATGAATTTTATCCTCTTATTTTCCATGACATATAATCTTTTAACAATTCTCTTCAATCACAAACCCAAAATGTATATGTTTTAGATGTAATGAATTTTATCCTCTTACATCATGACATATAATCTTTTAAATGATTTTGGGTGCATATGTTTTAGGAAATAATGAATTTTATCCTCTTATTTCCATGACATATGATCTTCTTCTACATTTTTTTTATTTGCCAACAAAGGGTGAGGGGGGAGAAATACTTCTAGTTTATAAATTAAACTATTTTGAGAGCAACTTTTTAGTGGAATGAGATTTCCTAAGATCTTAAAGTTAAAAGTGAATATAACAAAAAAAATCTAAAGATGTTTAGCCAATTTACCACAAAGTGAAGCTATTTAAAATTAAACGGAGAAGTAGTGCTAATTTAACTCTCTAATCGAATTAAAAACATAAAGTGTTTCTTAAAACTAAATTACTTCAAATATAGACTTAACGAATTCTGATCAAATAAAATAATTAACTAAATTAAAAATGTAGGAATTCTTATAATCGTACCTCAAACTAAATTTCTAGAACATTAAAAACAACAAGGCTAGGTGTATTTATTTTTTATTTTTTATTATTTCTTGGACTTCCCAAGGGCTACCCGGTGAAGGGTTCGCAAGGTAGTAGGAGCTGTGATGGGAATTCAAGCCCAAAGCGCCCTTTCCAAGAAATTAGATTTTTATAAGTTTTTATATATATATATATATATATATATATTTTCAAATAAGAATACAAGAAAAGCTAAGCTACACCCTCATACTTAAAATTAAACATTGTCCTCAATGTTTAAAACTAAGTATGAAGAACACTTGAAAATAAATTTTTATAAAACTGAAATTAAAGATAAGCAAGGGGTGCCTCCCAAGAGCGCTTTCTTTTTCCCGTCTTTAAGCTAGACGGTTATTGTTAGGAAAAAGGAAATTTAAAAGAGAGGTGAACAGGCAACTCCCTTAATTTGCGCTGAGGCGAATGTGTCGGCGTCAGTCGCTCGGCTACTTCTCCGCTGTAGTCTTGATTCTTTTGTTGTCGGTGAGCTTGAAATTGTGAATCCAAATTACCTAAACAAGCCTTGGGTAATTTGAAAAGCTGAAGATGAGCGGCAAATGGATCTCTGAAGACGTTTGGTTGCAACGGCTCATCATCTACAAGGAAATTATTAGTATCAAAAGAATCAGAACTAAGCGATTCAGAAAATGTTTCGCAAGGAGGAAGCGCTTGCGAAAATATATGATTAAGCTCCGGTTGTTCCTTTTCTAAAATAAAATTTTCATTAGGAAAATCTAGTGCATTACCAAGCGGGATAAAATTTTCGGACATAAAATTTTCATGAATTTTTGGTTTGATAGAAGAAATTCGCGAATGTTCATGACAAAGAAAATAAAATCCGGGTGAAGTAGGGGAAGAAATTTGTTCTTCTTCTATTTCATTCGAGGTGCCCATAACTTTAAGAAATTCTTGGTAAAGTAATTTTTCTTCATATTCGGTAAAAGAAGTTATGGGATTACATGAAACCACATGTTCCTCCATAACTAAATCATCCAAAGGTGGAGAAAAAATACTAGTAGAAATAAAATTTTCCTCTAAAATTTGGGGGGTAGTATCTATTTGAATCGGCGGACATTCCCCAAAATTAGAGTACGAAGGTTGCGGCGCAAAAGAAGAAGAACAAGAATTCGGTTCTAAAGATTTATCTTCGTCTCCCCGTAAACTATCCGGGTGACCTTGCCACCAAGAATAATCTACTTCGGGGATAGAAGAAAATTTATTAGAAGCCGAAAAATTATTCTCGTGAAAATTAGAGAAAACACTAGACGAAATGATATTTTCCTCTAAATTTTGGGGGGAAGTATCTATATGAATTGGCGAAATTTCCCCCAAATTAGAGAACGAAGACAGCGGTGTATAAGAAGAAAAACAAAAATTTGGAACTAAAGATTTATCTTCATTGCTCGGAGAACTATCCGGGTGAGCTTGCCACGAGGAATAATCTACTTCGGAGCTAGAAGAACAATTATTAAATGCCGAAAAATTATTTTCATTAAAATTTGAAAAATTAATTTCATCAAAGTTTGAAAAATTATTAAAAGATGAAAAATTATGATCGTAGTTATTATCAAAAATATTTTCATAATATTGAGGATAATTATTTTCATAATAATTATTTTGAGAATAAGAATGCAAATAACATTCCTCACTTTGATGAGGCGCACCACAATAATGGCAACTAAATTGGCGTCTTCGCGCGGCTTGTAAGAGCTCGATTTGGTGTCGAAGTACGGTAATTTTAACGACCGCTTCTACTAATTTCATAATAAGAATTAAAAAAGAAACAACTTTCAATTAAATGAATGGAATTTAAAAAAAAATATTTTTATTATATATATATTTTTTTTTTCAAAAAGCGGGTTAAATAAGTACCGGACTTCCCAAGATCTACCCGGTGAAGGGTTTGCAAGGTACTAGAGGCTATGATGGGAATTCAAGCCCAAAGCGTCCTTTCGGAGAATTTAGATTGCGCTTTTTAAGATTTTTTTTTTATATATAAAAAAAATTAAAGAGAAGGGGGAGAAGAAAGAGAACGATAAAATTAATAAATATTTCTTTTTTCGAAATATCAACCGTGTCCCCGGCAACGGCGCCAAAAACTTGATGGACAAAACTATGCTTGCAAACGATAACGGCAAGTGTACCGTATCGAATGTAGTATAGGTTATTAAAACAAGGTCGTATTAGACTCGGGGCGGTTGAGTACTCTTACTTCGAGAAAGTCTCTATTATTTTATCAAATAAAACTTGGGAGTGATTTTGCAAAAGGAAAATTAAAATAAGAATTAAAAGAACGATTAGAACTCGATCTTGAATCACCTTGGAGATAAAAATAAGAACGAAGAATACAAGCGCATTCTCTTAATAAAATTGCTTTGACCGTGGAGATTCCCGAATTATGAACGCACCTCTCTCGAGGATGCGCTCAACTGAGTTTAGGTTGATCAATCGAACTCTCGTTCTAGAATCGAAACCCCTAAAACTCGCCTTATCGAAGTGAATCCCGCTATTGGCTTTTACTCCATTCCGGAAGGGTAGCATCGTCCTCTCTCGAGGATTGCATTCTACTCTTTTTTATTCTTGAAATGATCGATTCAAAATCAAAACCTCTCGATTATTAGATTCCGAAAACAAAGATGAGAGTTATATATCGACAATATAATCTCAATCCAATAAAAGTTCAAGAGTAAATCAAAAGCATTCTAAAGAAGAGAAAGAGAAGCTAAACCATAAATTATATTCTCCTCAGATCATCTCGGTCGAGTACTAATTGGATTTTAGTTACTCATAGAAATAGAAGAATTAAAGAAAAATAGAAGAGTTCATGAAAAAAAGAGAGAATAGATTGAGAGAAGAAAAGAACTATTTTATTAAATTGCTAAAGAAAAAGTACAAGACATGAATTGAAAGTTACAACTATTGAATTGAAAACTACAAATGCTAATCAGAAAAAGGACATACAAGAACTACTAAAACACGAAAATAAAACAAGAAAGGGAGAATTGAACTCCAAAAATTCGTCCTTGAACATCTGCTGAAGCTGGCTTTTTATAGCTGAAAAGTTGAGGTTACACGCCCTTGGTCACGCCCGTGACCAAGGGCGTGTAAGGGGCGTGATCGAAGCAGCAGCGGAGAGGGCGCATTCTGGAGTAATTGCGAGCGTTTCGGCCGTGTCACGCCCTAGGTCACGCCCGTGACCTGGGGCGTGTAATCTTGAAATAGTGCTGCTGGCGGGAAAATCTGGCGGGAAGAGGCGCGGGGCGAGTCACGCCCGTGACCTGATGTCACGCCCGAGGTCACATCCGTGACCTGGGGTGTGTAACTTTAAATGACGTGGCAGGCATGCTCTGGATGCTGTGGCGAGTCGCGGCCGTAACACTGGGTCACGCCCTTGGTCACGCCCGTGACCTGGGGCGTGTACTTGGCGAATTCTTCACGGAACGCTCCCTGGTGGAGGAATTGGGTATGGAACACATCTTTGACTGTCACGCCCTTGGTCACGCCCGTGACCTTGGGCGTGTACTTTGGATTTTTACTCAAAGTGCCCAGAAAACCTGCAAAACATAAAATAAGCTTAAATTAGTTAAAGAAATAAAAAGGAACAGATTAAATAAGAAAATACATATAAATTATATAAATTCAATTTAAAACTATATTAAAATAATACTAAAAGATGAGTACAAAAAGAACTCATCAACGGCGCGTCTGGCTACTTTTGAATCTTTCTCAACTATATTTCCACTCTCACGACGACATAGACAATATCTCGACGATAGGACTTGTCGTTGTCATGAATTAGGACAGATCTTCAAATGTCCTTCCCTCTTCTTCAGATAGAGATATCTCGACGACACGGGACATCCCTTCTGCATTTCCACTTAAGACAATCATGATGTCATCTTACTGATGTCAGCGTGATCTTCTTGTCTGCTCGATATCGCTGTAACCACCTTATCTTGTCGATGATATAATGGTTATCATGTCGACAGACTATTCTTCAGCAACTGCCTGTCTTGATATGACCTTCTTTAGTCTTCTCGACGTCACGCCTTCTTTACGATGATGTCATCGGCATCAGTCTTATCGACGACACAACTTCATTTCAATGATATCTTCGACATTGACCTTCCCTCTGCCTTTTCAACGACATTCATTCTGACTTAGCCTTATCGACGTCAAGGCTTCTTTTATGATGATATCAAACTTTGACAAGTTATTGAAGTACTGGACTTGTTGCATGATCTCTGCAAGCTTGGACTAGGTATAGCATTAAATATACAATGTTTTAATCATTAAGTTGAGTGCTTCTTTAAATCAGAAACATTGCAGGGCATATTTTCCAACAATCTCCCCCTATTTGTTGCATGATCTCTGCCACACACATAAAGGTTTATCATTTCAGATAATAAAATCACATCAAGCAGCAATCATAAAAATGGATCAAATGTTCTTCACATTAAGCAGCAATCATATAAATAGATTAAATGTTCTTGAATAAAAGCTAGCATTCATTTGCCCCATTCTAATTGTCATCTTGATTCACCTCTCCTCAAGGTCTGCTACTGCTTGCACCTTTGTCTTTCTTCCTTTGCCTCTGATAGTAGTTGATGGGCTTCAGAATCTTCTAAGGAGAGGGAGGAGGACCATGAGGGAACGCAAGCTTGTGATTTTTCCTCTTTTCTAACTGCTTTAGATGCTTCTCCCACTCAACTGACTGATATACTCTTTCCTGGCCCTCTTGAGGGTATCCAAATTGTATCCATGACTCTGTGATTATAGCTCTTGAGTTTGGACTCCACCTTCCTGACTGTGGATCCAGCTCGTCCTCCCTCAGCCTCTTTTGCCTATACTTGTTACTCTGAATTTTCTTCCTTTTCCTCAAAATTGATGAATCTCCGAGTTCTACGCCATACTCCGATGAGTCAGTGCTTTCTGATGCGTCATCAACTTCATATACTGATGGAGGTCTTTTGCATTGTCTGCTTTACTTGATTTGCTATCCACATAGCTTGATGGGATCTAGCATTTATTATTTCATTCTCCCCCTTTTGGACTTGTTCAATTACCCGTTCTTCAATACCTTCTTTGGCCGCAATCAATTGTTCATGCAGCTGCTGTTCAGTCACATCCAAATCATTCTTTAATTCGAATAGATGGGCATCTAGTGTAAGAGCAGTGTCATTAACCCTGTTCAAAATTTGATTCCTATTATTGGTAGCACATGTTGCTATCTGCTCAAAAGCATAATCTATATTGTCTGAGAGGGTTATTTGATTTGTCAGGATCGTGTGGGTTTGATGTCCCACCTTGTTGACTTCCTCACCCATCTTTTCTATCGTCGTAGCTTCCAGGGTGTAGAAGTGGGCACACTGGGTGTTGAGATTGAGTATGTCCTTCTTTACAGCCTTGATCTCAGTCTTCAGCTCCTTCCTTAGGCCATTCACAGTCTTTTCGACAAAGGTTTCCAGTTTTTTCCTTTGAGCAATCAGTAGGGCTGATATCATGTGAGAGAGAGATCCTGCCCAAGACGAAGATGGCTCGGCAGTTTGTTCTTCTTCATCTCCTCCTTCCTGTGAAGCTGCTAAGGAGATATCAGCAGATGATTCTTCACTGATGTAGGTTGTGACCTTGCCTTAGTGGTGTCTTTCATAGTCTCAGGCACATTGCCATGATCTTCTGGAGCAGGGGGGCACATTACCATGACCTTCTAGGGCGGAGTACCCCAGTTGGGTCTCCCCCTCAACTTGAGCATTTCCTTGGGCTGAGCCTCCTGCTTGGAGCTCCCCATCAAACATTTCGTCATCTTGGGCTGGGCTCCCAAATTGGGACTCCCCCTCAACAAGAACACTCCCCAAGTTGGGGTTTCTATCCTCTTCAACAATCTCTTTGTGAGCAGGTTTGGGAGTTGATGTATCTCCTTGAGCAGATGTCGCACCAGGGTTTTGTTGAGGTGGGGAGCTGTCATCGGAACTGCTTGATGACCCTTCTTCATCAGAGGAGACGTCTTGGATGACTTTCTTCTTTTGCTTCTTTGAGGCGGGTGCTGCATTAGGGGATGCTTTTGGAATTGACCTATCCCAGCGATCAAGCATCTTTGCATCCAGTCGTTTGGAGTAGTGCAAGAGAACTCACATTCTTCTATGTAGCACTTCATCCGGGTTGTTCAGAAGGAAGATGGACAAAATTCTTCCATAGGAGGGGGACTTCAAGGTACTCATAATTCTCTGGAAAAGAAGTACACTCCAGTAGGTCTTCTTGGTTAGAATTATCCTAGCCATGATGACAAACATCTCCTTAGAGATTCGGTCATGCAACCCAGGTTTGCATAGCAGCACCTTTCCCACGATATCTACTAGAAATTTTCCTTTCTGGTTGAACTCATTCCTCTTGATTGACCCGTGGGTCTTCCCGGTATGGCGGCACCAGGAATAGCTGTCTGAAATATCCTCCGTCGTCAGCTCTTATTCCTCTCCCCCTTCAATCCCTGGCAGATGGAGTGTCTTTCTGAGATTCTTGGTGGATACTTTGACTTTCTTACCAGATACAACAGATTTTATCTGAGACTCTGAATGGTTGAGCCGGGCTTCAGCGAAGAACTCCGTCAGTTCTTGGTTAAAAAGAACTGAGGGCTTGCTCAGCAGATACTCTAGGCCAGTGGATTCTAGGAGCCCTGGTACTGACCTTATTTCTTCGGAGCACGAGTTGAAACCCCCACGCTAGAGTTCACAACCGGAGATCACTTCTTCTCTCTTGGGAGCCATTGATTCGTAGCGAGAGAGGAGGCAGTACGTCGGAGAATTAGCCTAGGGCAAATGATAGCATGATTTTTATTCTCGAGCATTCACTCTATTTATAGTGTAGGTAGGTTAAGGGGAGCGTACCTTTGAATGTGTCGGTGGGAAACGATTAGACGGCTCTGATAGACCGATCTAGTGCTGTGATAAATAGCTTGATTTTATTTTGACGATACTGCTTATTGTCGTCGAAATTGTTCTTGGATACGCATCCTTCCAGCTCGATCCATTGTCGTTGTAACATCTGCTGTGTCGTCGTAACAACTTATTGTATTGACGATACAAATTCCTTAAAACTTGTCAGCCTAGGACAACTTTAGGCCCTTCTTAGGAGACATCTTTTGGCACTAACCCTGAGAGTTCTCCAGGGGTGTTTTGGTCAACTCTAACCTGTAATCCTATTGGCTTCTTCTGGTCTTTTTAGTAGGATGACCCTTGGAGCAGTTGGATTGTACCAACAGTCTATTGTAAAGTGCCCAGTCTTTCCACTACACCAATATTCAAACCTGTTATATCTTCCTTTCAGGCTGACTGTGTGAGCATGAGTCCTTTGTCTGTGAATAGAAGGGTGTTTGAAGAAGACTGATCTGTATTGATTGTGAGTGTGATGTTGACCAACACCATCCACGACTTTCCATCTAGAGTCAGTCTTCTTTAGTGATTTCTTCTCTTTTCTAGACCCAGTAACTCCATGCTTTCTTGTGATCATCTCTTCATGAGGCACCCTTGAGGTTTTAGGCATGTTCTAGGGTTTAAAGGAGCTTGCTACAGGTTTCCTTGCAATGAAGGATTTATCCTCCACCCTTCTAACATTATTATTCTTAGATTTCAGGGTACTAGGCTGATCTCTATCTTTCTTTAGAAACACAATATCTTTGGTTAGAGACCAGCATAGCTCCTTAATGTCAATCAGTGCCTTCAGAGTTCTCCCAAATTTTCTTATAAGATCATGGTTGGAGCTTGCCTTGAAGTCCTTTTTGAGTTGGCAAAACTCTGCATTCTATAGAGTTAGCTTATCAGCCTTTTCAGAGAGATCAGAATTTCTGGCTTGAAGGATTGAGATTTTTTCAGCTTGCTCCTTGCAGAGCATCTCGACCTTTTTGAGATCTTCTAGAAGGACATCATATGGCTTGGAAAAGTCATCATTTCCTGATGAGCTTATCTCAGATTCTGAGTCTGAGGTAGATAGAGGAGCTCTTATGCATACCTGTTCAGGAGAGACAACATCCTGAGTTTCCTCCTCTGACTCAGATACGGCAGTCAGTCCAAAATTAGCATTCTCTTCTGAGTTTGAACAGCTTGAGTCACTGTCACTCAATATTCTGACTTTCTTCTCAGCTACCTTGCTTCTTTCTTCTTTTTGATTCTTGGAAGATAGTACCGATTCTGCTCTTCCTTCTTTTGATCCTTCCATAACGATTGTTAGAGAGTCCCACATCTCTTTTGTTGTTATGCAGTGTGCCAGTTTCTGAAATGTTGAGATGTCAACTGCACCAGCTAAAATATATTTGGCTTCCTTGTCCAAGTTGACTAGGATGATCTCATCTTTAGTCATTTTCTTGGGCACTGTCTTGGGGACTTATGACCCTTCTTGAACAATTTTAAACATTCTAGGGTCCATAGCCTCCATGAATATTTTAGCACTTACTTTCCAAAGGGAAAACTTCTCCCTAGAACAAGTAGCTATTTTTGATTCCATAGCTATGATGAATGGACACCCACGGGCAGATCTGTTCAAGTTGTTAAGCTTTACTTTGAACAACCTCCCTCTGATACCACTTGTTAGTTATAGGGTGTTGACTTATCACCTAGAGGGGGGGTGAATAGGTTTTTCAAATTGATTTAATCCCCTTTATGTGTTTTTGTTTTTTGGATAATAGATTTAGAGTTTGAGAGAGAACAACACAGTAAGCACACAAGAACTTATAGAGGTTCCTCAAGACAGGGTGTCTTGAGTAGTCCTCTTTCCCTCTGCGCCTACCTAGCAGTGTGCTAGGATCGGCAAACTCCGCCAATGTCTCCGGCCCGCAAGCCTTACAACTTGGACCCGCAAGTCCTTGCAGCCTAGGCCCGCAAGCCCCTTCACTGCACCTGAGCCCGCAAGCTCGACACTCAGGCCCTCAAGCCCTCCACAGCACAGACCCGCAAGTATTGTCTGCAGCCTAGGCCCGCAAGCCCCTTCACTGCACCCGAGCCCTCAAGCTCGACACATTTAGACCCACAAGTCCCTCTGCCCTAGCCCTCAAGCCTCACAGATCTCAAGCCCTCAAGCTTGACACATAGATCTGACAACATATCTCACAGATTTGGCCTGCAAGCCTTACAGAGAAAGATTTACAATATTTGTTCTTCTGCCTGATGGAGATCGGCTTCTTGTCTTGAAGAAGATACTTCTGGTTTTCGAATCTGAACGACACACATCTTCTTCAAGTATTCTTGCTTTGCCTGATGTTGAATGGCTTCCTTTATTGAACGATTTTTTCAGTCGATGAAACTTGACTGCAACTTGGAGAACACCTGACTAACATTTTTGGTTCTCCTCTTCTTTTGTTTTTCTTCACCGCAGCTTGTACTATCGTATACAAAATGCTCAGTGGGATACCTTTTCGTTCCTACGTTCTCTCTTCCTTTCTAGGGAATCACTGTTCCCTTTTATAGGACGGATGATCCGCTTAACGGTCACCTATGATGTCCTTTACTAACAGATGCCCATCCCTCAAGAGCACGCACTGATTGGACAATCAGACGGCGACATTAAATGCTGACAGTGCGTCCGACTTCTTTTGAATCTATCTCAACGATATTTCCACTGTCACGACGAGATGGACAATATCTCGACGACAGGACTTGTCGTTGTCTTGAATTATGACAGATCTTCAAATGTCCTTCCCTCTTCTTCAGATATAGATATCTCGACGACACGGGACATCCCTTCTGCACTTCCACTTAGGACAATCATGATGTCATCTTACTGATGTCGGCGTGATCTTCTTGTCTGCTCGATATCGATGTAACCACCTTCTCTTGTCGATGACATAATGGTTATCATGTCGACAGACTATTCTTCAGCAACTACCTGTCTTCATATGACCTCCTTTAGTCTTCTCGACGTCACGCCTTCTTTAAGATGATGTCATCGGCATCAGTCCTATCGACGACACAGCTTCATTTCAATGATATCTTCGACACTGACCTTCCCTTTTCCTTTTCAACGACATTCATTCTAACTTATCCTTATCGACGTCAAGGCTTCTTTTACGACGATATCATACTTTGACAAGTTATTGAAGTACTGGACTTGTTGCATGATCTCTGCAAGCATGGACTAGGTATTGCATTAAATACACAATGCTTTTATCATTGAGCTGAGTGCTTATATAAATCAGAAACATTGCAGGGCATATTTCCCAACAGCTATTAGCAGACCAGTGGAGAAAAAATATATATAGACCCTTAAGGGCACCTTTGGAGAGTATTCCGGCCTTTTGGCTTCCTCCTTCCTAGGTTAACTTTGGTTAGCTCCTAAGGCTCTCCAAGGTGCCCAGCTTCAGCTTTGGCTTGGTATGGGAAGCGCTTCAAGATCTTCCGGGTGTATGGTGGGACCTCCACGCTATAGCCAAGGGACTGTATCTAGCTCTTAGTCTTCGGTCCATTTCTTTCGAGGGATTAGTAAGTGCTACCTGCCCCCTCTAAGGGGTCCGATCTCCTCGTTGGGGCCAAGTCTTGGTTCCAACACGCTTGGTAGGATTTTATCCTTGATCACAATCTATCTTGATGCTTCCCTTTCAATATATAGAGTACAAGAGGTTACATCATCATCAGAATGCTTGCAAGAAGAAGAAAAGAAAGAAGTGAAAATACAACTTTTCAAGAAAACAAGCGCTTTAGATCGTCCCGGCTCCAAGTGTGCGACAATTATTCTCCTTCATAGGTCTATAGATGATAAGCGTTGTTCTTGAGCACTTATTTCATGATGAATGGTCCTGCCCAATTTGGAATAAACTTTTCAAGTGAGCCAGATCTTACTGCTGCATCCACCTTCTTGAGGACTAGATCACCAACAGCAAATTCTTTAACAATGACATTTTTATTAAAGTACTTGGCCATTTTTCTCTTCACTTCCTCCTGTCTGATTGTTTTCGTATCTCTCAGCTGTTCAATGAAGTCGAGGCTGCATCTCAACTCCTCATCATTCCCTTCCATCCAGCTACCTTGATTTTGTTGTGATAATAACACCCTTTGGCTTCTTACTTCGAACTCAACTAGAATGAGAGATCTGAGCCATGTGATAATTTGAAAGGATTCTCTCTAGTAGTTGAGGTTGGAGTTGTCCTCAAAGCCCATAGAACTGAAGAAAACTATTCTGCCCAATTGGCCTAGAGATTTTCTACTTTCTTCTTCAAGAGGTTTATTATCAATTTATTAGCAGCTTCTACTAGCTCGTTACTTCTTGAATGATGCACAAATGCGAACCACAACTCGGTGCCGATTTGATCACAAAAATGTATCAAATTGGAGTTATTGAATTGAGGACCATTATCTGTGATAATTGCTATTTGAATTCCATGTCTGCATACTATCTCTCCCCAGATGTACAACACCGTGTTCGCCGAAGGTTGAAGTGAAGAATCATGCATAGCGGAATCAAACAAAGGCTCACCGACTCGTTGGGAGCGAGTCGCGAAGGCAAGGCAAGGCAAGCCCTATCTACTTCTTGCGAGACATGTGGTGTGCGGGCAAGGCAAGTATATGCTCTCCACTTTAGGTTGCATTTAGCCACGACGAGGCAAGTGGGGTCTCGTCGCACCAAGGAGGCTTGGCGAGGCGAGTGACGCCTACACTCACAAAGGGTGATCTCACTGACCCAGCTCGCGGGGAGATCGGAGAGTAGGGTCCTCATGAACCAATCGCCTAGTGGATCTCGCGAGCGCGGCTCGCGGAAGCCTCGGTGAGTGGCGTCTTCACAAGCCACACGCCAGAGGAGAAATTACCCGAATACCCCGGGTGGTCTGCTCATAGCCTCTTAGAACAGTAGAGTTTGGTTGTTAGTAGACCATTCTAGGGTGCGGTCAGTAAAACTGAAAGGCGGAGATGCGCTATTAGTAGACCAGTGGAGAAAAACTATATATAGACCCTTAAGGGCAACTTTGGAGAGGATTCTGGTCTTTTGATTTCCGCCTTCCTAGGTTAACTTTGGTTAGCTCCTCAGGCTCTCCAAGGTGCCCAGCTTCATCTTTGGCTTGGGAGGGGAAGCGCTCCAAGATCTTCTGGGTGTGTGGTGGGACCTCCACGCTATAACTAAGGGATAGTGTCTAGCTCTTAGTCTTCGGTCTGTTTCTTCCATGGGATCAGTGAGTGTTACCTGCCCCTTATAAGGGGTCCGATCTCCTCGTTGGGGCCAAGTCTTGGTTCCAACATTTTTGGTGCGGTGAGCATGGAGAGCAGTTAGTACAAGAAATTCCCAAGGAAGCAGCATGACAGGAGAGGACGAGCGAGATGCCAGCTTTGGCGTTTCGCCACCATCTGGCTCGCTAGTGATGGTAGGGATGCTGGAGGATCTCCGTAGGGAGGTCCTGGAGATGATCCATCTCGCATTCTCCGCGGTGCGAGGCAAGTTCGTAACCCCAGCGCCCCATGTGGTTCCGCTGCAGGGAGTTGGCGAGAACGCCTCGAGATAGAGGGCAGGCAAGGAGACAGCGTCCTAGGAACCAGGGCGGGACCTTGCTTGTGGAACAACCCTATTACTGATTTTGGCTAGTATCACTATATGCTGATTAGGATTTGTATTGACCCCATTGTATAGTCTTAGGGTCAAGTTTTAGGCTGATTAGATTAGTCAAAACTTAGGAAAATTCAAGCTCAACAAATGGCGAGTGGTGTTCGACCAATGTCCAGATTCGTTCGACAAATTGTTTCTAGCAGACTGAAGAAATATAGATAGTTCCAGCTCTCGACATTTCCTGAGCAGCGCTCGACAAATGGCCAGTGGCGCTCGACGAATTCTAGCCAGCGCTTGACAAATGGCCAGCGGCGCTCGACAAGTATTAGCCAGCGCTCGACAAATTCCTTTCTGAAGGTCAGAATAATATTCTCAGTTGGACATCAGTTTTCTGAACACAAATCGACAGAATAACGGATATATTTATTTCTTCTTGGACGTATTCAGTCAGCCATGTAAGGATATCTTTCTTATTTATTATATCCTTATATTCTTTCTATTCCAAGAATAAGAATAGCTGTTGACATTTAATGCCAAGGCATCTTTCTCGACAAAAGGAATTGAAAGGACCTGCCAAAATCGTTTTGGGTGGCTACCTGGTTCCAAGAAGGATTAAAGTCAGAAAAATACATTCCTTAAAAGACAGAAGATTTGAATTTGAATATAGACAAGCTATCAGAGAAGAAATATCATCAACTGAGAGAGTCAATTTTGAGATAGAAAAACAGAGAAAAACTTCACCATCTACAAGTCTCTCTGTTATCACAGAACAAGGAGAACAGAAGAAGTTTAAGAGGAAGAAGAAGAAGAAAATATACTATTCTTTCCAGCATTCTTCGTCATCAAGGCAGCATCCTCTTCATTCTGAGAACAAAATTCAATCTCTCAGATCTGCTGCAAGATAAAGTCTTTCAAGAGCAACAACAATCTGAAGATTAATTTCTTCCAGATAATCTACTACAAAGACTTCTGTTTGAGAATGCTCTGTCCACAAAGCTGTCATCAACTCTCATTAGACTGGGGGAGCTTTCTGCTTCAACACCATTTGTCTTCTCTCAGATCATTGACAGAGAAGAACATTCTAAACCTTTTATCTCATCTTGTACAGGGTTAATACTCCCTTCAAAAGTTTACCCAGTGGTGGAAAGACACCTTATCAAAAACTCCTTGTGTGGTTTTTAAGCACCTTATCAAAAGCTTATTGGTGTGTGGACACCTTATCAAAAACCCCTTGGTGCCTAGGCACCTTATCAACCCTCCTAGTGGATTCCTACCAAGGGTGATAGAAGAGTAGACGTACCCAGATTTATTGGGGAACTACTATAGCTCCTTTTGTCTTCTGTGCTTGTTTATTTATGTGTGATTGTGTTGTGTGCTTTTTACTGTTCCTATTTTTATCTTTAATTCTCACTGATTACATATATCCTTAAACAGTATTTTAAATTCCGCTATAAAACTAAACAAAAAAGTTTTAATACTCTATTCACCACCCCCCCCCCCCCTCTAGAGTAATTTAAGATCTGACCTCCACTTTCAATTGGTATCAGAGGTAGGTTGATTCTTTATAGGCTAACACCTAAATCACAAAGATCAACCAGATCTTAATTTTTCTAAGAGTTTCTCTCTACTTTTATCTTATTTAAAACTCATGGCACAAAACAAGGAATATTCCAGCACAAGACCTCCTATATGCAATCTCAATAAGTTTGCACTATGGAAAGCAAGAATTAGGCTCTACATGAACTCCATTGATGAAGAGATTTTTAATGTTATTCTAACAGGGCCTCCAGCACCTACAGCATCAACTAGCACTGGAGCAACCACAGACAATACTGCTGTTCCACCCCCTGAGTGGACTGAAGCTCAGAAGAAGCAAAGAAATGTAGATGCAAAGGCCATGAACATTCTGGCCCTAACTATGTCAGATGACATATTCCAGAAGGTTGTTGAGTGCACCTCAGCAAAAGAAATCTGAGAATCTCTCAACAACATGGTGGTAGGCTCAGCAGATGAAAGAAAAGATAGAAGATCTCATCTGATTTCTCAATATGAGAACTTCAAGAAGGGAGAATCAGAAAATGTTGCTGATATGTACAACAGGCTCAGCCTCATAATAAGTGAGCTGAAGTCTCTGGACAAAGTGATCTCACTCACAGAGATTAATGACAAAATTCTTATGTGCTTCCCCAGCACATGGGACTCCAGAATCTGGCCAATCAAAGAAGCCAGAAGTCTAAATGAGATCACCATTGAAGTTTTGTTGGGCAAGCTCAAGTCTTATGAGCTTCTTATCAAAGCTAGGGAAGCTGAAGAATCTACTTCATCTCCAGCACCCAAGAAGGAAAGAAGCATAGCCTTCAAGGCTGCAGAAGAAGAGGGAAAAACTCCTAACAATGAGGAGTTTATGAGTTTATTAGCCAAAAGATTCTACAAGATGGCTAAGAAAGACATCAAGAAAAAGCTATCCAGAAGTCATGACAAGCCAAGGTATAACAAAAATCACTCTAATGAAATTATATATTTTACTTGCAGGAAACCAGGACACATTGCTCCTGAATGTCCAGAAATTCAACACAAGAAGGACAAGAAGGAAAGAAGAAAAGAAAAGGAACAAAAGAAGGGCTCCAGCAAATCTTCCTCCCACTCTCACAAAAAGAAGGGAAGAGGATTTGTAGCAACATCCTGGAGTGAGACAGAATCTGAATCAGAATCTTCATCTTGTTCTTCTGATGAAGAAGAAATAAAAGAAAACAGCCAATTCTTAATGGCTATTTATGACTCAGACAATGAGTCACAATCAGCATCATCATCCAGCTCCAGTGATGATGAAGAAGAAAAAAATTTCTGCATGATGGCAATCAATGCCTCAACCAACAATTCTAATGAAGAGAAATCAGAATCAGAAACAGAAGATGATATTGATCTGGTATTATCGAGTTTTGATTTTACTTTTATTGAATTCAAAGATGATTTCAAAATTCTTTACCAGGACATAATACTATCTGAGAAAGAAGTAAGCTCTCTCAGAAATAAGTTAGTTGAGATGAATAATATAAGTGAAGAGAATGCAAATCTTAAGAAAAATTTGGCTGCCTCTAGAGAACACATTACTCTTCTTGAGAATAAGTTATCTGAAGCTAAAAAGTTTGAAGAATCCCTCAATGGGAGAAGTATCAAACTGATGGACATCACGATTACTGTCAATGCTAGATTTAACAATAGCAAACTGGGCTTGGGTGCTTCATCAAGTGAGCCATCTCTGATTAAGAGAAACATCCTCTCCACACCCATAAAATTCATTTCTGCTAAAAGCAAAGAGGCTGCAGAAAGAAATAAAGATATTTCAAGCAAGTCTGTTAAGGATAAAAGAATTCAGAAGAATTCGTCGAACAAAGCTCGACAAAAAGATTCAAATCTGTCGAACGGGGTTCAACGAAAACTGAGAACAGATTTTCAGTATAGTTATAATATGAACGGCAGTCGACGAATTTATTCAAATTCTTCAAACAAGCACTATATAGAAATCTCTAAGAATTCTAATTCTAAATATACTAAAAATCCTTTTACTGAGTGGTCTATACCTCCAAGGAGATATCATCCACAAGGCTATAAGGATCAGCCTGAAATATCATTTATCTCTGAATTTTGTGGTAACATAAAAGGACCCAAGGTAGTCTGGGTCAAAAACAACTAGTTTATGTTTTTGTTGTTGCAGGTACACAGCTATCCAAGAACAAATCAAAAATGGTATTTGGATAGTGGCTGCTCAAAGCATATGACAGGGAACAAGGCCAACCTGAACAACTACAAGGCAAAGCTTGGACCCAAGGTGATCTTTGGAGACTCCAACCGTGGACAAACCAAAGGCTATGGACAAATTAAAGTTGGAGCAGTGACATTCAAGGAACTAACCTATGTCAAAGGTCTGAAGCATAACCTCATCAGCATAAGTCAATTATGTGATGAAGGTTATCAGGTAACATTTAATAAATCAGAATGTATTATTAAGACTTCTGATAATATTATTGTTTTATCAGGTTTTAGGCAAGGCAACATATATTTGGTAAATTTCAATTCATCAAAATCAGAAATTTGTTTATTTAATGACCTAAGCAAATCTAGTGAATTATGGCATAAAAGATTAAGACATGTAAACCTTAGGACCATTCCCAAACTATCTAAGGACAATCTTGTTAGAGGTCTACCATCAGGGTCATATAAGAAAGAAGGTCTTTGTAGGGCATGTCAATTGGGTAAGCAAACCAAAAATAGCTTTAAATCATTATCTAAAAGTGATTCACCTAGAATCTTATACTTGCTACATAAGGACCTTTTTGGACCTAAAGCAATAAAGAGCTTAGGGGGAAAGTCTTACACTCTAGTTATTGTAGATGACTTCTCTAGATTCACCTGGGTGTTCTTTCTGAGAGAAAAGTCAGATAACTTTAAAGTTCTTACAGACTTTCTTAAGAGCATACAGATTGAGTACTCTGCTGTAGTTGCATTGATCAGAAGTGATCATGGCACTGAGTTTTAGTCTCTTCTCATGCAAGAATTCTGTGAGATGGAGGGTATCAGGCATTGCTTCTCAGCTCCTAGAACTCCTCAAAAAAATGGGGTAGTTGAAAGGAAAAATAGAACCCTAATTGAATCAGCAAGAACATTGCTTGCAGATGCTAACTTGCCCCTATCTTTTTGGGCAGAGGCTGTCAGCACAACAAATTATGTTCTGAATAGAAGTTTGATACACAAACTTAAGGGTAAAACTCCCTATGAATTGCTTAAAGGGAAGAAACCTAAATTGATTATTTTAGAACTTTTGGATGTAAATGTTTTGTTCATAACAATGATAAGAAGTACCTTAGAAAATTTGAACCAAAATCTGAAGAAGGAATCTTCTTAGGATATTCAATAGTTAGCAAAGCATATAGGGTATTTAACAAATCCTCTCTTAAAATAGAAGAGTCTATGCATGTTTCCTTTGATGAAACTAACATGTTTTACAAGGAGAAGAATTCTTCTACCTAGAACACTTTGCAGGTACCAGCTCTATGTGAAGAGCTTAAAGGATTAAATTTACAGACAGGAGATTCACTGCATCCATCACCACAAACTCTTGAAGATAGTGAAGAAGAAGATCATCCAGATCTTATTGATAATCTAAATCAAGTAACTGCAGAACATCCTCCACAGGATGTAACAGCTGAACAAATTCCCAATGTGGATACTACTGCTGAACCAACTCCAACTGTTGACCACATCACAGTTAGAGATCATCCAATTTCACAAGTGATCGGCGATATCATAGCAGGTGTTCAAACAAGGCATCAACTACACCAAAATCAGATGCATACTTGTTTCCTATCACAAGTTGAACCTCAAACCATAAAATATGCAGAACAAGATCCAAATTGGATCCTTGCAATGCAAGAGGAACTCAACCAATTTGAAAGAAACAAGGTTTGGGATTTGGTTCCATGACCAAAAGGCCATCCAGTTATTGGCACCAAGTGGGTCTTCAGGAACAAGCTTGATGATCAAGGCAATATTGTGAGAAACAAAGCAAGATTGGTAGCTCAAGGATATTCACAGGAAGAAGGCATAGATTATGATCAGACATTTACCCCTATTGCAAGGCTTGAAGCTATAAGGATTTTCTTGGCCTTTGCTGCATTCAAAAAGTTCAAGGTGTATCAAATGGATGTGAAGAGTGATTTTCTCAATGGAGACATCAAAGAAGAAGTCTATGTGGAACAACCACCAAGTTTCATCTCTCCAACTCATTCCTCCTATGTATTTAAGCTTAATAAAGCTCTTTATGGTCTCAAACAACCTCCCAGAGCATGGTATGAGACTTTAACTAATTTTGTATTGGAAAACAATTTTTGTAGAGGTATAATAGACAAAACCTTATTTTACAAAGTACATAAAAATCAAACTCTACTAGTTCAAATATATGTAGATGACATTATCTTTGGTTCTACTGATTCAAATATGTGCAAAAGATTTTCCAATCTAATGCAATCAAGATTTGAAATGAGTAGTATGGGTGAATTATCATACTTCCTTGGTCTTCAAGTGAAGCAAACCCCATCTGGAATCTTCATTTCCCAATCTAAGTATGCTAAGGAATTAGTGAAAAGATTTGGAATGTATGATTCCTCTACTATGAAAACACCCATGGCCTCTAATGCTGTTATTAATACTGATGAATCAGGGAAACCTGTTGATCAGAAATTGTATAGGGCTATTGTTGGCTCTCTACTCTATTTAACAGCCAGTAGGCCAAATATAATGTTTGCTACATGTATTTGTGCTAGGTTTCAAGTTAACCCTAAAGAATCTCATCTTACTTTTCTAAAAAGAATTTAAAGATATATAAAGGGTTGCCCTAATCTAGGACTTTGGTATCCAACAACATCTGAATTTGAATTAACTAGATTCTCAGATTCAGATTATGCTGGATGCAGGGTAGACAGGAAAAGCACATCAGGAACTTGTCAGTTTCTTGGTGATAGGCTTGTGTCTTGGTTTTGTAAGAAACAAACATCTGTGTCTACATCAACAGCTGAAGCTGAATACATGGCTGCTGGCAGTTGCTACTCACAGATATTGTGGATACAAAATCAGCTCCTAGACTATGGTTTCAACTTAAATAGTTCAGTTATATTTTGTGACAACACTAGTGCAATATCTATAGCACAAAATCCAGTTCTCCATAGTAGGACTAAACACATAGAAATTAGGCACCCCTTCCTTAGGGATAATGTGTATAAAAACAAAATTCGCCTACAATTCATTTCTACTGATTTGCAAAGAGCTGATATTTTCACCAAGCCCTTGGATGAAAAGAAGCACATCTTATTTATAAATCAACTAGGAATGATAGATGGAGACACAATCTGATAAAAATTAAATATTTCTATTTATCCCATAAATTCGTCGAACGAAGAACGACGAATTTGAACCATTTATCAAACAGCAATCGACAAAACCTGTTAACCTTAGAATCGATAAAGACAGTTTCATTTGTCAAACGATGGTCGACGAAAAAGGTGTTTTCGTACGGGGTCTGACAAAGAAATAAAGTCTTTTCGACTCTAATTTTATTAGGTTTTGACGAACAGCGGCTTACGAATGCGCCCTCATTCTTCGACCCTTCTATATAAGCTTTATTTTATCTTATTCTAAGCTTTGCGCCTACAGAAATCGTCTTTCCCTCCAGTTCCCTTCTGCACTTGATCTTCATTTTCTTTGCAGGAACAATGGCGATTCCTCAGGTCTCTCTGCACTCAATGAAGTTTGACGCAGGCTTTGATATTGACATTGACTCTTTCGCACAGTCTGACCAAATATTCAAAGATATTCTTCAAATGCTGGAAGAACAACATCTAAGGAAGGTTCTAAGCACCAGACAAAAGATAGCTGTGGCAGAGATTAAGGAATGGGTTTACACTACAAAACCAGTCGATGAAAGCTTGTCTGGAACAATCTCAGGTCATCAAGTATCTCTCTCTCCCACCATTCTTTCTGAAATTTTTGGTTTTGTGAATGGTGATGATGACTTAGATATAAGCTCAAATGAATTTGATGAAGCTTTAGTCAAAATGGGTCATTTGACTGGAATCCCTAACCACCTTCTAAAAAAGAACTTGTCACAGGACTACAAGTTCTTAGCAGACATTGTTGGAAAAGTCTTGCTGGGCAAGACTTCTCGACATGACTACATCAATAGGCACCAATTTCTGTTGATGGTGGCCTTGATGGAGAAGAAGAAAGTCAACTGGGGATCAATTCTTTTTGAACTGATTAAAAAGAAAAATTCTAAAGATAGTGTAAGTTTTGGAAGAGTTATAGGGATTTTCCTGCAGGAAAGACATCCAGACCTTCTGGTGTCACCAAAGGTGACCATAAATGCCAGCAAGAGGCTGACCTCAGCACTCTTTGCTAAGTGGGATAGGGTAATTCCCAAGAAGAATACAGGAGCTGATGCCTCCAGGAAAAGGAAAACTTCTGAGGACACAAGGACTGACCAAGTCACTCCCTCTACCCTTCCTGAAGTTCCTCCCTCAGTTCCTTCTCCTTCTCTTATCCCATCTCCACCTACTCAATAGTCTCCTGCACATTCACATTCTTCACCACCTTCTTCACCTATCAATGATATTCCACCTCTATCTCCAGAACCACAACCTACCACACCTCCATCTCCAATACATAATGAATATCAATCACCCACTCATCCCCCTAGTCCAATCCATCCAGATATTCCAACACACACTAACAACATCAGCAATATCTCTCCAATTCCTACAATCTCATCTCCATCCACTTCACAACCATCCTCTACTCATCCACCAGATTATCTATCTCTCAACATTACCTCCATTGTTGATCAGGCTTTTGATCATATCCTTCCTAGAATAAGCAAACTCCTGGATGCAAAACTTGCTCCAGTTCTTCAGGCAATTTCTGCTCTATCTGATAAGATAGCTTCTCTTCCTTCCTCTCTTGCTGTCCCTTCTTCTAGGGGCCTAGATTCAGGCTGCCCTGAAGACAGGCAGGGGGAGATGTCCTATGAAGAAGCTCCAGAAACAGAAGCTACTCCAGAAGATACAGAAGCTACAGATTTTGATACAGACATGGTTGCTACATAAGTTATAGAAGAAATAAATAGTATATGCATTCTTCCTTCCACTGACCTATATAGTTTATTATCAAAATTTGATGTTAAATATACTTCAAGGGTATCACCAAAAGTGTACATAGAGGATTTATCAAAGGCTCTGATATGCCTTCCTCAAAAGTCTCATTCTAATATCATAAAAAGTTATATCTCCTCTATTCCTTCAATCTCTGATCAAGACATCCATATGAAGGATCTTTCTGCAGAACATGAAGATGATCTTGCAGAATTCCTTGATGATATAAAAGATCACCCTACTCCACCAGATACAACAGTCTCAAACACAGTTTCCTCACCTCCAATTCCTGTATGGAATGAAGAACCAATTCCAAGCTTTGATGAAATCTGGAAAGAGGCAGATGCAGAGTTTGATAAAGCTGAAGAAGAAAGATTAAAAGCTCGTGAAGCAATCAAAAGAATTGATGACTTATATAATAAGCCAATTTCTTCTTCTGACTCTAAAGATGATAATGATGATAATGGTGATTCTGATGATACATTATCAAAGAAAAGAAAGAAAAGAATAGCTAAGTCAAAGGCTGTTCCCAAGCCTCCAAATCCAAAGAATGACATTCCTCTTTATATTTTGTATAATGTTCCTCTTGATGAGAAAACTCCTCACTGGATGAAACTTTCCAGAAATGAGAATAACAGGAGGAAGAAATTCAAAAAGACTGGCTACATCCCTGACAAACCTTTCAAGCACAATCATCCTCCTCCACCTCCTCCTCCAGCAGCTGGTGCAGCAGGATCAGCAGGTGTATCATTCTCTTCTCAGAAGCAAAGCTCTCATCAATCAGGGAGACCTGGTAGTTCTAGTGGTTCTCAAACCTCTGGATCAGCCAGTGCTCCTCCTTCTATGAAATCAGCACTTGCCTTGCAAGGAAGTCAAGCCATTACTTCTTCTTAAATATCTTCAGAATACAAACTTCACATTTCTGATGGATCTCTTCACAGAGATAAAGCACCTCAAAAGGTCACTCAAGATAAAAATGATTCAGAAGATATTTATTACTTTCCAGATCCAGAAGAAGAGAAAATCTGTCAGATGGCAAGACTGAAAGAAATAATTGCAACTGCACAGATTAACAAGGCTAAAGCAGAAGGCAAAGATTTCTCAAATATCACAACCATGTCAGAATACAGAAGAAAAGAACTTGAAAAGTACAAACCAATTAAAGCATTCAATGCTGGGGAATATATTGATATGCACCTAGAAGCATTTATTCCTCATGTCAAAGAACAGAAAATCATTGGAGCTCAAGATCTGTTCATTAGCAAAAAGCAATTAGAAGATCCTAACAGGAAGATCATATTCAAGCCAATTTCTGAGGACAAAAAGTCTTAAATTATTACTTGTTTATGACTGTAAAGTTTCTGAACTCAGAGCATCTTACTTTTATCCTATCTGATGATCCATTTAACTCTGTCAGATATATTTCATTTTTTTGCTCTATTGATTATACTCTCTATTGTATTTATTCAATTACTTGTCAAATAGTATCCTAACCCAAATAGGGGGAGATTGTTGGAACAACCCTATTACTGATTTGGGCTAGGATCACTATATGCTGATTAGGATTTGTATTGACCCCATTGTATAGTCTTAGGGTCAAGTTTTAGGCTGATTAGATTAGTCAAAACTTAGGAAAATTCAAGCTCAACAAATGGTGAGTGGTGTTCGACGAATGTCCAGATTCGTTTGACAAATTGTTTCCAGCAAACTGAAGAAATATAGGCAGTTCCAGCTCTCGACATTTCCTGAGCAGCGCTCGACAAATGGCCAGTGGCCCTCAACGAATTCTAGCCAGCGCTTGACAAATGGCCAGCGGCGCTCGACAAATACTAGCCAGCGCTCGACAAATTCCTTTCTGAAGGTCAGAATAATATTCTCAGTTGGACATCAGTTCTCTGAACACAAATCGACAGAATTACGGATATATTTATTTCTCCTTGGACGTATTCAGTCAGCCATGTAAGGATATCTTTCTTATTTATTATATCCTTATATTCTTTCTATTCCAAGAATAAGAATAGTCGTTGACATTTAATGCCAAGGCATCTTTCTCGACAAAAGGAATTGAAAGGACCTGCCAAAATCGTTTTGGGTGGCTACCTGGTTCCAAGAAGGATTTAAGTCAGAAAAAGGCATTCCTTAAAAGACAGAAGATTTGAATTTGAATATAGACAAGCTATCAGAGAAGAAATATCATCAACTGAGAGAGTCGATTTTGAGATAGAAAAACAGAGAAAAACTTCACCATCTCCAAGTCTCTCTGTTATCACAGAACAAGGAGAACAGAAGAAGTTTAAGAGGAAGAAGAAGAAGAAGAAAATATACTATTCTTTCCAGCATTCTTCCTCATCAAGGCAGCATCCTCTTCATTCTGAGAACAAGATTCAATCTCTCACATCTGCTATAAGATAAAGTCTTTCAAGAGCAACAACAATCTGAAGATTAATTTCTTCCAGATAATCTGCTACAAAGACTTCTGTTTGAGAAAGCTCTGTCCACAAAACTGTCATCAACTCTCATTAGACAGGGGGAGCTTTCTGCTTCAACACCATTTTTCTTCACTCAGATCATTGACAGAGAAGAACATTCTAAACTTTTTATCCCATCTTGTACAGGGTTAATACTCCCTTCAAAAGTTTACCCAGTGGTGGCAAGACACCTTATCAAAAAATCCTTGTGTGGTTTTTAAGCACCTTATCAAAAGCTTATTGGTGTGTGGACACCTTATCAAAAACCCCTTGGTGCCTGGGCACCTTATCAACCCTCCTAGTGGATTCCTACCAAGGGTGGTAGAAGAGTAGACGTACCCAGATTTATTGGGGAACTACTATAGCTCTTTGTGTCTTCTGTGCTTGTTTATTTCTGTGTGCTTGTGTTGTGTGCTTTTTACTGTTCCTATTTTTATCTTTAGTTCTCACTGATTACACATATACTTAAACAGTATTTTAAATTCCGCTATAAAACTAAACAAAAAAGTTTTAATACTCTATTCAACCCCCCCCCCCCCCCCCCCCCCCTCTAGAGTAATTTAAGATCTGACCTCCACTTTCATTGCTAGGCGAGAACTATTCCCCAGCCTGGCGAGTGGGATCCCGGTGAGTGGGATCCCGATAGGTGCGGGCTCGGCGAGTGCACGCCCGATGAGAGAAGGCCAGGTCAGAGAGCTCGTGGGTCGAGTCAGGCAGGCGAGAGTAGTAAGCGGGGGAAGTCCATTCTGTGAGCTGTTGCTCTCAGCACCACTCCCAGAAGGGCTTAGGGAGCCGGCCATGATGTTCTACACTGGCAAGGACGACTCTGTCCTGTACCTGCAGTGGTTCGAATACATGGTCTCCATCATACCTATGTCGGACGCTTTCAAGTGCCGACTCTTCGCCACCAGCCTGAAAGAGAAGGTACGGGACTGGATTCACCAGCTGACCACGGGGTCGATCTATGTGTTTGAGGACATGCGTCTTAGCTTCCAACTATGCTTCTCAACTTCAAAGAAAAAGAAGAAGGATGCCGAGGCAATCTTCAAGATCAAGCTGCGACCAGGGGAGTCACTGGCTCACTACGTGGACCAATTCCAGGAAGAGGTTCTGCTCATTCAGAGGTGCCCAAGTTCACCCTCCATCTTGCCTTCATAGTAGGCTGCGAGAGGAGTTCTTCAAGATGAATCTGAAGCGGAAGGCCCCTCTGTCCTTCGAGGAGCTGAAGGAGCGAGCGGTCGAAGAGATTGACAGGGAGGCAGCCAACCTGGAGTTCACAAGAAGGCTGGCAAAGCTAAGTGAGCTGGAGGTTTGGCAGCAAGAGGTCAATAGAAGAGAAGAGCCGAGGGCACTGGAGTTGGGGTGGAGGCAGCAAGGAGGGGTGGTGCAGGGGCCGGGAAGGGGCTTCCTCCAAGGAGGGGGCAACATCCAAGGAGGACAAGGGAGACCCCACCAGCTTGGATGGAGGCAAGGCCCGAGGCCGCTAAATCCCCGCATCAGCAAGCGATGGCAATTGGATGAGGAAGAGTAGGGAGAGTGGGAGGAGGAGGAAGAGGAGGAACGTGAGCAGGAGCCGAACCTAGGAGGAGGAACAGGGGTGCGGAGGTCGAGAGGAGGGGTGGCATTGCTCTACTGTGACTTCCATCAGGAGGAAGGTCACGCGACAACCACCTTCCCAGAGTTTCTGGAGTTAAGGGGGCGAGAGGTCCAGCACAGCAACAACAGTGGCCGATGAGAATCGAGGAGGTACTACCTCGAGAGGAGGAAGAGGAGAGGGGTGAAGACATGGTCGATGTGGGGACCCGAGGAGGGATCAGAGTAATCCACAGGGGAGTGGGGATCGAGGCAACCCAAAAGGTGAGCCACCACACCATGTATCATCAGAGCGTGTCTTTGACCTCTTAGACCCCACCCCCGGCGGAAAGAATTTCTTTCTCTCAGAAGGATATGCTGGGTCATGAGGACCCGTTCAGTGATACGCTGGTCATTCAGAAAGCCATCGAGAACTTCACTGTCTCCTGGATTTTCATGGACAACAGGAGCTCGGTCAATGTCATCTTCAAGAAGTCATTCAATGAGATGAAGGTGGAGGCGAGGAGGGTGTTGACCTCAGATGGCCCACTGTTCTGGTTCTCGGGAGAGAGGAAAGAAGTGGAAGGAGGAGTGGGGCTTCATGTTGTTTTGGGGAGGCAGACCTGTAACTGCCGGTTCATCATCGTGGATGCTCCAAGCAGCTACAACGCCATGTTTGGGAGACCCCTCATCAGTGCGTTCTGATGCATCCCATCCACTTTCCACCAGTGCCTCAAGTTCAACATAGGTGGAGTCTTGGTCCGGGTGAGGGGTACCCAAAGGTAGCAAGGCAGTGCTACGTCATCGCGGTCAACGCCGTCACCTGGGAGGCAGGGGAAGAGGAGATGGATCAGGAGATGGAGAGGCAAGAGGAGGCAGAAGGGGTCGCCGAAGGACCCAAGGTGGAAGAAGTGAGAGAGGGAAGAGGAGAAGAGGGTCGAACCCAGGAGGAAGGGGCGGAGGAGCTGCTGGAGGTGCGCGAGGAGAAGATGGAGGTAGAAGAAACTGAAGCACTCGCTTGCGGTGGAAAGTCATAGGGGGGAGCAGTCAAGGCTGGAGGTCATGGATGAAGTTGTAGAGCTGGAGGTCACCTCCCGAGCGGGAGTGATAGAAGAAGTAAAGACCAGCGTGGAGCTCAACCCCGAGGAGCAGATAAAGATCCTGGCCTGCGTCCAGGAGAACGTGGACGTCTTCACTTGGAGTGCGGCAGAGATGCTAGGGATTGATGAGGATGTGGCCTGTCATCGCCTCAACCTCGACCCCGACACTCGCCCCATCCATAAAAAGAAGAGGTCCATCGTGGACAAGCTGGAGGAGCCCATCCGGGAGGAGGTGAGCAAGCTCCTCAAGGCAGGATTTGTATCAGAGATCCAGTATCCAGGCTGTGTCACCAATGTGGTAATGGTAAAGAAGGGGGATGGAAGGTGGAGGATGTGTGTAGATTTTTCTTTGTTAAATAAATCATGCCCAAAGGATTGTTACTCCCTGCCTCAAATCACCGCGCTGGTTGACCACACCATGTATCATCAGAGCGTCTTCTAATGAGTTTTTTAAATGCATTCTCAGGTTACCAGCAGATCCGCATGCACCCTCCCAACGTCAAGGATGTCTCCTTCATCATAGGGGAAGGGTGCTACTGCTAAAAGATGATGCCCTTTGGGCTGAAAAATGTAGGGGCAACATACCAGCGGATGATGGACAGGGTCTTCAGAGAATAGAAGGGGAGGAATCTGGAGGTCTACATGGATGACCTCATGATCAAGAGTGGGGACTTGGAGTCCCATCTTCTAGACTTGAAAGATACCTTTGGTACCCTGAGAAAATACAAGATGAGGCTCAACCCCCAGAAGTGTGTTTTCCGGGCAAGCCGGGGGAAGTTCTTAGGCTACTTGCTCACCCCATCCAGGGTGGAGCCTAACCCCAATAAGGTGAAGGAAATTTTGGAACTAGGGTCGCCAAGGAATGCGATGGAGGTCCAGCGCCTCATCGATAAGTTGGCTGGGCTGAGCAAGTTTCTCTCTTGGGCAGGGGAGAAATGCTCATCCTTCTTCAAAGTGCTGCGAGGAAACCAGAAGTTTGAATGGACTCCTGACTGTAAAGGGGCGTTCTAAGAGCTAAAAGAACAATTAACTCAGGCTCCGTTACTCCAGGGACCAAGGCAAGGAGAGGACCTATCCCAATACCTGGGGGTGGGGGACGAGGCGGTGAGTTCAGTCTTAGTCTGAGAGGATGGCAAGAAGCAACTCCCTATCTATTATGTTTGCAGGGTATTGAGGAAGGCGGAGCTCATGTATCCCATCTTAGAGAAGCTGGCCTTCGCTCTAGTAGTGTCGGCCCGAAAGCTATGGCCCTACTTTCAAGCGCATTCCATCAAGGTGATGCCCGACCATCCACTTTGCAACATCATGGAGGGAGTGGAGAACTCAGGAAGGTTAGCCAAGTGGTCGGTGGAGCTGAGCGAGTTCGATATCTCATTTGTCCTTAGGCTTTCTATAAAGGCGCAAGTAGTAGCAAACTTCCTGGCTGACTACGTAACCGAGGTGGAGGAACTCGAACCACTCCATCTAGTGGCGTGAAAGATGTTGGTTGATGGGGCCTCAGGGAAGCATTCCTTTGGAGGGGGAGTAATCATGGTGAGCCCCTAGGGAATGAGGATCGAGCAGGCAATTAACATACATTTCTTGCTCACTAACAACTTGGCCGAGTACGAGGCTGTGATCGCAGGGCTCCTCCTGGCCAGGGAACTAGGAGCACATGACATGAAGTTCTCGACGGACTCCATGGTAGTGTCTTGCCAAGTCAAGTGGGAGTTCGAGGTGAAGGAGCCGACTCTCTAGTGATAACTGGAGAAGGTCAAGGGACTCATCGGACAGTTCCGCACCATCTGAATCCAGCATGTGCCGAGGGAGGAGAGCATCCCGGCGACCTCCTGGCCAAGTTCGGTCCGAGGGCTGCAGGGATAATGTCAGAACTCTTTCGGCCATCAATTGAGGAATGTGAGTTGATGGAGGTGGACCAAAGAGCATCATGGATCGATCCTTTTATCACCTTTCTGACGTCAGGAAAGTTCCCTGAGGGGAACATGGACAAGCGGCGGCTCAGGTATAAGTAGGCATACTACTCTTTGCATGCAGGAGGACTGTACTAGAAGACCCTCTCGGGGATTCTAGCTCGTTGTGTATCGGAGGAGGAGGCCCCAAGGGTCCTAAAGGAGATCTACTCGGGGGAGTGTGGCAGCCACTCAGGGAGCAGAAATCAGGAAGGAAGGGTGTTGAGGCAGGGCTACTTCTAGCCTACCCTCAGCTAGGATGTGTCGGAGTTCGCAAAGAAGTGCTCCAAGTGCCAGCTGTATGCTCCCATCTAACTCCTGCTAACAGAGGCTCCGGACTATCACAGCCCCATGGCCATTCAAGATATGGGGGCTGGACCTGGTGGGTCCTTCCCCTGAAGCTATTGGCCAAAGGAAGTTCCTGCTTGTGATGATTGACTACTTCTTCAAATGGCTGGAGGTGAAGGCGCTGGCCAAGGTAACCTCTCAGGTGGTGAGAAACTTTGTATGGTGGGAGATAATTTGCCGACATGGGCTCCCACTAGCCATCGTCACATACAATGGGCCACAACTTCCAGTTTGTCAGCTTCTGCACCCAGCTAGGCATAAACCTTTATTTCGCATCGATCCACCACCTGAGGAGCAATGGGAAGGTGGAAGCGGCGAATAAAATAATTGTGAACTTGCTGAAGAAAAAGGTCCAGAATCTAAAGTATAACTGGGTAGAGCAGTTGCCATCAGTCCTTTGGGCCTTGAGAACCAAACCAAACACGGCCACAAGGGAGACCCCGTTCAAGCTCTCCCGTGGATCAGAGGCTGTCCTCCCGATCTAGTTCGACGTAAAGTCACCCAGGGTGGTCACCGCAGGTGAAGGAGATGAGGAATGGAGAGTGGAAAATGAAGAAGAACAAAGGCTGTCCTTAGATCTGGTGGAAGAACTCCGGGACCTGGCGACCATCCGACAGGAGGATGTCAAGCGACGGATGGCTTGGTACTTCGACAAGCACATCCGGGTGAAGCAATTTGAAAAAGGGGACTTGGTTCTGAAAAAGGTTGATGTGGAGGGAAGGGGAGCCGCATTGGGAAAGCTCAATCCCAATTGGGAGGGGCCTGATATTATAGATGTAGTGCTCAAGTCGGGAGGGTACCACCTCTGAGATGTGAAAGGGATACGTCCCAGCCGAGCTTGGAGCAGGGGATGACCTAAAACGTTTCTACCCTTAAAAATCTTGTGGATTTATTATAGACTTTTATTGTTCTCTTCCAATCACAGGCCTGTATGATGTGGTTATGCTGGATTGCCCTGGATGATTCCGCTACCATGTTCTCATTAGCCGGTGGGTCAGGTCGATCTCGCTGAGAGGTTGGCAAGTGAATGTTTATTCTGGATTTCCCCAGATGATTCCGATGCCGGACTCTCATTAGCCAGTGGGTCAGGTCAATCTCGCGGAGAGGCTGACAAGTGAAAGCTTATGTTGGATTGCCCCGGATGATTCCGCTGTCTAGCTCTTATTAGCCGGTGGGTCAGGTCGATCTTGCGGTGAGGCTGGCAAGTGAGTTTATGCTGGATTGCCCCAGATGATTCTGCTGTTAGGCTCTCATTAGCCGGTGGGTCAGGTCGATCTCGCGGAGAGGCTGGCAAGTGAAAGTTTATGTTGGATTGCCACGAATGATTCCGCTTCCAGGATCTCATTAGCCGGTGGGTCAGGTCGATCTCACGGGGAGGATGGCAAGTGAAAATTTATGATGGATTTCCCCGGATGATCTCGCTGCCAGGCTCTCATTAGCCGGTGGGTCAAGTCGATCTCGCGGAGAGGCTGACAAGTGAAAGGTTAGAGTCGTGGCATGACCAGGAGAATGCCGCTGCCAGGCTCTCATCTAGCTGACATGGGTTCTCTGAGCCACAAGGGTTGACAGAAGGCTCTGGGTGGAGGGATAGCAAAGGGGTCGCCTGAGATTCACGAGTTCCAATTTATGCAGGACTAGCGAGGTTCAATATGCTAAGGGTTCACAAGTTCAAATCTGTGCAGGCCTAATGAGTTCTGATGCACGAAGTATTCGCGAGGCCCAGTTTGCGCGAGCCTAGCAAGTTCTGATGAGCGAGAGTTTCGTGAGTGCCAGTGTGAGAAAGGTGTCCGAGGACAACGCATGAGGGGTGCGCGAGTGCGCTGCAGCGAGGCGGAGGAAAGCCAGAAAAGAAAATAGCAGAAAAAGCCAAAAACAAATTTCATTTCATAAAGTGCTATTATAGGTTTTGTGGCGTTCTCGCCAGCCCAAAAATTAAGAAAAAAAAGAAATACATTAAACCCTAAGGGCCATCTGATAGAAAGATTTGTGTTCTCCAATCTATACTCGATTAAGGCAAGTGTACCTATCGAAATATAGCATAGGATATAAAGAATATCAAGGTCGTATTAAAACTCGGGTCTGTCGAGTACTTCTACTTCGAGAAAACAACTATTATTTTATCGGAATGAAATTTTACGAGAAGTTATAAGAGGAACGAAAATACAAAATAAAAAAAAACTAACTTGATCAGAACAACCCTTGAAATGAAATAAAATATAATAATTTGTAATCGTCTATTCCAATCCTTGACCATGGAGATTCCCGATTTATGAACGCACCTCTCTCGAGGAATACGCCCACCTGAGATTAGGTTGATCGACCGAACTCTCGTTCTACAATCAAAACCCCTAAAACTCGCTTTAACGAGGTGAATCCCGCTATAGGATTTGACTCCTATCCAGAAGATTTTTGTCATTCTCTCTCGAGGGTTGCGATCAACTCTTTTTATTCGTGAGCGATCAATTCGTACGCATGAGCCTCTCGGCTAACTAGAATACGGAATCAAATACGAAAGTCCACACATCGACATATGAACCCGATATAAATCACGAATAAATCGAAGGTAGAAATGAACGATTATAAAGAAGAAGATAATTTCATTCCAACGTTTGTAATAATCAAGACTACATTAACAAACTAAAAGAAGTAAAATAAAATCTAACACTATAAGAAGGAAAATACAGGAAATAAAATGCATACTCTACCCAAATGGGCAGAGGAAGAGATAGCATCTCAAAACTTCTAACTTTGTATCTCCACTCTCTTGATACTTGATATGATCCAATCTCCTCTCCTCCATCATGGTTGTCTTGCTCTTTTATAGATGAAAAACCATCTAGAACCATCCCAAGGGTATTAACTCTAGGGAATGAATCTAGATAGGAAAGTTAAAGTTGTGGCTATGGAATTTTCGGCTAAGGGAAGAGGAAAGGGTTGCATAAAAATAATAACTTGATATATGGTGAAATAATAGATTGCATTTAATTGGATATCCACATGAAGGCTTGCATACATTAGAGTATTATTATAGAAGAGGAAAGGTTAAACTTGAAATAATAATAATGCATTGATAAATAAATCACGTGAATAATGGGCTGCTCTTGGAGGGAGGTGGACGGGCAGCTTGATTGGAATGAGCTGCACGTGAAGGGCTGCTTGCATATAGGAGGAATATGAAGGGCTGCATTGAATTGAAGGACCGAATGGCTGCATTGAATTGAAATGGCAGCTGTATTAAATTGTAGAGGATGTGAAGGGCTGCATTGATGGAAGAAATGAACCGGCTGCACTTGTAGAGGAGAAAAAAATTGAATGGCATTGATGGAGGAATTAGTGTGGACCGGCTGCATGCTTGAAATATTAATAGGCTAAAATGATTTTGATAATGCATGCTGAAATAATTTAATAATAGACGACTTGAAACAATAATAATAATAATGCCACCTAGAGTTAATATTGCATGCATGGGGAAATGATAAAAAGTTTTCACGTTGAATGGAATGCATGGGTTTGTATGGTTAAATGGCGACGATGGCAGGCAACATCAAAGATGTCGCGGCGGCGACATGCAAAGGTGGCAGGAAGACTTTGCTTGCATGGTTTGAAATGAGAAGTTGGGATTGGTGAAGATGGCGCGGCGAAGCGAATGTTGCGGCGACATGAAATTATGTGGACGAGTGCGGCTCGAACGGGCGCGACCAACACGACAACTTCAGTGAATACTTCATTTTTCAACGCCATGAGCACGGGCGCGACATTTTTCCTACAAAATAGAAATAAAAATAAATAAGTTATCAAAATATAAAACAAACTATTTATAAACGAAAATACTAAAAATATTACTAATTTATAATAAATATTAAACTAAATTGTAAATTAAAAATAGGCATAATTCTACTTATCAAATACCCTCATACTTGAGCTTTTGCTATTCCAGAGCAAAAAAATGAGAAATATTTATAAGACATAAATAAAATTTTCAATTACACTACAAATTTATTAAATCACAAATAAGCTAAAAAATAAATTTTAGGGATTTAAAAGTTAAGTCCTAAATTATGATATTAAAATGAAAAGAGAGAAATATTTAGCCAAAAATTTCTCAAATAAATTAACTAGCCTTTCAAAATTTAGTAATTAGCAAACAAGGTTAGATTAAACTTATAATACCAAAACTTTAAAGAAACTTGACGAAAAATGCAACCTACTACTTATGCTCTCCCAATATTTTAATTTAAATCTAAGACAATAATATTGGCTAAAAGATTTTGGAGGATACAAGGGATATGAAGAGGTCTTTGATTGGAGGTGATGAATTTTATCCTCTCACCCCACTGATTTTTTTTCTTTTAGTATTTTTATATGTTTACCAAGAAATGATAGACTACTCCTATCATTTTCCACGACATATAAGCACTTTTTTCCTCTTCATTTTTTTGGGGTTGCATATGTTTACCAAGGAATAAGAAACTAACATCTCCTTATTCCCATGACATATGATCTAACAATAAAATAAAATAAAAGATAAGGGAAGGCTAAGGGGTTAAACAAATCTTAGAAAATAAACCAAAATACTAGAGAGCACCTAGTAGTAGATTAAACTTTCCTAAGAATCTAAAAGCATGAGGTAGAAATAACTATAATCCAATGTAGTTAAGCAAAACTACTACAAACTGAGGCTACTTAAATTATAAGAGAAAAACATGCTATATAAATTACTCTAATCAAATTAAAACCATAAGATATTTCGTAAAACTAAATCACCTAAACATTAAATTTAACAAACCATGACAAAATAAATGATTAGCCAACCAAAAATAATAAAAAATGTTTATAAATAAACTCAAACTAAATTTCTGAAAATAACAAAGAACTAAGCAAGGGTTTATTATATTTTCGGATTTTATAACGTTTTTCAAATATTTTTGGATTTTTGAATATGATCTTTTTTTGAACTTTTTTATAAGCTATAAGTACTAGATAAGAAAATAGCATTAAAAAGTCTGATATTAATTTTTAAGTATTTTGGTGTCTTCTAATTTTTTGAATTTTTACTTTTCTATTTTTTTGTGATTTTAAAATTTTAAAAGGCTAAAAAAAGAAAATAAAAGCATTTTTTTAATTTTTTGATTTTATATTTTTTTTGTTATTTTGTACTTTTATATTTTATTTGTGGAATTTTTGGAATATTTAAAAAGAAAGGGAAAATAATCCCCCCATACTTAAAGTTCAACATTGTCCCCAATGTTGAAAACTAAGTAGGAAAGAGGGGGAAAAAGACAAGAACATAAAAATAGGAGAAAAAGAAAGTGCGATTAAAAAGAAAGGGAAAGAAAGGACGTCCCTGATTTGGAGACCAGGCGGGGCGGGGCGGTGGAAAGAGCGTGAACTCCTGCAGAACAAGTTAGAACAAACAACACACAAAAAGAACAAAATAAAAAAGAAAATAAACACAAATTTACTTTTTATAAAATATTTTTTTTGATATGTTTTATAAATTTTTTTTGTAGAGTCTATGTTTAAGACTTTTTTAAACGTACGAACAAAAAGAAAATAAAAGAGATGTTTTTTTAATGTTTTAATTAATCTTGGACTTCCCAAGGTCTATCCGATGAAGGGCTCGCAAGGTACTAGGAGATGCGATGAGATGAAAGTCCAAATCACCCTTTCCAAGATTTTAATTAGAACATAATTTTTTTAGATAAGGAAAAAAAAGAACAAGATAAAAGTAATAACATTCTCTCTTTTCAAAATATCAACAAAAATAATCCCCGGCAACGGCGCCAAAAACTTGCTCTTGGAGGGAGGTGGACGGGCATCTTGATTGGAATGAGCTGCACGTGAAGGGCTGCTTGCATATAGGAGGAATATGAAGGGCTACATTGAATTGAAGGACCGAATAACTGCATTGAATTGAAATGACAGCTGTATTAAATTGTAGAGGATGTGAAGGGTTGCATTGATGGAAGAAATGAACCGGCTCCACTTGTAGAGGAGAAAAAAACTGAATGGCATTGATGGAGGAATTAGTGTGGACCGGCTGCATGCTTGAAATATTAATAGGCTAAAATGATTTTGATAATGCATGCTGAAATAATTTAATAATAGACGGCTTGAAACAATAATAATAATAATAATGCCACATAGAGTTAATATTGCATGTATGGGGAAATGATAAAAAGGTTTCACGTTGAATGGAATGCATGGGTTTGTATGGTTAAATGGCGACGATGGCAGGCAACATCAAAGATGGCGCGGCTGCGACATGCAAAGGTGGCGGGAAGACTTTGCTTGCATGGTTTGACATGAGAAGTTGGGGTTAGTGAAGATGGCGCGGCGAAGCGGATGTTGCGGCGACATGAAATTATGTGGACGAGTGCGGCTCGAACGGGCGCGACCAACGCGAAAACTTCAGTGAATACTTCATTTTTCAACGCCATGAGCGCAGGCGCGACATTTTTCCTACAAAATAGAAATAAAAATAAATAAGTTATCAAAATATAAAACAAACTATTTATAAACGAAAATACTAAAAATATTACTAATTTATAATAAATATTAAACTAAATTATAAATTAAAAATAGGCATAATTCTACTTATCACCATCCCCGGACCATTCGCTCCCGTTATCTTCGGGCTCCGATATCGACATGAACAACTCTCAGAGCACCTCCTAGTCGGTTAGCTGCCCCGCCTAGGCAGAGAGATGCTTGGCCCCCTTCAGGGTACGAAAAATATGCCTCGCCGCCGCGATTGTAGTATCTCGCACCGCCTCCTCTTGCTCGCGCAACTCGGCCATTAGGTCCATGGAGCTACGAGAGGGCGGAGGGAGGGCAGCCCGGGCCAGCTCGAGGTTCTGGGCCTTCAGCCCGGCGATCTCTTTTTCTAGCTCGGAGGTACGGGCGAGAAGCTGGCTGGCAGTCTCAGCATCCTGCGAGAGATAAATCAGCTAAGAGAAAGAATATCAAGGAAGGTAGGCGAATTCTCCAATGAACTTACCATCCCATCTTTAAGACTAGAGAGGAGGCCCTCGATGACCTCCTATTTTTCTTTGAGATCGGCGATCTCCTCGAGCGCAGACTTCAGCTCGCACTTGAGTTCTTAGCAGTTCCTATCCGCCTGGAGGTATAGGCGACACGTCATATGGGCGAGCTTCAGAGCGTGAAGCTGGGCTCGTGCACTTTCATACGCGAGTGCCCGGGATGTGAGAACGTCGAAGTTGTCGGCGTCCTCCAGGCCATAGAGCCCGAAGGACCGAGCGAAGGCATGGCCTCGGATGGACTCCTGCTCCACCCAGGAGGGGAGAAGGGTTGAAATGGAAGCCCAGTTGGCCTCCTGATCCCAAACCAGCAGAGACTCGCCAGTCTTATCTCGATGTTTTATGCCGAGACAGAAGTTTCGATGGTCCGCCGGGCTGGGTACACCTGACTCGCCAATGACCACCTCGGCATCCCCGCTGGTCTCCTTACTAGCTGACGGAACCACCGAGGTTTCAGCCCCGGTCAAGTCCTCAGTGACCCACTTCCCCTTAGCTAGGGGTGAGGCCCTTTTCTTCTTGGTCGGTGGCTGTTGGCGGGATGACCTATGGCTCGCAGGTGCGGGCCGCTTCTTGGAAGGCGACAAGGTGCTGGGGATTTCCTGGCATACGGAAGCGGCAGAGGTAGCGAGACGGAGGATGGGGCAGATGGTCCCAGCCCTCGCATAAAGTGGGGTGTAGCGGAAGATCTCGCTCCCCCACAAGTGAATGGTGAAAAGTTAGAAAAAGGAAGAAGGGTATAGCACGAGATAAGGAGCGAAGGCGAGTGAAACCTGCCCCGGACGACACGTTGAGTAGCGAATCGATGTTCCTCCGGAGGTAGGCGACCTCAAAGTTCGTCGCCATGTATTTAAAGATCTCGGCTTCATGGACAACGAGCGTAGTTGGGCAGTAAGTTAGCTCGTCGCTCTGGATAGGCAAGAAGGGGACGTTGCCAAAGGGCCCCTTCACGATTACGAACTTCTGCGGCCAATAATGGCTCTTATTGACCATCTCGAGCACCTTGGCGTGCTGGCTCGCGAAGAAGGCGGTCCCGTCCTTGTTCTCCCGGAAGGAAAAAAGCTTGCGGAAAACCGGCAAGCTGAATTCGATCCGCTCCTCCCTCATGTAGCAGGCGAAAGCTTCCATAACGGCGATCGAATTGGGGTCATCTGACTCGGGATCAAGCCGAAGTATTTGAACATCAGGCGAGTTCGCAAAACGCGATCAAAAGAAATCTTATGCGAGTATAAAAAGGGAAACAAAAGAGCGAGCGAGTACCGTCTGATCTTCGGCGAGAGAGGGAGTCACAAGCTGACGTCGAAGTGGGGCGTGGGAATGGCGAGCTCCTCCGGGAAGAGGTCATTGATGGCGTCGGTCTTCACCGGGTGACGAGCCAAGAACCCATGCGAGATATAATTCGAGACTACAGAGTGGAACTCGCCCTCGGTAAGCGAGCAGTTAAGGAAGGAGTGGTCCTGGAATGTCTAGGTGCATTTAGCCTGACCCTAAGCATCACCTCCGTCGCCACCCACCTTTTTGCAGGAAAGAGCGAATGCGAGAGGGATAGTGCGAGTTCACAAGAATGGACGAAGCAGGCGTCAATAGCGATAAATGCGGTGGTTAGATCTGGATTCGAGGCCTATTTATAGAAAAATAAAAGGCGGCGGGGAGGAATCGAGGCATCAGGGGGTGAGGTTAGCAAAATTAGGGTGTCTGGGGTGCGGTTCCCGGAATCCCCTGAAGATGCAACTTGATATTTGAATGAACACCATTCCCCACCCGCTCACAGTGATTGTTCAAGGCTCACTATAGGCTGGTTGAGTACGAAGTGAGCAAGGCGAGTCCCATGAAAATTGTATACAGAAGCATTAAGAGGTAGAAATATTTGACTAGCGAGCAAAACACAAGCAATAATATCACAACAAACAAACCAAAGCAAATAGCCCATTGGCGGGCACAAAATGCCAAGCTAAGTAAAAGCAGTATTGTTCTCAAATTGTTCAAATCAAAAGGAAGAAAACACATTACAGATTCGCTGAGTGGGGGAGGGGGGCGAGAAGGGAAGTACTTGATCCACCTGCATAGACCTCGGCCCCGCACCCCCGAGCTCGACGGTACTCGCGATAATGGTAGGCGTGGACGGCGCGGAGCTCACGCTGCAACAGGTAGACTTGGTCCTCCGCTCACGAGAAGTGCACCCCTAGGGAGGTGACCTCGCCGGGGGTATCCAGCTACAGCTCGGCAAGGACCCACACGTGTTTATCCTCAATAGTGGCGAGTCGTTACTCAGTGGCCACCTTGTCCTCTCGCACCTGGCTATATAGATCCTGCAGCAGGTAGCCATACTTCTGGAGCACCTCAGCGGTCTGCCTCTTCATCAGCTCGGGATCGCGAGGATCCCCCAGGAAGTCAGCAATTTGGTATGGCGAGGGCATAGGCGACATCTCCTCTTCCCCGAATTCTGGGTCAGTGTGGGAGCTATCGCAGACACCTACTAAATAGAAGTTAGGGATGAGAATAAGATGCAAAGGATCGCTAGCATCAACCAACCTGGCGTGGCTATGCTCACTTTACCGAGGCGCTGACGAGATGAGCCCGATTGTTCCTGGAAGGCCTCGGTGAAGGACGGTGTAATGGACTTCCCCAGGCCAGGGGGTACGACACGGTGTCGACGTTTTGAATTTCGGCAAGGAGCGAGCCTCCAAGATTCCGCTGGCCCAGGAGACCGAACTCCGGGGCAGGGACGGTCATGCTTGGATGAATAGGCGAGCCCACCAAAGTGGTGCACTTCTCAGGGGTCGCCGGGGGGGGGGGGGGGGGGGGGGGGGGGGGGGGTGGGGGGGGGGGGGGTTCTCTGTAAGATAAACAAAGGAGCACGGGCAACTCAACAGTTGAGAAATCTGGACAGGAAGAAGAGCGAGGAGCTCACCCAATCGCGGCGAGGGGACATGCAGTTCAACGGCATCCACGTCCACGACCGCCAAGTTGGTTACCCCAAGTGAGGGGAGGTGAGTACCCGCCAGGGTCCCACTTGCAAGGGTTCCTCCCAGGAGCGCGACCTGCGAAAAAGAAAGTAGGGTTAGCACAATAATAAGGGGTATTGACCTGTCAAATCAGGTACCTGCCCAGCGAGGTGGCTGTCGGATGAAATCTCCCGGAGAAAGGCCCTATTCCCCCCCCCCCCCCCCCCCACCCCGAGATGTTGCCGGACCATATTCACCTTCTTTATTTTAGGAAAGGTTGGACGGTCCGTCGTGAGAGCCAGGGGGCGAGTTGGAGGGTTGTGGAATATTCGTTCACCCGGACGTGTCCAGGTGAGTTTGAGCTTCCTCTGAAAGAGGCATTCTAGCAACTACAGTGACATAGGGCGAACAAAAGACGAAAGAGGAGGGGGTTACCCATTGCACAGAAGTGATAGTATTTATAGCGCCAGGGATGGGGCCACCGAAGATTCCTGCCAGGTCAGCAATTGTCCGACGAACACCAAGGGTTGGATGTTTCTTCGATAGCTTAGGGTAATCTCACAAAGAGCGGGGATTGTGTATAACCCCGTGTTCACCGAAGGGCAAAGTGGAGAATCATGCATAGAGGAATCAGGAAAAGGCTTGCCGACTCGCAGCGAGCGAGCCCTATCTACTTCTTGCGAGACATGTGGTTCTCGGGTGAGGCAAGTGTATGCTCGCCGCTTTTGGGTGCATTTAGCCACGATGAGGCAAAAGGGGTCTCGCCGCACCAAGGAGGCATGGCGAGTGACACCTCCACTCGCAATGGATGATCTCGCGGACCCAGCTCACGGGGAGACCGGAGAGTAGGGTCCTCATGAACCAATCGCCTAGTGGATCTCGTGAGCGCAGCTCGCGGAAGCCTCGGCGAGTGTCGTCTTTACAGGCCACTCGCCCAGAGGGGAAATTACCCAAATACCCCGGGTGGTCTTCTCATAGCCTCTTAGAGCAGCGGAGTTTGGCTGTTAGCAGACCATTCTAGGGTGCAGTCAGTTAATCTGAAAGGCGGAGCTGTGCTATTAGAAGACCAGTGGAGAAAAACTATATATAGACCCCTTTGGAGAGGATTCCGGTCTTTTGGCTTCCTCCTTCCTAGGTTAACTTTGGTTAGCTCCTCAGGCTCTCCAAGGTTCCCATCTTCAGCTTTGGCATGGGAGGGGAAGCGCTCCAAGATCTTCGGGGTGTGTGGTGCGACCTCCACGTTATAGCCAAGGGACTGTCTAGCTCTTAATCTTCAGTCCATTTCTTCAGTGGGATCAGTAAGTGCTACCTGCCCCCTCTAAGGGGTCCGATCTCCTCGTTGGGGCCAAGTCTTGGTTGCAACAACAGATAAAATTCCATACGATATGGGTAGTTGTTTTAGCCAATGCCTTTGCCTCGATCCACATGCTGAAGTAGTCTATCATTACCAGAATAATAAACCTGTGTTGTCCACTAGCCAAAGGGAAAGGCCCAATCATGTCCATCCCCCAAACCACAAATGACCAAGGAGTTGCTATTGTCCTGAACTGCTGAGCTGGTTGATGTTGAAGAGGAGCAAATTTCTGACATTGAACACATCTCTTTGCAAACTTCTCAGCGTCTTTTCTCATTTGTGGCCAGAAGTAACTTTGTCTCAGGATCCTTTTTTTCTAAAGTCCTGGCTGCCGAGTGGCGGCCAGACTTTCCAGAATGAACCTCTCGAAGAACAACTGAAATCTCATCCTCAGAGACACACCTTGTTGCTGGATCGGTAGGCGCCCTTAGAGGGGGGTGAATAAGGATTTTAAAACTTTTTCTTATAATTTGGAATGCTTGAAATAATGAGAGATCGAAATAGTGATTTTGAATAAAGATCTAAATTATTTTATAATGAAGGAGAGGATAATAAACAATTTAGAGAAATGAAGATCAAATCAAATTTATTACACAAAGAGAGACATGATTTTTATTAATAAAATTGATTACAAAATTTGATTTCAATGGCGCTAGAAATCAAGGCGAAATATGAAAGACTCTTTTTGTTTTCTATGCCGACTCGTATCCCCACGAACCGGTTGGCTTTAGCTGATCCTTCCCCGGATACATCCTCAAGCTGCTCTAGCCAATCCTTCCCCGGATATGGCCCCGAGCACCCCCTAGACCTAACCTAGATCTAGTCGCCAACACGAGGCGAGTTTCTGCCCTAAGTCCTACCCAGACCTAGTCGCCAACACGAGGCGAGTTCACTAACCGATTACATAAAATTTGTGAAATAAAAAGACAATAATATAAAAACTCCCTATATGGATCTCTTGGAGAAGTAGACAAAGACCTGCAGAGTATGATCGTAGTCGATGCGGTCTTTTGTCACGATGATGACGTGTGTTGAAATCTTCTCCACGGATCTCCTTAAGCCTTCATGGATTTGTGGGAGTATCTCTCTGAACCTTCCTCTATATGATGTGGCACGAAGCTCTGGAATTTGGGGGTGGTAGAGGATAATGAAGATGGATCCAAGGGGTCCTTTTTATAGACTCGGCGCTACGCCTGCGCTACCGCTACCGCCGGCGCTATCCCATATTAGAACATATTCTGCACGGGAGAATCTTCAATCCGAGGAAACATTTCCGCCTTGCCTTCTGTGCTCCGCACAACCTCCTATGCTATCCGCTACCGCCAGGCACTAGCTCCTTCTAAAAGTACTCCTAGGATTGCGCTAATCATCGCTAGCGCCGGGCGCTAGGTGCTACCTCCGGCGCTAGTGAGCATGTTGGATTTATTGGCTCAATTTTGGGGGCAACCTTCTTATAGCATCCTTGAGTCATATGGACTTTGTTTCCTGCACACTTAAACACACAAGATCAAATACACATAGGATTTGTTATTCTCAAACCTACGAGATGCGGAAGACCAAGTTCTAACAAACTCCCCTTTTGATAATAACAAATCCATTAATGATAAATCAGAGCATTAATATATAAGCATGATGAAACCTACTTGTGTGTGTGTGAGAGTGATGACTTAGGATAATTATCGATTTTAATATTTAGAATTGCTCTCCCTAAATACATGCTCCACCTAAGTGAATGCTCCCCTAATATGTAAGCTATCATCTTAATTAATCATGTTAGTTTTCCATTTTGATAGCGGATTACATTTATCATATTAGTTCTCCCCCTTTTGTTATTAGCAAAAGTGGGTAAGGAAGCAAAACACAAACAATTATGTTAATAAGATAAAGGCATGATCGAGCTTTTAGAGATTAGGAAAAAATAAGGAGTTTTAGAATAATTTTTATAGAAATAGATCAGAGTTTTTAGCTTAAAGATGAACAATATAACTTTTGCCAAGTAATATTATCTTGTTAGTTCTTCCCCTTTATATAAGAGTTTTAAGCAAAAAAAGGTAATGATTTCCAAGTAACCAATCTACCCAGACAATATGTCTACACCCTAGCACCGTACTAAGTGACGGATGGGCATGAGGAGCTACATACATGCCGTAGGTTGGGGTGCTAGTCCCATATGCAAACACTAGACAAAACTCAACCTAGCACTCTTTCCCCCCAGTGCCTCGCAAGGCCCCACTGGAAACCTCCCCGGTTAAGGACAAGACATGACTTAGAGGTCAGGTAATCTAATGTCTATAACCTTATGCCCCCGCTATGGTGAGATATGTAATCATGAGATAATAATTGGAAACATTTATTATCTGAATCTAATGATGAGTTCATAGCCAATTTGAAATCCATTAATAAATCGGGGTTTTAACATTACAATATTTTCTTGTTTAAAGAAACCAATATAAAGTTTTCCAAGCAAGTCTGCCACTTGTTGAAAGAAAGGAATTTTAAGATTCAAGTGACGATGTACACACAAGAAAAGACTTTAAATAAGCATGAAAGCGTAAGGTAAAAAACAATTATATGGTTATGATGCGGAAGAATTATAGAAATACAAGAAAACATATTTTTATAAACATGACGATTCATAAGAAGATATATGAGCTAAATTCCAACAATGGAGATGTTTTTGTAAATCAATTAGCATTAAAAATCTTTAAGTTTGACAATAAAGTAACCAAGCATGAAATAATGTTTTCAAAAAGAAATTACTACAACGTTATATTAATTCACAAATTCAAAACATACAAAACATTGTTGAGAGCATGCTAGGTTATCTAGTGCATTTATATATAAAGAGTAGTATAAAATTTAGCAATTGGATCCAATACTCATGAGAAGAAGTGTTATGAAAGATAATGATGTGCATATAAGTGTATTTTGATTAGACTAAACAAATGATTTAATCAAAAATACAAGACATATGTAGAGTAAAGTGCACAATAAAACACAAACAATTTTAGTTTCACACACTTCAATGCACAAAGAAAATGTACAACTACCAAGGTGCTTTGCACACACAATGGTCATTAAGACTTATCAGGGTGCAAAGTAGTGCTTGGGAGATCACAAACTTTATTTTTCAATATATATATTTTTTGTGATCCGGTGTACTCAAGAATAAGTGGTGTAAAAATGAGGGTTTGCACAAGACACTTTACTATTCTTTCCAAGGTGCTCAACCTCACAACGCTTATTAAGACTTATCAGGAGGTTCAAGCAGTGCTTGGTGGAGTTATCTTTGTCAATTTATTTCATGATTATTTTTTGTACAAAGTTCTCCGAATACACTTATTTTGCAAACCAATGTAATTTTGAAAGCACACCCACTTTTCTAAAATATTAAGAGTGCAAATAAAGGTGGTGTAGGTAAGATACTTGTGCAAAGTTTAATTCATTGTACAGTTACAATACACAAGCAGACATTCTTAGATTAAAAGCACATGTAGACTTTTCCAAAATAAGTGAGTGAATAAAAATCATTATCAACCATAAAACATTTACTCATACTTAGAGGCATGCTAAGCTTGGTTCTATACAACCTTTTCATTACAATTAGTGCACATATGAGTAGATATATAAAAGCATGATAAAAACAATGTTCAATGTAGCTTGAAAAGATGAATTGTAACATTGTAGAAGGTCTAAATGATGGGTTAAATCATGTTTGATTTTCAATGAAGTCCATACAATATTTTTAATATTTTGACGAATAATTTTAATTTAAAGTTTGAACTCATATGATTGATCTTGGACTTCCCGAGGTCTACCCTGTGAGGGGTTCTCCTGGTACTAGGAGATGTGATGGGATGATAGCCCAAATCTCCCTTTCGCAAGATACATGTAAATAGAAAATATAAGTTCAAAAATACTTGTTCATTTTGTTTTATATTTTTGTATTTGATTTTTGCATATAGAAATAGAAATCAAGAAAATAACCAAAGTAAGAAAAATATTTTTTGTAATTTGGCTTTTGTAATTTTTTATTTTAATTTTTCAAAAATTAATTATAGGTAGAAATGCAAAAAATGAGTAGTACATATAAATAATATATTTTTAGTATTTTTCAAAATTTTAAAATTACAGAAAATCAGACACTTGAGCTAGCGCCGGCGTTAGGTCCTAGCGCCTGCGTTAGCTCACAGAGAGTGCTTATTACGAGAATTTGGCCCAAATTTTCTTAGATTTTATTTTCGATTTCACTTAATTATGACTGAGCAATATAAGACCTATCTAATATAGTGAAATTATATAGCGGGATGGAGAATAGGCACGCCTTGAGCGCGCTGCTTCGCAAGGGCGGATGGGCGAGTAGGCAAGCAGAATCGAACTGTGCAGGCCTTGAGCACGCCGCTTCGTTGGGCGAATGGATTACACGGGCCGCTATGCCACACTTCACTAGGCGGATGAATGAGTAGGCAAGCAGAATGGAAGGGGTCGCACCGGCGGAATGAGGTTCGCAAGCACCTCGTCAACAAGCACGCCACTAGCAATTGCTAGTGCGGTAACACCAAACACTCACACCACAATCACCACGAAAGCACACCTCAAGCACTCATAAAGCATGAAAACATTTCATAATATATAATAAGAAGTTCAACAAAAATAGAGTGCAACATCATCAACATAAAGAAGATTACACTAACAACAATAGTCCAAGAGGAGAAAAATGCAAGAGATACAACCGTATCCGAAGGCTTGCTGTAGATTCACGGTAGGAATTGTCGGGTTGTCAATCTGCGTCCTGGCTCGGTCCCAGCTATCGTCCGGGGTAGAGGAGGGTTGTCACTTCCTCCCAATGGACTCGTCTTCTCCGGTAAACTACAATCCGGCCACGTCCGATGTGAAGAACTCCTAGCTTGGCGATGAAGATGAGTGTAGAATCCTCTCCTTGAAGCGCATGGATGATGTGAGGTGGCCTTGGGCAAAAGGTGGAGGAAGAAGGGAAGAAAACGGAGCAGTCGCCCCTTCCGGCGGAAGAAATCGCGGAACAAAATCGGGATCCAAAACCTAAAAAATCGCAGTTTAAATAGAAAAATTGCAGAATTTTGTTCATGCACGACCAAACGCACGACCGTGTATAAAAATGCACGACCAAATTCAGAATGCAATTTTGGGCCGCAAATGAACGCGCACGATCGACCAGATCGTGCGTGAAGGATAAACGCACGACCGTGCGATCTGGAAAATTGTAAAATGACATAAATTCTTAGATAAAAGAGGGAAACTCGTGCGATTTTGCTCACACACGATCAAAACTGACCGTGCGCGAACAAAACGCACGAGCTGGGGCAGATCACCATTTATAAGTACTGTAGGAATCGCACGGTCGCTGAAGTCGTGCGTCAAGGAATCGCGATTTCTCCAGGTTACAATTCCCATAAAATGAAGATCTGCCCACCTGCAATATAAACCAACAAGCTGAGGAACATACCACCAGCACACAGAAATATATAATAACAACAAAATAAAGACATGGGGAGCATCATATGCTTACCCCCAGTAGAATAGCGCGCAATTGCACACCATAATGGGCCAAAATGAGCACTTCGTGAAGAAATGTGTTCAAGTGAAATATAAGCAATAATGTGTAGAAAGTGAAGTGCATGTGCGTGAAAATAAGCCCAGATGAGTCCAAATATGTGTATAAAAATGGGACTCATCAACAGCCACTGAAGGTGTTGAAGACAGATCGGGGTGGGGAGTACACCTCGAGGCTGTTTGATGTTTTCGGCAAAGAGAATGGGATCTCACACCAGTTGACGTTGGCGTACTCACCACAACAAAATGGAGTCGCGGAGAGGAAGAATCTCACCATCATGAACATGGCGAGGAGTATGATTAAGGGCAAAGGATTACCGAAGATGTTCTGGGCAGAGGCAGTGCAGTGTGCGTTGTATCTACTGAATAGATGCCCCACGAAGAGTGTGAAGTTCATGACCCTGTTCGAGGCTTGGAGTGGCTGGAAGCCAAGTGTGAAGCACTTGAGGGTTTTTGGATGTGTAGCTCATGCTCACGTCCCGGACCAGAGAAGGAAGAAGCTCAATGATAGGAGCGAGAAGTGCATTTTTGTGGGCTACGCTCCGGAGAGCAAGGCTTACAAGCTATACAACCCGGTGACGGAGAAGGCCATAATCTCAAGGGATGTGGTGTTTGAAGAAGACAGCTGCTGGAGCTGGGATGAGGAGACAAGGAGCAAGAAGGGGTTGTTCTTTGAAGATGAGGAAGAAGATGGTCATGAAGCAGGAGCTGAGGATGGTGGGGCTGAGCCACCATCACCACCAAGTGGAAATTCAGGGGGAGCTTCCACTCCCTACTCAAGAGGAGATAGCACGAGCAGAAGTAGTTCTGGTAGAGGAAGCGGGAGCCGGAGTGACTTCGAGAGTCCACAACCTAAAATGAAGGGGTTGGGGGAGCTCTATGAGGAGACGGCACCGATGCATTCTAATTTTTCTCTATTTTGCCTCTTAGCAGATTGTGAACCACACTCCTATGACGAAGCTGCCCAGGAGAAATCTTGGAGGATGGCGATGGATGCAGAGATAGCTTCCATAAAAAAGAATGATACTTGGAGGTTGGTCGATCCACCCTCAGGCCACAAACCCCTCGGAGTGAAGTGGGTCTACAAAGTAAAGAAGAACAAGGATGGAGCTGTGGAGAAGCATAAGGCTAAGCTCGTCGTGAAGGGCTATAAGCAAGTCCAAGGAGTGGACTACGACGAGGTCTATGCCCCAGTGGCGAGGATTGACACCATCAGGTTGATCATCGTACTGGTAGCTCACTATGGGTGGACAATCATGCAGATGGATGCTGTGGCAGCATACCTGAATGGCTACCTGGAGGAGGATGTGTACATCAAGCAACCGCCGGGGTATGCGTTGAAGGGCCAGGAGAGGAAGGTCTGCAACCTGGACAAAGCTTTGTACGGCCTGAAGCAAGGAGCGAGGGCTTGGAATGGGAGGATAGATGCTTTCCTCCAGAAGCATGGCTACTTGAAGTGCCCCTATGAGTATGCCCTCAATATGAAGATCGAGAAGAACGGTGATATCATGATCATATGTTTGTACGTCGACGACATGATATTCACCGGGAACAACCCAGCTATGTTCGACGAGTTCAAGAGGGTTTTGAAGAGAGAGTTCGAGATGACGGACTTGGGAGAACTCAACTACTTCTTGGGTGTTGAGGTGCAGCAGAGAGAAGACGACATCTTCATATCTCAAAAGAAGTATGCGGAAGAGATTTTGAAGAAGTTCAGGATGGAGGGTAGCAAGGCTATCTCCACTCCCGCTGATCCCGGAACGAAGCTAAGGAAGGACTCGGAGGAAGAAGGTATGGACCCAACGATGTTCAAGAGTTTGGTTGGGAGTCTAAGGTATTTGACTTTCACCAGACCTGACATCATGTATGCGGTTGGGGTCGTGAGCAGGTACATGGAAGAGCACAAGCAGGACCACTTCACTGCGGCGAAGAGGATCATGAGATATGTGAACGGCACAAGGGACCATGGCTTGAAGTATTCATCTGCGGGATAGTTGAAGTTGGTTGGCTACTCGGATAGCGACTATGGTGGTGATGTGAATGACCAAAAGAGCACTTCCGTATATGTGTTTCATATGGGAACCACGACGTTCTCATGGAGTTCGAAGAAGCAGGCTACGATAGCCTTATCATCATGCAAGGCAGAGTACATTGCAGCTGCGGCATGTGCTTGCCAAGCTATCTGGCTGAGGAACCTCTTGGAGGAGTTACATCATGTGCAGGATGGCCCAACGATAGTGTTAGTGGATAACATGTCCGCCATCCAGCTTGCGAAGAACCCGGTGCTGCATGGGAGGAGCAAGCATATCGAGACCCGGTATTATTTCCTTAGAGAGCAGGTGGAGCAGAAGACGGTTGAGGTAGTGTATTGCCCCACCGGAGAGCAGGTCGCGGATCTCTTCACCAAGGCATTGAAGGTGGAGGCATTCTCAAAGCTCAAAGGCACACTAGGCATGTGCTGCCAAGTTTGAGGGGAGTTTATTGGTTTTTGACTTTGTTGACCGGGTCAACTTTTATTGTATTTTTTATTTTGTGTACTTTTTTTTTAGTTAAAAGGAGGATAGAGAGAAGCACACTTATTGCGGAGAGAGAAAGTATGTATTTTTCTTTGCCTATAAATAGGCCTTGTAGTTTGCTTTAGAAGAGTTGAATAGAATAGACAACTTTTGGAGTTTTGTTTTTATTTCGGCAGGAATATAGAGAGAGAGAGGGAGAGGTTATAGAGAGAGAAAATTGTCTATTATTCCCACAGGAATACGGACCCTGGCATTTCCTCTGGGCAACTCCTCTCGCCACCCTCATCTCGCCAGCCCACCAGCTTGCCTCGTGCGGACGTGGAGTAGAAGGAGGAGCAGCCCGCACTCGCTGAAGGAGTCCTCTCGCCAGCCAGCTCGCAGCAGCCCGCACCCGCTGGAAGTTCTCGGCGGTGCCAGCTCGCAGGTGCATCTCCCGCCAGCTCGCATAGGACTTCTCGCCCGCTGCCATCACGCTGAGTGGTGTGGTGGTGCATCTCGTCGGAGCGTGTGCCTCGCCGGTGTATTGAAGGTGGTGTTCAGCGGTGTGGAAGGTTGTGCTCGCGTGAAGTTGAGGGTGCAGCTTGCGTGGATAGCACTCGCAGAAGTGGGGAGTATTCGCGTGGAAGGTGTTTCGCCGTGGAGAGTGTTCACGGAAGGATTATGTTTTGAGCGTAGGGTGATAGCGAGGTTGTGTGCCCATACGTAGCGCTTCCAACACTATTATTCTAAATATTTATATCTTTTTTACCGAGGTTTCTGAACCAAAAATAAAAAAAATAGAACACAACCAAGAGCAATGTACTCTGAACGAAATTCAGAATAATCCAAAAAATGTTGAAAATATCTGCTAGTTACATTGATCTACATACATGTCACCAGAAGCGTTCAATTTATTGTTTGACTTATTTAATAACACTAAACATTCTTGAAGGATATAAATTCTAAAATAAATATTATTAAATTGTTTGAAAAGAGCAGACATGGGCTGATATGTTCAACTCTTTAGATGCATCACCTGAAAATTAATGGGGAGATCAAAGTTTACAATAAAAGCCAAAAGAATTTATTCCACATATTAATAGGGTGCTGGAAGACTTGCTCTCACCGATCGTCTGCACTGCTGCATTCGGCGTTCTGCACAAGAAATCATCCACCAGAAAGCAGAAGGTCCAAACAATGGTATTAGCATCACTATAATCCACAAGAATGTGTTCAGGTCGGATATTAGCACTTCGTTCGGCGCAGGATGATGAGAAGAGTAATGCAGAGCCCACATTACCAGATGCAGTTAAAGAAAGGGGCGGAAGACAAAACTACAAATTTATCTGCACCGAAGACAAGGCAGCCCATGAAGAAGACGAAGCAGCTCTCAAGGAAGACAAGGCGTCAAACTGAAGTCCAGGCGTCAAGCATTTACTTTCCTGCATTTTTCAATGTACATGTTCAAGTCTATATAAGAAGAAGATTCTATTAGACTTTTTTGTATCAAAAAAATTGATGAGTTAATGAATGAATCTTTTCCTCCCTCTTATATGCATCTGTGATTTCTCATGCGCTTTCCTTTACGAAATCTCATCATGGTATCAGAGCCATGGTTCTACTTTTGTGATTGTGCCATCAGAGAAAGGAGGTGCTAGTATTTGGAATACATCAAGACTCATTTTCATCATCATATGGCTACTTCTAGTCATATGTTCCAATTCACACAATCAGGTGTTCCCATCTTTGATGGAGAACACTATGATTTCTGGTCTACCCACATTCGACTTGTTTTCCAGTCTCAAGGACTCTGGGATATAGTCGAAAATGGAAGAAAAGCAAAGTCGGCATCCACATCCAAAGGGAAAGATGATGCTGAAACTCCAAAAGCAAGTGATGAAGAAGCAAAGCTAGAAGCAAAATCTCTCCTCATATTGCATCAAGGAGTAATTCGAGACATCTATCCAAGGATAATGGGGGCTGGAACACCAAAGGAGGCATGGGACATTCTGCACGAAGAATTTCAAGGGTCTGAAAAGGTAATTTCTATGAAACTTCAGCACCAATGGAAGATATTTGAAAATATTTCCATGAAAGAATCTGAGACAGTAAAAGAGTTTGTCCCCCGGCTAGTGGGAGTAGTAATCCAAATAAGAAGCCTTGGTGATAAACTAAAAGATAAGAAGATTGCACCCAAAATTTTGAGATGCCTGCCACCAAAATTTAATCCCATTGTAACAACAATTGAGGAAACAAAGAACCTAAAGACTCTCTCTCTCTCCCAGAACTCATGGGATCTCTCCAAGCTTATGAGGAGAGAATAAAAGGGTCCACTAGGGAGTTAGAGCAGTCTTTCCAAATGAAGACAAAAATTACAGAAAAGATAACCCCCAAAATTCAAAAACCTTTGTGAAGGGTAAAGAAAGAGGGAGGCAGAATGAGCCAAGGAACACTATCCAACCTCAAGCCTTCTGTACCCTATGCAAAAGAACAAATCACACTGCATTTGACTGCTTTTTTAAATGCAAGAGATGCAAAAAACCAACTCATATGCAAAAAGACTGCTGGTCAAAGGATAAACCAGAGAAAGGAGAAGAAGCCAAGTTTATTGATACTACTGAGAAGCTTTTGATCTCTAGAACCAGCCCAGAAATTCTTGAGGCATGGTTCATAGACAGCGGGTGCTCAAACCATATGACACCTTGCAAACAATTCTTTGTTAATCTCAAGATAGCAAATAAGTCCCATGTGATTCTTGGAGATGGAAAGAAGTTGAATATAGAAGGGACAGGAACTGTTGCTATAATATCCAAAACCGGCCACATCAAGCACATTGATGATGTACACTATGTCCCCCATCTCACTCAGAGCTTGCTTAGTGTTGGGCAGCTCATAAAAAATGGCTACACTATCACATTTGAAGACACACACTGCCACATAATGCACAAGGAAACAAGTGTGTGTATAGCCTCTGTGAAAATGACTGCCAACAAAATGTTCCCACTTGAATTATTGGTACCTCAAGAACATGCTCTTGTTTGTAAATCTCCACTTGATTTGTGGCATCATAGATATGCTCAATTAAGCTACAAATATCTTAAAATGCTTCAACAAAAGGAGATGGTTAGAGGGTTACCAAAATTAGAAGGTGAAGATGTTATATGTGAAGGATGTGCTATGGGCAAAAGCCATCGACTGCCTTTGCCTCACTCATCTACCTGGAGAGCTCAAGAATCCCTGGAGCTTGTTCATGCTGATCTATGGGGACCTGCTGCTACACCCTCATTGGGAGGTATGAAGTACTATTTATGTTTCATAGATGACCATACCAGGTATACTTGGGTCTATTTCTTGCAGCAGAAATCAGAGGCCTTCTCCAAATTCAAAGAGTTCAAAGCTCTTGTAGAAAAAGAAAGTGGTTGCAATGTTAGAAGATTAAGAACAGACCGTGGAGGAGAGTTCACAGGGGGAGATTTTCTAAACTACTGCAAAAGTGAAGGCATTTTCAGGGAGCTTACTTCACCTCACTCTCCAGAACAGAATGGAGTCGTGGAAAGGAAGAACAGGACAATAATGGAGAAGGTAGGAGCAATGCTGCAACATCACAAAGTGCCACATAAGTTCTGGGCAGAAGCTGTACATACAGCTGTGTATGTATTAAATCGATCCCCCACCAGGAGTCTTGAGGGTGTCACTCCTTATGAGCTCTGGAAGAAAAGAAAGCCAGTCATTCAACATCTGAGGACTTTTGGATGTGTTGCATTTCGACACATTCCAAAGGACAACAGACAGAAGCTGGATACAAAAGTAGAAAAAGGTATGTTTATTGGTTACAGTCATCAATCTAAAGCCTATCGTATCTATGATCCTGTTAGACAGCAGCTTCACATCTCAAGGGATGTAATTTTCGAAGAAGATAAGGCATGGGACTGGGATTAGTATCCTCACACTATTGAGGTTGCTGAATATGCTCAACCCTCCAGTTCAACAGCTCATCATTTTCTTCAGGAGGAGAATTTTGACTCCACCCCTTTTCCTGAAGATGCTAATCAGGATCAACCTAATTCTGAGGATGAGTCATCATCTCCCATGAAGTTCAAATCTCTGGCAGAAATCTATCAACAATCTGACCAAGCCTTCCTCATCAAAGAAGAGCCAGAGTCATATGTTAATGCTGCATCTAATCCAAAATGGATTGAAGCCATGACTGAAGAGATAAACATGGTGGAGAAGAAAAAGACCTGGGTCCTTGTCCCAAGACCTAGAGATAAGAAAATTATAAATCTCAAATGGGTCTATAAGGCAAAATAAGATGAAGAAGGAAGGATTGTGAAATACAAAGCCAGAATTGTGGCAAGAGGATACACTCAAAAGCAGGGCATAGATTATACTGAAACTTTTGCCCCAGTTGCACGAATGGAGACAATAAGGGTTTTCCTTGCCATTGCCGCACAAGCCAAGCTACAAGTTCATCAGCTCGATGTAAAATTTGCATTCCTCAACGGGACCATTGAAGAAGAAGTGTACGTCTCTCAGCCAGAAGGTTTCATAAAGAAAGGAGAAGAAGAGAAGGTTTATAAACTTCAAAAAGCCTTATATGGCCTGAAGCAGGCACCAAGGGCATGGAACCAGAAGATTGATGGATACTTAACATCAAACGGATATCACAGAAGCAAGAATGAGCCTTCAATTTATACAAAAAGGTTCAGCTCCAATCACTTTCTTCTCCTCTGCCTCTATGCAGATGACTTAATATTCATAGGATCTACATTAGAAATCGTTGAAAACTTTAAAGAGATTATTAAAATGGAGTATGAAATGAGCGATCTTGGGTTAATGAAGTTTTTCTTGGGTTTTCAAATTAATCAAGAACCAGGAAAAATCTTCATTAACCAAAGCCGCTATATAGAAAAATTACTAGAAAAGTATGGAATGAAAGATTGCAATCCTGCATCATCACCAATGCCAACAAGCACCATGCTGACAAAGCAAATTGATAAGCCTGTCTCTGAAGAGGATTACAGGAGCCTTGTTGTATCTCTGATATATCTAACAAATACAAGACCAGACGTTGAGTATGCAGTCAGCATCCTGTCCAGGTATATGTCTAAACCAGGCTCAGAACATTTCATCACAGCCAAGAGGGTTCTCCGTTATCTCAAGGGACCAAAGGATCTGTGTTTGCTGTATAAAGAGGAAGCAACCTCAAGGCTGACTGGATTCTGTGATAGTGATTGGGGAGGTGATTCGGACGACAAAAAAAGCATAAGTGGATATGTCTTTATGATAGGAAGCAATGTGATCTCCTGGTCTGCCAGGAAGCAGAAAATTGTTGCCCTATCCACGGCTGAAGCTGAATATGTATCGGCATGTGCAGCAGCATGTCAAGGTATATGGCTTCAAAGGCTAATTGGTGAAATGCGATTCCAGGAGGATAAGGAGCCCATTACACTCTTGTGTGACAACACAGTTGCTATTGCCATTGCAAAGAACCCCATCTTTCATAACCGAACCAAGCATATAGGTTTTAAATACTACTTCCTAAAGGAGCTCGTCGGGAACAATCAGATTGAACTACAGTACTGTCCAACGAACAAACAGTTGGCAGACATAATGACAAAGCCTCTTGCTTTGGCTCCTTTCATCACATTAAGAGCCATCCTGATCTCAGCATTAAGGGGGAGTGATGAGAAGAGTAATGCAGAGCCCACATTACCAGATGTAGTTAAAGAAAGGGGCGGAAGACAGCTACAAATTTATCTGCACTGAAGACAAGGCAGCCCATGAAGAAGACGAAGCAGCTCTCAAGGAAGACAAGGCGTCAAACTGAAGTCCAAGCGTCAAGCATTTACTTTCCTGCATTTTCAATGTACCTGTTCAAGTCTATATAAGAAGAAGATTCTGTTAGACTTTTTTGTATCAAAAAAATTGATGAGTTAATGAATGAATCTTTTCCTCCCTCTTATATGCATCTGTGATTTCTCATGCGCTTTCCTTTACGAAATCTCATCACAGGACTCGTAACTGCAAAGAGCATAATCTATTATTCACTCATTTTAAACAACTTACTAATAAAACACGAAAACATGGGAAATACAATTTTAAAATCATATCTTTCTAAATTATAGTCAGATTATTTATGGTTTTACTTTTATAATTATTATTAGCTCATCTTGAAAAAAGGGGAAATACCACAGTACAATGCTGAAGGTAGGCATTACACGGAAAAACTTCAAAATTTTGGAAGGATATTTGCTCTTAGTTTTTGTTAACCAATCAGTAGCATCGATCTTGGATGGTGATTTCATCACCTTTCAACTCTTCTATTTATACGTGTAATAATAGTTGACTTATATGTAATATTGATGAGAATTAATAAAAAAAATTATTTTCGCTCAAAACTTGTCTACATCGTATCAGAGTCAGGTTTCGATCATCGGACTGGATTCTTTTTATAAACGATCAAGTTCCTTTTATAGGCTTTCCCTATTGGGTCCCCACCATTAAATGTTTTTTAATCCCGCATCTGCGTATATCTCGCATCTGCATTCTCCCACGCACCGCACCTGCCTGCTCCCGCGCACCGCACCTGCCGCGCCGCACCTTCTTTCTCCCGTGCGCACCAGCACCTGCATGCTTTCTCCCATGCGCACCAACACCTGCCTGCTTTCTCTTGCGCGCACCAGCACCTGCCTGCTTTCTCCTGCGCACACCTGCACCTGCCTTCTTTCTCCTGAACGTGCCGCACCTTCTTCGTCCCGCGCGCGCCGCACCTGCTTCATCCAGCACGCACTGTATATGCCTACTTTCTGTTGAAGATAACCTAAGCCAACCTCTGATGTCAAAGGCAGAACTCAGACCCGATGAAGATATATTCAAAGCATCAAGTGGGCTTAGTTTAGTATTAATACTTTATGTGTTCCTCAAGCTACCGCTTGAGTTTGGCCTATATAAAGGCCCATCCTGTACACTTATAAAAATAATGTAAAACCCAGCTCTTTTAATTGACCTGCTGTAAAATCTCTTTGTGCTGGTGTGTTGGTTAACTTCTAAACTCCTCAGTTTTATCAAATTAACATCACTTTCTCCCACGCGGCACTTGCACCAAGCCGCTCTCGCCGCACCAACCTTCTGCTGCAGCACATGACTACCGCACCATAGACCGCACCCACTCTCACGCCCAAGACCACATCCCCGTGCCGCAGCAACCCTCTATCAGACCCCAGGCCGCAGCATGGCACTTTTCCGCTGCGTACTGTGCTCCCTCTATGACTATCTTCTCTTCCCTTAGTAGTCATCGGCACGCCTGGCGGGTCTTCCTATTCCTCCCTTTTGGCTCTTGCTATGGCTCCTGTTCCCGATGTATGGGATGAACTACGAATAACTACTATCTCTCTCAGTGACAAGAAAAATTTTATCGAGTGGGAGCACTCGGTGTGTCGTGTTCTACAAATAAAGGGGTTGCTTCATCATCTCTCCAAGGCACGGCCTGCTGAGCCAAACGAGCAATGCCTCTGTAATGATGGCCGCGTTCAGTCCTAGATTTTGAATTATATGGACGCTGAGCCTTATCGTATGACAATGTATCAAGAAACGGTAAAAAAAATATGGGATGAACTTCACTCCTTGTATTCTGGCAAGGACAGTCTCCAACACCTTTAACATTTTCACAGACCATTCAATCTCTTACTCCTGGAGCAGACGGGAACTTAACTTCCTTTGTTGTGAAATTTAAAACTCTCGTTAAGGACATGAATCAACATCAGCCTCCAACGTTGGATCTCGCCGCTCAACGTGCTCAGAAGGAAGCAGTCTGCATTGTCATGATGATGACTGTGCCTCCCTATCTTGACAGTGTCCGCACAAATATTCTTTCGTCCTCCACAGTTCCTTCCCTCTCAGATGTGTGATCCATGTTGTTGAAGGTGAAACCACCTCCCGATGATCCAGAGCATGTCTCACCGGCCCTTCTCCAACACTCCTCTGAACAATGGCCCGCCCCTCCACCGGCCCGTGGGGATCGCACCGGCTCTCATGGACGTGGTCGCGACGGATGGAATCGCTCCAAGGATATTGACATTCACACTTAGTTATTAAAGGCGCACAAAGGAGCAAAACAGTCTTGGAGCCTAGGTACAGGCGCGCGCCTGATGAAGGCAAGGCGCAACCACATTCAATTTAAATAATCAACATCAAACAACAGTTCAACTTCTTGATAAGATTCTTTGTTTATTCTACTCATTAATCATTCATTACAATCATTTATATCTATTAAAGAATAGAATCAATGTGATCACTTGCATAATATCTAAGTCTCAACGCTCCATTATGTTTCACAAACACTAAATAATGCAAAAATTAATGAGATCTTACATTATTTCGTTCTTTATTTTGAAAAAAAAAGTTTACAACATAAATTGCACTTAGTCGCACCTTTTATGCTCCAAAAGCGCCCATTCGTTTCGGTTGTAGCTTTTTAGCAACTCCTTCTGGGAATCTTTCCATGTGAAGTCGGATCATGACTTGCTCGCCTACCCAAAAATGTTGCTCACGCTTGTGTTCATCTTCCTGTGCTTTATATAATTCATTACTGCTAGCAATTTTCTTCTGGATCAATTCATGCAGTTCAGGTATGTGATGAATGAAGCACTCGGCGAACTAATTAGGGCGTGACTCGAAGGATACATGGGCAAGGTAAATAGGCTTCCTAGGCTCATAACCAGACACTATATGAAATGGACTCATGCCAGTAGACTTATTGATGGAACTATTGTATGCAAATTCAACTACGGGTATCACAGAATCCCAAACCGGCGGGTGATCACCAACTAGACACCACAACAAATTCCCTAAGCTTCTATTAAAGACCTCAATCTGGCAATCAGTCTGTGGGAGATAGATGGTAGAAAACTTCAAAGTCGTACACGTCTTATGCCATAACGTTCTCCAAAAATAACTCAAAAATTGAACGTCACAGTCAGACACTATAGATTTGGGTAACCCGTATAACCGAAAAAGTCTATCATGAAAAGGGCCGCCACATTTAGCCGCATCGGAGGTCTTGCGGCAGGCAATAAAGTGAGTCATCTTCGAAAACCGGTCTACCACTACGAAAATAGAATCGTGCTTCCTCAGAGTGCGAGGAAGGCACAATACAAAATCCATGATTATATCAACCCAAGGCTGGTGTGGGACCAGAAGAGGAGTATAGTGTCCAATATTTTGTTTCGAACCTTTCGCTGTCTGACATGTGCCGCAATGTCACACAGCACACGCCACATCCCTTTTCATGACGGTGTTATAGAAGTGATCCTCAACTAAAGAAATTGTCTTATCTCTGTCAAATTGGCCAACTGCGCCACCAGCGTGCATTTGCCAAATCAAGAAGTTCTGGAAGGATGTACTGTGGATGCAGAGACGAGACCCGCAATATAAGTTTCCCTTAGCAACATCAAACCCCTCAGTGGGCTCAGGAGGTTCTCTAAAAAACCCCAAATAGATCTCACCATAATCAGGGTAGGTAGGGTAATCACTAGACAAATGATCAAAACTAGTTGCGCTAGCACTCAGTGTGCGGAGTAGGGCTATACGTCGACTGAGAGCGTCGACAGGCTTGTTCTCAACACCTGCGCGGTGTTTGAGAACATGATGAAAGTCCTGCAGATATTCAACCCACCTAGCATGCTTATGCCCCAACTTCCGCTGTGAATCAAGATAGCACAGAATCTCGTGATCGGAGTATAGGACAAACTTCCGTGGGAGGAGACAGTGCGTCCAATAACGAAGCAACTGCACATCTGCATAAAACTCCCTTTCATATTTTCAATACTTCTGTCGGGCCTCATTCATCTTCTCACTAAAGTAAGAAACTGGATGGCCCTCCTGGCTCAGCACTCCGCCAATCCCAATGCCAGATGCCTTGCAGGCTACCTCAAATATCTTAGAGAAATCGGGCAATCTCAGATCAGGCGCAGTCATCAGTTTTTCCTTGATCTCAGTAAAGGCTCGAGTGGCGGATGCCGTCCACTGGAAATTTTCCTTCCGAAGACAGCTCTTGAAGGGGGCCATAATGGTTCTAAAATCCCGAACAAATCTCGTGTAGAAGGTGGCTAGTCCGTGGAATCTATGGGTCTCAGTGATTGTGGAAGGAATAGGCTACTCTCGAATGGATCGGACCTTGTTCGGTTCAACAGACATGTCGGACACTAATATGATAAACCCAAGGAAATGCACAAAATCAGTTAGGAAGGAGCACTTCTTCAAATTCACACATAACTTCTCCTTTTAGTGAGTATCGAATACGAGCCTCAGATGGCTCAGATGGTCAGCAGAAGAGTGATTATAGATCAAAATATCGTCAAAGTAGATGACCAAGAATTTGCCCATGAAGGGCTGAAAGATCCGAGTCATGACCCGCATAAAGATGTTGGGGGCATTGGACAGACAAAATGGCAAGACCAACCACTTATAGAGACCGTCTTTGGTCATAAAAGCCGTCTTCCACTCATCTCCCTCTCGAACTCTAATCTGGTGGTACCCGCTGCGAAGATTGATCTTTGAATATAACTGGGCACCAACCATCGTATCAAGTAAATCGTCCAACCGGGGGATGGGAAAACAATACTTAATAGTAATCTTATTAATGGCCCTACTATCGATATACATTCGCCAACTCCCGACCTTCTTCGGGGTGATAAGAGCAGGGAAGGCGCGGGGGCTCAGACACTCTCGTATAAATTGCTTCCTCAACAATTCGTCAACTTGACTTTTGAGCTCAGCATGCTCATCCAGATTCATCTGATAATGTGGTAAGTTTGGGAGTGAAGCTCCCGGTGTCAAATCTATGGTCTGTTGAATGTCTCGTAATAGAGGTAACTTATTAGGGAGCTCATCTGGGATAAGATCACCATAATCATCTAGAAGTCGTCGGACCACAAGTGGTGGCTCAGGAATCTCTGTATGGCTCCTAGAAGCCATGGTTGTTGCCACTGCGTAAAATATATTGGCGCTGACACTATCTCTCATAAACTCGCAGCGATGTAGGATGTTCAGCGGCCTAGGTGAGCTTGTACTAGTGGAGGTTATGACCTTCCCCATGGCTCTCTCCTTGGGTTGGGTCAGTATCAACGTGATATTACGACCCTTGTCGTAGAATACATACATGTTCGAGTGACTGAAACATGTGACATCATAATTATAGATTCAGGGCCTCCCTAATAGAAAGTGGGCGACATCCATAGGGATGACGTCTCACCAAATACAATCCTCTAACAAAGCGAGAGTGATCGGAACTAGGCACCTCTGGGTAACCTGTATAGCCATCTTATCGACAAAAATGACTCAATAATGATGTGGATGAGGCTTAGGGATCACCTGCGTCCGCTCTAATGCTCGCTGGGCCACAATGTTCACTCAAGTCCCACTATCAACGGCTAGCTTACAAGGGACCACCTGTGCTGGGAAAGTAGGTATAAAAGATCGTCGTACACGCCAATCCTTATTAGTATGCGTGGTGTAAAGGAGACGTCGTATAACAACTAACTCTATGGAGTGCTCAGTATCGCTCTCCCAACCGTCCTTGACGGTGGCAACAACCTACTCATCGGGGATCTCCTCAGCATCAGCACTGGGTTCGCTTTCTTCAACTAAAAGATTTCTCGTAAGGCATTGGGCCACCACGTGTCCCCTACCCGAGCAACGATAGCACTGGATGTTCCCCGACCTAGAGGACGTGGAAAGTCCCATGGTGACCGCCTTGCCCTTCGTGTCCATGGGAACACGAGAGGGACCTGTAAGGGTGGTAATGATCGATGGTGGCCTCCTAAATGTGGACCCGTCTGACCAGGTAGAAGTTTGACGGGTACTAGCGAGTCACATGCACTACTCATATTCAAGGGTCATCTGATAAACTTGCACTACCGTCTCTAACCGGTGGAGAATAAGAACTCCCTACGTAACTCTGATATCAATCCAGTACGAAACCGGGAAGCGGTGGCACTAGTCTCCTCTCGTAGATCACTCCTCACTGCTAGCTCATCAAAATGAGACATGTGGTCTGCTACAAATTGCGTGCCAAGCGCAACACAAAAGGCTGATCTAACAACTGATCCTGATAGGAAGCGGGAAGGTATTTTTCCTTCAATCGGCATTTCATGTCTTCTTAACGAATAATTGGATGGTATCCATCTCGTTGTAGAGACCTCTCAAGGCTGATAAAAAAAATCTTGGCTGGACCGACCAGCTTCATTTTTACAAATCTAACGCAACACTCATCGCTCATATCATACCACTCGAAGTAGTGGTTCATCTCCTAAGTCTTCGAGTCAAGCTGTCCATCGAAGGTGGGGGCATTAATGCATATACGACGGGTCATATAATCATCCTCAGCGCGTGGTGCTCGGCGTGGCTCAGGATAATCGTCGAAGTAATCCTCCGACCCGTAGTCATAATAGGACTGAGCTTTATCATGTAGAGTTGGACGTCGTGGTCGAGAAGCTACATGCTGATGGTCCCGAACGTGATTGAGAGGTCTCCTCCGGTGTGGAGCAGGCTCCCAAAGTGGAGCAGCCTCTCGTGGAGGCTGATTTCTAACACGAGCGTCTTGTGGTGGGAGGGCAACCCATTCTTCCTCAAAGAGAACATCAATTGGAGTGGGTGAGTTATCCCAGCTTTGGGAAGTGGAATGCTCTCGCTGATCCACAATGGCATCGATGCGGGTGCGTTGATTGTCATATAGTGCAGTTAATTAATCAAATCGAACTATCATCAATCATTGGAATTTCGCCGGTGTCATTTCAGAATTGGAGTTGGTGGCTCTCTCGACGGTAAGGTTCGAGTCAGGCATGCATTGACGGTAAGTCCTACCACTACGTAACATGCATGTGGCCCTAACCTGGGCACTGATACCAAATCTGGCGCAGGGTAGCCCGTGTCATGTGAATGTGCTGACACTAATGCATCCCTAAGTGAACGTGTGAAATAACCTTAAGTACACCTACGCTATAAGATGCGGGAAAGTTCTAATTTAAATCCAGAAGTAAAATTTAGCACCTAAAGATTTATAATTTCGGCAAGTTAACACAAGGCGATTGGCAATTTTCTGTCATACAAACAAATCACGCTCAATTTCCCACGAGATGTTATCCACAACAATTTACACGAATAAGTCTTATAAAATACAAGAAATTGAACAATAGCACTAGCAATCACAAAACCCAAGCAAATATAGCATGTTCATCCAAAATTTAATATAGAAAATATCACACTAAACAAAAAAAATACTCACAATCACAGGGTCCCGGCAGCGATAGTCGGCGTGGCTCCACGTGGTGAAGGATACAGTTGTATGGAGACAATCAATTTCAGACTTTGATGGGGGAATGAGGAGAGGTACTGCAGGAAGGGTAAATGAGGTTTGCGGATAGGGGTGGAAGAGATTTTTGTTCACTGTTGTACATGGAGATATGCGGTTCTGGGGGGGGGGGGGATTGAGAGGTGTTAAAATGAAAGTTGGCGGTTGGTTAGTAAGAGGGAGGCTCACGACAAGGCAATGGAGGGGTTGGTGGTGGTAGAGGGATAGGACTTGCGTTAGGAGGTTGGCGGGATGATGAACAGTCGGATTTTGGACTGGATCGAGCAGCCGACGTCGGGCGGTGGGTTGAGAGGAGTTGAAATGAAAGCTGGTTGTTGGTTGGGAGGAGGGAGGCTCACGACTGGACTATGGAGGGGTTGTCGGAGGTAGAGGGATAGGAGTTGCGGCAGGAGGTTGGCGGGGCGATGAACAGTCGGATCTTGGACTAGATCGAGCAGCCGACGTCGGGTCGTGCCTTTAGTGCAGGAAAGGGGGATCAAATGTGAAGAGGGCTCGACGGAAAGGAAAATTTGGCGTATGCGATAGGAGGGAGGCTGAAGGAGGGCGCTTGCGGTGGCTCTAGAAGCTGACTGTGGTTACAGGCGAGAGGAAGGGTACGATGACCAGGGGTGGCGGTTTTGCGAAGGAGAAGACGGATCGTGCGGCTAAGGATGAGGGGAAACTGATAGTTGAGGCAGAAACGAGAGGGATCATGGGTATCGTGGTGGGTTCAGGGGAACAGTGAAAGACAAAAACAAATTATAATTTTAGGAAACAAGGTCGGGACGTCGCACCCCGAGTTTCATGGCGTCGCACCGCAAAGGATTGTCAGATCTGGAATCACTCACAAATTCAACTATAATAATAAATGAAGCATCCACCCCAATTTAAAATAAGACGGGGAGGTTGGTCACCGGGCGTGAATGGCTATGATTGGTCGTTACGACCTGATGTCCTAAAACACTAAATACATGTCCAAATAAAATAAAATACACAAATAATAAAATGACGATCCGGACGCGCTCACGGTCTCTGATCGCCGATCCGATCAGCGCTTCCTGCGCGAATATACAAATGTGGGCCTCACCGACTGATGACCTGTAATCCAAGCGTTGATCTCCATCAATATGGCTTTGTTTGGCTTGGCATTTTTTGCTTCGATGAGTTTAGATAAAAACGCCACCTTCATAAAATGCATGTTTGGCGAGACAATGGTTATGACTCACTGTTTTAAATGTCCTCCGACATGTCTGACATGTATGCTGACATGTCTTACAAGTATGCCGACATGTATGTTGACATATTGTTTTTGAGGATAAAATGACATTTTTTTCTTAAAAAAATTGATGTCCTTTTGTAAAATATAGACATATATTCAATTTTTTCCGATATATCGACACACACGACTTTTGAACATATCGTTCGTTATTTTATTTTATGTTATGTTAGTAGTCTAGCAGTATATGTCTAAATCACACACACACACACACACACACACGCACACACACACATATAAATATAATATTATGCATGGTTAAATCAATTAGACTTATTATTTTGTTCTTTTAATTTGTTATTGTAATAATTAATTTTGTATATTTATTTTACACTATAATTCTTAATCTATATTATAAAGATGTGAAAAAGTTAAACTCATTTATTAATTGTTATTTATATGATTTTAATATAAACTTATTAAGCATAGAAAGATTTAGCTTTTAAATCTTCTTTATTTATTATAAAACATAGTGATAATAAGAAAAAAATTCTTATATAATATTAAATATATTTTACATTGTACTGATTTGTACATATTGTAATATTTTACTTTGAATATTTTTCGAATTTATTTTGGGATATATATGACTCTTATTATTTGTTTACTTGCTATGTTAATTTTTTTCCCTTTTAGAAAAAATAATTATACTTTAAAATATATATATATATATTATAAGTCATGAAAATCCCTTTGTGGTGGGACCCTTGCCCGGACCCTTGTTGCGCGTGGATGCTTTGTGCACCGGGCTGCCCTTTTATAAGATATGAAAATCCAACTGATATTTAAAAACTCAATTCGACATGTCGCCGACATCCGATATTTCAAACCTTGGTTATGGCCGCCACCAAAAAAAAGTAAACTAATTTTGAACATAAAAGTGGTTGAAGTTCCTCAGGTCAGGTCGAACGTTCACAAACTATGGTTCATAACCACCGCGTTTAAGACCGCTACCACTGTGCCAAGCGAGTGAGCTGTTATGTGCTTTCTGCCCGGGTATTAAGTTGTTCATTTTAGGGTTGTATTATGTCATCTATTGGTGTGTCTTATTTAACATTATGATGTAGACTAAGGTGGCGTTTGGTTGGGCTGATAGCCTGCGGTGCGTTTCCCAAAAAATGAAGTTTGGAGGAGAAGCAGCATTTGGTTCTGCTTATTTCTAAAATGCAGGTTATTTGAATCTGTGGTTTTCTATTACCTCCCAACCGCGCCGCTTCAGCCCCGTCCAGCCGCAATCGCGATTTTTCCCTCCGATCTCGTGCCTCCTCTCTCGATACCCTAGCGACGATGCTTCTCCCAGGGGCGGCGATAGCATCATCGATTCCTCCCACCAGCGTCCACCTGCGATAGCTTCTTCATCGATTACGTGTCTCCTCTCATCTGCGACGCCTTCTCCCATCTCACATATCCTATGTGATATCGCCGAGGTATGACATCCACGGCCTCCCCTCTGTGTGATCTCGCCCGGATAGCTAGGGATTCTAATGGTTCTTCCTCTTTCTAGGTTCACCTTGCATTTCCAGCTGCAGGTGGTTAGGGATCTTGCCTCACTGTCAGTTTTGGTTCTCCAGGGTTGAACGGCTGCAGGGTTCACCTTGACCCATTCCAGGACTATGGGTAATCCCTCCTTCTCTGTCTTTTATTTGATTAGAGGATGCAGGTGTGTTTGTATGTATGTTGGTGTGTGTTTGTGTGTTTTTGTATGTGTGTTGTTGTGTGTGTTTGTTTGTATGTTGTTGTGTGTGTGTGTTTATTTGTGTTTGTTTGTTTGTATATGTGTATATGTTTGTGTATGTGTTTGTGTGTGTATGTTTGTGTATGTATGTGTGTTTGTTTATTGTGTATGTGTTTGTATGTATGTGTTGGTGTGTGTGTGTGTGTGAGTGTGTGTGTGTGTGTGTGTCTGTGTATGTGTTGGTGTGTGTGTGTGTGTGTTTGTTTGTATGTAGTGATAGTTTATAGGTTAGTAGTCTAAATCACCTAGAAGGGGTGAATAGGTTTCTTTTAATTTTGGACTTGTTACTTGTTGTGTTAGAGAAAGTAAGCACAACACAGAAAGCACACAGCTATATATAGTGGTTCCCCAAGATAATATGTCTATGTGTAGTCCACTTTCCCCATACACCTTTCTAACAGCGTGTTAGACAAAATAAACACCTCCAATCTCAACTCCAAGAGCTTACACCATAGATCCCACAGGACCTCTCAGGTTTGCTCCAACCCCTAACTCAGGCTAACCAGCCCTACTACTCAGAGTGCTCCCACTCCTACAGCTCAGAGACCACCTTGGTCTATCTCCTACCTCAGGCCTATCAAGAAGCCCTACTTCTCAGGCAAAAAGCCCTACACTCTCAGGCTCAACAGGCTTACAAACTCAGGTTTTGCAACCCTACACCTAAGGCAAAGTTCCCTACAAACTCAGAACAATAAAGTTCCTACAGTAGTAATAAGTTCAACTTACAACAAATGACTCAAGTGATGTTTCCTTCAGCTTGTTATCTTCAGTTGTTGATGCACAGCTAGCGCTGGCTTGGAGCAAGGCTGAATGTTAAACCTTCAGTCGTTGCTCCACTCTGACTTTCCTCTTCAGTAGATGAGGAAATATCACCTTGGTCTTCTGAATAGAAGAGCTAGCCTCTCCCCTTGATTCTTCTTCTTTGTTCTGGAAGCAGAAGATGAGAGTACTTGAAAGCCGTTAATGAAATGGTGAATTAGCACACCAGCAACTATATGCTTTTCTTGAAGTGCCCTAACATGTTCTTTTATACTTCTTCCATCTTCAAAGGTTCTTAGAAGGCTTCTGACACAACATGGAGAAGGATAGAAAACATTATCTAGCTTTACAGCTGTTTGCGCCAATAGCAATTTCAGCCAGTGTCGATTCTTAGATTTGAATCTGTCTCAGCGGTTGGGCTGAGACAGTTTTCAGTCTCAGTGGTTAGGCTGACTTCTTCTCAGTGGATCCGCTGAGACAGTTTGTCTTCTCAGCAGTTATTATCTATCTGCAGCTCAGCAGAGGCAGGCTCCTTCTCAGCGGCTCCTGGCCTTGTCTCAGCGGTTCTATTGAGATAGTGAGTTCTTCTCAGCGGTTCAGACAGTGAACCATCAACATTATTCTAATGCTTGGAATATATATACCATGCACAGTCATGATGCAAAATGGGTTTTATCAAATACAATATGTTCTTAGCATGGTGAGTGATGCCTCTTCAAATTAAGGGAACATTGAGGGCAATATTCCCAACAATCTCCCCATATTTGAAGAAGGCAGAACATCCTCAATGCTAAGATACATAACCATAAAAGGACTTATCATGAGAATGTATTATATTGCATTCATGATATCATAATATGTAAATGTTGACATTTATTGGGCAATACAAATAATGTCATAACAACATAACAACATTAAAAAAATAACATTGTTAACAATTTATGTCTAGGCATCACATAATATATATAGCATTAATAATCATTAAGCTTGGCAAAGATTTGCCTAAAACACACCAATTAAATTCAACAGAAATTTCATTTTCCTTGCTGTCATAATGTTGATACATTGTTCAAGTTACAAATTGATTTTCTGAGTAATAAATACATATGTCTAGGTTTTCTTCTCTTTGAAGAAGTTGAACATTCCGCGGTGTCATCAGCAACTTCCTTCCCTATAACAGTGGCATCCTTGTTTTCATCAGTTGGTTCCTTGTTTTCAGCAGCAGCAGCCTTGACTTTAGCAGCAGCATCCTTGTCAGCAGTGTCCTTTTCTATATTTACTGCTTCTATCTCAGCCAACTTCCTTTTATTTTCTTTCCTCTTAAAGTAAAGATATGGCTTTGTGATATATCTTGAGGGCATCCTTCTTGGGTTGTCCTTCCTCACCAGATTCTCATTGAAGATTCTTTCCCTTCTTGTGTTTCTTTCCAAATGCTTTATCCATTCTTCAGAAAGATAGATCCTCTCAATATCCTTGCAGACTTGAGCATGGCTTAGCCAGGCATTTAGAATGATGTTCTTGGAGTCTTCACTCCAATACTCATAATCAGGGTTCTTTCCCTGCTCTTCCCTTTGCTTAGCCATGAATTCCCCAGCTAGCAATACTCCTTCTCTTTTTCTTATTTTTGCAAGCCAAGAATCTTGAGCTATTCTAGCTTGACCTTCAAAGTCAAAATCCTCTCTACTGAAAGTGTCCAGTAGGGGAAGATTTAAAGCTACCCTTGTTCCGTGTAATACTTGGAGAGCCAAGTCAGAGTTGGTGTTAGCATTAGCCATCTCCCCCTCTATGGATTCTTTAATCACCTTCTTCTCTAAGGACTGGGAGGCACCAGCAATGGCTCCAGAGAGGGTCTGAAAGGCATTTTCCAGATCAGCTTTGAGGTCATCCTTCATCTTTTATGCCTCACCAAGCATGGTTGTTCCGGTTTTCCATACATAATCCTCAATGTACTGGGAGGCCTTCTCTTTGACTTCATCTGTCTTGCTCACATAATTCTTGACATAACTGAGCTCTTGTTTAGATAGTTGGAGTTGTTTGTTCATTGACCTCATAATGGTGTTCTGTGCAACCATAGATTTCTCAGCTAGGTCAAACCACATTGTCATTTGCTTATTAAGGAGAGCAGTGTCATCTTTGATTTCTTTGAATTCAGCCATGAATTCTTTCTTCACAGCTAAGATGGAGCTATCAATATAATTCTTAATTGAGATCATATGACCATCAATTAAAGAGCTGATTGAGCTCATGAATTGATCATGTGCAACTGCACCATGAACAGCAGGCACCACTGCCTTCACTGGCTCCATTGCCTGTTGGTGAAGCTTCCCTCAGCTTGAGCAAGGAAGTGCTCTCTCTCAGCTTGGCCACTAGGCTGGTCAGCAACCTGATCTACTTCAGCACTCTTCTGATGTTCTTCAACAACCTTCTGATGCTCCCCCTCACTTGGAGTATCATTATCTTTATCAGCTACATCCATATTAAAATCATCATTAACATTAATCTCAATGTGATTATCAGTGTTATTATAGACATGTTTATTACCTGATAAGTTCTCTTGCTCCTCCACCTCAATTAGGGTATCTAACCTCTCTCGATCAGTTGAGTCCCAAAAATCTGGGGAGTTGTCAGGTATTAGACTTATTCTTCTTTCTAGTTTGAAAAGAATGTTGTCAATCTTACTTTGTAGGTCAGCAGCAGTGTCGTCTTCATTGTCCTCATGCTCTCCTGAGGAGGAGGGTACAATCTGCACACTTTTATCAGCAATAGCAGGATTGGAGGAATCACACGGAGAGTCATCTTCTTTCTTTCCTACTGACATTTCCTTATCTCCAGCAGCAGCAGTGGCATCATCATCTTTTTCCTCTTCATGCTCTTTCTCAGGAGCATGGCCTACATGACCTTCAGTATCATGTTCTCCTTCTTGATCCTTTGGAGGACTACTGGCTGGTTCATGATTGTCCACAGCTGGGACAGTGCCTTATGCCTCTAACTCAGAATCAGAGTGGACAATCCTTGCTTTCTTCAGCCCTTTAACCAAGGTCTTCTTCTTATCTTTGGGTTCAGCTAGTTGGCTCATGGGGAGGACCCATGAGAATCTGTCCAGGGTCTTGATGTACATTCTCTTCAAGTAATGGAGGTTTTTTCCTTTGGTCTTGTCAAAATTTTCAGGGTGGGTATTTATGAGGTAGACGGAGAAAATTCTGCCTAGGTTGGGGGCCTGCAGACATTCCCTTATCCTTTGATAGAGAACCTTAGCCCAGGATGTCTTCTTTTTCAGAATGACCCTTGACATCAATTCAAACAAGTGTTTTGATATTGTGTCATGAGATCCTGGTATACACATTATTGTCTTACCAACAATATCATAGAGCAGTTTTCCTCTCTGATTGAAGAACTTTCTCTTGAGTGAGCCAGTTTTGGCATCATTATATTCACACCATTGCAGTGCTTGGTCTTTGTCTTGTTCAGAAATGTCATCTTCCTCTTCTTCACTGCAAGAGGTCAGCTGTAGGGCCTTCTCCATTTTCCTAAGAGAGATTTTTATTTTTACACTCCTATCTTGCCTTTGATTGAAGAGTTGAATGAGGACATTGATGAGTCTCATTTATATACACTTTATGGACTCATCCGGGCTAGTTTTCACTCTTGTGCACATCCTATTCGAGCTATTATTGCTTGTATTTCTCTTATAATCACTTCTGCGATATGTGCACTATTTAGGCCAGTTTTGGTTTGTTTTTGTGTTTCTTGTTGTTGGGGGTAAGCACATGGTGCTCCCTAATCTTTTTTTTTTTTGTATTTATATTGAGCTGGAAGGGTATTCCCAGCTGTAATGATGTCTTTGCAGATGGATGGATCATCCTATTTTACCAATTTTTCATGTCTGCACACATCGCACGGTCGTGCGTTTTCCTTGACGCGCGGACGGATGCGGTCGTGCGCCCACATCTGGGGTAGAAAACGATATTCTGTCGTTGATTGTGCATTTTTACGCACGGGCAGTTGCCCGTGCGCGAAGAAAATGCACGATCTCCTGTTAAGCCTAGTATTTCGGCCATCTGGAATTGGTCGTGCATTTTTACGCACGGACGGATTCAACCCTGCGTGAGTAAGACGCACGGGCGCTGCTGCTTCTTCCGCAAGGCACTGCTCATTCGTTAATATTGCACGGTCTACGCACGGTCGTGCTTTCGACCGTGCGAGGCATAATTTCTGCTGCTTTTTGTTTATAAGCCAGGAAATCTGCCAGGAAATCCTTCATCTTGGAACCATTCTCCGGTGAAACCCTAGTGGATTCCAAGAGTTTGGAAGCATTCCCGGCCATCATCAACACCATTGCCGAGTTGTGCAACCTCAGTTTGGAAGAAGAAGAAGAAGAAGAAAACCCGACGAACAAAGACGACGGGGCAAGTTCGGATATAGTGACAGTCTCTTGGTCCCGGAAGCATACTTCGACCGAGCCCAGAAGTGGTTTGACAACCCACTATTTTGGCCGAGATTGATGACTAGTATTCTCTATTGGTTTACTCTTCCCCTTTCCTATTGTTGTTATTAGTGTGTAAAGAACATGAATACTCTCATTTGTCTATGAATGAAAGTGTTTATTGCTTTTCTAAATCTTGGATTGTGTGTTGTGTTGTGCTTCATCACTACTCACCCGCATCCGCTCCATTCACTCACTTGAGACTCACGTTAGCAAAGCTAACGACGATTAGCAAAGAGGTGATTGCGACCCTCACATTCCACACATGCTTTTCGTCCGCTCGCCTAACGAAGCCCAACATAGCGGCCGACACATTCATCTCGCCAAGCGAAGCGGTGACTTTGATCCGCATCATTATTTTTGTGTTTGTTAGTTTAGTCCAACCAACCAAAGCCCCCTTGTTTTACTTATTTCGATCATTGTAACAATCGCTTCACAACACGAATTACTTCACCACAACCTGCATTCCTCAAGAGATCGACATTCGGGGAAGCTATTCCCATTATTACTTGACAGCGACCGGTGCACTTGCCGAAACCGCATCAAGTTTTTGGCGCCATTGCCGGGGAATGCAGGCGTGAAGTGTTTTGTGTTTTGAACCCATGTTATAGGAGCGGGTGTTCTTGATTTTTGTTCTTTTTTGTCTTTTGTTTGTGTATGCAGGGGCAAGCCGCAAGGGATCTAGCACCCTTTGATCCAGAAATCGAAAGGACTGCTCGCACACTGAGGCGTGCTGCAGTCGCATGAGCACAAATGGGAGATAATCTGAACCAGGGAGAGGTGCACGGAGGTGGTCGGAGAGTGCCCGATGAGGGGCAGAATATTATGGTGGATGAGCAGGAGGCAGCTCGACCAAGGCCACGAACAATGAGGGATTACACCAACCCAACTGCCGGGAGTGTGTATCCGGGATTCAGACCAGATATTATGAACAACCAATTCGAAATCAAGCTGGCCATTCTGAATATTATCCGCAATAATAAACAGTTCTCGGGGATGCCTAGTGAAGACCCACATCTTCACCTGACGGAGTTTGCTGAAATTTGCGGAATGTTCTGCTACGTGGGAATCCCGGATGAAACAGTCAAACTGAGAATGCTTCCATTCTCTCTGCACGATAAATCCAAGGTCTGGCTCCATACAATCCCTCACGTCCAAGTTCCTCGCCGAGTTTTATCCGGTGGAAAAGATCGTGAGCCTGCGGCAGGATATTGCTACTTTCTGTCAAGCAGATTAGGAGACTCTCTCCGAGGATTGGAGCGCTTCAATGAACTCCTTCGTAGGTGCCCAAGCCATGGCCACAACCGTGGGAGCTAGTGGAGAACTTTTACTTTGCTATAGAGCCCAACTTTCGGGCAATGGTTGATGCAGCTGCTGGAGGCACCTTGATGAACCACACCCCGGAGGAAGCCTTGAGAATATTGCAAGACACTGCATCCCAAAGCACTTTCTGGACAGCTGGGAGGAATGCACCCAGGGGCGCTCGATTTAACATCCCATTTCTTACTAGACCCTCTAACTTCAATTAGGGTAGGACATGTGGTGAGTGAGGGAGTTTGAGCTTGGTGGTGACCTTGAGATGCACTGAGTTGTGTTAAATTTTTGAAGTGGAAGTGGAATGGTGATGGGCAGTCTGTAGGTTAGAGACCGCAGAGACCACGCGGTGTGCGCTGGTGCTCTGGCTGGTTATGTCTCAGTCGATCTGATCTGGGCGGTCTGATCTGGGAGATCGCATGGTTATCCAAGCAGCTCGCGCAGGTTGTTCTGGCGACTTGTTCAAGTCGGCCAGATGTTCAAGTAGGCATGCCTTCTTGCGGTGACCGGGAGGTTTGACATGTTGTTCTAGTCGGTATGGGTTACTGAAGAAGTTCTTTGCTTATGCAATAAGACCGGGCAGTCTGTTTTGATGACCGTGGTAACCGGGCGGTTTTTGTATAAACTGTATGGTTCAATAAGGGAGTTGTTAGCTTTGCTAAGCTCAGGCGGTCTGTCTTGTGAGACCGCTGGCGATTTGCTGGGTGGTTATTATATCCCGGTTTATGCGGTGATGACATCCGTTTGCTCGCCTATAAATAGGGGTGCAGGTCCCGTCATTCATAATGAGAACTATAAGAACCAAAGTTGGCTTGATTGTGCCGGTCTCTTTTTGAGGTCGCGCGGTCTGAGATTTTGTCTGACCAGTTTGTTTGTTCGCAGGTTAGCGACTAGCAGCTCGCGCTCAGCTTTTCTCCTTTCTTCCAGCTTTGAATAAACCAGTCTGGGCGGACTGTGTTTAGGTGTTCTTGGACTGTGCAGCGAACTCAGTTGATCAGGCGGTTTTAAGTGGCCAGGCGATCTTGAGTTGCGGTCTGTAGCAGGAAGCAGTTTTTTTTGTTCAGTGTTCGCGGGTTCTTGTGTGATCTTAAGACCGTGCGGTCTGGGCGATCAAGAAGTGCGAACTGGTTGTTTTCAGCAGAGGAATAAAGCAGCAGGTCGGGCGGTCTGTGGTTGCGGTCTGAAAGGTGCGGTTAGTGCTCTGTTCGCGCGGTCTCAGTGGCTACCCGTCTGTCTTATCTGTTCGCGCGATCTGGCGGTATCAAGTGATCAAGTCACCAGTAGCTTGTTTCCTTTTGTGTTTTGTGCTTCTCTCCTCTGTGATTCTTATGAATCATGTCTCGCCATGTATACCTCGAATTGTAAAGAGATAGTTAATACCATATCACGATTTGGTCTTCCCATTGTCATTGTTGTGCTACACTTGTGGAAAGTTTTGTGAAGTGTTCCGCATTTTACTTCACCTCCGGACCTCACGTTTTTTATCATGGTATCAGAGGCAGGTTGCTGAGCAGTAGTTGCTGATACTTCTCTCGGGTTCCTCAAGTTGGTTAGCAACCAGTGGGATAGCAATGGAAGGAGGATATGCTAGAGGTCTGGTCTTGGTATTGATCTCCTTACGCAGACTAACTTCAAGAAGTGGAAGTCTTGCATGGAGAGTTATCTTCTTGGCGAGGATTTGTGGGAGGTTGTAGGAGGAGAAGCAAGACAAGTTGTTATTCCTGCTGAAGGGAATGTTGAGCTCGTGAAGGCTTGGAAGAGAACGAATGCTAAGACGGAGTTCACTCTCAAGAGAGCTATCATTCCGGAGTTGTTTGATCACAACATCGGATGTAGGTCAGCTGCTAAAATTTGGACAGCCTTGGATGGCTTGTTCAATAAGAAGAATGTAGATAGGCTACAGTTCTTGGAGAATGAGTTGGCAAAAGCAACTCAGGGAGATTTGTCTATCTCAACGTTCTTCTTGAAGATAAAGAACCTTTGCGCAGAGATATCGACATTGAACCCGGATGAGCCTATCTCAGAAGCTAAGCTGAAGAGGCACATAATCCGCGGCTTACGGAGGGAGTATGTGGCCTTTCTTACTTCTGTTCAAGGCCGGGCCAATCAACCTTCATTGCTGGAGTTGGAGAACTTACTTGCTTCGCAAGAAAGTTTGGCTAAGCAAATGGCTGGGATGTCTGTCTCTGGGAGAGAAGGTGAGGTTCTCTTCTCTGTCAAGAAGAAGAGATGGGACAAGAAAAAGAAGACATCTGGAGATGATGGTCCGTCTACTTCATATCAGCAGGAGAGGAGCTATGCTCCTAAGCGTGAAGGGAAGAAGAAGGAAGGTGTTGGAACAACCCTATTACTGATTTGGGCTAGGATCACTATCTGTTGTCTAGGACTAAAGTTGACCCCAATGTAAAGTCTAAGGGTCAAGGTTTTGGGCTGTTAGAACTTAAGGAAAAGTTAAGGTTCTGCGTTCGACGAACTCCATCCTTCGTTCGATGAACGACATGCTCCAGTTCGACGAACTTGCCAAGTCTCTGCGTTCGACGAACTCTATTCTGCGTTCGACGAATTTATCCAGTCTCAGCGGTCGACGAATTTATCCAGTCTCAGCGGTCGACGAATTTGCCCAGTCTCTGTGTTCGATGAAATATCATTCAGATCGACTAATTCAATTCTTCCAGCCAGAGTTAGCAGCTTATCTTTTAGTTCGACGAACTCCAAATTGAGTTCGACGAATTCCAGTCTTCGTTCGACGAATCAGCAACAAAAGTTCAGGTCGACGAAATCAACATTCAGTTCGACTATTTCTTCTCTCAGATCGACGAAAGTTTTTCTTCAGCTTATTAATTTCAGAAGGATCAATTTTATTCTCCGAACTCAGATCATCAGCAACGGCTCTATTATTCCAGATAAGTCAAGGATTTTATCCTTCCATTTATTTATACCTTTCCATTGTCTTCTCCTGAGAATATAGCCGTTTGGCGCACTGGAAAAGAAAAAGGATTTAAAGTCTTGATTGCAGTTCCAAGAAATTATCCTCCTGATTATTCTATTCCTTATTCAGAGGATTTGAAATTCAAAATCAGAGATATATTCTCAAAAGGAAAAAGAAAGAAGCAAGTATTACAGAGAACATCAGTAAGAAACAGGAAGATATAGTCAAAAAGAAAAATACAGATCTTCATCTTCCTCAAGCAGCAGCACATCTCAATCTCTGAGAACAACAACACAGATCTTATCTCAGATTTCTGCTGCAAGTTTCAAGATCTTCAAGAGCAACAAATAATCTGAGAAACCTTTGTCTCTCAGATTCATCAGCTGTCAAGGAAGATCTACATTCAAGAGAAAGCTGCTTCTTCAACTGTCAACTATTTTATATCAGACAGGGGGAGCTTTACAACAACACATTCCACTAGTCTTCTCTCAGATTATTGACAGAGAAGAACATCTTAACCCTCATTATCCCATTCTGTACAGAGTTATAACTCCCTTCAAAAGTTAACACCTTTGTGGCAGGGCACCTAAACAAAAACATGTAGTTTGGTTTGAGCACCCGATCAAAAGCTCAGTGGTGTTTGGGCACCTGATCAAAAACTCATTGGCGATAGGGCACCTGAACAAAAACCTAGTGGATCCTACCAAGGGTGGTAGAAGAGTAGACGTACCCAGGTTTATTGGGGAACTACTATATAATCCTTATGTCCTCTGTGATTGTGGTTATTTTTCTGTACTGTGATGTGTGATCTCTTTGTGTTTGTTTTTATAACTCACTCAGTACACATATATATATATATCACTATTTTAACTCCGCTATAAAAATAATTGAAAAACTTTTTCATACTCTATTCACCCCCCTCTAGAGTGACTTTAAGATCTAACCTCCCTTTCCTTTGATATCAGAGATTACTTTCAACTGATATCAGAGGACTTTCAATTGGTATCAGAAGGAGGTTGATTCTTTATAGGCTAACACCTGAATTCAAAGATCAATTAGATCTTAAGTTTTTCTAGAGTTTTAAGTTTTCTAAAAAACCATGGCACAGAACAAAGAACACTCAAGCACAAGACCTCCTATGTGCAATCTAAATAAGTTTGCACTATGGAAGGCAAGGATCAGGTTGTATATGAATTCTATTGATGAAGAAAATTTTAATGTTATTTTGACAGGACCTCCTACTCCTACAGCAACAACAAGTGCTGAAACAATAACACCAAATAATGATGTTCCACCTCCTGAGTGGACAGATGCTCAAAAGAAGCAGAGAAGTGCATATGCCAAAGCTATGAACATATTTGCACAGACAATGTCTGATGACATCTTCCAAAAGGTTGTGGAAAGCACTTTAGCCAGAGAAATCTGGATGTCCCTCAACAACATGGTTGAAGGATCTGCAGATGAAAGAAAAGACAGAAGATCTCACCTTATCTCTCAATATGAGAATTTCAAAAAGGCAGAAAATGAAACTGTTGCAGATATGTACGACAGGCTCAGCCTCATAATCAATGAGCTGAAATATCTAGACAAAGTGATCTCCATCACTGAGGTCAATGATAAGATCCTAATGTGCTTCCCCAGCACATGGGACTCTAGGATCTGGCCAATCAAGGAAGCCAGAAGCCTGAATGAGATCTCCACTGAGACCTTGTTAGGCAAGCTTAAATCCTATGAGCAACTTATCAAGTCCAGAGAAGCTGAACAATCTACTTCCTCACCAGCATCCAAGAAGGAAAAGAGCATTGCTTTCCAAGCAACTGAAGAGGAAGATAAAGCTCCAGGAGAAGTGGAGTTTATGATTCTTCTAGCTAAGAGATTCTACAAGATGGCTAGAAAAGACTTCAGAAAGAAGGATTCAAGATCCAGAGAAAAGCCAAGGTATAACAAATCTAATTCTAAAGAAATAATTTGTTTTGGCTGCAGGAAACCTGGACACATTCTACCTGAGTGTCCAGAGAACCAAAAGAAGGAGAAGAGAAAAGAGAAAGAAGAGAAAAGGCACTCCAGCAAGTCTTCCTCCCACAAACACAAGCATAAGGGAAGACGGTTTGTAGCTGAATCATGGAGTGAAACAGAATCAGAATCTTCATCCAGCTCTTCTGAAGATGAAGAAAATGCAAATGAGAAGGACCAATGCTTGATGGCTATATATGACTTAAGCAGTGAGTCAGAATATGCATCATCATCCAGCTCTAGTGATGATGAAGAAGAAAGGAACATCTGCATGATGGCTATCAATGCCTCAGGAAACAACTCAGAAGATTCAGAATCTGAAGATGACAGTGATCAGGTAATATCTACTTTTGATTTCAATTCAAATGAATTCAATGATGAATTCAGAACTCTTTGTATGGATTTAATCAAATCTGAGAAAGAGATAATCTCTCTCAAAAATCAGTTGGCTGAAATGAATCAACTAAGTGAAGAAAATGTCAATCTTAAGAAAGATTTGGCTGCCTCCAGAGAACGCATTGTTCTCATTGAGAACAAGTTATCTGAAGCTAAGAAATTTGAAGAATCCCTAAATGGGAGATGTATCAAGCTGATGGACATCACAAGCACAGTGAATGCCAGACTTAGTGGCAAATTGGGCTTCGGTGCATTATCAAGTGAGCCACATCTGATTAAGAAAAACATTCTTTCTACACCAGTAAAATTCATTTCTGCCAAGGGAAAAGAGGCAGTAGAAATAGATAAAAACATTTCAAGCAAGGCTGTTAAGAATAAAGGGATTTAGCAGAATTCGTCGAACGGAGCTCGACGAATTCAATTCATTTCGTCGAATGGCGATCGACGAACTCTGAAGCCAGACTTTCATTATAGTATTATTCAAATGGCGCTCGACGAAAGCACTTCACTTCGTCGAACGACGATCGACAAACTAACCAGAATTCGTCGAACGGAAAACATACTGAAAATCTAAAGAATTTTTATTCTTCACATACTAAGAACCCTTTCACTGAATGGATAATTCCTCCAAGGAGGTATCATCTACAAGGCTATAAGGATCAGCCTGAGATGTCTTTCATTTCAGAATTTTGTGGAAAAAGAAAAGGACCCAAGGTAGTCTGGGTCAAGAACAACTAGTTTATTTTTTTCTGTTGTGCAGGTACAAGACAATCCAAAAATAAAAGAACAATGGTACTTGGATAGTGGATGCTCAAAGCATATGACAGGGAACAAGGCTAACCTAAGCAACTACAAGGCAAGGCTTGGACCCAAAGTGATCTTTGGAGACTCCAACTGTGGACAAACCAAAGGTTATGGACAAATCAAAGTTGGAGCAGTCACCTTCAAAGAGGTAGCTTATGTCAAGGGTCTGAAGCACAACCTCATCAGCATAAGCCAGTTATGTGATGAAGGTTATCAGGTAACTTTTAATAATTCCTTATGTCTTATTACCAATAATAAAAACATAAATGTATTATCTGGTATTAGACATGGAAACATTTATTTAGTCAATTTTGACTCTGCCATCTCAGATATTTGCTTATTTAATTCAATAAGTAAAACAAATGAATTATGGCATAAAGGGCTTGGACACATTAACCTTAGAACTATATCTAAGCTTTCTAAGGACAATCTTGTTAGAGGTCTGCCTTCTGGTTCATACAAGAAGGAAGGACTCTGCAGGGCTTGTCAATTAGGTAAGAAAACTAGAAGTAGCTTTAAATCTTTATCCAAGAGTGATTCACCTAGGATTTTGTATTTAATGCATTTGGACCTTTTTGGACCCACTACAATACAAAGTCTAGGAGGGCAGCATTACTCTCTAGTTATTGTAGATGACTTCTCAAGATTCACTTGAGTGTTCTTTCTTAGGAACAAGTCTGACACCTTCAGTGTTCTGACAGACTTTCTCAGGTTCATCAAGATTGAGTACTCTACTCTAGTTGCATTGATCAGAAGTGATCATGGCACTGAGTTTGAATCTCTTCTGATGAGAGAATTCTGTGGAAAAGAAGGGACCAGACATTGTTTCTCTGCTCCTAGAACTCCTCAACAAAATGGGGCAGCTGAAAGGAAAAATAGAACCTTAATTGAATCAGCAACTACATTGCTTGCTGATGCTCACTTGCCACTCTCTTTTTGGGCAGAGGCAGTGAACACAACAAATTATGTGTTGAACAGAAGCCTGATACATAAGCTTAAGGGTAAAACTCACTATGAATTACTCAAGAATAAAAAGCCTAAGGTTAACTATTTTAAGATATTTGACTGTAAATGCTATGTGCATAAGAATGATAAGAAGTATCTCATGAAATTTGAAGCAAAATCTGCTGAAGCTATATTCCTTGGATATTCTCTTTCTAGTAAAGCATACAAAGTTTAGAACAAATCTACTCTTAAGATAGAAGAGTCCATGCATGTATCTTTTGATGAGACTAACATGTTAAATGAGGAGAGGAATACCACCTCTACCAAAATTACTTTGCAGGTACAAGTTCTATGTGAAGAACTCAATGGACTAAATCTACAGATTGAAGATTCTCTACTTCCATCAACTCAACCTATTGAAGATAGTGAAGAAGAGGATAATCTAGATCTTGCTGACAGTTCAAATCAAATGACAGCTGAACAAATTCCTCAAGTGGAAACTATTGTTGAACCAACTCCAACTGTTGACCACGTCACAGTTAGAGATCATCCAATATCCCAAGTCATTGGAGATATTTCAGTAGGTGTTCAAATAAGGCATCAACTACACCAAAATCAGATGCACACTTGTTTCCTATCACAAGTTGAACCTCAAACCATAAAAGATGCAGAACAAGATCCAAACTAGATTCTTGCAATGCAAGAGGATCTCAATCAATTTGAAAGGAACAAGGTTTGGGATTTGGTTCCAAGACCAAAGGGCCATCCATTCATTGGCACCAAGTGGGTCTTCAGGAACAAGCTAGATGATTAAGGCATAATCATCAGGAATAAAGCAAGATTAGTAGCCTAAGGATATTCTCAGGAAGAATGAATTGATTTTGATCAAACCTTTGCTCCTGTAGCTAGACTTGAAGCTATAAGGATATTCCTTGCTTTTGCTTCCTTCAAGAAGTTCAAAGTCTATCAGATAGATGTGAAGAGTGCTTTTCTGAATGGAGACATCAAAGAAGAAGTCTATGTGGAACAACCACCAGGTTTCATCTCTCCAACCCACTCTTCTTATGTACTTAAGCTTAATAAAGCTCTCTATGGTCTCAAGCAAGCTCCCAGAGCATGGTATGAGACCTTAGCTGGTTTTCTTTTGGAGAACAATTTCTGTAGATGCTCTGTTGATAAAACCTTATTTTTCAGGATACATAAAAATAAATCATTACTAGTTCAAATTTATGTAGATGATATTATTTTTGGCTCTACTGATTCAAATCTATGCAAAATGTTTTCTGACCTAATGCAATCTAAATTTGAAATGAATAGTATGGTTGAGTTATCTTACTTCCTTGCTCGTCAAGTGAAGCAAACTCCAAATGGCATATTCATATCACAATCCAAGTATGCTAAGGAATTAGTGAAAAGATTTGGTATGTCTGATCCTTCCACTATGAAAACACCCATGCCCTCCAATACTGTTGTTGATACTGATGAATCAGGGAAACCTGTTGATCAAAAAGTATATAGAGCAATTGTTGGCTCTTTAGTTTACTTAACAGCTAGTAGACATGACATAATGTTTGCTACATGTATTTGTCCTAGGTTCCAAGTTAACCCCAAAGAATCTCACCTAATTTTACTACAAAGAATTTTGAGATATATAAAGGGTTGTCCAAATCTAGGACTCTGGTATCCAAGTGCATTAGAATTTGAATTAACTGGATTCTCAGATTCTGATTATGCTGGATGCAGAGTAGACAGGAAAAGCACATCAAGAACTTTCAAGTTTCTTGGTGATAGGCTTGTGTCTTGGTTTTGTAAGAAACAGACATCTGTGTCTACATCAACAGCTGAAGCAGAATATATTGCTGCAGGAAGTTGCTGCTCACAAATACTGTGGATACAAAATCAACTTCTAGACTATGGTATCAACTTAAATAATTCAATTATATTTTGTGACAATACTAGTGCAATATCTATAGCACAAAATCCAGTACTCCATATTAGGACTAAACACATAGAAATTAGGCACCACTTTATCAGAGATAATGTGGATAAAAATAAAATTTGCCTACAATTTATTCCTACTGATTTACAAAGAGCTGGTATTTTCACCAAACCCTTGGATGAAAAGAAACATATCTTCTTTATAAATCAGCTAGGAATGATAGATGGAGATTCAATCAATTGAAAAAAATTAAATTTTCTACTTATCCCATCTTTTCATCAAACTGAGATCGACGAAATCTAGTCGAACGGAGATCGACGAAGTCATCTAGTTCGTCGAACTGAGATCGACGAAAAATTATTTTTCGTCGAACGCAGTTTTGATGAAGCCTGTTTCTGATCTTTCTTTATAATCAAATCAATTATTTCATTTTAACTGTATGCCTACAGAATTGCTTCTCTTTCCAGTTCCTTTGCACTTGATCTCTATTTTTTTTGCAGGAACAATGGCAATATTTCTTCAAAATAATTGCATCCTTCCCTACCTCCTATTCAACTATCCCTTCTTCTAGGGGCCTAGCTCCAGGTCTTCCTGAAACTAGGCAGATGGAGATGTTTTGAAGAAGCTCCTTTTGACAGGGGAGATGTTTTGAAGAAACTCCTTTTTGTTAGGGGGGTATGCTTTCCTTTTTGATAGGGGGAGATGCTTTTTGTAGAAGCTCAAGTTTCAAGGGGAGATGTTGTATGAAGAAGCAAAAATCATTCAGTTGATGAAGAAGCTCCTTTATGATAGGTTTCAGTTATTTGAAGAAGCTCACAGCAATTTCAGTTTGAAGATCCAGATATTTCAGTTTGATATATGACAAATACAGATGCAAATTCAGAAATAATTCAGATATGACAGATTCAGTTCAGATAAACAAATTCAGAAAGCTGAAGGCAAGGAATTTAGAATTCAGAAAGCAAGAATTTGAAAGACAAATCACATTCAAGCCTCCTTCAGAGAAAGTCAAAAGGTTCTGATTATTTGTTTTGATTATTTGTTTTCAATGTAAAATTTCAAAACTCAGAGTATCATATTTTATATCTGCTGAAATGTTTAAAACCTGTCGGATTTATATGCTCTGTTGTTTTGTTGTTTGTTTTTATTATTTGATTTTGTCAAATAGTGGCCTAACCCAAATTGGGGGAGATTGTTGGAACAACCCTATTACTGATTTGGGCTAGGATCACTATCTGTTGTCTAGGACTAAAGTTGACCCCAATGTATAGTCTAAGGGTCAGGGTTTTGGGATGTTAGAACTTAAGGAAAAGTTAAGGTTTTGCGTTTGACAAACTCCATCCTGCGTTCGACGAACGACATGCTCTAGTTCGACGAACTTGCCAAGTCTCTACGTTCAACGAACTCTATTCTGCGTTCGACGAATTTATCTAGTCTCAGCGGTCGACGAATTTATCCAGTCTCATCGGTCGACGATTTTCCAAGTCTTTGCGTTCGACGAAATATCATTCAGATCAACTAATTCAATTCTTCCAGCCAGAGTTAGCAGCTTATCTTTTAGTTCGACGAACTCCAACTTGAGTTCGACGAATTCCAGTCTGCGTTCGACGAATCAGCAACAAAAGTTCAGGTCGACGAAATCAACATTCAGTTCGACTATTTCTTCTCTCAGATCGACGAAAGTTTTTCTTCAGCTTATTAATTTCAGAAGGATCAATTTTATTCTCCGAACTCAGATCATCAGCAATGGTTCTATTATTCCAGATAAGTCAAGGATTTTATCATTCCATTTATTTATACCTTTCCATTGTCTTCTCCTGAGAATATAGCCGTTTGGTGTACTAGAAAAGAAAAAGGAATTAAAGTCTTGATTGCAGTTCCAAGAAATTATCCTCCTGATTATTCTATTCCTTATTCAGAGGATTTGAAATTCAAAATCAGAGATATATTCTCAAAAGGAAAAAGAAAGAAGCAAGTATTACAGAGAACATCAGTAAGAAACAGGAAGATATAGTCAAAAAGAAAAATACAGATCTTCATCTTCCTCAAGCAGCAGCACATCTCAATCTCTAAGAACAACAACACAGATCTTATCTCAGATTTCTGCTGCAAATTTGAAGATCTTCATGGGCAACAAATAATCTGAGAAACCTTTGTCTCTCAGATTCATCAGCTATCAAGGAAGATCTACATTCAAGAGAAAGCTCCATCCTCAACTGTCAACTATTTTATATCAGACAGGGGGAGCTTTACAACAACACATTCCACTAGTCTTCTCTCAGATTATTGACAGAGAAGAACATCTTAACCCTATTTATCCCATTATGTACAGGGTTATAACTCCCTTCAAAAAGTTAACCCCTTGGTGGCAGGGCACCTGAACAAAAACCTGTCGTTTGGTTTGAGCACCTGATCAAAAGCTCAGTGTTGTTTGGGCACCTGATCAAAAACCCATTGGTGATAGGGCACCTGAACAAAAACCTAGTGGATCCTACCAAGAGTGGTAGAAGAGTAGACGTACCCAGGTTTATTGGGGAACTACTATATAATCCTTATGTCCTCTGTGATTGTGGTTATTTTTCTGTATTGTGCTGTGTGATCTCTTTGTGTTTGTTTTTATAACTCACTCAATACACATATATATATCACTATTTTAACTCCGGTATAAACATAATTGAAAAACTTTTTAATACTCTATTCACCCCCCCCCCCCCCCCCTCTAGAGTGACTTTAAGATCAAACCTCCCTTTCCTTTGATATCAGAGATTACTTTCAACTGATATTAGAGGAATTTCAGAAGGACCTAGATGCTGCAGGTGCAACAAGCTTGGTCACTTCAAGAGAGACTGCCAAGTCAATCTTCAGCCAGAGCATGCTGCAGGAAAGGAGGAGGCTGGTTCCAATTCTGAAGGTACTTGGGGTGGTGGAGGTGCATTCATGACGGGTACGGGTGTTCGGGCTATGAATTCCATCAACTATCAGGATGATTGGATAGTGAACTCTGGGTGTGGTCATCACCTCACCGGGGATGAGTCGAAGTTCTCGTCATTGTAGGCATATACAGGTAATGACGTTATTATTACGGCTGACGATACTATACATGCAGTAGAGAAGGAGGGTGTGGTTTCTTTGAACGATGATAGAGGTACTCTTACATTGAAGAGTGTCTATCATGTTCCGGGGATGAAGAAGAACCTCTTTTCGATGACCAAAGCGGTGGATGCTGGCTATCATGTTCCGTTCGATCCAACAGAAGTGAAATTTCTCCGAAATGTTTCAGCTGTGAAAGCTGAGGTCACTCATGTTCGTAGACGGGTGAAGGACTTGTTTGTTCTTTCAACAACTTCTTATGTTGATAAGATGAGGGCTAACGACAATGCCGCTATCTGGCACGAAATACTTGGGCATGTTGGGATGGATAAGTTGAAAGCTATGGCGGGAAGAGGCCTTGTGAAAGGTCTGCATAGCTTGTCATATTTTGGGAATGGTCACATTTGTGCAGGTTTTCAGTTTTGTAATGCTCAACGTCTTCCATTTGACAAATCACAAAGCAGATGTAAAAGACCATTGGAGTGTATGCATGGTAATCTGTTTGGACCTACCAACACTACCAGTCTTGGAGGTAACAGGTATATGCTGATTTTGGTTGAAGACTTCTCCAGATATACTTGGGTATATTTTTTGAAGGAGAAGTCGGAGGCGTTCGAGAGGTTTGTGGAGTTCAAGGAGGTGGTGGAAGGTCGGCTCAACCTGCGGGTCAAGAGTTTCAGAACTGACAATGGAGGGGAGTTCACCTCCAAGGCGTTCTTTAACTTCTGCAGGAAGCATGGCATCCAAAGAGAGCTTTCTTGTGCTCACACTCCACAACAGAACGGAGCTGCATAGTGGAAGATCTATCACCTGACGGAGACTTGCAAATGTTGGATTCATGCCTAGAGTATCTCAAAGTCCTTCTGGGCAGAGGGAGTGTCTTGTGCGGCCTATGTCATCAACCGGATGCCTCTCAGTCCCATCAACATGAAAACCCCTCATGAGTTGATGTTCAAGGAGAATTCAAGCGTGGAACACTTTCGAGTGTTTGGTTCTACCTGCTACGTGCATGTTCCGGATGCCCTTCGAACGAAGCTAGACGCAAAGGCAAGGAAACTAGTCTTCGTCGGTTATGATGATCAGAAGAAAGGGTGGAGATGCATGGATCCCGAGACACGGAGATATGTGGTCTCTAGGGATATGGTATTTGACGAGCTGACGTCGTACCAAGGTAGATCTTTTGTTAAGTTACAAGGAAGCAGGGTGGATGGTGGACTAGAGGAAGCTGCAAAGGAAGTTCTGGTGGAGTTACCTGTGTTGAAATTGATTTCTCGGTCTCTTGTGGACCTCGGGGCCCTCACCGAAATGAGGGGAAGCTAGTCCTTACTGATCCCTCAGAGAAGGTAGACTGAAGACTAGAAAAAAAGGACTAAGACCTTAGTCACAGCGAGGAGGTCCCTCCACTAACCCGGAATATCATTGAGCGCTTCCCCTCCCAAGCCAAAGCTGAGACTCGGGCACCTTGGAGAGCTCTGGAAATGCTAACCAAGGAGAGCCTAAGGAGAGAGAAGTTGAAGTTCTCTCCAAAGGTGCCATTTAGGTCTTATTTATAGGTTTTCTGGTCTGGCCTGCAAATAGCAGGATCCCGCCTTTTAATTTTACTATTCGCACCCCAAATGGGTCTGCTAACAGCCAAACTCCAATGTTTGGAGAGGCTAAAGGCAGAACACCGAGGGTAAAAGGGTAATTTGGCCCTATCAACCTATGGGCATGGAACTGCGAGAACATTACTGCCGAAGCTCTCGCGGGCATTCTCACGAGTCCCGCTCGCGATGCCTCTCCTAGGAGATCGCCCTGTGAGGACCTCGCTGGCCCATCCTGGCGGTATCTACCGAGGTTCGATCTCGCGAGTCTTCCTGCGAGACCGCCTCCTGAATTCGTCGAGCTCAACACACCTTTCGTCGAACGCAGAGCACTTCGCCGATCACGGACGAGCTCGACGAACGCAGAACGTTGACCGCTGCTTCCCTGCTGTGATTTGTCGAGCGCTGCTAATAGAATAGATTTGGTTCGTCGGGCGCCGTCCGACGAATGCTGAGCTCCGTTCGACATTCATCGAACGCGGACTTGAGCTCGCTGGACGCTGAGGCTCTAAACTCGCGAGCCTTCTTGCGAGCACTGAACACATTTCGCTGAACACCTGACCATAGGTCTCTGCTGCAAACGGCCTGTGAGGTATTGGTTTGTCAGCCCTCGCTTGGCCCAGTCTTTTTGAGGATATCTGCCGAGGGCTGGATCTCGCAACTCTTCTTGCGAGACCGTCCCTCCGGCTTTAATGAGCCTAGAATGCTTCGTCGACTTCTGATGATTTCTCCGAACGGGGGTGAGCTCGACGATGCCAGTTGAGCTCGACGAACACGGGAGAGTTCGTCGAACGTAGTACTTCTTTCGTCGAACTCAGGAGGCTTCCTCAAACTGCCTTCGAGTGTTTATTTCACCGACCCTTCTCGCTCGCCTCTAAGCGAGCCCTCCGAGAGTGAATTCTCCAAGGTCTCTCTCACGAGGTCTTTGGCCCTAAGGCCTCCATCTCTTATTACTTCCTTCATCTTGTTGCTTTCTTAAACCGTGCCTCTTCGCCTGGCGAATATCAGGGTTGTACACAATCCCTGCTCTTCGCGAGGATATTTATGCTCGCGAAGAAACATCCAACCCCTGGTATTCGCCAGCCCCTTGATGATCTGTCAGGAATCTTTGGTAGGGACCACCCTGAGGGATATAAATATCGTCCCGAGTCCTTAGTGGCATGCACCGCCACTTCCTTTTCTTTCTTTTTGCCCCGTACTGTAGCTGCCAGGAGATGCCGCTTTCCGAAGCTGAGGCTCGCCTGAGGGCTGTGAGAGCCGGAGGGCTACCCTCTACGACCAGGGTCCCTTCCTGGATGAATCGGTCGCGGGACCGCTCAGTCGCCGAAGACTAAGAGGCAAAGGCAGCTTGCCGAACCGGGGATGGCTCCGTGCTGCTGGACTCCTCCCCAGATAGTCGTCCCCTCGAGAAGGTATGATCTATCTCTCTAGCTTAAGTCAATAAGTTCACCCGTGATTCATGCCTACTCGCAGGATGCCTTGACGAACGAGGATGTTGGCGAACCTTCTGGTGGGCTTCGCCAAAGTCCGCCGGCGGATACAAATCTTGCTGGGAAAAATGCCGCGGGTACGCCCTTAATCTCGCATGCCAGCCCTCCTTTTGTCAACTGACCTTCATTCCCTGCTTCTTGCAGTGTCGCCCCGGAAGTCCCCGGCTCGCCAGGCATTGCGGCCTCCGTCTCCGCCTCCTCCCGACAAAACTATAGATAAGCCAGGGTTCCGACTCCTGACGAGCGAGGAGACCGGCGGCTCTGTGCCGCAAAAGATCCCTCCGACCAACAGCGCAGCCTACCCTCATGGCCTGGGTAAATCTCTCTACCCCCACTATGGTAACGTCTTACATGGCCGCCCTGGGACTTCTAGCCCCCCTCTGGGTAAGCATTCCGACGGCCCCCTGCCCTGCGCGAACTCATGCGTGCTATCTAACCTTTTCGTAATATTTCGCAGGGAATCCTGAAAATCCGCCTACCGATTCCGAGTTGGGCGACGACGAGATGTCCCCCCTTCCTGACCAGGTGGAAGACTTCTTAGGAGATCCGCGAGATCTTGAGATGATGAAACAACGAGCCGCAGAGTTGCTGAGAAAACATGGTTGGATGCTGATGAACCTCAACATGCAAGCGAGGCGGGACAGAGAAGCTGCCGAGGATAGGCATGCTGTCTTGATGGAAGAGTGTGCGAGGCTCCGGGTCGCGAGACAACGCGATCACGATGAGAACGTTACGACGCCAGAGGTGCATATAGTGAGGATGAGGGATTACGCCTTCCTCATAGACCGGGAGGGCCGCGCGGTCGAGGATTATTATAATTCTAGGGTACCGCCGCGATCCGGTTTGCGGGGTGGGGGTAGGTGGAAGTGGTTGCCCCATGATTCTCGCTAACTTATTCGCTGCCGTGAACTCTTATTTCTTATTAATGAGTGCCGTTATTCTAGACGATTTCACAATGGCTTGCAACCCGTATATTTGCCACTCATATATTGGCTTTATTTCGTCTGGTAATAATTATTACTAGCTTTTTATTAGTTCTCACTCGCTGCTAATAAGTCTGTTTCATTCTCATGTCATGTTGTGCTAGCGAGGACCCTCTGTTCTTGCTAAATGTATCTCGCAAAAATGTTGCTTGTACTAACCCCGCAGGCCTTTCTCGCTCGCGGCCGTGATGTGATGTTTTGGCTAACCGTGCCCACCGGCGCTTGGGCTTCTTCCCGCCCTTTTACTTTTGCTATAAATAGGCGGTCATAACTGAGTCAACCACCGCATTTACTGTCAACCTTCTTCCTCCTCCGCTTCAGAGCTCTCGCTCCTTCCCGTTCTCTCTCTACTTCCTTTCTCATAGGTTATTGAAATTGGTGGCGATCCTAACGAGTCGGAGGGTCGGTGAAAGATCGCTAAGGCTTTCGCCGAGCATAGCTTCTTCCACTGCAACCTGACAGACGAGGAATATTTCAACGCGATCGCCGACTACGTCACCACTCCATTCGAGGCACGCCGTTCTAGCGAAAACGACGTGATCAACGCACCACTTGTCGACGAGCTGTCCATCCCCACCGCTCATTTCGCGGTCGGCTTACATCTCCCCTTATGGCCGGAAGTTCGCCAGGTAATTATCGCTCTCGCTCATTTCTTATTCTCTGCTGGTCAAGTATCGCTCATTATATAACTAATCTTGGTTTTTTTGTTGCTCGCCAGGTGCTCAAGCATTACGACATGGTTCCGGGTCAGCTTACACCTAACGCTATGGCGGTGATCACAGCCTTCGCCTGCTACCTACACGAGGAGCGCATCGAGTTCAGTCTTCCGGCCTTTCAGAAGCTGTTCTCTTTCCGCGCCTATAAGGACGGGACCGCCTACTTCATGGGCTCGGGTCCTAAGGTCGACGAGACCGTCAACAAGGCCCACTTCTGGGCCCTGAAGTTCCTCTTCGTCAAGGGGAACTTCGGCAATATCCCGATCTCGCCAGTCCAACACGGCGAGACCACCTACCGGCCCACTGCCCTCGGAGGACATGATGCCCTCCTTTATCAGTTCTTCTGTAAGAAGAACTTTGAGGTTGTTCATCTTCGCCGCAACCTCGACTCGCTGCCTCCAGTGCTCACTGGGGAAGGTAAAGATCTCGCTTAATAACTACAACTTTATTCCCAGTAACTCCGCATTTATTGAAATTTCAACGCTTTTTTAGGCGAGCGGGATCTTCCCGTCCATCCCCCCTACGTGAGCAATCGGAAGACCGACGCTACCCTTGCTCTCGCGACCATGGGGCGGAGGCTTGCCGGGGCGCCGTCACACCAGGTGAGCCCTCCTCTCGCAAGAGACCGGGGGCTTCTAGTAGCCATGTCCTTCCCCCAAAATCCCCGCCGAAGAAAAAGAGTAAGAAGAGCAGGGTCTCGCTCGCCTCCTCGAAGGGGAAGGAGCCTCGCGAGGCCGCTTTCGATGAGTTCGACCTCACCGGCCTCTCCGCGGGAGGTGAGGACGACGAGCCTAGCTAGGAGGCTGCCAGAACCTCTGCTCCGCCCATCCCTGTCAACCATTATAACTTCGGTCTCGGCCAGAGGCGCCGAGATGAGACCGGCGAGCTCTTGGTGAACTGGAAGCCGGAGATGAACCGGACGGACATCTCCACCATCCTCCCTACCTGGGTGGTGAAGGAGATCGTCATCGGCCATGCCTTCAATTTCTCGTTCGTCCTCTATGGACGCGAGGACGCGGGGGCTTATAAAGATGAGACGGCGAGGACTCTCGCTTTTGAGAGCGCGAGGTCCCAGTTGCGCTCAGCCGAGCTCGCCCACATGACGGGGAGGCGCTTCTTGCAACTGGAGCTTCAGAACGTGGAGCTCGCGAGGGCCTATCAGGGGCTTCTTGCCGAGAACGCGCAGCTAAAGGAAAAGCTGCTCGCCGTGGAGGGCAGTGTGGTGAGTTATCTAGACCTCGTCACCCTCCTTTCCTCCGACCATTTTGTTCCCTAAATTTATCTTTCTTGTAGGATGTCGAGGCCGCCGGAAGAGCCGACGCTCGCATCCAGGAATTGGAGGGCGAGGTGGCCGGGCTGAAAGCCCGAAATTGTGAGCTCGCCCTTGCAGTCGTTCCCCCTTCTCCTCACCGTCTGAAGGAAGAGCGGCGATCGCGAGACGAGGAAATTCGCTAGGAGTCCACCGAGTCAGCTCACTACAACTTCCAGACGATGAAGGCGGCCGGTCTCCTAGCCGACGACGCGGCCGACATGACTCTGGAAGACATCGTCCCGGAGCTCTTTATCCCGCTTCCGCCAGTGAAGAGCAGCGATGACGAGGAAGGATTCACGAGTGATTCCTGAAGCTCGCCGCCATTCCCATTTTTGTAACTTTTGATCGGCGAGATCGCCGCGAATTGTAACCGAACTGTGGAATGTAAATGCAGATTTTGCTTTGTTCATTGTGCTTGCCTTTTCTGTTTTGTTATTTTCGTGTGTTGATATCCCGTTCTCGCTTACCTCGATATTCGTCTTCGCGAAAGTTATTCTCGCGATGTTCGTTCTCGCATATTATGTTATCGAATAGATAGACATAGGACGTTTCCAGCTGCTCCGGCCTTTCGTCATTTGCCTTAGAATCATTACCCTTTAGGTATGCATCTTACTTTAGGTTTCGCTAGATACTTTCCTTTTCGGCGAGAGCTCTCCTCCTACCCTATGCCGGTGACCTCTCTGCCGAGCACCGGATACCCCGGAGTGCTTAGGGTTGATTCTCGTCACTCGCATATTATCGTGCAAAATCTTTTTTCTCGCCGAGCGAGAAGGCCCGGTCAGCGCCGAAGGCTCGCCAACCTGAGGCATATCATCTTAACCTTATGAAGAACTCATCTCCTTACCAACTTCCCCAGTGATCAACTTGAATCTCCCGCTAATGAGGGCCCGGGAGCGGAATGGACCTGATGCATTCCAACATCGATATTTGTTACCTTGCCAGCCTCTCCAGAGATCAACCTGAAACCCCCCGTCTAGTGAGAGCCCGGGAGCGCAATCGATCTAGGGCATTCCGGCACCAATACTTGTCACCTTGCCAACCTCTCCAGAGATCAACCTGAAACTCCCCGTCTAGTGAGAGCCCGGGAGCGGAATCGATCTGGGGCATTCCGGCACCAATACTTGTCACCTTGCCAGCCTCTCCAGAGATCAACCTGAAACCCCCCGTCTAGTGAGATCCCGGGAGAGGAATCGATCTGGGGCATTCCAGCACCAATACTTGTCACCTTGCCAGCCTCTCCAGAGATCAACCTGAAACCCACCGTCTAATGAGAGCCCGGGAGCGGAATCGATCTGGGGCATTCCAGCACCAATACTTGTCACCTTGCCAGCCTCTCCAGAGATCAACCTGAAACCCCCCGTCTAGTGAGAGCCCGGGAGCGGAATCGATCTGGGGCATTCCAGCGCCAATACTTGTCACCTTGCCATCCTCTCCAGAGATCAACCTGAAACCCCCCGTCTAGTGAGAGCCCGGGAGCGGAATCGATCTGGGGCATTCCAGCACCAATACTTACCACCTTGCCTGCCCCTCCAGAGATCAACCTGAAACCCCTCCGTCTAGTGAGAGTCCGGGAGCGGAATCGATCTGGGGCATTCCGGCACCAATACTTGTCACCTTGCCAGCCTCTCCAGAGATCAACCTGAAACCCCCCGTCTAGTGAGAGCCCGGGAGCGGAATCGATCTGGGGCATTCCAGCACCAATACTTGTCACCTTGCCAGCCTCTCCAGAGATCAACCTGAAACCCCCCGTCTAGTGAGAGCCCGGGAGCGGAATCGATCTGGGGCATTCCAGCACCAATACTTGTCACCTTGCCAGCCTCTCCAAAGATCAACATGAAACCCCCCGTCTAGTGAGAGCCCGGGAGCGGAATCGATCTGGGGCATTCTAGCACCAATACTTGCCATCTTGCCTGCCCTCGCATAATAGCTATAACTATCAAGTGAAGAAGTAAAGTACTCAACTAATATCATAATAAAACTTTCAAGGGTAGAACCGCTTCAAATCGTCTCCACTTCTGGCTCGGCCGAGAGGTACCCCTTCCACATCTCGGAGGTGATACCCCCCCCCCCCCCCCCCGACTTAAGCACTTCGCTTACAATGTATGGACCCTCCCAATTGGGGTTGAGCTTACCTACCGCGGCCCCTCTTCCGGCCGCGTCGACCTTTTTCAAGACCAGATCTTCTTTCTAAAAGTGTTTTACTCGGATGTGCTTGTCAAAATATCGGGCCATCCGTCGCTTGATTTCCTCCTGCCTGATGGTGGCCTGGTCCCGGAGTTCCTCCACTAGGTCTAAGGATAGCCTTTGTTCCTCATCATTGGCCACTAGCCACTCTTCATTCCCTTCACCTGCGGCGGTCACCCTGGGGGTCTTTACTTTGAACTCTATGGGAAGGACTGCTTCGGACCCATGAGAAAGTTTGAACGGGGTCTCTCCGGTGGCAGTGTTTTTAAGGGGTAGTACTCAGGGCCCAGAGAACGGATGGTAGCTGCTCTACCCAGTTCCCCCGAAGGTTCTCCACCTTCTTCTTTAGTAGGTTGACGATTACTTTGTTTGCCGCCTCCACTTGGTCGTTGCTTCTCGGGTGGTGAACCGATGCGAACCTAATGTCGATGCCAAGCTGGGTGCAGAAGCTAACAAACTCTTCGCTAGTAAACTGTGGCCCATTGTCCGTCACTATAGCTAGGGGGAGGCCGTGCCTGCAAATTATTTCTCCCCACACAAAATTTCTCTCTACTTGAGATGTTACCTTGGCGAGCGCCTTCACTTCTACCCATTTGGAGAAGTAATCGATCATGACCAGTAAGAACCTTCTTTGGCCACTAGCTTGAGAGAAAATGCCAACTAGATCCAGCCCCCATATGGCAAAGGGCCAAGGAGCTGTGATGGTCCGAAGTCTCTGGGATGGGAGGAGTTGGAGTGGAGCAGAGAGTTGGCACTTTGAACACCTCCTTGCGAACTCCACCTCATCTTTGCTGAGGGTGGTCCAGAAATAGACTTGCCTCTACACCCTCCCCTCCAGGGTTCGGCTCCCGGAATGACTGCCACACTCCCCAGAGTGGATTTCTTCCAGGACTTTCGGGACCTCTTCCTCGGAAACACAACGGGTCAGGAGTCCCGAGAGTGTCTTCCTATATAGCCCTCCTGCATGCAAGGAATAATAAGCTGACTTATACCTGAAGCGTTGCTTGTCTATTTCTCCTTCAGGGAACTTCCCTGATGATAGGAAAGTGACGAAAGGATCAATCCACAAGACCCGCTGATCCACCTCCATCAATTCTCCTTCCTCGATGGTGGGTCAGAAAATTTCTGAAACTGTTCCCCCTGCTCGGGGACCGAACTTGGCTAAGAGGTCTGCTGGGGTGCTCTCTTCTCTTGGCACGTGCTTGATGGAGAAAGTGAGGAAATGCCCGATGACCCCCTTGACCTTTTCCAAGTACCGCATGTAACACCCTGCCAGTACGAAGAGTATAACAGCAGGTCCGGCCGGGACCCCACGCCATACAAACCACACTAGCTAGGAGTTAAAAGGTGATAACCAGAAAAGTAACAACTAAACGAGAGTACAAAACGTAAGCGGAAGCATTAAATAAACCATTCAAAGAGAACTGTCCACTATCATAGGAATGTATCCAGAATAAGAGTTACGGCCTTAAGGCCTTACATTCATCCAATACACAAAACTCCATAAGCATACATCGGCACGCAGGCCGGCCATACATGAAAAAGCAAAAAAAAGAGGCTGGCCTTCATGGGCCAACTCAGCAAAAGGGGCCACCGCCCGCTATTTCCCGCTAGGCTCACCTGCACCTGCATAAGACATTCCACCAAGCGGTGGCAAACAAGGTAACGGTCAGCACAGCTGACCAAATTATAACGACCCCACCCCTTTCCCAGGGTGGCGGAGATTCTACCCTGCAAGCAAGCCATACTAGCACAAGTACTAATATAAAGAAAGTGCAACTACACAAGGTGAGGTTTCAAGCACAATCAATCTTCTAGGTTGAGCATCAAAAGAAAGGAACCTAGGTATGCACATGATGTTGGTTGGGTTCACCCGAAGGTTCCCACAACCGCCTAAACAACCGCATGAGGCTAACAACATCAATTCATCACAAACGTGGGTACACACAACCGCACGCTCCATGCTCACAAGGCATGCACCAAAGGTACTTCTTCCCGAGCACCAAAACCATCATGAGTCCGGAAACTCTAGATAGAAAAGAGCTTTTGGTTGGTCTAGGCAAGACGCCCTTCCCAACCTCTCCCAAGGTCGTTCGGGTTTACAAGAGATAAATCCCCCTACCGCCGCGCCTGGAAATGGGTTCAGTTCAGCCAATTCACGTGCTCTTGTCATCGATTGAACACACGATGCGGGTATGACATCACCTCGGCCTGTAAGGGTTTAGCACTCGCTAGTGCTACACAAAACATAAGTTACAACACCCAAGCCTTAAAAGTTTACTTTGTAACGACTCAAGACCCGACTCCGCCTTTCGGCCGGAGGGCATGAGGGATTGTTAGGGCTTTATACGTAACCAAAAAGGAGGTACAAGAGCACTCCTCAACAATTCTAGTGGTGAAGGTTTGCATTCAACCACTCGCAAAGCATGGGGCTTCCGTTAGGATCTTCACAAGATGCCTACGCTTAAATCCCGCAATACTATCGCATATATCACAGAGTCATTCTCCGGCACGCATTCTAGGCTTAACCTAAATGCAACGTCGCAAATCAAGCATCACCGATTCGGGCTCACGGCCACGAATAGGCTTCACACACAATGCCTAAATCCGCACGACTACCGGATTTTCTACATGCAATATGCCGGGGACGGACACAATCGACCCGGAGTTCCGAAGAACTTGAGGAAATCCTACACTTCACCCATTTGGTGAAAGGGATTCCTCATGCAAGCATAGAGAAATGAAGGAGAGGACAAAAGACAAGTCCAAACAACGGGAGAAGAAATCGTTACACTAGGAGCGTTCTTTTTCGCCATAGATCCGAGATTCTACACGGAGAGAAACGACCGACCGGGCTGCACTCTCCAAATCTAGAAATGGCTCGCGAAACGGAGCTCCGGAGCTCCGTCAATGGCGGAATCTCCCTTCTTCTTCCTTGGCTCCTCCTTCTTTCTCTAGGGTTTGGAGAGAGAATGGCTTAGAGAATATGAGGTTTAACCCCCTCTCATCAGCCCTAATAGTCTCCCGCAACTAAACCTAGCCGTTGGATCAATTTCCAAATGATTTGGACGGTCCGATCTTCTTCTCCGCTCAAAATCGCGGAACAGAATAAACAGGGCGCACGATCACAGGCGCACGGTCAGTGGTCGTGCGCGAAGAGGGAAATGGTCGTGCGCACTGTCCGAGACAGAACTCGATTTTCTTCTGAATTAACGCACGATCGCTGGCGCACGATCACTGGTCGTGCGCGAAGAGGACAATGGTCGTGCGCATAAGCCGAGACAGAACTCTGATTCTTTGCGGGTTACGCACGATCATTGGCGCACGATCACTGGTCGTGCGCGAAGAGGACAATGGTCGTGCGCATTGACCTGATCTGGAATCTTGAGCCTATCCCGAGCGCAACACTACCATTCCGCCTACCTCGCTGAACCACGATCTTTGGGGTGTTACAACTCCACTCCCCTTAAAAGAATTTCGTCCCGAAATTTCGAAAACAGTAACAGCAGGAATTTACAGTTTTTAAAGAAAATTTATCTGAGAGAAATAGCTCGGGGTACTCCGCAAGCATCGCTTGCTCTCTCTCCCAAGTTAGCTCCTCTCGGCCGCAATTATCCCACCGGACCTTTACCATCCGAATGGACTTGTTCCGCAACTGCTTTACCTCGGTATCCTCGATGCGTAAGGGCTTGACCTTCGTCGACAACCCACTATCAACCGGAACTTTGCCGACCGCAATGATATGAGTAGGCTCTTGCACTGCCTTCCTCAACACTGAAATGTGAAACACGTCGTGCAGACCGCTCATCTCTACAGATAGTGCAAGCCGATAAGCCGCATCACCAATACGTTCGACAAACTCAAACGGTCCTAAGTACCTTGGACTGAGCTTTTTCAAGCGTCGGATCCTTGATACCCCTTTGAACGGTTTGATCTTCAAGTAAACCCGGTCACCGACGGCGAACTCTAGGTTCCTAAGCTTGGCGTTGTAATATTTTGCTTGCCTATCCTGGGCAATCAATAGCCTTTCTCGAATAGTTCGGATCGTCGAAGTTGCTTCCTCAACATCCTTTCGCTTTAATAGCTTAGTATCGCTCGTTTCTGCCCAAGACAACGGCGTACGACACTTCTTACCATAGAGGGCCTCGAAAGGAGCCATCTTTATTCTGGCTTGGTAGCTATTATTGTAGGCGAATTCGATCATATAGAGATGATCTTCCCACTTCTTTCCAAAATCTAGAGCACACATTCGGAGCATATCCTCCATAGTCCTGTTGGTCCTCTCGGTCTGTCCATCCGTTTGCGGGTGGAAGGCCGTGCTGAATTTCAATTTAGTGCCCAACAGTTCATGGATAAGCCTCCAATCTTTCGATGTGAAACGCCCGTCACGATCGCTGACGATGCTACGAGGGACACCGTGCAGCCGCACAATACTATCGACACAGAGCTTCGCTAGCTTTTCTACAGAATCATCCTTCCGGTTCGGAATGAAATGCGATATTTTGTCAGTCTGTCCACGATCACCCAGATGGCGTCGTTTCCATGCTGCGATCTCGGCAATCCGTGCACGAAATCCATCGAAATATCGTCAAACTTCCATTCCGGAATCGGCAAGGACTTCAAAAATCCACCGGGACGTTGACATCCCACCTTCACCAACGCGCAGGTGTTGCACTTGGCCACGTAGAGGGCAATGTCCTTCTTCATTCCCGGCCACCAGAAAAGTTTCTTCATGTCCATGTACATTTTCGTGCTCCCCGGGTGGATAGAGTACTTGGTATGATGAGCCTCGTACATCAATTCCTCCCGTAGAGTACCAACGTTTGGGACGCACAATCTGCCATTCTTCCACACAAGGCCATCTTCGAAAGATAAATCAGCATTTAACCCGTCAACGGTTTCCGCTTTAGCGTTTCATGCTGTCATCCAGCTCCAATGCCTGTCGAACTCGGTCGGCAAGGTGGTATTGAACCTCCGTCCAGTTCAAGCATGCTGAAGTAGATGCTCTTCGATCAACGCAAATGATCTCCATTTCTTCCAGCTCACGGATTGGACGCTCATCGTGCATCAAAATCCAATTTGCTTGAGCGGGAGCCCGACGACTCAACGCATCCGCAACTACATTTCCCTTTCCAGGAGTATATTTGATGTCGAAGGTGTAGTCCCCAAGGAACTGCAACCACCTCCTCTGTCGCATATTCAACTCCCTTTGATCTAGCAAGTACTTGAGGCTCTTGTGGTCGGTAAAGATGTCGATCTTCACGCCATACAAATAATGCCTCCAAAGCTTAAGAGCGAATACCACGGCCGCTAGCTCCAAATCATGGACCGGGTAATTCCTCTCGTGAACCTTCAACTGCCGGGAGTCGTAGGCAATTACCTTACCGAACTGCACTAGGACACAACCCAAACCACTCCTTGAGGCGTCGCTATAAATTTCGTAGCCTTCTGTACCACATGGCGAGCATAGAATGGGCGCCGTGGTCAGACGGCTCTTCAGTTCTTCAAAAGCTCGTGCGCACTCGGGCGACCAAACGAACTTATGATCTTTCCTAGTCAATTTAGTGAGAGGAAGTGCAATCCTCGTGAAGTTTTCCACAAAGCGCCTATAATAGCCGGCAAGTCCTAAGAAACTTCGGACTTCCGCTACGTTTTTCAACAAGGGCCAGGCTCGGATCGCTTCTATCTTCGACGGATCAACCGCAATTCCATCTCCACTAACGACGTGACCAAGGAATGCTACTGACGGTAGCCAAAACTCGCACTTGGAGAACTTGGCATATAGCTGACTCTTCCTCAAGGTGCCCAGAACTGCGTGCAGATGCCCTACATGCTCCTCTTCCGATTGAGAGTATACCAAAATGTCGTCGATGAAGACGATCACAAATTGATCCAAATACTCACGGAATGTCCTATTCAAAAAGTCCATGAATACCGACGGTGCATTAGACAGACCGAACGGCATCACCGTGAACTCATAGTGCCCAAAGCGGGTACTGAACGCTGACTTTGGAATATCACATTCCCTACTACTAAGCTGATAGTAGCCGGACCTTAAGTCAAGCATAGAGTATACTGTCGACCCAACCTGTTGGTCAAGTAAATCATCGATTCTCGGAATCGGATAACGGTTCCTCTCGATCAGCTTGGTCCGCTACTACTAGGACAACACAAAACTGGTCTTAGGCCCCGAATCCTTCAACAAGGTGAAGAACATCTTCGCGCCTTTTCACGGCTTCTCCTATTCGCGCTCACTCGAGATCTATTAGGCAGCATTACCTCCAATCTATCCTTGACTAAGGTAAATGACAATTCGATTCATAACACGAAGTCCTTAGACAAATAGGAGAGCGATGCTCCCACACCAACAGAGCTCTCGTCGAATAGTCGATAATTAGGACAAGGCCTAATTGCACACAAATACAAGACATAAAATTTTGTTGTCAACAGATACAGTGGACATATTTCTATCTTTAACCGCACACGGGGTATAAATCATATTTGGAGATGATCATCCATACCTGTGGCAGCATCGCATTTCTAAATGACCTCTTGCTGGCCATAAGAGTAGACTCTCGGTTGGGTAAGAGAATATTGGGGAATCGAAGACTCCACCGCCTTGCCTTTCTCCATAGAAGCCGAACCCATCACACGAGCATAGTCCACTTCTCCGATTTTTGCTTTTGGGGGACCACTTCGACACACTCGGGCTTTGTGTCCCACCTTTCCGCAAGTGAAACAAATTAAGGAACACCGTGCAGTCTTAACTTCCACAGAGTTGAACTTTCTCTTGTTTCTTCTGAACTCGGACTTGGACTGAGAGACTGGCGCATGAAACTCTGACTTCTTTACATTGGAGTCTTTCGCGCGCTGCATACTCTTCATATCCGTTTCCAGAGATTTAGCTGATTTTACTAAGACGTTGAAGCCGAGTAACTTTGGACCCACAAGCATTAGTCTTAGGTCATCTCGCAGACCATTGTAGAACTTGTTGACCTTGGTTTCCTCATCTTCCCACATAGACCTCTCATAATGATTCCGACTGATGAACTCAATCAGGTACTCATCCACTGAGTGTTCTCCCTGCTCTAGGTGTGAACACTGATCTTGTAGTTCAGGAATCTCAGTTAGGGGTAGAAACTTTAGAAGGAATGACTCATGGAAGCTTTCCCAAGAGATTTCGTAAAGTTGTCTCCCACCAAACTTGTGCAACAACTCTCCTTCCCACCAAGTCTTGCTTCTCTTATAAGTAGGAGGGTGGTTAAGGTTACCAACATATCTTTGCTTATAAGCATTGACATTAAAGTCCTCTTTATTTCTGACAACCACTCAGCAGCTCTCCCAGGGGATTCCGTCCCCTCGAAGGATGGAGGGTTGAGGCTCAGAAAGTACTTTTAATTGCTGGTCACGCGCTCGCCCCACTACTACCTACGCAACTCGACGTTCCACCCTCAGTTCTACTGCAGGTTCCACTACAGCAATAGTTACAGGGGCCACATCCAGAGTCGGAGTAGTAGGCTGTGCAAGCTGCCCAGACTGAGTGTTGATCATCGCGAAGACCGCTTCAGCGACTAACTTGATCATCTCAGCCGAAGGAGTGGTCGCTGTCACCTCAGACGACCCACTACTTTCAGTAGTGTTACGGGGTTGAGACGGCCCCGCACCACTCCTAGTCACCTATAATCGTGTAAGAGACAATTTAGTGACTGAAAGCATAGCAAAACAACAATCATGGAACGCTCAGGTTCCGCAAACAAGTATGTTTTTCCATTCCTAAGTGGACATTCTTATTAGTTTTTGTCGTTTTAGGTGAATGCACATCCCGTGCACACCACCCCTTAAAAGGAATTCATCCCGAATTCGCTAAACTACGGATCGACGCCTTAAGTCCGATACCAAATTGTAACACCCTGCCAGTACGAAGAGTATAACAGCAGGTCCGGCCGGGACCCCACGCCATACAAACCACACTAGCTAGGAGTTAAAAGGTGATAACCAGAAAAGTAACAACTAAACGAGAGTACAAAACGTAAGCGGAAGCATTAAATAAACCATTCAAAGAGAATTGTCCACTATCATAGGAATGTATCCAGAATAAGAGTTACGGCCTTAAGGCCTTACATTCATCCAATGCACAAAACTCCATAAGCATACATCGGCACGCAGGCCGGCCATACATGAAAAAGCAAAAAAAAGAGGCTGGCCTTCAAGGGCCAACTCAGCAAAAGGGGCCACCGCCCGCTATTTCCCACTAGGCTCACCTGCACCTGCATAAGACATTCCACCAAGCGGTGGCAAACAAGGTAACGGTCAGCACAGCTGACCAAATTATAACGACCCCACCCCTTTCCCGGGGTGGCGGAGATTCTACCCTGCAAGCAAGCCATACTAGCACAAGTACTAATATAAAGAAAGTGCAACTACACAAGGTGAGGTTTCAAGCACAATCAATCTTCTAGGTTGAGCATCAAAAGAAAGGAACCTAGGTATGCACATGATGTTGGTTGGGTTCACCCGAAGGTTCCCACAACCGCCTAAACAACCGCATGAGGCTAACAACATCAATTCATCACAAACGTGGGTACACACAACCGCACGCTCCATGCTCACAAGGCATGCACCAAAGGTACTTCTTCCCGAGCACCAAAACCATCATGAGTCCGGAAACTCTAGATAGAAAAGAGCTTTTGGTTGGTCTAGGCAAGACGCCCTTCCCAACCTCTCCCAAGGTCGTTCGGGTTTACAAGAGATAAATCCCCCTACCGTCGCGCCTGGAAACGGGTTCAGTTCAGCCAATTCCCGTGCTCTTGTCATCGATTGAACACACGATGCGGGTATGACATCACCTCGGCCCGTAAGGGTTTAGCACTCGCTAGTGCTACACAAAACATAAGTTACAACACCCAAGCCTTAAAAGTTTACTTTGTAACGACTCAAGACCGGACTCCGCCTTTCGGCCGGAGGGCATGATGGATCGTTAGGGCTTTATACGTAACCAAAAAGGAGGTACAAGACCACTCCTCAACAATTCTAGTGGTGAAGGTTTGCATTCAACCACTCGCAAAGCATGGGGCTTCCGTTAGGATCTTCATAAGATGCCTACGCTTAAATCCCGCAATACTATCGCATATATCACAGAGTCATTCTCCGGCACGCATTCTAGGCTTAACCTAAATGCAACGTCGCAAATCAAGCATCACCGATTCAGGCTCACGGCCACGAATAGGCTTCACACACAATGCCTAAATCCGCACGACTACCGGATTTTCTACATGCAATATGCCGGGGACGGACACAATCGACCCGGAGTTCCGAAGAACTTGAGGAAATCCTACACTTCACCCATTTGGTGAAAGGGATTCCTCATGCAAGCATAGAGAAATGAAGGAGAGGACAAAAGACAAGTCCAAACAACGGGAGAAGAAATCGTTACACTAGGAGCGTTCTTTTTCGCCATAGATCCGAGATTCTACACGGAGAGAAACGACCGCACCGGGCTGCACTCTCCAAATCTGGAAACGGCTCGCGAAACGGAGCTCCGGAGCTCCGTCAATGGCGGAATCTCCCTTCTTCTTCCTTGGCTCCTCCTTCTTTCTCTAGGGTTTGGAGAGAGAATGGCTTAGAGAATATGAGGTTTAACCCCCTCTCATCAGCCCTAATAGTCTCCCGCAACTAAACCTAGCCGTTGGATCAATTTCCAAAAGATTTGGACGGTCCGATCTTCTTCTCCGCTCAAAATCGCGGAATAGAATAAACAGGGCGCACGATCACAGGCGCACGGTCAGTGGTCGTGCGCGAAGAGGGAAATGGTCGTGCGCACTGTCCGAGACAGAACTCGATTTTCTTCTGAATTAACGCACGATCGCTGGCGCACGATTACTGGTCGTGCGCGAAGAGGACAATGGTCGTGCGCATAAGCCGAGACAGAACTCCGATTCTTTGCGGGTTACGCACGATCATTGGCGCACGATCACTGGTCGTGCGCGAAGAGGACAATGGTCGTGCGCATTGACCTGATCTGGAATCTTGAGCCTATCCCGAGCGCAACACTACCATTCCGCCTACCTCGCTGAACCACCATCTTTGGGGTGTTACACCGCAGGAGGGTCGGGTCCTTTGCCTCAAACTCTCCCCTGACTTGGCATGCTACCACCATGGAGTCCGTCGAGACCTCCACATCTTGCACTCCCAACTCCCGAGCTAACCGTAGGCCTGCCATCACTGCCTCGTACTCCGCTTGGTTGTTGGTAATCGGGAAGTGGATGTTTAACGCTTGCTCGATCTTGGTCCCTTGGGGGCTCACCAAGATGATTCCCCCTCCATAGGAGTGCTTTCCTGACGCACCATCCACCAACAGCTTCCATGCCACTGAGGGGGGAGATTCATGCTCCCCTACTTCGGTTGTGTAGTCAGCCATAAAGTCTGCCACCGCTTGGGCCTTGATCGACGTCCTGGGCACGAACGTAACATTGAACTCACTCAACTCCACGGACCACTTTGCCAATCTTCCCGAGTGCTCCACCCCTTCCATGACTTTGCGAAGTGGATGATCAGTTACTACCTTGATCGAATGTGCCTGAAAGTAGGGTCGGAGCCTCCGGGCCGTCACCACCAATGCGAAGGCCAACTTTTCCAGAATCGGGTACCGGAGCTCCGCCTTTCTCAGCACCCGGCTGACGTAGTAGATGGGGAACTGTTTTCTACCTTCTTCCCGGATCAGTACTGAGCTTACTGCCTCGGACCCTACCCCCAGGTACAGGGATAGGCCTCTCCCGGTCTTGGCCCTTGGAGTAGAGGAGTTTGAGTGAGTTGTTTTTTCAAGGCTTGGAAAGCCTCCTCACACTCCGAGGTCCATTCGAATTTTTTATTTCCCTTTAACACTTTGAAAAAAGGGGCACACTCTTCTCCCGCCTTGGAGAGGAACCTACTGAGTCCGACCAGCTTTCCAGTGAGGCTCTGAACCTCCTTCGAGTTCCTGGGTGATCCCAACTCCATTATTGCTTTGACTTTGTCCGGGTTTGGCTCCACCCCCGCCGGGGTTAGCAGGTGACCTAGGAATTTCCCTCGGCTAGCCCCGAAGACACACTTCAAGGGGTTGAGCTTCATCTTATACTTCCGCAAGGTCTTAAAGGTCTCTTCAAGGTCTCGGAGGTGGGATCCAAGGTCCCGACTCTTTACCATGAGGTCATCGACATAGACCTCCAAGTTTCTCCCCTTTTGTTCTCGGAAGACCCTTTCCATCATTCTCTGGTATGTGGCACCTGCATTCTTGAGCCCGAAGGGCATCATCTTATAATAATAACACCCGTCCCCGTGATGAAGGAGACATCCTTGATGTCCGGGGGATGCATGCGAATTTGATGATAACCTGAAAAAGCATCTAGAAAAGACATTATAGGGAAACCGACGGCTGAGTCAACTAGCGCGTCGATTCTAGGGAGAGGGTAGCAATCCTTGGGGCACGATTTATTAAGCAAGGAAAAGTCGATACACATTCTCCACTTACCTCCCCCTTCTTCACCTTGACCACGTTAGAGACCCAGCCTGAATACTGGATCTCTGATACAAACCCTGCCTGAATGAGCTTACCCACCTCCTCTCGGATGGGCCCTTCCATCTTGTCTGCTATGGCCCTCCTCTTTTGACGGATGGGACGGGTGCCAGGGTCGAGATTGAGGCGGTGGCAAGCCACGTCTGCATCGATCCCGGGAATCTCCGCGGCGCTCCAAGAAGACATCCACATTCTCCTGAACACATGCTAGGATCTGCTTCTGCTCCTCCAGGACGAGCTCCCCGCTGACCCTGACCTTCTCCACCACACCGGCTCAGGTGGTGACTTCAAGCTCCACGACCTCCTCCATGGCCTCCAATCGGGACTGTTCTCCCCAATCTCTGTCCTTCTCTTCGCCACTAGCGAGCGCTTCGACGTCGCCCTCCTTTCCTTCTTCTCCGACCACCATCAACACTTCTACCCCCCCCCCCTCTCTGGGCCTGACCCTCTGCCTCTTCCTCTTCCATCGGCCCCTCTGTCCTCTGCTCCATCTCCTCCTTCTAGCCCTCTCCTCCAAGCCCTGCCGGCTCACCCACCTCCTGGTCCCATTTTTCTGCCTCTCCCATCCAAGAGATGGTGTTGACTGCCGTCACGTAACATTGCCTTCCTACCTTCGGGTCTCCTCTGATTCGGACTTGGAATCCTCCAACATTAAACTTAAGGCACTGGAGGAAAGTGGAGGGGACACAGCGGAACGCGCTGATGAGCGGCCGTCCGAAGATGGCGTTATAGCTGCTGGGAGCATCCACTATGAAAAAGAGGCAGTTCCTGGACTGCCCCCCAAGACCACGCGGAGTTCCACTCCCCCTTCTACTTCTTTTCTCTCCCCATAGAATCCGAACAATGGACCATCAGAGGCCAACACCCTTCGTGGCTCCACCTCCATCCCGTCTAACGCCTCTTTGAAAATGACATTGACCGAACTCCCGTTATCCACTAGGATTCTGGAAACGGTGAAGTTCTCGATCACTGTCTGAATGACCAGCGCATCGCAGAATGGGTCCTCATGACCTGGCATGTCCTTCTGGGTGAAGGAAATCTTCTCTGTCGGGGGTGGGGCTAGGGATGTCGAAGCCACGCTACGACGGTAGATAGTATGGAGGCTCGCCTTCCGGGTTGCCTCAATCCCTACCCCCCCCCCCCCCCCCCCCCCCATGGATCACTGTGATCCCCCCTCGGGACCCCAAATCGGCTCGGTCCTCACATCTTTCCTCCTCCTCCTGAGGCTCAACCTCCTCGATCCTTACTGGTTGTTGCTGTCGTGGCACGGGCACTCGGGCCCTTTTTGTCTCCAGGAACTCTGGGCAGGTGGTCGTCGCGTAACCTTCCGCATCATGGAAGTCACAATACGGCAGCGTCACCTCTCCCACTTCGGCCTCCGCCATCCTATTCCTTCTTCTTCTTCCTGCTCCCGCTTCTTCTCTCGCCTCTTCTCTCCTTCCTCTTCCTCCTTAACCCCGCCTAATTGCCATGGCTTGCTGCGGTGGAGGAGGCATCGGCCTCGGACCCTGCCTCCATCCCAGCTGATGGGGTCTTCCTTGACCCCCATTGAAGTTACCCCTCCCTGGTGCGTAACCCCTTCACTGGCCTTGCATTCCTCCACCATGATGCCTCCACTCCCCCTCCGGGGCCCTGGGCTCTTCCCTTCTCCTCACCTCTTGCTGTCTGACCTCCGACTCACTGAGCTTTGCTAGCCTCTTGGTGAGTTCTGGGTTGGCCTCTTCACTCTCGATTTCCTCCGCCACCCTCTCCATCAACTCCTCGTAGGAGACGGGGGCCTTCCTCTTCAGAGCCATCTTGAAGAAACTTTCCCTCAGCCCGACCGTGAAGGCGAGCTGGAGTGCAAACCCAGGCATCTCCTGAGTGAGCAGCACTTTTTCTTGGAACCGGTCCGCATAGCGAGCCAACGACTCCTTCGGCTCCTGCTTCACTTTGAAGAGAGACTCGGCGTCTTTCTTCCTCTTCTTTGAAGTTGAGAATCGCAACAGAAAACTTCGGCGCAAATCTTCAAAGGCGTAGATCGACCCTGTAGGGAGCTGATGGAACCAGTCCCTGGCCTTTTCTTTAAGGGTGACGGCGAAGAGCCGACACTTGAAAGCATCTGACATCGGCCTGATAGAGACCGAGCCCTCAAAAGACTGGAGATGTTGGACAGGGTCATCCCTTCCGTTATAGTACACCCTATCCCACTCTCCGAACCCTGTCAGGACAGGTGCAGAAAGTACTAACTCGCAGAAGGGACTTCCCCCTTCTGCCACCCTTTCTCGCTCCACACGCCCCCCCGAGCTCTCTCGCCAGACTCGGGCTCGCGGGGACTGCGCTCGCGAGAACGGTGTTCGCCTGGACCACTCCCACAGTCGCTACATCCTCTGGGCTCGCGGGAACCCTGCCGGCACAGAGCTCGCCGACACAGAGCTCGCCGGGCTGGGGAACAGCACTCGCCCCTCCAAACCTTGAACTGAACCTTCGGCGATTTTGTTTCTGTCCCTCCCCCCCCCCCCCCCCCCCCCACCCGGGGCATTCTCTCCAACCGCTGCTGGGGGAAGGGTCGCCTAAGGTGGTGGGGTGGCGAACTCACTCCGCAGCGCCGTGACCGTGATCCCTAAAGTGTCAAGCACCTCCCTCCTGAAGTCTGCGAACATCCTCGGCATCACCACCAGCGGTGACTCGCTGAACTCCTCTCCTTGATCCTCGCCTCCTATCATATTTGCTCCTTGGAACTTTCTTGGACCAGCCACGCTCCACGCTGACCGCACCAAAATGTTGAAACCAATTTCTTGGCCTCTTGTGGAGCTCGGGGCCCTCTCTGAAATGAGGGTCAACTAGCCCTTACTGATCCCTCGGAGAAGGTAGACTGAAGACTAGAAAAATGGACTAAGACCTTAGTCACAGCGAGGAGGTCCCTCCATTAACCCGGAAGATCGTTGAGCGCTTCCCCTCCCAAGCCAAAGCTGAGACTCGGGCACCTTGGAGAGCCTAAGGAGAGAGAAGTTGAAGTGAAGTTCTCTCCAAAGGTGCCCTTTAGGTCTTATTTATAGGTTTTCTGGTCTGGCCTGCAAATAGCAGGATCCCTCCTTTTAATTTTACTATTCGCACCCCAAATGGGTCTGCTAACAGCCAAACTCCGCTGTTTGGAGAGGCTAAAGGCAGACCACCGAGGGTAAAAGGGTAATTTGTCCCTATCAACCTATGGGAATGGAACTGAGAGAACATTACTGCCGAAGCTCTCGCGGGCCTTCTCGCGAGTCCTGCTCGCGATGCCTCTCCTAGGCAATCGCCCTGTGAGGACCTCGCTGGCCCATCCTGGCGGTATCTGTCGAGGTCCGGTCTCGCGAGTCTTCCTGCGAGACCGCCTCCTGACTTCGTCGAGCTCAACACACCTTTCGTCGAACGCAGAGCACTTCGCCGATCACGGACGATCTCGACGAACGTAGAACGTCAACCGCTGCTTCCCTGCTATGATTTGTCGAGCGCTGCTAATAGAATAGATTTGGTTCGTCGGGCGCCGTCCGACGAATGCTGAGCTCCATTCGACATTCATCGAACGCAGACTTGAGCTCGCTGGACGCTAAGGCTCTAAACTCGCGAGCCTTCTTGCAAGCACTGAACACATTTCGCTGAACACCTGAACATAGGTCTCTTCTACCAACGACATGCGAGGTATTGGTTTGTCAGCCCTCGCTTGGCCCAGTCTTTTTGAGGATATCTGTCGAGGGCTGGATCTCGTGACTCATCTTGCGAGACCGTCCCTCCAGCTTTAATGAGCCTAGAACACTTCGTCGAATTCTGATGATTTCATCGAACGGGGGTGAGCTCGACGATGCCAGGTGAGCTCGACGATGCCAGGTGAGCTCGACGAACACGGGAGAGTTCGTCGAACGCAGTACTTCTTTCGTCGAACTCAGGAGGCTTCCTCAAACTGCCTTCGAGCGTTTATTTCACCAACCCTTCTCGCTCGCCTCTAAGCGAGCCCTCCGAGAGTGACTTCTCCAAGGCCTCTCTCGCGAGGTCTTTGGCCCTAAAGCCTCCATCTCTTATTACTTCCTTCATCTTGTTGCTTTCTTAAACCGTGCCTCTTCGCCTGGCGAATATCGGGATCGTACAACCTGTTTCTACAGGTGCTCCAGGTATTTCTAGCTCTGGGTCAGGTGCTTCAGGTTCTGGAAGCAGGGGGAGTGATGCTCCATGTCTTCCTGAAAGAAGAGCTAGTCTAGAAGCTGCAGTTGAAGAGGTGGTTCAGAGTCAAGCTCTGAGGAGGTCCAAGAGGACCATTATTCCACCTGATCGGTATACGGCCGGAAACTTGGTGAGCTTTGTCTCATGTTTCTTCGTAGGTCCCCTGGATGAGAGAGAGCCATCTTGTTATGAAAATGCCATTGGAGTCAAGGAGTGGGATGGATCCATGGATTAAGAGATGACTGCCCTCGGGAAAAATGAGACTTAGGACTTGGTGCCTAAGGTTGAGGGTGTTACTCCGGTGACTTGCAAGTGGGTTTTCAAACTGAAGAAGAAGGCTGATGGAAGTATTGAGCGGTACAAGGCTCTCCTTGTAGCTCGAGGTTTCTATCATAAGTATGAGGAGGATTATGAAGAGACGTTTAGCCCCATTCCCAAGATGACTTCGGTCCGGGTAGTGATCGCATTAGCAGCTTGCCAAGGGGGGAAGATTTGGCAACTCGACGTGAAGAATGCTTTCTTATAGGGCGAGATTGACAAGGATATCTTCATGGATCAGCCACCTGGTTATGTATCCGAAGAGCACCCAAGATATGTTTGCAAGCTCAAGAAGGCTCTTTACGACTTGAAGCAAGCGCCTCGGGCCTGGTATGGGAAGATCGCAGAATACCTCCAGTTCTGCGTATACTTTGCTTTTGATTCAGATTCAAGCTTATTCGTAAAGAATATGGGGGAGCTTTAGGTCTTGGTGCTGCTATACGTTGACGATATGATCGTCTCGGGGAATTTTGAAATGGAGGTAGCTTGGCTTCGTGCTGAGCTAGCTATCAGATTTGAGATGAAGGATTTGGGTGAGCTCCACCATTTCCTTGGGCTCGAAGTGGAGAGGAGAGAGAACGGTATGCTCATTTCCCAAAAAGGCTATGCGGATCAAATCGTGAAGAGGTTCGGCATGGAAGGGGGGAAGAGCAGCTCTACTCCACTAGAGGTTGGAGTTCATCTTCAACGAGATGAAGGGAAGGTTCTTACCGATCCTTTGGTGTTCTGGGCTATGGTTGGAAGTCTGATATACTTGACGATCACGAGGCCAAATATTGCTTATGCAGTTGGCATGGTGTTGGGAATCTTGCCCACATGATTCCTGATTTGAAGAAGTCACCAAGTCAAGAAAACTTCACTTTGTATTTGATCACTTCTCTAGCTCATAATCTCAGGAAGTTAAAGGAATGTCATCGAGAAGAATAGGAGATGTCGTCGACAATGTATGCTTGTCGTCGTGATGATGAGCAAAGCAAAAGCTGAGACTTGGCGAGTTCGTCGAACGCAGAATGTTGTTCGTCGAACGAAGAATGAAGTTCGTCGAACGAAGAATGAAGCTCGTCGAATGCAAAGACGGGACAAAAGCAAACGCTGAGACTTGGCCAGTTTGTCGAACGCAGAATGTTGTTCGTCGAACGAAGAATGAAGTTTGTCGAACGCAGAGAAGACATGAAGATATCAAAGGAAGGAATGTCGTCGAGAAGATGCAGTATCGTCGACATCAACAAAGTACCCTTGTCGTCGAGAAGAACATATATCATCGTAAAGAAGGCGTGACGTCGAGAAGACTGAAGAAGGGCAGCTGAAGACAAGCAGTTGCTAAAGCATAGTCTGTCGACATGATATCGCTCATGTCGTCGAAAGAACAAAGTGATTACGATGACAGACTACAAGGAAGAAGATCACGACGACACAATCAGAGGTAGCATATCGCTGTATATGCAGAAACGCCAGAATATCTCGTATCGTCGAGACATCAGTGTCAGAGGCAAAAGCTAGAAGACTTGAAGGTCCACCAAGGCCTAAGGCATCGACAAAGTCCTATCGTCGAGATATTACCCATATCGTCATATAGCTGTCAGTATCGGCATGAAGCTGGAAATATCGTCGAGACAGAATTCAAATATTGCAGACGCGCTGTAAACAATTAATGTCGCCGCCTGATTGTCCAATCAGCGCGTGCTCTTAAGGAATGGGGCGTCTGACACTTAAGAAACTTTTTTCAGAAGACCGTTGGGAGCCTCGCAGTCTTATAAAAGAGATAAGAGGTTGCCCTAAAGCAAGAATCAATTGAAAAGAATCTCGTCGTTGCTGCGGAGAAGAAGAAGAAAAAGTAGAGAACAAGAATCAAGCGTTCTCAGTGAATCAGTCATCTCCATTGACGGATAAGAAGTCGTTCCTCATCAGGTTAAGAAAAGAGATTGAAGAAGAACTGTTCTTTCAAGATCTGAATCAGAAACATCTTCTTCAACCTCAAGTTGCGGATCTCCATCAGGCTAAGTTGCCAATCTTCATCAGGCAGAAGAAACAGTTTTCATCACTGTAAACCTTTTTATTGTTGTAAGGCTTGAGGGCCAGGGCAGTGGACTTGCGGGTCTGATTTTATCTAGCTTGAGAGTTGGAGAGCTGTGAGGCTTGAGGGCCAGGGCAGTGGACTTGTGGGTCCGATATCGTCAAGCTTGGGGGCTTGAGACCTGTGAGGCTTGCGGGCCAGGGCAGAGGCTAGACTTGCGGGTCTGAGCTATGTAGGGCTTGAGGGCCTGATTGTCGAGCTTGAGGGCTTGAGACCTGTGAGGCTTGCGGGCCAGGGTAAAGGCTAGACTTGCGGGTCTGAGCTAGGTAGGGCTTGAGGGCCTGATTGTCGAGCTTGCAGGCTCGGGTGCAGTAGGGGCTTGCGGGCTTAGGCTGTAGGACTTGCGGGTCTGAGCTAGGTAGGGCTTGAGGGCCTGATTGTCAAGCTTGCGGGCTCGGGTGCAGTAGGGGCTTGCGGGCTTAGGCTGTAGGACTTGCGGGTCCGTGTTGTAAGGCTTGAGAGCCTAAATATTTGGCAGAGTTTGTCGATCCTAGCACAGTGCTAGGTAGGCGCAGAGGGACAGAGGACTACTCAAGACACCCGGTCTTGAGGAACCTCTATAGATCTTGTGTCGTCTGCTGTGATTTATTTGTGCGATACTTTTGTGCTACGCTTGAATATTCATAACTCGCGCTCATATTTTGAAAAGAACCCAGATCACCTAACACACCCCCCCCCCTCTAGGTGAACGTTCCATAAACAACAAGTGGTATCAAAGCGAGGTTGATCAAAAGAAGACTTAGCCGTTTGATCTAGATCGTGGAACGACTCGCCATGGCTGGTGGAGATAAGAATCGAGAAATGAAAGCCATGAAACTCCCAATCTGCACAAAGGAGAACTTTCCCATATGGAAGGAAAGGGTAAGGCTTTTCATGGAGGCGGCTGATCCAAGTATTTTCTTAACAGTCCAACAGGGTCCCTATATCCCTAAAACTCCCTCCACTATTAATCCAACAAGGAAGGTGATAAAAAATTATGAGGACATGAACAAGGACGAGCTAATCCTGGCAGGCCTAGACAAGAGGGCCCAAAATGTCATTGTGAGTCCCATAGATGACTCAACCCTCCAGAACCTAACTCACTGCAAAACGACCAAGGAGATGTGGGACTCCTTGATCGTGTATATGGAGGGTACTGATGAGGTAAGGGATGATAGGAGATCCCTTCTCAACCAGGAGTATGAGGCCTTCAAACAAGGCAAGAATGAAACAATCTCTAACTGTTATGAGAGATTCTTCAAGATAGTGAATTGACTAAGAAACTATGAAAGAGAGTTCACCAACTCTGATCTTAATTAGAAGTTTCTTAGATCCCTAACAAAGGAATGGGACATCAAAATCTGTGCCATCAGAGAGATGGGTCTGCTGGGCATCATAAAGCCCAAGAATCTGTATGGGAAGTTGTTGTCCCATGAACTTCAACTCAACACTAGGAAGGCTGAAGAAGAAATCTCAAAGGGGAGCTCAAGAGACAAAACTGTGGCTCTAAAAGCTTAGAGCATGAGAAGATCCAAGAGCAAGATCTATGCAACTCAGAACAGATCTGAGAGCAGTGAAGAATCAGATTCTGATGATACTGACAGAGAGGTGGCCCTTCTCTCAAAACAGTTCAAGAAGCTGTGACACAGAAGGAGGAGGGACAATCACAGAAACCCCTCCTCAAGCTCCTGAAGATCTGATTAACATGACAGATCCAGAACCCCCAGTGAGGAAAGGTACAGATCTAACCCTGGTAAAAATGATTCAAATAATACTATTTGCTATTCCTGCAGCAAGACAGGTCACATGGCTGCTGACTGTCCCTCTAAGAAGAAGGAGTCGAGGAACTATGAAGAAAGAAGAAGATCAAGGAGCAAGAGGAAATCTGAAAATGGATTCATGGTCAAAAAGATCAGAACACTGAGTGATTCTGACTCAAGCTCCTCTGGTACTGAGGAAGATGCACTCATTGGCTTGATGGCCATCGGCGAAGACAACCAGGATGACATCTCTCCTGGGAAGGTAACTAACAAAACCTCTCTATGTGACTCTGATTCTAAATCAGCAACAGATTCCTTGCATGATGATGAGGGTGTGTCTGCTGCCAACAACACAGCCTCAAGATCCCAATATGAGGTTGAGTTTGAACTGATAAGGCAATATAAAGCATTTTGAAAATCTTTCAAAAGCTGTAAGAAACTCCTCAAAGTCCAGACTAAGGAGTTAGATTCCTTGAAGCCCGTTCAATCTAAGCTACAGGAGACAGCTGAGAAGTTGGCTGCTATGAGCAAAGAAGTGGACAAATTAAAGGAAGGCACAAGGCTTAAGAATGATGAATTAGGATAGAAGAACAAGGTCATTAAGGACCTTGAGGAAATGTTGTTGGCTTAGAAGAAACTTGCATCCAGCTTCTCTATGTCCAAAACTATCCTGCCCATCATCGACACCTTCTCTGGATAGTTCAGAGTTGGTATCGGTTTCAATCAGGAGACAGTTACGGGCAAAGATCCTAAAGCTAGACCTTCCTATAAGAAGGTGCTGGTGTCAAGTCCTTCAGCCCACAGACCTGCAGCAACAACAGTCAAGGGCAGGGGAAAGGATGTTCCTACAAAGCCTGTTCCCAAGAAGGAGAACCAAAAAGTGGTGAGATTTCTCCCCAGACTCACACATATGAGGTTCACCCAAGATCTGTTAGGCAAGAAGCCTTCTTTCCTGCTCATCAGCACTGCCACCACATTCAGATGATGAAGCGGAAGAGAAGATATAACAGATATGAATGCTGGGGCTGTGGGAAAGTAGGCCACTTTGCTTTGGACTGTTGGTTCAACCCAACATGGCTCAATGCAAAAAGAGTGCAGAAGCCTCAGAGGTTTGTTGTTCCATTATACCACCCTAACAGAAACCAAGGACCCAATCCATATTGGGTACCTAAGGGGAAGTGATTTGTTTTCCAGGTATGTCTAAATGCCAACCAATCTCCAATTTGGTATTTGGACAGTGGCTGCTCAAGGCACATGACTGGAGTCAGAAAGTACTTAAGAGATCATCCCTGTGGAGAATGGACCAACCATGATCTTTGGAGGTTCAGAAAAGGGGGTGACCAGGGGATATGGCAACATATCTAATGGGTCAGTTACCATCACAAAGGTAGCTTATGTGGAGGGGTTGAAACACAATCTCATAAGCATAAGTTAACTTTGTGATTTAGGCTTTGTTATTACTTTCCACAAGGACAAGTGCCTAATTAAGAGGTCCTCAGATTCTGAGGCTACCTTAACAGGCACTAGGAGTGGCAATATTTATTGCTTAAACTTTCTCAATACAAATTCTTCTATGCCCATATGTCGTGTAGCTGATGGTAAAGAGGCTCAATGTGTATAATGGCACAAGAGACTTGCACACATCAACTATAAGACAATAGGCAAGCTTCTCTCACAAGACCTAGTTAGGAATGGACCTAATATTAAGTGCATCAAAGATGGTCCTTGTCAAGCTTGCCAACTTGGAAAGCAGACTAGGACCAGCTTTAAAAGCATATCTAACAAAGAGTCCTCTAGGTGCTTATTTTTACTGCATATGGATTTGTTTGGTCCTATGTCAGTTCATAGCTTAGGAGGGAAGGCCTACACCCTTGTAGTTGTTGATGATTACTCAAGGTTCACTTGGGTATTCTTCCACAAAAAGAAATCAAATACCCTAGATATTTTGAGAAATTTTGTCAGGCAGATACAGAATGAGATGGATTGTACAGTGGTCAAACTCAGAAGTGACCATGGGACAAAATTTTAGTCAGGGGCCATGACAGAATTCTGCCAAGAACTAGGTATCTCCCAAGAATTTTCCTCACCCAGAACCCCTCAACAGAATGGGGTTGCTGAAAGGAAGAACAGAACCTTGATAGAGGCAAGTAGGACAATGCTAAGTGACTCCTCTCTACCAGAATACTTCTGGGCAAAGGCTGTCAACACTGCTTGTCATGTGATAAACAGGGCTTCAATCATCAAAGACCACAAGAAAACTCCCTATGAGCTAATGAAGTGCAGAAAACCAACCTTATCCTACTTTAGGATCTTTGGTAGTAAATGCTATGCCCTTAATAATGGGAAATCCAAACTAACCAAGTTTGCTGAGAAAAGCAGTGAGGGTATTTTTGTTAGCAACATCTCTCATAGCAAGGCCTATAGAGTGTACAACCGCAATACCCAAACAGTGGAAGAATCTATACATATTGTATTTGATGAGGCCAGCCTCATTCACAAAGGCTGGTCTAGTTCTCTAGTGAATGCAGGTACTGATGAGAAGATGGAAAAATTATGCATTGATGACCAAGCTAGAACCTCAGCTAAAAGTAAAGATCAATCAATAGATGTTGAGCTTGAAACAGATGTTGTGGAAGACACAGAAGCAACATAAGAAGTGCAACCTGAAAGACCTGCAATTGAAGAAATCCCAAGAATACTGCCAGCCACCTTGAGACAAGTAAGAGATCATCCTCAAGAGAAAATTATAGGAGCTATCAACCAGGGTGTGCTGACAATGAGTAGAGATGCAAATGAAGCATTGTACCTGAGTTTTCTCTTTCAAATTGAACCCAAGAAATTTGAGGAAGCAAATCAGGATCCATTTTGGATTGCTGCAATGTAGGAGGAGCTAAACCAATTTAAGAGATGCAAAGTTTGGAAACTGGTTCCAAGACCCCAAGGACAAAACATCATAGGAACTAAATGGGTCTATAGAAACAAATTGGATGAAAATGGAATCATCACCAAGAATAAAGCAAGGCTAGTGGCAAAAGGCTACAGACAAGAGGAAGGGATAGATTTCGATCAGACATTTGCTCCAGTAGCCAGACTGGAAGTAATAAGACTGTTTCTGGCCTATGTAGCCTACCAAGGTTTCAAGGTCTACCAGATGGATGTTAAGTCAGCCTTCCTAAATGGTAACCTCAAAGAGGAGGTATATGTAGAGCATCCCTCGGGTTTTATAGACCCTACTCACCCTGATTATGTTTACTTTCTTAGAAAAGCACTTTATGGCTTAAAACAGGCACCTAGGGCCTGGTATGAGACTCTGTTAAGATTTCTAATTGAGAACAAATTCTCAAGTGGAAAGATTGATAAGACATTGTTCCTAAGGGAAGTAAAGGGCAAGATCTTGCTAGTGCAGATCTATGTGGATGACATCATCTTTGGCTCTACAGATAACAATCTCTGCAAAAAGTTTGCCAACTTGATGCAGGGAAAGTTTGAGATGAGCAGTATGGGTGAGCTCAAATACTTCCTAGGTCTCTAAGTGAAATAATCTGAAGATGGTATTTTCATCTCCCAGACCAAATTCATTAGGGAGCTAGTCAAGAAATTTGGATTGGAGAGTGCTTCTTCAATGAAGACTCCAATGGGAACCAATGTGTCTCTGGAAAAGGATAAGAAGGGCATACCCTTTGATGAAACCATGTACAGATGCATGATTGGATCCTTGCTTTATCTAACTGCAAGTAGGCCTGACATAATGTTTACTACATGTGTCTGTGCTAGATATCAGGTGAATCCTAAGGAATCTCATCATGTCTCTGTCAAGAGAATCTTAAGATACCTAAAGGGTACATCAAATCTTGGCCTATGGTACTCTTGGAAAAATGGATGTGAACTGACTGGCTACTCAGATGCAGATTATGCAGGATGCAAGGAAGATAGGAACAGTACCTCAGGGACATGTCAATTCCTTGGTGGAAGACTGATCTCTTGGAGCAGTAAGAAGCAGACTAGTGTTGCAATCTCTACAGCAGAATCAGAGTATATCTCTGCTGGGAGCTGCTGTGCCCAACTGCTATGGATTCATCATCAACTTGAAGACTACAATCTAAAGATGACCAAAACACCCCTGTTTTGTGACTCTTCAAGTGCAATCTCAATTGCTAAGAGCCATATCTCTCACAGCAGGACTAAACATATTAAGATCAGGTATCCCTTCATCAGGGAGCATGTGGAAAATGAAGATATCACCCTTGAGTTTGTCCCAACAAACAAACAAGTGGCTGATATATTTACAAAGCCCTAGATGAAGCTAAGTTTAACTTCTTCAAATTCTAATTGGGGATGTTAAACTTAAAGTAATCCTTAACTTATTCTTCACTAATCCCTTTCTAGATGATTGGTTAGAAAATCTCTTAGGATTTGGATGAACTATGACTGAGCAAGGGGGAGCTTGGACTATTGTCTACCTAAAGGAGAGCTGCAGGAAAGAAGTCGGAAAGGGGGAGAAATGGCATCAATATGTTCAAGACAAGATGCGCAAGAAGACCTCAAAGATAGGGGGAGCAAAGGAGTAGGGGGAGCCACAAAAGAAGAGACATCAAATCAAGGGGGAGCTACAAGCTTGATGTACTCATAAGTTCAGCAAAAGATAAGTAAAATCTTAAATGCTCTTGCCTTCCATTTAAGATTATAACATTTATTGTCAAGTGAAAGTAGTCTTGAATTGAGATTCTGACTTCTTCAAATAGGGGGAGATTGTTGGGAATCTTGCCCACATGATTCCTGATTTGAAGAAGTCACCAAGTCAAGAAAACTTCACTTTGTCGACAAAGAATGCTTGTCGTCATGATGATGAGCAAAGAAAAAGCTGAGACTTGGCGAGTTCGTTGAACGCAAAATGCTGTTCGTCGAACGAAGAATCAAGTTCGTCAAACGAAGAATGAAGCTCGTCGAACGCAAAGACGGGACAAAAGCAAATGCTGAGACTTGGCGAGTTCGTCGAACGCAGAATGCTGTTCATCGAACGAAGAATGAAGTTCGTCGAACGCAGAGAAGACATGAAGATATCAAAGGAAGGAATGTCATCGAGAAGATGCAGTATCGTCGACATCAACAAAGTAGCCATGTCGTCGAGAAGAACAGATATCGTTGTAAAGAAGGCGTGACGTCGAGAAGACTGAAGAAGGACAGCTGAAGTTAAGCAGTTGCTAAAGCATAGTTTGTCGACATGATATCGCTCATGTCGTTGAAAGAACAAAGTGAATACGACGACAGACTACAAGGAAGAAGATCACGACGACATAGTTAGAGGTAGCATATCGCTGTATATGCAAAAACGCCAGAATATCTCATATCGTCGAGACATCAGTGTCAGAGGCAGAAACTAGAAGACTTGAAGGTCCACCAAGGCCTAAAGCATTAACAAAGTCCTGTCGTCGAGATATTATCCATATTGTCATAAAGCTGTCAGTATCGGCATGAAGCTGGAAATATCGTCGAGACAGAATTCAAATATTGCGTACGCACTGTCAGCAATTAATGCCGCCACCTGATTGTCCAATTAGCGCGTGCTCTTAAGGAATGGGGCTTCTGACACTTAAGGAACTTTTTTTAGAAGACCGTTGGGAGCCTCGTAGTCTTATAAAAGAGATAAGAGGTTGCCCTAAAGCAAGAATCAATTGAAAAGAATCTCGCCATTGCTGCGGAGAAGAAGAAAAAGTATAGAAGAAGAATCAGTCATCTCCTTTGACTGATAAGAAGCCATTCCTCATCAGGCTAAGAAAAGAGATTGAAGAAGAACTATGCTTTCAAGATCTGAATCAGAAACATCTTCTTCAACCTCAAGTTGCTGATCTCCATCAGGCTAAGTTGCCAATCTTCATCAGGCAGAAGAAACAGTTTTCATCACTGTAAACCTTTTATTGTTGTAAGGATTGAGGGCCAGGCCAGTGGACTTGCGGGTCTGATTTTGTCTAGCTTGGGAGCTGGAGAGATATGAGGCTTGAGGGCCAGGGCAGTGGACTTGCGGGTCCGATATCGTCAAGCTTGAGGGCTTGAGACCTGTGAGGCTTGCGGGCCAGGGCAGAGGCTAGACTTGCGGGTCTGAGCTAGATAGGGCCTGAGGGCCTGATTGTCGAGCTTGAGAGCTTGAGACCTGTGAGGCTTGCAGTCCAGGGCAGAGGATAGACTTATGGGTCTGAGCTAAGTAGGGCTTGAGGGCTTGATTATCGAGCTTGCGGGCTCGGGTGCAGTAGGGGCTTGTGGGCTTAGGCTGTAGGACTTGCGGGTCAGTGTTGTAAGGCTTGAGGGCCTAAAGTTTTAGCGGAGTTTGCCGATCCTAGCACACTGCTAGGTAGGCGCAGAGGGACAGAGGACTACTCAAGACACCCGGTCTTGAGGAATCTCTATAGATCTTGTGTCGTCTGCTGTGATTTATTTGTGCGATACTTTTGTGCTACGCTTGAATATTCATAACTCGCGCAAATATTTCGAAAAGAACCCAGATCACCTAACACCCCCCTCTAGGTGAACGTTCCATAAACAACACATGGTGAGTCGGTTTATGGTAGAGCCTCCAAAACCTCATCTTGTGGCGGCTAGGAGTATCTTGAAGTATGTCAAATCCACCTCGGATTTGGGTATCTTCTATGGGAGAGAATCGGGCTTTTGCTTGCACTGGTACATGGATGCAGATTATGGAGGAGATTCAGATGATCGGAGATCAACATCTGGATATGTCTTTATGATAGGCTCTACTGCTATATTATGGTGCAGCAAGAAGCAGGATTCTGTGTCTGTCTTTACCACAGAAGCGGAGTACAAAGCTTCGGCTTTGGCGGCTCAGGAAGCCATCTGGCTTAGGAGGCTTGTGGAGGACATTCATAGGGAGGTGCGAGGTCCTACTCTGATACGTGGTGACAATGAGAGTGCTCTCAAACTGGTGAACAATCCAGTTTGTCACGCGCGTACGAAGCACATAGAGATTCATCACCATTTCATTCGTGAGAAGGTGTTTGAGGGATCTCTGACTGTGGAGCATGTGCAGAGCAAGGAGAACGTTGCTGACATATTTACTAAGCCGCTAGCAAATGGACCATTTGGTTGGTTGCGAAGTTTGCTTCAGCTGACTTCCACTTCCCACTTCAAGGGGGAGTGTTAAATTTTTGAAGTGGAAGTGGAATGGTGCTGGGCAGTCTGCAGGATGGAGACCGCAGAGACCGCGCAGTCTGCGCTGGTGTTCTGGCCGGTTCTGTCTCAGTCGATCTGATCTGGGTGGTCTGATCTGGGAGATCACATGTTTATCCAAGCAGCTCGCGCAGGTTGTTCTGGCGACTTGTTTAAGTCGGCCAGATGTTCAAGTAGGTCTGCCTTATTGCAGTGACCGGGCGGTCTGACATGTTGTTATAGTCGGTCAGGGTTACTGAAGAAGTTCTTTGCTTATACAATAAGACCGGGCGGTCTGTTTTGATGACCGCGGTAACCGGGCGATTTTTGTATAAACTGTATGGTTCAATAAGGGAGCTGTTAGCTTTGCTAAGCTCGGGCAGACTGTCTTGTGAGACCGTTGGCGATCTGATGGGTGGTTATTGTACCAGGTTTATGCGGTGACGACATCCGTCTGCTCGCCTATAAATAGGGGTGCAGGGCCCGTCATTCATAACGAGAACTGTAAGAACCAAAGTTGGCTTGATTGTGCCGGTATCTTTTTGAGGTCGCGCGGTCTGAGATTTTGTATGACCGGTTTATTTGTTCGCAGGTTAGCGACAAGCAGCTCGCAGTTAGCTTTTCTCCTTTCTTCCAGCTTTGAATAAACCACTCCGGGCGGACTGTGTTTAGGTGTTCTTGGACTGTGCATCGAACTCAGTTGATCAGGCGGTCTTAAGTGGCCAGGCGATCTTGAGTTGCGGTCTATAGCAGGAAGCAGTTTCTTTGTTCAGTGTTTGCGTGTTCTTCTGTGATCTTAAGACCGTGCGGTCTGGGCGATCAAGAAGTGCAAACTGGTTGTTTTCAGCAGAGGAATAAAGCAGCAGGTCGGGCGGTCTGTGGTTGCAGTCTGACAGGTGCGGCTTGTGCACTGTTCGCGCGGTCTCAGGGGCTACCCATCTGGCTTATCTGTTCACGTGGTCTGGCAGTCTCAAGTGATCAAGTCGTCAGCAACTTGTTTCCTTTTGTGTTTTGTGCTTCTCTCCTCCGTGATTCTTAAGAATCATGTCTCGCCACGTATACCTCGAATTGTAAAGAGATAGTTAATACCATAGCACTATTCGGTCTTCCCATTGTCATTGTTGTGCTACACTTGTGGAAAGGTTTGTGAAGTGTTCCGCATTTTACTTCACCTCCGGACCTCAAGTTTTTTAACAGAGTGAACTCACATGTGATCCACTATAGGAGGCAGGTCAACTTAGGTCAAATTAGCTCAAATTGAACTTACACTTGTGAATTAACCCCACCACCATGCCCCTAACCCTAAAGGAGGCATAATTGACCAAAAGCCTCATCAATTGGTCAACCAATTTAGCCAAGTGGACCAAAGTCAAACTTAGGTCAACATAAGCCAATCCTTCCCCAATAGACTCAATTCACCCCCAAAACATGAAACTGACTTCACCCCTAGTCTTAGAACATCCTGGGGGACCTAATTGACTCAAAATCCCCATCATGGGAACATCAATTTGACCAAATTGACCAAAGTCAACTTTTCCCCAATTTTGGTCAAAATCACACCTATTGGTTAAATTAGCCCAATTGGGGCATCACCATGACCCAATCAACATTGGTAGGTGTTAAGAGACCCAAGCTCAACATTCTAGACCAGTCAACCCACCCAATTGACCAAGTCAACATCAAGGTCAACCATGGTCAATTTTAGGCCTAAAGAAGAAATTGAAAGCCCAAGCCAAATTCAATTGGGTTAAGGCCTCAATCCAAGCCCACCCAGCAGCCAAGTGTGCAATTACTGTCCATGCCCTCTGAAAATGGAGAAGGATGACATGCAAGGGGACAATTTGGACATTTCCCCCAAATTCCAAGTGAGACAAAGATGAATTAGTGGATTGGAGACCAACTGGCGTCTCCCTCATCTGCCCAAGACAATATCTGACCTCCCCAGTTAATTCTCAGCTGAATTGGTGCTGAAGGGGTGCCATTTGGCAGCAGGGAGGAGAATCCAAGGCTGTCTGAACCATGTCTTAATGGCTGGCATGGTTAGAGCCCTCCTCAGCTCATTTGGACCCTTCCACGAGCTTCAGAAGGTGGAGAGTAGTTGAGCTAGTGTATTGGAGCAGAGGAAATGGTACCGGATCGAGGAATTGAGCAGGATCGCTGGAGCTCGCCGCCACCATGTCGCACCACCATAACACTCACCGTCATCCCTACTTCAATTTCGGTTTCTCCCCCTCTCCCTCTGTGCTAGTATCTAGGTCCATTTAGGAGAGAAATCGGGCTCAATTGAGCCCGATCCCATGTGAGCTTGAGGGAAAAATTTTGAGTTTCCTCTTCCGCTCAGGATCGCCGGAAGGGTCGCCTCCGGTAGCCGTGTCGCCGCCTGGCGGTAGCCACCACCTCAACGGAGGTGGTGGAGGTGGTGGCCGGCAGTGGTGGGTCGTGGATGGCTGGCAAATGGAGGTGGAAGGTGGCCCAGGTCGGGCAAATCCAGGCCGTTGGCTGGAGGTAGAGATGAATGAGAGTCGTCGGATTTGATCAGATCTAGTATATGCAGACCATGTTAATTAATTTTAATGATTTTGTCACACTTTATTAAGAATGCTCATGCTAAATTTGGATGCCCTTAGATGCCTTTTTAGGAAAAGTTGCCTGAGATAACATTTGTAGATCTTGATGTCTACATTTATTAGGAACTGAAATCAGCCCATTTGGGGCAATGTAGAAGCCCCAACTTCCATTTTAGTGAGGCTGGTCCAAATAGAGGCCAAATATTATTTAGAGTAAATATTCTAAAGTATAAGTCTGATGGACTTGAAATTTTGGCCATGCATGCATGAGCCCTGCATCTAGCTTGCATCCAAAAATCAGATTTTTTGGAGATGATTTTCCTAAGGTTTTATTCAAAATATGTAAAATCAAATATGTGACGTTTTTGGAGTTGTATAGCACCAACTAGCCCCAAATTTGGGTGTCACACTTAATTAAGCATTATTAGTCCATGGTTAAAATTTGAGATCAATTGGACCTCTGCATGTAGGGTAATTCTCTTTGCATGTCTCTACTTAGGGGTGATTATGTGTGCCAATATCCAAAAGAGGTATAGTGGTAGTTATCTCAAATGACTTTAAGTTAGCCTCTGAACTTTTGCACACACCCTCCTTATGATATAATACATCACCTCAGAAAAACATAGGATCTCTAGGGCAAGAACCTTAGGAATATGATCAATGTGATACATGTCACACTTTTATATTTTTGAAATATTTAAGGTTAATACATTAAGGAAAATTGTGAAACTCTGGGTAATCCCTTGTTATTCAATTTAGAACCCCTGTAAATTTTAGTAGAAAATTCAGAGATCAATTCCTCTAGGTTTTAGCAAATTTGCCCAATGTCACAATTATGAATAAGTGAGAATGCACTAGGCAAAATGTCTGATTAATGGTTGAAACTCTAGAAAATAGTTAGGAATATAATTATGAGCCTCTGTTATAACATCCCTAGTCCTTCTGGACCCCTAGTTGGTATTAGGGCTTGGGTGGTGTGCAGAGTGGCCACTAGGGCCCTTGGGCCAAGTGGAGTGTGCTAAGTGCACACCAAGGGCACAAAATCAACATGGTCCAATATCACTCCCTTAGGCCAATTGATCCTCAATTCACCAAATTGACCTCCCCCATACCACCCTAACCACTAAGGGAGACCAATATGATAGAAATTGCACTTGGGTGGGACCCAATTGCATAAATTTGACCAAAGTCAAACTTTACCCAATTTTGGTCAAATCTACACCCCTTTGATTAAATTGAACCAATTAGAGCCCCACCATGGACTAACCAATGTTAGGTGATGTTTAGGGACCCATGACCCTCAAGTGGGGTCAATCCACTCACCTTGTTGACCAAAGTCAACCATGGTCAACATAGCCCATTAAGGGGAATTCTAAGCCTAATTTGAATGGAACCCAACCCCCATCATCTAATCAATCACTTATGGACTTAGGACATGCCCATATCAACCTTAGACTGAGCTCAAACCTTAGGTTTGATTAACCAAAGGAGAGGCGGACCAAAAGTGATTAAAAAGCATAAAGCTAAAAGAGAAAAGCAAAAAAGCAAACCCCCATGTAACACTCCACCTCCAATCAGCCTAGGGGCCAGCCCTGATTGCTGATGATATGGGCTTGACCCAGAGGGAAGCAGGAGGCCAGCAGGTGTAGGAGGGTGGCAGCAAGGAGCTGCCCGAGAAAGCTAGATTTCAAAACCGGCTATAGAGGCCTCCCCACCTCATTCCAGCCACACCATCAGCTTCAGAAGGGAGAAAGCAGTCGGGAACGACACCTGGAGCAAGGCCATTGCCGGAGAATCGATTTCGGGAGCGGGGTCGCCGGAGCAAAGCATATCCATGGTGAACCATCGCCGGAGCCGCCGCCACGCCCCAATCACGATTCGTTTCTCCTCCCCTCCCCCATGCTAGCTTCCTATCACAAAACGAAGAAGGATCGGGCTCAATTGAGCCCGAATCCACTCCTTAAATCCACGAAATTCGGCTCGAAACGGGAAGCCTGGGATCGCCGGAAACCGCTGCCTCCTGCCGCCAGTCGTCGGTGGATGGTAGCCCCGACCACCACGAAGGTGTCAGTGGCGTTGGCCGGCGGTGGATGTGGCTGGATCGCCGGCAAACTCGATCGCAAAATCGCCCAGCGCGGTTCAATCTCAGCCGTTGGCTGGAGGAGGAAGACGAGCCGGTTACCGCTAGATCTGCTTTAAGATGCGTGCACGCCTCTTTTCTTTAATTAAATTAATTCAAACTCTTGGATTTTCTGCCCTTATTTATCCAGCCACTTCTATAATTAATTAGGGTCTCTTAATGACTGAATTATAAAAAGTGCCCGACATGAAAGTTGTAGGCCTTGACCTTAGCTTTCATTAGGGCTTGAGTTCAGGTCATTTGGTGACCCACATCTCCCTGGGAAGCTGTTTTACTAGGACTGGTCCTACACTAGGTCAGTCCACTAAAATAATTATCTAGCCTAGATCTCTCAAGCTTTGAAGCTGAGATTTTATCCATGGGTAGGTATACTCCAGGGGCACCCTCTGCCCAAATATCAGCCCTTGATGGGCACTTTTTCCTATAGTTTTTTTGGTATTTAAGATATTTAAATAATTTTGATTTTTGGAGCATTTGATGTCCAAATGCCACCAAATTTTGGTGGCATGATCTTTAGTATATGAGTAGTTCCTGCCTAAATTTTCACTTCTTTTGGAGTTGATTTGATATGGAAAATGGGAAACCCTAATGAGGGCCCTTAAGGGGGCAAATTAGGGTTTAGACCATATGAGGAGTTGAGTGAGTTGGCCTCCTCCAATCTGGATGATTATGTAGGTATTGATATATAAATGCATGTGACACCCCCTAATGGAGCATTTGGAGCCATTAGGGTGGTGTGTCCTAAAACCCTAAGGGTAAACCCATAAGGTTGCAATTTAGGGTTTGTGAAGGACATAGGACCAAATGTCCTTGCCTTAGCTCAGAACTTTGTAGTCATATTTTTAAGAGAATAAAATGGCTTAGATAATTTATTGGGAATATTTTGAGTCATTTATGTATTTTTCTCTTATTAAATGAAATTGCCACTATTTCCTCAAATAAATAAAATGCATGATCAGATGTCCTTGTATGGTTATGATATTTTATCAGTGGCTGAATTGGGATGAAAATAGGCTATGGTAATTTTAGTAGAATTTATTGAAGTGTTATTTCTTGTGGAAGAATTTTTAAGTGCATACTAGCTTAGAGGAATTTAATTATGAAAAATGTCAAATCATTGGGAAAAATTATGAAACTTTGTTATCTGTCATACTTTTTTTATATATACCCATGATATTGATTTGGAAGCCTGTGGATTTGTATTTCATGTACATCATGTGGAAATTGGTATTTACTACACTTGGATGTTAAATCATTTTAATTAGTCAAATCGTATGGTAATGATATACATATTTGGCAGTGGACTCTAGACCCCCATTTGGACACTTGGTAATTTTTGTAGAATTTTCAGATGTGAAATATTATTTTTCCTAATTATAGTGTCATTTTGGTAATTATACAACTATGATGATTTAGTAGGCCACATGGCATTCTAGGGTCATGAAACTCAGTAAACCACCTTGATATGGAATATTACCTTACTGATAATTTTCATGTAGCATGTAGAAGTATTTTGAGGATAGATCATGTGTAATTTGACCTAAGGCCTTAACTACTTTAAATAATAATAAATACCTAATTAATATGGAAACTTATGGAAATTGGAACATACCTTATTAATGCCAGTGGGAGCCTAGTATAATTATACCAGACCCTGGTGATAAGTTTTTAGAAGGATCTCCTTTTGAGGCTTGAGGTTAGTTCAACCTAGTGGTCTGCGATTAGTAAAAACAGAATTTTGAATTTTAGACAATTCAGACCCCCTAAGTAGTGATTAGAAGTGATGGTCATTCAGTATTTGTGTTATATCTTGCAATGATTCAAAGAGGGTCAAACCTAGGGTTAGCAGTGAGATGGTGCTAGGGTTGGTGCGTGAGGGTGGAGGTACGTCCAACCCAATTGGGTGGGACGGGTGTTGAGCTAAGTTACTTTAATTATATGAAATAATGAGGGGTGAACTAAAGTTTAATCACCAACTAAAGTAATTGTCTTGAGAAAGAGGATGGTGGGGTTGAGCCCATTAAATCCTTAGTACCGTTGGGGGCCCCTTTACGGGGTATACCGCGGGAAGTCTAAGATTCACCCTAAATATGATGCTAACTAAATTGTAGGCAAGAGTAGCCTAATTAGGTCAGCAAACTAGTATGGATCTCCTTCGAGGAGGAGATGGGTTGGATCAACTTGTGTGTTAGTCCCTGAGCCGGAGGCTCGGGTAGACTTAATAACACATGTTACTTATGCAGCTAGTGGCGAGTATTCAGTACTAGGCTAGTCGTGTCACCGACGGTAGTACGTTGACTCAGGTGAGGGAGAGGTTTAGAGGACCGGTAAGTTTGAGTACCGCAGTCTGGAGGACAATCCCTAATAACCCACCCCGACCTTAAAGTTTGGTGGATTCCAGCAAGAGTACGCAGGAGCTCCGCTGTTGTGTTCTTAGCGATGAGGCGTACATGAGGTCTAGGCTTGGTAGTGAGCATACCCGCCTAGGATGTGGAGTGCCCGATCCACTGCCACCGTGAGCCACGACGGTCGGTACCCGAAAGGTTGGCTTCCTTTCTAACAAAGTGGGAACTATAAAGGTCCATGCGCATAGAGTCGTGTGGGTGAGTCACATTGCATAAACACATTAAGTCATCACAAGCATAGCATATCATAACATACACATTAGCATACTCCCATCATATAAATTAGTATGGGCTCTTTTATATGATGGGTTACCTGGACATCTTAACTTATATGTCGTATGGGCGTTCATATAAGTTAAGGTACGAATCTGTGATGGTAGATTAGTTTTACTTACTGCACTGCATTTTTATTACTGGTTTACTTCATGCTCTACTTTACTGTCATTTATTTGCACTATACTGCTAGCTAGTTTTACCGCTTTTCCTATACTTGCTAGATTAGTGCCATGTCACCTCTTTCCTTGTTTACCCATTGTTGTCCTCCGCTTCTTCCTCCCGCTCGGTTCCTAGGAGTCGTGGAGGGAGGCGAGGACAAAACGACTTAGTCTTTATGACTAACGGTCGGATATGGCCGTAACAGGAGTCCGAGGAGACGGAGCTGTCCCGCGCGCAGCTGGACGAGATGGCAAGACCTGAGCAGCGGATGCAGCGGACTACCGCGACGCCACAGGTTGATCACTAGACAGTTAGCTTTCAGTTTTGAGAGTTTGTAGTTTCCACATGTTGTAGAGAGAGAGAGTACTCATTTTTGGATATGTATCGGGCTTAAGCCCCTTTTGCTTGTACTGTCTCTTTTTGGACATTTCTGTTTCATTATATATCCATATGATGTTGTGACATGTGGACATGCCTTTAATTCTGTACTTACTTTTGGCATATATTTACTTATGATCGTATAGCCAGCAGAGTTGGTGCTGAGCGGGGTTAGCCAACCCGAGTGTTGGTGACACCGCAAGGCAGGGTTTTTGGGCGAAGATCCACCTCAACCGTGCGATGCGGGAGAGGTTCGAGTTTTCATGTACCCGAACGAGTTTTGAGAAAAGAGATCTTACAAATGGTATAACTGAACGAACGTTCATAAGAGAACAGTCCACAACATACTAGGTCACCCCGCTCGAGTGTAGTTTGCGGACAAACTATTCAGCGGAAGCTATGGTGTGCCCATATATGAAATCACATAAAACAGTCCACTAAGCAACAAGTTAGGTCAAATTTTTACTTACTTAGAAAATTTGGTGACGCATCCTAGTCTAAAGAGCGACCTCGGGTCTAGATTTGGTTGAAGGTTAAGGATACCCAACGTAACTAAAGGAAGAAGTTAGTATAAGTCTATACGTTGAGACTTTCATGCTAAAGATTACGCTTTACTACCAAGTGGTAGGACCATCTCGAGGAGATCGGGTGTCTGTAGCCTTCTTTTAGAGTAATAGAAGACCCATAAGCATAACTCCCTTACCATAACTTGATACTTCCCTTTACAGTACGTTGAGACAACCACCATAAAATACCAGAGGTCGAATTGGAATTTGATTTTTTTTTTAAAAGGCCCCCCCTTGCCTAGTTAATCATATAGGGAACTCGGAAAAGTTAGCATAACTTATAACATTGGGAGCCTAAGTCTTATCATAACAATATGTCTCAGGGTGCAACACCAAGTCAGAGAATATACGCCCTAAAGTTTATATACGTATGTAAGATGAATATACCGTATAAGTATTGAAGAGACTTAGCCCAAATTGGTAGGGGCTTATCCTTTTGTTTATTGGGCCAATAAAATACCGACTTGGATTGCCACCTAGACTTTATTTTGAAAATGATGTGACATTTACGCAGTAATCTCGAGGTTTGGAGTATTCAATGATACTCGGGGTAATGGCAAGATCTTATTCATACACTTTTGGTTTGTGGACCAACCCTCCTTAGAGGTTGAGACCCTTGGAGAATTACTTCACCTTAAATAGCGGGGATTGTTTATACCAAGTTGTGACCGCTATAGTTATACTGGCAAGTTAGGTGAATGGTGCACTTCAAGTGTGAGCGTGTACTCATCATATTGCTCCAAGGCTAAATCTAAGTTGTCAAAAGTGATTAACTTGTTAATCATTTGGATATACGTAAAGGGTTGTCCAGTGTATGGGCATAAGACTCTTGGAATCAAGAAAGTCAGGTTAAGAATTTAGGGAATTTATCTAACTTCCTGATCCAATCAATGTTATTTTGTCGTTTATAAGGACGTTTGGTTAACAAGCTCTTACCGGTCACAAGGGAAAAAACGTCATAAACGACAAATTCAGTGCAAGACCAAGTAAGATTTAGAATGGATAGAAGTAAGCCTAGGCTATAAGTTCTCATGACCATAAGAAATAATCAGTTTATCGTAACAAACTTACAAGAGTATTGTTGTAGATACACCTTCTTAACCTCGAGACATCGATTTGTAGAGCTATCAGAACAATTAATAAACATTGACGTCCGAACAAAGGTCTCGATTAAGTCAAGTACTGAAAAACAAGAAGAATGCCAGGTTTAGTAGCTTGGGATAAAGGTGTCACATCGTGAAATTTTGAAGATTGGAATCAAGTTTTCGCAAGTTAAAAATTGCAACTAGAGTTTCTTACACATCAGGGCTTTCAAAGGTAATTTTCAGATAGTATTTTTAATTAAAATTCAAGCCCTCTCCTTGGTGTAAATTTTTTTAAGATCATTTTACTCTTAGAGTTGGTTTATGCATAACCAGAGAGCTTAGGAAGGTGACTCTTTGGATCTTATAATATGATGATAAAACTATTTAGGGCTAAGGTGGAGGATCTTACTATGTTCGGATCTCGGGAAAAATGACAACGACCATCATGTACTAAAATGTTGAGGATTTGAGAGTTAAAACAAATGGTTAGTTGTTGTTACTATCAACTCCCGCTTGAAATTATTAATATTACTTGATGATATTTATCAACGTAATTTTGGACGACGCAGCTAAGAGAAGGGTTGTTATGATGAATCCTTTAATTCATAATTTATAGCTTAAGTGAGATGAGACTACTTAACTTTGGAAGGTTAGTCCACTCGATATTGGAAATCTAAAGTGAAATTTGACGAATGATATATTGAAGATATATAAATTACATACAATCCTCCGATCTTAAGAACCAGAACTTACACTTTCTCCAAAAATTATAAATGGTGAAACTTCTCGAGGATTAATGGGCTTTAATGAGACACCCTTCATGTTGAAATCAATTGTGTCAAAGCATGTCATGATAGAAAGGGTTTTACTCTCGTGAGTTATAAACCAAGTGGATATGGAAAGTAGTTGGGAGTCATTTCATGAGCATTAGTTTTAAACTACAGACGTTATGTTCCTCAAAGAAAAGCATGGAGGGTATTTACATTTATGTAACATGAGGAAGCGTTAACCTCATGTAACATTCGTAGGACATAAGAGACTCTGGTCCAAGTGTAATCAAGGTTTATGTTATTATTTTGTAGCTGATAAACCTGACCTTATATCCGCTGAGTCGGAAACGTTTTATCAGCAGAGACCTCATATGTTAAGGGATAAGGTTTCATGGCGTAGGTGGTGTTGAACACCTACGTATAAGGGAATCGTATAGTGAAGAATCAAAATAGACAATGACGGTCGGCTAAATGATCACGTCCTGGCTAATCGGTTTTTGAGCAGAGTATTATGTAAGCATGGTTCGTGATTACAACCTTAGGAAGTTAAGTTGAACTCGAAGGATTTCTGTGCCTTCCAGCACGGCATGATAGTATAAATTAACTCTGTAGGATCTTATGTATTTCAGATAAATCCTCCTCCAGGAGGTGTAGTGATTTTGATAACACCCACACCTGGTTAAATTGTTTTGATTTCAAAGTGTCTATTTCCTATTTATTACCGGGATGGAGCAAAGTAGAACCCGCATTGTGATTAGTGGCACGATGGTCGGAGCGGCAGGATAAACCTTCAATTAACCCATGGTAGGAATATTGTCGACAATCTAAGCTAGGAATAGTATAAGTACAATGAGAAATCTTGGTAAAGACTATTGCTCCAGTTTGAGCTCTCATATAGCAATAAGTCATCGGGCTAATACCGACATGACGTTGTGCGTAGCCTCGTATGGGAGAAAGTGTTACACACCGCCTTCTTGGATTCAGAATAAGGACCCAAAGTTTTTAGGGTCAGAACACATAAAATAGGCGGATACGCGGGCACGACCGATTCTGGATCGGATGTTGGAGGCCCAAGGTAGGGAGGCGAAGTTTTTATGATGCGAGGCATCATATAAGAGAGGTCTGAGTTCTTCCGTGGAAGGAGATTCCGATGTCTGATTATTATAGTTCAATCATGGGCAAGAGGAGCATAACTGGGTGCCCTTAGAATTCATGCAACAACGTTTCCCGGAACTCATCACTTCAGGTACAAATTAAACGTCTTTAAAATCCTTTATTCTTATAAGTACTTACAACTCGTAGACCCGAACCTAAATTTCGAGGACGAAATACTTCTTTGGTTTATTGGGATGTAACATCCCCAGTCCTTCTAGACCCCTAGTTGGTATTAGGGCATGGGTTGTGTGCAGAGTGGCCACTAGGGCCTTGGGCCAAGTGGAGTGTGCTAAGTTCACACCAAGGGCACAAAATCAACATGGTCCAATATCACTCCCTTAGGCCAATTGATCCTCAATTCACCAAATTGACCTCCCCCATAACACCCTAACTACTAAGGGAGACCAATAGGATAGAAATTGCACTTGGGTGGGACCCAAATGCATAAATTTGACCAAAGTCAAACTTTACCCAATTTTGGTCAAATCTACACCCCTTTGATTAAATTGAACCAATTGGAGCTCCACCATGGACCAACCAATGTTGGGTGATGTTTAGGGACCCATGACCCCCAAGTGGGTTCAACCCACTCACCTTGTTGACCAAAGTCAACCATGGTCAACATAGCCCATTAAGGGGAATTCTAAGCCTAATTTGAATGGAACCCAACTCCCATCATCTAATCAATCACTTTTGGACTTAGGACATGCCCATATCAGCCTTAGACTGAGCTCAAACCTTAGGTTTGATTAACCAAAGGAGAGGGGGACCAAAAGTGATTAAAAAGCATAAAGCTAAAATGGAAAAGCAAAAAGCAACCCCCCCCCCCCCTCTAACACTCCACCTCCAATCAGCCTAGGGGCCAGCCCTGATTGCTGATGATCTGGGCTTGACCTAGAGGGAAGCAGGAGGCTAGCAGGTGCAGGAGGGTGGCAGCAAGGAGCTACCCGAGAAAGCTAGATTTCAAAACCGGCTATAGAGGCCTCCCCACCTCATTCCAGCCACACCATCAGCTTCAGAAGGGAGAGAGCAGTCGGGAATGACACCTGGAGCAAGGACATTGCTGGAGAATCGAGTTCGGGAGCGGGGTCTCCGGAGCAAAGCATATCCATGGTGAACCGTCGCCGGAACCGCCGCCACGCCCCAATCACGGTTCGTTTCTCCTCCCCTCCCCCATGCTAGCTTCCTATCACAAAACGAAGAAGGATCGGGCTCAATTGAGCCCAAATCCACTCCTTAAATCCATGAAATTCGGCTTGAAACGGGAAGCCTGGGATCGCCGGAAACCGCCGCCTCCGGCCGCCAGTCGCCGGTGGATGGTAGCCCCGACCACCACGAAGGTGTCGGTGGTGTTGGCCGGCGGTGGTGGTGGCTGGATCGCCGGCAAACTCGATCGCAAAATCGACCAGCGCGGTTCAATCTCAGACGTTGGCTGGAGGAGGAAGACGAGCTGGTTACCGCTAGATCTGCTTTAAGATGCGTGCGCGCCTCTTTTCTTTAATTAAATTAATTCAAACTCTTGGATTTTCTGCCATTATTTATCCAGCCACTTCTATAATTAATTAGGGTCCCTTAATGACTGAATAAGAAAAAGTGCCCAACATGAAAGTTGTAGGCCTTGACCTTATCTTTCATTTGGGCTTGAGTTCAGGTCATTTGGTGACCCACAGCTTTCTGGGGAGCTGTTTTACTAGGACTGGTCCTACACTAGGTCGGTCCACTAAAATAATTATCTAGCCTAGATCTCTCAAGATTTAAAGCTGAGATTTTAACCATGGATAGGTATACCCTAGGGGCACCATCTTCCCAAAGATCAGCCCTTGATGGACAATTTTTCCTATAGTTTTTGTGGTATTTAAGATATTTAAATAATGTTGATTTTTGGAGCATTTGATGTCCAAATGCCACTAAATTTTGGTGGCATGCTCTTTAGTACATGAGTAGTGCCTGCCTAAATTTTCACTCCTTTTGGAGTTGATTTGATATGGAAAATGGGAAACCCTAATGAGGGCCCTTAAGGGGGCAAATTAGGGTTTAGGCCATATGAGGAGTTGAGTGAGTTGGCCTCCTCCAATCTGGATGATTATGTAGGTATTGATATATAAATGCATGTGACACCCCCTAATGGAGCATTTGTAGCCATTAGGGTGGTGTGTCCTAAAACCCTAAGGGTAAACCCTTAAGGTTGCAATTTAGGGTTTGTGAAGGACATAGGACCAAATGTCCTTGCCTTAGCTCAAGACTTTGTAGTCATGTTTTTAAGAGAATAAAATGGCTTAGATAATTTATTGGGAATATTTTGAGTCATTTATTTATTTTTTTCCTTATTAAATGAAATTGCCACTATTTCCTCAAATAAATAAAATGCATGGTCAGATGTCCTTGTATGGTTATGATATTTTATCAGTGGCTGAATTGGGATGAAAATAGGCTATGGTAATTTTAGTAGAATTTATTGAAGTGTTATTTCTTGTGGAGGAATTTTTAAGTGCTTACTAGCTTAGAGGAATTTAATTATGAAAAATGTCAAATCATAGGGCAAAATTATGAAACTTGGTTATCTATCATATTTTGTTTATATATACCCATGATATTTATTTGGAAGCCCGTGGATTTGTATTTTATGTACATCATGTGGAAATTGGTATTTACTACACTTGGATGTTAAATCATTTTAATTAGTCAAATCATATGGTAATGATATACATATTTGGGAGAGCACTCTAGACCCTTATTTGGACACTTGGTAATTTTTGTAGAATTTTCAGATGTGAAAGATTGTTTTTCCTAATTATAGTGGCATTTTGGTAATTATACAACTATGATGATTTAGTAGGCCACATGGCATCCTAGGGTCATGAAACTTAGTAGAACACCTTGATATGGAATATTACCTTACTGATAATTTTCATGTAGCATGTAGAAGTATTTTGAGGATAGATCATGTGTAATTTGACCAAAGGCCTTAAATACTTTAAATAATAATAAATACCTAATTAATATGGAAAATTATGGAAATTGGAACATACCTTATTAATGTCAGTGGGAGCCTAGTATAATTATACCAGACCCTGGTGATGAGTTTTTAGAAGGATCTCCTTTTGAGTCTTGAGGTTAGTTCAACCTAGTGGTCTGCGATTAGTAAAAACAGAATTTTGAATTTTAGACAATTCAGACCCCCTAAGTAGTGATTAGAAGTGATGGTCATTCAGTATTTGTGTTATATCTTGCAATGATTCAAAGAGGGTCAAACCTAGGGTTAGCAGTGAGATGGTGCTAGGGTTGGTGCGTGAGGGTGGAGGTACGTCCAACCCAATTGGGTGGGACGGGTGTTGAGCTAAGTTACTTTAATTATATGAAATAATGAGGGGTGAACTAAAGTTTAATCACCAACTAAAGTAATTGTCTTGAGAAAGAGGATGGTGGGGTTGAGCCCATTAAATCCTTAGTACCGTTGGGGGCCCCTTTACGGGGTATACCGCGGGAAGTCCAAGATTCACCCTAAATATGATGCTAACTAAATTGTAGGCAAGAGTAGCCTAATTAAGTCAGCAAACTAGTATGGATCTCCTTCGAGGAGGAGATGGGTTGGATCAACTTGTGTGTTAGTCCCTGAGCCGGAGGCTCAGGTAGACTTAATAACACCTGTTACTTATGCAACTAGTGGCGAGTCTTCGGTACTAGGCTAGTCGTGTCACCGACGGTAGTACGTTGATTCAGGTGAGGGTGAGGTTTAGAGGGCCGGTAAGTTTGAGTACCGCGGTCTGGAGGACAATCCCTAATAACCCACCCCGACCTTAAAGTCTGGTGGATTCCAGCAAGAGTACGCAGGAGCTGCGCTGTTGTGTTCTTAGCGTTGAGGCGTACGTGAGGTATAGGCTTGGTAGTGAGCATACCCGCCTAGGATGTGGAGTGCCCAATCCATTGCCACCGTGAGCCACGACGGTCGGTACCCGAAAGGTTGGCTTCCTTTCTAACAAAGTGGGAACTATAAAGGTCTATGTGCATAGAGTCGTGTGGGTGAGTCACATTGCATAAACACATTAATTCATCACAAGCATAGCATAGCATAACATACACATTAACATACCCCCATCATATAAATTAGTATGGGCTCTTTTATATGATGGGTTACCTGGACATCTTAACTTATATTTCGTATGGGCGTTCATATAAGTTAAGGTACAAATCTGTGATGGTAGATTAGTTCTACTTACTGCACCACATTTTTATTACGGGTTTACTTCATGCTCTACTTTACTATCATTTATTTGCACTATACTGCTAGCTAGTTTTACCGTTTTTCTTATACTTGCTAGATTAGTGCCATGTCACCTCTTTCCTTGTTTACCCCTTGTTGTCCTCCGCTTCTTCCTCCCGCTCGGTTCCTAGGAGTCGTGGAGGGAGGCGAGGACAAAATGACTTAGTCTCTATGATTAACGGTCGGATGTGGCCGTAATAGGAGTCCGAGGAGACGGAGCTGTCCCGTGCGTAGCTGGACGAGATGGCAGGACCTGAGCAGCGGATGCAGCGCACTACCGCGATGCCACAGGTTGATGACTAGATAGTTAGCTTTCAGTTTTGAGAGTTTGTAGTTTCCGCATGTTGTAGAGAGAGAGTACTCATTTTTGGATATGTATCGGGCTTAAGCCCCTTTTGCTTGTACTGTCTCTTTTTGGACATTTTTGTTTCATTATATATCCATATGATGTTGTGACATGTGGACATGCCTTTAATTTTGTACTTACTTTTGGCATATATTCACTTATGATCGTATAGCCGGCAGAGTCGGTGCTGAGCGGGGTTAGCCAACCCGAGTGTTGGTGACACCGCAAGGCAGCGATTCTGGGCGAAGATCCACCTCAACTGTGCGATGCGGGAGAGGTTCGAGTTTTCATGTACCCGAACGGATTTTGAGAAAAGAAAGCTTACATCTGTAATTTTTGGAGATATTATTTATGATAAAATTCAGTTAATTCAGTTTATCCCCTTTCTTAATTTGTGCAATATCTATGATAATACTTTCCTGAAAAATTATGGGATTTTGGATTTGATGCTTTCTGTGCACTAAGATGTTAAAGTAATTATCCCAGAATTTTTGGAAGTCATGGTGTAGTATTTGATGTGTAAAGTTATGTTTTCAACCCTTTCATGTTAAATAGAAAATATGATCATCTAGTCCTTGGAAAATTATGAAATTCTAGAATTAGTATGTTTATATCATTATAGTGCCCCTGTAATTTTCTCAGAATTTTTGGAAGTCATGGGTTAGTACTTGATGTGTAAAGTTATGTTTTCAACCCTCTCATGTTAAATAGAAAATATGATCATATATTCCTTGGAAAATTATGAAATTCTGGAATTAGTATTTTTATGTCTTTATAGTGCTACTGTAATTTTCTCAGAACTTTGGAAAGTCAAAATCTAGTACTTGGTGTGTAAAGTCATTTTGTCACTCTTATTCTGATAAATAGAAATTAAGGGTTTTAATCTGCTGGAAAAGTATGGAACTCAGGAATTAGTGTTTTTATATCATTATAATGCCACTGCATTTTTCCCAGAATGTTTGGAAGTCAAAATCTAGTACTTGATGTGTAAAGTCATTTTGTCATTCTTATTATGATAAATAGAAATTAAGGGTTTTAATCTGCTGGAAAATTATGGAACTCTGGAATTAGTGTTTTATATCCTTATAATGCCACTGTATTTTTCCCAGAATTTTTGGAAGATAAAATCTAGTACTTCATGTGTAAAGTCATCATGTCCCCTTCTTATGATAAATAGAAATTGAGGTCGAACCAATATGGAGTATATCAAAATTATGGTCAAACCCTAAATTCTCCGTTGTGAACCTATGGAAAAAGTTAGAACTCACATGGACATGGTATAGATAGGAGAGCATCATCGGGATCAAACCTAGTTCAATTTCATCATGGTCTGCGGATAGTAAAAAACTTAATATGAAGATTTGACCAGCATGATCACATAGAAAATCAGTAAGATTTGGATTATAACAGTAACATGTCATTTACTTCAGCCCTAGAAGTTATAGAACCTTTGGAGTGCATTCGTACTATGATTTTGGGAATTATTAAGAATCATGTCGCACTATACATAAAAGGGGCAGTTATCAACTTAGGAGATCATGAAGATTATTCAGCATGATAAAGTGTCCATGATGTATCACTAGGGCGTGATTAGAGACATTTGAGAATCATTTAAGATCTACACCACTTAGAGTATTGGAAATCTTAAGTGTTGAGCATCGTTCAAGAGAACGTTAGCTTAAGGGTAGAATTGGTGACAATTTATAAAGCGTCAAGTAATAAAGAGAAATAAGTAGAGTGGGTCTTAGAATGGGGTAGCCACCAATAAAAGTAATTGTCTTGGAATGGGGATTTGGGTTTCAGCCCATTGCATTCTCTAGTACCGCTGCGAGCCCTTCACCGGGTAAACCTCGGGAAGTCCAGGATTCAGCCTAAACTTCTAAGTATACAATATTTAGACAAGATTAGTCTATCTAAATGAATAAGAGATATGGTAAACATCATCCCGAGTTAAGGGATGGGAAGTTGTATATCAGGACGGGTTAGTCCTGCAGGCTGGAGGCTCAAGAAATAGTATATCAGGATGAGATGGTCCTGCGAGCTGGAGGCTCAGGAGGTTGTATATCAGGACGGGTTAGTCCTGCGAGCTGGAGGCTCGGGTGGTGATAAATTGCATGTGCATAAGAAAAATTTAGTGGCGGGTCTTTGGTATTGTACTGGTCATCACACCGATGGAAGTACGTTGACTTAGGTTGGTGTGAGGGTTTGAGGGACCAGTAGGTTGTTTATACTACGGTCTGGAGGACGATCCCCGAAAACGCACACTTGACCTCAAAGACTGGTGGATACCAGCAAAGAGTACGCAAGACTCTACAGTGCACCTAGGACGTGTATAGAGGCATACGAAGGGTCTAGGCCTGGTAGTGTGTATACCCGCCTAGGAAGTGGAGTTGCCCGCTCCACTGCTGCCGTAGCCACAACGGTGGTACTAGAGAGTGAAGCTAGCTCCAAAAATTGGGAACTAAAGGTCTGTGATCACAGTGTCATGTGGGTGAATTGCACTTATATGAATCATATCATAGCATGCATATCATATCATACGTAAGCCTAGAACATAATTTGCAGACCCTTATCATATAAATTAGTATGGGCTCTTTTATATGATAAGTTATAATTCCGGAAATCTTAACTTATAAGTTTGTATGGGCATTCATATAAGTTAAGGTACTCATGTGATGATAGTGTAGAATTATTTACTTGTTTGCTATACTTGCGCGCACTGCTTTACTACTTACTTCTTTTACTACTCTTTACTGCTTACTTGTTTATACTGCTAGAGTAGTGCTTGCCTATATATATACTTGCTAGCTTAGATTTCCCTGTCAGCTGCTTATTGTTTACTCCACTTTGTTGTCCACTGCTTCTTCCTCCCGCTCGGTGCCTAGGAGTCGCGGGGGGAGGCGGGGACAAAATCAGCTTAGTCTTTATGACTAATGGTCGGTTGTGACCGTAGGAGTTCGAGGAGCTGGAGCACCAGCACAACCAGATAGGACATGATGGCAAGATTTGAGGAGCAGATGTCGCGCATTACTTCTACTACAAGACAGATGTTTGAAGATTTGAGAGTTTGTTTAGCTTCCGCATAGATGTAGTGAGAGAGAGAGAGTTTATTTTGTTGTCTTTTCATTCAGACATGTACTGGGCATAAGCCTTTTACTCTTTCATTTATTGTACTCATTGATGGACAGTTTACATTTGGATATATATATATACAGATGCGTGTGATTGTGGACTTGTTTACTTATTTCCTTCTTATTCTTGTTGGCCTAGTTGATCGTTCTTGCCGGCAGGATCGGAGTCTTGCGGAGGCGGCTAACTCGTGTGTTAGCGTCACCGTAAGGCGGCGGTTCTGGGCATAAGATCCAGGAACTCTCTTGGTGCGGGAGAGGGATCTTACAACTGGTATCACTTGAACAATGATCCAACGAGAAAGAAGTCCACAAAACCCTGGGACACCCCCGCTCGAGTTAGTTTGAGGACAAACTAGCAGCGGTAGCACTTGTGTGCCCATGTGTAAAAATCACACAAAATAGTCCATTAATCAATGAGTTAGGCCAACCCAACTAGGATACCATTCTAGTTTGACGCACCAAGATGACTTCATAGCATATACTAATCCAAATCGATCTCGGGTATAGACAGATTAAGGCATGGTAACATCCAAAGTGACTTAGAGAAGAACCTTATGGAGAAGTAGATACTTAAGGCTTAAACCTCGATGTCCCTAATTCTCCTACCAAATGAGAACATCACTTCTTACCTAATGGATAGGATCGCCTCAAGCGATTGGTGCATGAAATCCATTAGAAAAACAACAAGAAACTCATAAACTTAAATCTCCAAACCAACAACTAGGTTGCATTGAACCAATCATCATGACAAATACCAGAAATCGGATAAGGATTTGCGTTCAGTTGAATAAGGATTCGTGTTTAGAAAATGCCCATTTTAGGGCTGCTTATATGTTAACCATTGAGAAGGGTGTGAAAAATTGGTAACCCCGAGGATCTTAAAGTACATGGAATATCAATAGGTCTCAGGATGAGACTCCAAGTCTAGGGTCGGATACCCCAAGGATTGAGTGTATATTTAGGACAAATATATCATAATGATACCAAAGAAACTTAACCCAAAATGCATGGGGGCTAATCCTTTTGTTTATTGGATTAGTTTGGTACCCACTTGGATTTCCTAGACCTTACTTATGGGAAATGGTGTGCATTTAGCACCCAAATTGAACTTAGTGAATCCTGGAGTTCTACGACTCCAAGTAGGTTGAAATTTTTGTCATGCATGAGTCATGCCCAAATACATATACTGCCCAAAATGAGAATTTCTGGAAAGACCTTTTCTATAGCCTTTATGAAGTCAAATCACTCCAAATCCCCTTGGTAAGGTGATTATGTATATATTAGTCTATGGTAAAATTTTTGACTCAATTGGATCCTTACATATGAGTAGACATATGTTTAAATGATCGATAGAAAGACCTTTACTTACCACACCAAAAGGTTGTTTTTACCCTCGTAAAATAGACTTTTTGCTATCCAATTTTGAGGCCCTTAGAGGCCATAAAATGAAAAGTAGGCTGAGATAACTTTTGTAGGCATTTGTGTCTACTATCTGTAGGAAGTGAGATCACACCATTTGGAGCCCCACAACTCTCAGTAGGCCAGATTTAGTAAGGCTAGTCCTAGTGAAGGACATACCTTAAAATGGAAATAACTTTTTCACACAAAATGATATGAGGCTGATAATTTATCCATGTGTGTACGCACCTTAGATCTACTATATGCCCAAAGATCAGAATCGTTGGGGCACATTTCTCTAAGGTATTGATAGAAATTTGATAAATCATATGTGGGGTATAATATGTGTGATTTGGACTAAAATCACACCAAATCTCCTTTGGGAGGGTTCTCATGCATATAGTAGACCAGGGTTAAAATTTTAGGTCAACTGGACCTCTAAAAGTTAGTTTACTTCATAAGCAAGTGCAAGGAAATTGGTGTGCTTATAGCATGACCATGTAACACTAGGTCTACATGAGGGTTTGGGTTTAAGGGTTTTCCCTCGGTCAAATCTCACGAAACTTAAAACATACACTTAGGGTTATGAGACAATATCCCTTGGAGAAAATCATAAACTGTTGGGTTGATTTCCCTAGGAAATTTGGAATTTATGTGAATTGTCACATAGACCTTAAAGGAGTATTTTTAGGGTCAAAACTTTCTGAAAAGACATAAAGTTATGGGATTCACTTAATAGAGTGAGAATACACTCTGTAAATTTTTGGTGGGATTTTTGATGATAATATAGTCATTAATCATTAATTATTCAATTATCCCAATTTACTTCATTCCATAATTAAGTAAGCTAATGAACTAAAAGCTGAATGAAACTGGATATTTGGAGTTATAATATAGAATATCCATACCTGGAGTTGTTGACACGTGAATATTCTAATAATCTGAACATAACCTCGTATTTATAATTACATATATTGGGCACTCCCTTCACAATGTAGAGTTTGGAGTTATAAACTAGGAAACCCATATCTTGAAGTATTGACGCAGAATTGCTATAGAAACTTGTGCATAGGCCTTCGATAACAATATGAACTTTTGGGGAATTTGGTTAGAACAAATCAATGAGTAAATGACATGCTTCCTTCACAAAGAAGATATTATTCAAAATTAGATAACTTGAAATATTTATGTTAGAATATTATAGGAATTCATATATAGGTTTGTGATGTCTACATGAACATTTGGAAGTCTTATTGCTGATTCAATTACTGAGGAGACATCAAACCCCCTCCACAAGTGGAACCTCGTGACTTTTATTGGGAGACAAATATGTTGAAATATTGATGATGAGATAATATAGAAATTACTAGATAGACTTGTGATATCATTTAAAACCTTCTTGATATTTTTCCTTTTCATTGAGCATGGAACCCCGTAGACCCGAACTTGAATTTCGGGGACAAAATTATTTTTTTGTTTATTGGGATTTGTAACATCCCATTTCCTACTAGAACCCCTAACTTCAATTAGGGTAGGACATGTGGTGAGTGAGGGAGTTTGAGCTTGGTGGTGACCTTGAGATGCACTGAGTTGAGTGAACTCACATGTGATCCACTATAGGAGGCAGGTCAACTTATGTCAAATTAGCTCAAATTGAACTTACACTTGTGAATTAACCCCACCACCTTGTCCTTAACCCTAAAGGAGGCATAATTGACCAAAAGTCTCATCAATTGGTCAACCAATTTAGCCAAGTGGACCAAAGTCAAACATAGGTCAACATAAGCCAATCCTTCACCAATTAGCCCATTTAGGGCATCACCATGACCCAATCAACATTGGGAGGTGTTAAGGGGCCCAAGATCAACATTCTAGACCAGTCAACCCACCCAATTGAGTAAGTTAACATCAAGGTCAACCATGGTCAATTTTAGGCCTAAAAGAAGAAATTGAAAGCCCAAGCCAAATTCAATTGGGCTAAGGCCTCAATCCAAGACCACCCAGCAACCAAGTGTGCAATTACTATCCATGCCCTCTGAAAATGGAGAAGGATGACATACAAGGGGACAATTTGGACATTTCCCCCAAATTCCAAGTGAGACAAAGTTGAATTAGTGGATTAGAGGCCACTTGGCCTCTCCCTCATCTGCCCAAGACAATATTTGACCTCCCCAGTTAATTCCCAACCAAATTGATGCTAGAGGGGGGCCATTTGGCAGTAGGGAGGAGCAACCAAGGCTGGCCGAACCATGCCTTAATGGCTGGGATGGTTAGAGCCCTCCTCAACTCATTTGGACCCTTCCACCAGCTTCAGAAGGTGGAGAGTAGTCGAGCCAGTGTATTGGAGCAGAGGAAATTATGCCGGATCGAGGAATTGAGCAGGATCGCCGGAGCTCGCCGCCACCATGCCGCACCACATCAACACTCACCGTCAGCCCTACTTCAGGTCTGGTTTCTCCCCCTCTCCCTCTGTGCTAGTATCTAGGTCCATTTAGGAGAGAAATCGGGCTCAATTAAGCCCGATCCCATGTGAGCTTAAGGGAGAAACTCTGAGTTTCCGCTTTCGCTCGGGATCGATGTAAGGGTCGCCTCCGGTGGCTGTGTCGCCGCATGGCGGTAGCCACGACCTCAACGGAGGTGATGGAGGTGGTGGCCGGCAGTGGTGGGCCGTGGATGGCCGGGAAATGGAGGTGGAAGGTGGCCCAGATCAGGCAAATCCAGGTCGTTGGCTGGAGGTAGAAGATGAAGGAGAGCCATCGGATTTGATCAGATCTGCTATATGCAGACCATGTTAATTAATTTAAATGATTTTGTCACACTTTATTAGGAATGCTCATGGTGAATTTTGAGGCCCTTAGATACCTTTTTAGGAAATGTTTCCTGAGATAACATTTGTAGATCTTGATGTCTACTTTTACTAGGAACTAAAATCAGCCCATTTGGGGCAATGCAGAAGCCTGAGCTTCCATTTAGTGAGTCTGGTCCAAATAGAGGCCAGAAATTATTTGGTGTAAATATTCTAAAGTATAAGTCTGATGGACTTGAAATTTTGCCCATGCATGCATGAACCCTGCATCTAGCTTGCATCCAAAAATCATAGATGATTTTCCTAATGTTTTATTCAAAATATGTTAAATCAAAGAAGTGACATATTTGGAGTTGTATAGCTCCAACTGGCCCCAAATTTGGGTGTCACACTTAATTAGGCATTATTAGTCCATGGTTAAAATTTGAGATCAATTGTACCTCTGCATGTAGGATAATTCTCTTTGCATGTCTCTACTTAAGGGGTGATTTGGTGTGTCGATAGCCAAAAGAGGTATATTGTGTAGTTATCTCAAATGGCTTTAAGTTAGCCTCTGAAATTTTGCACACACCCTCCTTATGATATAATACACCACCTCAAAAAACTTAGGATCTCTAGGGTCAAGAACCTTAGGAATATGATCAATGTGATCCATGTCACACTTTTATATTTTTGAAATATTTATGGTTAATACATTGAGGATAATTGTGAAACTCTAGGTAATCCCTTATTATTCAATTTAGAACCCCTGTAAATTTTAGTAGAAAATTCAGAGATCAATTCATCTAGGTTTTAGCAAATTTGCCCTATGTAACAATTATGAATAAGTGAGAATGCACTAGGCAAAATGTCTGATTAATGGTTGAAACTCTGGAAAAATGTTAGGAGTATAATTATGAGCCTCTGTAATTTTTGGTAGAAATTTTGGAGATATTATTTATGATAAAATTCAGTTAATTCAGTTTACCCCCTTTCTTAATTTGTGCAATATTTATGATACAACTTTCCTAGAAAATTATGGGATTTTTGATTTGATGCTTTCTGTGCACTATGATGTTATAGTAATTATCTCAGAATTTTTCGAAGTCATGGTGTAGTACTTGATGTGTAAAGTTATGTTTTCAATCCTTTCATGTTAAATAGAAAATATGATCATCTAGTCCTTGGAAAATTATGAAATTCTAGAATTAGTTTTTTTATATCATTATAGTGCCCCTGTAATTTTCTCAGAATTTTTGAAAGTCATGGGGTAGTACTTGATGTGTAAAGTTATGTTCTCAACCCTCGTATGTTATATAGAAAATATGATCATATAGTCCTTGGGAAATTATGAAATTCTGGAATTAGTATTTTTATGTCATTATAGTGCCATTGTAAAGTTCTCAGAACTTTGGAAAGTCAAAATCTAGTACTTGGTGTGTAAAGTCATTTTGTCACCCTTATTATGATAAATAGAAATTAAGGGTTTTAATCTGCTGGAAAATTATGGAACTCTGGAATTAGTGTTTTTATATCATTATAATGCCACTGTATTTTTCCTATAATTTTTGGAAGTCAAAATCTAGTACTTGATGTGTAAAGTCATTTTGTCACCTTTATTATGATAAATAGAAATTAAGGATTTTAATCTGCTGGAATATTATGGAACTCTGGAATTAGTGTTTTTATATCATTATAATGCCATTGTATTTTTCCCAGAATTTTTGGAAGTAAAAATCTAGTACTTCATGTGTAAAGTCATCATGTCCCTTTTTTATGATAAATAGAAATTGAGGTCGAACCAATATGGAGTATATCAAAATTATGGTCAAACCCTAAATTCTCCACTGTGAACCTATGGAAAATTTTAGAACTCACATGGACATGGTATAGATACGAAAGAATCATCCGGATCAAACCTAGTTCAATTTCATCATGGTCTGCGGATAGTAAAAACTTAATATGAAGATTTGACCACCATGATCACATAGAAAATCAGTAAGATTTGGACTATAACAGTAACATATCATATACATCAGCCCTAGAAGTTATGAAACCTTTGGAGTGCATTCATATTATGATTTTGGGAATTATTAAGAATCATGTCGCACTATACATAAAAGGGGCAGTTATTAACTTAGGAGATCATGGAGATTTTTCAGTATGATAAAGTGTCCATGATGTATCACTAGGGTGTGATTAGAGACATTTGAGAATCATTTAATATCCTCACCACTTAGATTATTGGAAATCTTAAGTGTTGAGCATCGTTCAAGAGAACGTTAGCTTAAGGGTAGAATTGGTGACAATTTATAAAGCGTCAAGTAATAAAGAGTAATAAGTAGAGTGGGTCTTAGAACGGGGTAGCCACCAATAAAAGTTATTGTCTTAGAATGGGGGATTTGGGTTTCAACCCATTGCATTCCCTAGTACCACTGCGAGCCCTTCACGGGGTAAACCTCGGGAAGTCCAGGATTCACCCTAAACTTCTAAGTATACAATAATTAGACAAGATTAGTCTAACTAAATGAATAAGAGATATGGTAAACTTCATCCCGAGTTAAAGGGATGGGAATTTATATATTAGGACGGGTTAGTCCTGCGAGCTGGATGCTCGGGAAATAGTATATTAGGACGAGATGGTCCTGCGAGCTGGAGGCTCGGGAGGTTGTATATCAGGACGGGTTAGTCCTGCGAGCTGGAGGCTCGGGTGGTGATAAATTGCATGTGCATAAGAACAAATTAGTGGCGGGTCTTTGGTACTGGACCGGTCATCACACCGATGGTAGTATGTTGACTTAGGTGGGTGTGAGGGTTTGAGGGGCCAGTAAGTTGTTTATACTGCGGTCTGGAGGACGATCCCCGAAAACGCACACTTGACCTCAAAGACTGGTGGATACCAACAAAGAGTACGCAAGACTCCAGAGTGCACCTAGTACGTGTACAGAGGCGTACGAAGGGTCTAGGCCTGGTAGTGTGTATACCCTCCTAGGAAGTGGAGTTGCCCACTCCCCTGCTACCGTAGCCACAACGGTGGTACCAGAGAGTGAAGCTAGCTCCAAAAATTGGGAACTAAAGGTATGTGATCACAGAGTCGTGTGGCTGAGTTGCACTTGTATGAATCATAACATGCATATCATATCATACGTAAACCTAGATCATAATTTGCAGACCCTTGTCATATAAATTAGTATGGGCTCTTTTATATGATAAGTTATAATTCCGGAAATCTTAACTTATAAGTTTGTATGGGCGTTCATATAAATTAAGGTACTCATGTGATGGTAGTGTAGAATTATTTACTTATTTTCTATCCTTGCTCGCACTGCTTTACTACTATTTACTGCTTACTTGTTTATCCTGCTAGAGTAGTGCTTGCCTATATATATATATATATATATATATATATATATATACTTGCTAGCTTAGATTTTCCTGTCACCTGCTTTTTGTTTACTCCACTTTGTTGTCCTCCGCTTCTTCCTCCCGCTCGGTGCCTAGGAGTCGCGTGGGGAGGCGGGGACAAAATCGGCTTATTCTTTATGACTAATGGTCGGTTGTGACCGTAGGAGTTCGAGGAGCTGGAGCACCATCACGACCAGACAGGACATGATGGCAAGATTTGAGGAGCAGATGTCGCGCATTACTTCTACTACAAGATAGGTGTTTGAAGATTTGAGAGTTTGTTTAGCTTGCGCATAGATGTAGTGAGAGAGAGAGAGTTTATTTTGTTTTCTTTTCATTTGGACATGTACTGGGCATAAGCCTTTTACTCTTTCATTTATTATGCTCATTGATGGACAGTTTACATTTGGATATATATATATATATATACAGATGTTTGTGATTGTGGACTTGTTTACTTATTTTCTTATTATTCTTGTTGGCCTAGTTGATCGTTCTTGCCGGCAGGATCGGCGTGTGGCGGAGGTGGCTAACTCGTGTGTTAGCATCACCGTAAGGCGGTGGTTCTAGGCATAAGATCCGGAACTCTCCTGGTGCGGGAGAGGGATCTTACACGCGGGGTCTTTTCGCGGTGGACTCTATACCTTCTACTATTGCGCTCTCTATGACTATCGCTTGCGAAGGATGTGGAGGTGGTGGTCACCATGCTTACGACTGCCCATGAGGTGGGCTGTCAGGTGAATTCGCCCAGTTTAACTTAAATGAGTCTGTTAATTATGTAGGGAATCAAACTAGAGGGCACCCTATGGAAATACTTATAATCCGGGAGTGAGAAATCATCACAATTTCTCATGGAACCGAAATGCGGCTGGCCAACGATAGCAACCGGGGCAGCATCAAAATGATGCTTATGCCTCCAGAAGTCAACTGAGGCCACCTCTACCGGGTTACAATCAAGGTGCCACGGCCCCCAAGAAAAGCAATTTAGAAGAATGATGGAAAGTTTTATGGAGGCTGCCCGATCCAACATGGCAAACCAAACTACTTCCAGGCGGAACTTGGAAAGGCAATTGGGCCAATTGGCTCAAGTGCTTACCGAGCGTCCGCAAGGGACACTCCCCATCAATACTGAAAAAATCCTATAGATTAGGCGAAGAGTCTTGCCGAAGCGGTAGTGAGCAGCCCGAATGAGTTGGTAGTCACCTACTCCATCAATAACGATGAGACGACTGCCTTATGCGACTTCAGATCATCCTGCAACATTCTTTCATTGCAAAATGTTGATAAAATGCAACTTAAAATAGATACGAATGATCAGAAGTCTTTCGTGCTCGCTAACGGGACGGTTATTCAGGTAGAGGGAGAAGTGAAAAATGTCGAAGTTATAATTGAGGGGACAGTGGTGGTAGCCAACTTAGAAGTGTTGGGACCCCACGAAAATTGATCCATTCCTATCTTGGGAGTAATATTCTTGAAGGAGAGTGGTGCTACACTGGATTTTTCTACGGGTTATGTTATTTTACCTAGTAAAGTGACACCTCCTACTTGCCCCGAGGTTATGACCGAAACATCTAATTGCTATCCCACTTTTATTATTGATGAGTTGTTCAGTGATGCAGAATACATGAAAGAAGAAGAATCATTTGGTGAGGAAAACAAAGAGGATCAGCTGACTGGAGAAGAGGTTGATGTCCGAAAAGAGAATGACTCTGAGAGGGAGAAGAACTTCACTTCTGAACTCGTTGAGCAGGATTCAACCCGGGACAACGTCCCATTCTTATTTTGCAAAAATTTATGTAATAACTCTATTAAACGCTTTGTTTCTTAGGTTGATCCAGTCGCCACTACGGTGACAGTAATGAAGCCACTCACCACAAAGGTGAGAATTTCTGAAAACTATGAACGCTGGCATTCTCCAACGGTGGAGAAGCTGAAACAGGAGTGGCTCTTATGTGGTGCACGCTCTGCTGCTCTCCGTGGAGAGAAGGCGGAGGCTAGGGAAAAATTGGGTAACACCAATTTTGGCCCTAAATCTTTCACCTCCGGTCTGCAAGCCACTGGAGAAGTGCACTACAAGAGTGCGTATAACTGAGCTTAATTTTTTTCCTTGAACTGTGAATGTGTGTTTGTGAACTTGTTTTTAATTTCTTGAACTCTTTAAACTGCTTAATACATGTATTTTGTCCACCTTAAGAACATTAAACAAAAGGGCTCATGGGAGACAACCCAATGGGGGAACCTTCGGCTCATAACTTTTTGTTATTCTGCTTATGCTTCTATTTTCTTTCTATTTTTGTCTTTGGTGTGATTTATTCGCAGGAACAATACTTTTTCGGGTGGAGAACCCGGTGATTTCCAAGGACTAATGCCAATCTTCTGGTATGCTTATATCTGAGCACAGGTACCCTCTTCCTTAGCATTTTCTTATTTTCGTTGTCAAAATTCATATGATTGTCTAATTCAAGTTTGGGGGGTGGGAGAGTGTACCGAGTGTTCACTACATGTGTTCACGTTTTAGCTCACCAGAAGTATATTTTCATTTCTGTCATATTATAGCATACACCAATTCACCTGCACAAGCGCGCACTCACTTGTTTGTGTGCTTCTGTTCATGCTTATCTTGGTTTGGATTTTGAATAGGATGTTAGCTTAGGAATTGCAAGTCGGAGTGCGATGTTGACTCTTGTAGTGCTCTAGTCGCATCCGCATGCTCCCATAGAAATTTGAGTAAAATTAGATTATCTCTATGCTTTTAGTTTACAATTTGTGTTTTTGCGTAGCTTTTGATTTATTTTACTCATTTGGTGAATGTGACTTAAATTTGCAGTAGCACAGTGTTGTGTGTAAGAGAGCGCTAGTTTTGCGTTGCTCGAGTCAGAAGGAAGGTTTATCTTTCTCGTGGGCTAAGAACTTGCCCCAAGCGACTCTTGAAGCATGCGTGAGAGCGACTCAATAAGTTGAGTGTGACGTAGGCCATCTAGTTGTCTAGTTTGAGCTTTGATTTTCATAACCTGCGCGCTTACCTTTGCAATCCAATTTGTGCCTACCCATCCTTTGCTTCAGCTCTTCCGTCAATCACCAAAGCCTGAAGCTTATCCCACTTTCGCAACCAAGTATTTGAGCTAACCAAGAGTATAATTATCGTTGGGTGTGATGTGTGTAAATTTTGTGATGATGAGAAACTATTATGCTGAGTATTTTGGAGAACCAAATGGGGGATTCAAATAAAAAGAAAGCAGAAAGCAAATGAAAAGAAAAATCTGAGAAAGGAAAAGAATTCCCCTTGTGCGTAATTGAAAAAATCAGTTGGAGTAGGCTGTGTGCACACCCAGTTTTCAAGCTAAGTCTGGGGGTGTGTCACACTAGTGTTATTGTGGGCTTGTTCCGGGTAAGCATATTGTCGTTGCTCATTTGGGTTGCGTAGCCTTCAAGTTTATCTTGGTATATCATTATGTAACCTAAGCCTCGTAAAAACCTGAAAGCCCTACTGATTCACCTTATGAGTTTGCTAAGCACCGTGGAGAGAGTGTGAGCGGGCAAGCTTATGGCTCACGACATTGATGGATTTCAGCGGAGTTACCCCTGAATTCCAGTCTTTGGCAACCTCCTCCTTAGTGGCTTGTTTACTTTCACACTGGTGTACGACTGCAAAATTCACCATGATTCACCATCTGCGTAAACTTAAATTTTTACTTACGCATTTATACTGCTGTAAATTAGTTAGTATAGTTAGAACCTTCTTTTACTGAATTTCTATTTTGCATGGGTATGATACTTCACATCTTACTCCCTCTTTGCAATTCTCTACGCTAACTACCATTTTCATATCCCGCCGGATTTGTTTGCTCGGGACGCGCAAACAGGTAAGTCTGGGGGTGTGACGAGTCCCATTTATATACACTTTTATGGACTCATCCGGGCTAGTTTTCACTCCCGTGCACATCCTATTCGAGCTATTATTGCTTGTATTTCTCTTATAATCACTTTCGCGATATGTGCACTATTTAGGCCCGTTTTGGTTTGTTTTTGTGTTTCTTGTTGTTGGGGGTAAGCACATGGTGCTCCCTAATCTTTTATTTTGTATTTATATTGAGCTGCAAGGGTATTCCCAGCTGTGATGATGTCTTTGCAAGTGGATGGATCATCCAATTTTACCCATTTTTCATGTCTGCATACATCGCACGGTCGTGCGTTTTCCTTGACGCACGGACGGCTGCGGTCGTGCGCCCTCATCTGGGGTAGAAAATGATGTTCTGTCGTTGATTGTGCATTTTTACGCACGGGTAGTTGCCCGTGCATGAAGAAAACGCACGATCGCCTGTTAAGCCAAGTATTTCGGCCATCTGGAATTGGTCGTGCATTTTTACGCACGGACGGCTTCAACCGTGCGTGAGTAAGATGCACGGGTGCTGCTGCTTCTTCCGCAAGGCACTGCTCCATCGTTAATATTGCACGGTCTACGCACGATCGTGGGTTCGACCGTGCATGGATTAATTTCTATTGTTTTGTTTAAAAGCCAGGAAATCTGCCGCTCAAGGGCTCTTCTTCCATTCCACGATTTTAAGCTCCACACAGCGCCGTTTTCGCTCCTCCTCCATCTTCACTCATCTCCTTCATCCGGAAACCATTCTTTGGTGAAACCCTAGCGGATTCCAAGGGTTTGGGAGCATTCTCGGCCGTCAACAACACCATTGCTGAGTTGTGCAACCTCAGTTTGGAAGAAGAAGAAGAAAAACTGACGAACGAAGACGACGGGGCAAGATCGGAGATAGTGATAGTCTCTTGGTCCCTGAAGAATACTTCGACCGAGCCCGGAAGTGGTTTGACAACCCACTATTCCGGCCGAGATTGACGGCTAGTCTTCTCTTTTGGTTTACTCTTCCCCTTTCCAATTATTGTTATTAGTTTGTAAAGAACATGAATACTCTCATTTGTCTATGAATGAAAGTATTTATTGCTTTTCTAAATCTTGGATTGTGTGTTGTGTTGCGCTTCATCACCACTCACCCGCATCCGCTCCATTCACTCACTTGAGACTCACGTTAGCAAAGGCTAACGGCGATTAGCGAAGAGGTGATTGCGACCCTCACATTCCACACTTGCTTTTCGTCCGCTCGCCTAACGAAGCCCGGCATAACGGCCGACGCATTCATCTCGCCAAGCTAAGCGGTGACTTTGACCTGCATCTTTATTTTCGTGTTTGTTAGTTTAGACCAACCAACCAAAGCCCCCTTGTTTTACTTATTTCGCTCATTATAACAATCGCTTCACGACACGAATTACTTCTCCACAACCTGCATTCCTCAAGAGATCGACATTTGGGGAAGCTATTCCCATTATTACTTGACAGCGACCAGTGCACTTGCCGAAACCGCATCAGACATCTTGGCACTGGAGAAGAATTCCAGAACTTCAGTTCTGAGAATTATAGTTGGCTCAGATAGCACATATTCTAGTCTTTGATCGGATAGAAGTTGAATCACTTCTCTTATCTCTGCAGGAGCATGTTGAAATCCATTTCTAACTATCTCATATCCTTCATGCAGATCTTTTGCCACTTTTAGCGCATTTCTTCTAAAGGATAGGTCACTGAGATGGGATGTAGAGGAGTTTGTCTCGTCAGCTGGGTTAATGAGAAGTGTAATTACTTAATCAACATCTTGATATTTATAGTGGCTTGATTTAGGTTTAGATTTGCCCTAAGTATATGAGTTGATTAGACTAATCAATTTGATTGATTTTACATTGTTGTTGTGTTAATTAGGGCATGATTTAATTTAGCCAGCCCGTCACAGCAGAACCACTGAGACGGAGGTGTTATCCTCCTTGTCCACCGCTGAGATAGTTTTAGTTGTCTCAGTGGATTAGCTGAGACCTTCTCAGCTATATCAGTGGTTCAGCTGAAACCTTCTCAGCTGTTAAAACTGATTTCACTGTCTATCTGTGAATTATATTATTAGGCATGTGCCAAGACCTAAACATGATACCAATCATTTAGATAGTAACTTTTCCTATCATATCTTGTTAAACATGTTTACATATTTCACTAGATAAAGCTAAGGAACGCCATAATGTGCAAGTTAGATAAGATGACAGAATAAACTCTACTCTAAAGTTAACATGCCAAGTTCAATTTTAAAAGTATTAAACATTGTCTCATCCAATGGCTTTGTGAAGATATCAGCTACTTGTTTGTCAGTGGAGAAAAATTCAAGGCATATATCTTCACTTTCAACATGCTCTCTAATAAAATGATATCTTATCTCTATATGCTTAATCCTGCTATGTGAGACCGGATTCTTAGCTATAGAGATAGCACTGGATGAGTCACAATATAGGGGAGAATTAGTTACCTTGAGGTTATAATCCTCTAACTAATGTTGCATCCACAATAGTTGTGCACAACAACTTCCTACATTAATGTACTCAAAATCAGCTGTGGATATTGCACACTGGTCTGCTTCTTGCTGCTCCATGAGATCAGCCTTCTTCCTAGGAATTGACAAGTTCCACTTGTGCTTTTCCTATCTTCCTTGCAACCTGCAAAATCTGCATCTGAAAAGCCAATTAGTTCAAAATCATTGTTCCTAGGGTACCAAAGGACAAGATGTTGGTTGCCCTTAAGGTATCTCAAAATCCTCTTTGCAGCTGAGTAATGAGATTCTTTAGGGCATGCTTGGTACCTATCACAAACACATGTAGCATACATAATGTCTGGTCTACTGGCAGTTAGATACAACAGGGACCCAATTATGCACCTGTACATGAATTCATTAAAGGGCATACCCTTTTCATCCTTGTCCAGGTAAATGTTGGACCCCATTGGAGTTTTCATGGTGGAAGTTGATTCCATCCTAAACTTCTTAATAAGCTCCCTAGTGTACTTGGTCTGAGAGATGAAAATCCCCTCATCAAACTGTTTCACTTGGAGGCCTAAGAAGTACTTGAGCTCTCCCATACTGCTCATCTCAAACTCCCCCTGCATAAGGTTGGCAAATCTTTTGCAAAGGTTGTCATCTGTAGACCCAAAGATTATGTCATCAACATAAATTTGGACTAGAAGACATTTGCCCTTTGTTTCCCTAAGAAACAATGCGTTATCTATCTTTCCCCTCAAGAACTTGTTCTTGATGAGAAAAGCTAGACAAGGTCTCATACCAAGCCCTAGGGGCTTGCTTTAGACCATATAGAGCTTTCTTAAGCAAATAAACATGAGAGGAGAGGGTTGGGTGAACAAAACCTGAGGGATGCTCCACATATACCTCTTCCTTTAGATTGTCATTTAGAAATGCTGATTTGACATCCATTTGATATACTTTGAACCCATGTGGGCAGCATAGGCAAGGAACAGCCTTATTGCCTCTAACCTTGCAACTGGGCAAAGGTTTGGTCCAAGTCAATACCTTCTTCTTGTTTGTACCCCTTGGCCACTAGTCTAGCTTTGTTCTTGATGATGGTGTCATTCTCATCAAGCTTCTTTCTGTAGATCCACCTGGTCCTAATTATATTGTGTCCTTGAGGCTTTGGCACCAGTTTCTACACTTTGCACCTCTTGAACTGAAATAGCTCTTCTTGCATTGCTTGAATCCAGAAAGTGTCTTCATTTGCTTCTTCAAACTTCTTGGGCTCCATTTGTGATAGAAAGCTCAAGAATAGGGCTTCATTGTGAGCCCTGCTTCTGGTAACCACTCATTGGTTAATATCTCCAATTATTTGGTTTCTTGGATGATCCCTTAGGTGCATGTTTGCTTCAGGCAACCTGTCAGCTATATGCAGCTCATCTTCTTGAGCAGTTACATCTTTAGCAGCTTGCTGATCTTCACCTTCAGGGATTCCAACCTCTGAATTGACCTTGCTTGTGCAGGGTATGTCTTGGAGAGACATATATTGCATTAGCTAATCATTACCTGTCAAAATAGGAGAGATGGACCAGCCCTTATAGAGCAGGCTGGTCTCATCCTACATGCATAGACTCTTCTACAACATGAGTTTTCTTGTTGAATACTCTATAGGCCTTGCTATGTGAGCTATATCCAATAAGAACCCCTACATTGCATTTTTCAGCTAACTTAGTTAATTGAAATTTTCCATTATTTAAAATGTAGCATTTGCAACCAAAGAGTCTATGATATACTTTGAACCCTTGTGGGTAGCATAGGCAAAGAACAGCCTTATTGCCTCTAACCTTGCAACTGGGGCAAAGGTTTGATCAAATTCAATACCTTCTTATTGTTTATACCCCTTGGCCACTAGTCTAGCTTTGTTCTTGATGATGGTGTCATTCTCATCAAGCTTGTTTCTGTAGATCCACTTGGTCCCAATTATATTGTGTCCTTGAGGCTTTGGCACCAGTTTCTACACTTTGCACCTCTTGAACTGAAGTAGCTCTTCTTGCATTACTTGAATCCAGAAGGTGTCTTCATTTGCTTCTTCAAACTTCTTGGGCTCCATTTGTGATAGAAAGCTCAAGAATGGGGCTTCATTGTGAGCCATGCTTCTGGTAACCACTCATTGGTTAATATCTCCAATTATTTGGTTTCTTGGATGATCCCTTAGGTGCTTGTTTGCTTCAGGCAACCTGTCAGCTATTTGCAGCTCATCTTCTTGAGCAGTTACATCTTTAGCAGCTTGTTGATCTTCACCTTCAGGGATCTACCTCTAAATTGACCTTGCTTGTGCAGGGTATGTCTTGGAGAGACATATATTGCATTAGCTGTTCATTACCTGTCAAAATAGGAGAGATGGACCAGCCCTAATAGAGCAGGCTGGTCTCATCTTACATGCATAGAATCTTCTACAACCTGAGTTTTCTTGTTGAATACTCTATAGGCCTTGCTATGTGAGCTATATCCAACAAGAACCCCTATATTGCATTTTTCAGCTGATAATGCTAAATCTAGTTAGTTTAATTAGGTTATTTTTAGGATATTTACTCTTACTTTTTGCTTATTGTTGCTTACCTAAATGCAATTTTGGTTCATTTTCCTATTTTTAGTGCTAACTTAAGTTTTCTGAATTTTCAGGTCAAAAATGCAAAATTTCCTAAGTCACGCCCTCAGTCACGGGCGTGACCTAGGGCGTGTAAGTTGCTGTTTCCAGTTAAGCTGCTGCCAACATAATTCAGAAGATCTGGTCAGACACGCCCAAAGTACACGGCCGTGACACACAAGTCACGCCCGTGACACGCAAGCCACGCCCGTGACCAGCCCGTGAACAGCTCAGATTCGACCAGCTGACCACCGAATTGGTCACGCCACTGTTACACGGGCGTGCTTCCAGTCACGCCCGTGACTGCCACGTCAGCCAGCCGCCAGCGCCCATGATCGCCGCCAGCGCCCATGACCCGAGCTAACCACCGAAATGGTCACGCCCTCAGTCACGGGCGTGACCTAGGGCGTGACCCATCAAATCGCGTCAGAATCGTGCGCCGAACCTGATACAAGCCACAGAATTGATTAAACAATGTCACGCCCTTAGTCACGGGCGTGACTGAGGGCGTGACCGAGGCAGAAAAAATTCTATAAATTGAAATGACCTCCAAGCTTTCCTCATTCAGTTTTTGGAGAGAGAACTAGTGCTACTACTCTATTTTCAGTGTTTTCCATGTCATTTTATTCTCTTTCTCTCTCTCTCTCTTATTTCAATGCATTTCCTTTTCTAGTTTTCATATGAATGTTGTAATGCCTTTGTAATTTCCTTTTATAGTAGCCTTTCCATGCAATTGTAATCTCAGTTGAACTTTTATTTAATAAAAATGGTATGTTTTTGTTCTCTTAAAATCTTCATCATTTCTCTCTCCTACCCCTCCACCATGAGTAACTAAATCCTCATAGTACTCGATCTTGATGATCTGAGGATGAGTTGATCAAGTTATGATCCTTTAGTCTTCTTTCACTTTCTAAAGTGTTGGGCCTTAGATTTACTCTTAATTAAAATTGAGTGGAGCTATATTATCGATATATAATCCCCACCTTTGCTTTCATTCTTGGCTAGCCGAGAGGCCGATAGTCTGAAGTGAGCACTTAAGAGTAAAGAGAGTTACACACATTTCTCGAGAGAGAATGACGTAAATCTCCTGGATTGGAGTAAAACCCAATAGCGGGGTTCACCACTTAAAGCGAGTTTTAGGTATTCGAATACGGGACGAGAGTTCGGTCGGATTTTCCTAAACTCAGTTGGGCATATCTTCGAGAGAAGCATGTTCAAACTATAGGAACCCCCACGGTCAAGCTGCCCTTACTTTATTAAGTTTTAAGTTTGCTTTTGAATTTTGATCAACTTAGGCCGAAGTAAGTCAAGATCGAGTGCTATTTCTTAATCATCGTTTAGCCGTACTTATATCCAACTTTTATTTTAACCTAGCAGACAAAACAATCCAAAAAATTATTAAGATAAAATAATAGTAATTCGTTTGAGTATAAGTAATCAACGGTTCTCGGATTTTAATACGACACTTGCGTTCCTATACTACAGTTCGATAGGTATACTTGCCTTCTCGGATTGCTAGTTCGGATTTTATTTCGTGCAAGCGGAATTTTAATCAACAAGTTTTTGGCGCCGTTGCCGGGGACTCGCATTTTGTTGATATTTTGAAAGAACGAATCTATTACTTTTATCATTTTTTTTTTCTCCTCTTTCTTGAAAAAAACAAAATTAATTCAAAAAAAAAAGAGAGAGACCTTTTTCGAATTTCTCAATCTTATTTTCCCTTCTCTCTTTCTAGCTTATGACCCGAGCGAATCCGTCAGAACTTGTAGACTTGGACCAAGAACTTGAGCGTACTCTTCGGAGAAAATCGCAAGTTCAAGATCCTACATTCCAAGAACTGGCTGAGGATTCGGAGTCGGTTGTTAATATGGGCGAACCTAACCAAAATGAAGTCCCCAACATGGTTGCGGCCCCTAAATGGACTATGTCCCATTATGCAAGACCTAACCTGGAAGGGACGGAAACTAGTATAGTCCGCCCTGCCATAAATAATAATAATTTCGAACTAAAGCCAAGCATAATTCACATGGTGCAGCAATACGTGCAGTTCGACGGATTACAAGATGAAGATCCGAATGCACATATTGCTAGCTTCCTTGAAATCTGTGACACCTTCAAAATAAATGGTGTTACGGATGATGCAATTAGGCTAAGACTCTTCCCATTTTCTTTAAGAACAAAGGCTAAGCAGTGGTTGTCAACTCTACCTAGAGGTTCTATCACCACTTGGGCCCAGTTAACTGAAAAATTTCTAACTAAGTATTTTCCACCTGCGAAAACTGCTAAGCTTAGAAATGATATTTCTTCTTTTTGCCAAATAGATTCTGAAACGCTTTATGATACCTGGGAAAGGTATAAAGAATTCTTAAGACGGTGCCCTCATCACGCTCTGCCTGTATGGTTACAAGTGCAGACATTTTATAACGGGCTAAATCAACATACTAAGCAAATGATAGACGCCGCTTCCGGTGGTACCTTAAATAACAAAACCCCGGAAGCCGCTCTTGAACTATTTGAGGATATGGCCATGAACACCTATCAGTGGAATGTGCCAAGATCCCGCCCAAACAAACCTGCAGGTATGTACGAAGTGGATAACGTCTCCCAGCTGGCACTACAAGTGGAAATGCTTAGCAAAAAGATATCCGAAATGAATGCTCCTTCCGCACCTCAGGTTTGGGAATTCGCAAAAGCCACCTCCGAACAAGCTGATTTCGTAGGCAATAGAAATGCTTATAATAATTATTCTGCTTCTAATTTTCATGCACCTGGTTTTCAGTTACCGAATAATTATAATCCTGCGCTGCGTAATCACCCAAACTTTTCTTGGAGTAATCCTGCAAACACAACTCGCCCGCCTCTACAAAATGAATTTACACCACCTCCACCCCTTGTTAACTTTCAAAAACCTCCATCTTTGGAGGAGATGTTTTCAAAATATATAAGTACGAACGAAGCAACCGTCCGGAACTTAGCCGGATCCGTTAAAAATCTAGAAAACCAAATCGGGCAGCTCGCCAAAATAATATCCGAGCGACCGCCCGGGACTCTTCCCGCTAACACCGAGCCCAACCCGAAAGAGCAAGCGAAAGCTGTAACTCTTCGGAGTGGAAAGCAAGTATCCGGTCCGGTTAGCGAAGAGCCCGAGGCAAGATCCGCCCCTATTTTAAAAACACCACTCACTCAAACAGATTTTATCACTCCACCTCATATTTTCAAAAACAACCCCGCCCCGCCTTATCCATCTCAACTCAACAAGGAAAAATTAGATGATCAATATCATCGCTTCCTGGAAATGTTTAAGCAAATACACATCAATTTGCCCTTCCATGAAGCGATATCACAAATGCCCAAGTACGCTAAGTACCTGAAGGATCTTCTAACTAATAAGAAAAAGCTAGAAAATCTATCGCACGTAACTTTAAATGCTGAGTGTTCCGCCGTCCTAACAAATAAATTACCGAAAAAGGCTAACGATCCAGGTAGTTTTTCTATCCCGTGCCTCTTTGGTGATCTATTTGTAAAGAACGCGTTGGCCGACTTAGGAGCAAGCATCAACTTAATGCCATTCTCCTTGTTTAAAAAGTTAGGAGTGGGCACCCTTAGCCCCACACGTATGAGTATACAACTAGCAGATAGGACGATAAAATATCCGCTGGGAATTGTGGAGGACGTGCTCGTAAAAGTAGACAAATTCATCTTCCCGGTGGATTTTGTCATTTTGGACATTGAAGAGGATGTCGAGGTTCCCCTAATCCTTGGCCGCCCCTTCCTTGCCACCTCCCGTGCTATCATTGATGTGAGTAATGGTAAGCTATTCCTCCGAGTTGGAGATGATGAAGTAACCTTCTCCATAACACCCTCTATGAAAAATACCCTAGAAAATGACGATTCGTGTTTTTTCTTAGATGTGTTAAGTGAAGACCCTTCTTTTTGTATTTCTGAAACTGGTTCTTCTTCTTTTTGTTCATCTTCAAACACCTCCACTGAAATATTACAAGAAATGAAAATGGCCATTGCTCCCGCCCCCTCAAATTTTCAAATTAAATCAAAAATTTTTGAAGAAATTACTTTTGAAAAAGAAAAGTCTTTCAAATCTTCATACGAAGAACCTCCCACTTTAGAACTTAAGGAACTACCCAAGCATTTAAAATATGAATTTTTAGAAAAAGACTCTAAGTTACCAGTAATAGTGTCGGCCTATTTAAGTGGATCTGAAAATGCCAAATTGCTAAAAGTTTTACAAAAACACCGCCAAGCAATTGCTTGGCAGATTTCTGATATTAAGGGCATAAGTCCATCTTTCTGCATGCACAAAATTCTAATGGAAGATAATTCACAAAATTCTATCCAACCTCAACGCCGATTAAACCCAAACATGAAAGAAGTAGTAAAGGGTGAGGTCGTGAAATTATTAGACGCAGGAATTATCTATCCAATTTCAGATAGCAAATGGGTAAGTCCCGTTCAAGTAGTTCCTAAAAAAGGAGGTATCACGGTAGTGTTAAATGATAATAATGACTTAATCCCAACACGGACGGTGACTGGGTGGCGTATGTGTATTGATTATCGCAAATTGAACGACGCCACCCGCAAGGACCATTTCCCCTTGTCATTCATCGATCAAATCTTAGAACGATTATCCGGCCATAGCTTTTATTGTTTTCTCGATGGTCTCTCGGGCTACTTCCAAATTCCCATCTCGCCCGAGGACCAGGAGAAAACGACGTTTACTTGTCCTTTCGGCACCTTCGCCTATCGAAGAATGCCGTTTGGCTTATGTAATGCGCCGGCAACATTTCAACGGTGTATGTTGGCCATTTTCGACAAGTACGTAGAAAGTATTATGGAGGTATTTATGGACGACTTTTCCGTGTTTGGTGATTCCTTCGATTTTTGTTTAGAAAATTTAGAAAAAGTGTTAGAACGGTGTGAGGAGACCAATCTCACCCTGAACTGGGAAAAATGTCATTTCATGGTACGGGAGGGATTGGTTTTAGGTCATAAGATATCAGCAAGAGGAATTGAGGTCGATGAAGCAAAAATAGAAGTGATCGAAAAACTGCCACCGCCAACCAACGTTAAGGCCATAAGAAGCTTTCTAGGACATGCCAGTTTTTACCGGCGGTTTATAAAAGATTTTTCGAAAATTACCAAACCACTCACTCATCTTTTAGAAAAAGACACTCCATTTATTTTTGATGATACATGCTTATCTGCTTTTCAATTAATCAAAAATAAGCTAATAAATGCGCCAATTATGATAGCTCCAATCTGGGACCTTCCATTCGAAATCATGTGCGATGCAAGTAGCTTTGCGGTGGGAGCCGTCTTAGGTCAACGTATATCTAAAAACTTCCACCCTATTTTCTACGCAAGTAAAACACTTACATCCGCGCAAGCGAACTATACCACAACGGAGAAAGAATTATTAGCAGTTATTTTTGCATTCGACAAATTTCGACCTTATATTACACTTTCAAAAATTATTGTTTTTACGGACCACTCGGCCCTCAAATATTTACTTTCTAAACCAGATGCCAAACCACGCTTACTTCGCTGGGTCTTACTCCTCCAGGAGTTCGACTTGGAAATCCGAGATAAAAAGGGGGCTGAGAATTTGGCCGCGGACCATCTTTCACGATTAGATAACCCATTTATTGAAGATTTAAATGAACAAACTTTTAATGATTATTTTCCCGACGAGAAGTTATTATCAATCAACACTACTCCTTCTCCTTGGTTTGCAAACTTCGCCAACTACTTAGTAGCTCGAGTCCTCCCAAAAGAATTTTCCTATCAGCAAAAGAAGAAATTCTTCTCTGACCTGAAGAATTATTTTTGGGAGGACCCGTATCTGTTTCGAGTTTGTGCAGACCAAGTAATAAGGAGATGTGTTTCTTTCGAAGAAGGACAAAATATTTTCAAACACTTACACGAAGGACCGACTGGTGGGCACTATCAAGCCAATCGGACCGCTCACAAAGTACTTAGTGCAGGCTTTTATTGGCCTAGCCTTTTTAAAGATGCCCAATCGTTTGTGAGACGATGCGATAGCTGCCAACGGACCGGAAATATCTCAAATAAAAATGAAATGTTGCAAAATTATTTCCTCGAGTGCGAAGTTTTCGACCTTTGGGGAATAGATTTTGTAGGTCCTCTTCCTTCTAGCCATGGTAATAAATACATTTTAGTTGCGGTAGACTACGTGTCTCGATGGGCAGAGGCCCAAGCTCTTCCTACTAATGACTCCCGAGTCGTTATTATTTTCTTAAAAAAATTATTTTCTCGATTCGGTACTCCTAGGGCCATCGTTAGTGACAGGGGTTCGCACTTTTGTAACGCACAATTTGCAAAAACACTTTTAAAATATGGCGTTACACATAAGCTTTCAACTGCTTACCACCCCCAAACTAACGGCCAGGTCGAGGTAGTGAATAGAGAAATCAAACGTATTTTAGAAAAAACTGTTTCCACCTCACGTAAAGACTGGTCACATAAATTAGACGATGCTCTTTGGGCTTACCGAACAGCGTACAAGACCGCCATCGGTTGTACACCGTATCGGTTAGTATATGGGAAATCGTGCCTTTTACCGGTCGAATTAGAACATCGTGCTTTCTGGGCCCTTAAATTTTTAAATTTTGATCCCCACTCCACCGCCGATCTTCGAAAATTCCAACTCAACGAACTCGATGAGTGGCGCTCCAATGCGTATGAAAATAATAAATTATATAAGGAACGAACGAAATGCTTTCACGATAAAAATTTAAGGCTCCCGAAAACATTTAAACCAGGAGACCAAGTATTACTTTATAATTCTCGTCTACGTTTATTTCCTGGAAAATTAAAATCTAGATGGTCAGGTCCTTTTAATGTAAAGGAAGTTTATCCGTATGGAACTGTTTTGATATCACACCCAGATAAGGGTGATTTCAAGGTTAATGGGCATCGTCTAAAACTTTATTTTTCTGGTGACAATGTTGACATGGACAATGAAAAACTTCTTTTGTCTGGACTGTAATAATTTGGATTAACTTTTGAACTATATTCTTTTAGTCGAGCTCAAACGACATTAAACAGAGGGCGCTCTTGGGAGGCAACCCAAGGTTTTTAAAATTGTTGTTTTAAATTTTTTGGCCCTGGATGGCTCTGATACTCTCAACTTCGGCGATCGCCTGTTTCAACATTGCTGGTTTCAAGAAAAATTCAAGATGATATTTCATGAAGATTCAAAGCGCCAGCAAGGGGGAGCGGCATCACACACCCGTTCAAGCCCATAAATCCAGGGAAGTGCCTGTTTCAGTTTTTCTGTTTTAATTACCCCTTCCTTCACTCTCCTTTTCCATTGAGGACAATGTCTATCGTAAGCTTGGGGGAGAATGTCTTCTTTTCTTTTAGTAGTCTAAATTAGATTTTGGTAAAATCAATAGTACCCCTTGCTTTATGTTTTGTTTTTCCCAAAATATCTTATATAGCCTTAGTTAATTTCAAAATTTCTAATCCTACTTTTAATTATGTTTCACAAGTAAATTGTTGACTCATGTAGTGTTCTAATTCTAGGTAGCATGTTAATCTGAAAAGTTTTTTCTAAAATCTTGTACTTTCCTTATCGTTTTCTCTTTTATCTTCTTTACTTTCGTAAAAATTCTTCATCCACTATTTTCTCTTCATTTTTAGATATATTTTGCAAGGTTAACTTTTGATTTGTGTAGTAAATGTGAATAATCCTAGACGCTTATTATTCTTATTTTCAGGATAAGTTCATTAGTCTTTATTTAATATCTAGGGCTTACTTTTTGAAATCCTTCAAAACTCATGCTTTATCTAAATTTAGAGAGCAATGAAAATGATTTAGGCTTTTTTTTTGTTTTAAGTTTGAGCCTTCATGCCAACCCTTAAAAAGAAACCCTTTGTTAGCATCTTTTGAGCCTTTTCCCATGTTTTATTGTCACCTCCACTTATCAAATTTTTCACCAAAGCCAAAATTTCCAAACCTATTTGAATCACACTAACACTTTGAGTTTTATTTAAATTTCTAAAAGAGTGTGATTGGTTTATTGCATGGAGAGCTTCAAAGAAAAGAATTTGCTCAAAAAGGAGATATTTTAAGCATATTTGTATTAGTTATCTTTGCCAAAATTTTAAAAAAAAAAAAAAGAAAGAAAAAATGGCTATGAAAGAGAAAGAAAGAAAATATGCTATATGCTTATAATGAAGGATTGCCTCTTATCATTCATATCGAAAATTTTATAAAACTCATGTTTATGGTTTAGTGTGATTATAGCAATCACTTTTATCTTCGATTCCCATTCCAATTCATATGCCTAAACCAAACATTTCGGTCCTAATAAAGTCCTCTTGATTCATGCTCCTAAATTTGCTTTAGCTAAGTAAAGAAGAAAAGTAGAATAGTTAAGTCTTGGGTATGAATTTAGATTCTTGTTCTTAGAATGATATAGTTATAATTTGTCTCTTAGGGTTTAGTAACAATTCAATGCACTATCTCACTTGTTACTTTGCTCAATTTTATTATAAAAACTTTTTAGTTAAATTTTGGATGATTAATTTTTGTTAGTAAAGGGTATAAAAATTAAGCTTAAATAAAGTACTTATTTTAGGTTTCCTTTTCACTATTCTCCCTACTTGGAATTTCGCAAGGTACTCGTGTTTAGCATAATTAAATCTTTTTGATTAGTCATTTTATTTTATTAGCTAAAGCATATTTCTTTGCTTGGGGACAAGCAAAGTGTAAGCTTGGGGGAATTTGATAATGCTAAATCTAGTTAGTTTAATTAGGTTATTTTTAGGATATTTACTCTTACTTTTTGCTTATTGTTGCTTACCTAAATGCAATTTTGGTTCATTTTCCTATTTTTAGTGCTAACTTAAGTTTTCTGAATTTTCAGGTCAAAAATGCAAAATTTCCTAAGTCACGCCCTCAGTCACGGGCGTGACCTAGGGCGTGTAAGTTGCTGTTTCCAGTTAAGCTGCTGCCAACATAATTCAGAAGATCTGGTCAGACACGCCCAAAGTACACGGCCGTGACACACAAGTCACGCCCGTGACACGCAAGCCACGCCCGTGACCAGCCCGTGAACAGCTCAGATTCGACCAGCTGACCACCGAATTGGTCACGCCACTGTTACACGGGCGTGCTTCCAGTCACGCCCGTGACTGCCACGTCAGCCAGCCGCCAGCGCCCATGATCGCCGCCAGCGCCCATGACCCGAGCTAACCACCGAAATGGTCACGCCCTCAGTCACGGGCGTGACCTAGGGCGTGACCCATCAAATCGCGTCAGAATCGTGCGCCGAACCTGATACAAGCCGCAGAATTGATTAAACAATGTCACGCCCTTAGTCACGGGCGTGACTGAGGGCGTGACCGAGGCAGAAAAAATTCTATAAATTGAAATGACCTCCAAGCTTTCCTCATTCAGTTTTTGGAGAGAGAACTAGTGCTACTACTCTATTTTCAGTGTTTTCCATGTCATTTTATTCTCTTTCTCTCTCTCTCTCTTATTTCAATGCATTTCCTTTTCTAGTTTTCATATGAATGTTGTAATGCCTTTGTAATTTCCTTTTATAGTAGCCTTTCCATGCAATTGTAATCTCAGTTGAACTTTTATTTAATAAAAATGGTATGTTTTTGTTCTCTTAAAATCTTCATCATTTCTCTCTCCTACCCCTCCACCATGAGTAACTAAATCCTCATAGTACTCGATCTTGATGATCTGAGGATGAGTTGATCAAGTTATGATCCTTTAGTCTTCTTTCACTTTCTAAAGTGTTGGGCCTTAGATTTACTCTTAATTAAAATTGAGTGGAGCTATATTATCGATATATAATCCCCACCTTTGCTTTCATTCTTGGCTAGCCGAGAGGCCGATAGTCTGAAGTGAGCACTTAAGAGTAAAGAGAGTTACACACATTTCTCGAGAGAGAATGACGTAAATCTCCTGGATTGGAGTAAAACCCAATAGCGGGGTTCACCACTTAAAGCGAGTTTTAGGTATTCGAATACGGGACGAGAGTTCGGTCGGATTTTCCTAAACTCAGTTGGGCATATCTTCGAGAGAAGCATGTTCAAACTATAGGAACCCCCACGGTCAAGCTGCCCTTACTTTATTAAGTTTTAAGTTTGCTTTTGAATTTTGATCAACTTAGGCCGAAGTAAGTCAAGATCGAGTGCTATTTCTTAATCATCGTTTAGCCGTACTTATATCCAACTTTTATTTTAACCTAGCAGACAAAACCATCCAAAAAATTATTAAGATAAAATAATAGTAATTCGTTTGAGTATAAGTAATCAACGGTTCTCGGATTTTAATACGACACTTGCGTTCCTATACTACAGTTCGATAGGTATACTTGCCTTCTCGGATTGCTAGTTCGGATTTTATTTCGTGCAAGCGGAATTTTAATCAACATCAGCAAACTTAGTTAATTGAAATTTTCCATTATTTAAAATGTAGCATTTGCAACCAAAGATTCTAAAGTATGAAATAATAGGTTGTTTGCCTTTCAGAATATCATAGGGGGTTATTCCTAGGGCCTTATTGATAGATGCTCTATTGAGAACATAACATGCAGTGTTGACTGCCTCAGCCCAAAAATATTCTGGGAGTGAGGAGTCACTAAGCAATGTCCTCCCAGCTTCTATCAAGGTCCGATTCCTCCTCTCTGCCACACCATTTTGCAGTGGAGCCCTTGGGGAGGAAAATTCTTGGGTGATACCAAATATTGGCAAAACCATGTCATTGCCCTAGATTGAAATTATATGCCATGGTCAGTTCTAGTCTTGACCACAGTGCATTGTAGTTCATTCTGGATTGCATTAACATGGTTTATAAAGACATATAAAGTATCAGATTTCTTCTTAAGGAATAATACCTATGTATACTTTGAATGATCATCAACAATCAACAAGGTATACAACTACCCACCTAGGCTCTAAATTGGCAAATGACCAAACAAGTCCATGTGCAATAGATAAAGACACCTTTCAATGTCTTTGGAGCCAATGCTTTTAAAGGTGGCACTGGTTTGCTTGCCCATTTGGCATGTATGACATGGACCACTTTTAATACATTTCAAATTTAGACTATTTCTAACTAGGTTCTTAGAAAATAGTCTATACATTGTCTTGTAGTTACTGTGAGCAAGTCTCTTATGTCATTGAACACAAATAGACTCACTTTCATTAGCCACAAGACACACAGGAGACAAAGAAGAATTGCATATAAAATCTAAGCAATAAACATTCCCACTCCTAGTGCCTTAGAGAATGATCTCTAAGTCATATGACTTTTTGATCAAGCACTTATCATTGTGGAATTCAATGACATAGCTTAAGTCACATAGTTGACTTATGCTTACAAGATTGTGTTGCAACCCTTCAACATAAGCCACCCTTGTGATGGAGACTATTCCATTTGAAATCATACCATATCCTCTGGTGGTGCTTTTTTCTGATCCACCAAAGATGACCTTAGGTCCATTCTTCACAGCTTTGTATTCCTGTAGAAGACTCTTGGTATCTGTCATGTGCCTTGAGCACCCACTGTCCAAGTACCATATTTTTCCCAGACTGGTACTTGAACTAACCTGCAAGAAGGAATTGATTTACCCTTAGGAGCCCAATTAATTTTGGGTCCTAGGCTTTTGTTAGCATGAAACGATGACTTCACACCAGCTGCAACATTTGCAGGAAAGCTCTTAGTTGCACTTGGCACATTGGGATTGTGCCAACAATCTATGGCAAAGTGTCCCACCTTACCACAGCACCAACATTCATGAATGTTATATCTTCTCTTCTGAACATTCCTAAAGGTGGAAGGAGCATCAATATGTTTGTGTTCAGGAGGGAAGACAACAACTTTCTTCTTATTCCTTTCAACAATGATCTGGCTGAAGGTTAACCTTGGTCAGTCTTAGCAGTCTTTGTCTTTATGACATCAGCTTCCCTTAGCTTGGAAGCTAGGCAAGATTTGATGGCATCAGACACTGAGTTGTTAGACCTGTCTACAAATTTGGCAGCAGCCAAGTGCTTTGCTTGATTGGACTTGGAAAAGCTTGCTTCCTTTTTCTTGAATGAAGGGGATGAAGTACCAAAAACAAATGGTCCTGAATGGGCCATTTGAATTTCTTCATGAGGAGCTTTCATAGCACTCATCCCCATGCCTTTTCTTCTACTATAGGAAGAAGTGTTTTCCTTCACATAGGAACTCTCATTCTTCCAGTGACCATACATGTTGTCATGGTCATACCTGTTGGAGGGAAGTAGTACCTCTTGGAAGGTGTTGTGAGGCTTATCCTTGGCCTTGCTCTTTTCTCCACTCCCATCACCCACTGCCAAACTTTTGAAACCTAGTCCTCTCCTATTGGTTTGTGAGGAAAGGTGTCAATGATTGGTAGTACAGATTTGGGCTTGGAGAATTGAGCCACTAGGCTCTTCTCTTTGAGAAGCTTCTCCTCAAGGTCCTTGATGACCTTGTTCTTTTGGGAAATGGTGCTCAATTGGATAATTGTTATCCCCTTGAGTTGACTTATTTCTCTAGTCAACTGAGACACCATGGTAGGTGATTCAGTGCAATCTTGTTTAGCCAACTTAAGGGAAGCAATTTCTTGAGCTTGCCTTTTGGTCAGCTTCTTGCTCTTTTTCAGAGCATCCAATAAAGCATCATACTTATCGATCAATTGATTGACAACCACTTCAGATTCTGACTCATTTTCATCAGTTGAAGAGCATGCTTCAGAGTCTGGCATTGACTCATAATCAGAAGTGGGCGAAGTATAAAGTACCTTGTCAGGAATGTCCTGACTGTCTTCATCATTATTTATTATGGCCATTAAGCCATGATGTTCTCTAGCTTCTTCAACCTCCTCCATGTCACTGTCAGAGTGTGATAGAGGGGCCCTGATGCCCACCTTTGTAGCAGGAAAGTCCTCATCTTCTTCAGCTGCAAACAACCCAATATAGGCTTCTTCTTCATCATCTGAATCTGAGGATGATGACTCAGATTCACTCCAGCTTTTCTCCTTCTTGGCTAGGAATGATTTTTCACCCTTCCTTCCCTTTTGGTGATAAGCTTTCTTATCACCCTTCTCTTTTCTCTTGACTGGACAGAAAACAATGACATGTCCAGGCTTGCTACAACAATAGCAAATCACATTATTTGAAACATGTTTAACATGTTTAGAGTCATATATCCCTCTTAGGTTGCTGCTTGTCTGATCTATTGAGATCCTTCCTGGGATATGAGGAGGAGGAAGGCTTGTTTTTCCACTATTTCCTCCTCATCATCTTCTTGAAATGCCTTGAGAAGGCATCCATATCCTCACCAGAAGAGCTGCTATCTGAGGAGCTGGGCTCAGAATTTTCTAAGCATGCAGCCCACCTTGGAGGTGTAGGCATCCTTGCCTTGCTCTTCTTGGAGCCCTCAGCCTTGAGGGCCAGGGTCCTCTTCCTTGCATGAGGCCTGGAGGATGTGTCCTCCTTCCTAGCAGATAGCTGCATCTCATAGGAGAGCAGCTTTCCAAACAGAGTATGGAGAGGAGTCTCACCCAGCTTTTCCACTTCCCTAATGGCACATATCTTGGTATCCTAGTCCCTAGTTAGAGATCTTAGGAATTTGTCATTCAACTCATAATGAGTGAAGGTCCTTTCATAGGTCCTCAACTCATTCACTATCCTGAAAAATCTTTCATAGCAATCAGCTATGCATTCCAAGATTTGTTGCCTGAAGGCTTCACTCCTGATTTAGGAGGGATTTCCTATCATCCCTCATTTAATCCGTCCCTTCCATGTACACTATTAGTGTTTCCTAGATGTCCTTAGCAGTCTCACGGTGTACCAAGTTTTGGAAGGTGGAATCATCAATTGCATTGACTATTATATTTTGTGCTCTCTTGTCCATGGTAGCAAGTGCAATCTCATCCTTAGTCACTTCAGCATATGTCTTGGCTACTTGTCTTGCAGGGTCAATGGTGGAGATCTTTGTGAAGATGAAGGGACCCTCCTTGATAGTAATGTAGATCTTAGGGTTTGAGGTCTCCATGAATAGCCTAACCCTTTGTTTCCATATGCCAAAAGTTTACTTTTTGCATATGGGCAACTTCATAGACCGCATCTCCTTCTGACCTCCAGTGTTATCCATTGGATTCAGATTTGACTACACCTATGTAGGATCTGGTCAGACTATTAAGTCCTTTTTGACTAACCTCTCTCTGATACCACTTGATAGTTTATAAGTTAGTAGTCTAAATCACCTAGAGGGGGGGGGGGGGGGGGGGGGGGGTGAATAGGTTTCTTTTATTTTTGTACTTGTTACTTGTTGTTAGAGAAAGTAAGCACAACACAGAAAGCACACAACTATCTATAGTGGTTCCCCAAGATAATATGTCTATGGGTAGTCCACTTTCCCTTACACCATTCTAACAATGTGTTAGACAAAGCAAACACCTCCAATCTCAACTCCAAGAGCTTACACCACAGATCCCATAGGACCTCTCAAGTTTGCTCCAAACCCTACCTCAAGCTAACCAGCCCTACTACTCAGAGTGCTCCAACTCCTACAGCTCATATAACACCTTGATCTACTACCTCAGGCCTATCAAGAAGTCCTACTTCTCAGGCAAAAAGCCCTACACTCTCAGGCTCAATAGCCTTACAAACTCAGGTTCTGCAACCCTACAGCTCAGGCAATGTGCCCTACAAACTCAGAACAATAAAGTTCATACAGTAGTAATAAGTTCAGCTTACAACAGATGACTCAAGTGATGCATCCTTCAGCTTGTTATTTTTAGTTGTTGAAGCACAGTTGGTGCCGGCTTGGAGTAGGGCTGAATGCTAAACCTTCAGTCCTTGCTCCACTAAGACTTTCCTCTTCAGTAGATGAGGAAAGATCACTTTGCTCTTCTGAATATAAGAGCTAGCCTCTCCCCTTGTTTCTTCTTCTTTGTTCTGGAAGCAGAAGATGAGAGTACTTGAAAGCTGTGAATGAAATAGTGAATTAGCACACCAGCAGCTATATGCTTTTCTTGAAGTGCCCTAACATGTTCTTGTATACTTCTTCCATCTTCAACCACTCTTAGAAGGCTTCTAACACAGCATGGAGAAGGATAGAAAACATTATCTAGCTTTACAGTTGTTTGCGTCAAAAGCAATTGTCGCGTGTGTCGATTCTTAGATTTGAATCTGTCTCAGCGGTTAGGCTGACTTCTTCTCAGCGGATCCACTGAGACAGTTTGTCTTCTCAGTGGTTATTGTCTATCTGCAGCTCAGCTGAGGCAGACTCCTTCTCAGTATCTCATGGCCTTGTCTCAGCGGTTTCGCTGAGATAGTGAGTTCTTCTCAGCGGTTCAGACAGTGAACCATCAACATTATTCCAATTCTTGGAATATTTATACCCTGCACAGTCATGATGCAAAATGGGGTTTATCAAATACAATATGTTCTTAGCATGGTGAGTGATGCCTCTTCAAATTAAGGGAACATTAAGGGCAATATTCCCAACATGTATGTTTGTGTATATGTGTTGGTGTGTGTTTGTTTGTATGTGTTGGTGTATGTATGTGTTTGTTTGTATGTATGTGTTGGTGTGTGTGTGTGTGTGTGTGTATGTGTTGGTGTATGTATGTGTTTGTTTGTATGTATGTGTTAGTGTTGGTGTGTGTGTGTATGTGTATGTTTTGGTGTGTGTATGTGTGTGTGTGGTGTGTGTTTGTTTTGGTGTGTATGTGTGTTCTTGTGTGTGTGTGTGTGTGTATGTATATATGTTTTGTGTGTATGTATATTTGTGTATGTGTGTGTGTGTGGTGTATGTTTGTGTTGGTGTTGGTGTGTATGTGTGTGTGTGTGTTGGTGTGTGTGTGTGTTTGTGTGTGTGTGTGTATGTATATTTGTTGTGTGTGTATGTATATGTATTGTGTATGTAGATTTGTGTATGTGTGATGTGTGTATGTGCGTGTTTGTGTGTGTGTGTGTGTGTTGGTGTGTATGTATGTTGTTGTGGTGGTTGTGTTTGTTTGTCTGTTGTGTGTTTGTGTTGGTGTGTATGTGTTGGTGTGTATGTGTTGGTGTGTATGTGTGTTGTTGTGTGTGTATGTATATTTATTGTGTATGTATATTTGTGTATGTGTGGTGTGTGTTTGTGTTGGTGTGTTTGTGTGTTGTTGTTGTGGTTGTGGTTGTGGTTGTGGTTGTTTGTGTGATGTGTGTTTGTGTTGGTGTGTATGTGAGTTGTTGTGTGTGTCTTTGTTTGTGTTTGTTTGTATGATTGGTGTGTATATGTGTTGCTGTTTGTGTGTATGTTTGTGTGTATGGTTGGTGTGTATGTGTGTTGTTCTGTGTGTGTGTGTTTTGTGTTTGTTTGTATGGTTGGTGTTTGTTTGTGTTATTGTTTGTTTATGTTTGTGTTTGTGTGTATGTGTTGTATGTGTGTTGTGTTTGTTTGTATATTTGTTTATCTTGTTTAATTTTCTAAGGATGGGCAAAACAAAAGATGATGGGGTGGCCGCTATGTGGGAGAATAATGATGTGAGATTATTCTGTGATATCTGCATAAAAGAGATAGAGTTTGGGAATCGACCAAAAAATGATAAAGTCCAACTTAAGAATAAATGAGATCATTTGAAGAAAGAGTGTAAATTATGGACATAGTTGAAACATGGTGAGACCGGTTTGGGTTGGAATCCATCAAGAAAGACTATAGACACCTCAGACGAGTGGTGGGACGAAAGATTGAAGGTATTTATTAATCCTTGGTATTTCTTATTGGTATTTTTAAATTTTTCGATGTCTAATTTTAAAACCCTTTATTTTTTAGGTTGTCTCAATGGCAAAGAAATTCCGGTATGCAGGAATCCCCCCACAGTAGAGGATAAACTGAACATGATGTTCAGTTCGGTTGTCTCTACAGGACATCATGCTTGCACCCCTCACTCCAGGAATCTTGCGACGATGTCAATCGATGAAAGAGCAATGTCAGAGGTTGAACATGATGACATTGAGGTTAGCGAAGTTCCTCATCCAGCAGAGACCACAAATATATCAAAAACAAGCAAAAAAAGGAAGAAAGGAAAAAAAGAAAGTTGTTAGCTCAGTGTTAAAAGATTTGGCCGAGTCCTCGAAGATCATAAGTCGATGCTTACAGGAGCCACCCAGGAGTTCATCTTGTCCTTTTAGTATTGGACAGGCACTAGAAAAATTAAGCACGTACTCAGAAGTGCAGTCTAATGAAGTCTTCTATGATTTTGCCATCATATATTTGATGGAAACAAAACATAGAGAGACTTTCATGTGCCTTCCGGAAGGCATGAACATAAAGTGGCTTCGTAATCGCTATACTCGTGGGGCGTAGTAGGAGACATCATTTTTCCTTGCATTATCTGCTTTTATGAACTATGATTGTTATATTTTGTTGTTATGTATTATGTTCTTTGTTATGATGTGGACACAATTATGTTTTTTTACTGTTGTACGAACATTATGGAAAATTGTTGTTTTCAAATTTACTTTTGTGGTGATAATGATATTGTTTACTACTATATTTATAATTCTCGGTAATGCATTTTTTTAATAGAAAATGTCTAGTGATCAATCTAAGAATACCAGAGAAGAGCACGAGGAGCACGAGATCATTAAAAGAAATAATGTTATCACCCATCGTCAAAATCTGGTAGCAGCAATATGTTTTATCTCTGAACACACCTCGTTGTTAAACCATCCATTACTTCAAAGTAAACAGGTGATAAATGGGTTGGAGAGCTACTTCGTGGTACTCGAGTGAGATTTCATGACTCATCCATGATGAGTAAAGAAATATTTATGGATCAATTGCATTCCTTGGAAGAGAAGTGTGGTTTTCAGGGAACAAGAAGGACTGCATCCAGAGAATTCCTAGCATTGATAGTGTACATATTGTCGCATAATGAATCAATGAGAAAAAAAACGCGAGCGATTTCAGCACTCAACGGAGACAACTAGCAGTTTTTTTGCTCGAGGTGTTCGCGCTTTGTTGTAGTTAGCCGAGGACGTGATTCAACCATCAGATAGGTCTTTCAGCTGCACTCCGCTAGAGATATACCTGTTGGAAGTCATGTTGACGCGTGCATACCAGTTGGAAGTCAAGTTTCTATATTGGGAGAAAGGGCAGAACAACAAAAAATGTCTTGGCGGCTTGTGATTTCAACATGTACTTCACTTTCGTTATGGCGGGTTGGGAGGGATCTGCGCACGATAGTCGCATTTTCAATTATGTTATAACTGATTCTCGTTATAAGTTCCCTCATCCACCTCAAGGTAAATAATAAAAATTCATATCATCTACTTATTATTTAAAAAAAAATTCTTTAAACATTTTTATATTCTTCAGGAAAATATTATTTGGTTGATTCTAGTTATCCTCTACAAATAGGATATTTGAAACCATATCAAGATACAAGGTATCATCTGCCAGACTTTGCCCTTGGTGGTCGTTGAGCAGAAATTCGTCGAGAGATGTTCAATCATGCACATTCATCGCTTAGAAGTGTCATAGAACGATCGTTTGGCATTTGGAAGAAGAAGTGGGTCATACTGCGGGACATGCCAAGCTATCGCTTTGACAAACAGGTAGATATTGTGATGGCCACGATGAATTTACATAATTTCAATTGTCGGCACCCTTCGCGGGTGGATTTTGATTTCAGTGAGTGTGAGCAGGGGGGTCGAGATGATGGAGTGGCCACATAAGAGCAGCAAGATACATGCTCTGACACTGCAGGTGGTGTAGAGGAGATGATCACGCTACGCGATATTATAGCGGATCAGTTGTATGAATATAGATCGTAGACCGAGATATCGGGGGTAACTGGTTCAAATAAATATTATTTTTTGTGTTTGGTAATATATTATGGAAAAAATATTTTTTTTCTTATATTTTGTGGGGAGAAAAATTCGCTCAAAACTCCGTTTTGTTTCCAAACAATCTTTTCAAAACTCCGTTTTACAAACTCCATTTCACCCAAACAGTTTTTTAACAAAACTCCGTTTACCAGAATCAGCAATTTTCCTATCAGCAACTTTCCATCAGCAACAGCCCAACCAAACAGAGCCTAGTGTTGCGAGGTTAATTACGTTTATCCCCTTGCATCCTCTATTTAAGGGACCCCTTGGGTCTTATTAGGTTTTGTAAAAATTGTTCTCCTTCTCGTCTTTGTATGAGATTTTTGGTAGCTCTCTTCTTCGGAGCAAGCCCCGCATAGGCAGCCACAGTTCCGGCTCCATGGTATTCCCTCTGCCTTGTTCACTCTGGCGAGCACACAACATGAACATTCTAATATTCCCAATGACTATTTTAATTCACGATATCCTTTGTCGGGAGAAAAAAGAGAGAAAAGAACCCTACAAATCTTCTTTTTCTATGATAGAATTTAGGAATTCTCACTAATACTGAGTTTATGGAGGCTTACAATGTTGATAAAACATTCACCCTGAGTAATATGCAACTTGGAAGCAGGAACATTCACCCCGAGTAATATGCATCGACCTTGGGATCAAGGTCGATTTTCAGGCAGGATATATTGTTGCACACATGGCGACAATGACATGGAGCATTTTATTTTGTTTTCGCCATTATGTATTTTTATTTTGTAGGGATGTTAGGGTAATTTGTAAGTGAGTCCCCCTCCCTATATAAGGAGGAGACTTGGGAGTATGAGTGATCTTTTGATCAGTAGGTTTTGAGATCTCTAATTTTGGAGAGGGATTTCAAGGAGGAACCAGCTTCCTGAGATTAGACACAAGTATGCCTCATGAATTGTATCTTGTTTTCAAATTCGATTGCAATCAATTTTTTGTGATAGTAATAGCTCATCGGCCCAATTTCCATTGGCATTACCTATTCTTTTCTTCAATGGATTCAGTGACTTCTGCTTCTCCATTAGAATAAAAATGGTGAATAGACGTAAATAGAAGATCAATTCTCCAAGCTTTATAAAATATTCTAACAGCATGTTGGCAAACAGTGGACCATTATCTGCAATAATTGGTTGCGGATTTCGTGTCAACATATGATCTCTGTTAAAATGAAATTCATAATAACCTGCATAACAATTTTTAATAGAACTTGAGCCTCAATCCATTTAGTTAAGTACTCAATTAAGACAAGAATAAACTTCCTTTGTCCTATAGCAATAGGGAAAGGTATGAGAATATTCGTTCCAAGGATGGTGAAAGGCCATGGACCGGCTATGGATCGCTGTTGTTAAGCTGATTGCATTTGAAAGGGTGCATAATTTTAACATTCAAGACATTTTCTGGATAAATTATCATCATCCTTACTTATTGGAGACCAAGAATATCCCCACCTCAGTGGAGGCCATATACTTTTTGAGCACAGCAGGATGATATTCGCCACAACATTCCACTCGAATCGAATTGCAGTACACTGGGCTTTGAAGAAAGGATAACAGTTCTCGCCAATCTCAAATGAAAAATGACTAAGACTCGTGATCCTCCATTTAAGACGTTGAAGTTCCTTGAGATGGGTAGGGGATGACATTTGTAAGATGCCATGCACCTTGCGGGGTTGAGTTACATGCGCCGAAAGTGCACTTTAGAGGATTCAACTTCATATGATATTTTTGCAGTGTAGCGAAGGTCTCTTGCAAATCTATAAGATGTTATGAAAAAGATTTGCTCTTGATCAACAATTCATCCACATAAATTTAACATTTTGTCCCCTTTGATTCTTAAACATCAAATCTGCTGTCTTCTGATATGTAAATGAATTTGAAGATAGCCAGAAAATGCATCTATAAAGCTAAATCCATAAGTATCAACTGGACTGTTCGATTCAAAAGTGCGCTCACGAAGAAAATTGAAGGCTGCGGACCATCGGTTACTATTTAGTTAGAGAATTCAGACCGCTAGCAGCGGTCGAGGCCAGACTTCGCCCGTCGCGGCAAATGCCACTCCTGCGACGGGCTTTCCTTTGATTGAAAAGTAGCGGTTACAAATGCGAGAAAGCAGAAGCCGGCCGGTCAACAGTTCGCGAGACCAGAAACTCGAGACCGGAGCTCAGACAAGCGAGCTCTTGGATTCGAGTGTGCGTGTCTTGTGAACAGTGCCGCCCCCTATTTATAGGCTTGGGGGCCTGCCCGAATGGGCAGGGATAAAATAACCTCCTGCCCGGGTACAGGAGAAACGGGCAGGCGGTGACGGGATGCACAAAGAAGAAAAAGAAAGAGGCCGCGCGACCTGACGGCCTGCCTTCCCTACCCGTCTGACTTGAGGCTGAGGATATCAGGACTAAGTCAATGATGCAGACCGAGCGGCCTAGAGATTGAGGCCGCGGTCTGCATTCTGGTCATGACTTAGCCGTTTTTCGCAAGGTATCTCGGATAGCCTTTGATCTGGACCCCCGGCTTGTTCTTCGGGGCTGGAACCTCGAGTCTCTATGAGACAACCCGCGCGGCCTTCTAGCTGAGACCGCGGATGAACTTCTTGCCTTGGCTCTTTGACGATCTTATCCCTTTGGGGGCGATCCGGAAATGACACCAGGCCGCCCGGCCTGGCCCTTCTTGAACTGAGAACCGCCGATCCCGGGACCCAGCGGCTTGGCCCAGGAGTCTGCGCGGTCTGATAATGGTCCAACCCAAGAAGCGGTTTTCCGGGCAAACATAATCCCCGCATATTTTCAAATCTCAAAAGAATTTTGAAAATATTAGCTTTGACCGGGAGACCGCATCCGACCTGCCTTGAATTCTATAAGAGAGCCAGAGAATTCATTCTACGGAGTTTTTTCCTGAAATCACGGGGTATTACTCGCCAGTTGCGGTCAGAATTTTTAAGACCGGCAATTCTTCAGCAATGGACTTCCTGGACGCTGTGCTAGACCGCGTGGATCCCAGCGGAGACCAGAAGAGGGCGGAAGATAAGAGGCGCGAACCGTTGGAGAAGCCGAATAAGGAGAAAGAAAAGCAAGACCGGAAAGATCGGAAGAAGAGGAAGCGGGCTGAGAAGGCCGCAGCGGCTAGCTCCAAGCCAGTCGTAGACTTATCAACTCCCAAAACTCCTGCAGAGCCCGTGGTGAATAGTTCGGGGCCTCCCCCTGATGTCTCGTCGATCCCTCCCAGCGACCTCAACCAACAGACCGCTAGCTTGCCGAGCAAAGAGGTGGCCGCCACTTCTAAAAAAGTTGTTTCAGACAGCCCTTCGAAGAAGGTCGGCGAAACCGCCTCGTTTGGAGTGGAAATCACCCCATCCGGGAACCCTCACCTGCTTGTCAGGGATCTAGAGGAAGAGGCGGTTAACTCCCCCAGGACGGGCGAACCGAATACTCCTCTGTCCGTGGACGATTATCCCAGCCCCCTAAAAGAAGTTGACCCAGCTCCGGGTAAGAGAGAGAGGAAGAGGAAGCAGACCGGGTCCGTGACCGAGCGGATAACGAAGAAGGTCAAGAGGTTAGCCGCTAAGGAAAGGGCGGCTCTCAAGAAACCGACCGAATCCCTCCTCCAGACCAATTCGCGACTAAAGGAGGAACTAGGCCTCGTGACTCCTCTGCCCAACAAATCAAATGAATCGCCGGCCACCCCTGATACGAAAACGGGCGAACTGCCTCCGGACCCGGCGAGCAGCTTATCTTTTAATGGGATTTTCCGGGATATGGATGAGCTGGCGAAGCGAGACCAGCTTCTTGACAGCCCGATCGATTCCGAACGAAACGCTCCTGCCACTGATGATGTAGCCCGGCCTGAGGAGACCGCTCGAATGGAGGTCGAAGAACGAGAAGCCGCCGCCCGGACTGCCTTGGAGGTCGAAAAAAGAACGAGGGAACTCGAAGAAGTTCTGAGAGCGCGGGAGGAGGTTCCCCCAGCGATGACCGGGGAGGAGATAATGACGGTGAAGAAGGAGAGGGCGGAACAGGCCTTGAACAAGCCGTCGCGGCCTGATCCTCTTGCGGCAGGTAAGGATTCTACGGACTACAAAGCTGTCCGCTTTTCCATTCCGCGGCCTCGCCATAATAAATTAGTTAACCCGCCGCCGAGCCTCTTTTCTTTAGCGGCCCGGCTCCCTTTCATTAGGCCAAGTACGGAGAGACTCTGGCGTGAGCAATGTCAGAGGATGAACTCGGGACGGTCTAAATGGCCTGCCCGCCCAGGCACTGCTCTCGTATTTACGTTCATTTTTACTTATATATAGCGTTGCATGCTTTTATTTTTCATAACCGAACGGCTTCTTTCAGATAGCGCGGACCAGATTATGAAACCGGGCGACCTTGAGGCCAGCCTGCCTCCGCTAGCTCCCCTGATTTCAACCTGTGCGACGACCATGCCGGAAGGGCCGCAGCTGTTTGATCGCCTTGAGGCAGATCTGATCAACCTGAGAGCCCGCTTGAAGGAGGCAGAAAACCAGGAGGCCGCCACTCGGACCGCTCTGGCACAATCAGAGATTGACAGGAGATCCAGCACAGAGAGGGTGAAAGTCCTGGAGACTCAGCTTGAGGCCGCGCGGGCAGCAGTGGTGGCTACGCGGGCTGCTCTGACCGTCCAACTGGAGAAAGAGAAGAGAGCCTCTGCCAAATTTGAGAGCGACTCGAAATATTACCAGGATAAATTCCTGCGCTTAACCATAGAAGTCGCCGCTGGTCGGCGTAATATGAACGATGGGGTGGTAGCTGTTAGCCGCCCGACTATTGGAGCGGGCTCGAATCCTCCCCCAGTCCGGGCGGCTGATCCAATGATTGACGAGGCCGCCGCAACCCCCCGTATGATTGCCGCTTCGCGGGTCGAAAGGGATGCCGGGCGGCTTCATAGTACAATCAACCACCTCCACTTTCATACTAGCCAGATTTATTCTCTTTTGAACACCACCAGCGACCAGGTCGCACGACTTCATAGAGAGGATGCCTCCCCAGAACGCCGTCAGCCGTGACCAACTTTTGAGAACTTGTATTATGAATGTGGCCCATCGATTTGAACAATGTTTTTTCTCTCTTATTCTGAATAACTCGCGCGGTCTTCTTTTTAACCGCTATATTTGGTGCCTTGTTTAGATCTTATGTTTTATTCGAACTGACTTCTGGTCGGGCGAACTGTGATGTATGCTTGTTTCTGTTTTTTCTGGATGCCTTTGCTTCTTTTATTTCTCTGGTGAATCTAACCATATAGGCCATTGACCGTGCGGTTAGAATGTATAGCCGCGATATGATTTTACTATTCACAGATCATTGAAATCTATAAGTAGGGAATTTTCCGAAGTCATTCTCACGATTTACAGATGGCGCGATCCAAGAATAAGTCGCAGCGACCTGTTAAAGTTAAAGCCGTCCGAGCTGACGCGGCCTTGGCATTCCATTCGGCGGACCATCCGGAATGTCGCCTCACTCAGAACGAACTGGACGATTTCATTGCCAGTCACATGGTAGGGAGTAATCTGCTCGCGCGACTTCCTTTGCGTGACGAGCGGATTAACTCTTCCAATCCGCACCAGATCGCCGTCCCAGTTGACCACTTCGAATATGGCTTCAAGTTTCCACTGCCGCTTGAAGTCATTGCCATCTTTGACCATTATGGGGTTGTGCCCGGTCAGCTTCCGCCGAACTCCATCGCTTCAATATATAGCTTCATCTCTTACCTGCGGTTCGAGCGAACCAGATTCTCCATCGACCTGTTCAGAAAATTCTTCTCTGTGCGGGCAGTTTCCGACTCGGGGACTTCGACTTATAGGGGGCATCTCTACTTCAGCTGCCACGGGCTGAAGATTGTCAATCTGGCGAACAAAGTCTCCGACTGGTCGGAGCGGTTTGTAATGCTCGAATGTAACTTCGGACTGTTGCAAACCGACCCGCAGGTTCGGGGGGAGGAGGTTTTCCAAATCCCCCAGGTCGGAAAGATCGAGGCGGACACCTTCGCGTTCCTTGAGAAGGAGCGGTTGGATATCAACCACTACATCCCGCTGTTCTTGGAACTGGAGAATATCCTCCCCGAGCATAGTAAGTCCCCTTAGACCGCCTTTATATGACCGCGCGGCCTTCTTTACTTACGCTTTTGATTTCATTTTGCAGCCGCCCATATCGTTCCTACGAACAAGCCGGTCACGCCGGCCGGCCCAGTTTTAACCCAGAGGGAGAAGAGGCAGCGGCGAAAAAGGTCGCAATCCTCGGAAGAAGAGGGCCCGGCCTCTTCTGACGACTACGAAATCCTTCGTTCTAGTGGGAACCCGCCCGATCTGCAGGGCAACCCGACCGTCCTTTGGCATAGGGATGGAAGTCGGATCCGGGTATCCACCGCTCTTCCTCCATGGGGGAGCGACAAAATTGAACGCCATGCCCTAGCCGCCGGGACCGCTTTGTATGGTCGAAAGACCTTAAGGAGGCTGATGAGAACTCCTGAAGAAGAGCTCCCCCGGCTAGCGGCTCAAGCCGGCGCCTGGGGATTTTCGGCCAACCACTTCATGGCCCTGTCGTATAAGCGGCTAGTTTCTGCTCAGAAACTTCTGGAGAGAAAGTACGAGGAGCAGGCCGCGGAGAATACGCGGCTTCGAGAGGAGAACGCGCGGCTTCAGGAAGTCGTGGCGGTGAGTTTTTCAAAAAGACAATGCGGTCCCCTTTGATCAGCCTGGGCGACCTAATTCATTTTGCCTTTCTTTTGCAGAGACAATACGAGATGACCAACCCGGCCTTCCAGGACGAGGTGCTACCCCATGTGGCCCAAGGGATCAACAAGGCCTTGGGTCTCATGGGAGACCGGGGCGGTCTGTCCGAAGGATTCGGCGGAACCACCTTCTCCGACCTTTTCCCCGCCTTGGAGGTCAAGCTTGACGAAATCAGCCGACGGAAAAAAGGAAAATCCAAGGTGGGCGAGGAGGCCGAAACCGACGCGGGCAGGGAGATCGTGCTCCATCAAGGAGGCGATGGAAGTGATGAAGCCGCTGAAGAGGCCGACGCGGATGGAGATGCTGATGACTATGACGATGAGGACAGCTTGTCCTCTGGATCCACCGGCTCTGCAAGCAAGACCGGGCGGTCTAGCGACAGCAGTTCGTCCGGCTCCTCCTCACTAAGTGAAGGTTATTCGCCGGAGGTTGACATCGACTCAATTTCTCCTGTCAAGAAGAAGAAGAAAAAATCGGCAGACTAGTGCCCTTTGTTTTTTTAATTTAATTTTTGTAACCGCCGGTCTCTTTTTGTTGGCCGGGCGGTCAATATTTTGTAAACACTTTTTTGGGAAATGAAATAGAAATTTTACCTGTCTGATTGTCCTTCTATTATTACTTACTTGTGATACCTTGTCTTTTTTCTTTACTCTCTATGATCCAATCGTGCGGACATCTTGGTCTGAGCATAAGTGATGATTGATTGTCTTCGAAGATCCTTTATCCAGCCCGCGCAATTATTCATTTGGATCTCAGGATATTCGATTTCTAATAACAGATAGATTCATGCGGCTATAATTCGGATCGCGCGGCTTCTCTTCATTTGTAGATATTAAATACTTGCTGCTATGTAATGAATAACAACTTTCACGCAGTTCGGATTCAGTTCTGGCGAGTAATCCATTATGTCTAGAGATAACTTTTGCTAAGAAATAGCTTAACCTGATCGGTTAGAACACAATCCGAGCGACCACATATTCAAATCCAGGAATATCCAATTCTGATTATTCATTCAGGGATGGATAATGCCCGGCCGGTTTAAAATTCAACCCGGATTATATAGCCAGATCCATAAGTATTAACTTGATGGAGTAGAGAGATAGATATATCCGATCGGTCAAAGTGTAACCCGAGCGATCACATAATTAGCTCCAGAAGTATCCAATTTTATAAAGGATGAATAATCCCGCCCGGTTTGAATACAACCCGGGCAATCAGATAATCTGTTCCGGAATCTTGATTAGGAATGGTCAGATCCGCCCGGTTAGAGTGCAACCCGGGCGATCATATGAATAGATTCAGAAACACTTTACTTAATAAAAGACGGGCATATCCGCTGTCACAACCCGCATTTTCTCCGAATTTAAGAATATCAGAGTAAGAGAAAATACACGTCATGATGCCACGTCATACAGGAGACAACTGTAGACGCTCAGGCGGGAACCTATTACTTAACTAAACAAACTTGATTATATGATAAGTCATCATTTGAAATCATTTATCAGGGGTTTTGAGATAAGAACTGTGTCTCTCAGTTCGTGGATCAACTAGTCCACCGAGAAAGTATATATAATTGCAGCGGAAAGTACTTAATTTAGTTTACTTAAAGTCCTACATGTATGCAAACGACGGAGCATGAAATAAATGATATGCACATAACTAGGCGTACTGTAAGGGTAGAAAATACCTTTAGGCGACTTTAAAGTTAAGGGTTTCAGTTAGGAAGAATGCAATGAGAATGAGGAAAAATCATTTTATAACTATAGTGCACCTAGCATAAATCATTCCCAGAGGGTAAGATACACAAGATCTAAAAGTAGTGGCATAATCTGGCAAATAATCTATAAAGTATAAAAAGGGCACAATGGGCGTCAACAACATGACACTAACCCATTGGCACCAACTAGTATGTCTGAGCACAAGAAGTAACTAAAAACAACTACCTCGCAGCAGCGGGGTGAACAGCTACTAAAACTCTGAACTTCAGGCTACACCACTAGCCGTTACGGCTCTGAACCTGAGGCATTCAATAAAACAAAGAACGCCTCAGCAAGGAATTACAAGTGGCAGAAAACTAGCAGAAAAACAAGCAAGGCATAAGGGGTACCGACCCAAGCCAAATTTACCGAAAAAAAGAGAGCTCTGACCAAAGAACCAACAAGCATCAGGTGCACTAAATATCAAAAGAGGAACAACACGTTCATTTATTTAGTTTCGTCAATTAAAGAGACTGATCAGCTCAAATTATACGGGAACGGTTAACTACCTCCGCTACCCAAAGCCCAAAACCAGGTGGGGGTACCACTAGACCCTACCACCCAAACACGACTACCGTGCAAGGCTATAACATTTTCCCCCACTGTCTCCCAAACACAACTACTGTGTAAGGCTAAAGACAGTAGTTCTTATTACTTAAATTTTTTAATTAAACACGGGACGCTGCCCGAAAGAATAATCACTGGGAGGACATAAGAATTAGGGTCAAGGCAAAGTACACATCGATCAATATAAATCATAAGAGTAACTCAAATGTCGACAGACCACAACGAGTAGAAAGAAGTTCAAACGGGAGGAATTCGAAATCAGGAGCACCGGAAGGTCACTGGCCATCATCCCAAACACAACTACTGTTTCGCGGAGAAGATGGAAGATTGACTGTGTTGGTAAAGGTTACCAATCACCACATAGAATGGGGGAGGTTCAGAAATTTGTTGCTGTTTGAATTCGTCGGAATTCGTCGGGATTACACGGAATGTCCCGTGAAATCTCGACGAATTGACACAGAAAAATCTCTAACTCGATTCGTCGGAATTCGTCGGAATTACACGGAATGTCCCGTGAAATCTCGACGAATTGACACAGAAAATCTCTAACTCGATTCGTCGGAATTCGTCGGAATTACACGGAATGTCCCGTGAAATCTCGACGAATTGACACAGAAAATCTCTAACTCGATTCGTCGGAATTCGTCGGAATTACACGGAATGTCCCGTGAAATCTCGACGAATTGACACAGAAAATCTTTAACTGGATTCGTCGGAATTCGTCGGGATTACACGGAATGTCCCGTGAAATCTCGACGAATTGACACAGAAAATCTTTAACTGGATTCGTCGGAATTCGTCGGGATTACACGGAATGTCCCGTGAAATCTCGACGAATTGACACAGAAAATCTTTAACTGGATTCGTCGGAATTCGTCGGGATTACACGGAATGTCCCGTGAAATCTCGACGAATTGACACAGAAAATCTTTAACTGGATTCGTCGGAATTCGTCGGGATTACACGGAATGTCCCGTGGAATCTCGACGAATTGACACAGAAACCCCTATTCTGCTGTGTGGCCAGCGGATAGCGATTCTCCTAGAAGCTATTTATCCTCTGGGTATAGATAGGTCGGTTTTCTCCAGGGAACAACTACCCGATTCATAGCAAAGGAAGAAAAATCAAGGAAGCTTACATTAACACTCCAAAACTTAAGTTAAACCGAGCGACATGAAATCGACACGAGCGAAACAATACTTCAAGAACCGAAAGAGAAGGAGGAGGAAGCCACTTGCCTTAACCTTGCAAACTCGAAGATCTTTGCTCCGGAAGCTATGGTTCGGCTAGGAAAACACACGAGCACCGATTCCTGAAACTTTTCGGGTCGAAAGAAGGGGTTAGGTCACTACCCTAACTCCAAAAATTCCACAGAACGGGAAAAGCTTACCGCTAGAACGAAGATCTCGCCGAGAGCTTTCCAAATCTTCTCTCCAAACGCGATTCCGACTACTACAGCCCTAGAAATCGCCGATCGAACGCTCCTCGAAGCTCCGCACTCGCCCTTTCGCTCGGCGGCTGATTTGATCGAGGGAGGAAGAAGATGAATAGGAGGAGGAGATTTTAGGCTTATATATATAACCCTAAATTATTATTTAATTAATACATAAATTCCCCAATTTACTTAACTGCGAGGGCGACCGAAACACCTCAGATTTCTACGAAATTCGCACCTTAACTAAAACACGGTGTTACGAATCCAACGGCGAAGTCAGAATTCAATTCCGACGGGCCAAACTCGGGCTAAAGCCTCCCGAAGCTAAAAATCTTGAAATCCACTCAAAATCTTCACTTTAACTCGAAACGACGCGAAATCTCGCATGCTTGACCTAAATCACAAGATTTAACTAAGCTAAAACTCGAAACACTACCAGACGAGCTGACATAACGCCCTTACGCCAAAATTACGTCACAGAGGGGTACGTAAGATAATTAACGAAAATCAGGGGCGTTACAGTCACTCCCCCTAAAAGGAAGTTTCGTCCCGAAACTTGAAATCCAAGGATCAAGAAGGATACAGAAACAATTCTAAGGATACAGAAAAGAAGACTTACCCGAAGTCTAAGAGAAGAGGCTAGGATGAGTCTCTCTCATAGCAGACTCCAATTCCCAAGTTGCGCTTTCGACACCCTGATTCTTCCAAAGAACCTTAACCATTGGGATCGTCTTCCTTCGCAACACACGCTCCTGAGTCTCCAAGATTCGGACAGGCTCTTCGACATACGAAAGATTGGGTTGCAAAACTGGCACCGAATCAAGAACAAGCCGATCGCTACGCAAACACTTCCTCAGCTGGCTCACGTGGAACACATCGTGAACATTAGGAAGGGAAGCAGCCAAATTCAATCTATACGCTGACACTCCGATGCGCTCAACAATCTGAAAAGGTCCCACATACCGGGGATCCAACTTGTGGTTCCTTCCAAACCTCTTAACACCAGGCATCGGAGAAACTTTCAAAAACACACTGTCTCCAACGGCAAACTCTAAATCCACCCTTCTTCGATTCGCATACTTCTCATACCGCTCCTGAGCAATACGGAGCTTCTCGCGGATATGAGTCACAGCGACACTCATCTCTTCCAAAGCCTCTGGGCCTAGCAAGGGACTCTCACCAACCTCGGCCCAAAACAACGGAGTCCGACAACGCCTCCCATACAGAGCCTCAAACGGGGCCATTTGTAGGCTTTCCTGATAACTGTTGTTATACGCAAACTCCATCAATCCAAGCCGCTTATCCCAAGCTCCACCATGATCTAAGATATAGCACCTTATCATATCTTCCAAGATCTGATTAACTCTTTCTGTCTTACCATTGGTCTGGGGATGATAAGCGGTAGAGTACCTAAGGTCCGTACCCAAGGCTCCCTGCAAACTCTGCCAGAAACGAGACGTGTACCTCGAGTCTCGGTCTGACACAATGCTCACCGGCACACCATGCAATCTGATAACTTCATCCAAATACAGTTCTGCTATTTTCTCCATCGAGTATCCAATCTTAAAGGGCACAAAGTGAGCACACTTTGTCAAGCGATCTACTATAACCCACACCGAGTCATGACCACTGGGAGATCTCGGCAAACCGGTAATGAAGTCCATCGAAATACTCTCCCACTTCCAGCTTGGAATATCTAACGGGTTCAACTTACCTCCAGGCCTCTTATGATCTGCTTTCACGCGCTGACAAGTTAAACATTCAGACACATACTTCGCTATATCATTCTTCATACCCGACCACCAAATGATCTGCTTCAGATCTTTATACATTTTCGTGGAACCAGGATGATAGGAAACACTAGAATCATGCGCCTCGCTACAGATCTTTGTCCGAATTTCTTCCAACGCGGGGACGCAATATCTACCCCGGTACCTCAAAGTATCCTTATCATCGATTGAAAAATCTGGCAATTCTCCTCTTTCAGTTCTACTTCGAAGATGCTGCAAGTCAGGATCTTCCTTCTGATGCAGCCTAGTAAGGGCAATCCAAGAAGGCTCTTCAACCTCTAAGCTCGAAGGTGCGGAACAACTACCGACTGAGATATCCATCAACATAAACTCCTCCACTAAGGACTGCACTGAGAGATTGAAGATATGCGCGGTCTTCCGGCTCAGGGCATCGGCCACCACATTAGCCTTACCCGGATGGTACAGAATATCTACTTCATAATCCGCCACATACTCCAACCACCTCCGCTGGCGCAGATTCAGCTCCTTCTGGGTGAAGACATACTTCAGACTTTTATGATCCGTGAAAATCTTGCATGACACTCCATATAACAGGTGTCTCCAAAGCTTCAAGGCATAGATCACTGCGGCGAATTCTAAGTCATGCGTAGGGTAATTCTTTTCATGAACTTTCAATTGTCTAGACCCATACGCAATCACCTTCCCTTCTTGCATCAACACACATCCCAGTCCAATGTGAGATGCGTCTACATAAACTGCATACTCGACTCCTTCGATCGGCAAGGCCAACACTGGAGCACTACACAAACGCCTCTTCAATTCCCGAAAGGCCTCTTCGCACTCATCGCTCCACACAAAAGCAGTATTCTTCTGGGTAAGCTTAGTCAAGGGTGCGGACAGCACAGAAAATCCTTGGACAAATCTCCTGTAGTACCCGGCCAACCCTAAGAAACTCCTTATCTCCTTAGGCGTCGAAGGCGTCTTCCAATCCAATACGGCAGAAATTTTAGCGGGGTCTACCGTTATTCCATCTTTGTTCACCACATGACCCAGGAAGGACACCTGAGAAAGCCAGAATTCGCACTTGCTCAGCTTCGCATACAACTTGTGCTCTCTAAGAGTAGACAACACTAAGCGCAAATGCATAGCATGCTCCTCAGCACTTCTAGAATAAACCAGCACATCATCTATGAATACCACCACAAAATGGTCCAGAAAATCCTTGAACACGCGGTTCATCATGTCCATAAATGCAGAGGGTGCATTTGTCAAACCAAATGACATGACTAGAAATTCAAAATGGCCATAACGAGAACGAAAGGCAGTCCGGGGAACGTCCGACTCACGGATCCTCAACTGATGGTAGCCTGATCGAAGATCAATCTTCGAAAACACCGTGCTACCACGCAACTGATCAAACAGATCATCTATCCTTGGCAACGGATACCTGTTCTTGATGGTCACTTTGTTTAATTCTCTATAGTCTATGCACAATCTCATGGAACCGTCCTTCTTTTTCACGAATAAAACTGGAGCACCCCAGGGAGAAGAACTTGGCCTAATGAAACCACACTGCAACAACTCATCTAACTGAGTTCGCAACTCTTCTAACTCGCGCGGGGCCATACGGTACGGTGCCTTAGCAATAGGACGAGTACCAGGCTCAAGATCAATAACGAACTCCTCATCTCTAACGGGCGGGAGACCAGGGAGATTAGCAGGGAAGACATCGGGAAACTCTCGCACCACCAGAATATCCTCGATACACGGCGAACCACCAACAGCTTCTACTACAGAAACAAGGTAAGCCAAACAACCGGAAATTAACAGTTTCCGAGCACATACCGCAGAAATTATCGAAGAACTCTGGTACGGAGAACCAAAAACACTCATGGGTTGACCGTTGTCCATCACGAAGTCCAGACGCTTTTCCTTGCATCGGATGACCGCATCATAACTGGACAACCAGTCCATACCCAATATTACGTCAAAGTCTTCTAAGTCCAACACTTTGAGATCAGCAACAGCCCAGAAATCTCCTAAGAGAACGGGGCAACTTCGGACGCACTGGTTAGAGGTCACCAGATCACCAGAAGGTAACTTAACGAGGAACGAATCGTTGCCCAGCTCAGGGGTCAAACGGTGACGCTCAACGAAGGCCCTTGCTACGAACGAATGGGTAGCACCCGAATCGAACAGAACACGCGCCCAACGATTCTTTACCTTAAATCTTCCTATAAGCGCGAAGAGAAACTAATCTAATACAGCGAACTGAAAAGGAAACAAGACTAAACAGTTGTCTAAAGGTCTAACCTGCGATCACTTGGGTCGAAGACTGCGCTTGCTCCTGGGTTAACACGTTCAGCTTTCCTCTTCCCTTATCCTGATGCTGCGGCGGCGGCAAGGTTCGAAGCGGTACAGGCTGCAACGGAGGTTGAATCAGCGGGCATTGGAACTTCATGTGCCCCTTCTGCTTGCACTGGAAGCAGACTTTATCTTTGGTCCAACACTGGGCCACATCATGCCCTTTCTGCTTGCACAACTGGCAGAGCACCTCTCCCTTCGGAGCACCCTGGATTGCTAGCACTCTCTGCTGCTTCTGAGCTCCCTTCCTCTTGAAACATTTCTCCACTGGATGGCCGGGGCGGCCACAGAAGCTACACACCTCTCCACTCCTTTTCTTTGGAGCCGAGCTAGATACCTTGGGGGTCTCTCCCTCTTCGACTTTCCTCTTGTCCTTTTTCATTAGAGCACCCCGATTCTTGGCATTGTCGATAGCCTCGACTTTCAGTGCTGCTTCTACCACTTCGGCATAACTTTCAGATTTATAAGCACTCGCCAACTGCTGTATATCGCTACGAAGACCTCCAAGAAATCGCTTCATTCTTCCTGCCTCAGAAGTCACTAAATCTGGAGCAAATCTGCTCAACTTACTGAACTCGATCTCATACTCACTAACTGTGAGTTGTCTTTGCTTCAGGTGCAGAAAATTATTCATTAAACGGTCTTGCTCGACCGACGGCAGGAATTTCTTTAACACCATCGCCTTGAACGACTCCCACGAACATCCACCCACGAGATTTTCCCTCTCCCTAATCCACCAGCTCTTAGCAAGTCCTTTCAGCTGGTAAGCGGCAACCATCACCTTTTGGTCTGCAGAGATTCCTGAGTACGAAAACATCTCCTCAATGGCAACAAACCAGTCGTCTAATGCCATGAAGTCTGCTCTTCCGTGAAACGTAGGAGGTCCCAACCTTTGAAAATGCGAAATGAAATTCATTTCCGGTGGTATCGCTACCGGGGGTACCAAGGGGGCAGGAGGAGTAGGTACAGTCTGTCCTACTACTGGGGCCTGCACTACGGGTTGCTGCCTAGCACCGGCAGCCAACAACGCCTCGACCTGCGACTGCATCGCAACCATCTGCCTAGTCAGAGTCTCATTGCTCTGGCGCAGACTCTCGATCAAGGCTTCACTCTGCGCACCCGAAGACTCGCCCTCAGACTGGGGAGTCGACCTAGTCGCGACTCGCTTGCGCGCCATTTCTGCTAATACGCATAAATCTCTAACTAAAACTTAACCTTACACGAGAACTACACTGCTTGTCTCAGAACATACATGTACAGTTACTTGCCATTTCCACTACCTTTCTCTGGGATATTTTCATGATGATATGCTAAATTCAGGAACGATACTACATCGTCCCACTTGACTCATGTGCAAGGGGGCATGAATGCATGAATTTTCTATTCGTTTTGAAATCATGTGTGTACGAATGTCATCATGTAAATCTTTAGCTTGGCACGTGTGCTTTATGCGATGTTATGATATGTATGTTGTGCTATGCATTCTAAGAAAAGCCTTAATGCATGTTATGAGTGGCGTACACATGAAATATTATGCATCCCATACTACATAATATCGCATGTAACGAAAAAGAAAACGTGCTAATGGGCATCCATGTGATGATGGTTATGCATCCCATACTACATAACCGTCACATGTTGCCACCTATGGTGGATCCATATACAAACACATATTATGCATCCCATACTACATAATATGCCCCGTATACTTCTTATCATGCTATGAGTGTAGTGTTCATGCTTCAGCCAAGACGTACTGATGACACATCGGTGTGTGTATGCAATGAAACTAAATAACTAAACTATATCAGAATTAGTCGCTCGACCAACTTGTCGAACTAACCTCCCTCTGATACCAACTGTCACAACCCGCATTTTCCCCGAATTTAAGAATATCAGAGTAAGAGAAAATACACGTCATGATGCCACGTCATACAGGAGACAACTGTAGACGCTCAGGCGGGAACCTATTACTTAACTAAACAAACTTGATTATATGATAAGTCATCATTTGAAATCATTTATCAGGGGTTTTGAGATAAGAACTGTGTCTCTCAGTTCGTGGATCAACTAGTCCACCGAGAAAGTATATATAATTGCAGCGGAAAGTACTTAATTTAGTTTACTTAAAGTCCTACATGTATGCAAACGACGGAGCATGAAATAAATGATATGCACATAACTAGGCGTACTGTAAGGGTAGAAAATACCTTTAGGCGACTTTAAAGTTAAGGGTTTCAGTTAGGAAGAATGCAATGAGAATGAGGAAAAATCATTTTATAACTATAGTGCACCTAGCATAAATCATTCTCAGAGGGTAAGATACACAAGATCTAAAAGTAGTGGCATAATCTGGCAAATAATCTATAAAGTATAAAAAGGGCACAATGGGCGTCAATAACATGACACTAACCCATTGGCACCAACTAGTATGTCTGAGCACAAGAAGTAACTAAAAACAACTACCTCGCAGCAGCGGGGTGAACAGCTACTAAAACTCTGAACTTCAGGCTACACCACTAGCCGTTACGGCTCTGAACCTGAGGCATTCAATAAAACAAAGAACGCCTCAGCAAGGAATTACAAGTGGCAGAAAACTAGCAGAAAAACAAGCAAGGCATAAGGGGTACCAACCCAAGCCAAATTTACCGAAAAAAAGAGAGCTCTGACCAAAGAACCAACAAGCATCAGGTGCACTAAATATCAAAAGAGGAACAACACGTTCATTTATTTAGTTTCGTCAATTAAAGAGACTGATCAGCTCAAATTATACGGGAACGGTTAACTACCTCCGCTACCCAAAGCCCAAAACCAGGTGGGGGTACCACTAGACCCTACCACCCAAACACGACTACCGTGCAAGGCTATAACATTTTCCCCCACTGTCTCCCAAACACAACTACTGTGTAAGGCTAAAGACAGTAGTTCTTATTACTTAAATTTTTTAATTAAACACGGGACGCTGCCCGAAAGAATAATCACTGGGAGGACATAAGAATTAGGGTCAAGGCAAAGTACACATCGATCAATATAAATCATAAGAGTAACTCAAATGTCGACAGACCACAACGAGTAGAAAGAAGTTCAAACGGGAGGAATTCGAAATCAGGAGCACCGGAAGGTCACTGGCCATCATCCCAAACACAACTACTGTTTCGCGGAGAAGATGGAAGATTGACTGTGTTGGTAAAGGTTACCAATCACCACATAGAATGGGGGAGGTCCAGAAATTTGTTGCTGTTTGAATTCGTCGGAATTCGTCGGGATTACACGGAATGTCCCGTGAAATCTCGACGAATTGACACAGAAAAATCTCTAACTCGATTCGTCGGAATTCGTCGGAATTACACGGAATGTCCCGTGAAATCTCGACGAATTGACACAGAAAATCTCTAACTCGATTCGTCGGAATTCGTCGGAATTACACGGAATGTCCCGTGAAATCTCGACGAATTGACACAGAAAATCTCTAACTCGATTCGTCGGAATTCGTCGGAATTACACGGAATGTCCCGTGAAATCTCGACGAATTGACACAGAAAATCTTTAACTGGATTCGTCGGAATTCGTCGGGATTACACGGAATGTCCCGTGAAATCTCGACGAATTGACACAGAAAATCTTTAACTGGATTCGTCGGAATTCGTCGGGATTACACGGAATGTCCCGTGAAATCTCGACGAATTGACACAGAAAATCTTTAACTGGATTCGTCGGAATTCGTCGGGATTACACGGAATGTCCCGTGAAATCTCGACGAATTGACACAGAAAATCTTTAACTGGATTCGTCGGAATTCGTCGGGATTACACGGAATGTCCCGTGGAATCTCGACGAATTGACACAGAAACCCCTATTCTGCTGTGTGGCCAGCGGATAGCGATTCTCCTAGAAGCTATTTATCCTCTGGGTATAGATAGGACGGTTTTCTCCAGGGAACAACTACCCGATTCATAGCAAAGGAAGAAAAATCAAGGAAGCTTACATTAACACTCCAAAACTTAAGTTAAACCGAGCGACATGAAATCGACACGAGCGAAACAATACTTCAAGAACCGAAAGAGAAGGAGGAGGAAGCCACTTGCCTTAACCTTGCAAACTCGAAGATCTTTGCTCCGGAAGCTATGGTTCGGCTAGGAAAACACACGAGCACCGATTCCTGAAACTTTTCGGGTCGAAAGAAGGGGTTAGGTCACTACCCTAACTCCAAAAATTCCACAGAACGGGAAAAGCTTACCGCTAGAACGAAGATCTCGCCGAGAGCTTTCCAAATCTTCTCTCCAAACGCGATTCCGACTACTACAGCCCTAGAAATCGCCGATCGAACGCTCCTCGAAGCTCCGCACTCGCCCTTTCGCTCGGCGGCTGATTTGATCGAGGGAGGAAGAAGATGAATAGGAGGAGGAGATTTTAGGCTTATATATATAACCCTAAATTATTATTTAATTAATACATAAATTCCCCAATTTACTTAACTGCGAGGGCGACCGAAACACCTCAGATTTCTACGAAATTCGCACCTTAACTAAAACACGGTGTTACGAATCCAACGGCGAAGTCAGAATTCAATTCCGACGGGCCAAACTCGGGCTAAAGCCTCCCGAAGCTAAAAATCTTGAAATCCACTCAAAATCTTCACTTTAACTCGAAACGACGCGAAATCTCGCATGCTTGACCTAAATCACAAGATTTAACTAAGCTAAAACTCGAAACACTACCAGACGAGCTGACATAACGCCCTTACGCCAAAATTACGTCACAGAGGGGTACGTAAGATAATTAACGAAAATCAGGGGCGTTACATCCGCCCGGTTAGAATGCAACCCGGGTAATCAGATTAGTCAGTCCCGGAAACATCCAACTTAGTTTAAAGATGTATAGATTCGCTCGGCTAGAATACAATCCGGACAACCATATGGTCCGAATGTAGAAATACCCAACTCATTAACGGATGGACAGATAGATAAATTCGACCGGTCAGAATGAAATCTGAGCAACTATATATCATTTCCAGAAATATCAATCGTTATAGAAGATGAATGGACTCGCCCGGTTTGAATGTCACCCGGGTAATAGATGATCATCTTCGGAGATTTCCATCTTATAAAACATTGATAAGACCGCCCGATTATATAACAACCTGGGTAACAGATAATCGGCTCCGGAGGTATCCAATTAAAAATTTGATAAGATCGCCCGGTTAAATAACTACCCGGGTAATCATATACTTGTCAGAGAATATCCCAACTTATATCCAATCAGACCGTTCGGTTTGGATGTTCAGACCGCTCGGTCTCATTTATCATAACCCTTTATTAGGGTAGACGAACACCTGTACCTGTCTTAACCATATCTTCCTCGAATGGTTTTATACAAGAAACCATAAGAGGCAAATGCCTTCCTGTAGAGAAAGAATAAGAAAAAGGTATGTACAGACTCAAATGACCAAGTGGGCAGGTGGGCCTCGGCGGCGAACATTGCTTTCCTCAAGTGGTCATAAGAGCTGTAAACGACTCATCCGCTCTCTTGCCTAGGGTTACAAGCTGAGTTGATCAATTGGGCAGGTGGGCCTCGGCGGCGAACATTGCTTTCCTCAGAGAGATCAACTCAGTTGTGGGCCCAACTAGGCACCGTTTCGAGAGTACCTAAGAGTATTCGATGGTCACAGACTATGATGATCAGTTGGGCAGGTGGGCCTCGGCGGCGAACATTGCTTTCCTCAGAAAGATCATCAAAGCTGTAACTATATCCCTTCGGGGCATGATAGAGCTGACAATCACCTAGACCTCCCTTGATGCAGGGGTGTGTCAGATATTGGCCGGGATCCAAAATTCTGAAGACCACCGCAGCGGAATTGGCAAGCTACCACTACATGTGTGTGAAAACTCCCCGCATCACATGGTCTTGGTGGGTTTTACGCTACGACTACAATCCGAGGGGGTTCGAGCAGAATTTGGCGATATCTCAGAGGTTTAGGGAATGAGTTATGTATATTGAAATTCACAATGCATGGAACCATCAAACAAGAAGAAGTGTCAGTATGGGGCTTTTTATTTAATACCAAAAGAGATGTAAAGAATAAAAGAGATAATTCAAGGGTAGAATCGTTTAAGATCGTCACCGCTCCAAGTACGCGGGATGTCTTCCCCTTCACTGGTTTGGAGACGGTAGGCCCCATTCTTTAATACCTCTTTGATGATGAAAGGTCCTGCCCAATTAGGATCCAGCTTTCCAACATTACCAGACCTGGCTGCAGCATCTACCTTCTTTAATACTAAATCACCACTTGCAAACTGCTTTATTCTGACATTCTTGTCAAAATATTTTGCCATTCTCCTTTTAACTTCCTCCTGTCTGACAGTCGCTTCATCCTGAAGTTCTTCGATCAGATCTAGATTATGCATGAGAGCCTTACTATTTTCATCTATCCAGGATTCTCCTCCTTCTTTGGCGTAAACAACTCTCGGAGTGACTACCTCGAATTCCACAGGGACGACGGCTTCGGAGCCATGAGATAATTTGAAGGGTGTCTCTCCGGTAGCTGAGGACGGAGTAGTACGAAGAGTCCAAAGGATGGAAGGAAGCTGGTCCGCCCAATTCCCTTTTTGATTTAAGACCCTTTTCATCAAGAGCTGCCGGATTTGCCTGTTAGCTGCTTCCACTTGACCATTGGTCCTAGGATGATGAACTGAGGCAAACCGAAGATCAACCCCGATCTGATCACAAAAGCTTATCATCTCCGGATTATTAAATTGTGGGCCATTATCGGTAACAATTGCTAACGGAATTCCATGCCGGCAGATTATTTCCCCCCAGATGAAGTTTCTGACGATCTAAATTGTTGTTTTTGCTAGCGCTTTTGCCTCAATCCACTTACTGAAATAGTCGATCATTACAAGGATGAAACGGCGTTGACCGCTGGCCATCGGAAAAGGTCCCATAAGATCCATTCCCCATACTGCAAAAGGCCACGGCGCGGTTATCGACCTGAGTGACTGAGCAGGCAAATGCTGAAGAGGAGCGAACTTTTGGCACTGGACACATCGCCTGGCAAATGCTTCAGCATCTTTCCTCATGGTCGGCCAAAAATATCCCTGCCGCAAGATCCTTTTCTCCAAAGTCTTCGCTCCTGAATGACTACCGCACTCTCCCGAATGAATTTCCTGAAGTATAGTCGGGACCTCCTCTTCTGAAACGCACCGTGCTGAGGGAGAAATCAGAGTTTTCCTATACAAGACTCCTGCCATCAAGTAGTAGTAGGCTGCCTTTCTTCTGAATCTATTTCTGTCCTTGATTGACGAATGAAACTCCCCTTTTGACAGAAATAGTTCATAAGGATCTTTCCAGGAAGGATTTTGATCGATCTGCATGAGCTCCTCTTCTTCCGTCCCATCTGTTGCCGGATGAAAAAGTTCTGAGGTCACCCCTCCGGATGGAAGACCAAACTTTGATAATTCGTCTGCCTCTTCATTCTGTGTTCTCGGAATGTGTTCGATGATGAAGGATTTGAATCTCCCAATTTCTTTCTTCGCTAGGAATAGATATTTTCTCAACATCGGTTCTCTTGTTTCATAATTCCCCAGAACCTGCGAGGCCATCACAAGAGAATCAGTTTTCACATGAACATGTTCTATCTCAAGCTCCTTCGCGAGTCTCAAGCCAGCCAAGAATGCTTCGTATTCGGCCTGGTTATTTGTAACTGAAAAGAAGAATTTGATAGCCTGCTCCAGCCTGACGCCATTTGGACTGATCAGAACCACTCCGGCTCCCACGGAGTTTCTGCCAGAAGCCCCATCCACATAAATGATCCAAGCCAAGGGAGATTGTACTCTCTGTTCTGGATTAGACTCCGTCGTGTCCACCAAGAAATCTGCCAATACTTGTGCCTTTATTGCCGTTCTGGGAACGTATGATATTTCGAACTCGCTTAGCTCAATTGCCCATTTAGCCAACCTTCCTGAATGATCCGGCTTTTCTAAGATACTTTTTAGTGGATGATCCGAGACCACCTGAATGGGATGAGCCTGAAAATAGGGGCGGAGCCTTCATGATGACATGACCAAAGCCAAGGCTAATTTCTCCAAGATTGAATATCTAGTTTCCGTATCTTTGAGGATGTGGCTGACATAATATACCGGAAACTGCTTCTTTTTCTCTTCCCGCACCAGGACAGAGCTTATCGCATCTGGGCCCACTCCCAAGTATAAGAATAGTGTTTCCCCTTCGCGAGGGCTTTGAAGAAGAGGGGTTGAGGTTAACTGCTTTTTCAACTGTTCAAAAGCATTGTCGCACTCCTTACTCCATTCGAACTTAGATCCCCCCCTAAGTGTTTTGAAAAATGGAGCGCTTTTGTCCCCCGACTTGGAAATGAATCGGCTCAATCCTGCAAGCCTCCCCCCAAGTTGTTGCACCTCTTTCGGGTTACGGGGAGGGTTCATATCCAGGATGGCTTTTATTTTATCGGGATTTGGTGCGAGGCCATCGGGAGTGAGAAGATGTCCCAGAAATTTTCCTTTGTTGGCCCCAAACACACATTTCAAAGGATTCAGTTTTAATTTAAACCTCCGCAGAGTAGCGAACGTCTCTACGAGGTCTTTCAGATGGATTGAAAAAGTTTTACTTTTTAGAAGAAGATCATCTACATATACTTCAAGATTTCTCCCTTTCTGTTTTTTGAACAATGTGTCCATCATCCTCTGATATGTCGCCCCCGCATTTTTGAGCCCGAAGGGCATGACAAGATAACAATAACATCCATCATTGGTAATGAAGGATGTATGCGGGATATTAGGCTTGTGCATCTTAATCTGGTGATAACCAGAAAACGCATCTAGGAAGCTCATGAAATTATATCCTACCGCGGAATCAACTAAAACATCTATCCGAGGCAAGGGATAACAATCTTTGGGGCACGCTTTATTGAGCTTCGTGAAGTCCACGCACATGCGCCACTTCCCACCAGATTTTGGAACCATTACAATGTTTGACATCCGCGTTGGATATTGAATTTCAGAAACAAAACCCGCTTTCAGGAGCTTGGAAACCTCCTCTCTGATGGGCAATGCCAGCTTTGTTGCCACCTCCCTCTTCTTTTGCTGGATCGGCTTGAATTCAGGAGAGACGTTGAGGTGATGGCACGCTACATCTGGATCTACCCCAGGCATGTCCTCCGCTGACCAGGCGAAGATGTCCAAGTTCTCCAACAGACAGGAGGTTAGTTGAGCTTTTTCCTCCTCCGACAGCTCGGCGTTGATGATAAGCCTTTTCTCTTCCCCCTCAACAATGGGGATCTCTTGGGTCTCCTGGGCAGGTTCCAGGAAAACTCCTTTCCGCTTTGTGCTTTCTTTGATTTCCTCAGGGAATTTGGACACCTTGTGGATGTCATTTTGAGCCTCGCAAAGTGGTGCCTCGGTGATCATATTAACTGTCTTCACATAACATTCACGTGCAACCCTTGGATCGCTTCGGATCCGATATTGACGTCCCTCAGCGGCGAATTTCAAGGCCAAATGAAAAGTAGATACTACAGCTCTGTAAGCGTTCAGAATTGGCCTTCCGAAAATTGCACAGTAGCTGCTTGGGGCTTCCACCACCACGAAGTTTATCAGCTTCGTTATACCCCCCAGCGATACCAAAAGCTTTACGCACCCCTCTACTTCTTTCTTCTCTCCCGAGAAGCCATAGAGGGGCCCTTCTGTGGAGAGCAAAGACTTCCCAGTCTTAAGGGCTTCAAACGTTTCGCGGAAGATGAGATTAACTGAGCTGCCGGTATCAACCAGGATTTTATGCACGGTGTAGTTTTCAATAACCGCCTTTATCACCACTGCATCATCAAAAGGATTTGCATTTGGGGACAGATCTTCCTGGCCAAAGGTAACGACCGCCCTTTCTGGAGTAGAAGTGGAGGCGACTGCCACTTCTTGCTTCATAACTCTCCCGATGCTAGACTTTCGAGAAGATTCTACTCCTGCCCCACCATGAATGCAATAGACGTTGCCAAGAGGGCCAACGTCATTCACCTCTATACATTCGGTTGTGGGATGTATATCCCCATAGCAACCTGCTTCTTCCACATCTGCACACTCCCATGTCACTCCGACTGCCTCCTTCTTCTTCTCAGCTCGCGGTTCAACCGGAGTTTCTTGCCGAATCAACCCCCGAAGCTTTCCCTCTTTCAGGAGTTTTTCTATCAACCACCGGAGGGCCCGGCAATCCTCAGTCTGATGCCCCTCTTCTTTATGATATTCACAATAAAGGTTCGGGTTCCGATTACGAACTTCTGATTTCAAAGGAGGGGGCCTTTTAAAGTCAGGCCTCTTCTGAAGAATCTGCACGACCTCATTCATGGTTACGTTGAGAGGGGTGAATGAATCCTGTGATTCATCATATCGGATGGACGGGATAGGTGGAGATGGTTGTGCGATGTATTGTGGCAGATACACGGGCATTATTTGCGGAACTCCCATGGGTTGAGTGGGTGCGATGGCCAACGGCGGTTTCTGATCTTGAAACCGTTGATGGCCGAGAAATGGTTGTTTAGGCTTAAGATTTCTCCCCCTCTGAGCCCGGGGTTCGAAATCAGGCCGAGATGGATGATTATAACGTTGCTGATGAGTTGATGCGGGATTGAACTGATCATTGTCGCTGAGCAATTTGGCAACATAACCAGGATTAGTCTTTTCCCCCCTGATGAATTATTAGCCAGACTAATCATCTCCTGGTATGTTTTTGGCTCCCTGATTTGAGCCTCAAATTTCAACGGCCCCTCTCTAAGGCCATGCATCAGAGCGACCCTATATAACTCTGGGTCGACGTTTTGCACCTCCATTATTTCCCTTTGGAAACGATCGACGAAACGGGCCCATGTTTCGTTTTCTTGCTGTCGTATCTCGAATAGGGCTGCCGGACCATTCTTCCTCTTCTTAGAGGTAGAGAATCGAAGCAGAAATTCTCTACGCAATTCCGCAAAGCATCTGATAGATCGAGGATGCAATCCATAAAACCATTCTCTGGCCTGCCCATCAAAGGACGTCACCAGGAGCTTGCACTTTGTTGCATCAGTGATGGTCCTCAGAGCAACAGCCGATTCAAATGCCTGGAGGTGTATTGCTGGATCGGACTCCCCATTATATGCTGACATGCGTGGTTCTCGAAAGTTGTTTGGGGCCGGCTCTCCTCGGATTTCGTCGGTGAAGGGAGAACTCTCCTCGGCATCCTCGTACAGAGGGAAAGCAGGGTTATAAGGGACCTCTGCTGCGGTCACTTGCGGACAGGCCGCCTGATAGGAGCGGGCAGGAGCTCCAGCCGGGTAGGTTTGGAAAGCGGCGACCTCAGGCGGATAGGAAAAATGAGCGGCTTGAGAGGCCGCCCCTTGAAAGTCAAGGACCCGAGCCGGCATACATCGCGCGGCCTCTTGGTAGAAGTTCGGCCGGTCCGCAGAACCTTCTCGTGGTGGTTGGGAGTGGGCGACTTGCGCAAATGGGTATGGAGGTGGAGGAGGTAAAACGGGAGTAACCGCCTGGTTAGCCGCGGCCTGCTGAGGGGCTAACCGCTCGGTTAATAAAGTTAGAGCCTGAGTGATCGCATCCAGACGCTGATCAGTTGCTTTCTGAGCCTGGTCGGCTTCTCTCTTAGTTTGCTCCAGAGCCTCCCACAGGGAGTCATCGCTATGATCGGACCGGTCTCTTGGAGGGAACTGGCGGTCTGACATTCTGAACCAAAGATTTCGCTGATAGTCCGCGATCTGAAGGTCGCGTGTTTCTGTTCGATTCAAAAGTGCGCTCACGAAGAAAATTGAAGGCTGCGGACCATCGGTTACTATTTAGTTAGAGAATTCAGACCGCTAGCAGCGGTCGAGGCCAGACTTCGCCCGTCGCGGCAAATGCCACTCCTGCGACGGGCTTTCCTTTGATTGAAAAGTAGCGGTTACAAATGCGAGAAAGCAGAAGCCGGCCGGTCAACAGTTCGCGAGACCAGAAACTCGAGACCGGAGCTCAGACAAGCGAGCTCTTGGATTCGAGTGTGCGTGTCTTGTGAACAGTTCCGCCCCCTATTTATAGGCTTGGGGGCCTGCCCGAATGGGCAGGGATAAAATAACCTCCTGCCCGGGTACAGGAGAAACGGGCAGGCGGTGACGGGATGCACAAAGAAGAAAAAGAAAGAGGCCGCGCGACCTGACGGCCTGCCTTCCCTACCCGTCTGACTTGAGGCTGAGGATATCAGGACTAAGTCAATGATGCAGACCGAGCGGCCTGGAGATTGAGGCCGCGGTCTGCATTCTGGTCATGACTTAGCCGTTTTTCGCAAGGTATCTCGGATAGCCTTTGATCTGGACCCCCGGCTTGTTCTTCGGGGCTGGAACCTCGAGTCTCTATGAGACAACCCGCGCGGCCTTCTAGCTGAGACCGCGGATGAACTTCTTGCCTTGGCTCTTTGACGATCTTATCCCTTTGGGGGCGATCCGGAAATGACACCAGGCCGCCCGGCCTGGCCCTTCTTGAACTGAGAACCGCCGATCCCGGGACCCAGCGGCTTGGCCCAGGAGTCCGCGCGGTCTGATAATGGTCCAACCCAAGAAGCGGTTTTCCGGGCAAACATGGACAATAGATTGAAGACAAGGGTAGCAATATTTAGGAGGAACCTTCATCCAGTTTCCTAAAGATTTTACACATATGTCATTGGTCATTGGGCTTCCTTACCATTAGCATTCGATATCCACTCGGAATATTGAATCACCCCACAGACTCTACTTTCCAACAATTATTGACTTCATGAATTATGTCTGGAAGATCAGTGGCAAGGCAAGTCAGCTTCCTCTTTCTCTACTTCACCAGTCAAATGGCAAGGTTAATGTCTAGGCAATGACAGACAACATAAAGATCAACTCCTGACATATATACAACAAACCAAGCAAATATGTTAGAGTTCTCACATAAGCATTTCATCGTGTGACCCTAGTCTTTGGGGGCGAGTTCAACATTGATATTGAAATTTCAACTTTGTTGTCCACTAGGAATAGGGGCTTGATTTATTATATGGGCCGAAGTAATTGGGGCAGTCATCTATTTATTTGCTTCATCTGCATCCACACGAATCGCCTCAATATAACATCTTCTAGAAACAATAGAGACCCTATGTACAACATTTTCCTTGTTATTAGCCTAAAAATTTGTCACGAGATGACAGTGCCAAAAGTGCTCAATGGAGGGTGACTAAAGATATCATCATAAATATCCGGTCCATAGATCACAATAAAGGTAACCATCTTTATCACACCTGCCAATGTAGTTGGTAGGTCAATTGCTCCTTCCGCCTCAGTCCGCTCACCTACAAAAGTGAAGAGTGGGCCATCACAAATTTTGAGCAATTCTACGTTCAACCCGATTCCCAAGAACACCATCTAAAATAAGACATTTACAGCGATGCCAGTATCCACCATTATTATTCGGACTATAAAGATCATAATGAAATCAGCTTCTGAGAACGTTATGATGCCATGGAAGCGGGCTGAGAAATCATGGTGGCTAATGAAACCTATGTTGATCATAAATCTTTAGACATACGTTGCTTTGAACTTCCAAACCAACACCATCATTGATCGTTCCTACTTCACAGTTTGTCTCCTACAACAACACATCAGAGGTCTAGCACCTTCTTATATCATTTTTCGTTTCCCCTTATCAACGGGAGGGGACAAGAGAAACTCACACAACATTTATTCTGGGAAAGGTTCTATATAAACACTTTTAACTAACGACACTGATCTATAGTATGGCTAACTTCCCAGTGATGCTCGCATTAAAGAGACATAGTGCCATGATTCAGGAGAGTATTTGTAGGCGGAGGTGGTCGGAAGAAATTTGTCGGCCGAATGGAATAAACTATTTGTGCCAACGACTTATTCAGGAGTGGGGGGCAACCTCCCCTGTGGGATTCATCAATGGTGGAGGATGATCAACAGGGATAGGAAGCCACCTATGTGGCTAGCAAACTCGATCTTTGTTATCCCGGAAGAATTTGTGAGGAGGGTAAGGAGGTCGTAGTTGTTCTTCTCTATTAGCAGGACGAGATACTCTAGTATTAACAACTCAGTAGAAGAGGACGGGCATACTGTCTTTGGCATGCATATGTTGGCTCGTCAACTCCAAAGCTTGGGTGTATGTTGTCGATGTGTACATATTCAGCTGATATTTAAGAAGATCATCTCTGAGTCCACTAACCAATGCGACTCGCAAGGTATTATCATCTGCATACTTTACTCCTATCTTTGCTTTCTAGAAGCAGGTGACATAATAGCAGAAAGATTTGCGAACATCTTGCCGCAAGTCAGGCAGATGACTTGAGCCACGCTTTAGTCTCTAAGAACGTGGAAAGTTCGAAGTCAGCAGGCACATCCAATTGTCATAGCTTGTTTTATTGCCTTTAGGAAGTTCAAAAAAATCAATTGATCGTTGGACCTTCAAGGATGGAAAAGAAAAGTTGGCATCACAGGCTCCCTGATAAAGTGTGTGTAGCTAGGGATGATTCAAAATGCAGTGTGTGGGTCCAAGGATCTTCATTGTCATTGTAAACTGGCAACTCTGGTTATCTGAAATCAGCTGGAATAATGATCGATTGAATTCTGGCACTAAATGGCGATAAAGACTCACCATCGATACTTCAGCATCAGTGTCAATACAATCATCACTAGGTGAGGCAATAGAGATTGTAGCACTTGGGGTGGTGTACGTAGCTGGGGAATTAGGATGATGAGGATGTTATTCAGGGATGAAGGAAGAGATAAAAGAAGGGTGATAGAGTTAAGAAGGGCTCTGGGATAAGAGGAAGTGTGGAACATATTAAAGAGAGAAGCGATGAAATATTGCATAACAACAAAATCCTGATTGCTGATGACTTCGAGGGTTGAGGAAGAGGAAGGATGATCATTGTTGTCGACCATGATGATGGTGTTTTCATATCATACTTTGAGTCCACGTTTAGGATGCAAGATCCTAGACAATCCAGGAATTGAAGCAGACCTTACTCTTCGACTGAGAATGGAGGAGGCGGCGAAGATTATGAAAGGTCTCGCAACACAATCGAGAGATTTGTTAAAGCACTCTCCCACCTGAAATACCAAAATCTCATTGTTTTCATATAATGGTTTTAATGCGTGGGTTTCGAATCCATTGTTCTTAGTAGTTCACATTGTATATAGGCAATGAAGCAGTTGAATAATGGCAAAGATATCGCGACTGACGAAATTGCCCATCATCAGTATTTGTGTTGTTGAATAATGTTGAGGAATGTTGGAACATGTTGACTTAAGCAGCCAATTTGTTGGAGGATAATCCTCGATACATGTGGAGGATGGCGGACACGTAGAGCATCAAATAAGGATGGACAATAATTCTCATCTTGATGAGATAAGACCAAAGAAAAGTCAATGAAGAAGTCGCCAATAATGGCAAGTAATAACTTGATGAACAATGTGAGCGAACAGAGCAGTAACTGAAAGTGCTTCGCAATCATTAAGAACACTCTCACAGCGTTCCATTCATCAAGCACCCAATTCTACTAAATTTCTATTCATTCGCGTTGCAGCAATGGCTCTTGGTGACCCAATTGCTCGGGTGTGTTCACATGGTCATGCCTTGACCAAATGCCTTTTTATAAGAAACGCAGAGTCGTAACCAATGTCGACATACAAACATGACATCATTGGTTTTTGATCATTTGTATATTTGCATATTGTTTGGATTTTGGCATTTTGCATTCAATATTTCTACATGACTTATAAGTTTTACTATTATTAGGAGCAAATATTAATTCCTATAAATTATGCATGCATTATCCTTGTATGGTCGTGTTATATAATCATTCAGACAATTTGAACGTATGAAATTCCCCAACATGACAAACTAATAATTCCATATCCAAACTATGTGAGCATTTTGCAATGACGAGCCAGTCATCACCATTGATTTGTATGTTGCAAGTTCTACGGACCTTAATATGACAATAAAATTTTAAGGAATTCATTCAGGTTGTCGTGCATTGATTGGTGAATAACTTTTGTTATGCTAATGCAGCTTTTATGCTAATTAATTCACTTTTTTCAACTTTTATGTTTCAATTTTTTGTATACTGATATCTAATAACAATACTCCAATGAGTCCAATCCCCATTTCTTTATCGTATTTAATGTAGGATCAGAATGTTTGTTGGCTACATTTTCATTTTTTACAAAACAAAGACACAAGATGGTTGGCAATCTTGCACAGGATGAGGGGAATATGGGATAAATCCAACTTTCACTTTGGAGTTACTCTTTATCAGTTTATGTACTTCAAATTTCAATGCATTTTATTTATACCAATAGAGTTGTACACTTGGTAGATTTTTAATATGATAATTGTATAACCAGTAATTTGTCGAGATCAGAGATGACTGAGGATGGCATAGAAGATCTCGCCCACCTGGGGAGAGTACAGAAGATCTCGCCTGAACAACCCCATCTTTGTCGAGATCAAAATTGCCTACGGAAGACACCTTGGGAGACCAGCTCGCCAGGTCTCCAGGGTCGCTAGGGTCTCCGGGTCGCCAGGGTCGCAGGATCGCCAGGACGCCAGGGAGAACTCAGGAAGTAACGTATTGGTCTGCGTTTAGCCATTCCAGACAGCGGGATTCCACTGTTGGCAGGACAGTTTGGGCTGCGGATAGCAATTCAAAAAGGCGGGATTGCGCTATCTGCAGACCACTTTCAGAAAACTATAAATAGACCCCCAAGGGCACCATAGGAGGGACTTCTTTCCCCCCTCCTTTGGCTATTTCTGGTTGGCGAGAGCTCCAGCACTCTGTTAACAATGGTTTCCCGGTTGACAGTCTGGTGCTCTCAAGTGCCCTCCAAGGTGCTCGACTCAGCATTGGCTAGGGAGGGGAAACTCTCTTTGATCTTTCGGGTGTGTGGTGGTTCCTCCTCGCTACAGCTCGCGGGTCTGCTCTTAGTTTTCCACCATTCAGGGGAAGTTCTTATGCTCTCCAGCCTCTTCTCGTCATTTCTCATCTGGGTCGACCACTAGACCAGTAAACTTTGGTCACCCCTTGGTCCGAACAGTAGGGACCAAAAATCTTGGTTCCAGCAATAATAAAAACACAAAATTTGTTCCCTCAAATACTCACTCTCAGAGCATCAATCGCTCTATATAAATTTTACATATTTTTTAATGTAAAATAGGTCTTCTCAAAATTAAATATGCTAGTCTCTAGCATACAAATTTAAAATATTTTTTATTTAAAGAAAGGTTGCAGATGTTGATGTCGGGGATGCGTCAGATTGATTTTTTTGCATGTCAGTTTTAATGTTAGGGGATATCTCGGGATATTTCATATATTGTGTTTTAATATTAGACATTTATATACATAATTATAGATACATATAATTATTTTTTTATTTATATATATTTATATATTAATATATTAAGAATTTAACATTTATTGAATTTTAAATCTACCAAATTAGTATACATTTTAGATTACACATGTAATGACGGTATAACACACAGAAGAAAGCTAAAGGAAGTAGAAAGTCAGGATGTCAATGATGACAACCAAACACAACGAACCCTTAGTTTGAAATCCAAAGGCCAAGCAGAATCAACGTCGACGATGGATGGGCGCAGGGAAGAAATCCAAAGGATATAGGAAAACAATCTAGAACTAGGACACAATAATCTAGATAGCAAAATAATTTTGTTTTCTTGTTTATTAACTCACATAAGCTAAAAATAATAATTTAAAAAAATCAGCCGATATACCTTATCGGCAAATATAAATGTCAGTTGATTGCTGATATATCAATCGATATATTCCAAAAGGATATTTTGCAAAAAATATATCGAAAATGTCATTTTGTCCATGAAACATCTATGTCGGTAGATATCCACAACATTGATTTAAAGTGAATCTTCTTAAATTATAGTGTAAATATCACGAGAAAATATCAATTTATAAATAAAATAGAAAGGGAGGCATATAGTTTAGAGCTAATGCAAAACAACTAACTTGGAATCTTCAGATCTTTCCCTATCTGACTTCAAGTAAAAGTCGGCACGGCTCAAAGTCGACTTGGTAAGAAATTACTACTTGGTAACAAATCGTAGGTATTAATGTCTTGGCGGCTTTCAACATCCTAACACAACCTCCTCCTGTTTATCAAAATTTCATGTTGGGATGAGGCCATGTAGCCAACTTGAGCCAATAGGATTTTGAGCTGCCTTGAAATTTTTTGATATTTCCTTATCCAAATTTTAATTGAGGTTCGCTCAGCTCATAGTCACTTTGGTAACAATCCTACCACTTGGTACTCAACCGCAAATATTTATTTCTTGGAGGCTTCCACCAACACATTATAACCTCCTCCAATTTATCCAAAATTTGTTTTTAAGTTCGGATGGATTCATATAGCCAACATGAACTAATAAGAGAACTGTCGTCAGCCTTGTAGTGGTGGTGGTGATACTTTAGCACCTAGAACCCCTAGCCTGAGGTTCAATCTCATGATGTCGTTGATGTAGTGCAAAGTGTTGAAATACATGCTTAAATAGCAACTACCATGGAGCAGTTTCGCACATGTCTATCACGAAGCAGTTTCACACTTATTTACAGTGACAATCAACAATTTCTAAAGCATCTTCATGAGTTCTAAGTTGTCGGCCGACTCTCTCATGATGCTGGAATGCAAATACTATGAGCCCTAGCAAATGATCTCTTCACTAGTATTGGAGAATGAAATTGAATGAAATGACCTTAGGTTTCTCTTTCCTCTCTCTAGATCCTTGATAGTTTCCTAAGAAACTCATTGCCTATGAGAGAAGACAATATGCAAAAATAGGTAATTGGAAGCAACCAAACATGGAACTAAAGACAATTGCAGAATTGGAAGTCAGGAAAAATCAATATTGTGTAAGGAAACAACCTTTACAGATGCTGAAAGATTGAATCTCTGGATCGGTGAGCCTAGATGTTAATAGGTCAAGAAAAAGGAGAAACATTCTAAAGAGACTATGATGCATAATTCTGATGAAACCTGAGTCGCATTGTATTTTTCTATTATTTATTGCATTATTTATTAGTGTCGCGCACGTCTTCGCGCATGTCGAGCATGTATCTTTTGTTTTGCGCGTGTTACTCGCGCATGTTTGTTCGGCTTATTGGTGTGACCGACCAATAGGACCATGAATGAAAAGGTCCGTCAAATTAGGATAAGTAGTAATTAGGGCAAGCTTTGAAAACACAATAATTTTTATTATAAATATTTTAATTTCTTATTTTGAAATCATAACCTACATTTCTCAGCCTAAAATTAAATCCTAATTATGGGAATTTTGAGTGAGGGCTGAGGACGCGTTTTCTTTTAGAAAAAAAATAATCCCCATTATTATTTTACTTTTTGCAAAAGAAAAACAATAAATAAAGAAACAGACTCTCCTCTTAAAAGGCAGCTGAGACAAATTTGGGAACAGGGAATTAAATTCTTTGTTTCCCAAAAGTCCAGCCTTGTTTGGCCAGCCGACTCTTTCTTGCTCCCGACATTGCGCCTTTCTCCTCCTCCCATATTCCCTTGCCGGAGCACGTAACTGCCGCCGACAGTCGCTGGGCCTCCGACGAACCATCCTCCGAGAACTCCCAGTGTATTCGACGAGCCATCAATGGGATGAATTCTTCATGCGACTGGACCAAGCAGATCCTGCTTGTTCGGGCCAGCGTCCTCGTCAGCCGTTGGATTAACTCCAGCCGTGCCCCGACTGTGCCACATGTATCCCTCTTTTTTCTGAGTCAAAACGCAGCTGGTTGAAACCCAATCCTGAACCATGAATGGATTCGGCGCCACACCTGGCCTGGAGGTATAACCCTTCTCTTCTCAACACTATCTTATTGACAGTTATGAGGTTATGCTTAATTTTGTTTATCGTTAATTTAAAATCTTGCTTGTCTCACATTTTCTTTTCTCTAAGTGATTGTCTGTGGCTGTCGTATTTCAAATCGTTGAATGCACGCGAATGTTTGACTTTATGCTCGTTAGCGAATGATTGTTCGGTTATCGTTTGGTAGTACTCATAACAAGTTTGAAAAGCGACACTAAATTTAATTAGATCTCAAATTTCATCTTTTAAAATAAAATCTTGATTTTGAACTACATCAAAGTCTATTTCGGATGCTTAACCCACCACTCATTTTCTTGAATAGTAATTTGTAATCGATAGATTTATAGTGAAAATTTCTCAATTGAGCTACCACCGTGGTTTTTTCCATTTGGACTTTTTCATTTTCAAAAACATGTGAGTCTTTTATTTTTATTGTCACTGCATTAGTGATTGTCGAGCTAAACTAATTTACTATACTGATTCACAAACATTAGCAGGGTCACACAAAAACCAAAGATGAGTTTTTTTGCCTCTCTCCTTACATCAATAATTCTGAATTTCACGTCTTTGCTCTTTTTGTTATTGGTCACTCGCCTTACTCCTTAACCAACACCCTTGAGGTGCTTTAAAAAAAAATGTTTTGAACAACCTAATATTGTTAAAAACTTTTTAAACGTAAGAGATGACACATAGACTTAAAAAGAAAATGTACAATGTGGGTACAAAATTAAAATGATATATTCAGATACTAAGAAAAGAATAAATATTTTAGTCAAATATTGATTAACACCTCGTGTAAATGAATGGATAATGATGATAATTAAATGACTACAAATGTATATTAAAGATGAAAAATATAATGATTTGAAACCATAAAATTGCTAAAAGACAGCGGATCAAAAGAAACAAAATGATAGCTCAACAAACGAAGATGCTTGAGATAAAAAAAGAAGTATGCAAGAAGAAACAAATACCATGCGCAATATCTAGAGATGAATCTACGGCGCCGTCACGCACAGAAGACGTGTTTCTAGTGTCGTCCGAGATGGTGCTAGCCTTGTAATAGAGTGTGTCCGGCGGGAGCTCGATTGGGGCGCTTGACTGAAGAGGGATGAGATCATGAGAGAACACATCGAGTTGTCCGTCACATTGCAATAGGGCCTGTTGAGCTCTAAGGTGGAGATTTGCGGAAAATATATGGCATTGGGAGAAGGCGGCACCATTGAGAGGATGGTTGTGGTGGTGAGGAGAAGGAAGTTGCGGCTCATGCTTGGAAGTTGAAACTAATTCAGTTTCTTGGAAGAGTATGGACTTTATTTGGATTGTTGTTTTGTTTTCTCTCAGTTTGGGGGATAGAAAAGAGCTATCTGTCAAATATTAAATAAAAATAAAAGTATTAGGTAAGTATTAAAATTGTTGGGAAAAAGAAGATAAATAGAAAATAAAATTATTGCTCATGCTCATGAAATATGAACACAGGAGATTATAGTTCTTAAAAATATTTGTTACAAACAATGATTAGACCAACTTATATAGTCTACAATCATCAAAATTGTTATAAATATCTTTTTAAGCATGTATAAAACAAACATTTAATTATAATATTTATATGCTATCAATTAAATTAATGCATCATTTATCATATTTAATCAGGCAGCATTAAATAATCATTTTAACTCTTTATTACTATTGGACAATCAACGTGGTCCGTGCAACATTGTCAATCATCCCCTAACAAAAGGATTCGAGACCAAGACAGATATGATCTTTTAATCTCTGAGAAAAGAACCACTACATGGGGTTCAGTATCAAAGCCATCAAAGCTATGATTATTCCAAATTTCACCAGGAGTCCTTATCGTGAGGCCTCCGCGGATGGATTTATTAACTGTATTTGACACCTCGGCAGCAAGACTCTCGAGAACTGAAACTTCTTCGATGCAAAGGGTGGTCGGCTCCTCAACAATAGCCAATGGTTCTGGCTCCCCCTTTCTCCTGCGGCATGGAAAGAAAAAGAAACGGAATGAGAATAATTAGGGCTTAGCTTCTATCGGTGTCGGTGGGCTGCTTCACTTTTCGGGGTTCATGCGTAAGAAATTTTGGGATGGTATTTTTCGGGCAAATATTTTGGGTACGTATGCGCACCTCCCGGAGGTGTGCGTGCACCTGCAATAGTAGGATCGCGAGATTCAACGGTGCAGATTAATATTTGTTGGAGTTTCTGAGGTGATCTCAAAGCAATCAACAGTTAGTTTTGCTGCCAACGCAATATGAGCCTATAGGGTCGCACATAAAAGCGTTTGGAGAAATTGGAGAAAGGATTGTGTTGGCCTTACTCATATTGGATATGAGTGGAGGACCAATCCTGTGACTGCTTGGAATTAAGTTGAGAATGTCTCAACAGGAAATCGTTTAAAGGGTTTACACGAATGGATTTATTCATGACAAATTCGGCTAAAGGGTTTAACCGAATTATGTCAAATTCGGCTAATGTGATTAACCGAATTATGTTGATTCGACTAATGAAATTCGGCTAATATGATTAACCGAATTTATTACATATTCGACTAAAGGGTTTAGCCGAATCCGGTCAGTTCGACGAAATGGTTTCGCCGAATTTATATAGCCGAATGATTAGTCGAATTCGGCGAATGTCATTAGTCGAATTCGGCGAATATCATTAGTCGAATTAGGCGAATGTAAATCTGGACAGATTTTCTGTTTTTCCCTCTGGTCTGCGGATAGTCGATTTTATGCCTTGCGTATAAAAGGACGTGATTAGGGCTTCAGAAATGACGGTTTTTCAGATCAAGCCTTTTCGCGAGAGAGAAACGACGGAAGTGTTCCGGCTGTTCTCGTTCCGTCCGCCGATCGTCGTTCCGCCGCCGCTAGACGTCACCGCCGGTCGCCGCCTCCTCTGGATCGGACCTAGCAGTCTGTGAGGACGTTGAGAGCTTCCTTCTCCGACCTAGTTCTTGTACGACAAGAAGCTAGGGTTCTTCATCGCTTGTGTGGACTTCTGTAGAGTGATCGATCTATTTCGATCCTTGAAGAACTCAAAGCAGATTTCGGATTTCTCTTGGAGCATCTAGGTTGGATTTGATCCAATCCTGCAAAGGTAATTTTCATACCTAGTAGTTTTGATTAACTTCTTGATTCAATGTTCATGACCCGATCCAAACTCTTTTGGGTTGTTCTCTTTATTTCCGCTGCGCCTACATATGATGTATGGTTTTAGAAAACTCAACAGTGGTATCAGAGCGAGGTTACGACCATGAATGTTGTTTCAGAAGTTAGGTTATTCTAGTACGTGCAAATCTAGGTATTTGGAAGCGTTCTAAATGTCAAGATTTCTCCCTGGAACTGCCCCTTGGACCCCGTTAGGGGCTCTGCCCCTAAGACCCCGCCAGGGGCGCGGCCCCTTGGAACCCCGCCAGGAACGTCTGGGATTTCGTGGTAATTTCTAATTGTTAGAAATTGTTGTCTCCTTAGCAGTAACCGTCCCTCAAGTGGTTAATGAACCCTTGTATTATTTTGGATTTTGAATCCAACAATGAGAGACGAGCTTGTCTACTGCTTTAAGTCGAGTTGTTTTTGCCTTTGTCCAATGCAAGTAAATCTGAAGATTTGGAAGAGTTCTAAATGTCCAGATTTAGCCCTTTCGTCTATCAAAGGTTGATAGTCTTATGTTGTGCACATAAGGGATGCATGTGGATTTTTAGAAAGCCTGTTTTTCTGTGGATGTGCACACTGATCAAATGTTGATCATGGTTAAGTGTTAACCTATTATTAAAAATCCCTTCATCAAATATTAAGTGTTCGGATGCCTTCCGATGGATGACACTCTTCCTGCCTCGATCGATGAAAAGTGGGCTTGCCAAAGCAAGGTGCATTAATCTATCTTGGTAAGGGTGCGAGCGGATAATCGTGATATCCCACTGTCGACATCGGGTCTAACTTAACTAGGTGACCTCAAAGGTTGAGTGCCTAGAGGCATAGGGTTGGCTTGCACCATATGATGGATGCGAATAAGGAGTTATTCACCAACCATACAAGAGTTGCATGAGGATGCGATTGGCAAGCGTTGCCTACCTAAATAACTGCATAGTGAGAGAAAAGCCAAAGCTGACTCATTGTGTTGGTGAAATACGGGTCTTGTCCACTAAGAGAGTAGCTCGCATGGATTCTCCGAATTGATAGTGAGGGCTATCAATTTGAATAAAATAGTGGGAGTATTTAATTGAAGTCCAAATTAAAATAAATTGTATTTTGAAATTTTGGTACTGATTAAATTCTGCATGAATTCTTGTAGAATTCCATGGCAAGTGGTTCACATTCCACCTTGTCCCTGAGAGCTATCCTTGAGAAGGACAAGCTAAGTGGGACTAACTACATGGACTGGTACAGGAACCTGAGAATTGTTCTCAGGCAAGAGCGAAAGCTCTACGTCTTGGAAGAAGAAGCCCCCCAGGTGCCGACCGGGAACTCGTCCCGTGTTGATAAGGATGCTTATAAGAAGTATACCGATGACGCCTTAGACGTCGAGTGCCTTATGCTTGCCACCATGAACTCTGAGCTTCAGAAGCAACACGAGAACATGGGGTGCAAGGAGATTGACGAGCACCTAAAGAAAATGTTTCAAGGGCAAGCTCGTCAAGAGAGGTTCGATGTCAGGAAGGCATTATTTCAGTGCAAAATGGGAGCTCGAGACTCGGTTGGTACTCACGTACTCAAGATGATTGGGTATATAGAGAACCTGGAGAGACTGGGTTTTCCTCTGGGTCAAGAGTTGGCCACGGATCTTATCCTGCAATCGTTGTCGGATAGTTATGAGCAGTTCGTCTTGAACTACAACATGAATGAAATAGACAAGACACTGCCCGAGCTCCTAGGCATGTTGCGAACTGCCGAGATAAACATGAAGAAGGTAAAGCCTGCTAGTCCCATATTGATGGTACATAAAGGCAAGGGTAAGGTCAAGGGCTTCAAGAAGACGAAGGTGGGACCTAAGTCACATCTTGAGCCCAAATCTTCTGCGCTGAAAAGGAAGAGCACCGTGAAAGAAGGGAAATGCCACCACTGTGGCAAGGCTGGTCATTGGAGGAGGAATTGTCCTTCATACATTGAGGGTCTGCAGAAAATGAAGGGAGGTATGACTTCCGCTTCGACTATTTACGTTATAGAGATAAACCTTTCTGCTCCTTCATCTTGGGTATTGGATACCGGATGTGGTTCTCACATTTGTACAAATGTGCAGGAACTGGGAAGGAGGAGATTACTGAGTAAAGGAGAGGTGGACCTGCGCGTCGGCAATGGAGCAAGAGTTGCTGCTGTAGCCGTAGGGGTTTACCGTCTTTCTTTACCCAGTGGGCTTGTAATAGAACTTAATAATTGTTATTTTGTTCCGGCCATAACTAGAAACATTATATCCATTTCATGCTTAGACATGATTGGATTTTCTTTTATGATTAAGAACAATTGTTGTTCTATATTTAAGAATGATGTTTGTTATGTTGTAGCTCAATTGTTTAATGGTCTTTATGTTTTGAACCTGGACCATCCGATCTATAATGTAGATAATAATAAAAGACTAAGAACAAATGACTCAAATCCTACATATCTCTGGCATTGTCGTTTGGGTCATATAAATGAGAAGCGCATATCCAAGCTCCATAAAGATGGACTATTGGACTAATTTGATTATGAATCATTTGAGTGATGCGAGTCTTGTTTATTAGGCAAAATGACTAAAGCCCCTTTCACTGGTTATACTGAGAGGGCTGAGGATCTTTTGGGTATAGTACATAGTGATGTATGCGGACCCATGAGTTCTATGGCTAGAGGTGGGTATTTCTACTTCGTTACATTTACTGATGATTTCAGTAGATACGGATACGTGTATCTTATGAAGTGCAAATCCGAAACTTTTGAAAAGTTCAAAGAGTTTAAGAATGAAGTAGAGAACCAATTGGGTAAAAAGGTTAAAGCACTCCGATCTGATCGAGGTGGCGAATACCTGAGTCATGAGTTCCGTGATCATCTGAAAGAGTGTGGTATTGTATCACAGTACACCCCACCTAGGACACCGCAGCATAACGGTGTGTCTGAGAGGAGAAATCATACTCTGTTAGACATGGTACGGTCGATGATGAGTCATGCAGACTTGCCTGTTTCCTTTTGGGGTTTTGCTTTAGAGACTGCTGCAATGACACTGAATCGCGCTCCGACGAAAACGGTTCTAAAGACACCATATGAGATATGGACTGGGAAGCGTCCTAGTATGTCATTCATTAAAATTTGGGGCTGTGAAGCATACGTACGACGTCATATGCCTGACAAGCTGGAACCCAAATCAGATAAGTGTTATCTGGTGGGATATCCTAAGGAAACGAAAGGATATTACTTTTACCTACCGTCTGAGGGCAAAGTGTTTGTCGCAAGGATGGGTGTCTTCTTGGAGAAAGAGTTCTTATCAAGAAAGACGCAAAAGGTAGAACTTGAAGAAGTTCAAGAACCACAAGTAGTGAATGAACCAGAATTGGATTCTGAGCAAGGACTACAAGATGTTGTAGCTAGAGAACCTGCTCAAGAGACACAAGTCCTACGTAGATCTGGTAGACCAAGATTTGAGTCTGAGAGATATGGATTTCTCGTGTCTCAAATAGGTAATGTGTTGCTTATGGATCATGATGATGAACCAGCGACCTACCAAGAGGCTATGAATGGACCGGACTCCGACAAATGGCTTGAGGCCATGAAATCCGAAATGGACTCCATGTATACAAACCAAGTTTGGAACTTGGTGGAACCACCTGAAGGGGTACGACCCATAGGGTGCAAGTGGGTCTTCAAGAAGAAGACCGACATGGATGGGAATGTGCAGACATTCAAAGGGCGACTGGTGGCTAAGGGTTTCAAGCAAATTCATGGTGTTGACTATGATGAGACCTTTTCCCCTATTGTCATGGTAAAGTCCATTAGGATATTGCTTGCTATTGCATCTGGAAGATGGATGTCAAAACGGCTTTCCTAAATGGAAACCTCCTTGAGGAAGTGTACATGACACAACCCGAGGGTTTTGTATCCCCAAATGAAGCCACTAAAATATGCAAACTGAATAAGTCCATCTATGGATTGAAACAGGCCTCTAGAAGTTGGAATCTTCATTTTGATGAGAAGATCAAAGAGTTTGGTTTTGTCAAGAATGAAGATGAACCGTGTGTTTACAAGCGAATCAGTGGGAGCATTGTTGTCTTCCTGATATTGTATGTAGATGACATATTGCTGATCGGGAATGACGTACCTACCCTGAAAGTTGTTAAGAACAACCTAGGGAACTGCTTTTCTATGAAGGACTTGGGTGAAGCGACTTACATACTCGGTATTAAGATCTATAGAGATAGATTGAAGAAGTTGCTGGGTTTAACCCAGAGTACGTACATTGAGAAGGTGTTGAAGCGGTTCAACATGCTTGAGTCCAAGAAAGGATTTTTGCCCATTTCTCATGGTGTGAATCTCTGTAAGGACCAGTGTCCAAAATCTTGTGAAGATAAGGACCGCATGAAGTTGATTCCATATGCTTCGGCAATTGGGTCAATCATGTATGCAATGTTATGTACTCGACCCGATGTCTCTTTTGCTTTGAGCATGACTAGCAGGTATCAGTCTAATCCCGGTGAATGTCACTGGATAGCCGTGAAGAATATCCTGAAGTACTTGAGAAGGAATAAGGATGTATTCTTGGTGTATGGTGGAGAGGAAGAGCTCGTTGTAAGTTGTTACACGGATGCCAGCTTCCAAACTGATAGGGTTGATTCGAAGTCTCAGTCAGGGTTTGTGTTTTGCCTGAATGGAGGAGCTGTGAGCTGGAAGAGTTCCAAGCAAGAGATAGTTGTTGATTCTACAACTGAGGTCGAGAATATCGCTGCGGCAAATGCAGCGAAGGAGGCCGTATGGATTAGGAAATTCATCGGCGAGCTAGATGTAGTTCCTAGCATTGTTGGTCCCGTAGTTCTCTACTGTGATGACAATGGTGCAATTGCACAATCTAAGGAACCTAGATCCCATCAGCGCTCCAAGCACATACTTTGACGGTTCCATCTTATTCGTGAGATTGTCGAACGAGGAGATGTGAACATTTGCAGAGTGCCGACTGAGGAGAATATTGCAGATCCACTGACAAAGCCTCTCGCGCAGAGAAAGCATGATGGTCATACTAGATCAATGGGTATACGATACCTGAATGAACAACTCTAGTGGGAGTCTTGTGGGTTGCTTGTAAAATATATATTTTGTTGGCTGTTTATTATTTATTCATATGATGAATTGTGTACCAATTATTTCTTTTTACAATTAATGGCAAGTTCTTTTATTATGATATACTGTTTCTACATGATAGAATAAAATTCGTGATAAATGCCCTTAGAATGTTCGCTTCCAAAGGACATCAAGTACGTGACTTGAATGTGAGAGCCTATGATTTCGAAGCTTCATTCTTAAAAGGTCCCTGGTCGAGGTATCATCGTAGAAGCTAAGGGTGATGATGATACATTAAGACTAACATGTGTGTTAACTGATGACCGGTTCTCACAGGTCATGATATTGTGATATCAAGTCATCACGTGGGTACTTGTTAGTGAACAAGTTGTACTGGACAGACCCAACCTGAGACTACTTTGTGGATTGTTACTTAAATGTGTCACAAGTAGGTCTCATTTGACTATGGTGTTGTGGTCTTTTAACCTGAAGTCACAGCATTCATTGAGTGAGGAAGAGCGTGCTTTGATGTCATCTAAAGTCTTCCTTGAAGAAGGTTGATGATAAGGGTGGTCGTTGGGTACGTTACAAATCATTTGGGTGTTTGGGTGTGAGCAGATATGGGATTTGTCCTCCTATATAACAGGAGTTGCATCCATGGGCCCCTTGATGGAATTGGACTGAGAAATGCATGGTCATGCTTGGTTGAGCCAATATATGATATTGGGCTCACCATTCTCTAGAAGTCCATTCTAGATCAAGAAACTTGGATTGAGCTATCATGAGGGTGACACGGTCCATGCCTCTAGTTCTTTCCGGGTGTAAGGGACAAAGGGACATGACAACACTGATACATTGGTCATGACAGGCTTATATGAGTTATGAACTCTTATTGCTTGGGTAGCAATGATGCATTGCTAGATGCCGCTCATTGTTTTTGAGACTTTTGTTGATACTTTGTGATCAAGTGGGAGACTGTTGGAGTTTCTGAGGTGATCTCAAAGCAATCAACAGTTAGTCTTGCTGCCAACGCAATATGAGCATATAGGGTCGCACATAAAAGCTTTTGGAGAAATTGGAGAAAGGATTGTGTTGGCCTTACTCATATTGGATATGAGTGGAAGACCAATCATGTGACTGCTTGGAATTAAGTTGAGAATGTCTCAATAGGAAATCATTTAAAGGGTTTAAACGAATGGATTTATTCATGACAAATTCGGCTAAAGGGTTTAACCGAATTATGTCAAATTCGGCTAATGTGATTAACCGAATTATGTTGATTCGACTAATGAAATTCGGCTAATATGATTAACCGAATTTATTACAGATTCGACTAAAGGGTTTAGCCGAATCCGGTCAGTTCGACGAAATGGTTTCGCCGAATTTATATAGCCGAATGATTAGTCGAATTCGGCGAATGTCATTAGTCGAATTCTTCGAATATCATTAGTCGAATTAGGCGAATGTATATCTGGACAGATTTTCTGTTTTTCCCTCTTGTCTGCGGATAGTCGATTTTATGCCTTGCGTATAAAAGGACGTGATTAGGGCTTCAGAAACGACGGTTTTTCAGATCAAGCCTTTTCGCGAGAGAGAAACGACGGGAGTGTTCCGGCTGTTCTCGTTCCGTCCGCCAATCGTCGTTCCGCCGACGCTAGACGTCACCACCGGTCGCCGCCTACTCTGGATCGGACCTAGCAGTCCGTGAGGACGTTGAGAGCTTCCTACTCAGACCTAGTTCTTGTACGACAAGAAGCTAGGGTTCTTCATCGCTTGTGTGGACTTCTGTAGAGGGATCGATCTATTTCGATCCTTGAAGAACTCAAAGCAGATTTTAGATTTCTCTTGGAGCATCTAGGTTGGATTTGATCCAATCCCGCAAAGGTAATTTTCATACCTAGCAGTTTTGATTAACTTCTTGATTCAATGTTCATGGCCGAATCCAAACACTTTTGGGTTGTTCTCTTTATTTCCGCTGCGCCTACATATGATGTATGGTTGTAGAAAACCCAACAATATTTGCACTGTATTAGAGGAGTATTAGAGGATCTTGACCGTTGATCGCGAGATCCTACGGTGGATCTGCTCGCGCACCTAGTGCGCATATGTACCCAATTTTTTTCCATTTTTCGGCTCCTCTCTAGTAAATCCTCTGGTTGTGTATATGAATATGTAAATATTATTCCTAATTTAGTCAATAAATCCTTTGTTTTATAAATTATGTTCTTATTTAGTTTGTTCTCCTGTTTTTTTAGTTTTCTGAAGATGCTGAACATTTTTCCTGAAATTTGTCAGTACATGCCCCCGGTCATGCTCATGACCGAGGTCATATCAAATTAAAGTCAAGTCCAAGCCCAGTTCCAGCTGTCTGCTGCCATGCTGAAGAAGTCGCGCCACCACCCGACGATAGTGCTACCACCGACGGTAGCCCTGTCTCGCGGCAGTCACGCCTAGTCGCCAGCTATCATGTGCTTGCAGTTACTCTAGATCGCGTCGTTACTGCTGCTACCACCCAGTGGTAGCACTGATTCTAATCCATGGACATGCCCCCCAGATCACGCCGCGTAATGCTTGCAATTACTCCAGACGTTACTGCCACTATCGCCCAGCTGTAGTACTACCGCGGGTGGTAACTCTGATTTCAGCCTATATAAGGCCAGCTGCTCCAGAATTAAAGACACATCTTGGGGACTCTTCCTCCTTCCCTTTGGGCAGACCACCTCTTCCTCTGCCCCTTTTGGGCAGAAATGTTCTTCAGTTTCTGTATTTTCATTTCTAGCTTATATTTTCTGTATGTATTTTCTTCTTTATGCAATGTCCTTCCTTTTCATTTCATGCACTTTTATTTCATGTACTCTCTTTTGTACAAAATTAATATATATTTTATTTCATCAATTTCAATAATGTTCTTTCTTCTTATGCACTTTTATTTTGTCATATTAAGTCCTGAAAATTATAATCTTGACTGAAATTTATCTCCTCTTTTATCTCTTTTATTCTCCTTTGATTTATTCTTGATTTATTTTGATTTCATATGTCTATGTATGATTTCATATTTGTTATTGTTAGTTAACGAAGAGGCTCGAATATGAATCAATCACTCAAGAATAAAGAGAGTTGAACGCATCTAGAGAGAGAGGATGACATGATTCTTCTGATTTGTGGGATTCACCTCGTAAAGCGAGTATTAGGCTATCAATTATAGAACAAGAGTTTAGTTGATATTCCTAATCTCAGTTGGGCGTAACCCTCGAGAGAGGTACAATCATGTTTTGGGAATCCGCGGTCAAGGCATAGATTAGAAAGTTAATTTTATCTTTTATCTTTCATTCGATGTTTGTTTTTATCAAGTCTTAATTTTCTTTTCTTATTTTAATTTTAATTATAAATCATCTAAAATTTATATCGATATAATAATAGTTGTTTTTGTTGGGAATATTACCCTCAATGTTCCCTTGATTTGAAGAAGCATCACACTCAATGCTAAGTACAAGTTGTATTTGATAAACCCTATTTTACCTCATGACTATGCAGTGTTGGTTGTTCCAAGGTGTGGAATAAGTTCAGTGGCTTACTGCTAAAACCGCTGAGATAAGTTCTCAGTCTCAGCTGAACTGCTGAGACAAGGCCAGGAGCCGCTGAGAAGGAGTTTGGGTCTGCTGTCTGCAGATAGAGGAAAATCGATGAGACAATTTTCTGTCTCAGCGGATCCGCTGAGATGGAGATAGAAGTAGCCGCTGAGACTGGGAGCTGTCTCAGACCAACTGCTCAGACAGATTCAAATGTGCTGGCGGGTTTTGCTTTTGGTGCAAGTTGCAGTAAAGCAAGATAAGGTGTTCAAATCACCTTCATACCATGTCAGAGGCCATCTAATAACCGTTGAAGACTGAAGGAGTATAAAAGAACATCTTAAGGCTTTGAAGAAAGAAGCTTTTGGGAAAAAGAACTTACTACTACTGTTACATTGACGACTGTCAAGAAGACCTCTCCTCCTGCTTCCTAAAGCTGAATGGAGAGAAAGATTGTTCTTCATGTGTGAATCAAGAAGAGCAAGTTGGTCCTTATTCATCTACTGAAGAGAAGGATCAGAGAGAGGCAGGATTGAAGCTATTGTTCTCTTCCCTTCTTCAAGACTGCAACAGAAGATCAAGGCTTGAAAGAGTTACTATTTTATCTTCTGTTGTAAGCATCATTTATAACTTTTGTAGGAACATATTTGTTCTGAGCTTGCAGGGCATTTTTCCTGAGGGAGTAGGGTTGTTGGGCCTGAGTGTAGGGGTAAGAGTTCAGCTTGAGTGTAGGATCTCAGTGGAGATTTGAGGTAGGACTACTTGATAGGTCTGAGCTTGTAGGTATGTTGTGCCTGAGTTAGGGATGTTGAGCCAGAGGTAGGTTTTTTTGGAGAAAACCTGAGAGATTTTGAGGTATCTGAGTTGAAAGCTCTTGGAGCTGAGATTGGAGGAGTTGGCCTTGTCTAACTCATTTTTAGAAAGGTGAAGGGGGAAAGAGGACTACTCAAGACACCCTGTCTTGAGGAACCTCTATAAATACTTGTGTGCTTTCTGTGTGCTTGATTTATAACTAACATAATCTCTGAAATCAGCTAGGCATAAGCTTAAGAGAAAAGAGACCTATTCACCCCCCTCCCCTCTAGGTGATCAAGACAACATCCTAATAAACTATCAAGTGGTATCAGAGGCAGGTTGGTCAAAAAGGACATAACTGTCTGATCAGATCCTACAAAGGAGTAGTCATATATGTATCCAATGGCCTCCGCTGGATTGAAGAAGGAGATGGGGTCTATGAAGTTGCTCATATGCAACAAAGAAAACTTTGGCATTTGGAAGCAAAGGGTAAGGTTGTTCATGGAATCATCAGACCCTAGGATCTACATCACTGTGAGGCAGGGCCCTTCACTTTTCAAACAGCCTCCACCATAGATCCAACTAGGAGAGTGGCCAAGGCTTTTAATGACTTAACCATGGATGAACTTGCATTATTTACAATGGACAAAAGAGCCCATAATATCATTGTAAATGCAATTGATGACTCCACCTTTCAGAACATGGTGCACTGCACAACAACCAAGGAATGTGGGATACACTTGTGGTGTATATGGAAGGAACTGCTGAAGTAAGGGATGACATGAAATCCCTCCTCAATCAAGAATATGAGGTCTTCAGGCAATTCATCCCGGAAACCATATCCATCTTCTATGAAAGGTTCTTCAGGATAGTCAATGAGTTGAGGACCTATGAAAGGGTATTCAGTGACTATGAGCTAAATGACAAGTTCCTAAGATCTCTAACTAGAGACTAAGACACAAAGATATGTGCCATCAGGGAAGTGGCCAAGCTGGGTGAAACTCCTAACCATACACTATTTGGGAATCTGCTCTCTTATGAGATGTTGTTGTCTGCAAGGAAGGAAGAGGACACTTCCACCAGGGCTCATGAAAGGGAGAGAGTTGTTGCTTTCAAAGCTGACAGCTCTAAGAAGAGCAAAGCCAGAATGCTGTCTCCTCCAAGAAGGATTGCTGAATCTAAGAGGTCTGAGAACAGCACTTCAGCTCTTCGTCTGATGAGGAGTTTGCTGCAACTCAAGGCAGTTCAAAAAGATGACGAGGAGGAAGTTGTGGAAGAACAAGCCCTCCTCCTCGCATTCCAAGAAGGACCGCAGCAGATCTGAAAGACTGCACACCAAGGGTGACAAGTATAAATCTAAACCTGTTAAACATGTTTCAAATAGTATCATATGTTATTGTTGCAGCAAGCCTGGACATGTCATTACTGACTGTCCAGTCAATTGGAAGGAGAAAGGTAATAAGAAACATTTTCACCAAAAGGAATGGAAAGGTGAAAAATCCTTCCTAGAAAAGAAAGGAAGAAGCTGGAGTGAATCTGAATCCTCAACTACAGATTCAGATGAAGAAGAGGAAACCTACATTGGGTTGTTTGCAGCAAAAGAGGATGAAAATTTTTTTCCTGCCAAGATTGGAATCAGGGCACCTTTATCACAGTCAGACAGTGACATTGAGGAGGATGAAGAGGATAAAGATCAGCTAGGCATGATGGCCATAACTAATGAAAAAGAATGTCAGAACAACTCTGACAGTGAACTTGTACTTATTCATTGCATCTCTTCTTCTGAATATGAGACAAGCCCAGAATCTGAAGCACCTTCATCTAATGGTGGAAGTGATTCAGAATCTGAGGAAGATGTCAATCAATTGATTGACAGGTATGGTGCTCTCTTGGAAGCTCTGAAAAAGAGCAAGAGGCAAGCACAAGAAATTGCTTCCCTTAAGTTGGCTGAGAAAGAGTGCACTGAGTTACCTACCCTGGTGTCTCAGATGTGTAGAGAGATAAACCATCTAAAGGGAATAACAATTGTTCAATTGAGCACCATGTCCTAAAAGAACAAGGTCATCAAGGACCTTGAGGAGAAGCTTCTCAAAGAGAAGAGCCTAGTGGCTCAATTCTCCAAGCCCAAATCAGTGCTTCCCATTATTGACACTTTTTCCTCTCAAACCAATAGAAGAAGACTAGGGTTCAATAAAATGGAAGTAGGAGTAGGGAGTGGAGAAAAGAGCAAGGATAAGGATAAGCCTTATACCACCTTTCAAAAGGTATTACTTCCCTCTAACAGGTATAACCATGACAGTATGTATGGTCACTGGAAGAATGGAAGCTTCTATAGGAAGGAAAACATTCCTTCACATAGTGGAAGAAAGGACATGGGAATGAGTGCTATGAAGGCTCCACATGAAGAAATTCAAATGGCCCAACCTGGACCATTTGTATTTGATACTTCAGCTCCATCATTCAAGAGTAAGGAAGCTAGCTCTTCCAAGTTCATTCCAGCAAAGAACATGACTGTTGTCAAACATGTAGACAAGCCTTGATGCTCAGTGTCTGATGCCATCCAATATTGCATTGCTCCCAAGCCAAAGCAAGTTGCTTCCATTAAGACAAAGGCTGCTAAGACTGTCCACAGATTAACATTCAGCCAGAACATTGCTGAAAGGAACAAGAAAAATGTTGCTTTCTCCCCTCCTGAACACAAGAATATTAATGTTCTTTCCTCAAGACATGTTCAGAAGAGGAGATACAACATTCATGAATGGTTGTACTATGGTAAGGTGGGACACTTTGCCACAGACTATTGACACAATCTCAATGTGCCAAGTGCAAAGAAGAGCCTTCCTGCAAAGGGTACAGCAGGTGTGACATCATCTTATCATGCTAACAAGAACCTAGGACCCAAAATTATTGGGACTCCTAAGGGTAACTAAATTACTTCTTGCAAGTTAGTTCAAGTACCAGTCTTAAACAAATATGGTACTTGGACAGTGGGTTCTCAAGGCACATGACAGGTACCAGAAGTCTTCTACGGGACTACACAGCTGTGAAGAATGGACCTAAAGTAACTTTTGGTGGATCTGAAAAGGGAATCACCAAGGGATATGGTATGATCTCCAATGGCATAGTTTCTATCACAAGAGTAGCTTATGTTGTAGGGTTGCAACACAACCTTGTAAGCATAAGTCGATTATGTGACTTAGGGTATGTTATTGAATTCCACAATAACAAGTGCTTGATCAAAAAGTCTAATGACTTAGAGACCATTCTCTCAGGCACTAGGAGTAGGAATGTCTATTGTTTAGATTTTATATGTAATAACTCTCCATCTGTTTTATGTCTTGTGGCTAATGAAAGTGAGTCTCTTTGTGTTCAATGGCACAAGAGACTTGCCCACATTAACTACAAGACAATGTATAGACTATTCTCTAAAAACCTTGTTAGGAATAGTCCAAACTTGAAATGTCTTAAAAGTGGTCCTTGTCATGCTTGCCAAATGGGTAAGCAAATAAGGCCACCTTTAAACGTATTGGATCCAAAGACACTGAAAGATGTATATATCTATTGCGCATGGACTTGTTTGGTCCTTTTCCAATTCAGAGCCTAGGAGAGAAGTTGTATACTTTGGTGATTGTTGATGATCACTCAAAATATACATCGGTATTCTTCCTTAAGAAGAAATCTGATACTTTAAATGTCTTCATAAACCATATCAAAACAATTCAGAATGACTTACAATGTACTGTGGTCAGGACTAGGACTGACCATGGCACAGAATTTCAATCTGAAGCCATGATAAGGTTTTGTCAAGAATTTGGTATCACCCAAGAGTTCTCCTCCCCAAGGACTCCATAACAAAATGGTGTGGCTGAGAGGAGGAATAGGACCTTGATAGAAGCTGGTAGAACATTGCTTAGTGACTCCTCACTCCCAGAATATTTATGGGCTGAGGCAGTCAATACTACATGTTATGTTCTAAATAGAGCTTCCATCAATAAGGTTCATGGAATTACCCCCTATGAGATTCTGAAAGGCAAACAACCAACAATTTCATACTTTAGAATCTTTGGTTCAAAATGCTACATTTTAAACAATGGAAAATCACAATTAACAAAGTTTGCAGAGAAATGCAATGTGGGGGTTCTTGTTGGCTATAGCTCACATAGCAGAGCTTATAGAGGTTACAATAAGAAGACTCATGTTGTAGAAGAGTCTATGCATGTGGTGTTTGATGAGACCAGCCTAATCTATAAGGGCTGGTCTAGTTCTTCTATTTTGACAGGAAGTGAAAAGGCAATGGAAAAGATGTATGTACAAGACACATCCACCAGCAGCAAAATCTATACATATGCTGCAATTCCTGAAGATGAAGAGGTGCAGGCTGCTGAAGATACTACTAAACTAGTAGATGAAATACAGCAAATAGAGGACAGGTTGCCTGCAGCAACAAGACACTTAAGGGATCAACCAAGAGAACAAATCATTGGAGAGAAGAACCAAGGTGTACTAACTAGAAAGCAGGGATCACAATGAAGCTCTATTCCTTAGCTTCCTGTTACAAATGGAGCCCAAGAAGTTTGAAGAGGCCAATCAAGATACATTCTGGATTCAAGCCATGCAAGAAGATCTTCTTCAATTCAAAAGATGCAATGTATGGAAGTTAGTGCCAAAACCTCAAGGACACAACATCATTGGCACCAAATGGATATACAGAAACAAGTTGGATGAAAATGGAATCATCATAAAAAACAAGGCTAGATTAGTAGCCAAGGGCTATAGACAAGAAGAGGGTATAGACTTTGATCAAACCTTTGCCCATGTTGCAAGGTTAGAAGCAATTAGGCTATTCCATGTCTATGCTGCCCACAAGGGGTTCAAAGTATACCAGATGGATGTCAAATCAGCCTTCATCAATGGTGACTTGAAAGAAGAGGTATATGTTGAACAACCATCAGATTTTGTGCATCCAACTCTCTCTTCTCATGTGTATCTACTTAGGAAAGCTCCATATGGTCTAAAGCAAACACCTAGGGCTTGGTATAAGACCTTGTCTAGCTTTCGCATCAAGAACAAGTTCTTGAGGGGAAAGATAGATAGCACATTGTTTCTTAGGGAAACAAAGGGCAAGTGTCTTCTAGTCCAAATATATGTTGATGACATAATATTTGGGTCTACTGATGACAACCTTTGCAAAAGGTTTGCCAACCTTATGCAGGGGGAGTTTGAGATGAGCAGTATGGGAAATCTCAAGTACTTTTTAGGTCTCCAAGTGAAATAGTCTGATGAGGGGATATTCATCTCTCAGACTAAGTACATTAGGGAGCTTATCAAGAAGTTTGGGATGGAATCAGCTTCCACCATGAAAACTCCCATGGGGTCCAACATTTCTCTGGACAAGGATGAGAAGGGCAAGGTCTTTGATGAATCCATGTACAGGTGCATTATTGGATCCCTATTGTATCTAACTGCTAGTAGACCAGACATTATGTATGATACATGTGTTTATGCTAGGTACCAAGCATGCCCTAAGGAATCTCACTACTCAGCTGCAAAGAGGATTTTGAGATATCTTAAAAGCAGCCTACCTCTTGGCCTTTGGTACCCTAAGAACAATGATTTTGAATAACTGGATTTTCAGATGCAGATTTTGCAGGATGCAAAGAAGACAGGAAAAGTACATGTGGTACTTGTCAGTTCCTAGTAAGGAGGTTGATATCTTGGAGCAGCAGGAAGCAGACCAGTGTGGCAATATCCACTGTTGAGTCTGAATATATAGCTGTTGTGCATAACTTTTGTGTATACAACATCAATTAGAGGACTACAACCTCAATATAAGTGAGTCTCCTCTATATTGTGACTCATCTAGTGCTATCTCTATTGCTAAGAATCCTGTCTCTCATAGCAGGACTAAGCACATAGAGATAAGATATCATTTTATTAGAGAACATGTTGAATGTAAAGATATCTGCCTTGAATTTGTCCCCACTGACAATCAAGTTGCTGATATCTTTACAAAGTCATTGGATGAGGCTAAATTTAATGCTTTCAAGATTGAACTAGGTGTGATAAATATTGAATAGTGACAAATTTTTCCTTCTATCAGTCATCTATGATACTATGCATGTTATGTTATGATTTAAAATGTTGTCACATCAACACTCTTAGTGACATGGTTAGGACATATAATAATCAAATCTCAAATGGATTAATGATTAGTTAGTAAGGTCAGCTAAAACATAAGAGATTGTATAAGCTGAGCCGCTGAGTTAGCTGGGAAAATCTCAACTGAACCACTGAGACAGCTAAATTATTCCAGCGGTTGACAGTGTTCTGTCCCAGTGGTTTAGGTCGCCGTCTCAGCAGTTCTGCTGAGATGGGCAGGTCCTATTACAGTTTGTCTAAATGCAACCTCAAATGATCTAACTTCCATTAAAATAATAAGTTCACTAAACTTAATTATTAGGGGTAATCAAAACATAAATCATGGCTATATAAATAGACAATTATTAATTAAAGAAAGATACACAACCCTTCCTCCCAAGCCGCCGAGACGAATCGTATTCCCTTCCGTCTCAGCATCTTCTTCTACAGCAAAAATGGCGCCAAAGAGTACAAAGGATCTTCTGGAGGGTTATGATATTGTAAGGAATGGATTTCCCTATACTCTAGAAGGGATAAAGGGAGTGATTCAACTCCTGGAAGCCCAATGTGTACAACCCTGTATTCGCCGAGTGGGCCCCTAGGACCCAAGGGGTATTTTAAGACACTATTTTCCGGCACGTTCCAGGGGAGAAAGAGAGGGGGCGAGCGGTGGAGGCGGGAGCCTCCCGCTCGCCCAACCAGCTAGGGGGGCGAGAGGAGGTGGCGGCCTGCCCCCCTCTCGCCCCCACCCCAGCTAGGGGGCAAGAGGGGGAGGGGCGGCCTGCCCCCCTCTCGCCCCCACACCATCAAGGGGGGCGAGATGGTGAGGGGCGGCCTGCCCCCCTCTCGCCCCCACCCCAGCAGGGGGCGAGAGGAGGAGGGGCGTCATGCCCCCCTCTCGCCCCCACCCCAGCAAGGGGGGCGAGATGGTGAGGGGCGGCATGCCCCCCTGTCGCCCCCACCCCAGCAAGGGGGCTAAGATGGTGAGGGGCGGCCTGCCCCCCTCTCACCCCCACCCCAGCTAGGGGGGCGAGATGAGGAGCGGCGGCCTGCCCCCCTTTCGCCCCAACCCAAGTAGGGGGCGAGAGGAGGAGGGGAGGCCTGCCCCCTCTCTCTCCCACCCCAGTAGGGGGTGAGAGGAGGAGGGGCGGCCTGCCCCCCTCTCTCCCCCACTCCAGTAGGGGGGGGGGGGGGGGGGGGCGAGAGGAGGAGGGGCGGCCTGCCCCCCTCTTACCCCCACCCTAGTAGGGGGACGAGAGGAGGAGGGGTGGCCTACCCCCCCCCCCCCCCCTCTCACCCCCACCCTAGTAGAGGGGCGAGAGGTGGAGGGCGGCCAGCCCCCCTCTCGCCCCCACCCCAGCTGGGGGGAGAGAGGAGGAGGGATGGCATGCCCCCCTCTCGCCCCCACCCCAGTAGGGGGCTAGAGGAGGAGGGGAGGCCTGCCCCCTCTCGCCCCCACCCTAGTAGGGAGCGAGAGGAGGAGGGGCGGCCTGCCCCCCCCCCCCCCCCCCCCCCCCCCCCCCCCTCTCGCCCCCACCCCAATAGGGGGCGAGAGGAGGAGGGGCGGCCTGCCCCCCTCTCGCCCACACCCAAGCAGGGGGGCGAGAGGAGGAGGGGCTGCCTGCCCCCCTCTCGCCCCTACCCCAGCAGGGGGGGCGAAAGGAGGAGGGGCGGCCTGCCCCCCTCTAGCCCCCACCCCAGCAGGTGGGTGAGAGGAAGAGGGGCGGCTTTCCCCCTCTCGCCCCCACCCCAGCAGAGGGGCGAGAGGAGGAGGGGCGGCCTACCCCCCTCTCGCCCCCACCCTAGCAGAGGGGCGAGAGGAGGAGGGGCGGCCACCCCCCTGTCGCCACCACCCCAGCAGAGAGGCAAGAGGAGGAGGGGCGGCCTACCCCCCCTCTCGCCCCCACCCCAGGGAGAAAGGGCGGTCTGCGTTTAGCGCCTCGGAATTGAGGGATTTGGCTATTGGCAGACCAAACTTGAGGGCATTTTCGTAATCTCGTTGGCCAGAATATGGCTATTGGAAGACCAAGTCCTGAAATCTATAAATAGGACCAGGGGGCACTATTTGGAGGATCTCTCTTTTGGCCTATCTCTCCCCAAGTCTCTTTAGTGGGTGAAGAGAGCCTCCAAGGGTGCCCAAGCCCGGCATTGGCTTGGGAGGGGAAGCGCTCTAAGATCTTCTGGGTGTGTGGTGGGACCTCCTCGCCGAGCCCTTGGTCTTGTTCCTAGTTCCTTAGCCTCTTAGCACAGAGATCTCCCTTGGGAGAAGTAAGTGTGAGGTCACCCCCCAACTTGTTGAGGGCCCAAACTCCACAGAGACTAAGTCTTGTTCTCAAGTCTTTGTTTCTACATTTTGGTGCGGTGATTATGCGAGAGTGACCAGCACAAGGAAATCTCAAGCTGAGATCCATGGCTGGAGGTGGAGGAGGATCCGACCCAGGACACTCGCAGCCTTTGATGACTGGAGTGACTTTAGAGATGCTTAAAATTTTCAAGCAAGAGGTCCTGCAGACCTTGCAACTAACTTTCGCCATGATAGGTGAATGCAGGAGAGGAGGTGGTACATAGGTCCCGCCCCAGAATGTGGGCGAGAGCACTCCCGACCAGCCATCCAGGAAGGAGTTACCAGTGGGGGGGAGTGGGGAGGCATTTTGCCCACACTCGCCTGATCCCCTAGGAGGGGGCGAGTGGGGAGGTTCCATGCCCCCACTCGCCCGGCCCCAAGGGGGGAGTGGGGAGGTGCCAAGCCCTCACTCGCCCAGCCCCAAGGGGGGGGGAGTGGGGAGGTGTCATACCCCCACTCGCCCAACCCCAAAGGGGGCGAACAAGGGAAGTCCTTTGTGTGAGTTGATTCTCTCGGCCCCGGTTCTAGAGGGGTTCAGAGGGCCGGAAATGTCTTACTACTTCGGCAAGGATGACCCAGTCCTGCACCTGTAGTGGTTTGAGGACATGGTCTCCATCAGGACCATGTCGGACGCTTTCAAGTGTCGACTCTTCGTGACAACTCTGAAGGAGAAGGCCAGAGATTGGTTCCACCAGCTCCCTACGGGATCTATCTATGCCTTCAAAGACTTGCGTCGAGGTTTATTACTACGCTTCTTGATGTCAAGGAAGAGAAAGAAGGATGCCGAAGCACTCTTCAAGATTAAGCAAGAGCCCAGGGAGTCACTGGCTCACTACGCGGATAGGTTCCAGAAAGAGGTTTTGCTTGTCTAAGAGGTGCCTGGGTTCACCCTCCAGCTCGCCTTCATAGTGGGGCTGTGGGAGGGGTTCTTCAAGATGAGCTTGAAGCAGAAGTCTCACCTATCTTTCGAAGAGCTGATGGAAAGGGTGGCGGAAGAAATCGAAAGTGAGGAGGCCAACCTGGAGTTCGCAAGAAGGTTGGCCAAGCTGAGTGAGCCGGAGGAAAGGCAGCAGGGGGGAAGGTAGAGGCTCCCAAGAGGAAGTTCGACCAAGAAGAGGGAAACTTCAAGGGAGAAAGGCCCGACCCCCAAGGGTGGAGGCAGGGACCGAAGGCACCCTCTCCACCACCTCAACAAACCATGGCAATTGGCGGAGGAAGAAGGAGGAGAGCCAGGAAAGAATAAAGAAGAGGAAAAAGTTGGGACATGGTTGTGTTACCCTACTGTGACTTCCACGAGGAGGAAGGTCACGCGACATCCGCCTACCCTGAGTTTTTGGAAATGATGGAGGCAAGGGGTCAGGTGAGGCAATATCAGCAACCAGTGGGGGTCGAGGAAGACCATGCCTGGGAGTAGGAGTCCGAGTCCCGGTCTCCATACTTAGATTTTCTTCCCTTAAGTACATGTATTGAGAGGCTTCTTTTCCATGCTTAATTTGTCTTGTATGTATTATGATGATTAATATAATGAAAGTTTTTCAAGGTACTTAGCCCCGATGCTGGCCCGCTGACCAGGCTCCCACTTAGCTGGCAGGGTCAGGAACCACTCGGTGGGCGGAAGGAGAGTACTTAGCCCCGATGCTGGCCCGCTGACCAGGCTCCCACCTAGCTGGCAGGGCCGGGAACCACTCGGTGGCAGGAAGGAAAGTGCTTAGCCCCGATGCTGGCCCGCTAACCAGGATCCCATCAAGCTGGTAGGAACAGGAACCGCTCGGTGGCCGGAAGAAAAGTACTTAGCTCCGATGGTGGCCCACTGACCAGGCTCCCATCAAGCTGGCAGGGTCGGGAACCGCTCGGTGGCCGGAAGGAGAGTACTTAGACCTGATGCTGGCCTGCTGACCAGGATCGCACCTAGCTGGCAGGGTCGGGAACCGCTCGGTGGCCAGAAGGAAAGTACTTAGCCCTGATGCTAGCCCACTGAACAGGCTCCCATCAAGCTGGCAGGGTCGGGAACCGCTCGGTGGCCGGAAGGAGAGTACTTAACCCCAAGGCTGGCCCGTTGAGTAGGCTCCCACCTAGCTGGTAGGGACGGGAACCGCTCTGTGTCCAGAAGGAAAGTACTTAGCCCCGATGTTGGCCCGCTAACCAAGCTCCCATCAAGCTGGCAGGGCCGGGAACTGCTCGGTGGATGGAAGGAAAGTACTTAGCCCCGATGCTGGCCCGCTGACCAGGCTCCCACCTAGTTGGCAGGGCCGAGAACCGCTCGGTGGCCGGAAGAAAAGTACTTAGCCCCGATGCTGGCCCGCTGACTAGGCCCCCATCAAGCTGGCAGGGCCGGGAACCGCTCGGTGGCCGGAAGAAAATTACTTAGCCCCGATGCTGGCATGCTTACCAGGCTCCCATCAAGCTGGCAGGGCCGGGAACCGCTCGGTGGCCGAAAGAAAAGTACTTAGACCTAATGCTGGCCCGCTGACCAGGCTCCCATCAAGCTGGTAGGGCCGGGAACCGCTCGGTGGACGGAAGGAAAGTGCTTAGCCCCGATGCTGGCCCGCTGACCAGGCTCCCACCTAGCTGGCAGGGTCGAGAACCACTCGGTGGCCGGAAGGAAAGTACTTAGACCCGATGCTGGCCCATTGACCAGGCTCCCATCAAGATGGCAGGGTCGGGAACCGCTCGGTGGCAGGAAGGAAAGTACTTAGCCCCGATGTTGGCCCGATTACCAGGCTCCCACCTAGCTGGCAGGGCCGGGAACCGCTCGGTGGCAGGAAGGAAAGTACTTAGCTCCAATGAGGGCACGCTGACCAGGCTCCCATCAAGCTGGCAGGGCCGGGAACCGCTCGGTGGCCGGAAGGAAAGTACATAGCCCCGATGCTGGCCCGCCTGCCAGGCTTCCATCAAGCTGGAAGGGTCGGAAACCGCTCGGTGGCAGGAAGGAAAGTACTTAGCCTCGATGCTGGCCCGCTGACCAGGCTCCCACCTAGCTGGCAGGGCCGGGAATCGCTCGGTGGCTGGATGTTCTCTAAGTGATTTTTCCCCCGAGGTGGCTCCGCTAGCCGGGCTCTCACTAGCCTGCAGGGTGGGATGGCCTCTAGTGGATGGTAAGTATTTTTTCACCCGAGGTGGCTTCGCTAGCCGGGCTCTCACTAGCCGGCAGGGTAGGATGGGCCTCTCGGGGAGGGTAAGTATTTTCCCCCGAGGTGGCTCCGCTAGCCGGGCTCTCACTAGCCGGCAGAGTAGGTTGTCCTCTCGGGGAGGGTAAGCATTTTCCACCGAGGAGGCTCCGCTAGCCGAGTTCTCACTAGCCGGCAAGGTAGGATAGTCTCTCTGGGATGCTTGAGCAAATTTTCACCAGGACGATGTGGGGTCTTCTAAATTTCATTCAGCGCCACTCGCCGAATATGTAGGGTTGGACTTTTCTTTCCGAGCGTGTACCTCACTCGAAAAGAGCGGGGATTGTGTACAACCCTGTATTCGCCGAGTGGGCCCCCGGGACCCATGGGGTATTTTAAGACACTATTTTCCAGCACGGTCCAGTGGAGAAAGAGAGGGGGGCGAGCGGTGGAGGCGGGAGCCTCCCGCTCGCCCAACTAGCTAGGGGGGCGAGAGGAGGAGGAGCCACCTGCCCCACTCTCGCCCCAACCCCAGCTAGGGGGGCGAGAAGAGGAGGGGCGGCCTGCCCCCCACTCGCCCCCACCCCAGCAAGGGGGGCGAGATAGTGAGGGGCGGCCTGCCCCCCTCTCGCCCCCACCTCAGCAGGGGGGCGAGAGGAGGAGGGGAGGCCTGCCGCCATCTCGCCCCCACCCCCACAAGGGGGGCGAGATGGTGAGGGGCGGCCTGCCCCCCTCTCTCCCCCACCCCATTAAGGGGGGCGAGATGGTGAGCGGCGGCCTGCCCCCAACTCGCCCCCACCCCAGCAACGGGGGCGAGAGGAGGAGGGTCGACCTGCACCCCTCTCGCCCCCCCCCCCCCCCCCCCCCAGCAGGGGGGTGAGAGGAAGAGGGGCGGCTTTCCCCCTCTCGCCCCCACCCCAGCAGAGGGGCGAGAGGAGGAGGGGCGGCCCACCCCCCTCTCGCCCCCACCCTAGCAGAGGGGCGAGAGGAGGAGGGGCGGCCGCCCCCCTGTCGCCACCACCCCAGCAGAGAGGCAAGAGGAGGAGGGGCGGCCTACCCCCTCTCGCCCCCACCACAGGGAGAAGGGCGGTCTGCATTTAGCGCCTCGCAAGGAGGGAGAGATGGTGAGGGGCGGCTTGCCCCCCTCTCGCCCCCACCCTAGCTAGGGGGGGGGGGCGAGATGAGGAGGGGCGGCCTGCCCCCCTCTCGCCCCCACCCTAGTAGGTGGTGAGAGGAGGAGGGGTGGCATGCCCCCCTCTCGCCCCCACCCCAGTTTGGGGCGAGAGGAGGAGGGGCGGCCTGCCCCCCTCTCGCCCCCACTCCAGTAGGGGGCGAGAGGAGGAGGGGCGGCCTGCCCCCCTCTCGCCCCCACCCCCAGTAGGGGGCAGGAGGAGGAGGGGAGGCTAGCCCCCTCTTGCCCCCACCCCAGCAGGGGGGGCGATAGGAGGAGGGGTCGCCTACCCCCCTCTCGACCCCACCCCAGCAGGGGCGAGAGGAGGAGGGGCGGCCTGCCCCCCTCTCGCCCCCACCCCAGTAGGGGGCGAGAGGAGGAGGGGCAGCCTGCCCCCCTCTCTCCCCCACCCCAGTATGGGGGCGAGAGGAGGAGGGGCAGCCTGCCCCCCTATCGCCCCCACCCTAGTAGGGGGCGAGAGGCGGAGGGGCGGCCTGCCCCCCTTTTGCCCCCACCCCAGTAGGCGGCGAGAGGAGGAGGGGCGGCCTGCCCCCCTCTCGCCCCCACCCCAGCAGGGGTGCAAGAGGAGGAGGGGTGGCCTGCCCCCCTGTCGCCCGCACCCCAGCACGGGGGTGAGAGGAGGAAGGGAGGCCTACCCCCCTCTCGCCCCCACCCTAGCAGAGGGGCGAGAGGAGGAGGGGCGGCCTGCCCCCCTCTCGCCCCCACCCCAGCAGAGGGGCGAGAGGAGGAGGGGCGGCCTACCCCCCTCTCGCCCCCACTCCAGCAGAGGGGCGAGAGGAGGAGGGGCGGCCTGCCCCCCTCTCGCCCCCACCCCATGGAGAAGGGGCAGTCTGCGTTTAGCGCCTCGGAATGGCGGGATTTGGCTATTGGCAAGCCAAACTTGAGAACATTTTAGTAATCTCGTAGGCCAAAATTTGGCTAATGGAAGACCAACTCCAGAAATCTATAAATAGGACTAGGGGGCGCCATTTGGAGGATCTCTCTTTTGTCCTCTCTCTCTCCCAAGTCTCTTTAGTGGGTGAAGAGAGCCTCCAAGGGTGCCCAAGCCCGGCATTGGCTTGGGAGGGGAAGCACTCTAAGATCTTCCGGGTGTGTGGTGGGACCTCCTCACCAAGCCCTTGGTCTTGTTCCTAGTTCTTTAGCCTCTTAGTCTAGAGCTCTCCCTTGGGAGAAGTAAGTGCGAGGTCAGCCCCCAACTTGTTGAGGGCCCAAACTCCACAGAGAATAAGTCTTTTTCTCAAGTCTTGGTTTCAACACAAGGGATGGAGTATTTTCTTTCTGATTCAACTATCATTCTTAGAACTGAAGTTTTGAAATGGTTCAGCAATACAAAGTTGTCTTCTTCAAAGTCATCTTTAATGTCTAAGATAGGAGGAGAAAGAGTGAAAATATCCTCAGCAAAAATAGAGAAATCCTTACAAATTCCCTCATGCACTCAGGATGAGGAGGAAGAAATCTCTGACAAGAATAAGAAAATGGCTCTGAAGTGGGCTGAATACAATGATGCCAAGATTGGATCGTTGAAAAGGAAATTTTTCAATCAAAGAGGCAAACTTCTATCAGACATAGTGGGAAAAGCAATTCTATGCAAGCCTGGGTCTCATGACACAATCTCCCAGTATATGTTTGAACTTATGACTAGGATCATTCTGACAACGAAAACTTCCTGGGGAGAAGTTATATTTCAAAGAATTAAGGAATGTCTGCAAGCACCTAATATGGGTAGAATTCTCTCCCTCTATCTAATCCAAACTTATCCTGAGAAGTATAAGGGCTTAAAAGGATCAAATATTCATTACCTAAAGATGATGGATATAAAGACCCTAGATAGGTTCACAAGGGTGCTCCCCATGAGCCAGCCCTCTGAGGAAAAGAAGAAGGAGAAAAAGAAATCACAAACAATAAAGAAGTCAAGAATGATTATTTCAAGTTCTGAGTTAGAGCACTCTGATAAGAATGAGGATGTTGGTGCTGATCTTGGATATCACAGCAGTCCTGAAAAGGATGCTCATCTGGATGACAAGATTGAGAATACCTCATGTGATAAAGATGCTCTAGGTGCATCACACATGCCTGTTGAGCCTGTCCATCCACGTGACTTGGAGATAGATATCACCCCTGGTAATTATTCCTTCACCTTCACACTATTAATAATCTTATATAATCTTAACCAATCTACTAGTTAATCACTAATGACTCTTTAATAATATAAACTTCAGATCCTCAAGGCCAGGTGGATGCCTTATCTGAGGGGGAGCAACAACAAGAACCATCTTCAACGGATGTTTCTAATGACAATAATGATGGCGAAGCTGTCTCTCACAGGATTGATGAGGACAAAGTGCCTTCTCCTGAGGACATGCAAAGTAAGATTGACACAATCATCTTAAATCATGAAAGAAGAATTCAACTTAATTCTGATAATGAACCAGCTCTCTGGTATTCACCAGGTCACAGGCAACCAGATGCTCCTTCAGTTGGTAAAGAAGATGTACTACATTTCTTGGAGTCATCAGATCAAGACAAATTTGGTGATGCTGATGAGGATGATGTTGTTGATGATGATGATGAAGATGAAGTCCACCCTAACCACATTGATCAAATATCACTATTTGCTGAAGAAAAGGATCATCCAGCTGAGGGGGAGCTTCCAACTATTGTTATTCAGGATAAACAACCTTTAGTCATTGAACAACAAGCTTCAACCTCCACCTCATCACAGTCCAATGAGAGCATTCTCAGTGTCATACAAATAATGTTAGATACTCATCTAACTTCTATGAAGGATTATGTAGACAGGTCAGCTTCTACAGTAAAAGAATATATAGATCAGTCCATCTTCACTGTGAAATCTCAAGTAATGGCTGAGATCAAGGAGATTACGGAAGACACTGCAATCCTTAATAGTCAAATGACAAAGTGGTTTGATCTGGCAGAGAAGTCAGTGGTGTCTCAGAATACAATTCTAAGATCAATGGACAAACACCTCCAGCTGTCTGAGCAGGATATGACATATGTCAAGAACTATGTCAGCAAGATAGATGAGGTAATAGAAAAAGCCTCAAACCATATACAAGAATATGTGTACTCCACTGCTATGCATCTGAATGGTGAGGCTGACAGGAACAAGGATGAACTGAAGGCTGATATTGAGAATGTTTTCCAAACCATTTCTGGCACAATCACTGCTGCTCAACAGGACATAACTCAAAAGATATTTGAAGAAGCCAGAAAGGGGGAGAAAACCAATGCTATCACCAACTCTGAGCTAGGCCTAAAGGTTCTGCAAGGAACAAGTCCCCTCCTGGACAGGAATAGAGAAGAAGATTGGGATTTCTCTAGACAAGAGAAAATTTCTCAAAATATCAGATTGGCAAAGAAAATAGAAAGAGAACACATGATTGTTTACCCAGAAATCAGCAATCACCTTGTGCTAGCTTTTTGCAGGTAACCGAAGCAATCCACACCCTCTCCCGGTAGTCCAGGTATTTTTCGCCGAAGATCCAAGCCCTGGCGGTCCCTCATCGCCCAGGTGGTCTCGCCTTTCATCTCGTAGAGGTCGCGCTGCGCTCGACCTCGCCTAGAGGTCACGCCCAGAGTGGTTCCCCCCTCGAGAGGTCACCCCTTTGGGGCGACCTCGGCCTGAGGCAGATCGCCCCAGCTGGGGGCGATATCGACCTGAGTTCGCCCTCTGGGCGACCTCGCTAGGTCGCCCCATTGGGGCGACCTCGGCCTGAGGCAGATCGCCCCATCTGGGGGCGATCTCGGCCTGAGGCTGCCCTCTGAGCGACCTCGCCAGGTAGCCCCTTTGGGGCGACCTCAGCCTGAGGCAGATCGCACCAGCTGGGGGCGATCTCGGCCTGAGGTCGACCTCTGGGTAACCTCGCCAGGTCGCCCCTTTGGGGCGACTTCAGACTGAGGCAGATCGCCCCAGCTGGGGGCGATCTCGGCCTGAGGTCGCCCTCTGCGCGACCTTGCCAGGTCGCCCCTTTGGGGTGACCTCGGCCTGAGGCAGATCGCCCCAGCTGGGGCGACCTTGCCAGGTTGCCCCCGTGGGGCGACCTCAGCCTGAGGCAGGTCACCCCCAGCTGGAGCGACCTTGGCCTGAGGTCGCCCCCTGGGCGGCCTCGCCAGGTCGTCCCCCCTAGGGGAGACCTCGGCCTGGGAGGTCTCGGCCCCGGGCAACCCGTTCCTTCCTGACCTGCCCGTTTGGGCAGGCCCTCCCGCCTATAAATAGAGGGGTAGGGGAATTGGTTTCGGTATCTTGGGAGAGTTTCCTGCCCTTGCCTTTGACATGAGCGGTCTCATTTCTGAGACCATCGTATCTCTTCCCAGCAGTTGGGGCGGTCTCATTTTTGAGATCGTCAATACTTCATTTCAGCAGCTGGAGCTATTTCATTTCTGAGACCTCGTTACCTCTTTTTCAGCAGATTCTGTTATATCCTCCCAAGAGACTCTCGACATCTCTTTTTCTCCTCCCTCTTGTCTTCCATCATAGCTCAAAGTAACCAATCATCTAACAGTTTCCTTCCTCCACCTCTTTTCAGCTTGAGCGAGTGTGGACCTGGAGCACTTTTGGCTCGAACATAACACGCGTCCTTATGTCCTTATGGTACTCGGATACTAAATTTTTCATATACCGGTTCTTATGTCCTTTTTCAGATAAAAACAGGTGCTTGAAAGTTCTCTTCAGGTACTCGCATACAAAATTTTTCATATACCTGTTCTTATGTCCTTTTTCAAATAAAAACAGGTGCTTGCGAGTTCTCTTCAGGTACTCGCATATTATATTTTCTATATACTTGTTCTTATATCCTTTGCAGATAAAAACAGGTGCTTGCGAGTTCTCTTCAGGTACTCGCATACTAAATTTTTCATATACCTGTTCTTATGTCCTTTTTCAGATAAAAACAGGTGCTTGAAAGTTCTCTTCAGGTACTCGCATACTAAATTTTTCATATACATGTTCTTATGTCCCTTTTCAGATAAAAACAGGTGCTTGTGAGTTCTCTTCAGGTACTCGCATACTAAATTTTCTATATACCTGTTCTTATATCCTTTGCAGATAAAAACAGGTGCTTGCGAGTTCTCTTCAGGTACTCGCATACTAAATTTTTCATATACCTGTTCTTATGTCCTTTTTTCAGATAAAAACAGGTGCATGCGAGTTCTCTTCAGGTACTCGCATACTAAATTTTCTATATACCTGTTCTTATATCCTTTGCAGATAAAAACAGGTGCTTTCGAGTTCTCTTCAGGTACTCGCATACTAAATTTTCTATATACCTGTTCTTATATCCTTTGTAGATAAAAACAGGTGTTGCGAGTTCTCTTCAGGTACTCGCATACTAAATTTTCTATATACCTGTTCTTATATCCCTTTGCAGATAAAAACAGGTGCTTGCGAGTTCTCTTCAGGTACTCGCATACTAAATTTTTCATATGCCTGTTCTTATGTTCTTTTTCAGATAAAAATAGGTGCTTGCGAGTACTCTTCAGGTACTCGCATACTAAATTTTTCATATACAGTCTTTATACCTTTTTGAAGATTGAAGCAGGTGTTCGCGAGTCCTTATTCAGAAATATGTACGTGCTCGCGGGTGGGTTCTCTTCAGGCATTGACAAGTCCTCACAGGTATTTACATTTTTTTATACGCATATTTTGTCCTCACAAGAGAGGTGGATCTTGATTTGCATGGGTAAGTTCTATTTTTTCAAGCTTCTCAAAACTTGAAAAAATGCGGGGATTATGTTTACCCAAAAATCAGCGATCACCTTGAGCTAGCTTTTTGCAGGTAACCGAAGCAATCAACACCCTCTCCCGGCAGTCCAGGAATTCTTCGCCCAAGATCCAAGCCCTGGTGGTCCCTCATCGCCCGGGTGGTCTCGCTTTTCATCTCGTAGAGGTCGCGCTTCGCTCTACCTTGCCTAGAGGTCACGCCCCGCGTGGTTCCCCCCTCGAGAGGTCACCCTTTTGGGGCGACATCGGCCTGAGGCAGATCGCCCCAGCTGGGGGCGATCTCGGCCTGAGGTCGCCCTCTGGGCGACCTCGCCAGGTCGCCCTCTGGGCGACCTCGCCAGGTCGCCCCTTCGAGGTGATCTTGGCCTGAGGCAGATCGCCCCAGCTGGGGGCAATCTCGGCCTGAGGTCGCCCTCTGGGCGAACTCGCCAGGTCGCCCCTTTGGGGCGACCTCAGCCTGAGGCTGATCGCCCCAGCTGGGGGCGATCTCGTCCTGAGTTCGCCCTCTGGGCAACCTCGCCAGGTCGCCCCTTTGGGGCGACCTCGGCCTGAGGCAGATCTTCCCAGCTGGGAGCGATCTCAGCCTGAGGTCGCCCTCTGGGCGACCTCGGCCTGAGGCAGATTGCCCCAGCTGGGGGCGATCTCGGCCTGAGGTTGCCCTCTGGGCGACCTTGCCAGTTCGCCCCTTTTGGGCGATCTCGACCTGAGGCAGATCGCCCCAATTGGGGCGATCTCGGCTTGAGGTCGCCCTCTAGGCGACCTCGCCAGGTCACCTCCTTGGGGCGACCTCAGACTGAGGCAGGTCGCCTCCAGCTGGAGCGACCTTGGCCTGAGGTGGCCCCCTGGGCGACCTCGCCAGGTCGTACCCTTTAGGGGCGACCTCGGCCTGGGAGGTCTCGACCCCAGGCAGCCCGTTCCTTCCTGACCTGCCCGTTTGGGCAGGCCCTGCCGCCAATAAATAGAGGGTTAGGGGCATTGGTTTCGGGATCTTTGGAGAGTTTCCAGCCCTTACCTTTGACATGAGCGGTCTCATTTCTGAGACCATCGTATCTCTTCCCAGCAGCTGGGGCGGTCTAATTTTTGAGATCGTCAATACTTCATTTCAGCAGCTGGAGCTATTTCTTTTCTGAGACCTCGTTACCTTTTTTTCTGCAGATTCTGTTATCTCCTCCCAAGAGACTCTCGACATCTCTTTTTCTCCTCCCTCTTGTCTTCCATCATAGCTCAAAGTAACCAACCATCTAACAGTTTCCTTCCTCCACCTCTTTTCAGCTTGAGCGAGTGTGGACCTGGAGCACTTTTGGCTCGAACATAACACGCGACCTTATGTCCTAATGGTACTCACATACTAAATTTTTCATATACCTGTTCTTATGTCCTTTTTCAGATAAAAACATGTTCTTGAAAGTTCTTTTCAGGTACTCGCATACTAAATTTTTCAAATACCTGTTCTTATGTCCTTTTTCAAATAAAAACAGGTGCTTGCGAGTTCGCTTCAGGTACTCGCGTACTAAATTTTCTATATACCTGTTCTTATATCCTTTGCAGATAAAAATAGGTGCTTGCGAGTTCTCTTCAGATACTCGCATACTAAATTTTTCATATACCTGTTCTTATGTCCTTTTTCAGATAAAAACAGGTGCTTGCGAGTTCTCTTCATGTACTCGCATACTAAATTTTCTATATACATGTTCTTATATCCTTTGCAGATAAAAATTGGTGCTTGCGAGTTCTCCTCAGGTACTCGCATACTAAATTTTCTATATACCTGTTCTTATATCCTTTGCAGATAAAAATAGGTACTTGCGAGTTCTTTTCAGGTACTCGCATACTAAATTTTCTATATACCTGTTCTTATATCATTTGCAAATAAAAACAAGTGCTTGCGAGTTCTTTTCAGGTACTCGCATACTTAATTTTTCATATACCCGTTCTTATGTCCTTTTTCAGATAAAAACAGGTGGTTGCGAGTTCTCTTCAGGTACTCGCATACTAAATTTTTCATATACCAGTCTTTATACCTTTTTGAAGAAAGAAGCAGGTGTTCGTGAGTCCTTATTCAGAAATATGTACGTGCTCACAGGCGAGTTCTCTTCAGGCATTGACAAGTCCTCACAGGTATTTACATTTTTATATACGCATATTATGTCCTCACAAGAGAGGTGGATCTTGATTTGCATGTGTAAGTTCTATTTTTTTAAGCTTCTCAAAACTTGAAAAAAAATGCGGGGATTATGTTTACCCAGAAATCAGCGATCACCTTGAGCTAGCTTTTTGCAGGTAACCGAAGCAATCCACACCCTTTCCCGGCAGTCCAGGTATTTTTCGCCGAAGATCCAAGCCCTTGCGGTGGCTCATCGTCCGTGTGGTCTCGCCTTTCGTCTCCTAGAGGTCGCGCTTCGCTCGACCTCGCCTAGAGGTCACGCCCCGCGTGGTTCTCCCCTCGAGAGGTCACCCCTTTAGGGCGACCTCGGCCTGAGGCAGATCGCCCTAGCTGGGGGCGATCTCGGCCTGAGGCAAATCGCCCCAGCTAGGGGCGATCTCAGCCTGAGGTGGCCCTCTGGACGACCTCGCCAGGTCGCCCCTTTGGGGAGACCTCGGCCTGAGGCAGATCGCCCCAGCTGGGGCCGATCTCATCCTGAGGTCGCCCTCTGGGCGACCTCGCCAAGTCGCCCCTTTGGAGCGACCTCGACCTGAGGCAGATCGCCCCAGCTAGGGGCGATCTCGGTCTGAGGCAGATCGCCTCAGCTAGGGCGATCTCGGCCTGAGGTCTCCCTCTGGGCGACCTCTCCAGGTCGCCCCTTTGGGGCGACCTCGGCCTGAGCCAGGTCGCCCCCAACTGGAGCAACCTTGGCCTGAGGTCACCCCCTGGGCGACCTCTCCAGGTCATCCCCCCTAGGGGCGACCTCGCCAGGTCGTCCCCCCTAGGGGAGGCCTTGACCTGGGAGGTCCCGGCCCCCGGGCAGCCCATTCTTTCCTGACCTGCCCGTTTGGGCAGGCCCTCCCGCCTATAAATAGAGGGGTAGGGGCATTGGTTTCAGGATCTTTAGAGAGTTTCCATCCCTTGCCTTTGACATGAGCGGTCTCATTTCTGAGACCATCGTATCTAAAAGGAGAGTTTAGTTCTTAAGTATTATTAAAAGGTCATGTTTAGGTTTTACTTTCAAAATAAACGATATATATATATATATGTTTGTTGATGAGTGATTAAAACAAACAGTAAGAGTGCATATAAAAATCACAGCACAAATAAGAAATAAAATAAAGCAAACCAAAGCACATCCAGATGACACAAGAAATATAGTAGTTCCCCTCATTGGGTACATCTACTCTTCTACCCATTGGTAGGAATCCACTGGAGGTTGTTGATCAGGTGCCCTCACACCGAGGTGTTTTTGTTCAGGTGTCCACACACCAATGGAGATTTGATCAGGTGCCCAATTCACCTATAAGCTTTTGATCAGGTGCTAATGAACCAAGATGCAGGTTTTTGCTAAGGTGGCCTGTCACCGGGAGTTAACTTTTGAAGGGAGTTATAACCCTTTACAAGATGGGAGAAATAAAGAAAACAAAAAGGTTATGATGTTCTTCTCTTTTGCAGAGAAGACTCTTGATGAAGATGTTGAAGAGAGCTCCCCCTGCCTGATTTAGTTTAGATGACAGCCTTGTGGAGCTCCTTCTCTAGATTGTGATACTCTTCTTCTTCTTCTCCCTGAGCAAATGATATTGATTTGGTGTCTCAGGTTGTAGAAGATCTGCAAGAAAGAGTTAGCAAAAAGAAGATAATATATTTTGATCTGTTCTTCTTTTTGCTCTGTTCTTCTTTTTATCTTCTTCTTCTTCTCTAATTCCTGTACAGCATTATGATAATATATTATGTTTGTATTAATCTGAACAGCAATATAAACTATATTGATGTTATATCTATGGAGAGAGATATTCTGTTGTAGATCTTCTTCTATATATTTGATCTGTCGTGAAGAAGTGCTGTATATTAATCTGCTGTATAATAAGTTGACTTCTACTGTCGTGTAAAAGATGTTGTCCTCTTTTCCTGGGATGATTTGAATCCTTGCCGAACAAAGAGGAAAGGAGTAATATCTCTTTCTTTCTCCAGAACCTCGAGAAGATAACTTGTCGTGTTTAACTTGTTGCAACGGCTACAGTATTTAATGCTTTGCTGCCAACGGCTATAACATTTAATGCTTCACGCTGTAAGGTTAAATCAGCAATATATATATATAGAAATATATAAATATTAATTTAATAAAGTCTGCCAGCATATATATACTATTTTAGTCGAGCTGAGAATGCTGTAAAATAATGCTGCAGAAATTCGTCGAGCTCAGGTTCAAGTTCGTCGAGCTCATCATTTGATTCGTCGACCGAAACATTAGATTTACTATTTCTGAACATCTGCTGAATATTCGTCGAACGCAGACTTGGGTTCGTCGAACGGAAGGATTCGTCGACCGCTGAGCTTGGATGATTTCGTCGACCGCTGAAGTATTGAGCTGTTCGTCAAACGCAAATGGCCGTTCGTCGAACGCAGGATTTTGTTGAATGCTGAGCTGGGGTCTGTTCGTCGACCGCTGAGATAATTAGTTGAGCGTTGCACTTAGACAAATTCTTCAACCGCTGAGACGGGTTCGTCGACCGCTGAGATAATCTGTTCGTCGAATGCTGAACCGCTGGATTTCGTCGAGCGCAGAATGCATGCCATTCGTCGATCGCAGGGCGTCGTTCATCGAACGCAGGTAGTCGTTCATCGAATGCAGAGAATATGTGTAAATTTATTTCTTCTCTTATTTTCTGCCTATTAAATATATGTCTATTTTCAGTTTTCTTTCTTAATGATATTTAATCTAAGTTGTACAATTTGTTATGATATAAACTTAGACACTAAAGGTGGATCCTAACTCAAATCAAAACTAAGGTTCCAACAATCTCCCCCTATTTGAGTTGGGATCCTAATCCAAATTAAGACTAGGTTCTAACAATCTCCCCCAATTTGTTTTTGGATTCTTAAGCATAAAAAGTCTTTAAAGCTTAAGGGTTAGAGATTATTTATTTTTCTTTTGAAAAACATTTAAGCAATTCTGATTTCCTAAATTTTGATTTAAATAGGATTTTAATAATGAATTGCTAGCTGTTTATAGAATTCTAAGAATTTTAAAATAAAAAAGACAAAGCCTGATAGCTTCCTTCAATAGAATCCCCATAATCAGAAGAGACTCACACTTAGTGCTTTGATCATTTCTGATCTATGCAATCTGAGTAGAATGCTCAACATGATTTTGGAGAAAAATCTATAAAAATGTGAAGTCTATCTGATATTGCTTTTAAGATAGAAAAATTTAAAAGAATCATAAAACTGCTGTTAATTTAATTATAACTTGAGTAAGAAAAGTGTTAAACAGTTAAAACAAAATTGCCTTATAGATAGATAAGTTAGCCTTTTTATTTCATTGAAATATAAATTTGAATTTTTAAATTGGTTTTGCTGAACATAAAGAATTTTCTTCTTAACAGGTTGTTCAAATTTATTAGCTTTAATGAACTTATTTTTTAAGCAAATAATTTGTTCTGCTGTTATTTTAAAATTTTCTTTAGGTTTGGTATATTCAGAAGTTAATTTGTTTATTATTATCTCTTTTCTGATTCTATTTTCAGCAATTTTTAAACCTGCACTAGGAGATTTGAGAACATATCTGAATGGATCAGAGGTAAAGTTAGGAATAGAATTTACCTCAGTTACCTTTTCTGTTTCAGATTCAGCATCTGATTTGTAATCTGAACCATATATAGCCAACATGCAGAAAGCTGTGGCTTTTTGTTCTTCTTTTTGTTCTTCTTCAGTTAGACTGAATGATGGTTCTGCATCAAAAATGCAGTTAGTGGAAGAAGTAGGAATGGATTCATTTACCATCCTAGAGAGGCAGTTCAAGATGCTCCTTGCTGAAGTGCAATCAGCCACTTTTTGAAGAATGTCTTTTGACATTGATTTAGCCAATATCTCCATGGCTATGGCATCAGCACTGATTAACTTTTCTTGATCATCAGACGAAGAGATTGAAGATTGAGTTCCTGTCAAAACAGATTTGTAAATATTTTCATTTATGGCATTCATATATAACTTAGTTCTAGCTTGCCATAAAATAAATCTATCCAAATTACATATAAGTGGATCTGAAAAGAAAATTCTGCTTGTGCCATTTAAAAAAAAAATTTAAAAACAAAAGAACTAAGTGATCTTTGTGATTTCAGGTGTTAGCCTGTGTGAAAAAAATCAACTTCCTAATTGAAGAAATTGAAATAATCAAATCAACCTGCTTTGATACAAATTAAAAGGAGACTTTAGTTCGTAAGTATAATTAAAAGGTCTTGTTAGGTTTTACTTTCAAAATAAATGATATATATATATATATGTTTGTTGATGAGTGATTAAAACAAATAGTAAGAGTGCATATAAAAATCACAGCACAAATAAGAAATAAAACAAAACAAAACAAAGCACATCCAGATGACACAAGAAATATAGAAGTTCCCCTCAACTGGGTACATTTACTCTTCTACCCATTGGTAGGAATCCACTGGAGGTTGTTGATCAGGTGCCCTCACACCAAGGTGTTTTTGTTCAGGTGTCCACACACCAATGGAGGTTTGATCAGGTGCCCAATTCACCTATAAGCTTTTGATTAGGTGCTTATGAACCAAGATGCAGGTTTTTGCTATGGTGTCCTGTCACCGGGAGTTAACTTTGAAGGGAGTTATAACCCTTTACAAGATGGGAGAAATAAAGAAAACAAAGGTTATGCTGTTCTTCTCTTTTGCTGAGAAGACTCTTGATGAAGATGTTGAAGAGAGCTCCCCCTGTCTGATTTAGTTTAGATGACAGCCTTGTGGATGGAGCTCCTTCTCTAGATTGTGATACTCTTCTTCTTCTTCTCCCTGAGCAAATGATATTGATTTGGTGTCTCAGGTTGTAGAAGATCTGCAAGAAAGGGTTAGCAAAAAGAAGATAATATAGTTTGATCTGTTCTTCTTTATGCTCTGTTCTTCTTTTTCTCTTCTTCTTCTTCTTCTCTAATTCCTCTACAGCATTATGATAATATATTCTGTCTGTATTAATCTGTACAGCAATATAAACTATATTAATGTTATATCTATGGAGAGAGATATTTTGTTGTAGATCTTCTTCTATATACTTGATCTGTCGTGAAGAAGTGTTGTATATTAATCTGTTGTATAATAAGTTGACTTCTGCTGTCGTGTAAAAGATGTTGTCCTCTTTTCCTGGGCTGATTTGAATCCTTGCCGACCAAAGAGGAAATGAGTAATATCTCTTTCTTTTTCCAGAACCTCGAGAAGATAACTTGTCGTGTTTAACTTGCTGCAACGGCTACAGTATTTAATGCTTTGCTGCCAACGGCTATAACATTTAATATTTCACGCTGTAAGGTTAAATCAGCAATATATATATATAGAAATATATAAATATTACTTTAATAATGTCTGACAACATATATATACTATTTTAGTCGAGCTGAGAATCCTGTAAAATAATGCTGCAGAAATTCATCGAGCTCAGGTTCAAGTTCGTCGAGCTCATCATTTGATTCGTCGACCGGAACATTTGATTTACTGTTTCTGAACATCTGCTGAATATTCGTCGAACGCAGACTTGGGTTCGTCGAACGGAAGGATTCGTCGACCGCTGAGCTTGGATGATTTCGTCGACCGCTGAAGTATTGAGCTGTTCGTCGAACGCAGATGGCCGTTCATCGAACGCAGGATTTCGTCGACCGCTGAGCTGGGGTCTGTTCGTTGACCGCTGAGATAATTAGTTGAGCGCTGCACTTAGACAAATTCTTCGACCGCTGAGATAATCTATTCATCGAACGCTGAACCGCTGGATTTCGTCGAGCGCAGAATGCACGCCATTCGTCGATCGCAGGGCGCCGTTCGTCGAACGCAGGTAGCTGTTCGTCGAACGCAGAGAATATGTGTAAATTTATTTCTTCTCTTATTCTCTGCCTATTAAATATATGTCTATTTTCAGCTTTCTTTCTTAATGATATTTAATCTAAGTTGTACAATATGTTATGATATAAACTTAGACACTAAAGGTGGATCCTAACTCAAATCAAAACTAAGGTTTCAACAGTTTCTCTTCCCAGCAGCTGGGGCGGTCTCATTTTTGAGATCGTCGATACTTCATTTCAGCAGCTGGAGCTATCTCATTTCTGAGACCTCGTTACCTCTTTTTCAGCAGATTCTGTTATCTCCTCCCAAGAGACTCTCAACATCTCTTTTTCTCCTCCCTCTTGTCTTCTATCATAGCTCAATGTAACCAACCATCTAACAGTTTCCTTCCTCCACCTCTTTTCAGCTTGAGCGAGTGTGGACCTGGAGCATTTTTGGCTCGAACAATGATGCTAGCTGAAAAATTTATTGCTAAGCAGAGGGATGAGCAGACCAAAGACCCAGAATTTGAATACTGGAGTGAAGATTCCAAGAGCATCATCTTGAATGCCTGGCTAAGCCATGGTCAAGTATGCAAGGATATTGATAGAATCTATCCATCTGAAGAAAGGATTAAACACCTGGAGAGAAACAATCACAGGGATAAGATCTTCAAAGAAAATCTAGTAAGAAAATGCAACCCAAAGAAAATGCCCTCTAAATACATTCCAAAGCCATATTGTATTTCAAGAGGCAAGAAAACAAGAAAAAGCTAGCTGAGATTGCTACTGCTGCAAAAGGAAAAGAGATTGCTGATGAAAAAGTTGAAAGCTCCAAGAAAAGAAAAACTTAGATGAATATATTCAGTTTGTTCATTAAGTCATCTTGTAACTTGAAAATTGTAAAAACATTATGACAGCAATGAAATTGATAGTGTTGTTGAATCTATTACCTTATGTTGTAAGCTATTCTCAGTCAAAGCTTAATACTATTCGGTGTAATTGCTTGAGATAATCTGTGTTGCATTGACATAATTACTTAATCATATTATTGGGTTGATAAACTATGTGGTTTTATACTTGTCATGAAGATTATCTGTTATGTCATTATTTGTAATGCAATAATAATGTTAACATGATTATGTTATGATGAATGCTATGTAGTGAAGTTATATGATAAGTATTTATTTGTTATGTATCTTAACATTGGGAGTGTTCCGTCTTCTTCAAATATGGGGAGATTATTGGGAATATTACCCTCAATGTTCCCTTGATTTGAAGAAGCATCACACTCAATGCTAAGTACAAGTTTGAGAGGACCCAGCGCAACCAACTACACAAAAAGCCCGGACTGTTGGTGAAGGCGCAACTTAATCTTTATATCAACGGAAAGGCGCTACGGGTCAAGTGAGGAGACGCTGGACCCAACAATCCCCCCCCCCCCCAGCGTCCAGCACGACCCGCAATTCAGAGGTGCTCCACATGGCCCGCAGGCTCAGAGGTGGCTTGACACATGGCTGCGGCCGCCTGACCCACCGGGACCCACACAGGTAGAGAGAATTTCAGGAATTATCAGCGCCCCCCGGTCTCGAACCCGCAACCTCCTCTGATACTAATTGAGAGGACCCAGCGCAACCAATTACACCAAAAGCCTGATACCTTCCTTCTCACAGAATTCTTGCATAAGAAGAGACTCAAACTCAGTGCCATGATCACTTCTGATCAATGCAACTACAATAGAGTATTCAATCTGTATGCTCTTAAGAAAGTCTGTAAGAACTTTAAAGTTATCTGACTTTTCTCTTAAAAAGAATACCCAAGTGAATCTAGAGAAGTCATCTACAATAACTAGAGTGTAAGACTTCCCTCCTAAACTCTTTATTGCTATAGGTCCAAAAAGGTCCATATGTAGCAAAAATAAGATTCTAGGTGAATCACTTTTAGATAAGGATTTAAAACTATTTTTGGTTTGCTTTCCTAGCTGGCATGCCCTACATAAACCTTCTTTCTTATATGATCCTGATGGTACACCTCTAACTAGATTATCTTTAGATAGTTTGGCAATTGTTCTAAGATTTATATGCCCTAATCTTTTATGCCATAGTTCACTAGGTTTGCTTAGCTCATTAAACAGGCAAATTTCTGATTTAGAGGAATTGAAATTTACTAAATATATGTTACCCTGTCTAATACCTGATAAAACAATGACATTATCAGATGACTTGATAATACATTCTGATTTATTAAAGGTTACCTGATAGCCTTCATCACATAACTGACTTATGCTGATGAGGTTGTGCTTCAGACCCTTCACATAGGTGACTTCCTTGAATGTTACTGCTCCAACCTTGATTTGACCAAAGCCTTGGATGAAAAGAAACATATTTTCTTTATGAATCAACTGGGAATGATAGATGGAGACTCAATTTGTTGAAAATTATATTTTCTATCCTATCCAAAATATTTTTTTTGTCGAACGAAGAACGACAAATTTTTATTCGTCGAACGATGGTCGACAAAAACCTACATCTTCAAGAGTAAAAAAAAATCTCGTTTGTCGAACGGCGGTCGACAAATTTTTTTTTTAGGTCGGTTCGACTTCATATTTAATTAGGTTTTGCCGAACAGCGCTCCTCGAATTCTCCTCCCTATTTTCTCGACTATATAACACTTATTTTATCTTATTCTAAGTTTTGCGCCTACAGAAATCGTCTTTCCCTCCAGTTCCTCTCTGCACTTGATCTTCAACCTTCTTTGCAGGAACTATGGCGATTCCTCAGGCTTCTCTGCATCTAATGAAGTTTGACGCAGGCTTTGACATTGACATGGACTCGTTTGCACAGTCAGACAAAATCTTCAAGGATATTCTTCAAATGCTGGATGAACAACATCTAAGGAAATTTCTAAGCACCAGACAGAAGATAGCTATTGCAGAGATAAAGGAATGGGTTTTCACTGCAAAATCAGTTGATGAAAGTTTGTCGGGAACAATATCAGGTCATCATGTCTCTCTCTCCCACCATCCTTTCTGAAATCTTTTGTCTTGAAAATGGTGAAGATGAGTTAGACATAAGCTCAAATGAATTTGATGAAGCTTTAGTCAAAATGGGCCATTTGACTGGAAACCCTAGCCACATTCTGAAAAAGAATCTGTCTCAGGACTACAAGTTCTTAGCAGATATTGTTGGAAAAGTCTTGCTGGGCAAGACTTCTGGGCATGACTATATCAGTAGGCACCAATTTCTATTAATGGTGGCCTTAATGGAGAAGAAGAAAGTCAACTGGGGATCAATCCTTTTTGACCTAATTAAAAAGAAAAACTCTACAGAGAATGTATGCTTTGGAAGAATCTTAGGAATCTTTCTGCAGGAAAGGCATCCAGAACTTCTGGTGTCACCAAAAGTAACAATAAATGCCAGCAAGAGGCTGACCTCAGCACTCTTTGCTAAATGGGATAGAATAATTCCCAAGAAGAATACAGGAGCTGAGGCCTCCAGAAAAAGGAAAGCTTCTGAGGACACAAGGACTGATCAAGTCACTCCCTCTACCCCTGTAGAAGATCCTTCCTCAGTTCCTCCTTCCTCTCATATCCTCTCTCCTCCTGCTCAACAATCTCCTGCACATTCTCCTGCTCAACAATCTCCTGCTCATTTTCCATCCCCTCCTTCAACTGCAATATCACCCATCAATGATATTCCAATCTTAACCACCCACATCAGTGATGCTCCACCCCTATCTTCAGAACCACTACCTACCACACCTCCCTCTCCAATACACAATGAATATCATTCATCTATCCATTCTCCTAGTCCAATCCATCTAGACATTCATACACATACCACCAACATCAGCAATATCATTTCTTCAATATCATCTCCATCCACTTCACAACCATTCACTAGCCATCCACCAGATCATCCCTCCCTCAACCTCTCTTCTATTGTTGATCAAGTTTTTGATCTTATCCTTCCTAAAATAAGCCAGCTCCTGGATGCAAAACTTGCTCCAGTTCTTCAGGCACTTTCTACTTTATCTTCTAAGATAGCCCCTCTTCCCTCCTCCACTGATGTCCCTTCTACTAGGGGCCTAGATTCAGGCTGTCCTGAAGCTAGGCAGGGGGAGATGTCCTATGAAGAAGCTCCAGAAACAGAAGGAACTTCTGAAGATGATACAGAAGTTACAATTTTTGATACAGATACACAAGTTATAGAAGTAATAAATAATATATGCATTCATCCATCCTGTGATCTATATAGCTTATTATCAAAATTTGATGTCACATATACTTCAAGGGTATCACCATACATAGAGGATCTATCAAAGGCTCTGATTTGCCTTCCTCAGAGAACTCATTCTGACATCATACAAAACTACATATCCTCTATTCCTTCATCCACTGTTCAAGACATTCAAATAAAGGATCATTCTGCAGAATATGAAGATGATCCTGCAGAATTCCTTGATGATACATCAGCCCCACAAATTATTTCTTCACCTCCAATTTCTGTATGGAATGAAGAACCAATGCCAAGCTTTGATGAAATATGGAGAGAAGCAGATGCAGAGTTTGACAAAGCTGAAGAAGAAAGATTAAAGGCTCGGGAAGCAATCAAGAGAATTGATGATTTATACAATAAGCCAATCTCATCTTCTGACTCTGAAGATGATGATGACAACAGTGATTCTGATGATACACTCTCAAAGAAAAGAAAGAAAAGACCAGTTAAGTCAAAGGCTGCTCCCAAACCTCCAAATCCAAATAATGACATTCCTCTGATACCAATTGAGAGGACCCAGCGCAACCAACTACACCAAAAGCCCGGACTGTTGGTGAAGGCGCAACTTAATCTTTATATCAACGGAAAGGCGCTACGGGTCAAGTGAGTAGACGCTGGACCCAACAAAGTTGTATTTGATAAACCCTATTTTACCTCATGACAATGCAGGGTTAGGTTATTCCAAGGTGTGGAATAAGTTCAGTGGCTTACTGCTAAAACCACTGAGACGAGTTCTCAGTCTCAGCTGAACCACTGAGACAAGGCCAGGAGCCGCTGAGAAGGAGTCTGGGTCTACTAAGCTGCAGATAGAGGAAAACCGCTGAGACAACTGTCTGGCTCAGCGGATCCGCTGAGACAGAGATAGAAGTAGCCACTGAGACTGGGAGATATCTCAGACCAACCGCTGAGACAAATTCAAATGTGCTGGCGGGTTTTTCTTTTGGCTCAAGTTGCAGTAAAGCAATATAAGGTGTTTCAATCACCTCCATACTGTGTTGGAGGCTATCTAATAGATGTTGAAGACTGAAGGAGTATAAAAGAACATCTTAGGGCTTTGAAGAAAGAAGCTTTTGGGAAAAAGAACTTACTACTACTATTACATTGACGACTGTCAAGAAGATCTCTCCTCCTACTTCCTGAAGCTGCAAGGAGAGAAAGATTGTTCTTCCTGTGTGAATAAAGAAGAGCAAGTTGATCCTTATTCATCTACTGAAGAGAAGGATCAGAGAGAGAGGCAGGATTGAAGCTATTGTTCTCTTCCCTGCTTCAAGACTGCAACAGAAGATCAAGGCTTAAAAGAGTTACTATTTTCTCTTCTATTGTAAGCATCATTTATAACTTTTGTAGGAACATATTTGTTCTGAGCTTGTAGGGCATTTTGCCTGAGGGAGTAGGGTATTTGGGCCTGAGTGTAGGGCTGAGAGTTCAACTTGAGTGTAGGATCTCAGTGGAGATCTGAGGTAGGATTTCTTGATAAGTCTGAGCTGGTAGGGTTGATGTGCCTGAGGTAGGGCTGTTGAGCCTGAGGTAGGGTTTTTTGGAGAAAACCTGAGAGAGCCTGAGGGATTTGAGTTGTAAGCTCTTGGAGCTGAGATTGGAGGAGTTGGCCTTGTCTAACTCATTGTTAGAAAGGTGAAGGGGGAAAGAGGACTACTCAAGACACCCTGTCTTGAGGAACCTCTATAAATGCTTGTGTGCTTTCTGCGTGCTTGATTTATAACTAACATAATCTCTGAAATCAGCTAGGCATAAGCTTAAAAGAAAAGATACCTATTCAACCCCCCCCCCCCCCCCCCCCCCCTCTAGGTGATCAAGACTACATCCTAATAAACTATAAGTTTTCTCGAAGTAGAAGTACTCGACAGACACTAGTTTTAATACGACCTTGATATTTTCATATCATATGCTATACATGATAGGTCACTTGCCTTTATCATTTATTGATTGGAAAAACATTAAAAAAATTATTAAGTTTTTTGGTGTCGTTGCCGGGGAAAAGATAAAATGGTATCAATTTTATCATTTTTCCTTCTTTCTTTATTTCTTTTTCTCCCTTAAATTTTTTTTGTTATAATTAAATTCTTGGAAAGGGAGATCTTGGGTGGCATCCCATCGCATCTCCTAGTACCAGTGCGAGCCCTTCACCGGGTAGACCTTGAGAAGTCCAAGACTAATTAAACCACATTAAAAAAAATTATTTCTTTTCTCCTTTTTTAGTATGTTCCAAAACCCCCCAAAAAAATTTATAAATTTTAAAATCCAAATAAATTATAAAACCTATCAAAATTACCCAAAAATATTTTCTTTCTATTATGTTTGTTTTGTGTATTTTTTGATTTAACATGTTTTTGCAGGTGTTCATGGTGGTCGCTCCGTCTCCAAATCAGGGACATGTTCTTTTCCCCCTTTCTTGTTTTTTTCTTTCCCTCTCCTTTTTGTTCATGTTCTCATTCTTTTTATTTATTTCTTCATACTTAATTTTCAACAATGGTGACAATGTTGAATTTTAAGTATGGGTGTGTATTCCCTTTTCTTATAAATCTTTGAAAAATTAGAAAATTACCACACAAAAAATTATAAAATTTTCGAAAGAAAATACAAAATCCCAAAAATATTTTGTTTTATTTTCTTTTTTTTAAATATTTTATTCTTTTTTGTTGTCTTTCAAAAACGAAATTTTTCAAAAAAAAAATTAAAAACCCAAAATCACAGCAACAAAATAGAAAAGATACAAATTAATTTCTTGGAAAGGGAGGAATGAGTTGTCATCCCATCACATCTCCTAGTACCGGTGAGCCCTTCACGGGGTATACCTCGGGAAGTCCAAGAATTAACCAATTTTTTTGGTTTATTAGTTATGTTTATTATTAATTAGTATTTATTTCTTATTAAAAAAATCAACAAAAGATAATATTTAAAATTCCAAAAAAAAATGAAAAACTTAGAAAATTTCAAATAAATATAATAAACCCCAACTTAGCTTTTTGTTATTTTAAAAAATCTTGTTTGATTTTATTTATATGCATTTTTATTTATTTTAAATTTGCCAATCTTTAATTTTATCATGGTTAGTTAAATCTAATTTTTAGGTGATTTAGTTTTAAGGAATATCCTATGATTTTAATTTTGTACTTTCTTGTTTAACATGTTTGGATTCTAGTTATATCATTTCTTGTTTTTTTATTCTTAGCAAATTTCAAGAAACTAGTAGTTGCTCTCTAATATTTTAGTTTATCATCTAGAATTCGTTTTAGCATTTAAAACCTTTACCTATTACCCTTAACCTTCCCCTGCTTTATTTTTTTATTAAAAGATCATATGTCATGAGAATGAGAGGATAAAATTCATTATTCCATAAATGGATGCACCCTTATTTAGTTTGATGAATATTAGTAAGAGATTTTATGTCATGGAAAATGAGAGGATAAAATTCATCATTTTCCTAAACATAAACAAATAAAAAAATGAGTGGTGTGAGAGGATAAAATTCATCACCTCCAATCAAGAAAATTCGTCATTTATCATGTTTACCCAAACCCTTTAGCCAATATAATTATCTTTAGATTTAAATTAAAATATTGAGAGAGCATAAACAGTAGTTTGTCTTTTTTTCCTTTAGTTTTCTATCAAGTTGAAGTTTTTATAATCATAAATCTAATTTTGTTTGCAAATTACATTGTTTTCTAGTTATTTTTTTTAATTCTTAGCTAAAAATTTCTCTCTTTTCAATTTAATTCCATAATCAATGCCTTATTACTTTAATCCTTAAATTTTATTTTAAACTTTCTTTTGATTTAATAAAGTTTTAGTTTATTTAAAAATCATATTAATGTCTTATAAATATTTCTCATACATTTTGCAAAACCCCACTTTTCCAGAGTAGACTGAAAAGTAATGCTGCCAGAATTCGTCGAGAGGTCTCGATGAATCGGACTTAGTCGACGTAATGACTTGACGACTTCGTCGAATGATCTCAACGAATTCGTCAAATGATCTCAACGAATTCGTCGAATGATCTCAATGTATCGTCGAAATGAGCTAAGTAAGTATCGACGAAACACTGTCTCGATGAATCGTCGCACTGATTCAACGAATCCAGACTGAATGTTATTTTTGTTGTTTCGATTTTGACGGTGTAAAACCCTCATATTTTCAGAGTCGGTGTGACCCGACACGGATGAAGTGATCGCGATGCAGCAAACCGAACCGGCGGAGGCCATCAAAGACCAAAAAGAGAGGGCCCGGGGGGCGGGGGGGGGGGGGGGTCAAATTCCATTGGTCGAATGGACCTTGGGTCCACTTGCGCAAGGCCCCGGGCGAGTGGACCCTTGGTCCACTAGCCCGAGTAGGGGGCGAGTGGACCAAGGGTTCACTCGCCCAAGGGTGTGGGCGAGTGGACCCTTGGTCCACTCGCACCATGTAGTTGGGCGGGTGGACCGAGGGTCCACTCGCCCGAAGGGTAGAGTGGACCGAGGGTCCACTCGCCCGAAGGGTAGAGTGGACCGAGGGTCCACTCGCCCGAAGGGTAGAGTGGACCGAGGGTCCACTCGCCCGAAGGGTAGAGTGGACCGTGAGGTCCACTCACCCAGTCAGGGCGGTGGACCTTGATCCACTTGTTTGACTCCGGCAAGGGGGGAGTGGACGTCTCGTCCTCCACTCGCCCCCTATCTCGTTTTGATCGTCCAAGTTCGTGGTTGAGCTGTGGATAGCAGAATTTTGGCTATCCGCAGCCCAATTTTGGGAAGTCTATAAATAGACCCCCATGGGTACCATGGGAAGGGATGTTGGTACACCCCCCCCCCCCCCCCCCCCTCCCTCGCGTGTGAGCAAGCACTACCCCTCCCCTCCCCCTGTCATTGAAGGTGGACGGTGAGGTGATCATTAGTGCCCTCCAAGGTGCCCAGGCTCAGCATTGGCTTTAGAGGTGAAGTTCCTTGTGAGCTTCTGGGTATGTAGTGGGACCTCCACGTTGCAGCTTAAGCGGTCTGTTTCTAGACTCAAGTGTTCATCAAGGGAAAGTCTCTCGGCTCTTAGCAACTGGTCAAGGGTTCTAGTTTGGGTCAAGTAAGGGTTAGCTGCATCCCCCTTGCAAACGTCGAGACCAGTTCTCTGGTTTCAACATTATGGTGCGGTGAGCGTGGAAGCAGCTAGTTCGGAAAGCTCTGGGCAAGTCTCATGGCTGGAAGCGATGAGCTGGGGGACTGTAACAGCCCTGTCCCGACCTGACCGGCTTTAATGGGACCCATCAGGCACTGTTAAAGGACTGCAGTCCGGTGCACCCCACCCATGGCTGAGCCTGTTTCTCAGCTACAGTGGGATGTTGAGGCCGGGATTCGATCCCGCGCCCCCTTGATAAGGCACCTTCAATAGTCCTCATCACCAACTGAGCTCTCAGTTGGTGATGAGGACTGTTGAAGGTGCCTTATTAAGGGGGCGCGGGATCGAATCCCGGCCTCAACATCCCACTGTAGCTGAGAAACAGGCTCAGCCATGGGTGGGGTGCACCGGACTGCAGTCCTTTAACAGTGTCTGATTGGTCTCATTAAAGCCGGTCAGGTCGGGCCAGGGCTGTTACAAAAAAGTGCACTTTTTATGTAACGGCCCTGGCCCGACCTGACCGGCTTTACTGGGACCCGACAGGCACCGCTACAGGATTGCAGTCTGGTGCACCCCACCCATGGATGAGCCTGTTTCTCAGCTACAGTGGGATGTTGAGGTCGGGATTCGATCCCGCGCCCCCTTGATAAGGCACCTTCAACGGTCCTCATCACCAACTGAGATGCACTTTTTTGTAACAGCCCTGGCCCGACCTGAATGGCTTTAATGGGACCAATCAGGCACTGTTAAAGGACTGCAGTCTGGTGCACCCCACCCATGGTTGAGCCTGTTTCTCAGCTACAGTGGGATGTTGAGGTCGGGATTCAATCCCGCGCCCCCTTGATAAGGCACCTTCAACAGTCCTCATCACCAACTGAGCTGCAGCTCAGTTGGTGATGAGGACTGTTGAAGGTGCCTTATCAAGGGGGCGCGGGATCGAATCCTGACCTCAACATCCCACTGTAGCTGAGAAACAGGCTCATCCATGGGTGGGGTGCACCAGAATGCAGTCCTTTAACAGTGCCTATTGGGTCCCATTAAAGCCGGTCAGGTCGGGCCGGGGCTGTTACAAAAAAGTGCACTTTTTATGTAACGGCCCTGGCCCGACCTGACCGGCTTTACTGGGACCCGACAGGCACCGCTATAGGACTGCAGAACGCTGCACCCCACCCATGGATGAGCCTGTTTCTCAGCTACAGTGGGATGTTGAGGCCAGGATTCGATCCCGCGCCCCCTTGATAAGGTACCTTCAATAGTCCTCATCACCAACTGAGCTGCAGCTCAGTTGGTGATGAGGACTGTTGAAGGTGCCTTATCAAGGGGGCGCGGGATCGAATCCTGGACTCAACATCCCACTGTAGCTGAGAAACAGGCTCAGCCATGGGTGGGGTGCAGCGTTATGCAGTCCTGTAGCGGTGCCTGTCGGGTCCCAGTAAAGCCGGTCAGGTCGGGCCAGGGCCGTTACAGGGACTCACCCCTGCCGGCGAGTGCGTGAAGAATGGTGACTTCAAGGAGTTCAGGAACTCAATCCAAGAAGTCTTGCGGGTCGCACTCCCCCCTCAGGGCGAGTGCTCAGCATCGCGAACACCTGTACTTGCCTCACCGTCTTTGATGGAGATAGAGAAAGCATGTCGGCATGGGAATGTGCAAGCGCTCTTCAACAACTCTCCTGGGGCCAGCTGCCCTGAGTGAGGGGGTAGGGAGGATGCCTTCGTCTCACCAGGAAGGGGGTGGAGTCCCTGTTCCTGATTCAACAAAAGCACGGGGAGACGCAGAGAAGCTACGCAGATCAGTTCCAAGGGCAAGTCTACCACATCCAGGTTGACCAGGGAAGCAGGAAGGACCGAGAGAAAGAGAAGGAATGATAAGGCAGAGAAAGTGGAGGAGGTGGTAAAAGAGATGGCCGAGATGCATGTGGCCGAGTAGGCGCAAGAAGGCGCGTTGTAATAGATATGTAACCTCCCCATGTTGAATGAAAAGTAGGTAGAGAAAGAACCTTAGGTAAAGCCTCTAGGAAGGTGCTGGGTTCCTCCGCCTCCAGGTGAAGGTAAGCACCTAGGATGTGGATGGATACTCCGCATCCAGTTGGTAAGATCCCCAACTAGAGACCATTCTCCGGGTTCAGTCATGCCGGCAGATGGGAGACTCATCGGGTCGACTCGCAGCTTGAGTAAGTGGCTTGGGAAGGTGTTGAGTTCCTCTGCCTCCAGGTGAAGGTAAGCACCTAGGACGTGGATGGGTACTCCGCCTCCAGCTGGTAAGATCCTCGACTAGAGACCATTCTCCGGGCTCAGTCATGCTGGCAGATGGGAGACTCATTGGGTCGACTCGCTGCTTGAGTAAGTGGCTTGGGAAGGTGTTGAGTTCCTCTGCCTCCACATGAAGGTAAGCACGTAGGACGTGAATGGGTACTCCGCCTCCAGTTGGTAAGATCCCCGACTAAAGACCATTATCCGGGCTCAGTCATGCCAGCAGATGGGAGACTCATCGGGTCGACTCACTGCTTGAGTAAGTGGCTTGGGAAGGTGTTGAGTTCCTCTACCTCCAGGTGAAGGTAAGCACCTAGGACGTGGATGGGTACTCCGCCTCCAGCTGGTAAGATCCCCGACTAGATACCATTCTCCGGGCTCAGTCATGCCGGCAGATGGGAGACTCATCGGGCCGACTCGTTACTTGAGTAAGTGGCTTGGGAAGGTGTTGAGTTCCTCTGCCTCTAGGTGAAGGTAAGCACCTAGGACGTGGATGGGTACTCCGCCTCCAGTTGGTAAGATCCCCGATTAGAGACCATTCTCTGGGCTCAGTCATGCCAGCAGATGGGAGACTCATCGGGTCGACTCGCTGCTTGAGTAAGTGGCTTGGGAAGGTGTTGAGTTCCTCTGCCTCTAGGTGAAGGTAAGCACCTAGGACGCGGATGGGTACTCCGCCTCCAGTTGGTAAGATTCCTGACTAGAGACCATTCTCCAGGCTCAGTCATGCCGGTAGATGGGAGACTCATCGGGTCAACTCGCTGCTTGAGTAAGTGGCTTGGGAAGGTGTTGAGTTCCTCTGCCTCCAGGTGAAGGTAAGCACCTAGGATATGGATGGGTACTCTGCATCCAGTTGGTAAGACCCCCGACTAGAGACCATTCTCCGGTCTCAGTCATGCCGGCAGATGGGAGACTTATCGGGTCAACTCGCTGCTTGAGTAAGTGGCTTGGGAAGGTGTTGAGTTCCTCTGCCTCCAGGTTAAGGTAAGCACCTAGGACGCGGATGGGTACTCCACCTCCAGTTGCTAAGATCCCCAACTAGAGACCATTCTCTGGGCTCAGTCATGCCGTCATATGGGAGACTCATTGGGTCAACTCGCTGCTTGACTAAGTGACTTGGAAATATGATGAGCTCCTCCGCCTCCAGGCAAGCTAGGCCCCCAGGACGTGGATGGGTATTCCACCCTCAGTTGGTTTGAAAACGTGTTGAGTTCCTTTACCTTCAGGTAAGCTAGGCCCCTAGGACATGGATGGGTACTCCGCCCCCAATTAGTTTGGGAAGGTGCTGGGTTCCTCTGCCTCCAGGCAAGCTAAGCCTCTGGGACGTGGATGGGTACTCCGCCCCCAATTGGTTTGGAAAGGTGTTGAATTCCTCTGCCTCTAGGTAAGCTAAGCACCTAGGACGTGGACTGGTTCTCTGCCCCCAGTTGCTTTGGAAAGATGGTTGAATCCCTCCATCCCTCGGTGAGGGTAAGCACCTAGGACGTGGATGGGTATTCCACCCCCAGTTGGTTTGAAAAAGTTTTGAGTTCCTCTACCTCCAGGTAAGCTAGGCCCCTAGGACGTGGACGGGTACTCCACCGCCAATTAGTTTGGGAAGGTGATGGATTTCTTTACCTCTAGGCAAGCTAAGCCCCTAGGACGTGGATGGGTACTCCGCCCCCAATTGGTTTGGAAAGGTGTTGAATTCCTCTGCCTCCAGGTAAGCTAAGCACATAGGATATGGACTGGTTCTCCACCCCGGGATAGTTTGGGAAATTGTTGGTTTCCTCCCCCTCCAGGTGAGCTCGGCTCCCTGGTAGGTGTGGAGTCCCCTCCCCCTCCAGGTGAGCACGGCTCCCTGGTATGTGTGGAGTTCCCGCCTTCCACCTCAGGTCGAGTTTAGCTCGACCAAAGGTGTTGAGTTTTCTTCCACCTCAGGTCAAGTTTAATTCGACCTAAGGTGTTGAGCTTTCTCCACCTCCAGTTGAGCTCGGCACACAGGAGGGTTGTTAAGTGGAGAAAGGTTTGCCTTACACCTCAGGTTGAGCTCGGCTCGACTAGAGGTGTTGAGTTGCTTTCCACCTCAGGTCGAGTTCAGCTCGACTAGAGGTGCTGAGTTTTCTTCCACCTCAGGTCAAGTTTAATTCGACCTAAGGTGTTCAGCTTTATCCACCTTCAGTTGAGCTCGACTTATAGGAGGGTTGTTAAGTGGAGAAAGGTTTGCCTTCCACCTAGGTCGAGTTCGGCTCGACTAGAGGTGTTGAGTTGCCTTCCACCTCAGGTCGAGTACGGCTCGACTAGAGGTGCTGAGTTTTCTTCCACCTCAGGTCAAGTTTAATTCGACCTAAGGTGTTGAGCTTTCTCCACCTCCAGTTGATCTCGGCTCATAGGAGGGTTGTTAAGTGGAGAAAGGTTTGCCTTCCACCTCAGGTCGAGTTCGGCTCGACCAAAGGTGTTGAGTTTTCTTCCACCTCAGGTCAAGTTTAATTCGACCTAAGGTGTTGAGCTTTCTCCACCTCCAGTTGAGCTCGTCTCATAGGAGGGTTGTTAAGTGGAGAAAGGTTTTCCTTCCACCTCAGGTCGAGTTCGGCTCAACTAGAGGTGTTGAGTTGCCTTCCACCTCAGTTCAAGTTCAGCTCGACTAGAGGTGTTGAGTTTTCTTCCACCTCAGGTCCAGTTTAATTTGACCTAAGGTGTTGAGCTTTCTCCACCTCCAGTTCAGCTCGTCTCATAGGAGGGTTGTTAAGAGGAGAAAGGTTTGCCTTCCACCTCAGGTCGAGCTCGGCTCGACTAAGGGTGTTGAGTTTTTCTCCACCTCAGGTCAAGTTCAATTCATCCTAAGGTGTTGAGCTTTCTCCACCTCCAGTTGAGCTCGGCTCACAGGAGGGTTGTTAAGTGGAGAATGGTTTGCCTTCAACCTCAGGTCGAGTTCAGCTCGACCAAAGGTGTTGAGTTTTCTTCCACCTCAAGTCAAGTTTAGTTCGACCTAAGGTGTTGAGCTTTCTCCACCTCCAGTTGAGCTCAGCTCACAGGAGGGTTGTTAAGTTGAGAAAGGTTCGCCTTCCGCTTGAAAAACTGAAAAACTCGGCAGGAGTATCCCGTTGGCAGGGCCCTTCGTGGATTCCCCTAAGGTCCCACCTACTCGTCAAATAGGTGGGTTGGACTTTCTTTCCGAGCTTAAGTTAAGCTCAAAAAGAGCAGGGATTGTGTGCAACCCTCATATTTTCCGAGTCGGTGTGACCCGACACGGATGAGGTGACCGCGACGCAGCAAACCGAACCGGCGGAGGCCATCAAAGACCAAAAAGTGAGGGCCTGGGGGGCAAATTCCCTTGGTCGAATGGACCTTGGGTCCACTCGCCCAAGGCCCAGGGCGAGTGGACCTTTGGTCCACTCGCCCGAGTAGGGGGGCGAGTGGACCAAGGGTCCACTCGCCCAAGGGTGTGGGCGAGTGGACCCTTGGTCCACTCACCCCATGTAGTTGGGAGAGTGGACCAATGTCACAACCCGCATTTTCTCTGAATTTAAGAATATCAGAGTAAGAGAAAATACACGTCATGATGCCACGTCATACAGGAGACAACTGTAGACGCTCAGGCGGGAACCTATTACTTAACTAAACAAACTTGATTATATGATAAGTCATCATTTGAAATCATTTATCAGGGGTTTTGAGATAAGAACTGTGTCTCTCAGTTCGTGGATCAACTAGTCCACCGAGAAAGTATATATAATTGCAGCGGAATGTACTTAATTTAGTTTACTTAAAGTCCTACATGTATGCAAACGACGGAGCATGAAATAAATGATATGCACATAACTAGGCGTACTGTAAGAGTAGAAAATACCTTTAGGCGACTTTAAAGTTAAGGGTTTCAGTTAGAAAGAATGCAATGAGGATGAAGAAAAATCATTTTATAACTATAGTGCAC